>CM035144.1:88054825-90454825 GCA_020205605.1 Panax ginseng
ATGAGCAAATGAGGGGAAAATAAGTAATTTCTCATGTCGCTACAGCATGTAGCGGTAGGGGAAAATTCATTTCAATCCGTGCCATCAAATGTTGCGATCAACGGTATAGATTATGGTTGTTGAAATAGTACCCGTGACAACCGATTGCCAAACATGTAAGTTACGGGTCTCCGACCCAAATAAACCCAACCTCATCAAACCTGATTATTATATCTCTGTTTCCCAATGTTTCCTATTTCTAGATAGAATTAGGATATACTTACAAGTACTCCCTTACTCCGAGAATGAAAGTGATGATTAATTTTATGCGAATTTAAAAAAAAATGTCAGATGATAAAATTATTCATATTTAAATTCTCATCTAATTGCATATTTTTCTATACATGACTAGTGATATTATATAAATATTTATAAATAATAAAAATATGACATTTAATACTAAGGATATTACGCACAAATTATTGTAAAAAAATAGATTATTTAATATAAGTAAATATTTAACTTGAGATTACATAAAATAATAAGAACTTTTATTCTTAGAGGCGGAGGAGTAACTTAAATCATGAAAATATTTTTAAGTCCAAAAGAAAACATAAAAAAAAGAAGAATAGTAATGGTATACCTCTTATTTATTCTAGTTCTCCTTTTACCTTTTTTCCAAATATATTATAAAATTAAATTATAATACTATCAGTTCTAAGAAAAAACATAAAAGATGACGAAAAATTTATTATGTTTTATGAACTAAAACAGAATAAAGTTATTTAAGAATGACTTATATGTCACTCGTAATAAGTTAGTTTGACCCATATTAATGTAATATTAATTTTATCCCTATTTTATTTAAAAAAAATTAAAAAAAACTAATTTGTAAAAAGGAAGAGTAAGATGCTACGTAACTTTAATTGGCGTTAGAATTTTTATTTTTATTTTTTTATAGCTGAAGTCTTATATACTCCTTCATTTCCAATGCCGATGACAGAGAATAAACATAAAAAAATATTGATATTTGTAAACAAGTACAAGAGATCAAAGAAATTAAAAAAAAAAGAAGATTCCAACGTCAGTTAAAGTGATGTTACATCTTACTCTTATTTTTTACAAATTTGCTTTATAAAAAAATTTAAAAAAAGTTACAATGCCGGTTAGTTTGGCATTGGATCACATTTTTATTTTTTTTCAAATTTCTTTAAAAAAATAAAATCGTTTTAAAAAAAATTAAGATAATTTATTTTAAAATTCGTTTTTTTTAAAAATATTTTATAAAGTGGCGTTGGTTGCCTTTCTGATTTTTAGCCAAAAAAAATCCAAAAATTCAATGCCATTTCAAATAGCTTTTAGTAGTTTTTCCAAATTAGATGTAAGAGCCTTTACTCCCAACGACAGTCGTTGAAGTTTTTATTTTTTTAAAAATATTCGTTTAAAAATAAAATCTTTTTTAAAAAAACAAATATTTTTTCTTAAAAAAAATAAAGTTTTTTTTATAAAAATTGTTCTTAAATTAATTAATTTGGTTAGTAGTTAGATATGTATATATATATATTTCGTGTTTGTGTGTGTATACATAATACATATAATGCATTAAAAAGTTATGTCCATAATTTTATGTCTTGTTTAGCTAGTTTATAAGTTTGAATTATTAAATGTTTTCAAGGTTTCAACAAGTTCATAAGTTAGCTATATTAGTGTGACAATTCAAATGAATTAAGTTATTTAATTTGTAATTAGTATTTTTATAATGTATTTAAAAAATTCAACTTTTATAATAATTGAAAAAATAAATAAATTTGACTCAGCTTTTATAAACAAGAAAAATATACTTTCTTTGGAAAAAATATTTTTAAAATTTACATATAGAGCACGGGTATACCAGTACTACATCGTACCCAATTATCAGCTTATTGAAATTACAAAAAAATAAATAAGGATCTTGGATGAGCAATTAAGGGTTTTCATGAAAATCAAGGAGAGAGGTTTCAGCTTCAAGAATGGGCAGCGCCGTAGTCGAGAAGACTGAACTCAGGAGAGGGATCGAAGAACTCCATCGCTAGCAATGGGAGGTCCTTATTCTCTCTCTTTCTTTCTATCTCTCTCTATATATGTATATAATCTGTGTTTTAAGCTTTTAACATTTTTTTCCAAGTCTATTCGACAAAAAAATTGGGGATCTGACTTTAGAAACCTAAAATTGAAGAGGCGTTTAGTGATTGATTCAAAATCAGTTCCTTTGATTCCCCTGTAATTGATGTAGTCGGTTAGGACTTACGTAGAGTAATATAGTGGGATTATTCTTTTTGCAATTTATTTAGGTTTCTCATTTCCTTTTTGTTTGAAAGGTGTTATTTTTTCTCTTTATTTTTCTGATCCTTAATGTGCTGATATGACAAGCTAGGTCGTCGTATGCCTGTTATTACGGAAGACGGTTCCTTTTATGAATTATATGAGAGTAAGTCTATATTTTTATAACAGGTACTTTTGAAAAATTCTTTTGTTATGTATTTTTATAGCAGTTATCCTTACAGACTTGAACATACACATTTATGATCATCTCATGGCATAATTTCTTGAATTCAGAGTACTTTATCTTCTTTTTCGCTACAGTCGAGTAATTTGGTTTTATCAATATCTTTTTAATTGAAACTATTGCGAGTTCTTGTAATATAGGTTAGTGGAATACTCTTTTTCATCTCTACTAAGTGGATGATAGAATATGTTACTTCAAGGGGTGGGTGGAGAGGTGAACCAATACTTTTGTTTTTCATTTATTGGAGTTAGGGGATTGAGGAGAAAGAAGAAAAGAAAATGTAAGTCGGTCATTTGTGATATCCTTGTAATTTCTTCAATCTTTATGATCTGCATCAATCAAGCAATAATTTGTATAAAATTTTAAATTCCTCTCTCACTCTTTCCCCCTAATACACCTACTCCTATTAGCATAATCCAATTGATGTGTTTGTAATTAAATGTGTTAATCTCTACAACTGGTTGTTTTTAAGATCTTAGGATTACATCATTGGGTTATATATTAATTATCCACTAGTCTACTTTATAATGTAGGTATATAGAGAACCATCATGTATGGTAAATTCTATAGTTAGTTCCGTTTTCTGATTGGTTTTTACATATGATGTTTGAAAGTTTTTACTCTGGAGTGATACTTGTAATTTTTCTTTTTCAGAATTGGTTAAAGCTAGTCAGGTTTCTTATTTTATGTCTTTTATTTTTGTATGGATTATGTATATATTTTGAATTGATATGAGACGCTGCATTTATCATGGGTTCCTAGCAATTTATATGTTTCCTAGCAATTAAGGTCTTTTTCTTTGATACGCGTCTTGCTCATGTAGGTCCCTTAAACATAAGCCTTCAGAGGCAGACGGTGTACATCTTTACGAATAACCACGACGGAGATATGAGCAATACAAAGGGATGTTTTTTGGGTACCTGGCAAGTTAAATCCAAACAAATTGATGAAAATAATAAAAGGTCATTGAAAAATTGACTTGTGGCAATGAGTTATAGTGTTCATGTTCTAAGCAAAGGGGGTTTTGGTGTGAATGTTTCCTAACAATGAGGTGGAATAATACTTGGTAGAAAAGTATAAATTTTACTTGCTTTCTTATGTCTAGCTCAGTTGGATGGATAGTTGTGTGCATGCCATATAAGTTTTTGACAGAACAATAGTTTAAAAGACCCATAATTCACAGGTCTGGATTCCGATACATTGATACCATAAAATTGTGATACTTCTGAGTTTATTAAATTTCCCATTAGGTGAAAGAAGTTGCATATCATCGTCCCTGAGTTTATTAAATTTCCCATTAGGTGATAGAAGTTGCATATCATTCTTGACCCCCATATCAGATCCCATCATTTTATGCAAAAGAAATTAAGTTCTTCTCAGTTAATACATATACCATTGAGATTGGTGCTTCTGCATTGATTTGAATTTTAGGTTTTGCTTAAATGTTGAGTGGCTTTGTGCAGACAGGGACAACTATTACTGACCAAATGGATCTTCTCCGTGAGCAAGTGAAAATGTTAGCTGGGGAGGTGGCGCTGTGTACTAGTTCACTGAAAAGATTGTCAGAGCAAGCAGCTAGCAATCCTAAAGACTCACAACTTCAGGTTAGCTATCTTTAGAAAGTGTTCACTCTAAAAATGTAAACCATTTCCTTGTTATTTTTCTTGGGCATAATAAATACTTGATCAATTTTTGCAAGTGCACTTGTGACAGTCATATTTGTTGATATAGGAACATATGCTGAGGTTAAAGAATGAAATTAGAGAAAAGAAGCTTCAAATACATGTACTTGAGCAACGTATTATTGGATCTGTAGAGATTACTCCACGTTCTTCATATAGCAGTGAAATGTCTCAGGTAATTGTATATATATATTTTTTACAATATCTAACTGGATGCTCAGGCGGGTGAAATTACCATACTAGTAAAATATAAGAATAAAAGGTTCGTTCTTCTGCTAAGGCGACAACTTGATTCTTTATTATCTGATAAAAGTTCAAAGCTTTTACAACAAAATGTTGACAACAATGTTACCACACCAAAGAGTGGTTCTAAAGAGTCCTTGGAAATAAAAAATGAAAGTAAGAATGGGATTCATCCTTACGAAGAAACTTGCTTTGATGATAATACTCCAACAAGTGTTTTGAGCTTTGAATAGGATATTTTGTCATGAGGATTCCAAAGAGTCTAGTAGTGACACCTTTACGAATTCTCAGCTTCTTGAGCAGGTTATTTTTCAAAATTTTCTTTCTTTCTTTGATACAAGCGTCTCATGCTATAGTTCTCATTCATATCTTATTTTTGATACAGGTTAAAAACCGTATAATATTTTTTTAAATTTAATTTAAAGTTAGTTTATATTGCATTCTCCTTGACTTAGGCTGCTGAGATTGACGCATTGAAGCAAGAGCAGGTCAAAATGATAAAAGAAAAGGATGGACTTGTAATTCACAGCCAAAAACTTGCCGAGGATGGTTCATATGTGAAAGAGCTAGCTGCGGCTGCAGCAGTTGAGCTCCGAAACTTGGCCGAAGAAGTAACAATGCTTTCGTACCAAAATGCCAAACTGACTGCTGATCTGGCTGCTGCAAAAGAGGCCTGTAGTAAATCTAACTGCAGTCAAAGGTCTGCTTCATTTGACGTGAAATGAAGTGGAAGCATTGGTGGTCATCCTGATTCACGCTTAAGAAAACATGAGGATGGTGTACTAGTGGAAGAGTTGGGGCAAGAACTTAATGCAATGTACTAAAGAGAAACTTCTTTTGTTTCTGCATTGTCCGAGAGAGATGAGAAAGAAGGTGAGTTGCGAAAAAGACTTGATGAAGCAAAACGACATGAGGAAGATTTGGAGAATGAGCTTGCAAATATGTGGGTGCTAGTTGCAAAATTACGGAAGTCAGGTACTTATTCTGAGGACTCCTCATCTGAAGGGGTTTATGCATGCATCAATTTTTTTGCAAACAAGAGGTGGAAATGAATCTTCATCTAATGGTTTCTCAAAGAAAATACTTAATGTGGATGAGATGTGTGGAAAAAATGGACGATTCAACAATATTTGAAGAATTAGAAGTACGCTATATTAAAGAAAGGAGAAGATACAAGGAACTGGAGAGTTTTATTTCAAAATTAAAGGTATGCCCTTTCCAAGCTAATCTTGTTTGGGAAGTAGTCCATAATTTTGCGATTATTTGAGGAAATGATACAATTCATGCTTGGAACACGTTTTTAGTTGTTTCTTCGTTATGATTCTTTTTCCCGTCACATGACTAGGATTTATAAGATACTAGAATCACTTCATTGACTTAGGTTGTACCCAAGGTTATTTCAAGGACAGAAACATTACAGTTGCACACACAAGTTCTCCAACTGATAAGTTTACCAGTTTCTCTAGTTTAAACTGTTAGAGAATGAGCCCAACTGTGTATGTAATGCTTTACCACTTTCTTTCACGTGCAACCCTGATTGCATGTACATCATAATACTAGAAAATAAAAATAAATATTTTTGAGTAAATGCGGCACTGACATAAAATGGAAACAAATGCAAATGGAAAGTCCTGAACCCAAGACCTTGCTAAACATGAGTTACATTTTAAGTTACCAGTTGCTCAAAAAGCTTAAAGCATATGCTTTAACATCAATGGAGCTTTTGAAATTACTACCTTTTTTTTCACTGTTTTGCATTTTTAATTGTATTGTGAATTATGTAAAACTCCAAATTTTACGAATAAAGATTTAATTTTCTCGAAATATTTTTTTGAATATTATGGTGTGGATTTGAGATAATGTTATAGTTGTGGGTAGTATTTATAAATTTTGCAAAGTATGCAAGTTATATAATATTCGATTGGTCGGGGAATATCCGTACGACGGTACAATCATTGGTGGATCCTACAACAGAATTATTGTCGGATTGAGAAAACGACAAAAATATTTTTATGAAAATAACGGCGGAAGTTTTACCGTTAAAACTGTTGAACTACTCGGTAGTAAAAAAAATGCGATGTCTGGCGTGGTTGCATAAGTAGCAAGCGGTATTGATTATTGATGTTTACGTGAGAAGTCACTCAGTTTTGTTCAATTATTGCTACAGTAATTGCTGCATAGTATCTCATGTTATTTGATTCAATTATTGTCGATATTTTATATATTATTAAATCAATAATTGAGATGCAGAGTTATTAATATTATTACTTGCAATATTAATGATGTCTAGAAGTTCTGTCAATGAGAGGTTTGGTCATCTAATTGCGCGCCAATAAGGAGAAATCCTTATTGGAAAGCTCCCTCTTTCCTGGGAACGACTTGGTCGATTAATATTATGAATTAAAATAATGATGATAAATGTTGTTAAATATATTGATGTCTTTTTATGAAGTCACGGAAGTTATATATATATATATATATATATATACATATTATATATATAAATTTTGTTTTATTAGTATTATTAATGTAATAAAATAGAAAAGTTTTTTATATAAAATAGAATACTTTTATAAAGTTATTTATTTTATTAGATTTTAAATAGAATATATTATATTTTATGTGTCTGCATAGTGTTTGCATAGTAAAATCTTTTTATATAAAACAGAATATTTTTATAAAGTTATTCGTTTTATTAGATTATAAATAGAATATATTATATTTTATTTAAAAGATTTTGTTTTATTAGAATATTTTATTAATATTGCATAGTAAACCAATATGGATCATCCGTTTAAAAGTAAATCAATCTGGACCGTTCATGAATTAGTTACTATTCAGTCCATTTTCCTATAAATAGAAGCTCATTCCTTCATTATTTCTTACGAATTCACTGAAACTCTAGGGAGAGAAACTATAGAGAGAAAGAAGAAAAGTATTACAGTACTTCACTACTCTTATATCCGGTTTCTTCTAAGGTAAGAGGTATTATTTCTTTCGAATTCATGAAGAGAACTTCTGTTATTCCATTCTTTATTATTCTATTGGAATAACCTGTATACGTGGGCTACCATATACTTGGTGAAATTCTTCTGTTATTCCATTCTTTATCATTATGTTGGAATAACTTATCATCATGAATCGCGCATACATGGTGAAATTCTTACATTATTCCATTCTTTATTATTCGCGGAACATCACATGCATGCGTTTACGCATGACTGGTTCCATTATTTATTATTCTGTTGGAATATCTTGTCATCGTTCTGGCGTGACCGATTCCGTTATTTATTATTACATTGGAATAACATGCGTATGATCTCATCGCATGCATGGTGATTTCTGTTGTTATTTCATTATTTATTATTACATTGGAATATCCTGTCGGTCTTGAATTTACTTTGACTGGGTTCCGTCATTTAATATTCTGTTGGAATAACCTATCTGTGTGGTCTATCGCATGCATAGTGATTTCTTTTGTTATTCCATTCTTTATTATACTCAGTTGATTAAAATTTTGACTTTATACTCCATGAAATTAGTGGAATATCCTTGATATTTGCGCTTCAATCCAGTATCTTTTCATGGAAATATTCTTCTGAGCATTCTTGAGTTTTACCCCACAAAGCAGTATCATGTTGACAATTTGGACGTTATTGGTTAATGGATAAATTAATTCTTGAACTTATTTTATTGAATTCTTATATCATTGTCATCAATCTCATGTTTATATTATGTTGAAAGTCATCTGTGGCCTGTAGTGCATAGATTGACTTGGTATGGTTATGACTAGGGATTAATCGGTATAATCATGACCGTAATGTTACAAATGATGTGGTAAAAGTTCTCATTACATCCATTCAAACAAGTCTTGATAGTATGATGATTTTATTAAGTTAATAATATTTTAGTTTTTTGTATTTTTGTCATTATTTGCTATGGGGACATTGAGCTAGCCAGGTACACCAAAAAAATGTCAAATTTTGATTCGACAACAATATAATTCGTTACTAAAGCATTGACTAGGTTTTAATGTAGTAACACTTTTTTATATATTTAGCAACAAATTTTCGTTGCTAATGACATTAAAAATATAATATTTGGCAACGAAAAATTAACTTAATAACAACGGAGAGTATATTGTTGCTAATACTAACATAAAAGACAATATTTTTTATCGTTTCAAATTATATCAACTTTTGTTGCACATATAAAGAAACGACAACATATAATGTCGTTGCTAATCGACGACTTTCGTTCTTTATTGAAAAATAAAAGAATAAACATTTTCATTCTTTGATTCAACATAATGTCGTTTGCCAAATAATATAATCAAGAACGAAAATCGTTAAAAAAATTTACATTCATAACGAAAAGCAAGCTTGGGCAACAATTTTCATAATTTCTTTGCAATGAAAATGTCGTTTTGCAAAATGGTATCAATTGCAACGAAAAATGCATGGTCGTTGCAAAAAAAAGAGTTCATTTTGTTGCCAATTAGCAGGCTTTTGCAACGAAATGGGGTTTTTAGTAACGAAATTTTATTATTCCGCAACAATACATTTTGTTGCTAAAGGATTGATGTCTCTGTACGAAAGTCAAATTTTGTTGCAAAGTGTATTACTTTTGGCAATGAAAAAAAAAACGTTCATTGCGGAACAATTAGCAACGCTCATTGCTCAACGAAAGACGCAACGACAGTAAAGTCATTGCCAAAACCCTTTTGCAATGAAATTTGCAACCTTTAGCAACGAAAATCGGTTGTTGCTGAAGCCCTATTTTTTTGTAGTGTGTGATTTGGTAACCCCAATTATCAAAATTGTAAGCCCTAATTGCTAAATTAGCAAGGTTAATTATAATTAGTATATAATACCCTAATGTTCGTGTATAATGTAATTAGGAACCTAATCTAATTTAGGAAAATCCTAATTACAAATTTTAGAAACTAAAATTTTTATTTTTGTACAACCCTAATTGAAAATCCTACAAATGCTATGTGCTGAACCTTAGGGTTAAACCCTAAGGGTTTGCCAATTTACAAGGTTGCCATTAAATTTATGAGTAAAAAGACTAAAATACCCTTTTGTCATTTTTTTTATTTAGTTTGCTTACAAATCCTACCAAATTAAGAGTTGGTGACCAACTTGGTTGACATTGTGACTTATAATATCTAGTAAATCATCTCTAGAGTAGCCATACAATGCATTTAACACTTGTATATATAGATTGGAGAGAGAAAATAATTCATTTGCTAGCTCATTTTGCTTTAACACCCAACCAAACTCTCTCAACCCAAACCCACGAATTTCATAAGTGTTTCAGTCCCCAATTCAATCCCCATGAACACCTTTAACAAATTAGGAAGCTAGAATCAAAATTATTCTTAGAAAGGTATAAAAACTCTAGCTATAATCTAATCTTGATCTGCATGTTAGATGTTAAAATTTTTGTGTTAAACATGTTATATATAGTGTATAATGATGATCTGAGTTGCTAGATGTTAGATCCATAACATCTAGAGGCTCGGATTTGAAGATTTACAAAATCTGAAAAAGTTCATTTTGTGTTCTGACAACCGAATGTCAGGCCTTATAACTTTGTGATCTTTAATAAGTTTTGTGTTTTGAAAGTTGGTAGTTGTAGTCTGATATGTGCTCTTGGATCTGGGCTTGAAATCAGACTTAGATCATGTGTATATTGCAAGTTATGGAAGGTCAAACTGCGTTGACCGACCATGACTTGCAAAGTTTCTGGGTAACCCAGATGTTCCCAAAACGGTCTGACAAGACTTTTGACGCCTCTGATCTTGTAATCTGTTGTTGTTTTGTTGTTGTTGTTGTAATAGATTTGTAATATGGTATGTGTACTATAGTTTAAAGCTTTTAGATCATTTAGATAACAAATATATTTAATGTAGTGACCGGTCAAACTAGCAGGGTCAAGCACGAAATCGGTTTTCTGGGTAACCCAGAAAACCTATGAACACAGTTTCTAACATGCTTTGATCGGTCCGGATCTATTGATTCTATTGATGTTTTGTAATAGATCTCTTAAGTTACATGTTGGCTACATACTGAAATCTTAATATCACAAAAACGTTACTCGATAAGCATGTAGTGGAAGCCCAAAGTAAGACCCACGATCTGTTCTTCATTTCTGGGTAACCCAGAAATGAAGAACAACCTCTGACAGCTATTTTGGGTACCCAGATCTCCTTTGTTATGCATGTTATGACTATGTTTGTTGTTAGATATTGTAGTATTACAGTAGGACTACAAAACCATTATCTTGCCCGGATAACATTAAGATCAAGGTTTAAATCGTGGTCAAAGTAGCACCCTCGGAACTGCCATGAATGTTCTGGGTTTTCATGAAGAACATGAAGAACACCTATATAATGATTTTTTTGTCATTTATAAAAATTTGGTCTTTAGCGACAGTTTCTTTATAAAACTTATATTTTTATTAAATAATTATAGAAAATTAGGTTTTAATTATTAAAAATACAAAATAAATTATTAAAAATTATTTTAAAGTCTAAAATTTAATTTTTAATAATTTTTAATATATTTCATAAATATTTAATATTTTAGACAGATATTGAGTTACAGAATAGAGTCTTAGACTCGATAATTACCAAATAAATAAAGTCGCTTCAGACAATCGGCAACGTATTTGAAATTGATCTGGACCTAGATATTTTGATTGTATTAATGTTTGTTTGTGATTCAACGATCGTTGAATATGTGTGACAATGTGATTAGGTTATGTATCGATCTTATGATAAAAGCGTTAGCATGTCTTCTGATATGTTATTCTAATCGGTAAAATGATCTTATTCTTGATAGGTTGTTATCTGAAAGATAAAAATTAAGTTGCATATCAGAAGCAGCAGAGACAAATGAGTATCCTATCTTTGCATTTTCTTTATGCTGATGGACATGAGTAAGAATGTTTCAGAACTATATTATTATTATGCTAGATTATTAACCCATATATATATATATATATATATATATATATATATCCGATCACCGATTATCAGCATGTTAGTATATGGTAATTCAGATATATATTTTGTTCATTAATTTCTATATATGGTTATACAAGTGTCCCCACTTGGATAATCATGGTATTTAATCACATGTTGATACACCTTTGTTAATTACCCGTATATATATATATATATGTTGAATTATAGATTATTGTTGAATAAGATAAAACTTTACTATTATCCAACCGAATTGCTTTGGTTTGGAACCCCGACAAGTATGAACATCCCTTACACGGGAAAACTTTTTATGCACCCAAGGTGGACAGAGTGAACGATAACATCGTTCTTGCATGTAGTATTGATCAATACAGGTACAATGCAATTTGATTACCCCGTGCTAGTAAGTTATGATTTTGCCATGGATGAAGTTCTGCTAAACCTATTCGAAAATTGAAAAAAATATTCATAATATGTCACCTTAACACTATTAATAATCAGTACGTAGTTTCAAAAATTTGATAGAGAGTTGTTATGTTATTATTATCGATTCAGATTACTTCACAACTATTGATTTGTTATAGAAGGGGAGTACAAAGAAAATATTTAATTCTTTCAGCTAATATTTATAATTGTTAATACTTGTTGGGTACTCAAATGCTCATCCTTGTTTAATTTAAATGTTTTCAGCTAAGTGTGAACAACATGAAAGCTCTGCTAAGAACAAGGGAAAAGGAAAGGTTGCTGAATGAATGCAATTCTATCTTATGTAATAGTTTAATATTATTAAGACAATGATATATATTATCTATCATGTTATGTAATGAATGTATTAAAGGTTACGTACTTGGGAGCTAGACTCTGATAATCATGTAAATTAAGTTTAATATTTATATTATTAGTATTATTCCGCTCATAGAAATGGTATCGTGAAACACCGAGTTCGGGTTTCAAGTACCCGGATTTGGGGGCTTTACAGGTATGTAATAACCCGATATTTTTTATATAATTAAATTAGAAATTTTGCGTATATTTTTTTTTAAAAAAAATAAATGTGGGGAAATAGATATAAGTTAATGTTTATGTATATTTGTGATAAATAAAAATTTATTTATTACATGAATATTTTTAAATAATTTTATTTTAGAATTATTGATCATTATAAAGTATATTCTTATAATAATTAATTTTATAGTAGAAATGTTTTTATTAATTATTTTCAATGAAAATATGATTATTATATTATTTAAATAATATATGAAATGATTATAAAATTATTATAATAATTATTTTATTATATTAATTTATTTCAAAATAATTAAGTTAATTATTAACTTAATTAGTAATGGTATGTATATGCAAGATAATCAGATATAGAATCCAAACCCTAATTTTGGATTTTGATCAAGGAATGAGAATAATAATATTATATTATTATTTGTCAGTGTTATAGATGTGTACTGTGTGTGTAATGTTAATGTGTGGAACAGTTTTAATGTATTATGACCAAACCCTAACATTAATTTGTTTAACCCTATTTTGAAATTTAAATGGGAAATTCAAGACTGTTATATAACTGTGACATATGATTTATGTTGTATATTATATAATGTTGTGATTAATTAGGTAAACCCTAATTAATAATTAGAATCCTAATTAGCAAATCAAGAAAACCTTGGAAATATTTTTATAAACCCTAGTTTGTAAGTCGATTAAGACTTTAAAATCTGTTAAGCCATCGTGTTATGTTGTATATGATATGTATTGTAGAATTTAATGCTAATTATGGAAAACCCTAATTAGTAATTAAAAACCCTAATTTTGAAAACCCTAAATAATATTTATAAACCCTAATTTAAAACTCAATTATGAGTTCGAGAATGTTTTGTAATTATGTTATTATGATTAAGGTTAAGCATTATAGAATTTTATGTTAATTAGAAAAACCATAATTAATATTTAGAAAAATAAATTTCTAGAAACCCTAATATTTATATTATAAATCCTAATTTGCTAATTGTGAAGCCTAATCGCTAATTTAGTCATCTTAATGCTAATTAGTGTACTTTAAACCCTAATGTTCAAATATAATATAATTAGTAAACCTAATCTAATTATGAAATCCTAATTAATTTGAAATTTTTAGAAACTAAAATTTCATTTTTGGCCTAATTAGAATCCTATAATATTTTTGTGCCAAACCTTAGGGTCAAACTCTAAGGGTCAAACCCTAAGGGTTAGACCAATGACTATAATGCCATTAAATTCTTAAGCCAAATGACATTAGTACCCCTCTTGTATTATTTGAGCTTGCTTGCAAATCTAACCAAATTTGGAGTGGGTGACCAAATTTATCTACCCCATGTGACTTAATCCTCAACAAATCTAGCTCAATATATCAGCCAAATAATTACAAGTCACATATATATAGATTCAAAGAGAGAGAACGTCCATTATTTGTCCATTTGATCACCAACTCTCTACCAAGTCTTCCATTCTCCCAAACCCACGAAATATGTTGCTAGACCAGTCCCAAACTGAGCCCCACTAACACCCATAGCAAAAACAGAAGCCAAGAATCAAGAATTGATGCATAAAGGTAAACCCTAAGCCAATAAAATTTGATCTAGTATGCTATGATAGATTTGTTATTTTTATGTTTAAACATGTTATATGTTATGTTAATCCATGATCTGGGTTGGTACATAGGTTATCCATAACATCTACAGGCTCAAATTTGATGATTTTCAAAATGTGGGAAAAAATAATTTATGGTCTAATAACGAATGTCAGACCCTGTAGATCTTAATTTGTTATGTGTTTTAGCTATTTAAATGTTTAAACATGTAGTTTGTTATGTGATCTTTCATCTGGAACTTGATTCAAAGCCAGATCAGTTGTAGATTGAAAGTTATTCGTGGTCAAACATCGTTGACCGAGCTTGATCGGCTGATTTCTGGGTAACCCAGAAATCAAATAGTAGTGTCTGACATTCCTCGCTCCAACTAAATTTTGTATCTTTCTGAGTCAGCTGAGTTAATGGAGTAGCGATTCGAGAAAATCCTTCCACAAATCTCTGATAATAACCAGCTAAGCCTAGAAAGCTACATACTTCAGTTACTGACTTAGGTTGTTCCCATCTTTGTATTGCTTCAATCTTCGCGGGATCAACAGATATTCCGCGATTTGATATCACGTGCCCAAGGAATGCTACTTCCTCAAGGCAGAAATCGCGTTTCTTTAACTTGGCATATAGCTTGTTTTCACGAAGCTTTTGGAGTATCAGCCTTAAGTGTTGCACATGATCTTCAAGGCTTTTGGAGTAAATGAGAACGTCATCAATAAGGACAACCACAAAATAATTCAAATATTCCTTGAATACTCGGTTCATCATATCCATGAAAGCAACAAGAGTATTAGTCAATCCAAAAGACATGACTAGGAATTCATAATGCCCGTACCGAGTTCTGAAAGCATTCTTTGGAATGTCATCAGTTTTAATCTTTAACTGATGATATCTGGAACGAAGATTGATCTTTGAAAAGAATTTATCGCCTTGCAACTGGTCAAACAGGTCATCAATGTGAGGCAACAGATAGTCAATATAAAGTCGCATCCTTCCATCTTTTTTCTTTACGAATAGAAAGGAGCACCCCAAGGAGACGTACTAGAACGAATGAAACCAATGTCTAACAATTCCTGCAGTTGGGTTTTTAACTTCTAAAGTTCAATAGGAGCTATTCGATATAGGGCTTTAAAAATGGGTTTTGTACCGAGTTCAAGGTCGATACAAAATTCAATTTCTCGCTCTGGGGGTAGGCCAGGAAGTTCTTCAGGGAATACATCAGGAAATTTATTAACAATAGAAATATCATTCAAATCTGACGTATTTTTGTTTAAATCCAAAATATGGGCTAAGAAAGCTTGATATCCATTTTTTAATGAACGAATAGCTTATATGAAAAGCAATAAGCATTTATATATATAAAAGCTGTAAGTATATATATATATATACAGACATGATCAACCACCACGAAGCACCTCCATGGGGGATCGAAAATGTAAATATATAAAAGCGGTAAATATATATAGAGAGAGACATGATCAACCACCACGAAACACCCCATGGGGGATCAAAATGTAAATATATAAAAAGCGAAATATATATATATATATATATATATATATATATATATATATATATATATATATATATAAAAGCAATAAATGCATAGGATCTAAAACTCGGGCTCATCAACGAGTTTGACAACAGATTATATATATATATATATATATATATATATATATATATATAAGCAAATAAAGCTATTGGGATGTGAGTCTGTGCTTAATCGAGGCATAACTCGATAATGTTAGTCCATATATATATATATATATATATATATATATATATATATATATATACAAATGCGAAATAAAAATCACAGAATCAAGTAAGGGCATACACACACACAACACGACTCTCAACGTAAAGCAGAGTGTGTGCAAAGATGAAGAGAAAGGCTTTAAAGTGTGTTTGAAGGCTTACAGTGGACTTCCAAAGAAGACTTCTATAGCTTTAAATGGATGAACACTCGGCTCCTGCCGGTAAAAATATTGCTATATGTGAGCTCAAAAGTGTTTAAAATGAGAAAGCACTCAATATAGGGTGTGTACAGAGCAAATTAGACTGGCCTTCCTCGCCTTTCTTCTCTTGAATATGGCAACCCCAAGCCCTCTATTTATAAAGGGGAGCAGCAGTGTACTCGCGATAGCCATGAGATGCACTGCAATGCTTGTGGTGCCCTGTGCTCTGTGGGTCCCACTGTCTCAAGAAATGCACGAACGAGTGCAACGTGATGTCCGCTTGAACTTGCAGAACTTCAATCCGAGCTTTCGATTGAGGTGTATAAGACCTGTTTCGGACTGCTGTTATCGATAGCTACGCAATGACATGGGATTAGAGGTTGTACAAAGTCAGGAAGATGGAACTATGTCCTATGTCTTCAAGCTTTAAATTCTATCCGGTGTTCTTCCTTGCGTAGTAGTCACTCAGGATTGAAACTCCTTGGTTCTTGTGGGACATTGTTGTGTAGAATGTATGTTGACTGTTTATTTTTTTAGATGTCGCCATGTGGGGTTGAGGTGGAAATTTGACGATTTTTCCCTTTACCGGGGTTATCTCCAGTTTTGGCTGATAAAGCAGACGTTGCTCAGGGTTATCTTTGAAATTGGGCTGCTACAAGTGCTTAATGCCCTCAGGGTTGTCTATGAGGTATGCCTATCCTCCCAGGGTTATCTTCGAGTTTGGGAGTTGAATGCCTCAGTGTGAGTCCTGAGGTTGAAGCTGACTGCATTGGTTGAAACGAGCATCTCCGGGGTTATCTCCGGAACTGCAACTGCACTCCTTGGGGTTATCTCCAAGGTTGACATTGTATTTTCTGGTGTTTTTTTCTGGACCGAGATTGAACATCTCAGGGTTATCTCAAAGATGAATCGTCCTTCTCCTGTGGAATTTCTGGTATTTGGACTGCTATCCCCGAGGTTATCTCTGAGGTGGGAAAATGATACTCCTAGTGTGTTTTCTGGGTTGAAACCAAACTTTCAGAGGTATTTATGGGATTAAGTTGAGCTGTCTTCCAGGGTTATCTCTGAAATAAGATTCTGCACTTCCTGCAATGTTAGTAACAGGTAGGCAGAAAATTTCGACTGTCTACAGATGCCCTTTTTAATTATATTCATGCAATGCAATGGCATGGATATGATAAAGAATACTAGACACTTGAAATACGACAAGATGATTATAATACAATGCATGATGCAAATGTATGTGATTTGTTGGATCGTTCTCCAACACGATGTGATGATTATTGGCTCCCTGTTGCTTCTACCGGAGGAGCACTACATAAGAAGCCTGATGAACTGTCGTGGATATGTGATCCGCAGCTACCAGGAATCTCTAGGATTGTTGACGTTGGGGTTATCACCAAAGTCTTGAATCCTTGATACAAACTTTATCCTGAAGATGCATCTCTCATTTACAAGAGATTCTGTGGGGATAGAGATTTGTCTGTTGAGGATGTGTATAACATATTCCATCATCGGTCCTCCTCAATGAGGATGTTCTTCCCTGGTTTGTATTGACAGGTCTTTCCGCTGCTCTGTTGGAGTTACTGCCAATAGTCGGTGTTGTCAGGGTTGCCTGACCTTCATTGACATGAGTATCAACGGATGAGATCCCTGTTGGGGATAATGTCAAGGCTGCTTAACCTTCATTGACGTGTGCATCAATGGTTGTATGAAAATCCGCTAGGGAAAAGGTTTTAGGGCTACGACCCTGAATTGACGGTATTGGACCTTCGTGAGGTATTTCTGAATGTAGTTTGTAAAATCTGAGATCATCGCTATAGTGTACCTTGTGTTTGGGTGTAGACCAATGAACGATATGTAAAGCCACAGTTTGGCCAGTGAAAACCAGGATTTCAGGCTATTTCGCTCAATCGCGTAGCATTTTAATTCTTGATTTGACCTTTTCAACTTGTAATAACTCCTTTTCAGAACTCGAATCTGGACCGAAATTTGGGGGTGGAACCCATATAGAGAATCGCAAGTACACTACATGCAGCCATTGTAGTGGACTGCGCGACCAACCATGATCGCCTTAAATGGGCTGGTTGTTTTCCCAAGTCATTTTCAAGCTGCGTCGCGAAGGAAATCTGAGAGCTCCTCTTCAGATCTGCTGAGTGCGGATGACTTTCTGCAAATTCTGTCACCGTACAAGTGTTCTACACTGTCCTGGTAACGTATGCATGCTTTCTTTTCCAATTTTTATCCGTTAGAAAATGACTTATGATATGAAATGCATCTAAACACATAGTAGTGATTATGCATGCTGAAATGAATTAATAAAAAGTATTCAACATAGTAAATGTTAGTATTAAACCATGCTGAACATAATGATGTAAAAATTTTTGACTTTTGAGACAGTCAAATTGACACCTTTTTCTATTATTTCTTATCCTATTTGAGGACAAATGAGCAAAGGTGAAAAAGTAAAATAATCCAGGTAATTAGGCTACCCTTACAGATTTTTTACTTTGATATACTGATTCATGTAGGATGTTTATGACTGTGGGTAGGTGTGTTACTAAATGGCCACCTAGTCATGCCCATGTGTATGTGGATAGTCCTATTTATAAAGGGGACTATGGTAGGCATTGGGTAGTCATGCATTTTTAACTCTACTGTAGATGTATGTTAAAATAATGCATGTAGTCATAAAACTGCATTTTGAAAAGCTTCAGGTTAGAATTTACCACACCCTTTCTGAGGTGATTTGGAGACTTGTTGTCCAGATATATGGATCTGGATCAACTGAGTAGTTCCCGCAGGACCACTTCAGGTGTGCGGAGGAGGGCTTTTGAAGTGCCTTGACCCCGTTCTGTTAGACAACCTCGTCGTTTGGCGGAGGCAGTGATACGTCATGTCCAGGTTGATGTATCGGATGTGGAGGACGAGGAGGAGGATGTACCGGTTGAGGGTCCCATTCCTGCTGCACATGTTCCCCATAGGGACCTCCTGAGTATTCAGGTGGTGAACCCAGAGCTTCTGGGTGATTTGAGTCGACACCCCTCAGTTTACTTACATTCAAATGAGGTACAAAGCTAAATTTTGATCTTCATTCTTTCTTATTAATGAGGAGTAAAGGGTTTTGATGTTGATCTGCTTTGTAATGTAGGTTCCCGACTTTACACATCCTAGAGGGAACTGGTTCAGCATTTACTCCATGTACCAGGCTCTGCATCCTGACTATAGAGTGATCGTGCATGATTGGGGATTTGGGGCATTCTTTTCCATCCTTCCCCATCGTTGTCCCTAGGGTTACCTCAGGGAATTGTTTGAGCGCTGGTTTCACCAAACTCAGTCACTCTATTTGTTGGACTGTGAGGTGATGATGACGTCGATGGATTGGCAGTTTATCACAGGTTGGAGTTTGGAGGGGCACCAGTGCCTTGTACTGCAGATATTACCCTGACTGCAGTCAGATCCTTGTTAGGAGTTCCGATGGAGGTGCTCAAGGGCAGGATTATTCGTACAGGTCCTTTGAGCGTAGATGCTATGAGCGGGCTGTTGAGTGAGCCCATACCCACTGATGTGAGAGTCAGGGATCGCATTCTTCAGTGATTGTTCTTGATGATCATTAGGGGTTGCTCCATAGATGATAACTCTTCTACGGTGTCATTCGCTTTGATCAGCGCCACACGACACGTGGACCATATTGGAGAGTATGATTGGGGTTTCTACACCTTTGCCTATTTCCTCAGGGGGAATGTGCATGCGTTCACAGGGCTTGACAGAGGCTTAGCTAGGATTTTACCTATTTCTGTTGGTGAGTATTTCTCTTTAATTTCCTCGGGGAAATGCGTGCGTTCGCTGTGGCTTGATGAGAGGCTTAGCTAGGATTTTACCTATTTACATTGGTGAGTATTTCTCTTTAATTTCTCATACAAAGTTATGAGTGGTTTCTTGACAGATGTTTGCCTTTGTGTTGGCAGTTCTGGGCCTATGAGAGGCTCCCATGCTTACGTCTGGTGAGTATGTTAGGATTAGATACCTACCCACGAGGACAGCGATGGCATCATTCTATACGAGTAGAGGTCCCTGTAGTTGAGGGTTTCACTCATAGCTGCCTACAACAGGAGTTGTAGATAGCTAATGTCATCACATGGATTCCCTATTCAGGGGAGCATTTGAGCATTGGATTTGAGGATGGGTATCCGACTGGTGTCGAGTACGTTATTTCCACCCGTATGATTCCTCTCTTCACAGATGGAGGATGGGAGCTCTATTTAGGAGAGCGTGCTATCAGGAGCACCACAGGAGAGATTTGTATACCGATCTTGCCTCCTGCTAGGCGTTATTGGCCTGTTTCGCAATCACCCGTCATTGATATCCCGTTATTGGGTGTTGATGGTTTTACATTATCAGAGGGTCCCTGCACTCAGGAGATATTCCACCATTGGTGGTTCCCTCGTACCATTGGAGCCCATACCCGCACCACTTAGTTCATGGGGGATATGGTTCCTGGATCCGTGATGATGACGGATTGGCTAGCCTGTGTCCAAGATCCGACTCATTTGACACAGATTGACAGTTTGACCCGGCAGTTGGACCGGGCACATTTCTTTATCCGACACTTGGGCAGAGATCCTTTAGAGACAGATACTTTTGATCCTTCTAGATCTAGCGCTGGCCCCTCAGGTGACCCATATGGCTTTACCAGTGTAGATCCTCCCTTGTATAGGCCTGACATCCCTGTGGATAGAGATCCAATGATTCAGGAGGAGTTACATTAGGTGGACAGGATTGATGATGTAGACATTGACACCATTATCTTCTTCCTATGCTTATTCTCGTTATCTCTTTTGATACGCCTCTGTTAGACACTGGGTGGCTTTCCCCCATTCTCGCTATATCTTTTGATAGTCCTCTGTTAGATGTAGGGCGTTTTTGCCCCATTTCCCTGTATTTCTAGCTATACAGAGATGTATTAGATGATGATATACTTAGGAATATATGTACAGTTTTCCATTCCCTATATCATATTGCCATCTATTCTTGATCATGCATGTATTATGTTATGTATATATATGTATGTCCAGAGATATTCAGCATTGACCCCTGGATGGTATTATAATCTGACCACGATGTCTTCTTGACGATTAGCGCATTGATCATACCCCACCAGTATTGGTGGCATCCCATCTGAGATCGTGGTATGGTAGTATGTCACCTTCAGATAGGGTGATTGTAGATCAGTTATTGCAGCATATTATGACTCTCTTGATGTTTTAGGTTCCCGTAGGATTCATAGAGGGTATGCTGGAGCATTGGATATCCGAGAGACAGGTATTCCGGTTTGGCATCCACGAGTTGACTCTACTTCTGAGAGTACGCGACGGCCTGATGGCGCCATTATTGAGCGAACCTTGTGCGCGGATGGCCATCGACGACATGAGCCGAAAGTTTATGACTCTCACCGGGCTGAGGTGTAGAGTTGTACAGGATGAGATCACATCTGGTCACGTTGTATCCCAGCGTTTCCTGATAGACAGATTTGGCTCAGAGGATAGTTATACACGACACTCTGGGGATTTTACCATGTTGGAGGATCATTAGCATTTAGCCAGAGTAGATGTACTGCTACTGTACGTATTATCATATGCATACATGCCACGATACATGGATAAGCTAGACATTGGCATCATTATGACAGTGAGAGCTCTCAAGGAGGGTCACACCATTGTACCGATGATCATCGTAGAGATGCTAAGGTCAGCCACATATTACAAAGACTTACCCCTGAGGGGGTATTCACAGAATGACTTCGATCGTATGTCAGACGTGTGGTTTATGTCACACTTGAGACTGATTGGCACTTTCAGACGGCATGGGTATTGTTTAACCCATGAGATAGTTATGTCGTATTCCTTTCAGCCTATAGAGTGTACAGATCCTGCATCTTGGTCCGTTTTCCTGGTAGGGATCAGAGATCCGTTTGATAAATTATCGTGAACAGGGCTCAGCTCACCCTACAGCTTCATCACTCATGCTCCGGGCATGGATTATCTCCCTCTAGCTGGTTTGAGGGGCAAGACTACTTACCACCCGCTGGCCGTGATGTGTCAGTTTGACCAGTTCCAGGACTTCCATCCTTTTAAGGGGGCATTGAGTCAGTGCTTAGCTTCTCGCCACTTATTAGCAGAGGATAGATCCAGGTTGTATGCCTATTGGGATTAGCGTGAGCTAGCTGAGTTTTTTGTTAGCCACCCGGGTTGTTCTGCAGAGTATTACGCATGGATGGCGACAGAGACGACATTGACTATGGCAGTATCCACAGTACAGGGGATTGATTCTGACGATGGGGAGCCTATGGAGGAGACTTATATTACCATCGAGGAGGATTTGACCATTGGGTTGCCAGCAGTTGTGATGGATTATCCTAGTACGAGTGCTACTGTGATTCAGCATTCAGCATAGTATTTAGAGCAGAGCCTTCATCTGATGACCTTTGAGAGAGATCAGGCTAGGGCCTTGATGTTGACAGCTCTTGATGGGAGAGACGCCGCTCTATTGGAGAGGGACGAGGCCAGATTAGCCGGAGATGCATTGATTGTAGAGCGGGATGCTACCCTATCTGTCTAGGAAGTGGCCATTAAAGATAGTACTTCAGTGAGATCCCTTACAACTGGCATCCTTGCCGATATGAGTGCATACATTAATGAGCATCATGCCACCATGCAGTTAGCCTCGGATCTGCTAGCTCATGTAGATACCATTGGGCAGTAGCTTGCAGCGTTACCTCCTTCTTCGGAGAGGGATGCTATGTTAGATCTGATAGTCCGCATACGTACAGATCCGTAGATAGACTTGTATTTTCCTGCACAGACTGGATTAGTCATTTTGTTATGTATAACACATATGTATATATCAAACAACATTATATATGGCAGGGAAATACTTGCTTGATACTTGTCTGCTTCTTCAGGGCTTATGATCTTGATGCATTCTGAACTCATCCTTGATGTGTGGACATTGAGGCATCGCAAGATCTTTCAGAATAGATCATTAATCCATGTGTATCCCTACCCTATTTGGTGTCTTGGGACTGGTTTCTGTATGGAAATGAGTAGAGGAGTATGGCTCTTCCTTTTTGAGATTGACCGCACCACAGATGGTTTCTAGTACTCCTATTTAAAAGGAGTCTAGTTAGTTCCATCTCTTATGAATTGGTGTTGCTCTTCAAGGAATTAACCGCAGCTTAGATGGTTGCCAACTCTCCCATTTATGAGGAGGCCAGGTAGTTCCATCCCTTTGGTCTGAAGCTGATGAAATGTGGTGGATTGAAGTTTGATCTCAGTACTAGATGACAAGTCTTTGTGTTTTGGTAGGGGGTTAGACTGAACCATAAATGGCTACCTACGTACTTCTATTGGAGAGGAGATCAGGTATGTGTAGTTCGAACCTAGTGTAAGAGGTTCAACGCTGAATGTAAAAGGGTGTAGGAATGTTTTTGTTTTTGTAGAGAAAGGGCAGAAATATTTTTTTTGTTTTTGTTTTTGTAGAGAGAAGGTAGAAATGTTTTTATTTTTTTTATTGCAACCGGGTCATATAGAATATGGTTGCCTACGTATTCCCGGGTATCAGGGAGATCAGGTCGACGTAGTTCACCCCTCAGGATGATTTACAGCCGAAGAAAAGTTTGATCCCATGTACAGGCTAAACTATGGGGGAAAGAAAGTTTGATCCCATGTTTGGGACAAACTACAAGTGTGAAAAAGTTTGATCCTATGTTCAGAGCAAACTGCAGGTGTGAAAGGTTCAATCCCTGGTGGGATAACCAAAAATTATATGAAAGGTTTGAAATGAGGTGAAACCAGGCTGCTGGCTTGAAGAGTATGTTTTCCTGAGGGGCAGAAGGATATGAAGAAGATTTTGTATGTAAGAAAGGGTTAGAAAACCTGAATGAATGGTGATCTGATAATCCAAAACCAGGATGTTTGTTTGATGGTAACCTCAGACATAGTATCGTTTAACGGTGTCCGAGTTGATGAGCTATGGAAATTCATCGCCGTCCATTTCCTGTAGTCTGAGAGCGCCTCCTGTCAATTCTTCCTTAACAACAAATGGGCCTTCCCAGTTTGGAGCGAATTTTACCTTAGATTGATTTTGGTTGTCAATGATCTTCTTCAAAACCAAGTTATGTTGTTTAAACTGCCATAACCGGACTTTTCTATTATAGGATATGGCGACCCTTTGTTGATATAACTAACCATGGAAGATAGCCGTGATTCGCCTTTCGTCTATTAGAGACAATTGGTGATATCTATCTTGTACCCATTGGTCTTCATCCAGCTGAGCGTCCATTAACACTCTGAGGGATTCCATTTCACACCTATGGGGAAACCGCTTCCATCCCATAAAGCTAATGAGTGAGGGGTTGCCCCAGTGGAAATACGCATTGAAGTTACGTAGGCTAATAAAGTCGGAGGCGAGGCAAGAGGTCGGGCCATCCTTTGTGATTAGCGGACATCTTCTACATGATCTTCTTGATGTTTTTATTAGCCGCTTCAACAGTACCATTCATCTTTAGACGGTAGATGACGGAGTTAAGGTGTTTGATGTGGAATTTACTGCATATCTCCTCCATCATTTTGTTGTTGAGGTTCTTAGCATTGTCTGACACAATTACCTCTGGTTGTCCATATCGACAAATGACATTATTTCTAATGAAAGCAATGATGACTTCTTTGGTAACCCTGGGGAAGGAGGCTGCTTCTACCCACTTGGTGAAGTATTCGATCATGGTGAAGATAAACCGATGCCCATTACTGGCATTGGGCTCGATGAGCCTGATCACGTCCATTCCCCACATTGAGAAGTGTCAGGGCAAACTCATATTGTGGAGTTCCCTTCGAGGGGGCGTGGATAGCATTTCCATGCATTTGGCATTAATAGCACCTCTTAACGTGATCATCACAGTCAACTTTAAGCGTAAGTCAGTAATGCCCTGTTTTGCGGATTTTCTTAACAAGTAGGGGGTCCGCTCATATGTGGGCCACATACTCCATCATGGATTTCATCAATGAGCCTCTGAGCTTGGTCTTTTTCCATACATCTAAGGAGTCCTAACTCTGCATCTCTTTTGTAGAGTGCATCTCCGCTCAGGTAAAATTTCATAGCCATTCGATGGATCCGCCTTTTTTCAGTCGGGATCACCTCAGCGGGTGTAGATCCATCTCGTAGATACTCCTTGATATGCTGATACCAAGGGTGTTGGATAGGAGGTAGTTCATCCGATACTTCCCCAACATAGTTCCCATATGTTGGAGCCTTTTGTAGGGAAAATGGGATGCTTGGCATGTTTTCCTTGTCATGTATGTTGATCAAGGAGGCCAAAGTTGCTAGCGCATCCGCAAAATCATTCCTACTCCGAGGAATGTGGAGGAAGTTTACTTCTTCAAACTTCGAAGCCATCTGTAAAACTTGACGATGGTAAGGCAGTAAATGTAGCTCTTTAGTTTGATAGATTCCCATGGTTTGTTTGATTACCAACTCCAAATCCCCAAAAACAGTTAACCATCTGATGCCCATTGAGTGAGCAAGTTTTAGCCCCATGATACAGCCTTCATACTCGGCTGTGTTGTTGGTGCTGACAAATTACAATTTAACGGCGACGGGATACTGTTCCCCCGTACAGGATACTAGAACTGCTCCAGCTCCAGAACCTTCTATGTTAACAGCTCCATCAAAATACATTTTCCACGTATGGCATGCA
This sequence comes from Panax ginseng, assembly GCA_020205605.1. Classification (NCBI taxonomy): domain Eukaryota; kingdom Viridiplantae; phylum Streptophyta; class Magnoliopsida; order Apiales; family Araliaceae; genus Panax; species Panax ginseng. Next base: position 88,080,604 of record CM035144.1, read on the forward strand.
TCGTACTGATGGTGTTGCTGAATTTCCATAACCCCTTCATTGGGGAAGAATGTTTCTAAGGGTTTGTAATCCCCTGCAGGTGCAGCGGCCAGTTAATCCGCTATTCCTTGTCCTTTAATGGACTTCTGTGTTACATAGATGATGTCAATTTGTTGCAAAATCAACTGCCATCTGGACAACCGATAATTCAGTATGGGCACGTATTTGAGAGGGTCCACGCGGGATATGAGATGGGTTGTATGGGCATAAAGGTAATGTTATAACCTCATGGAAGCCCATGCTAAAGCACAAAAGGTCTTCTCAATCAGAGTGTACTTGTGTTCACTGTTGCTGAATCTTTTGCTGAGGTAATAGATAGCTCGCTCTTAGCCTCTATCATCTTTTTGTCCCAGCATACAGCCCATAGCATTGTCATTAATGAACAGGTACATGAACAGAGGAACATCATCCCTGGGAGGTACCAAAATGGGAGCGTTAACCAACTGCTCTTTGATTATAAGGAAGGCTTTCTAACACTCATCATTCCATTTTATGGAGGAGCTCTTCCTTAACAGCTTGAAGATGGACTTACAAGTTGCTGTGAGTTGAGAGATAAACCTGTTAATGAAGTAAATTCTTCCCAAAAATCCCCGTATTTCTTTCTCTGTCTGAGGAACGGGCATTTCCTTGATGACCTAGATTTTGGTGGGATCCAGCTCAATCCCTTTGTGACTTACTAAGAAACCTAGAAACTTGCCTGATTTAACACCAAAGGCGCACTTGGCTGAATTCAACTTCAAGTTATTATTACGCAACCTGTCGAAAAGCTTCCTGAGATGGTCTAAGTGGTCTTCTTCCCTTCGGGATTTGACAACATGTCGTCCATGTAGATCTCTATCTCTTTGTGCATTAGGTCGTGGAAAAGAGCCATCATAGCTCGCTGGTATATTGCTCCGGCATTGATGAGGCCAAATGACAACCGTCTATAACAAAAGGTTCCCCCAAGGCGTGATGAAAGCAGTTTTCTCACGATCCTCCTCAGCAACCATAATCTGCTGATACCCCGTGAAGCAATCCACATAGGAGTATATGCCGTATTGAGCAATATTATCAATGAGAATATGGATGAATGGTACGGGAAAGCTATCTTTAAGGAACGATTTGTTTAGATCCAAGTAATGCACGCAAACTCGCACCTTTCCTCCTGGTTTAGGCACGAGGACTATGTTTGATAGCCATTCAGGGTATGTAGACACCATGATGATGCCCACTTGAAATTATTTCATAATTTCTTCTTTAACCTTTAAACTCAACTCAGGTTTCAATCGCCTGAGCTTCTGCCTAACTGGCTTGAATCCCTCTTTAATGGGAAGGCAATGAAGGACAATGTCAGTGGAAAAACCCAACATGTCTTCATGAGACCATGCAAACACATCCTGGAATTGGGTTAGTAGCATAACCATGTCATTCCTTTGGTTTGGAGTGAGGTCTGAACCAATTTGGATTAGCTTAGGGTTTTCTAAGGTTCCGAGATTAAAAGATGTGGTTTGATCAAGGTTAGGTTTAGGTTTGTCTGCGACCCATTCCTTGATCTCCTGAGGTATCTCAATGTCCTCTTGTATTTCCATCAAGTCTGAGTCCAACTTTTCATCAAAGTTACAGTCCTTGTGGAGAAAAGGCACCTCATCAACAAGTACATAAACATCTAAATTCAGAGTCATAAAACAAAATATGTTTTCACTTAATATATGAAATTATTCAATCATACAAAATGTTAGCATGTACTGATAAAATAACTGCTAATACTGTACAGAAAAGTAAGAAATTAGAGTTATCTACAGGGAAGATCGAATTTCTGCCCATTTTACCCTCGTTGACTAATGCATGGAGTGCTGCTCCAATTGTTAAGGGTAAAATCCTGATGAACTGCAATGATGGAGGGGCTATCATCGTCCTCCTTCTCCCTAATGATGACCATGACATCTGGGCAATCATCGTCTGGGGTGTATCTGTTTGTATGCTCATCATGGACAATGATGCGTATGCTTGACATCATCCTGGAGATGTCTTATTTACGTCTTCGTTCCCTATCTTCCACTTCGGGATCAGGAATCAGGACCTCTTTTACTTTAACCGGTATCAGTTTGGGAAATAGCATAGCCATAACATGGGATGACACCTTTACCGGAGACTGTACAAGTTCAGGATTTGCAGGCGGAGACAATCGACATGTGACTAAAGTTGAAGGAATTTGTTTGTGTTTATGAGGATTCCTGTGACTGGAGCTAGCAAAATAGTCTAATCTAGTTATCCCTGTTTGACTGGGCACTTGAATCGGGTGCTTAATACCCTTATGATCTTTGCCCAACCCTTGTCCAGGTTGATGACCCAATGACATCATCTCTTAAGTGGCCGACATAACCTCGGCAGAAATCTTGGGTGTGAGAGGTGGCGCCCCAATGGGATGGTAATGAGTGTTGCTCACCTCCAAGGCATGGAAACTGACCGGCTCAACTTCTTAATTGAAGCTGATGAGTGTTATGTCACCTTGTTTAGGACATTCCGGCTCAGTATTAACAGTAACTAGGCTATTTTTGATAATGTACTTGAGTTATTGATGAAGGGTGGAAGGGACGGCTCCAGCCATATGAATCCATGGTCTTCCCTACAGCAAGTTGTATCATGTGGCTATTTTGAGTACATGAAAGGATACACTGAATGTATGTAGACCAATCTCCACAGGTAATTCAATTACTCCAACGGCATTTCGTTGGGACCCATCAAAAGCTTTGATAATCGTATGGCTGCTTTTGATCCTCTTGGGGTTGATATTCATCTTCTCCAAGGTAGCATAAGGACAGATATTCAGAGATGAACCTCCATCTATCAAGACTCCTCCCACCATGTATCCGGAGGACAAAACCACTATGTGCAACGACTTGCAATGATCGGTCCCTTCAGCGGGTATGTCATTTTTAGTGAAAGATATCACATTGTTGTTGAAAATGTGATCAACCAGATGTTGGAATTTTTACACATCCACTGATTTTGGTAAATAGGCTTCTTCCAAGACCCTTAGCAATATCTTCATGTGATCTTTGGGAGAGAAAACCAAGTCCAGTATGGAAATTTGATGTGGAGCTTCTCTCAAGCTTAAAACCACTTTGGCTTCGTTATGGCCCATGGTACGGAGGAACTCTTCAATCTTCTCCATGGGAACTTTACCCTTTGATTTGATGGTGGGCTTTATCACCCGATGGGGAAGATACAGTGGATTCTCCTTCGACACTGCAGCAGTTGTATGTGATGTAGATCCTTCAGCCTGCTCATAATTCCATGGGACTTTGTGTAGGTCGACAACACGATATATCGTGGTCTCGAATGGTAAGTTAATTGGCTCTGCAGTGCCCACTTTCAAAGGATTGTCAAGACCTTTGAAATGAATTGCTTGTATTGTGTACGGTCAGCGTACCACATCATCCTCAGCAGATATAACTGCTACGCCGTCCTTCCATTTTGTAGGACATGTGTTCCCACTCTCGAGTAACAAAGTGTCATTATCTGCCATTTGCAGGACACCGGTGTCAATTAAATTTTGAATGAGGTGGCGGAGTGTCCGACATTCTTCTGTGATGTGACCGCGAGAGTGGGAGTGATATTTACATACTCCCTCGAAATTAAACCGTCTGGATCGGGGATTAATTGGAGGTAGAAAGGAGGTAATTCTTCCTTCATTGATTAACATTTGAAATATCTCCTCCATAGGTTGTCCAAGGTATGTAAATTCTCGTTTCTTGGCAAAATCCCGACGGGCTTTGGCACTTGCTCTTTTTGCAACTTTATCCTCCAGTGTTTCACTTTCTAAAGGCGAGGATGGAATATTCATGACAAAAGGAAGGAGACTTGTAAAACCCGAGAATTTCCATTTATTATTAAATAAATATATTAATGGAAATAAATATTTATTTGAATATGAACGATTTCGTGTTATGAAATGAGATAACTCAATTATATTAAATAACTGAATAATTGAGGATGTGGAGTTTTGTGATGAACTCATTGAAGCCTTGTGTGGCATGGTGATGGAAAATATTAATAGTAAAATTAGTTAACAAAGGAATTATAAAGTAAGCAATTAAGTAATATTAATTGTTAAGTGTTGTTGTGGTATATTTATGGATTTTTAATTGAAGTTAATAAGGTCGATTAATATGTGATTATTAATTGTTATTTAATTGATAATGTTTGTGGTGGAATATTGAATTCTTGGTAATTAATTTATAATAGGTGATTATTAAATATATAAGTAATAACTATGGAAGCCCATAAATATATTGATTAATGATTAATTAATATTGGTGTTAATTAATTAAGGAAGTGCATGATTTATTTATTTTATATAAATGAGTAAGTTAGTAATATAATAATATTATATTGATAGTTGTATGCATATGAGTAATAATACAACTATACCATATAGTGTAATATTATGACATTGTGTGACGATATATTAAATCTTATAAAATTATATTGTATGAGGCAATGCGATTAAATATATTGGAACTATATGTTATAAATATGTTATGAAATATCTATGTGACAATATGTATGTGGGTATATATATATTAAAATACAATACCATAAGCATATTGTAAATTATTATTTTAATGATGTATACCAGTGTGATAAAATGTACATGGATTATATGTATATTACATTTCCATATTTCATCTACTACATTGAAACCTTAATTATTAAGTGTGACATTTAATTATAATATATGGTTTGTAACGCCCCAGAAAATCGAACATTTTGTAAATACTTTTAATAATGAATAAAATAATATTATTTATTATTATTACGTGTTGATAAGATGAATGTCGTTCTATAACCTAGAAAAGTCGGAACATCGTAGTATTTTAACTACGTGAGAGAATTAAAGTGTGTTTGAATTTCTAAGACGAAAATAAAAGCTTTCCGAGAAATTTTCTGAAAAATACTATTCATCGATTTCTGCTCGGGAATTATTTTTGAACTTCTGAGAAATACGTAATGTTAAAATATCAAGGTGAGATTGATTATGTAATAATAATCTAAGTATGGAAAACGCAATATTTCGCATGCGGACTTAATTTGAGAACGTTAGGATTATTAAGCGTTACGAAAGGAAAGTATTAATCAAATGATGCGTATGCATTATGCGAGGTATTGAACGTAAGTATAATACGACGTATTATACTATTAAGTATGAAGAATGGAATGTCACGAATTAGTATACGAGCTAGTATACGAGAATTATACGTGGTGTATATATGTCAAGTTGTTTAATTAAATGGAATGGACTTGTAGGATTATTACCATATTGGTAGAAGTCCAATAGAAAGTGTTATGCAAGCCCAAGTGTTTGTTAATCATGAGTCCAAACTATTGTAATGTAAGCCCAATAAGAATTAACTAGATTAATTAAGCAAGCCCAATGTGTTAAGCCATGATCCATGGAGCAAACCAAGAGTAATATGGGTAGACTTGATGGGCAAGAACTTTAAGTGGTGAGCAAGTGTGATGGCCAAGTATTATGAGTGCTAAGCAAGTCGACTTGGTGGAGAAGAAAGGAATAGTAAGGGGGTTAATAAGGAGGTGGATTAAGGAGGTTAGTTGAGGAGGTGCAAGGCCTAAAAGACCATTATGCCCTCATTTTTCCAAGCCTATAAATATGATAGTTGGTTGATCATTTTTTCATTGTTCAACTTTTATCCAAAACAAAGTAACTTAAGTGTTAGAGAGTAACTTAAGTATAAGCACTTTTAAAGCCAAATCACATTTTGCTCGATTTCAAAGAAGAAGACTTTAGTCATCAAAGGTAAATGATCTTATGATCTATTAGTCTATCTCTACCATAATAAGATTTATAGAGAAGTGTAACTTAATGTTCATGTATGCTAAGAATATATATTGTGACAACCTGAGAAATTAGAAAATTATTAAAATCTTAAATGATTGGTTTAAGGTCAAATAATAGACCTAAACAGAGAATAAGTGTATGTGTTTGATGTTTTGAGTAAAGGAATTTTGAGGATTTAAAATTTCTTTTAGTGAATTATTCGAGATTAAGGGTATGTGTGTATATATTCTGTGATTACGGTAGATATGTGTACGAGAATGTGGTTAAGGGTCAAGTGTTGACCCGGATAAATTATATCGTGTCAAACCTAATATTATTGTAACGTCAACGTTAGGTTATAAAATTATTACGATTTATAAGAAACCCTAGAAATCGGTTATGGAAACCCTAATTTCAGTACCGGGAATCCAAAATCCTAATTCAGTATTTGAAACCCTAATTTGGGAAGTCAAAGACTAAATATAATGGCTTAAGTATTTGTGATTATATATTAGGGATAACCCTAATTGTTAAATTAGAAATCCTAATGTTTTGTATGAAACCCTAAGGGATTAAAAGTTATGTGTGTAATGAATATGAATTATGTGTATGATTAAGTAAATATACATTATATAATGTGAATACATTTATTTTGTATATAAAAATGAAGTAAGAATTAAATTATGTAACCTAATATATATATTAGGTGTGATAATTAAATAACCTAAATGGTTATCGTTATTTAGTGGTCCTAATATTTTATTTTTATATTAGTGACCTAATTTAAGAGAATTGTGGAACATGTCACAATTTATTAAATTATTTTGTTCGAATAGGTGAATAAAAGAATATGAAGATTATGTGATGGTTTATATTGTTTATTATATAAACAAATAAAAGAAACTAATGTGATCCTAATTATATATTAGGAATGAAGAATTTAATAACTTAAGGGTTATGAGATGAGAAAATTATGGTATTTAGAATATATACCAATTATGAGAGATTTATTTTATACATCTCAGTTAATTAATTTTATAACCTAATTTTAGCAAGTCTAATTGGGTTAAGGAAATAAATGTGCATGAGTAAGGATTTAAGTTATAATTGAGGAAAATGAAAACCCTAATTAAATGATTTGGGTTGGATAAGAATTAAGAGTGTTGGACTATGTTAATTTACATGGCCCAAAGAATTAAATTTTAAGTCCAATATATTATTTATTGATAGCCCAAAAGATGGAAATGGTGACCCAAATTTAAGCCCAAATAAGGAGGGACATATTGGACATTTGGTATAATAAATAAGAATTAAAAAGAAATCATTTATTAATGTGGAAATTACTAGTATACCCTTTTTTGTTTTATTAGTGTATTATTAGTAACATTGTTGATAAGAATCTTCAATTATGCTAGCTAATCAATTGCTTCTAGAAGTCACTCATGTTACTATGATATTACACCTCAATTATCAAGCAAACTAATGTCTAGATACATTTCTTACATTATTACACTAAACAAAAATCATATTCTTCACTTTTCTCATCTTATTTTTCAACATAACTAAGAAAGAAAGAGAGAGACAAGAGAGAGAGGGAGAGGGGAGTTAGGAAACTCCAAGAAAGAAGGAGAAGAGATTTTGATTTTTCATTCCATCCAAGATCCATCACATAGTTGGAAGAAAAAAGATATGTCATGAAGCTAAAGGTAAAAAATTTCCTAAACTCAAAACTCTTGTTAGTTTAAAGTGTTATGTTATGGTGTTTTAGATCAAGTGTTGAACTTATGATTTTGAACCATAAGTTTAAGATCTTGAACATGAGAACTATAGATCTACATGATAAATGATATTTTATGGTTAGATCTTGCCATTTTTAGGGTTGATAGGCTTGAACAAAGAAGAATAACCAAAACAGTTTTTTTTTTTGTTGTTTTAAATGAGTTAGTGGACTGCTGCCCTAAAACAGAAACTTTCGGATTTGTTAGAGTGCTCTAAAAATTCTGGACTTGTGATATGTTATAGTACACTCAATAATCTTTCCATAGACTCCAAAACGGACTAAATCTGACATTGGAGGAGGGAGTTATGGGATTTCTCCCAAACTACACAAAGTTAAGAAAACTGTGAAAAGGACAGTTTTGGAACAGTCACTTCCGGGCTAAATTCCGGGAGCTAAACATATCCAAATATGGATTGTGATATATGAAAACTATAGTTTGGAAAGATACGAATCCAACAAAATTGACGGATCATTAATCGGAGTTACAGATTTCGTTTTATTTAAGTTTTGGTGAAGGACTCCAAAACTGCCAAAGTGCAAAAAGTTTCTGGCCAAAATTTTCCGAGGGCTGTTTTGGACATTTAGTTAATGAGAAAAATTACCGGGCTTTTGGGAAATGAAAATATGTGGTATTATGTAGCTCGTGTCCAAAAATGAGCTAATTCCGAGTTAAAACGGCCAAGTTATGACTATTCTAATTTTTGTGATTTTCAACGGAAATCGCTATAACGAGTTCTACAACTCCGATTGCCACGAAATTTAAAATGGAGCATCACGTTAACATATATAAGGTTATGTCAAAAGATGGGCATCTCTGGAGTTAAGCACGAGGTAGCTAATTTTCTTAAGTCACGCACTATTTATGATTTTTGAAAAATAGTAAAAGAAATTGAAAAATTATGGAAAAATATTTTTTATGTATGAAATACATGTATATATGTTTGACCAAAGGATAAAAAAATAATAAGTTGATTTGGTATTTTTCGTGAAAAAAGAATAGTGATTTGGGATATTTGAAATAAAATCCGTCTTACTGAAATGGTATTTCGGTTTACTAAGATGTTATCTAATTTAATAGGATAACATATAAAAATGAATAACTTATAAGTACAAGTTATGATGTGATTAAAAGAATATCAAAGTATAATAATAATATTAAGACTTAAAACTAATGTCTAATACTTAACTATATGTTATGACTAACAAGAAAGATCTATTATAGGTTTTATATGCTGTATAAACTGATAGGATTATGTGTTTAAGTTATTTTATAACGGTGATGATATTATTCTAATATTGGAGATCTATATTATTAATATTAGGTCTTCGGGAGAAGCTTATTATATTGCGTTACTAAGAATCAATGGTTCGAGCAAGTTTTTCAAGTTCTTTTTACTTAAACTCTTTTAAGAGTGGTTTCGCAACGAGATATGCTTATGAATTGTACTCTGTACATATTGCATGTATTCATCGGTATGAAAGGTCGATCACCTTCATTACCAAATCGATTAGGATATAATTGTTATGTTCATTTTCAATGTTCATTCGAATTTTGAAATTTTGTTCATGCTAATTCACAACTACATTGTGAAGGATAGCCGACTTATTATTCAAACTCTTTCAATCATGATATATCTTTACCTTGTTTTTTTAAACTTATTTGGGCAACTTTCATGCTCACCCTTGCTATATCATGATAAAACATTGCAGATAAGGCGAATACGGCCAGATACAGGAAAAGGATAATGCCAAGTTCAGCTTGGGATAAGATGTGAAGTTAAGTTGTAAAGTATGTTGAAGAATAGTATTGTCATGTGTTAGACAGTTCACGATTGTGTATTAGTTAAGGTTACTCGATTTTGGGAATAGTGTGTAAAGTTTAATGTATAAACAATTTATGTTTATATCTTCCGCAACAGTTGTAGAATGATTGAACCGGATCCGCGGCGATTCGGGACCCGGATTCGGGGATGCTACAGTTGGTATCAAAGCTGTTGGTTATGAAGCTTAGGTAGCAATACCTTAGACCAATAACCGCAGTGATTAGGATAAGTACTAACTCACATAGAGTTAGTTGAAGAATCTCGCAGGGTCAAAAAGTTAGGTTTAAGTATGGTACCATTGTACTCGAAAGTAGTTGATGTATGGTATCTGGGCTAAACGATTCCTTCATAGAGCGGAGGTATATACGAACTAGCAACTCGGAACCTAGTTTGTTGGTTGTTTGTGGGAAACCACTCAGCGTACCATATTGAAAACTGTTAAAGACTCGATGTGTACCAAGTATAGGAAGTGGATAGATAGAGTCTAAGAGATTACAAGTGTAAGGATGGGAGATCGTAAAACAAAACGATCACAGAATAGCAATAAATCGTAATATATACGATGAGATCACTTCGTGATCTGATAAGATTATGGTATGAAGAAAGATCAAGAGAATGATGAAAAGTTTACAGCAAGATTGCTGTGTATGAATTGTACTATAAATTGGTACAGATCCAGAAGAGAATTATAAATACGAATTAAATTTGTATGGAGAATGGGGTTAGTGTTAGGTGGAGATTCAATTGAGGACTCATGTCGACAGCTAAGTGTATAATTCTTCGTATGGGAGCTGAATTGTACTTGGTGTAAAAACCACTTAGTTTAAGCGCAATCGATAATCATTGAAATGTTTATGTCGCGCTATTTGTTATATGCATGTTGAGAAGGTGATTCTTTTCTCATGTGTATAACGAATAGTGTAGAGGATATAAGGTTAAGTTGCGAGTTCTTAAAACTCATACTTATGGTAAGTTCATGACTCATAATCATATGGTATGTTTTGAACCCCTCAACGAATGGACGCCTATGGTCTGACTAGGATAAGTTCTTAAACTCATATGATTGTGGCAAGTTCCTGAACTCATAATGTGTGGTAAGTTTGATGAACTGGGGTATAGAAAAGTGGTGAATGGAGCATTGAGGATTATAAGAATAGATAGATCTATTAAGTAATGGATCAGTAGAAAAAGTGAAGTTAATGATGGAAGCATAGGTATTCCAAATCTTCTAGCTATGCTAGACTTCAAGTTTTGACATCAAGCTAAATACGCACTATGTGCTTTTGAAAAATGAATTTTATTCTCAACTCCCGGTGATTATTGTGTATGCGTGGACTTGGGCCATCGACACCTCGTTACTGTTGAGATGATAAAACCGATTTGCAAAGATTTTTGAAACGATTTAAAGTACGATCTATGCTACTTATTTCGGCATTAGACGCGAATGATTTGAAGTATCAAAAGTTGTTTTTATTTATCACTTATGTACCATGTACAACTGGTGCGAGAGATGATAAAAAAAATGATGGAGTCATCAATGCATATTACTTAGTGTTGGATGTGATCTCGGGATCGTCAACCCACTATGGTATGATGTAGTATGATAAAATCACCAAATGACGGAATCCTCAACTGATGTGTAAAAATACGAGCAAGCATCATGACGTCATTCTCGAAAAATGTTTTCAAAATTTTAATTTGCCAACGGGTTTGGCTATACTTAAATAATTCTATTGAAATTTGAATTATCGATATGAGTCTATGCTATTCGATTCAAACTAGACTAATGTTTATGAAAACTCTAAGTGTTCATTGAAGAAATTTTCCGAACCAAATTATTTTGGTGCGGAATCCTATACTAAGTCTGAGGTGAACAACCCTGAAAATGGGGATATACTAATTGGATAGAATATTCCAATTTAAGGACGCATATAGTCGTTTGGATTACTAAGGTACAATAGACTGATCATCTAAAGTACCAGAATTGGTAGTTTACCTTCTTCGTGATTGTAAACATACCTATTAAAGAAATGTTTAAGAGGTAGAGTACCTTTCTTTCTTAATTGAAAGAGGTAGCGGTAGAAATACCCCTAAACCCGGAGTTCAAAGTTCATAATTTTATGATCCCTCGCATGTGAGATATGAAAGTTTTTTTAACTCTTCAAAGTAATGTTGTGGTAGAATGTGATGATGAATATGAAATAGTGTAAACTCGTTTGCATTTGAGTAGAATCGAGATGATTAAATAAAGGTTATTATGACAACCTAGTTTTGATGAATGTTTAGAAGATGTAAACTCCTAGTGAGTAGTTATGGTGAAATGTGATAATAGATGAGAAATCCTCGAATGAGGAAATTGTAAAGGTTAAATTGAAAACCTAGTTTTGATCAAGAGAATGAGTAGAGGTTAGGATGCTTTAATTTCGAGGACGAAATTAAGTAGAAGAAGGGGTGAATGTGACAACCGAGAAATTAGAAAATTATTAAAATCTTAAATGATTGGTTTAAGGTCAAATAATAGACCTAAACAGAGAATAAGTGTATGTGTTTGATGTTTTCAGAAAGGAATTTTGAGGATTTAAAATTTCTTTTAGTGAATTATTCAGGATTAAGGGTATGTGTGTATATATTCTGTGATTACGGTATTATGTGTACAGAATGTGGTTAAGGGTCAAGTGTTGACCAGATAAATTATATCTGTGTCAAACCCTAATATTATTAGAACGTCAACGTTCAGTTATAAAATTATTATGATTTATAAGAAACCCTAGAAATCGGTTATGGAAACCCTAATTTCAGTACCGGGAATCCAAAATCCTAATTCAGTATTTGAAACCCTAATTTGGGAAGTCAAAGACTAAATATAATGGCTTAAGTATTTGTGATTATATATTAGGGATAACCCTAATTGTTAAATTAGAAATCCTAATGTTTTGTATGAAACCCTAAGGGATTAAAAGTTATGTGTGTAATGAATATGAATTATATGTATGATTAAGTAAATATAAATTATATAATGTGAATACATTTATTTTGTATATAAAAATGAAGTAAGAATTAAATTATGTAACCTAATATATATATTAGGTGTGATAATTAAATAACCTAAATGGTTATCGTTATTTAGTGGTCCTAATATTTTATTTTTATATTAGTGACCTAATTTAAGAGAATTGTGGAACATGTCACAATTTATTAAATTATTTTGTTCGAATAGGTGAATAAAAGAATATGAAGATTATGTGATGGTTTATATTGTTTATTATATAAACAAATAAAAGAAACTAATGTGATCCTAATTATATATTAGGAATGAAGAATTTAATAACTTAAGGGTTATGAGATGAGAAAATTATGGTATTTAGAATATATACCAATTATGAGAGATTTATTTTATACATCTCAGTTAATTAATTTTATAACCTAATTTTAGCAAGTCTAATTGGGTTAAGGAAATAAATGTGCATGAGTAAGGATTTAAGTTATAATTGAGGAAAATGAAAACCCTAATTAAATGATTTGGGTTGGATAAGAATTAAGAGTGTTGGACTATGTTAATTTACATGGCCCAAAGAATTAAATTTTAAGTCCAATATATTATTTATTGATAGCCCAAAAGATGGAAATGGTGACCCAAATTTAAGCCCAAATAAGGAGGGACATATTGGACATTTGGTATAATAAATAAGAATTAAAAAGAAATCATTTATTAATGTGGAAATTACTAGTATACCCTTTTGTTTTATTAGTGTATTATTAGTAACATTGTTGATAAGAATCTTCAATTATGCTAGCTAATCAATTGCTTCTAGAAGTCACTCATGTTACTATGATATTACACCTCAATTATCAAGCAAACTAATGTCTAGATACATTTCTTACATTATTACACTAAACAAAAATCATATTCTTCACTTTTCTCATCTTATTTTTCAACATAACTAAGAAAGAAAGAGAGAGAGAGAGAGAGAGGGAGAGGGGAGTTAGGAAACTCCAAGAAAGAAGGAGAAGAGATTTTGATTTTTCATTCCATCCAAGATCCATCACATAGTTGGAAGAAAAAAGATATGTCATGAAGCTAAAGGTAAAAAATTTCCTAAACTCAAAACTCTTGTTAGTTTAAAGTGTTATGTTATGGTGTTTTAGATCAAGTGTTGAACTTATGATTTTGAACCATAAGTTTAAGATCTTGAACATGAGAACTATAGATCTACATGATAAATGATATTTTATGGTTAGATCTTGCCATTTTTAGGGTTGATAGGCTTGAACAAAGAAGAATAACCAAAACAGTTTTTTTTTTGTTGTTTTAAATGAGTTAGTGGACTGCTGCCCTAAAACAGAAACTTTCGGATTTGTTAGAGTGCTCTAAAAATTCTGGACTTGTGATATGTTATAGTACACTCAATAAGCTTTCCATAGACTCCAAAACGGACTAAATCGACATCGGAGGGAGGAGTTATGGGATTTCTCCCAAACTACACAAAGTTAAGAAAACTGTGAAAAGGACAGTTTTGGAACAGTCACTTCCGGGCTAAATTCCGGGAGCTAAACATATCCAAATATGGATTGTGATATATGAAAACTATAGTTTGGAAAGATACGAATCCAACAAAATTGACGGATCATTAATCGGAGTTACAGATTTCGTTTTATTTAAGTTTTGGTGAAGGACTCCAAAACTGCCAAAGTGCAAAAAGTTTCTGGCCAAAATTTTCCGAGGGCTGTTTTGGACATTTAGTTAATGAGAAAAATTACCGGGCTTTCGGAAATGAAAATATGTGGTATTATGTAGCTCGTGTCCAAAAATGAGCTAATTCCGAGTTAAAACGGCCAAGTTATGACTATTCTAATTTTTGTGATTTTAAAGCGGAAATCGCTATAACCGAGTTCTACAACTCCGATTGCCACGAAATTTAAAATGGAGCATCACGTTAACATATATAAGGTTATGTCAAATGATGGGCATCTCTGGAGTTAAGCACGAGGTAGCTAATTTTCTTAAGTCACGCACGATTTATGATTTTTGAAAAATAGTAAAAGAAATTGAAAAATTATGGAAAAATATTTTTATGTATGAAATACATGTATATATGTTTGACCAAAGGATAAAAAAATAATAAGTTGATTTGGTATTTTTCGTGAAAAAGAATAGTGATTTCGGGATACTGAAATAAAATCCATTTTACTGAAATGGTATTTCGGTTTACTAAGATGTTATCTAATTTACTAGGATAACATATAAAATGAATAACTTATAAGTACAAGTTATGATGTGATTAAAAGCATATCAAAGTATAATAATAATATTAAGACTTAAAACTAATGTCTAATACTTAACTATATGTTATGACTAAGAAAGATCTATTATAGGTTTTATATGTGTATAAACCGATAGGATTATGTGTGTAAGTTATTTTATAACGGTGATGATATTATTCTAATATTGGAGATCTATATTATTAATATTAGGTCTTGGGAGAAGCTTATTATATTGCGTTACGGTAATCAATGGTTCGAAGCAAGTTTTTCAAGTTCTTTTTACTTAAACTCTTTTAAGAGTGGTTTTGAACGAGATATGCTTATGAATTGTACTCTGTACATATTGCATGTATTCATCGGTATGAAAGGTGATCACCTTCATTACCGGTCGATTCGAGATATAATTGTTATGTTCATTTTCAATGTTCATTCAAACTTTGAAATTTTGTTCATGCTAATTCACAACTACATTGTGAAGGATAGCCGACTTATTATTCAAACTCTTTCAATCATGATATATCTTTACCTTGTTTTTTTTAAACTTCTTTGGGCAACTTTCATGCTCACCCTTGCTATATCATGATAAAACATTGCAAGATAAGGCGAATACGGCCGATACAGGAAAAGGATAATGCCAAGTTCAGCTTGGGATAAGATGTGAAGTTAAGTTGTAAAGTATGTTGAAGAATAGTATTGTCATGTGTTAGACAGTTCACGATTGTGTATTAGTTAAGGTTACTCGATTTTGGGAATAGTGTGTAAAGTTTAATGTATAAACAATTTATGTTTATATCTTCCGCAACAGTTGTAGAAATAGCAAACCGGATCCGCGGCGATTCGGGACCCGGATTTCGGGGACGCTACATATATGAAGTGATTGATGAATGAACTTAAGCCGAATAAGTTGAATAAGCAACTTGAACCTAAATAAGTTGATAAACTTGTGATGAACTTATCATATGATTGTCATATGATGTTAGTATGTTCAATATGGTATGACAACATTGATTAAAGGTCTTAAATCCATAGTAAGTCATAAGCAAGGAAATTTGTAGTTCATAAGTTGAATAAGTCACTAACTTATGAGAATAAGTCAAAACTTATTTTGATAATAAGTTGGTATAATAAGTAACTTGAAATGTAGGTATGATGATTAAAATCTATTTATAATGATTAGTAATGAGGTTTCACCGAAATTCACACGATTGGACGATAATCGTCGAATTCGTGAAATTCTCGGAATGAAAGTCGTATATTGTGTTTGAAGTCAAAAACGTTGGTTTTCGATGGAGACAAGTCATATTTGGCATTATAGAGTTGCGGACTCGAAAATGATCGGATTCCAACTTAGAACGAAGAAACAAGCGTTGAACGTTCACGAACGTTTATCGTTTTCGTTAAAAATGAACTAATAGGTGAAATTTTAGTAAATGAAGTCAAATAGATAAAATTCTTGCATGAAAGCATAGAGTATGTACTTTTTGAACCGTAGGCTTTTGAACGAGCCGATTTGGAGTTATAACGAAGAAGTCATGCGTCCGGGAGTTTCGCAAAATTGAAAAATCTGCAAAATTATCTGAGGCACATAATCTGCTCCGCGGCGCGACTCACAGCCTTAAAGCCCGCGCCGCAGCGCGAGGCCGAGACAAAGAACACTGCTAACTGGTGCCGTAGTGCGACATGAAGAGTAAGGACTCGCGCCGCAGTGCTGAGTCCGGTCTGTACCCACTGTTAACTCGCGTCGCAGCGCGGCTTGAAGAGTAATGGGTGGCGCCGCAGCGCCAACCATAAGTTGTGGATAGTAAGGAATGTTTTTAAGTATAACATGAACAGTAACTCAGTAATAATAAACTGAGGAACTTAATAAGGTGTTGTAAGGTATTGTTAAACCTTATTTATGTTGTCTAAAGGTTGAAGATAAGTAATCAATCATGAACATAATGAAACAATGTAACGAAAAGCCGGAACCAATAATAACAATCTAAGTTAAGATTAGATTGAGATGAAGGGTAAGATATAGTAGTATACCTACTTGATTATATATGACCTAATTTGGTACGTTATATGATCATGTATTGTAGAGACTTAGAGACTTAAAGTGTACATGTGGTAAACAGTAAGCAGACGCTAAAGGCAAGTATTCTGACCCTTGTTCCAGTTCAGTCTGGACAAGCTTTGTAATTCATATATTCTTTCGTATGAAGTCTTGAATGACGAAGTCAAAGACAATTCTTTCGGCTAGACTTATAATATGATTCTATCAAGCATGATTAATGATTACCGAGTTATATTGGTATGGTTTTCAAACGAAGACTGAGTATGCTAAAAAAAATTTGTCGTTTAACGACAGGCACGTGAGGTTGCCACAACTTAAACGTATACACGTTTAATGAATGTAGTGTTGATCAACATAGAGTACTATAGGCTGATCACCTAGACGTGCTCGTAAGTAATGTTAGACTTACAGACTTAGTGTCGGGACGTCCTTTTCAAAAGAACTTATGAAATGCTCAAGGTCTTGGACCAGTATTGATGTTTTACTGAATATTGTTGTTGTAAAACATTTTGAATGAAAAGAAGTGCTATTTTAAATTATCGATAGTACTTCGTAACTATTGTTCAGTTATTGAAGATATATGAGTTCTATGTTTCAAGCATGTTGTTTATTAGAATTATAGTACTTGTTGAGCTAGTCATGCTCACTCTTGCTTGAACCATATGAACACAGCTAAGATCGAGCGGACCGAAGGCTCTGGCAAGGATAAGGGCAAGGCGAAGACGAACCCTTAGATTACTTATGTAATAGTATAGTTGAATGTTTGTAATATATTAAATATTATGACAAGAACGAATGAATGGGTTATAAAGAACCTGGGGAAATGTAATAATATTTTGAATATATAGAAGACATATTTATCCTTTTAAGACTTTTCAATTGAGTGAATGTGTGAATGGTAGTACCGTGTAGCACCAACTGTCGGGTTGGAAGATACCGGGATTTGGGGGCGTCACATGGTTAAGATGTGTATTAAAAATATAACATAAGAATAAGGGTTGTGCATAAGTATAGTCTAAGTATTGCTAGAATGTTGAGCATTTAAGTTGTCCCAAAATGAGTGTCCCATTTGCCTCAAACTTCATTCACGTGTAATAGCAAAAGGCTAGCCTATTTCTTCTTCCAAGCTTGCTAGGCAATGATCATGAGGGGAGTGGTGCTCATGATGCAATTCAACCACCATCCAACCACTCTTTGTTAACCCCCATGAAATCCTTTAACATGTGAGTTTGATTTAGGGGAGAATGTTATTCTCTATTTCTTTGATGTTCTATAAGTATGAGCTCTCCTTCCATTTTTCCAAGTGCTGAGATTTGTTAAGTAGTAAGGTAGAGAGCATACAAGTAATCTAGAACTTAGAATTTCATTTAGAGCAAGCTCCTATCACATTATAGAGGTATAAACTCTTTTTCCTTGTTGCCATCTTTAGTTTCTGTAAAAATGGAGTCTTTAGCCTTGAAATCCAAATTCTTGAATTCATGAAATTATATGTTAATAAGGTTGGGTAATGTCCATATAGATGTTATATGATCGTATAAGCATGTTACAATTGATATATGAGTGTTTAGGAGTGATTTCGTGGGTAAATTTTGTGTTTGGCCTAAATAGTTCTTAAAGCGAGACTATTACGAGCTCTGAACCGAACCTCTACAAATTGCTACCGGATTTACACTAGCTTTGAACTCAGTTGAGTGTCCTGTTTTACAATCTGATCTATGTTGGTTAAACATTATGACTCAAGCTAGCATGTAAACATGTGTATGATGTATATATAGATATATGAACCTAATGTGAGCATGTTTAGACTAGACTTGCATGATGAACGAAGGCGTATGGTTTAAATGGAGATTTGAACCTTAGGTTTTGAAAACAAACTATGTAAAGATCATGTTCTACAAATTATGAACCTAGTGAGCTATACATGACTGATTTTGCACATAGATGAGCATGTTGTAGTGTACGTAGTCCTTTGAGCATGATCAAACTTGTTAAGCCTTATGTTAGAAATATTTTCAATAAGAAGCTTAACCAAGTGAGCTAACATGCATGGTTTATATTCTGACTTTGAAAGCATGTGAGTATGACTTAGAAATGCATGAATAAACCTTTAGCTTGTGTTTATGAGATTAACAAAGAAATGTGAACAAGTTGGACTTACTAGTAAGTTTAGAATATGAATATTGTCATGATATCTTGAAGACTAGAATCTGACATTTGTGATCATATTTAATGACTCTCTTAAACTCACTCATGTAGCATAAACATATATATACCATGCTTGTGTAGCACATTTCAAGAAAAGCATGAACAAAGCCTATTTTTCAACTAAAGCGGTGTTAGTTTCACGTATGTGTTATGAATACACACAAGCATGCCTAATATGACTTTTATAACTATCTTGTATGTTTAGAAAGCAAGCATGCTAGACTTTGTGGTTTCATGACCTTGAATGACTTTAAATTGTTGAAATGATCGAACTTAGAACCATGTTATGCAAGAAGGGACCTAGATTGATCTAGGAAGCATGTGAAAGCCTTTAACATGACAAATATATTGTGTGTGATTGTTTTGGTTGAGCCGGAAAGAAACCACAAGGCAAAGAAATTTGAATCTTGGCATGGCGAGGAGGAAAGCAAGGCAATTGCCCTTGATCTAGTCTTAGCCATGCAGCATTTACGCATACGATCTAGAAATTCCAGATGTTGAGTTCTGATCTTTTGGACAATAACTACATGATGCTTATGATGCTAAATGTGATCGAAAACCTCGATATATATATATATATATATATATATATATATATATATATATATATATATATATATATATATATATATATGAGTGATGCCTAGTTGATAAGTCGGTGTTGCATTGAAATGAAAAGTCCATGTGTAGGAGATCTTAACCTTGAGCATTCTTGATTTGCTTGTGAAGTATCTAAGTAGTTGATTCAAGATGACTTATAAACTGATTTTGTACCATATGTGCATACTTGAATCGTGTCGAGCTTATTTAAAGACTGTGTTAGCTA
The DNA here is from genome assembly GCA_020205605.1 of Panax ginseng. Lineage (NCBI taxonomy): Eukaryota > Viridiplantae > Streptophyta > Magnoliopsida > Apiales > Araliaceae > Panax > Panax ginseng. The sequence continues at coordinate 88,100,416 of CM035144.1, forward strand.
ATGAATATCTTGATCATATAATGCGTTATAAATAGGATTCGAAAGTGTTGATTTCTTAAAGTGGATAAACTATGTTTAAGGCAAGTATCTGAACCCTATCTTACATTGTGCAAGTTTCTCTAACATTACTCAAAATATTGTCATTCAATACCATTGCATTAATTACTCGACAAATACCGTAAGCTTATCCCTTTGAATAAAAGTTACCTTACTTTCTCGTTCAAATGAGCTAGTATGTTAATCCCTTGTGGAAGCTATTATTCATGTTGAAATTGGTGTTGTCTTTGAATATTGTGAAAGAGTCAATGCCATTTGATTCGTCTAGACTATATGCATGTTTATAAAAACTGTCCAAACCAATATTGGTGCGGAAATCCTGAAAACTGAGTTGGACAACCCTTTTGGTAAGGGGAGTGTATGTTGTTGGAAACCCCAACACATCAATAAATAATATTATGGTGTTATGCATAACGTAAAGTATTGTAGACTGATCATCTATAGTACTTGATATTTTTGGTTATCAGTTTAATATTGGTAAATCTAGTGGAAGTTCAATAGTCCTTAGTGACTGCTCAGTATAAATTGTTTATTCAGTTGGATACCTTGATAGTCGTTGAATTCATATATATCTGTCGATTTATATTTAATTATCATTCATATTCAAAGAATTGTTGCTATTTCTTATCCATGATGTTATTCTGATACTTTGAATTATCCTAGAATGGCACTTCGATATTTCAAACCTTGTGATATTATATCCTACACCCTTGTTGTATATTACTTGCTAGGAAATTTGTTCTCATCCTTGCTTATTTAAAACCTTTCAGTTAAGGAGGAACGTAGTGGTGTCTCAGGAACCGACAAGGGCAAGGGCAAGGCTGCCGACTAGCTTGTCCCTTTATGTTTAAAATCTATTATGTTGTACTAAGACTATGTTTAAGCTTAAGTAGGGTTATGTAATAAGTCTTTATTCGATGTTATTATGTAATCTATTAAGCACTGTAGGTTGCGAGACTTGGGGGAATAATTATAATAAATCTTTGTATATTATTCTAAAGTAGATTTTCCGTTGTGTATGCGTTATTTTAGTTATTATGGTTTTACCATGAGAACGTGATGAACCGAATTCGAGTGATCAAGTAGAGGTCCGAATTTGGGGGCGTCACAAGACTAGCACGCTCCTGACTGATTAATTGGCGTGTGACTTGGTGTTGATGAATCACCAGTTCTGCCAATTGATCTACTTGTTTGCAAAGAGCCTTAATCTTTCGCTCCATCATAAATTGGAACTGCTTATAATCCCATCTGTCAGAACCGTCTTTGCTGGTCTGGGAAAATTCAACAACGTAATTGGAACTATGTCCACTGCTCCAATTAATCATATTGACATCTCGTTCTTTGTGTTGAGGAAGAGGATTGTCTTGCACATGAGTTTGGTCGGGTTTAGTCACGACAATCTCCCCATTGTCGATTAAATCCTGGATCTTGTGTTTCAAGGCCCAACAATCCTGAGTGTCATGTCCTGGTACCCCGACATGATAAGCACACTTCCGAGTAGAATTAAAACCATTCCCATTCGGGTTGGCTGGTGGAAGAAGATGTATAATTTTCTTCTAAGTAGTCAGAAGAGTAAGGATATTCTCGAGCGAGTCCCCTAAGGGTGTGACCACTCGGGGGCGTCTGACTTCTCCACTTTAGGCAATGGAGGGTTTGAAGATTGTGCTTGCAAAGGGGAGTAGTTTCTCCTCTGGACATGCATATTCTGACTAACTTTTTAACCTTGTAGTATCAAGGAAACATCTTCCTCTTTTTATGGACCCTCCAGGGGTTGTTTCCATAAGTTCCAGATTGGTTGTGCTCAGCAACTGCTTTAAGGGCGGCTAGGTCTTGAATCTTTCCTGACTTCAATCCCATCTCAGGTATCTCTCCATGTTTGATCATTTCAGAAAATGGCTTGCCAATGCCAGCTAAGACTCTTTCATAGAAAGGAGCTTCTTGTATGTCTATAAAGGTCATGACCATTTCTAATTTCGTCATGGAGAGAATGACTTGAGCAGCAAGGCGCCTCCACCTTTGAGCATACTCTCTGAAAGACTCGGTGGATTATTTCTTGACCTTAGTAATCTGGTACCGGTTAGGAGCCATTTAAGATCGGAAGCTGTACTGAGTGAGGAAGGCATGAGCTAGTTCCTCCCAGTTATGGATCTTTGAGTTGTCTAATCTGGTATACCACGTCCGGGCTTCTCCAGTCAGACTCTTCTGGAACAGCTGCATTCTGAGCTTCTCGCCCTCTACATAAGACCCAAGTTCTCCAATGAACACCTTCAAATGTGTATAATGTGACGCCCCTAAAATAGGTATACATCACCCATCTTGAGTCGCCAAATATATGGTACAAAATTCAAATACAACTTAATTATACAACAGTCGTGTAAAATACGACAAAACATATACTGTGAGTTTTAATACAAATATTGTCATCTAGACAATATCCACACTCAATTGAGTCCTCATTACATTTATTATCACACTATTTAACAAAATAGTGAGGACTACTAATGCTATTATCTAGATCGCCACATCACTCCCCGACTAGTCCCAAATTTATATTCTCATTTCCTGAAGAGAACAATGAAAGCAAATGGTGAGCTCAACTAGCCCAGTAAGGAATATTATGACTAAGATAATGCAGAATAAATTATCATTAGCCTTCAACAATGTTAAACTGATAAAATACAATAGACATCAAGTTTAACTGCAGCGGAATAAGCAATCCATTAGAAGAGTCAAGTAGAGCATGATATCTACTATCTTATATGATTTAAAATGTTTTCATCAATTTTTACCGCTGAGACTCAGCTTAATAAATAAACCACATCATCAAATCATCCCTGCACTACGGGCCAAGGATATTCATTAAATCATCAATGGTCATGACTATATCGAATAATCCCTGGTCATAATCATACCAAAAACTGTCCATCAATGCATTAGAGTCCACTAAGGACTTATACCACATCATTTATAACATTACAGGTCATGATTATACCGAATGATCCCTGGTCATAATCATACCGAGTCCATCTATGCATGTATCATGATATAAGCATGAGGATGATGACAATGACATAATAATTCAATAAAACAAGTTCAAGAATAAATTTTAAAGATTTATAAGTTAATTTATCTTGAAATCAATAACGTCCAAATTGTCAACATGATACTGCTTTGTGGAGTAGAATTCAAGAATGCTCAGAATTATATTTCCATGAAAAGATACTGGATGAAGCGCAAATATCCAGTATATTCTACTAATTTCATGGAGTATAGAAGTCAAAACTTTAACCAACTAAGTATAATAGAATATATTAAACTGCAAATGGATTTTCGCCCGCCATGCGGTAATCAACGTAGATAGATCATTTCCACAATTTAATAAGGAATGAATACGAATGATCATTCATCATGCATGTGGTAATCCACATAGACAGGTTATTCCAACAGGATAATAAAGAATGGAACCAGGTCATGCGTAATCCGCACAGACATGATATTCCAACAGAATAATAAAGAATGGAATAACAACAGAATTCACTGTGCATGCGATAGACCCGCATGCATGTGTTATTTCCAGCAGAATAATAAAGAATGGAACTGTGTCATGCACGTAATCCGCATGCATGACGGATATTCCAAATGTAATAATAAAGAATGGAACCAGTCATGCATAATCCGCACCGAAAGGATATTCCAACAGAATAATAAAGAATGAAATAACAATAGAATTCACTAGGCATGCGATAGACCGCACAGACAGGTTATTCCAACAGAATAATAAAGAATGGAATAACAAAAGAATTTCACCATGCATGTGGTACTTCGCATAGACAATTTATTCCAACATAATAATAAAGAATTGAATAACTACCCTTACGAGTATTGAAAGAAAATAGCTCTCTTCATGAATACGAAAGAATAATACCCCTTACTGGTATTGAAAGAAAATAATTCTCTTCATGAATATGAAAGAAATAATACCCCTTACTGGTATTGAAAGAAAATAATTCTCTTCATGAATATGAAAGAAATAATACCCCTTACCTTAAGAAGAAGAGTATTCCGACGGGTAGGGCGGGGATATACTTGAAGAAAACTTGCACTATTTTCTACGTTCAAAGCTTTCTTAAACTCTAAAGAAACATGCTCAAGATTATAGAAGAAGAATTATCTGAATTTCTGGTGTGTTTTTCAATTCTAACTAAACATCCTATTTATAGGAGAATGGAAAGGATACTATGCAATAAAATATAATATATTCAATATATATATATATATATTATTTAAAATCTAATAAAATAAATAACTTTATAAAAGTATTTTGCTTTATATAAAAAGATTTTACTATGCAGCACACTATGCAAACACTATGCATAATAAATATAATATATTCTATTTATAATCTAATAAAATAAATAACTTTATAAAAGTATTTACTTTTTATATAAAAAGATTTTATTATGCAAACACTATGCAGCACTATGCATAATAAAATATAATATATTCTATTTATAATCTAATAAAACAAATAACTTTATAAAAGTATTCTATTTTATATAAAAAGATTTGCATTTTATTACATTTATAATAATAATAAAACAAAATTTATATATATATATATATATATATATATATATATAAACTTTCGTGACTCCAATTCCCTCAATATTTTTAACCACATTTATCATCATTATTATAATTCACAATATTAATCGACCAGGTCATTCCCAGGAAAGAGGGGGCTTTCCAATAAGGATTTCTCCCTATTGGCGCGCAATTAGGTGACCAAACCTCTCTTTGATAGAACTTCTAAACATCATTAATATTGCAAATAATATTAATAACTTCGTCGTCTCAATTATTGATTTACTAATATATAAAATATCGATAATAATTGAATCAAATAACGTGAGATACTATACAATAATTATTGTAGCAATATTTGAACAAAAGTGAGTGACTTCTCACATAAGCATCAATAATAAATACCGTGTGCTATTATGTAACCACGTGTATTACTGTACTTTTACTACTGGGTAGTTCAACAGTTTTAACGGTAAAACTTCTGCCGTTATTTTCATAAAAATATTTTGTCGTTTTCTCAATCCAACACTAATTTCGTTGTGGGGTCCACCAATGATTGTACCGTCGTACAGATATTCCCCAACAAAAAGAATATTCCCCAACCAATCGAATATTATGTAACAACTTGCATACTTTTCAAAATTTATAAATATTACCCACAACTATAACATTATCTCAAATCCACGCCATAATTTTAAAAAAAAATATTTTGAGAAATTTAAATCTTTATTCATAAAATTTGGGGTCTCACATATAAGGATCCCCTAGCCCATCATACTTTTCAAAGTCAGTAGTTTTGAACTTCTCTGAATAATGAGCACCAGGGAATATACAAAGGTTAGCATAGGAAACACTCCCGTGTGCTCCAATTCCTTTGATAGAACGGAGGGTTTCCTCCATTTGAAGGACTTTCATCCTGATATCACCAGTGTCTGAATCTTCTTTAAGATGGGTGTTTTCAGGAATTTTGTTGGTCGTATCCAACTGAAGTTCAGGAATTGTTTTATCTGAACCTTGTGCTCCTCTCTTGTGAGAGAGGATTCTCAGATGTACGAACAGTATTCGCAAACCCTGAGTAGACTGATGTAGTTCTTTAAGCAGAATAGATGTAACGCTCCCATATCTATACTCCCACGGTATCTGATATGGTGCTTACTACGAATCAATATATAATGCATTTAAATCTATACACCCATGGTATCTGATTACAAGATTACATTAAATAGAGGGACTATCAGATATAATTCCCATAGATCCAAAATTCACAGTATCCCATAACAGATGTCAATTCTCAAGAGAACTATTATTGTGTTTGGATACCCTCACTTGGATATATGAACTGTATCTATGACTAGAGTCTATCTATCCAAAATTCAGAGTACCACTAATAACATGAACAGTCCATATTACTAATACCCTCACCCAGATGTATAGTCTATGCCAAGCGAATTTATATTATCGTATCGATAGTAACTATCTATCCAAAATTCAGAATATCAATAACAACATGAATAGTCCATGCTATTAATACCCTCACTCAGATAAATAGTTCACACGGATCTCAACTAGATTCGAAGAATTCTAACTTTACATCTATATATGTAAGAAAACATGGTTGCAAAAATAAAAGATGTTATATATATATATCATAATATTAAGATTCGATTACATAATTCTCATAAGGAGTTTCTTATTACAAAGTATCAAATAGACAAGAATATAATCTAATCTAAACAGGGACGCTTCCCTTTATCCACTCCAGATGTTCCAAGGTTACCATCTAAAACTGCAAGGGAATAATTTGCAAGGGTGAGCTATGACATGCTCAACAAGTTTTGTATTTATAACAATATATGATTTGAAGAAATACAACAATTCAAATTTTGACTGATAGTTGTTACCATTTCACTATGGATTTATATTTCTGTCAGTCACATAGACTTAGAAATTTTGTTCAGATATGAGATTGAGGATCAGCATATTCAACATCTTAGGAGTATGCATCTCATCCTACCAGTGCACAAATGCACCCAACTTAGTGTCAATATATTATCAACCGAAAGATCCCATACGGGATACCCAACTTCAGAATAGGATGTCTTACCAAACAATTTGGTTCGACACAACAATTTAAGCTTAATAATCAACGTGAATAAACAATTCATTTCTTAGTTATGCTGAAGCTATAGCAATAACCTTACAATAAGAGGTAATTCAAATGTAGGTGTAGTATATTATATCAACAGCACATCAAGATAAAAATCTTGTTCAACGAGTAAATAGGTTTAAGAAATTTGCATAAGTAGTTTAAGGGTTAAGAAGAACTTGTATGTACGTAGATCAGTCAAGTTCTGCTACTCAAATCGTTTAATAAATACCTACGATGTTCATATATATAAATCTAACACGTTAGTATTGATAACAATACTCAAATATAACATTTATATAAGATTGGGTTAGATTCGATAAGGTTTCGATGTACAAAGTCTTTATCGAATTTTAAATAAGTTGATAAATGGACTAAATTTTATTTATTATATTTTTAGATAATTTATTTATCCTTTATAATAATTTTTAGAAATTTTAAAATATTTTTAAAACATTTATTTATCCTTTAAATGATTTTTAAATCATTTATTTCTATTTTAGGTAATTAATATTTACTTAAAATTTTACAAAAACATTGTTTGTTATGTTTAAATAATTTATAATCATTTATTATGATTTTTATATCTTTAATATTATTTTTCAATAATTATTTAGTATTTATAAATAATTATTCTAATTATTTTATTATTAAGTTAATTATTAATAATATCCAAATAAAATAAAATATTTATTGAATTTATGCAAAAATATCATAATTTAATTATAATTATTTAATATAATTTTAAAACTTTTTTTTGTATTTATTTATATTTATTTATTAATTATTTCTAATTTTTATAATTTATTTTTAGAAAAATCAATTTATGTCTGTCGCTAAAGCCCTTCAGTGACAAAAAGTGTCGTTGTAGGTGTTCTTGAGTTTCTGGGCAACAGTTCGGTCATGGTCGAGTGACAAGTTGGACCACAAATTATCTAGCTACTGGTTATGATTTTGGATTTACTCAAGTGTTGATGTTATAGTACCCTTACAGTAGTACAACATGAATCAAATTTCAGGCTTTAACCTACATATAACAAGAAGTTATAGAGGTTCAAAGTGACTGTCAGAGTTGTTCTTGAGTTTCTGGGCAACCCAGAACAGTGGTCATGGCCGGTCAACGGTTTTGTGGCTTGAATATCTTTGATTCTGTGTATTAGATGTGTGTCGTGTTTGTTATAACATGCAGTATATATGTCAGGGTACATATCTATAACACAAACATGAAATAAGCATAAATCTAAGGTCTCTATTTATCCTAGTCAAAGTACAGCTGAATGCTAATCTTCGTGTTCTTCAGTTTTCTGGGCAACCCAAAAAACATGGTCAAGCTCGGTCAACGAATTTTGACCATTAATTCTAGTAATCTTATACGTTGTTTATGAAATTTAAGATCATAGATATGTAGTATATATATCAGGGTGTTAATCAAATACAAAACATTACAAAAATATCAAACAGAAAGTGATCAAAAAGGTTGGTCAAAGTAGCCAGTTTGACTGTTCTTAAGTTTCCTGGGCAACCCAGAAAACTACAATCCGTGAACAGTCAACGCACTTTGACCACTTATAACTTGAAATCTATGGTTCTAATGAACCTGTTTTCTTTTCCAGATTAAAGACATACTAACAGGCTACAAGTATCATACAATTAACAGACCTAAACATAAACACCAATGAATCTACAAGCCCTGACATTCGGCTGTTAGACTTGGTTTTCAAAATTTCCAGATTTCTAAAAACACTTAATTAAGGCATCTAGATGTTATGAAAACGTGTTCTACCAATCTAACATACTTTATAACATACTAATACATATTTCTAAACATCTAAACAACAAAATTAACAAAAGATCAAAGAGCTAGCTATGAACTAGGGTTTGTACCTTTTCTTGATTGATTTTTGATTCTAGCTTCTGATTTTATTGCTGCTATCACCCAGGCTTGATTTGGTAAGTAAGTAAGTGTATAATGGCTTAAAAATTTAGTGAGTTTGCTCAACCCTAAGGTTCCTATTTATAGACTTCTTCAACTTTGCTTTTTGGACATTTTCAAGCAACTTGCCTCTACAAATATCAGATCTGATGACTATTGCCATGCTTGGGAGTTACAAGCATGTCATGTGGAGCCTAGAGACTTGCAATAGTGACTCCTACGACCGCATATCAGCGACCGTATATGGTCACAGATGGGTATCAGCGACCGTATGCGGTCGCTGATACTAGTCGTAGATAATCTGGTCGCTGGAAGGACATCAACAACCAACAATAGTGACCGAATTATTAGCGACCGCAATCAGCGACTGATACCGTCGCTATTCTGAATTATGTTGAGTCATTTTTTAGGCGTGACGTGGCACACATGGCAGCGACCGGTAATAGCGACCGCAACGGTCGCTAGATTCCAAGAAGGTGATGCGGTCGCTGATACAGTGTTAGCGACCGCATGCGGTCGCTGATGGTTTTTTTTATTTTAAATTTTGCCTGTTTTATTTATTTCCCAAAAATAACCTACTTTGTACCTGAATTCAATCCCAACACAGTAATATATATATACAAGCATCCATATTAACATCCATCCATGATATAACTACTATATAATAAACATTGATCATCCATGAATAAACATTCATCCAATACAATACAATTGTAAACATTCATCCAACACAATACAATCGATATCGTAAACATCCATATAAACCAATACAATTGTCCAAAGAATGAATCTAAAAGAGTACAAGGCTTTAAAAATCTAAAAAAACAAGTCTAGGCGCTCTTCATGGATCATCCAAATTAGGATCCTGTAATTAACAAAGTAATAAAACATATATGTTACATATAAGTAAGATAGTGACTCAGAGACTAAACATATAAGACAATGTAGCTAAACAATAAACGATATATATATACATGCGCTTCTTTGTTGTCTTGCTGCCGTCTGCTTGCTTGCTGCTTTGCCGCCGCCATCGCCGCCCGCCAACTCATCAGGACTCAGAGACTGCAGATGCCCACCTAGTATATGAAGAAGATCACGATCCTGACAGATCGCTCTCACACAGTCAGCAGGAGTATGATAGGCTGGATAACCTGATGACTGTGTAGACTGGGTGGTAGAGTTGCTGTACTTAATCGATGGTTCAAGGCCATCTTTGTCCTTGGCCTTTGACATAATTTTCTTCACGATGGATGCCCTCTCCCATAATTCTTGATCAATCGACGGACGCGGGGTGCCTTCAGGATAGCGCTCGTTCATTAAGCCCTTATAAGTGTCTTGTCAGAAGATGAACAATTAAATAGTTAAAAATAAATAAAAAATACTAAAAAAGGTCGTCACAATTTATAAACAACATATTAGGATAAAGTGAACTTATTACCACTATCCGAATAAATTTCAAAGTGAACCATATGGTGGCCACATACACATCCAACCAATTAATAGGTTGACCTTGAGACTGAGACTCCTACAGTTCATTTTCTCATATTATTATGTAGACATATAATATTTTAGCTACAAAAGATGACTGTAAACATAACATACATACCCTGGCAGCAATGTGCTACAGCTATGATATATTGTCGCCCTGATACGTGTCTTTTGCCTTCTCATCGTCTGATACACCTAAGGATCTGTTCGAGGCGCGTAGATCTTGCGCCTCTTGACCTGATTTCTCGATTTCTCATCTGGTCACACATCTGCACCCATATGGGCTATGCGCACCACCAAGGGCTATGCTTATGCATATACTGCTCACCCTGTCCTGGATGGTCAATCTCAGCATTGTGTAGGGCTTTTTGTTATTCCTTGTTCAAATTATCTTTAGTTGGACGACGACTTACTCGCTGTAATAGTGTCTCGAATAATCGATGCCCGTAAGGTCGTCTCCATCTATACCGCTTCACGTAAATAAAACAACAATAATAATATTAAAGCTGTTATATTACTAAACAATATTATTTGATTAACTATGTATTATCTATCGAGTGATAAAAAAATATACGAAATTCAAATTCAAATCGCATCCTTATGGGCGAGAGGTGTGCTCGCCCATGTAATCATTGGCGTAGGCCAGTTCTGTAAGCATAATTGTGAAATGCACTTCACAATTTTACTATCTTGAAAATCACTACAATATACAATAATTTACATTAAAACCCTTACATTTAAATCACTACTATATTTATAACAATGGAAATATTAAACCCTTATATATACACGATGTTTAACTTACGTGCTTTCTGGAGGAGGACGGATCTGTATAAAAATGTGATCATCCGGATTAGTCGAGGCCTTCGACACATGATTAGGGCCCTGACCTAACCCGCGCTTTCGTGCTGCAGGTTCAGAAGACATCTATAAATAAAAAAATTAGGATGTTAGTATGAGTTATAAATGAAAGGTACATAAACATGTCAATGATATAGAGAACATCAGGATATGTAATTGTATGTAATACAATTAAAACTAAACATACATTTTATAGAAAAGGACAATAATGAAATGTACATGAACATGACTAGAAATTAATTAACTACGACAACTATAAATGAAAGGTACATGAAAATCGTATAGAGAAAGGTACTATAGAGAAATGAAAGGTACTATAAAGAAAGGTACATGAAAATCATATAGAAAATAATTAACTACGACAACTATAAATGAAAGGTACTATAGAGAACATTCCTACATATAATTCATTGTAATACAATTAAAACTAAACATACATTTTAATGAAAATCATTGTCTGAGTCAGAATCATTTTGTACAAGCATCAGAGATTCATAACCATCTTTTTTTCTTGATTACGTGGTTGGTGTCACCAATAACTCTTCCTCAAGATTACCGCTATCCGGTATAATAAGCGTCTCGGGATCCAATTCATCAAGTTCATCTCCACCCTCTAACTGGATTACATCGTTGTTGTCTTCTATATTTATTACAGGAGGTCTATGAAGCATCTCCTCTTGGTAGAAATCCCCGTCTATTACTTGGACACGACTGCGCGCGGGAGTATGAATTACAACTTGCTAATCTGTAGGCGGTCTATCCCTTTTCCTAACAGGACTAGGAGTGTAGTATACTTGTACTGTTTGTGTTGGTAAAACAAATGGTTCGTTGGAGTACGCCGACCTGTGGAGGTCAATATCGACAATTCCATGTCTGTCAACACGTATCCCTTTTTTTGAATCAAACCAACGACACTTGAACAAGTTAATATGACCCCCGTACGTTCCCTTGTACGACAACTCTACGTTTTCCTCCAACTCCCCATAAAAGGCATAACCAAGCTCATTGTAACAATCTCCTTGAACACACACTCCAGTATTAGTTGTTCTTTTACCGCGAGCATATGTCTTTGTATGAAATTCACATCCATTTATTTTGTAACCATTGCGAATGACTTGGTCCCTGTCTGGACCCATAGCTAGGACTTGTATATTTGGAGGAATTGTTCCCTCATTAAGAGCCTACAAAAATTCTATTGAATTAAATGCATTCATAAATTAATACGATATATGTCATTCTTAATTAACTTAACTTACTTTTTCCTTTAGCCAAAGAGCAAATTTTTTATCACGACTAACTTGAATATCTTTATCGTTGATCTTCAAATGATTTGCTTTTAACTCGTCATCATATGTTCTATACAATTTTATAAACATTAACATATATTAATATGAGACTGCAGGTTAAGAAATAGGTCTAATACATATGAATTTTACATGTATACCTCACAAATTCATCAATCTCCTCGCAATTGAGAAGAATGTAAGTTTGCGCAGCATGTAAATCTTGCTCAGAAAGGAATATGCACTTTCCTTTTCTATACGCGCGACCCGGTAAACCAAATACAGAAAGCCGACCATTTAGTTCAACATTGCCCCCATCATCATGTCTCGGGACTCGATTGGCCTTTGTCAAGACTTCGTTAGGAAAATAGTCTTAGACAAACGTAGATATCTCATCGAAACTGTATGCCTCACATATCGACCCCTCGACATAAGCTCTATTCTTCACCTTCCTCTTAAGGTTTCCCATGACCCTCTCGAAAGGGTACATCCATCTATATTGAACTGGGCCACCAACACGAGTTTCATAGGGTAGATGGATTTGCAAATGCTCCATAGAGTCGAAAATAACAGGAGGGATATTTTTTCAAGCTTACACGTGATCTCAATGATGTTCTTCTCAAGTATAGACATGTCCTTTTCATTTAACATTTTTGAACATATGTCTTTGAAGAAACGACTAAGATCAGTCAAAGCATCCCATATTGGTTTATCAAGCCAGTCCCGAAATGCTATAGGCATGAGTCTCTCCATGAACACATGACAGTCATGACTTTTCATCCCTTGTAATTTCCCACCTGTAACACACCTTGTAATGTTTGACGCATATCCATCTGGTAGTTTCAGAGACTTTATCCATGTACACACATCTTCAACCTGCTTTTTGGATAATGTGTACCTTGCATGCGGTTTGACCATCTTACCATTAGTAGTTTCATAAAGTTCTAATCCAGGACGCTTACAAATATCTTTCATGTCCAACTGTGCCTTATCATTATCTTTCGTCTTACCCGCAACACCCATCACGGTGTTAAACACATTGTCAAACACATTCTTCTCAATATGCATCACGTCTAGATTATGACGAATCAAATTTGTAGACCAATAAGGCAGTTCCCAAAAGATGCTTCTCCGAACCCAATTATGAGACACGCCAAACCCATCGATGATGTCAGAGGCAATCTTACTGAATGGGATGACTGGCAATCTCATCACACGGTCACGCATCTCTGTCCCCGATAGTCGTGGTGGTGGCATATCATGATCTACTTTCCCTTTCCTGAAGTGTTCTCTATTTCTTCAAAACGGGTGATCTACTGGCAAGAAATGGCGATGACAATCAAACCAGCATGTCTTTCGACCATTAGATAGATTGAAAGACTTTGTATGACCCATACAATATGGACAAGTCAACTTCTCGTGTGTACTCCATCCAAATAACATACCATAAGCAGGAAAGTCACTTATGGTCCACATAACCGCTGCTCTAAGGTTGAAATTTGTTTTCGTGGAAACATCCCAAGTCTGTACTCCATCCTCCCACAATACCTTCAACTCGTCTATAAGAGGTGTAAAGTAAACATCTAGGTTCTTTCTAGGACTCTTGGGACCAGGAATCACAAGTGAAAGAAACAAGTACGGCTATTTCATACACATCCAAGGAGGCAAGTTATATGGAGTAACAATCACAGGCCAGCAGGAGTACGGAACAGCTGAGTGGCCGAACGGGTTGAAACCATTAGTGGACAATCCAAGCCTCACATTTTTAGGTTCCAATGCAAACCCCGGATGTGCTAAGTTGAAATCTTTCCAAGCCTGCCCATCTATGGGATGGTTTAGTTCTCCATCTTTGGTTGGAGATTTCACATGCCAAGTCATATGTTCAGCTGTTCTTGAAGACATGTTCAATCTTTTGAGCCGAGATGTAATTGGAAAATACCTTAAAATCTTAAAAGGTATATTCGTCTTTTTTGTAGTCACACCCTCTTTATTAGGCTTAAATCGATCATGACTGCAAAACGTGCACTTTGTCTTCTGTTCATTTTCCTTATAAAATAATATGCAATCGTTCGGACATGCATCGATTTTTTGATATCCAAGACCCAACTTCTTCATCATTTTTTTACAATAGTAGTAGTTATCGGGCAATTTTTCACCGACAGGCAACATACTCTTAATGGCCCTCAAGAGTGACTCAAAACACTCATGGCTCATGTTGTGATCAGCCTTGATGTTAAGTAATGTCGCCATTGCAGACAATGTAGTGTGCTTCATGCAACCATGCCACAACGGTTCGCTACCCTCGTCTAACAACTTAAAGAATGCTTTGGCATCAGAATTCATAGGTTGCTCTCTGCCTTGTTCCCAATCAAAATCCGGCCCTGCAATATCATGAATCATGTCATTCATACGATGGGTATTGCTGCCTGGATTGTGTACTTGTGTGTTGCCACTATCTCTTCTCTGCCCATGTGCCCACCAACATTCTTCGTAATTGTTCATGAACCCAGAAACAAGTAAATGATAGTTTACTATATCTCTGTCCATATAATTTACATTCTTACACTTCAAACAAGGACATCTTATCTTGTTCTGACCATTAACACATTCCGGGTGACTATACGCATAATCTAGAAATACTTGGCAACCAAATTTCTAAATTTCTACAGAGCACCTATCTGGGCACTTGACTTTCGTCGTCTCATCCAACTACGATCTGAATAGAGGTCCATGATACCACGGTACCTATGTTGACATGAATTATTGTATTCCCTTGTTAGAGTTTTACAATTCATCTCAATGCCATATATGTACATATATAACATGAGTGTGCATCATATATATATGATTATTCGGGAATTGAACAAGGATACATGCCAAAACAAATTTACACAGCTTAAAGCCAATAGATTCCTAGGGGTAGAATATGAATCATTGCATCATGCATCATGATAGTACGCATGCATTAGGACAAGTCTAAATTGCCCGACAAAACAAAAAAAATTCGGCAGAGTCTCCCCTATAATATGGACTATCCACAAGCACGAGGGCATGCATACTTGACCATTTTTAGGCATATAAGAACAACAAGAATGTATAAGCAATTAACATAACATCACATATACTCATTGCCTTTATATATTCTAGGGTCCATATCTAAACATAACAAAAACTCTTCTACATAGGATGCAAGGTATTTTAAACATAACAGTCCCTAAGCCTTCAATTTTAAACATTATCACGGAATCTATTTGCTATATACTTTGTATTCATGTCTTAAAACTTAAGGATGCAAGGTTTTAAATTCTTTATTCAAAACAACCCTTAGATTGTATAATATTTGAATGAGCAAAAAAGTTGAGGAGATAATGTTTCTAAAGTAGCTAAATTAGCTGAGCTTTTATTCTAGAAATCCACATGATGTGGACAAGTAAAATGAGTGGGAGAAAGTAGTAATTTATTCTTCAAAGAGAGTTCAATTTATGAGCTTTGCATATTGACTAGGCTTGTCATTTCAGTTATTTCTTTACTAGTCTTATTCCCACAAGATCTAGTCATACGACATTTAATATATTGAACTATGAGGGACAAGATCAATGTTACTAATTGTTAGTAATTGAAAATCAGTCTTTGCACATGCATGGGATTCGATTGTTATCATTGATTCACTACTCATTGTCACTCATTTGTCTACTTGACCAATTTGACTATTTATGGGCAATATTTTTTTCTAGTTTATTAATTGGTCCCTCAACTCTTTTTTTTCTCAGTCAAGTTACTTAACTTACTTTTATTCTAAACTTGCCCCACATTATAGAGTTTAATCATGCTTTTCATTAGTTAATTACTTTCTTAGGTTATTTAAGCATGATTAAGCTAATTAGGTCAAATTGGTCAAGGTTGTGGATAAGATTTCCTCTTCAAAATATATTGGGAGACTTCTCAAGGAAGCCTCCCCTCTCTTGTCCCCAATCCCCTTATGGGCGAATAATATAATTGCATTTCTAATAAGATATAATTGCATTTCTAATAACAAATTTATTACAAGGGTGAATAATATAGTCAACGCCTAACTAGCTTTGTCCTATCTACTAATAAATCAGGGAAGTCACAAATCGATCAGTGAAATCAAAAAACACAATGACATGCTAAAAAGGAAACATATGATTTCATTTTCAAAATGAAATACTACTAAAAAGGGGAAAACAATATACGGAGTACTATATCATATAGTACTATATTGAACTATGAGGGACAAGATCAATGTTACTTCAATTGTAAATTTTGGACAAAAATCAGTATATATAAATCCAATTTATGCTTTTGGTTAATGTCTCGTCAAAGGGGAATCCCATAATCAATTAATGCTTTAGTGCTTTAACCTTGGTACACATATGTTATTCCAAAAATATAATAATTCCTTTCTATTTCAAATACTTAATCAACCCAATTTGGAAAGACACAAGTCTATTCTAGAATCCTAACTGAACTGGATAGCAAATACCACACTACTAGCTTTAGGATAGACATTTATTTAGAAATAAATGTTTTTTTGCAGAAGTCATGCTAACAAATTCATAAAACCATCTCACTGATCTCGTTTAATCCCAAACATACGAAAATTAAAAATTAAAAATCATGATAAATTACAGTATATTAAAAATTAAAGATGTTCAATAAACATGGTGGTAGTGAAGTGCTTAAAGGGCTTACCGACGGTGGTGAAGCTTCGGCCGGCCGGTGATATTGGTGGTGAACCCTCTTCTCTTCTCCCCCTACTCCCCCTTCTCCCTCTATATTTCTCCCTCTTTTTTTTTCTTCTCGACTGATTCGAGCGAATGCTGAATCGATTAGGAGTTATAAGGATCGTGACCGCCATCGGTGACCGCGTCGCGATCGCTTAATTTTTAATGATGTGGACATATCAGCGATCGCTAGCGGTCGCTGATATAAATTGGTCTCCGCGCCAAAGTTTCGCACCAAATTGCAGTCGCTGATATAAACTAGCGACTAGAATCCTGAGCGGTCACAGATAGCGGTCGCTATTATTATTATCAGTGATCGGATAGGGCGGTCGTTGAGATCATTGGTCGCAGATAGCCCTTTTTGTTGTAGTGTATCCTACTTGTGAGCTAGTTAGGTTAGTTTAGTAACTTAATTATGTTCTAATCTTCAATAATCTTGATTAGGGTTTTGTTTTTAATGATTAGGATTGTTAAGTGATGTTTATTAGTACCTAATTGAAGTTTATTAACCATGATTAGGTGTTAAGATAATCTAATTAGGGTTTAATTAACTAATTAGGGTTTAGTGTACAAATTAGGGTTAAGGTTTTGCTAATTAGGGTTAGGGTTTGTTAATCTAGGTTACTAACCTATATTTCTTGCTAATCCTAACAAGCACGACAAAGAGTTTTGTCAGTGTAAGCACGACAAAGCAACTTGTCAAAACAATTATACCGAAAATTCCGATTACAGAAGAAAATTTTTAAGCACGAGGTGTCAAGCACGACGTTTTTCAGACAAAAAATTATTTGGTCAATGTAGACACTCAAAATTTTCTGCACACCTGTTATTAACAATGTAGGAGGGCAGAATCGTCTTTCGGAGACAACCCCGGAAGACAGTTCACATCCATTCTGGATACTACCGAAAGTTCAGTCTCAACCCCGAAAAACACACCGGGAGTATCATTTCCAACCCCGTAACACATACCGGAAACATCATTTCCAACCTCGGAGATAACCCCGAGTTTCGTCCTTGGCAATAACCCCAAGGAATATTGTTGCAGTTCCGGCGATAACCCCAGAAATGCTTGTTTCAAGTGCATGCGATCAGCTTCAATCTCAGACCTCCTGCCGAGGCACTCATACCTCAGACCCGGAGCTAACACTGGGCAGACAGGCACACTTATAGATGACATTGCGACATTCAAACACTTGCAGCAGTCCAATCTCAAATGTAACCCTGAGCAACGTCTGCTTTCAACTCAAACCGGTGATAACCCTGGTGAGGGGTCAAACTTCATCTTGCTACCTCAACATCTGCGCATCGTCTCAACACTTCATACATACATACATACATACAACAATGTCCTTCAAGAACCAGGGAGTTCCAATCCTGAGTGACTATTACGCATGGCAGCACACCGGATAGAATTTGAAGCTTGAAGACCATGGGCATGGTCCCCTCTTCCTGACTTTGTACAACCTCTAATCCCATGTTATTGCGTAACTCTAGACACAAGTGGTCCCCTCGTTTAGATGCTCGGATTGAAGTTCTGCAAGTTCGAGCGGACATCACAGTGCATGAGTGCACGTACTTCGAGACGACAGGACCCGCGGAGCCCGGGGCACCCCGGGTAGCCGCAGGTGCATCTACGGCTACTGTAGGTACACTTGCGGCTCCCCCCTCTACAAATAGAGGGCTTGGGGTAGCCATTTTAAAAAAAGAAAAAGGCGAGGAAGCCATATCCAATTTGCTCTATACACACCTCATATTGAGTGCTTGCTCTTTTTAAACACATGTTAGCTCACATATACCTATACATTTATCAACGGGAGCTGAGTGTTTATCCATTTAGAGTCATAGAAGCCTGCATTGGTAACCCACAGTAAGCCTTCTCACACCCTATAAAGCCTTTCTTTTCATCTTTGCACACACTATTCTACACATTGAGAGTCGTGTTGTGTGCGTATGCCTGCATTTTGATTCCGTGGTTTTCATTTACATACATATATATATACTTATATATGTATATATTTATATATGGACTAACATTATTGAGTTATGCCTCGATTGAGCCTAGACTTATGTCTGGAGCGTTTATTTGCTTTTATATACATATACTTATATATATAAACTATTTTCAGACTCTATCGATGAGCACGGATTTTACATACGGGCGTTTACTTGCTTATATATATATATATATATATATATATATATATATATATATATATATATATATATATACTTATATATATAATTGTAGTCAGACATATCGATGAGCACGGATTTTACATCCAGAGCGTTTATTGCTTTATATATATATATATATATATAATTATATATATATATATATATATATAATTATTGTCGGACATATCCGATGAGCTTTGGATTTTATATCCCGGCTATATATATATATATATATATATACATTTTCACTGTGCCTAGAGTTTACTTTGAGGCCTTTTACCGCTTTATTTACATTTAGTTCACTTTGGAGTTTACTTGTGGTGGTTGATCGTGCATTCTCGCTTTATTTACTTTTTACGATCCCCATGGAGTTGCTTCGTGGTGGTTGATCATGTTCATATATATATATATATATATATATATATATATATATATATATATATATATTTACCGCTTTTATATATTTATATTTCCGATCCCCACGGAGTTATATATATATATATATATATATTTATCGCTTTTATATATTTATATTTCCGATCCCCATGGAGTTGCTTCATGGTGGTTGATCATGTCTTCATATATATATATTTACGCTTTTTATATATATAACTCTTCATCGCTTTTCATCTAAACTACGGTATCATGTGAGCCTAGGAATCATGTGATCACAGATTGATCTCTTGAATCTAGATTCGAGTTCCGTGATGGACATTTTCATTTGTGGCAAACTTGTATATTATTTACTGATGTCTGAATTTCCTTGGATGATCTATCATGGCCATGAGGAGTTCGACATCTTCAGTATATTATTTTCTCAAGATGCCTCGCATCTCGAAAATAAAATCAAACAAGCCGAACATTTAATAATAAAATGGAAGTATGAAAAGGTCTCAATTCCTATTGAGCACAGGGTTTGAAAAACCTCTTTTACAAAACTTTATTGCTATATTCTGTTTAAAACAGAATTTTTATATAAATTCAGACCCTTTGTATATAGGCGTGAACGAGGTCTCGCACTAATTTCAAATAATTGCACATTGATCCACACACACACACACACACATATTCATATAACAGTTTCTTTGAAAAGTGGCGGTCACCGTGGCAACACGGATGTCGGGGGGTGTCTAACACCTTCCCTCAGTATAATCAAGCCCCCGGACCCAAATGAATCTCAGTTTCACAGACCCGTTTAGCAGTGTCACATCACTAGGTCAATGTGCAAACCTTTTTCGGTTGCGTTGGTGCAACCAGTTAAAAACACCAACTGGCGACTCTTAACAGTCCATCATCGATATTACACATGTCGGACCTTTTTCACTTGTTTTTTCAAACAAATCTCACCTAACATGAGAACACCAAAGAACAAGTAACGAAAAGGGACAACTAAAAATCTCGACGTTGACAGGTGGCGACTCTGCTGGGGACTCCAGTAAGAGGGTTTAAGCCGCCATTACAAGCTTTTCAAAACTGTTATATGCTTGTATGTGAATGTTGTATTTACATTTATGATAAATGTGTACGAATGCATTTTACTTACTGCACTGCTAAATATCTATCTGTGATATTAGTGCTTCGCACATGTCATCATTTTCATAAACGGTGAGACACGTTGTATGTGAATGTATGTTGTGTGGTTCCTCCACCAGGAGGCTATCCTGTCGGTGTTTGATTATTGGACTCGTAGGGAGACTAATTCCAACGAGGCCCAGGAAAGGCACCACCCAAATTTGCTCCAGTTAAAAGACCGGATTAAATTCCCGTCAAATAGATTGTGATGATCTGGGGACCTTCATGCCAAAAAGCCGCGAGAGTGACCCTAAGATAGGTTAGCCTCTGATAATCCAAATGCGGAAGAAAGTCTCTTCATGCTTTCCATTTTCAATTACTTGTAAAAGCCTTTACTTGTAATTTTATTCCATGCTCATCTTTATGTAATGGAAAATATAAAGAATATTTGTGCATACATAACATGTTATCAATTAACACCCATTTTTGCAGGATAATATTCCTAAAAAGGACACATTATGATAACATTTACATTATCCCTAAGACTAAACTACATAAGTCTTTTGTAGGGAAAAAATTGGGCACATTACATTCGCTTTCAAAATCCAAAAAGGCCACGAGCCTCTGACCAATCATGTCTTTTTCTGACCAATCTAATCCTGTTTCTCGAGAAGAATTTGACGAATTGAGTAAACAAATTACAGATTTGGCTATTTTACTTAAATAACTGCATCAGTCTACTCAGGGTACGAAGATACCTACACATACAGAATCCTCTGCATAAAGAGGATCTCAAGGTTTGGAAAAAACAATACCATAACCTCAGTTGGATACGACCAACAAAGACCCTGGAAACACCCATCTCAAAGGAGATCCAGACACCGGTGATATCAGGACGAAGGTCCTCCAAATGGAGGAAACTATTCGTGTTCTCAAAGGGATTGGAACACATGGAAGTGTTTCATATACTGACCTTTGCATATTCCCTAGTGTTCATTATCTAGAGAAATTCAAAACCCCTGATTTTGAAAAATACGACGGATTAGGGGATCCTTATACACATTTGAAAGTGTTCATTGGAGAACTTGGATCTTATGCGGAAAATGAGAAGCTCGAGAATCAATACGTTTCAGAAGAGTCTGCTGGAGAAGTCCGTTTGTGGTATACCAGATTAGAAAACTCTAAGATCCATATTTGGGAAGAGCTAGCTCACGACTTCCTCACTCAATCTGCTTTTCAATCTCGGATGGCTCTGATGGGGTATCACATTACCAAGGTCAAAAGCGATCTAATAAGTCTTTCGGAGAGTATGCTCAAAGGTGGAGGCGCCTTCTTTGCTCAAGTTATTCCTTCCATGATAGAATCAGAAATGGTCATGACTTTCATAGATATACAGGAAGCTCCATCTATGAGAGAGTTTTAGCTGGTATTGTTAAACCATTCTATGTAATGATCAAACACGGAGAGATGACTGAGATGGGATTGAAGTCAGGTAAAATTCAAGACCTAGCAACTCTTAAAGCAGTTGCTGAGCACATTCAGTCCGGATCTTATGGAAACAACCCCCGGAGGGTCCATAAAAAGAAAGAGGAGGATGTTTCCTTGATACTACAAGGTCAAAAAGGCAGTCAGAACATGCATATACAGAGGAAAAACTAATCCCCTTTCGAAGCCCAGTCTTCAAACACTCCATTACCTAAGAGTAGAGAAGTAAAGCGCCCTTGAATGTTCACACCCTTAGGGGACTCGCTCGAAAATATTCTTGCTCTTCTGACTACTCAAAAGAAAGTTACACGTCTTCTTCCACCAG
This sequence comes from Panax ginseng, assembly GCA_020205605.1. NCBI lineage: Eukaryota > Viridiplantae > Streptophyta > Magnoliopsida > Apiales > Araliaceae > Panax > Panax ginseng. Next base: position 88,123,010 of record CM035144.1, read on the forward strand.
CCAACCCTAATGGAAAGGGTTTTAATGCTACTCGGAAGTGTGCTTATCATGCCGGAGCACCTAGATATGATACTCAAGATTTTTGGGCCTTGAAACACAAGATCCAAGATTTAATAGACAATGGGGAGATCATGGTAGCCAAACCAGATCAACCTCATGTACAAGACAACCCTCTTCCTCAACACAAAGAAGAAGAGGTCAACATGATCAGTTGGGGAACTGGATAGAATTCCAGTTTTAACAGTGAATCATCCTAGACCATCAAAGACGGTGTTGACAGATGGGATTATGCAAAGTTCTAGTTTACTATGGAATGAAAGATGAAAGCTCTTTGCAAGCAAATTGAGCAATTGGCAGAACTGGTGACCCACCAGCATCAAGTCACACGCCAATTAATCAGCCAAGAGCATGCCTATCTCCTTCCTTTTGTTATGAATGCTCCACCATCACCTTCAGAAAGTGAAGCTATGGAGGATAAGGTTGCAAAGAGAGCAAGTGCTAAATCTCGTCAAGATTTTTCCAATTAGAGGGAATTTACCTATCTGGTCCAATCTATGGAGTAGATATTTCAAATGCTTATTAATGAAGGAAGAATTACCTTCCTTCTGCCTCCAATCAATCCCCATTTAAGACGGTTCAACTCTGATGGAGTATGTCAATATCATTCATATTCTCGCGGTCACAGCACAGAAGAATGCTGGGCACTCCGCCATCTCATTCAGAATCTCATTGATAGCGATGTCCTGCAGCTGGCAGACGACGTCCTGTGCAACTTGAGAGTGGGAATACATGTCCTACCAAATGGAAGGGATCATTAGCAGTTATATCCGACGAGGATGATGAGACTGTCAAATCATTTCCCATACAAGCAATTCAACTCAAAGGAGCTGACAATCCTTTGAAAGTGGTCGCACCAGAGCCAATTTCTTTACCTTTCAGACCACATTATCCTGTTGTCAGCTTACACAATGTTCCATGGAATTATGGAGAAGCTGAAGGATCCACATCTCATATTACTGTTACAGTGACGAAGGAAAATCCACTGTATCTTCCTCAGAGGGTGATGAAGCCCGCCATCAAAGCAAAGGGGAAGATTCCCAAGGAGAAGATTGAGAAATTCCTCCGCACTATGGGCCATAATGAAGCCAAGGTGGTTTAAAGTGTAAGAGAAGCTCCACATCAGATATTAATACTGGAATTGGTTTTCTCTTCCGAGGATCATTGGAAGATCTTACTCAAGGTTTTGGAAGAAGCCTACTTACCGAAATCAGTGGATTTGGAAAATTTTCAACATATGGTTGATCATATTTTCAACAACAATGTGATATACTTCACTGATGACGACATACCGCCCGAAGGGACCAGTCATTACAAGCCATTGCACATTGCAGTTTTATCCTCCAGGTATATGTTATCTGGAGTTTTGATAGATGGAGGTTTGTCTCTGAATATCTGTCCTTATGCCACCTTGGTGAAGATGAATGTCAATCTCAAATGGATCCAAAGTAGCCACACGGTTATCAAAGCTTTTGATGGATCCCGACAAAATTCCGTCGGAAAGATTGGGCTGCCAATTGAGATTGGTCCAAATACATTCAATGTATCCTTCCACATCCTCAAGATAGATTCAGGATACAACCTGTTATTGGGGAGACCATGGATACACATAGCTGGAGTCGTTCCCTCCACATTACATTAATAAATCAAATACATTGTCAACAACCGGTCCAGTCACAACATCGACTTTGGAATGAATGTCACGAACAAGGAGATCTGTCAATCATCAGCTTCAATTCAGAAGTTGAGTCTACCAGTTTTTATACTGTAGAAGTGAGTAACGCGCAATACCATCCTATTGGAGCACCACTTCCCGTACCCAAGATTTCTGCTGAGGTTATGTCGGTTACACAAGAAATGATGTCATTGGGTCATCAGCCTGGATAACGGCATGGTAAAAATTAACAGGGTATTAAGCACCCTATTCAAGTGTCTAGTCAAATCGGGACAACCGAACTAGGCTATTCTGCCAGTTCCAGTCATAGGAATTCTCATAAGCACAAGCAGGTTCCTCAAGCTTCCGCCACACGGTGATTTTTTCCATCTGCACCGTATGAGCTGATACAGTCTCCAATAAAGGTGCCAGCCCATGGTATAGCTATGTTGTTTCCTAAACCAGTACCATTCAAAGCAAAAAAGGTGTTGATTCCTGATCCCGAAGTGGAAGAAAGGGAGCGAAAACGTAAACACGACATAACCTTGATGATGTCAGGCATACGCATCATTGTCCATGATGAACATACAAACAGATATACCCCAGACGATGCTTGCCCTGATGTCATGGTTATCATTCAGGAGAAGGAGGACAATGACAACCCCTCCATCACTGTAGTCCATCATGACTTTACCCTCGACAATTGGAGCAGCACTCCATGCATTGGTCAACGAGGGTAAAACGGGCAGAAAATCCCTCTACCCTGTAGATAACTTTAATTGCTTACTTTTCTATACAGTATTAGCAGTTATTTTATCAGTACATGCTAACAATTTTGTATGATTAAATAGTTTCATATATTAAGTGAAAGCATCTTTTGATTTTAGGACTCTAAATTTAGATGTGCATGTACTTGCTGATGATGTGCCTTCTCTCCATAAGGGTTGTAACTTTGATGCAAAGTTGGACTCAGACTTGATGAAAATACAAGAGGACATTGAGACACCTCAGGAGATTAAGGAATGGGTCGCAAACAAACCTAAACCCAACGTTGACCAAACCACTTCTTTCAATCTTGGAACCTTAAAAAGCCTTAAGCTAATCCAGATTGGTTCAGACCTCACCCCAAACCAACGAAATGACATGGTTGTGCTATTAACCCAATTCCAGGATGTGTTTGCATGGTCTCATAAAGACATGGTGGGTTTGTCCACTGACATTGTTCTTCATCGCCTTCCCATTAAGGAAGGATTCAAGCCGATTAAAGTGAAAACTCGGCGATTGAAACACGAGTGGAGTTTAAAAGTCAAAGAAGAAATTGTGAAACAATTTCAAGCTGGCATTATCATGGTGTCTACATATCAGGAGTGGATATCCAACATTGTTCCCGTGCCTAAACCTGGAGGAAAGGTGCGAGTTTGCGTGGATTACCGGGATTTGAACAAAGTTTTCCTTAAAGATAGCTTTCCCGTACCCTTTATCCACATTCTCATTGACAATACTGCTCAATACGGCATGTACTCCTTTATAGATTACTTTGTGGGGTACCATCAGATTATGGTTGCTGAGGAAGATCGTGAGAAAACGGCTTTCATCATGCCTTGGGGAACATTTTGCTAAAGACGGTTGTTATTCGGCCTCATCAATGCCGGGGAAACCTATCAGCTGGCTCTTTTCCATGATTTAATGCATAAAGAGATAGAGATCTACATGGATGACATCATCGTCAATCCCAAAGGGAGGAAGACCACTTAGACCATCTCAAAAAGTTATTCAACATGTTGCGTAAGTACAACTTGAAGTTGAATCCATCCAAGTACGCCTTTGGTGTCGAATCAGGCAAATTGCTAGGTTTCCTAGTCAGCCACAAAGGAATTGAACTGGATCCTATCAAAATCCAGGCCATCAATAAAATGCCCATTCCTCAGACAGAGAAGGAAATATGGGAATTTTTGGGAAGAATCAACTTCATTAGCAGGTTTATCTCTCAACTCACAACAACCTGTGAGCCCATCTTCAAGCTATTAAGGAAGAACTCCTCAATGAAATGGAATGATGAGTGCCAGAAAGCCTTCCTTACCATTAAAGAGAAGTTGGTTAACGCTCCTGTTTTGGTACCTCCCAGGGATGACGTTCCCCTATTCATGTACCTATCCATTAATGACAATGCCATTGGCTGCATGCTGGGGCAAAAAGACGATAGAGGCCAAGAATGAGCTATCTATTACCTCAGCAAAAGATTCAGCATCAGTGAACACAAGTACACTCTGATTGAGAAGACTTGTTGTGCTTTGGCATTGGCTTCCATGAGGTTACAACATTACCTCCATGGTCACACAACCCATCTCATATCCTGCGTGGATCCTCTCAAGTATGTGTTCAGTAAGCCCATACTGAATTGTCGACTGTCCAGATGGCAGTTGATCCTACAACAATTTGACATCGTCTACGTGACGTAAAAGTCTGTCAAAGGTCAAGGAATTGCCAATCAACTGGCCGCCACACCTGCAGGGGATTACAAACCCTTAGAAACATACTTCCCCGATGAAGGGGTAATGGCAGTTCAGCAATACCATCAGTATAATGCATGCCACACATGGAAAATGTCTTTTGATGGAGTCATTAATACGTAGAAGGATCTCGAGTGGGAGCGGTTCTAATATCTGGTATGGGGGAGCAGTATCCCGTCGCCATCAAATTGCAGTTTGTCAGCACCAACAACACAGCTGAGTATGAAGGCTGTATCATGGTGCTAAAACTTGCCCGTTCAATGGGCATCAGGTGGTTAACTGTCTTTGGGGATTTCGAATTGGTAATCAAACAATCCACAGGAATCTATCAAACCAAAGAATTATATTTGTTGCCTTACCATCGACAAGTTTTACAGATGGCTTTGGAGTTCGAAGAAATCTCCTTTCTACACATTCCTCGTAATAGGAATGATTTTGCAGATGCACTAGCAACGTTGGCCTCCTTGATTCACATACCTAACAAGGAACTCACGTTTGCCCTGCAAAAGGCCCTAGTTTATGGGAACTACGTTGGAGAAGTATCGGAGAGCTACCTCCCATCCACAACCCTTGGTATCAGCATATCAAGGAGTATCTATGAGATGGATCTACACCCGCTGAGGCGAGCCTAACTGAGAAGAGGCGGATCCATCGACTTGCTATGAAATTCTACCTGAGTGGAGATGCACTCTACAAAAGAGATGTAGGATTAGGTCTCCTCAGATGTCTGGACAAAGACCAAGCTCAGAGGCTCATGGATAAAATCCATGGTGGAGTATGTGGCCCACACATGAGCGGGCCCTTATTTGTCAAGAAAATCCTCAGAACAGGGCATTATTGGCTCACACTCAAAGCTGACTGTGATGATCACGTCAAGAGGTGCTATCAATGCCAAATTCATGGGAATGTTATCCACGCCCCTCCAAGGGAACTCCACAATATGAGTTTTCCTTGGCCCTTCTCAATGTGGGGAATGGACGTGATCGAGCCCATCGAGCCCAAAGGCAGTAATGGACATCAATTCATATTCACCATGATTAACTACTTCACCAAATGGGTAGAAGCAGCCTCCTTCCCCAGGGTTACCAAAGAAGTCATCATTTCTTTCATCAGAAATAATGTAGTCTGTGGTTATGGACAACCAGAGGTCATTGTGTTAGACAATGCTAAGAACCTCAATAACAAAATGATGGAGGACTTATGCAGTAAATTCCACATCAAACACCTTAACTCCGTCATCTACCGTCCAAAGATGAATGGTGTTGTTGAGGCGGCTAATAAAAATATCAAGAAGATCATGCAGAAAATGTCTGCCAATCACAAAGGATGGCCTGACCTCTTTCCTTTGACTTTATTAGCCTACAAAACTTCAATGCGTACTTCCACTGGGGTAACCCCCTACTCATTAGCCTATGGGATGGAAGCAGTGCTCCCCATAGAGGTGAAAATGGAATCCCTCAGAGTGTTGATGGATGCTCAATTGGATGAAGACCAATGGGTACAAGATAGGTATCACCAATTGTCTCTGATAGACGAAAGGCGAACTGCGGAAATCTTCCATGGTCAGTTATATCAGCAAAGGATCCCCAGATCCTACAACTGAAAAAGTCCGTCTACGGCAATTCAAACAATATGACTTGGTTTTGAAGAAGATCATTGACAACCAAGATCAATCTAAGGGAAAATTCGCTACTAACTGGGAAGGCCCGTTTGTTGTCAAGGAGGTATTGACAGGAGGTGCTCTCAGACTACAGTAAATGGATGATGATGAATTTCCACAGCTTATCAACTCAAACACCGTGAAATGGTACTATATCTGAAGTTACCATCAAGCAAACATCCTAGTATTGATTATCCAATTACCAGTCATTCCGGTTTTGAACCCTCCCTTTTTTCAAACTCTTTTGCCCCTCAGGGAAACATACACTTCAAACCAGCAGCCTGGTTTCACCTCATTTCAAACAGTTCATACAATTTTGGTTATCCTGAAGACGGGATTGAACCTTTCACACCTGCAATTTATCTTGAAGACAGGATTAAACTTTTCAATGCTTCCAGTTTGTCCTGAAGACGGGATCAAACTTTTTCCACACCTACGGTTTGTCCCCATTATGGGATCAAACTTTCTTCTCCCCATGAGATAGCCTTTGCATGGGATTCACACTTTTATTCGCTTTATAATTTATTACGAAGGCGAACTACATCGACTGATCTCCACGATACCGGAGACGTAGGCAACCATATTTTATATGGCCCGGTCGCAATAAATAAAAAACAACAAAAACATTTATGCCATTTCTCTACAAAAACAAAAACCACAAAAACATTTCTACACCCTTCTTCATCAATAAAGCTTCTACACCCACCTGCCTTTCACATTCAGCGTTGAACCTCTTACACCAGGTTCGAACTACGCTGACTTGATCTCCTCCTCAATAGGAGTTCGTAGGCAGCCATTTATGGTTCAGTCTAACCCCTACCAGAACAAAAATACTTGTCACACAGTATTGAGATCAACCTTCAATCCACCACATTTCATCGGCTTCAGACAAAGGGGATGGAATTACTCAACCTCTCCTCATAAATAGGAGATTCGGTGACCATTTAAGCTGCGGTTGTGCCTCAAAAAGCAATACCAATCCATAAAAGATGGAATTAACTAGGCTTCTCACAAATAGAAGTATTGGCGACCATCTGTGGTGCGGTCAATCTTAGAGAGGAAAAGCCACACTCCTCTCCATATTTCCATACAGAAACCAGTCCCAAGACACCAAAGATGGTAGGGAGATCAATGATCCGTTCTGAGAGATCCTGCGATGGCTCAATGTCCACATATCAAGGACAAGTTAAGAATGCATCAAGATCACAAGCCCTGAAGAAACATACAAATATCAAGCAAGTATCAAGGCATAACTAAAAGGGAAGAAAATCAAAATATATTTCTCTACCATATATAATATTGTTTGATATATACATATGTGTTGTACATGACAAAATGGCTAAGCTAGTCTGTGCAGGAAAATACAAAGCTATCTACGGATCTGTGTGTATGCGGACTATCAGATCTAGCATAGCATCCCTCTCCGAAGAAGGAGGTAAAGTTGTAAGCTCCTGCCTAAGGGTATCTACACGAGCTAGCAGATCCAAGGCTAACTGCATGATGGCATGATGCTCATCGATGTATGCACTCATATAGGCAATAATGCCAGTCGTCTGGGATCTCACGGAATTACTGTCTGCAACGGCCACATCCCTAGCAGATAGGGTAGCATCCCTCTCCACAATCAATGCATCTCTGGTTCATCTAGCCTCATCCCTCTCTAATAGAGCGACGTCTCTCCCATCAAGAGTTGTCAACATCGAGGCCCTAGCCTGATCTCTCTCATAGGTCATCAGATGTAGGCTCTGCTCCAAATGTTGTGCTAAATACTGAGTAACAGTGGTACTCGGGGTGGGAGAATCCATCACATATGCTGGCAACCCAGCAGTCAAGTGCCCATCGATGGGAATGTCAGCCTCCTCCATAGGCTCCTCATCATCGGAATCAATCTCCTGCACTGTGGATACTACTATAGTCGATGCAGTCTCTGTCTCCATCCATGTTGAATACTCTGCAGAATAACCCGGATGACTAACAGAAAACTCAGCTAGCTCTCACTGATCCCAACAGGCATACAACCTAGATCTGTCTGCTGATGATAGGTGCCGAGAAGCAAAGCGCTGACTCACTGCTCCCTCAAATGGATGGAAATCCTAAAATTGGTTAAACTGACACATCACGGCCAGTGGGTGGTAGGTGATCATCCCTCTCAAACTAGCTAGAGTAAGATAATCCATGCCTGGAGCATGAGTAATGAAGTTGTAGTGTGAGCTAAGCCATGTACACAGCAATATAGCGAATGGATCTCTAATCCCTGCAAGGAAAGTTGACCAAGATGCAGCATCTGTACACTCCGTAGGCTGAAAGGAGTACGACATGACTATGTCATGGGTGAAACAATACCCATGCCATCTGAATGTGCCAATCGGTCCCAAGTGCGACATAAACCACACGTACAGCATGACTGAGCTGCTTATGAACACTCCTATCGGACAAGTGTAGCAGTATGTAACTGACCTCAGAGTCTCTGCGATAATCATCGGTATGATGGTATGACCCTCCCTGAGAGCTCTCACTGCCATAATAACCCCGATGTCCATCTCATCCATGTATCGTGGCATGTAGATGTACGATAGTACGCACAGTAACAATACATCCACTCTGGCCAAATGCCAATGATCCTCCGGTGTGGTGAAATCCCCAGAATGCCATGTATAACTATCCTCAGAGCCAAATCTGTCAATCAGAAAATAATGGGATATCACGTGGCCAGATGTGATCTCATCCTGTTCCACTCTACGCCTCAATCCGGTGAGGGTCATGAACTGCCTACTCATGTCTCCGATTGCCATGTGCACGAAAGGTCTGTCCAACGGTAGCATCGTCAACCGTGCATACTCCTCTAGAGTAGGAGTCAACTCCTGGGTCCCGAATCGGAAAACCTACCTCTCTGGTACCCAATGTTCTAGCATACCCTCTATGAACCCTGTGGGAACCTGAAACATCAACAAGTTCATAGTATCTTTGCAAAGAATGATCTCTGATCACCCCTGTTTGATGGTGACATACTATCATACCATGGAGCAAGATACAGATGCCACCAAAAATGGTGGGGTATGATCAATACTGACTAAGCGTCAAGAAGACATCTCATGCGGGATGTGTCATAAGACCATCCAGGGGTCATTGCTGAATATCTCTAAACATACATACATATGCATAACATAATAACATGCATGATACAATAAATGGCAATATGATATAGGGAATGGAAAACTGTACATACATTCCTAAGTATATCATCATCTAATAAATCTCTGTACAGCTAAAATTAAGGGAAATGGGGCAAAGCTACCCAATATCTAACAGAGGCCTATCAAAAGATATAGCGAGAATGGGGCGAAGCTACCTAGCATCTAACAGAGGCCTATCAAAAGAGATAACAAGAAATATACATCAGAAGAAGTCAATGGTGTCGATGTCTACATCGTCAATCCCATCCACGATGTAACTCCTCTCTGAAGTCTTTGGATCTCTATCTCTGTGGACGTCGAGGCCTATCTGAGGAGGATCTTCACTAGCAAAGCCATATGGGTCACCTGATGGGCCAGCGCCAGAGTTGGAAGGATCAAAAGTATCTGCCTCTGAAAAATCTCTACCCAAATGTCGGATAAAGAAATGTGCTCGGTCCAACTGCCGGGTCAAACTGTCAATTTGTATCACATGAGTCGGATCTCTGACACAGGCTAGCCAATTCGTCATCATCACGGATCCTAGAACCATATCCCCCATAAACTGTGTGGCACGGGTCTGAGCTCCAATGGTACGAGGGAACCACCAATGCTGGAACATCTCCTGAGTGTAGGGGCCCTCTGATAATGTGTTACTGTCAATCCCCAACAATGGGATATCAGTGACGGATGACTACGAAACAGGCCAATAACGCCTGGCAGGAGGCAAGATCGGCATGTAAATCTCTCATGTAGTGCTCCTGATAGCACGCTCTTCTAAATAGAGTTCCCATCCTCCATCTGTGAAGAGAGGAATCATACGGGTGGAAATAACTTACTCAACTCCAGTAGGGTACCCATCCTCAAATGCAACACTCAAGTGCTCCCCAAATAGGGAACCCATATGATGACATCCGCTATCAACAACTCCAGATATAGGCGGCAATGGGTGAAACCCTCACCAACAGGGACCTCTGCCAATATGGAATGATGTCATCTTCGTCCTTGTGGATAGGTGACTAAACCTAACACGCTCACAGGACGTAAACATGGATGCCTATCATAGGCCCAAAACTGCCAACACAAAGGCAAACATCTGCTATCAGTCAACACTCTTAACTTGTACATGGGAAAAGACAAGAGAAATACTCACCAGCAGAAATGGGTAGAATCCCAACCAAGCCTCGGTCAAGCCCTGCGATTGCATACGCATTCCCCTAAAGAAGTAGGCAAAGGTGTAGGAACCCCAATTATAGTCTCCTATACGGTCCACGTGTCGAGTGGCGCTGATCAAAGTGAAGGACACCGTAGAAGAGTTATCTACTATGAAGCAGCCCCTAATGATCATCAGGAACAATCGCCGAAGAATGCAATCCCTAACTCTCACATCATCGGGTATAGGCTCACTCAACAGCCTGCTTATAACATTTATGCTCAAAGGACAGACGAGCAGTCCCGCGCCTTGAGGACTCATGGAACTCCTAACAAGGATCGGCGGAGAAGAGGGTGATATCCACCGTGCAAGGCATCGAAACCCCTTTAAACTCCATACCTGTGATAAACCGCCAATCCATCGGCGTCATCATCACCTCACAGTCCAACAAGTGAAGTGACTGAGTCTGGTGAAACCACTGCTCAGACAATGCCCTGAGGTAACCCCAGGGACAGCGACGGGGAAGAATGGAAAAGAATGTCCCGATCCCAGCCATGTACAATCGCTCTATAGCATCATGCAAAGCCTAATACATAGAGTGGATGTTAAACCAGTTCCCTCGAGGCTGTGTAAAGCCGGGAACCTACATCAAATGCAGATCAACATCAGAACCCTTTACTCCTCATCAATAGGAAACAAGGAAGATTAAGATCTAACTCCATACCTCATTTGCGTGCAGGTAGACTGAAGGATGCCGACTCAAGTCACCCAGAAGATCTGGGTTCGCCACTTGAATACCAGGCAAATCCCTACGAGGAACACGTGTAGCAGGAGTAGGAACCTCAACTGGTACATCCTCCTCCTCGTCCTCGACATCCGGCACATCAACTCGGATAGGACGAATCACCGCCTCTACCAAACAATAAGGTTGTCTAACAGAATGGATTCGAGGTACTTCAGAAGCCCTCCTACGTACACCAGGAATGGTCCTGCGGGAACTACTCGGCTGATCCGGATCCATAATATCTGGACAATAAATCTCCAAATCACCTCAGAAAGGGTGTGGTAAATTCTTACCTGGAGCTTTTCAAAATGCATGCATGCATTGTTTTAACATACAGTATAGTTAAAATGCATGACTACCCAATGCCTACGTTTTGGAAAAATTTTGCCATAGTCCCCTTTGTAAATGGGACTATCCACATGCACATAGGCATGACTAGGTGGCCATTCAGTAGCACACCTACCAACAGTCATATATATCCTAAATGCATTTAATACATCACAGTAAAAATCTATAATTGTAATCTGATTACCAGGGTTATTTTACTTTGCTACCTTTGTCCTCAAATAGGATAAGAAATGACGGTAAAAGGTGCCAATTTGAATGTTTCAAAAGTCAAAAATTTTCACATCATTACATTCAGCATGGTTTAGTACTAACATTTACTATGTTGAATATTTTTTGTAAAGTCATATCAGCATGCATATTCACTACTATGTGTCTAAATGCATTTCATGTGATAAGTCATTTTCCAACGGATAGAAACTGGAAAAGAATACATGCATATGTTTACGGGGAATGATGAAGAATGAATGCTTGTACGGTGGCAGAATATGCAAAAAGTTGCTTGAACTCAACAGGTCTGAAGAAAAGCTCTCAGATTTCCTTCGTCGTGCAACTTGAAAATGACTTATGAAAGCAACCCGCAGGAAATACTTACCCACGGTTGGTCGCAGGTCCACCTGCGGCTGCTATAGGTGTACCTGTGGCACCCTTATATGGGTCCCACACCTCCAGCTCGCTCTAATTACAGTTTCAAAGGAGGTCTCACAAGCTGAAAAGGCCAAATCAGGAATAAAAATGCGACGCGATTGAGCGAAATAGCCTGGAATCCTAGTTTTCATGAGCCAAGCTCTGGCTCCATATATATCTCATTGGTATTTACTTGTATACAGGGTATACTATGCCGGTGGCCTCAGCTTTCACAAATCATTCTCGGCAATACCTCACAAAGGTCCGATGCCGTCAGTATAGGGTCACAACCCTAAACCTTCCTCGGCGGGGGTTACAACGCCGAAGTTATAAATTAAAGACGTATCCCCGATGGGGGTTACAACGCCGAAGTTATGAATTAAAGACATATCCCCAATGGGGGTTACAACTCCAAAGTTGCGAGTCATAAACCTTCCCCAGCGGGGGTTACAACGCAATTCAACCATTGATACACAAATCAATAAAGGTCAAGCAACCTTGACATTACTTCAGCCAGTGGCAAGTAAACCCATCGAAGCAACTTATCCATGACAACCTTCCCCGGCGGGGGTTACAACGCAATACGACCATTGATACACACATCAGTGAAGGTCAAACAACCTTGATAATGCACCTAGCAGGGATCTATCCGGTGATATATACATCAGCGAAGGCCAGGCAACCCTGATAAATACATAATATTGGCAGTAACTCCAATAGGATGGTGGGATATGTTATACACATCCTTAAATAGACAAAGCTTTCTCCCCATAGATCTCTTGTACACAAGAGGCACCTCTATGAAATAGAAGTCTGTGTCTAGGATTCAGGACTTTGGTGATAGCCCCAATGTCAACATCCTTGAAGACTAGGATCGCACGTTCAAGACAACACTGATTGTTATCCCAACAGGATTAACAGGGAACCGACAATCATCTCATTCATACATTTGCATCATGTTGTTGCATATAGCATCATGTTTATCTTGTTACATTTCAAGTGTCTAGGATTCCTTATCCTATCCATGCCTTGCATTGTATGAATATGATAAAGAGGGGCATCTGTAGACACTCAAAAATTTCTGTACACATGTTACTAACATTGCAGGAGGGCAAAATCATCTTTCGGAGATAACCCTGGAAGATAGTTCACATCCATTCCAGATACTACCGGAAGTTCAGTCTCAACCCCAGAACTCACACTAGGAGTATCATTTCTAACCCTAGAACACACACCAGAAACATCATTTCCAACCATGGAGATAACCCCGAGTTTCATCTTAGGAAAAAACCCCAAGGAATGTTGTTACAGTTCCAGCGATAACCCCGAAAATGCTTGTTTCAAGTGCATGCAATCAGCTTCAATCTCAGACCTCCTGCCGAGGCACTCATACCTCCAACCCGGAGCTAACACCGGGCAGACAGACACACTTACGGATGACATTGCGGCATTCAAACACTTGCAGCAGTCCAATCTCAAATATAACCCTGAGCAACGAATGCTTTCAACTCAAACCGATGATAACCCCAGTGAGGAGTCATACGTCATCTTGCTACCTCAACATCTGCGCGTCGTCTCAACACTTCATACATATATACATACAACAATGTCCTTCAAGAACCAGGTAGTTCCAATCCAGAGTGACTATTACGCATGGCAGCACACCAGATAGAATTTGAAGCTTGAAGACCATGGGCATGGTCCCCTCTTCCTGACTTCGTACAACCTCTAATACCATGTCATTGCGTAACTCTCGACACAAGCGGTCCGAAGAAGGTCTTATATACCTCGTTCGGATGCTCGGATTGAAGTTCTGCAAGTTCGAGTGGACATCACAGTGCACGAGTGCACGTACTTCGAGATGATGGGACTTGCGAAGCCCGGGGCACCCTGGGTAGCCGCAGGTACATCTATGGCTACTAAAGGTACACCTGCGGCTCCCCCCTCTATAAATAGAGGGCTTGGGGTAGCCATTTTAAAAAAAAAAGAAAAAGGCGAGGAAGCCCGGTCTAATTTGCTCTGCACAAACCTAATATTGAGTGCTTGCTCTTTTTAAACACCTGTTAGCTCACATATAGCTATACATTTACCAGTGGGAGCTGAGTGTTTATCCATTTAGAGTCATAAAAGCCTGAATTGGCAGCCCACTGTAAGCCTTCTCACACTCTATAAAGCCTTTCTTTTCATCTTTGCACACACTATTCTACACATTGAGAGTCGTGTTGTGTGCGTATGCCCGGACTTCGGTTCGTGGTTTTCATTTCTGTCTGTATATATATACTTATATATGTATATATTTATATATGGACTAACATTATCGAGTTATGCCTCGATTGAGCTTAGACTTATGTTTGGAGCGTTTATTTGCTTTTATATATATATATATATATATATATATATATATATATATATATACTTATATATATAAACTATTGTCGGACTACATGTCGATGAGCACAATTTTACATGGAGCATTTACTTGCTTATATATATATATATATATATATATATATATATATATATATATATATATATATATATATAACTATTTTCGTGCATATCTCGATGAGCACGGATTTTATATCGGAGCGTTTATTGCTCTTATATATATATATAATTGTTTATATATATAAGTATATATATATATATATATGTACATTTCATGGGAGCCTAAAGTTTACTTGAGGCCTTTTTTTGCTTTATTTATATTTAGTCACTTTGGAGTTTACTTGTGGCGGTTGATCGATTTATTGCTTTATTTACTTTTTCGATCCCCATGGAATTGCATCGTGGTGGTTGATCATGTCCATATATATATTTAAGCGCTTTTATATATTTATATTTTCGATCCCCATGGAGTTGCTTCGTGGTGGTGGTTGATCATGTCTCGTATATATATATTTATAGCTTTTATATATATATCGCCATCGCTTTTCATATAAAATGCGGTATCATGTGAGCCTAGGAATCATGTGATCACTGATTGATCTCATGAATCTAGATTGGTTCCGTGATGGACATTTTCGGTTATAGCGACTTGTACATTATTTGATTGTCTCAATTTTCTTGGATGGTTGTCATGCCCATGAGGTGTTCTAAGCTCATCAGTATATTATTTTCTCGAAGATGCCTCGCATCTCGAAAATAAAAGCAAACAAGTCGAACATTTAATAATAAAATGGAAGTATGAAAAGGTCTCAATTCCTATTGAGCACAGGATTTGAAAAACCTCTTTTACAAAACTTCATTGCTATATTCTGTTTAAAACTGAATTTTTATATAAATTCAAGCCCTTGTATATAGGTACGAACGAGGCCTCGCACTACTTTCAAATAATTGCACATTGATCCACACACACACACACACACAGTCGTATAATAGTTTCTTTGAAAAGTGGCGGTCACCGTGGAAACACGAATGTCGGGGGGTGCCTAACACCTTCCCTCCGCATAATCAAGCCCCCGAACCCAAATGAATCTCGGTTTCACAAACCCGTTTAGCAGTGTCACATCACTGGGTCAATGTGCAAACCTTTTTCAGTTGCGTTGGTACAAACCTTTTTCGGTTGCGTTGGTGCAACCAGTTAAAAACACCAACTGGCGACTCTTAACAGTCCATCGTCGACATTACACATGTCGGACCTTTTTCACTTATTTTTTCAAACAAATCTCACCTAACATGAGAACACCAAAGAACAAGTAACGAAAAGGGACAAATAAAAATCCCGACATCGACAGTCAAATTTGTTAAACAAAGTATATAGTAACACATAACACATTCAGAATGGAGAAATTTTATTGATATAACTGAATTTTACATATACGAGTCTTATTAGGGTTTTGGGTTTTTACAACAGCCAAATCTATAATTTGCTTGCTTAATCCATCAAACTCTTCTCGAGAGACAGGAGCAGGATTAGACTAGTCAAATGAAGACATAATTGGCTGTAGGCTCGTGGCCTTTTTGGATTTTGAGCAGGTAACAGGCCCAATTATTTCCCTACAAAAACTTATGTAGTTTAGTCTTAGGGAATGTATAAATGTTTATATGTTATCATAATGTGTCCATTTTAGGAATATTATCCTGCAAAACGAGTATCATTTGATAGCATGTCAAGTCTTAATATGCATGTTTAAATATTCTTCATATTTTCCATTATATAGAGATGAATATGGAATGAAATTACAAGTAATTATCTTTACAAATAATTAAAAAATGGAGAGCATGAAGAGACTTTCCTCCGCGTTTGGTTTATCAAAGGCTAACCTATCTTAGGTTACTCTCGTGGCTTTTTGGCATGAAGGTTCCCAGATCATCGCAATTTACTCGACGAGAAGTTAATCCTGTCTTTCAACTAGAGTGAATCTAGGTGGTGCCTTTCCTGAGCCTCGTTGGAATTAGTCTTCCTACGAGTCCAGTAATCAAACACCGACAGGATAGCCTCCTGGTGCAGGAACCACACAACATACATTCACATACAACGTATCTCACCATTTATGAAAATGATGATATGTGTGAAGCACTAATATCATATATAGATATATTGTAGTGCAGTAAGTAAAATGCATTCGTACACATTCATCAAAAACTATAAATGTAATATTCACACATAAGCATATAACAGTTTTGAAAAGCTTGTAGTAGCAGCTTAAGCCCTCTTACTAGTGTCCCCAGCAAAGTCGCCACCTGTCAACGTCGGGATTTTTATTTGTCCCTTTTCTGTTCTTGTTCTTTGGTGTTCAATGTTATGTGAGATTTATTTGAAAAAATAAATGAAAAAGGTCCGACATATATATGTCGATGATTTGACTGTAAGAGTCGTCAGTTGGTGTTTTTAACTGGTTTCACCAACGCAACCGAGAAAAGGTTTGCACATTAACCCAGTGATGTGACACTGTTAAACAGGTCTGTGAAATCGAGATTCATTTGGGTTCAGGGGCTTGATAATGCAAAGGGAAGGTGTTAGGCACTCCCGACATCTGTGTTACCACGGTGACTGCCACTTTTCAAGAAACTGTTATATGAATGTGTGGGGGGGGGGGGTCAATGTGCTGTTATTTGGAAGTAGTGTTATACCTCGTTCGCACCTATATACACAGGGTTTGAATTTAAACAAAAATTCAGTTTTAAACAAGATATAGCAATGAGGTTTTGTAAAAGAGGTTTTTCAAACCCTGTGTTCAATAGTAATTGAGGCATTTGATACTTCCATTTTATTATTAAATGTTCGGCTTGGTTGCTTTTATTTTCGAGATGCGAAGCATCTTCGAGAAAATAATATATAGCAGTGCCGAACTTCTTATGGGCATGAAAGTCATTTAAGGAAATTCAAACACCGGGAATAATTTACAAGTGTCTTACAGCTAAAAAATGTCCATCAAGGGAACCAAATCTAGATTCAGTAGACTGAATTTGTGATCACATGATTCCTAGGCTAACATGATGTCGCCGTTTATATGAAAAGTAGTAAGCAGTTATATATATAAAAGCTGTAAATATATATACAGACATGATCAACCACCATGAAGCACCTCCATGGGGGATCAAAAATGTAAATAGATAAAAGAGGTAAATATATATATATATATATATATATATATATATATATAGAGACTTGATCAACCACCACGAAGAACCTCCATGGGGGATCAGAAATGTAAATATATAAAAGCGGTAAATATATATATAGAGACATGATCAACCACCACGAAGCACCTCCATGGGGGATCAGAAATGTAAATAAAGTAATAAATACAATCAACCGCCACAAAGTAAACTCCAGGCGGGACTAAATGTAAATAAAGCATTAAAAATGATCAACCGCCACGAAGTAAACTTCAAAGTGGACGAAATGTAAATAAAAAAGAAAAGGCCACGAAGTAAACTCTAGGCACGAAAAATATATATATATATATATATATATATATATATATATATATATATATATATATATATATATAGCCAGAACGCATTGAGATATATATCAATCCATTTCGGTTTATCATTTTAGCGATTTGTCGTTATATATATAAAAGCAATAAACGCATTCTGATATAAAACCCAAGCTCATCGAATGAGTTCAACAACAGTTCATATATATATATATATATATATATATATATATATATATATATATATATATATATAAGCAATAAAGCGCTACGGATGTAAAATCAGTGCTCATTGAACAAAGTTCGATAATGAGTTCATATATATAAGTATATATATATATAAAAGCAAATAAACGCTCCAGATGTGAGTCTGTGCTCAATCGAGGCATAACTCGATAATGTTAGTCCATATATAAATATATATATATATATATATATATATATATATATATATACAAATAAAAATGAAAACCACGGACCGAAGTCCGGTCATACACACACAACATGACTCTCAACGTGAAGAAGAGTGTGTGCAAAAATGAAGAGAAAGGCTTTAAAGTGTGTAAGAAGGCTTACAGTGGACTGCCAATGAAGACTTCTATAGCTTTAAATGGATGAACACTCGGCTCTCACTTGTAAAAATATAGCTATATGTGAGCTCACAAGTGTTTAAAAAGAGAAAGCACTCAATATAGGGTGTGTACAGAGCAAATTGGACAGGGCTTCCTCGCCTTTCTTCTCTTAAATATGGCCAACCCAAGCCCTCTATTTATAGAAGAGGGAACCGCAGGTGTACCTACGGCAGCCGTAGATACACCTGCGACTACCCGGGGTGCCCCGGGCTCCGCGGGTCCCACCGTCTCAAAGTACGTGCACGCGTGCAACGTGATGTCTGCTCGAACTTGCAGAACTTTAATCCGAGCATCCAATTGAGGTGTATAAGACCTGTTTCAGACTGCCGTTGTCGAGGGCTACGCAATGACATGGGATTAGAGGTTGTACGAAGTCAGGAAGATGGAACCATTTCCTATGTCTTCAAGCTTCAAATTTTATCCAGTGTTCTGCCTTGCGTAGTAGTCACTCGGGATTGCAACTCCTTAGTTCTTGTGGGACATTGTTGTGTAGAATGTATGTTGACTATTTGTTTGTTAAGACGGCGCCATGTGGGGTTGAGGTGGCAATTTGACGATTTTGCCCTTCACCGGGGTTATCTCCGGTTTTGGCTGATAAAGCAGACGTTGCTCAGGGTTATATCTGAGATTGGAGTTGTACAAGTGTTGAATGCGCTCAAGGTTGTCTCTTAGGTGTGTCTGTCCTCCCGGGGTTATCTTCGGGTTTGGGATTTGAGTGCCTCGGTGTGAGTCCCGAGGTTGAAGCTGACTGCATGGGTTGAAACGAGCATCTCTGGGGTTATCTCCGGAACTATAACTACACTCCTTAGGGTTTTCTCCAAGGTTGACATTGTATTTCCCGATATTGTTTACCGGAACTGAGACTGAACATCTTGGGGTTATCTCCAAGATGAATCGGCCTTCTCTAGTGGAATTTTCGATATTTGCACTGTTATCCCCGGGGTTATCTCCAAGGTGGGAAAATGATACTCCCGATGTGTTTTCCGGGTTGAAACTGAACTTCCGGTGGTATTTTTGGGATTAAGCTGAGTTGTCTTCCAAGGTTATCTCTGAAAGAAGATTTTTCACTTCCTGCAATGTTAGTAACAGGTAGGCAGAAAATTTTGAGTGTCAACACCAACTATGCATCCAATTCTTTTCGTTAAAGACGAAGGGCCTTAGCACCATCATGATTCTCTTGTATCTTCTTGGCCAAGATCAACTGCCTGGTGTCCTGGTTACCTCTCTTGGAGTCCCGATCCTCCTAAGTATGTGTTCAGGATGGTATATCCTTAACATGATCGTTCGGTCCTGTTTCCTTCCTTGCTGTTGAAAACAATCGACGTCTGACACAATCTATTGGAGTATTCTTTGAACGCACTGAATGACTGTTATCCTCCACGCGATTGGTTGGCCCCAATCAATCTTTAGTCGAACCCTTGGGTTGATCCGATGGGTTGGCAGTTGATTTTCCCCATTCGAAAATGGTCTTACTGGTTGCCATTACTTCTGATTAAATTCATGAGTGATTGAAAATTACCTAGCACTAAATGCCCTCCTTCTAATGTCAATGTTAACGTCAAGATTCGTCTGCGTGCCTCAATCACCAATAGTGCGTCCAATCCTGCACAAAAACGAAGTCACACAGAGAAACTTGACGACCTGGGACGCTGGGAAATATCTCTGGTGTGAGAATAAGTACATGCTGAATAAGGTTAACAATGGAGGTATTAAACTTTAGTGCTGAAGAATAATGAGATACTTAGGAATTATGGTGTAGGCTTGTATTTATAGTGATCGCACCTCCTCCTACATATCCGTTCCCGTATGGAAATAGAATTCTTCATTAGAATAGATTCCTTAATGGGACAGAATTGAATCTTCTTAAAGAAAGGAAATCAGATTTTATCATGACTTTTTTTCTTAGGAGTTGAAAATTAAATATAATTATCTTAGATTCTTTAAAGTTTTTCAATTGTTCAAAATAAACTCCTATATGAGAAAAAAAAAATCATGTGAATTATAGTCCACCAAATCATCCTGACCCAAATAATTATGCCGCAAAAATATTATTTGTTTCTTCCAACTATATTAATGTTATAATTGAAACTACGAGCATAAGGACTAATGTAACCATGATACCTTTTTATTACATTCATAAATGAGTGTAATGTTCCATTACGATTGTAATGCTAATGAAAATCTTTTCATTTTGAAATATAAGAATAAATAGTTTTTAATTTCATTACAAAAATATGCAAGTAAAATGACTTTTAATCGTATAGATAAATATATAAGTGAGTGACTTGGTCTCAAACAATTTTCTTAATTTTATATTTATTTGTATTTTAACACGAAGGGAGTAATTATTTTTAATGTGACATTTTAATTTTAATTTTAATTTGGTATTATTTATTATATTACAACTCACTTATCTTATTTCATTCTAACCAAAATAAATAAATAAATAAAATGAATCAACCAATTTTATACTATGAACAAAAGTACCTTACACATTCAAATTGCATTATCATTCTATTATATTTCATTAAGTTACAAAACCACAATATATTAGGTTTTCTTTTATTATTTTATTTTTTAATATTCAAACTAACTTTTACTTTCATCCATCACATTTCATCCATCAAAAGAAACAAGATAAAAATAATTAACCAGTTTAAAAGTATCCTTCATTAGTTAAAATTTAAATTTCCTTATATCGAGCCAAATCAAACTACCCTTGAGAATTTCATAACTAAAAACTCTCAACTTGGTATGCAATTGCAAAAATCTAAAAATGTGAGAATTTTTGTTTAAAAGGAATTTCCCTTAATTAGGAAAATTAAACATCCATAAAAATGTATTTTCGTCTGAACAATATAATCTCTAGCTTTCCTCCAAATAAGATGGTTATTGTTAAATAAAAAATACCCTTCAATTATTATATTTAGTTTTGCAGGCAAACAAGTAAATTAGAATATTTGTTATGGTACATACTTCAACTAAAAGAGAACACTAAATAATGTATGGTTGTAGTGGATAACAATTGTAATTATTCATGTACGTAGATAATCAAATAATTATAATTTAACATATTATTTTATAAAAAAAATTTGTTCATTACGATTGTCATGGTATACAAGACAAACATAACAAAATTATTGTTTCCAAGATTAAAAGTAATAACCTAGTTGTAGATACCTTTATTTTTACTCTGCAAAATTTCAAATTTGAGTTTATATTAATTGGAGTGAAAAATATAAGTTTCTCTATAAAAAATAAAGTCAGAATTAACTAAGACCGTATAGGAAGAGTATTAGGGGGTTGTTGGGCTATAATATTTTGTACATATTGGGCTGGGTCAGTTGGGTCAAGTCAGTGAATTATCTTTGTTAAATCTTGAAAGTCTTGGCCGAATTGTTGGGTCGACCCATTGAATGACTAATATCTACATTTTGGGCTTTAATTGGTGATGATGAAAAATATAATGGTTGATTGTTATCTCTGTCATGCATTAATGTGGATTGGATCTAGTCAGCCGGCGATGAAAAACAGTGATGGAATGGAGCAGGTGAGCTGCATGCAGTCGGCTGAGGTCACCGGTGGTGGGGGATTGTGTCAGAGGAGAGTGGGTGACACAAGAAACCGAACATGAGAGTATATGTAGGCAAGGATATCACACGATAAAAGGTAACTAATATTTCTCTCTCAAGATACTAGATATTATTTTCCTCCATTGTTAACCTTGTGATCGCCTTACTGACTCTCACGCCGGAGCTATCTCCCGACGGTCCAAGCCATCAAGCTTTTGGTAATGTCGTGTTTACTGTGCAGGATTGAACGTGCCTTACGTGATTGGGGCATGTAAAAAGATCTTGGCATTAATATTGGCGCTATAAGGAAGGTTGTTTTCTAGTGTTCTTGAGTTTTCAATCACAACTTTACAGTTGTTCTACCTCAGAAGTTATGGTGAAGAGTAGAACGGATACCCCTGAAGGACAGCCGATGGCTGTTAGTTCATTTATACAACGTACCTCTGTCAAGGATCGTTTGGGTCCTTCAAAGAGTGCTCATGATAGTACGGCTTCCAAATATTTTTCAGAAGGTTCTCGTTCGAGAGCCCATGGTGATGCCAAAAGAAGACTGGTTTTTGCTTCCGAGAAATGACCTGACCATGGTCGGAGACGAGTAGAAGGCCCACCACCTAGAACCCGACACCAGGATGGTCAAACTAATAAGGCTTCTAAGATGGCCAAGATGGCAGACGAAGCTGACAAGGCCCTAGAGGTTCTTCTGAAGCAAAGAGAAGAGATAGCTGAATAGATGCTTCGTATGGCTGAGCTGGAGGATGAGGCATCAAGTTATGTTCAGTTCGAAAAGCATAGCCAGTCTATGAATAGGCAACCAAGAAAAGGAAAGGAGCCTGTCCACTCTGGTCATATATCTCGAGGCCGACCTCGAGATCAAAAGAGGTCAATAAGTCGTACTCCGAAGGTATCGAAGAGGGCACCTCACCCTATCGGTTCTCGGGATCATGGTGGTAGCAAACGAAGAAGTAGGTCCAGGGAGTATATACCTGAGAATGCAAAGAAGGTATACCGTCTTGAGTATTCTCATCGTAGTGACAGAGCCCCACACCGAAGTAGGTCAAGAAGTCATACTCCCGAGAATCCACTGAAGGCACACCGCCTTGGGAATACTTACCATCGGAGAAGTCCATAAAAAGCAGGGGGTTCGGATGAAAGAGGTCAGTCCACTCACAAGAAGAAGATTTCTCCAGAGAAAGAAATCTCGTCACAGCCAGAAGAAGTGGATGTTTTGGTTAAAGAATTAAAAGAGCTTCAAAAGCAGCTGATCGAAGTCCAGCAAGTAAAGGATACTTCGAGAAAAAAGGCGTCTCCTTTTTCCTCGGATATTTTAAAGAGAAAGCTGATCCTACTAAGAAGTTGCCTCACATGGAAAGTTATGATGGATCTGGATCCCTATGACCATAGTCAAGCGTTCGACAGACTGAAGGACTACTATGACTTTACCGATACTGCCAAGTGTCATACGTTCATTACGAAGCTCTGAAAGGACGCCAGACAGTGCATGGGAACTTTACCTTCAGATTCGGTTTCATCTTGGACAGATCTTTGTGGCAAATTTCATGCTCGTTTTGGGAGCAACAAAAGGAGAGGAAAGCCTACCGGTTCATTGGCTCAAGTTCGACAATTTTTGAATGAGTCTCTAAGCCAGTATGTGAAGCGCTTCAGGATAGCAGTCGGACAGGTCACCGATCTCAATGACCTTCAGGCGGTTGGATTGTTTCATAATGGTTTAGATCTGGTGAAGTCAGAGAAGCTGGTGAAGAAGCTGATGTTTCACCACCCGAAGAGTTTTGCCAAAGCTTTTTATAAGTCTGAAGGCTATATTGTGGTAGAGGGAGCTATGAATAGCTTAAAGCATCCTTCTTCAGAAAGGTTAAAGGAGACATACAGGGATAAAGCTAAAAGCGATCAGAGGAAGAGTGGAAGGAATAATGATCGGCCAGAAGGTAGCTCGAAGAAGTACAACAATAATTGGCGTCAAGGAGGAAATCGTCCACCTGTTCCCACCTAGAAGGTGAACAAGGTATACACCCAACTGAATATGGACAGGAATGTTATTTTGGATCAGATCAGAAACCAACCTTACTTTGAACCCCCTCATGATAATCTTAAACCGGGATCGGGCAATACTCGCAAATATTGTGGTGATCATTCGGCATTTGGTCACGACACGAATGAATGTTGCAGTTTGAAGGAGTTCGTGGAGAGAAAGGTTCAAAGTGGCATGTTGGTCCAATATATGGTAGCAAGAGAACAACAAACAGAACAGTAGAATAATAACTAGAATTGCATTTCGGTGGCTCAATCGGTTCAACCTGCGTAACCTGCTCCGAATCAGCCACCGAGGCACGTCGTTGATGTTATTACCGGGCGGGATAGCAGGAAAGACGATAGGGAAGAAAAGACATGGGTATTTGGATTCGGTTATGTCAGTAGCGGGTGCATTCCCGAAGACTGACAGACCATATCCAAGGACGGTCATATCTTTTACCGATTAAGATTACCCTTCAGAACCCATCGAACCCCATGAAGGAGCGTTGTTAATTACTGCACAAGTGGGTTCAGTGGACATGAAGAGAATGATGATTGACAATGGGTCTTCTGTTGATATTCTATACGCCCATGCTTATCAGAGGATGCATTTAGATGGGCGAAAGATGGAGGTCGGGCAGGAGGCTCCTTTATATGGCTTTAGTAATGATCCAGTCAAAGTTGCAAGGACTATCGAGTTACCAGTTATCTTCGGTATGGCTCCTCAACAGGTAGAAATAATATGCAAATTTTATGCTGTGCATATAGATTCGCCTTACAACGCCATATTGGGTAGACCTACTTTGACTGCTCTGCAAGCTGTTACGTCAATTCCTCATTTCAAAATCAAGTTCCCAACACCACATGGGGTTGGTGAGGTGGCACGGGATTTGGATCTGGCTAGATGTTGCTATCGAAATGTTTTGATTGCTTCAGGAGTAGGGGTTAGCAAGCAAAAGCATACTATAGCGATAGAGATTGAGCCCTTTACTGAAAGTAGTTCAGAGCCATTGGTCATGCCAGCTGGAGAGACAGAGGAATTCGGGTTGGTTCCTATCAAGACGGATAAAACAGGGGATTTTATGGTGGAGTGTTCATTTTCGGAAGCAGATGACGGTTTGGCAAAAGCTGAAGTGTTTGACCGAGCAGTTGCAGTACTTCAACATAATCTGAGTTCGTGGACGCTGTATGCAGATGGATCTTCTACTTCGGGCATCAGTGGAACAGGGATTATTCTGAAAATTTTGAAGGGGTTCAAGGTACAGCAGGCCATTAGATTTGGGTTCCGAGCAACAAACAACGAAGCAGAGTACAAAGCGGTGCTAGCAGGAGTACGACTGGCGAAGAGTCTTAAAGTTCAGAAGTTAATTATATACAGTGACTCTCAGCTAGTCGTCAAACAAATTTCAGGGGAGTATGAAGCACAAGGACAAAAAATGATCAAGTACCTAACAGAGTTGAAGGATCGGCTTCAGTATTTCCTGTCTTATGAATTTCAAGGTGTAGAGCGTAATGATAATTCTATTGTCGATGCGTTATCAAAGCTAGTTACTACAGATGCTAGTAATTTTGATGGATCTATTTATTTGGAGATTCTGCAGCAGCCTAGTATCCAGCATGAATCAGTGATGTGTGTTGAGAGTTCTAACTACTGGCTGACTCCATACTTGGAGTATCTGGCAAATGGCATCCTTTCTTCGGATCAGATGCTGGCCAAGAAAGTTAAGTACAAGAGTGCTAACATCGTTTTTATTAATGGGGATCTTTATTGAAGGGCTTTTTCATCTTCATTGTTGAAATGTTTGGTTCCATCCGAAGCTGAATATGCTCTTCGAGAGATTCACGAAGGTATTTGTGGCGACCATATGGCTGCTAAGTCGTTAGCCTACAAAGTACTTCGGCAGGGATACTACTGGCCTACCATTTTTAAGGAGGCTACTGAGTACGTGAAGAAATGTCCAAAGTGTCAATTGAATAGTCCTATCCCACATCAGCCACCAGAAGAGTTATACTCGATTCTATCTCCTATACCCTTTGCTGTCTGGGGGGTAGATATACTGGGTCTATTGTTGAAAGCTAAAGGTCAGGTCAATTTTGTTGTAGTTGCCATTGATTATATGACTAAATGGGTTGAAGCGAAGCCACTTAGATTGATAACAAAATAGGAGTGTTTGAAGTTTCTAAAAGAATCTGTAGTGTTTTGTTTTTACATTCCGAAGGTGGTAATATCGGACAACGGACGCCAGTTTGTGGGATCAAAGTTTGAAGCATTTTTGAAGGAAATCGAATATTCATTGATCAAATAATTCACCCCATACATAGTCTGATAGTTCTTTTGAAGAACTGATTAATTGGACGAGAATAAAGATAGAGTCCCATTCTACATGTCAATACCGGCAACAATGAAATTTTTAGTAAGAGGAAAATCCGTCGACTTTAAAATCGTGAGGGTTCAAGTCCCTCTAACAGGTCGAAGTAACTAATAGGATGCTTCTGAACGGGATCAAGCGTAGATTGGATGAAGCTAAAGGAAGATGGCCCGAAGAGCTGCTCACATATTATGGGCTTATCGGACTACAGCGAGGACTACCACGGGAGATTCACCTTTCAAGTTGGCTTATGGTATTGATGCCTTAGTCCTTATTGAGATTGGATCTACCAGTCTTCGGGTTAGTCATTTTAAAGAGATATACAATGATGAAGGGCTGAAGATCAACATAGACTTACTGGAAGAAGTCAGAGAGGTAGCTTTAATAAAGCTAGCAGCCTATCAACGAAGGGTAGCTAAGCACTATAATAAAGGGGAAAAGCTTCGAAGATTTGAAGTAGGAGATTTCATCCTCAAAGAAGTTGAAGCGTCTATGCCTCAAAATTTGGGAAAGCTAATGCCGAACTGGAAAGGTCCTTATGAAGTCATTAAAGTACCGAAGTCAGGGACCTATCAGTTAAGGGCATTAGATGGGTCTAAAATCAAGAATACTTGGCACGCTAGTAGGCTTCGAAAGTATTTTCAGTAAAGACAGTGTCAGTATACCGGAGTCTGTAAATATTTGAATTATCATTAATAAAAGATTCTTTTTTCCAATTGATCCCATCTTCATTGGTACAAATTTCATTGATGAAAGGAGGTTCGGGTGGACTTGCTGACCATTCAATAGTAGCCTATCTGTTTGGTGGACCTTATGAATTTGTTAGGCCCCGAGTGGTAAACAAATTTCATTGATGAAAGGAGGTTCGGGTGGACTTGCTGACCATTCGATGGTAGCCTATCTGTTCGGTGGACCTTATGAATTTGTTAGGGCCCGAGTGGTAAACAAATTTCATTGATGAAATGAGGTTCGAGTGGACTTGCTGACCATTCGATGGTAGCCTATCTGTTCGGTGGATCTTATGAATTTGTTAGGCCCCAAATGGTAAACAAATTTCATTGATGAAAGGAGGTTCGGGTGCACTCGCTGACCATTCGATGGTAGCCTATTCGCTTGGTGTATCCTCAGAATTTGTTAGGCCCTGCGTGGTAAAAAAATTCCAAATGGTGCAAAGAGGTTCGGCTGGATTAATCTTTTATAAGATTTGTCTCACACTTCAGTAACGATAAGTATTGCATTACTTTCTTACCTTATTTTGTTTAAGTGTTGAGTTTGGATTGTGTTATTATTGATCTTAACTATTATATGATTTACTTGATTAACAGTTTAAGTTAAGTTTAAAAGAAACTTGTAAATTTTTCAAGTTGATTGATACTGAATTATTGACAAGAAATAAATTACACAGAAGTCATAAGGAACTAAGTTGATATTTCATTAATATTTAATTGTTTACATAAAAAGATAGAATTTTTTTTACAAAAATCCTAAGTCTGGGAAGAAGTAATATCATCTTCAGGCATCGCCTTCACCATCTGAAGAGTTGAGAAGAGCTGGATCTACCTTGGCCACAACTAGCTTTACTTTGCCTCGGCTTTGGCATATTTCATAACCTTCAGAATACATACGAACGGTTTCTTCGTTCAGCTCATCTGATTTTTGGTACTCTTCTTGGACTTGTTTGCGAAGTTCTTCGGTTAAAGGCGAACCTACGTCTCGAAGGGCCCTAAGTTCCCAAAGTTCTTCTTCATGCTTTTGACGCCTCTTCAGATAGCGTGATTCTTTAGTTTCGAGTTTGTTGACTTATTTGGCCAGGCTCTGATTGGACTGAGCTAGATCTTCGTTCCTTGTCATAAGAATTTCATTCCTATAAACTAAATCTGCGATCATATTAACAAGTTCGCGATTATTGGCCTTGGCAGTCTTCAGCTCTTCCTTGGTCTGATCTAAGTCTTTTCGAAGACACTCATTATCGAAGATCTCCGAGCAAGAAACCTCTGCCTCTAAAAGCCCTTCCTAGCCCTTTTGATTTTTCAGGAGTAAAGAACAGTATCCCCATACCAATACTCCCTCTACTATTATCGAAACTGAATTACGCAACATTTGGACCCATTACCAGATCCCGGATACCCATCTGGTGAGGGTGCATCTAATGAGCGAATGTATCAGCGTCTGGAAGGTTGGACAGCCATACAGGTGACTCTTCTTGAAAAGGGGGTTCGATTCCCTCTTCACATTTTTCTAGTTACCCTTTTGGGGTTTGTTGGCGTAGGGTTCGCCCAATTGGTGCCGAAATCATACATCCACATCTTGGCTTTCATTACCTTCTGCCATGAAGTAGGCGTTGAACCTACCCTTCACTTCTTCTTCACCATCTATAACATCAACCAATCCCGAGAAAAGGTTTTTAAAGCCCTGAGTAAGCAATCGCTGAAGGCAGGTGAGAAATTTGAAAGACGCTCTCTGGTATCTACTCCTTCTAGCAATAAAGGCTGGCATAACAAGTGGTTCTTCGTCAAAGGACCGGAGATTGCCTCCCTTTCTGACTGAACGACCTTAGAGAAGGTATCTGCTGACTACGATGATATCTCTGAAGAGCGTATGAGCGAGGTGATAGAATTGCTGGAGAATTTCCTGAAGGAGTGGAATTATGGACTTCTTTCCAAGAAAGCATGGTTGTACGATCACAAATGTAAGTTCTAAACTATTTTGCTGTATAACTATTAAAATCTTCAATAGTATAGATTCTGATATATTGATTTGTACTTTTTGCAGTGTCTCTGATTAAACTGACTTCTTTGGATGTACGAGATCTAGAAGACTTTCTATCTAGAAAGTCTTCAGAAGCAACTGTCGATCCTCCATTACTTGAAGCCCCACCTGTGGATACTTCAACCATCGAAATACCTCCTATCGAACCCCAAACTACTGATCCATAGGATGACGAACCCATTCCAGCTGAAGGACCCAGCCAACCCCGTCGCAAAAAGAGAGCCACTCGGAAACCCAAATACATCCCTACTCAATCAGATCCTGCACCTGCCAAAGGGAGTCTGCTTGATATGCCCCTAGACGAACGGACCCGAGTCCTTCGTGTGAAAAATTTAAGAACTAAAGTAACTCCTCTTTCTGTCGATGACCTCCGAGTACCTTCTTCTGCAACCGATCTTCCCCCAGTAATCCCTGTGGAGATCCGGGATTCTGACAATGAAGTTGACGAGCAAGTCGAGCCCATTCCATCCCTTTCCCGTAAAAGAAAACAACCTTTTGATAGTCAACCAAGCTCAACACTCGTCCAGTCACCACCTTATGAACCTGTGTACACTCGATCCCCATCTCCTGAAAACATTTACACTGATCCAACACCAACTTCCGAACGACCCATGCCTTCTCCTTCGAAACCCTCTTCTTCTGAATTTAGGAATGAAGCCATGGCATCCCCTACCTTATGGGCTGAGTTTAATGCTAACTTCCCCTTTCAACTCTATGATAGCTTCGTCCGAGATACCGATGACCAATGATTCGGCAAAAACTCAATCATGGATCTAATCGACAAAGGAATGAAATTCCAGACAAAGGTAACTTATCAATAGTTAATTCATATAGTCTTCTGCCCATGTATAAACTTGTTTGACTAATACTAATTATATACAGGCGAATGAGAAGATAGCTCAAGAGGCGTCTGAAATTTGAATTGGCAGGTAAAACTGTCAGTTATGGGGAAAAGAGCTTTTATACTGGCGGTTTCTTTAATCTTTCACGAAGCTCGAGGGCGGAACATTTAATACTAACCATGATGGCGAATTTGAAAGGGTAGCGTCTGGTTTCAGCCTTCGATTTTTGCTTATGCTATTATTTGAGATTCATTAATTGGGCTTTGGATAGTTTCTCGTTGGGCCTTTTCTAGATCTTATTAGATTTCCATACACTTTAGGCCATTTTGTAGTCTTTCATTAAACAGTCGTATTTAATAAAAGACTGGGGGGGGGGGGGTAATGTTGGGCTATAATATTTTGTACATATTGGGCTGGGCCAGTTGGGCCAAGTTAGTGGGTTATCTTTATTAGATCTTGAAAGTCTTGGGCCAGATTGTTGGTTCGACCCATTGAATGACTAATATCTACATTTTGGGCTTTGACTGGTGATGATGAAAAAGATAATAGTTGATTGTTATCTCTGTCATGCATTAATGTGGATGGGAACTAGTCAATTTGGCGGTGGAAAAAGTGATGGGATGGGAGGAGGTGTGAAATTTGCGTGTGTAATTTGAGGTCACCGGTGATGGGGGATTGTGTCAGAGGAAAGTGGGTGGCATAAGAAACCGAACATGAGAATATATGTAGGAAAGGATATCACACGATAAAAGGTAACTGATATTTCTCTCTCTCAAGATACGAGATATTATTTTCCTCCATTGTTAACCTTGTGATCGCCTGTACTGACTCTCACGCCAGAGCTATCCCCTGACGGTCCAAGCCGTCAAGCTTTTGGTATTGTCGTGTTTACTGTGCAAGATTGAACGTGCCTTACGTGATTGGGGCGTGTAGAAAGATCTTGGCGTTAACAGTGGTGTTTGATAAAACTGAGTGTTAAGATCTGAACAGTTTAGACGTCTGAATAATATAGAGCATCTGAATTCCAAAATGTCTGAATAACGGTATTTTACCATTTTAACCCTCTGAATAGTTTAAACAAAAACCTGTTTGATAATTAGAAGGTCTGAATAGTATTTTAAATACATATTTATAATATTTTGACCACAATATGATAAAATAAAAATAAAAAATGTACAAATTAAATTAACTTCAAACATAGTATTATGTCCCAAAAATATCAACATAGCATAATAATTCAACCATACAAATTAAATTAACTTCAAATAGTTGTTAAGAGTTGAAGTGCAATTTGTTCACGTAGATTAACCATAAATTCTACGTCTTGATCACCCCATTGTGGTTCATCTTGTCCCTCTTCTTCGTTGCCATCATTTTTCTCCGCTTCATCGTCAAACATGTTATCTCAATCATATTGAGCAAACAATTCATCCTCAATGTTATGATTCCTTATGAAATTATGGACTGCGAAGCAAGCGATAACTATATCCCTTTGTATTGTAAAAGGGTAAGGAGCCATTCATTTCAAAATTGGGAATCTTGCTTTCAACACACCATAAGCACATTCGATAAAATTTCTGAGTTGTGCATTAGCATGGTTGAATTTTTCCTCTTTATTCAAAGCACGTCAACGTCGAAAATCAGCTAATCAATACCTTGTATTGCGATATGGAGATAAAAATCCTCGAGTGTTTATGTATGCAGCATCACAAAGATAATATTTATCTGTAATTGAGACAAAAAATAACGATTATTATTAATAACTTGAATGATGAAATTTTATGACAAAAATAAATAATAATTGAAAATGGTAAAAGAAATTGTAATATATACCCGGGGGAGGAAATGAAAAACCAGAAGTGGATCAAATGCAACTTCTTTTAGCACTCGTGAGTCGTGTGCAATCCCTTCCCATCCGGCCCAAACAAATGTGAATATCATGTTAAAATCACATATTCCTAAAATATTTTGATAGCATTCACCTATTCCTCTTCCTCTATAACGCGTTTGTTGACTAACAGGAACAACTTCATATACAAGAGTACCATCTAATGAACCTACTGCACCCTGCATTTAAAAATTTAAAGATCTCAAAGTATTTTATTGTATGGAATAAATGAAAAAAAAAAGAAGAAAAGAATTTATATGCCACTTACCAAATATATTTATCGTAAATTTTTATGGTTCCCTAGAATATCGGGATTTGGATCAAACGATGTCGGCACTATAATTTCTTTTGAAAACTCAATCATTCTGTTTAACACCTCATGAAATAATCTATGTATTGTTTGGGTAGAATGTTGAAATCTGCGTTTTACAACTCTAAAGCGTTCATTATGGCCTATAATTGTTAAGAATATTGCCATCTTCTCCTCAACTATTATGTATCTACTATTGTGTACCCATTGTTTTTCCTTGAAGTGTTCATATAGATGTACATATGCATCATGAGAGAGACGAATCAATTCTCGACACTGTGTATTTGATCCATGTAATAACTCTAATGTGTAAGCATGTCCACTCAATGCCGAAGTATTATCCATAATCCTTGGTATTCTCCTTAAAGATCGTGTTTACAAATACCAATATATAATCATCAAACATAAAATTTGATCCTCAATATCCATATTACCTATATAAAACATAACAATTTTAAAATACTATAACAATAGTATACAAAAGATAATAACCAAAGAAAATAGAGTAATAGCAAATATCTCATCCATAATTTAACTTAAGAAGTTCAAAGTCATCTACATCAAATATTACATCCATAATTAGTAATAACAAATATTACATCCATAACTACCAAATTAGCCCCAACATATACAAGAGTTTATATCCCAAAAATATCAAATTACCTAACCCCAAAGATAAGAAGTTTGTACCAAAAAATATCAAATTAGCTAGCCCCAAAGATAAGAAGTTTGTACCCAAAAATATCAAATTAGCTAGTCCTAAATATACCCACCAACATAATACCAACAACTAAACAATATATCCTAACTTGCGTGAAGCCATCATAACCCAATTTTCAACCTCATTTTCTTTTAAAATCATCCATGCTTCTCTATAGCTTGGTTTCTCACAAAATATTCCAAGAGCCATCTTGTGTAGTGGATTTTCTGCTCCACAGCCAAGTTCTTCCAACTTATCTTTGCATTCTTTCACAGAAGGTCCACTATTCTTTTCAACAATGAGTTTTAAGGCCTTGGACATCTCTTCATCTAGGTTAGTGTTGTAGGTTTGTTTAGATAAACGCTTAGTTTTTTTCTTTGGTCTTTCTCCCTCAAAGCTAGGAGCGAAAGCATGAGATTGCATACCGGGAGTTGATGCATTGGGAGAAGGAATAGAAGTCCATTGACCTTGGGTGCTAAAAGGAATGTCCTCAAGACTAACAACCTCCAAGTCCAAAGGTGTTTCTTTAGTCCTACCTCTTCCACAACTAGGACCCCAACTATCAAGTCCTGTTGCCACAGTTCCATCAAATAATGCAATACAAAGATCGGGGAAGATTAGAAGTGAGGTCTTCAATGTTTCTATCATTTTATTTGCCTGCATTCAAATAATAAGTTCGATATGTTATAATATATTTTTAAGGACTATTACTAATTAACTTAAAATGTAAAAATATTAAAAATACACCTTTATCTCTTGTGTCCATTCCTCATCAGAAAGGTTGAACCTATTCATTGACGGGTCATATACATTTGCTATCTTACTTTTGAGTTTGCACCATGCACCATATTTTCCTCGCAAGTAGTCAAAATGATTCTTCATTTGTTTTTGATCCACAATCATCACAATCATGTTGTAGGTATCTTTTAGTATTTCTCCTACCTTTCTCCATGATTGTGGCTTGAGGCTTGTACCTTCCCTACCATTTTCCACAACCTCACAAATACATGCTTCTAAAAAAGTTTTCACTAGTGATTCATTCCTCCAACTCACTCTAGTCCTTTTTGGTTTTTGAGTTTCACTAGTTTGTTCCATACCTAAAGTACATAGATTCTAACAATAAGTATTTGACTGGACATACTTTATAAATAAGTACTCTAACATAGTAAAATGTTCATGGTACTAATTTAGCCTCTTTCAGCAGTAAGCATTCTTATTAAAAGAAAAGAGCTAACATAAAGGGTACATGGTACTCATTTAGCCTCTTTCAGTAGTACTCATTTAATGGGATGCATTAACTCTTCAAATTAATTTATTTTCTTATGCTTATAAAAGAAAAGAGCTAACACAAAGGGTGATCACTAAAAAGATGTGAGCTCTATCATCATTCCTCACATTAGATGTGCGTATATATAAAGAAATAGGGACATGAACAGAGAAAAAAATTATCTATATATCAATATCACAATTTGAAAATTCATGTCTTCAACAAAATGTTTCTAAATTTAACAAAGCCATGTCCAACTAATCTAATCAGATCTGCAACTTTAAGCTTCCATATGTGAGTCAATTACAGCCACCCCAATTAGTTTAAATAGAAGTTCAGTAAGTTTGTGAATCATAGTACATTGTCCATCTTGATACAGGTTACCATTATAGTATTACTGTTCCAAGGAAGGCAATCCATGTTTTGCTATCAAACATAATGATGATGCCATGGCAGCTTATCATTAACCCTTTTAGTTGTTAAGATAGTGATTAACTTATTAGAGAAAATAGCCTCACCTACTCATTGCTACTCATAGCCTCAACAAGAGGACTACTGAATCGGTCATAAAAACCTCAATAAATTGGTAGAAAAGGACTACAAGCAAAACCCCTAATAAAGAAAATATATGTGACTTATGAATAAACATCGTCTAGTCAGAAAAAACTTAATAATTCATAACAAAACCCCTAATAAAAAAAATAATTACAGGATATCATAAAAAAAACCCCAATAAATTGCTGAATATAATTGCAGAGTGTGTTTGATAATCCATAACAAAACCCCCAATTAAGCAAACAAAAGCTTGAAGAGGGATAATTGAGTACTGAACAAAGATCAAAAGAAATCGCACTTGTAGCTTGAACAAACGTGGGATTTTAAGAAAACGGGAGAGGTAATAGGGTTCAGATTGTATTGTGGACAAAAGTGGGATTTTGTAATATAGCTGAGGTTATTTTTGTCCCTATAACAACCCGATATTTTCTATACAAATAAATCAGAAATTTTGCGTATAATTTTTTTTATTTATTTATTAAAATAAATACTGGGGAATATGTGCCAAGATTATGTGTATATGTATTTATGTGATAAATAAAAATATATTTATTACATGAATAATTGCAAATGATTTTATTTTAGAAATTATTGATCATTATAAACTATATTTTTATAATAATTAATTTTTATTATAGAAATATTTTTATTAATTATTTTCCATGAAAATAAAATTATATATTATATAAATAATATATAAAATGATTTTTAGAATAATTATAATAATTAATTTATTATATGAATTTTAGTACAGATTATTAAGTTAATTATTTTAACTTAATGAATAATGTTAAGTATGGCAGATAAATCAGATATGGAATCCAAACCCTAATTTTGGATTTTGATCAAGGAATGAGAATAATAATATAATATTAATTATATTTTGATTTTTTAGTGCTATAAATATGTACTGTATATATGTGGACTGACAATGGTTGGTCAATTATGGTACAATATTTAAAAACCCTAGTTTTACTATGGGAAACCATAATTTGAAACTCAATTGTGAGTTTAAGGCTATTATATAACTGTGTTATATGATTTTATGATTAATTAGGTCAATCCTAATTAACATTTAGATATATTAATTTCTAGAAACCCTAAAGTTTAAATTATAAACCCTAATTGTGTTTTGGTAACCCTAATTACCAAACTTATAAACCCTAATTGCTGAATTAGCAAGGATGATTATCATTAGTATATAATACCCTAATGTTCATGTATAATTAGAAAGTTAATCTAATTAAGGAAACCATATTTATAAATTTTAGAAACTAAAATTTTTATTTTGAGCAAACCCTAATTGCTAAACATTGTAAATGCTATGTGTTAAACCTTAGGGTTAAACCCTAAGGGTTTGCTAAGTTTACATTTATGCCATTAAAATTATAATACAAATGACTATTATACCCCTTTTGTGCATTAAAGAAGCTAGCATGTAGGTTTTGACATTAGATGGGAGTTGGTTACCTAATGCAACTACTCCTTTGACTTAAATTTGCAAGCAACCAGCCCCATTAATTAGATACATGCATTACAACACAATATATATAGATTGGAAGAGAGAGAAATTCCCATTTATTAGCTCATTTGACCTAAGCACTCAATCATTTCCTCTCAACTCAAAACCAACAAAATATAGAAGTGAATCAGTCCCCAAGATCAGCCCCACTAACACATTTAGCCAATCAGAAAGCTTTGATCAAAGAATTGTTCATAAGAGGTATAAACCCTAGAACTAAATCTGACCTTTGATCCTATGTTTAATGTTGTGTTTAAGTGTTAAAATATGTTATAAGTAGTGTATAATGATGATCTGGGTTGCTAGATGTTAGATCCATAACATCTAGAGGCTCAGATTTGAAGTTTTCAAAAATCTAAAAATTTGTTTTAATGTCTGACAACCAAATGTCAGGTCTTGTAAATCTCTAGATCAATTTAACTATTTACCAAAATAGAAAAATTGAATACTTTTATTTCATAAAATTCGGAGTCTCACAATGTCCCCTCCTTATGAAATTTTGCCCTCGAAATTTGCGTACGTACCTGATATTCGAAGAGATGAGAATACCTTGCTTTCTTTTCAGATTGTACATTCCGAGTAATTTTCTCGCTATCATGATTTTCCCATTTCTCATCTCCTGTATTTCAGATATCATTCTAGAATATAGCTTCAAAACAAAGGTTAATTGACATATCAAAATTTGTCAACTTATCAAGTAAACAATTTCAGCTTAGGTAAGTCACACACTAGCGAAGTACATAACTTGTCTCTCGCCTCCTAGTTCTAGACTCTTATCTCCGCCAGTGACCATATCCCTAAGCTCTGATACCATTTGTGACGCCCCCAAAATAGGTCAACACGACCCATTCTGAGTCGCTAGATATCACACTATAAAAATCAAATACAAACTTCATTTATATTAAGCTGTTGAATCGTCAGATAGAATACGACCACAGTTAACTGTGAGTTTTAATACAAATGTATGTAACTCTCGTGGTGCCTCGACCACATCCTTACAATGATACTTTACATAAAAGTATAATCAAAAACTATTTTAGAAATTAAAATCTTTGAAAAGTGCTCAAGGAAACCTTTGTACATGGGAGGCCATGCGTCTAGGTTATGATAGATATCATATGTCCACAGAATTATCCTTGGTTGACCCAATAGACCCCAAAGAAAAACGAGAAGATTACTATCATCTTCTTCCAATGGTGAGTCTTCTCTTGACATATAACTATCTCCACTGTCTCCAAGTGAAAATTATATTTCAAATAAACTCCAAGATTATATAGGTAGTGCTCGTAGATATACTCAGCAAGTGGATGTGCACAACCCTGTCTTATGATAACACGAGGTGGTATGTCATTAGACATCTTGTATGATAGTGGCAAAACACCCTTCCAAAGTGGGGTTCACCTCACCCTATTCTATTCACCAAAATTAAATATCAAATGACGTATACAATACGACACACTTATCTAAAGTCATCAATAAAATTATTTCCATACTATTTAGGAGAACCTCAATGACTATAGAAATCGATTCTATTCCCATGTTATCCTCGCTAAAATTTGAAAGCTACACTCTTATTACCTGAAAGGAATTGTGAAGCAAAAAGGGTGAGCACAACTAGCCCAGTAAAGAATATCGTGACTAAAGATAATTAAATTATTCATAGCCTTCGTCAGTAATAAATCAGAGATTTAGAACATATGGTAGATGATAAAACTTTTCAACCATAGTTGCAGTGGAACGAGCAATCCATTAGAAGAGTCAAATAGACCATCGGATCTATTATCTTCTCTATGTTAAAAGTCCACCGATAATGTTTTATCCTTGTAACATCAATCAACAATTCCTGTCCGCAATCATATGAATAACTCATAATCATAATTGTGATTCTAAATTCCTCTTCGCACCCAGGACGAAGAAAATTTTCATCACTTATCTTCACCTGAAACATCAAAAATCATGGTTATACCAAATCACAATTTTTGCTCATAATCATACTAATAAATTCATCTTTGCACTACGGCCAAAGATATTCATTAACAATTCATCTTTGTACTACAGGCCAAAGACATACTGTATTTTAGAAGAGTCAAGTAAAGCATGATATATACTATGTTTTATGAATTAAAAATTTATTATCAATATTTTATCGCTGAGACTCAACTTAATAAATAATCCACATCATCGAATCACCCCGCAATACGGTCAAGGATATTCGTAAATATCACATCCATGAATTAATATTTCATTGCTGAGACTCAGCTCAATAATTAATCCACATTATCGAATCATCCCTGCACTACAGGCCAAGGATATTCGTTAATATCACGACCACGAAATATCTATGCACTACGGGCCAAAGATAATCGTGTTTTCATCAACGGTCCTGATCATGTCATAAAACAATTCATATTTGCACCCTTGGACGAAGAGAATCCATAGCCATAATCATACCAAAAACTGTCCATCAATGCACTACGGGCCAATGAGGACTTTTACCACATCATTTGTAACATTACGGTCATGATTATACCGAATAATCCCTGGTCATAATCATACCAAGTCCATCTATGCATTACAGGCCACAGATGACTTTCATCATAATATAAGCATGAGGATAATGACAATGATATAAAGAATCAATCAAATGAGATAAAGGATAAATATTAAACATTTATAATACAATTTATCCAGCGTTCAATAATAACTAAATGTTATTAATTACTTAATAATCTCATAATCTAATATCATTAATATTATAACAATATTTTAATCATTTCTTAAACTTATAAACAATTTATTTCAATTATTTATACTTTATTAAATAATGCATTTAATCATTCAAAAATGTCATACTCATAAGATTTCATCATCAATGATCAAATCCCTCGTCAAAAAAAATCTGCATATGCCCTATATAGGATTCTCAAGCCATAAAATCCTATTTTCCAATTTTATTACTTCACATAACATATTTAATTCATTTACGCATAACTAGTTCATTTTCATAAAAAATACCAAATCAGTCCCAAAAATATTTCTTTTCTGGGATTTAGCAGAATATAGTCTCATATTGAACATATATTTTTCTCAGAATTTTTAAAATTCATTTACTATTTTTCATATGGTTAAAACTACCGAATATTTAGACATTTATCATAAATTGTGCTTTTGTCCAAAAATTCTGAAATTTACAGGATATACTCATGTTATATAACATGTACTCCGAATAAAAATTTCACCAATTTTGGAGTTAACCACAAGGAGTTATAAGGGTTTACTTTTAAAATAGTCTTTTCCTATAAAATTCATAACTCCTAATCTATACATCCAAAAATCGTCATTTTTGGACACAATCTAGAAAACTCATCAAATTATCATTTCAAATTTTTACAGAATTTTTGAGGGTCAAAAAAATTATAAAACTGCCCCTGGCAGAAACCCCTTTTGAATGAAAATACTATTCATATGAATACGAAGGATCATTCACCATGCATGTGGTAATTCACAAAGATAGGTTATTCCA
This sequence comes from Panax ginseng, assembly GCA_020205605.1. Lineage (NCBI taxonomy): Eukaryota > Viridiplantae > Streptophyta > Magnoliopsida > Apiales > Araliaceae > Panax > Panax ginseng. The sequence goes on from CM035144.1 coordinate 88,162,838, forward strand.
ATAGAATAATAAAGAATGGAATAACAGAAGAATTCACCATGCATACGATAGACCGCACAGACAGCTTATTCCCAACAGAATAATAAATAATTAAATAACAATGGAATTCACCATGCATGCGATAGACCGCACAGACAGGTTATTCCAACAGAATAATAAAGAATGGAACCAGGTCATGCGTAAACGTGCAGACAGGATATTCCGACAAAATAATAAAGAATGGAATCAGGTCATGCGTAAACGCACAGACAGGATATTCCGACAAAATAATAAAGAATAGAATAACAGAAGAATTTCACCATGTATACGGTAGTCCGCGTATATAGGTTATTCCAACAGAATAATAAGGAATGGAATAACAATAGTTCTCTTCATGAATACAAAAGAAATAATACCCCTTACTATAGACACTCGAAATGTTCTGCGCTCCTATTACTAACATTGCAGGAGGGTAGATTCGTCTTTTGGAGATAACCCTGAAAGACAACTTACATCCATTAGGATACTCTAGGAAGTGCGTTCAACCGGAACACAAACCGAGAACATCGGCCCAACCGAACACAAATCGAGAACTTCATCTCAAACCGGAACACACACAGGAATGTCATTTCAATCTCGAGAGATAACCCGAGATATGCAGATCAAAAGACCCAAGAACAACACCTTTGGAGGAGGGCGGTTTTTGTCTCGACAATAATACTGCGACACTCAGTTCCAGTCCCAAAGACAACACTGGGAGTAGCAACCCCATCCTTGGTGATAGCCCCAAGAGATGCCATTGCAGTTCCGGCGATAACCCCGGAAATGCTTGTTTCAAACATATGCAATCAGCTTCAACCACAGACATCCTATCAAGGCACACACACCTCAGACCCAGAGATAACAACGGGCAGACAGGAACACCCACAGATGACAGTGAGACATACAAACAAGCAGTAGTCCAATCTCAGATGTAACCCTGAGCAACGTCTGCTTTCCGCTTAAACCGACGATAACCCCGGTGAGGAGTCACCACGTCATCTTACCATCTCAACGAGATGATATCGCAGCATACCAACAAGTAGTCCAATCTCAACTGTAACCCTGAGCAACGTCTACTTTTAACTCAAACCGGCGATAACCACGGCGAGGAGTCAAACGTCATCTTGTTCCTTCGACAATAGCACATCGTCTCAACACTTCACACATACATTCATCCAACAATGTCCCATAAGAACCGAGGATTGACAATCCCGAGTGACTATTACGTGTGACAGTACTTTGGATAGAATTTGAAGCTTGAAGACCATGGGCATAGACCCCTCTTCCTGACTTCGTACAACCTTTAATCCATGTCATTGCATAACTCTCGACACAAGCAGTCCAAAGAAAGTCAGATATACCTCATTCGAATGCTCGAGTTGAAGTTCTGCAAGTTTGAGCGGACATTACAGTGCATGAGTGTACGTACTACGAGACGACGGGTATCGCGAGGCTCGGATGCATCACGACCAGCCGCAGGTACATCTGCGGCTGCCGCAGGTGTACCTGCGACCATCCGTCTATATATACAAGCCTTGGGGTCAGCCATTTGAGAAAAAAAGGGAGGGAAAAAGGCGAGGAAGCCCTGTCCATTTTACTCTGCATACACATCTTTTGAGTGTTTCCTCACTTCTAAACACTAGTTTGCTCACATATAGCTATCTTTTATCCGGAGGGAGCTTAGTATTTATCCATTTAAAGTCATAGAAGTCTACTTTGGCAGCCCATTATAAGCCTTCTTATATTCTATAACGCCTTCTTCTCATATTAGCACACACTGTTGTACACGTTGAGAGTCGTGTGTGTGTTTGTTTGCCGACTAGGACTTGGTCCATGGTTTTCATTTTACATCGTATATATATACTTATATATATGTATATATTTTATATATGGACTAACATTATCGAGTTATGCCTCGATTGAGCCTGAACTTCGATGCAGGAGCGTTTAATTGCTTTTTATATATATATATATATATATATATATATATATATATATATATATATATATATATATATAATGTGGTGGAACTACGTCGATGAGCTTTGATTTTAAATTTGGTGCGTTTAATTGCTTTTATATATATATATATATATATATATATATATATACTGTTGTCGTATATATATCGATGAGCACGGATTTACATCTGGTGCGTTTGATCGCTTTTATATATATATACATATATATATATCGCTTTGATCCAAGTCTCCAAGGATGTTAACGTTGGGGCTATTACCAAAGTCTTGAATCCTAGACACTGGCTTATATTCCATAGAGGTACCTCTTGTGTGTAAGAGATCTATGGGGATAAAGCTTTGTCTATTTGAGGATGTGTATAACATATTCCCTCATTACATCGAGAGTTATCGCTTAACAGTTTTGTTGTTATCGGGGTTGCTCGATCTTGACGATGTGTGTATCACCGGATAAATCCATGTTGGGTGCATTGTCAAGGCTGCTTGACCTTCATTGATGTACGTGTCAATGGTAGCATTGTGTTGTAGCCCTTGTTGGGGAAGGTTACTTCGATGGGTTTACTTGCCATCAGCTAACATGACGTCAAGGCTGCTTGACCTTCATTGATGTGTGTATCAATGGTTGCATTGCGTTGTAACCCCCGCCGGGGATACGTAGTAGTTTGAAAGATGTGCGTTGTGACCCCAGTCGGGGATATGTAGATGTTGATAACTTCGGCGTTATAACCCCCGCTGGGGAGGTTTGATATATCGTGGTTTTGCGTTGTAACCCCCATCGGCGAGGTTTTAGGGTTATGACCTTGCAAATGACGGCATCGGACCTTTGTGGGGTATTGCCGAGCATGATTTGTGAAAGCTGAGCTCATTGGTATAGTATACCCTGCATTCAGGCGAATACCTTTGAGACGACGGGAGTTTAACTCTGACCGATGAGAAACCAGGATTTCAGGCTATTCCGCTCAATTATGCAAAGACTTTTATTCTGATTTGGCCTTTTGACTTGTGAGACCTCCTTTGCAACTCTAATCTGAGCGAGTAGAAGGTGTGGGACCTATATAGAGTGTCGCGGTGTACCAAAAGAGAGCCATGAGTTAGCTCTGCTGACCAACCGCGTCTTATGTATAGAGAGGTGGTTGCTTTCATAATTCATTTTCAAGTTACGCAGCGAAGGAAATCCGAGAGCTCTTCTTCAGATCTGCTGAGTTCGGGCAACTTTTCGCATATTCCTCGCCACCGTACAAGCGTTCTTCACTGTCCTAGTAAAACATGCATGTATTTTTTTTCCAATTTACATACATCTGTTTGGAAAATGACTTATCGCATGAAATGCATTTAGACACATAGTAGTGAATATGCATGCTGATATGACTTGATAAAAATATTCAACATAGCAAATATTAGTATTAAACCATCTTTGAAAATAATGATGTAAAAAATTTGACTTTTGAAGCAGTCAAATTGGCACCTTCTTTACATCATTTCTTATCCTATCGAGGACAAATGAGTAAAGGTAGACAAGCAAAATAATCACAGTAATTAGACTACACTTGCGATTTTTTCTTTGCAATGTATTAATGCATATAGGATGTATATGACTATATGCTGTGTGTGCTTGAATGGCCACCTAGTCATGCCTATGTGCATGTGGATAGTCCCATTTACAAAGGGGGCTATGGCAAAATTTTCCCAAAATGTAGGTATTGGGTAGTCATGCATTTTTAACTCTACTGTAGATGTATGTTAAAATAATGCATGCATGCATGTAATCATAGAATGCATTTTAAAAAGACTCCAGGTAAGAAATTACCACACCCTTTACGAGGTGATTTGGAGACTTGTTGTCCAGATATCATGGATCCGGATCAGCCAAAGTAGTTCATGCAGGACCACTTACGGTGTACGGAGGATGGCTTTTGAAGAGCCTCGGTCGTCGATTACATTAAATGACCTCGTCGCGTTCATGAGGCGGTGATACGTCCCTATTTGGGTTGAAGTGCGAATGTCGAGGGGCGAGGAGGAGGATGCACCGATCGAGGTTCCCGCTTCCCATCAGACGTGTTCCCCATAGGAATTGGCAGTATTCAAGTGGTGAACCCAGATCTTCTGGGTGACTTGAGTAGGCATTCTTCAGTATACCTGCACACAAACGAGGTATGAAGTTAGATCTTTAATCTTCCTTATTTCCTATTAATGAGGAGTCAAGGAGTCTAATGTTGATCTGCATTTGATGTAGGTTCCCGGCTTCACACAGCCTCGAGGGAACTGGTTTAGCATCCACTCTATGTATCAGGCCTTTCATGATGACTATAGAGCGATCGTCCATGGCTGGGGATTCGGGAGGTTCTTCTCCATTCTACCCCGTCATTGTCCCTAGGGTTACCTCAGGGCATTGTCTGAGCGGTGGTTTCACCAGACTCAGTCACTCCATTTGCTGGACTGCAAGGTGATGATGACGTCAATTGATTGGCGGTTTATCACAGGTATGGAGTTTGGAGGGGAGCCGGTGCCTTGCACGGAGGATATCACCCCTACTGCCGTCAGATCCTTGTTGGGAGTTCCGGCAGAGGCGCTCAAGGGCAGGACTATTCGTACAGGTCCTTTGAGCGTAGATGCTATGAGCGGACTGTTGAGTGAGCCCATACCCGATGATATGAGAGTCAGGGATCGCATTCTCCGGCGATTGTTCCTGATGATCATTAGGGGCTGCTTCATAGCAGATAACTATTCTACGGTGTCCTTCGCTTTGATCAGTGCCACTCGACACGTGGACCGTATAGGAGAGTATGATTGGAGTTCCTACACCTTTGCCTACTTCCTCAGGGGAATGCGCATGCGATCGCAGGGCTTAACCGAGGCATAGTTTGGATTCTACCCATTTCTGCTAGTGAATGTTTCTCTTGTCTTTTCCCATGTATAGGTTAAGAGTTTTGACTGACAGCAGATGTTTGCCTTTATGTTCGCAGTTTTGGGCCTATGAGAGGCTTCCTTATTTGCGTCCTGTGAGCGTGTTAGGTTTAGACACCTATCCACAAGGACGGAGATGGCATCATTCCATACTGGCGGAGGTCCCTATTATTGAGGGTTTCACTCATTGTCGCCTATAGCTGGAGCTATTGACAGCCGATGTCATCACATGGATTCCCTACTCTGGAGAGCATTTGGGAGTTGGTTTTGAGGATGGGTACCCGACTGGAGTAGAGTACGTCATTTCCACCCGCAGGATTCCTCTCTTTATAGATGGAGGATGGGAGCTCTATTTAGGAGAGTGTGCTATTAGGAGCACTACAGGAGAGATCTGTATGCCGATCTTGCCTCCTACCAGATGTTATAAGCCTGTTTCGCAGTCACCCATCATTGATATCCCATTGATGGGGATTGACGGTTTTACTTTGTAAAAGGGCCCCTGTTCTCAGGAGATGTTCCAGCGTTGGTGAATCCCTCGTACAATTGGAGCTCAGACCCGCGCCACACAGTTTATGGGGGATATAGTTCCAGGATCCGTGATGATGACGGATTGGCTAGCCTGTGTCAGAGATCCGACTCATGTGACACAGATTGACATATTGACTCGGCAGCTGGACCGGTCACATCTTTTCATTCGGCATTTGGGTTGAGATCCTGCAAAGGTAGATACTTTTGATCCTTTCAGCTCTGGCGCTGGTCCCTCAGGTGACCCATATGGTTTTGCCGGCACAGATCCTCCCTTATATCGGCCTGACATCTCTGTAGATAGAGATCCAGTGACTCGGGAGGAGTTACATCAGGTGGACAGGATCGATGATGTAGACATCAACACTCTTGACTGTTTTTTATGTATTTCTCGCTATCTCTGTTGATAGGCCTCTGTTGTATGTTGGGTAGCTTTGCCCCATTTCTCTGTATTTTAGCTATACAAAGATGTATTAGATGATGATATACATAGGAATGTATGTACAATTTTCCATTCCCTATATCATATTGCCATCTATTGTATCAGGAATGTTATTATGTTATGCATATGTATGTATGTCCAAAGATATTCAGCATTGACCCCTGGATGGTCTTATGACACGACCCGTACAGATGTCTTCTTCGACAGTCAGCTGTATTGATCATACCCCACCATTTGTGGTGGTAGCTATTATGCGCTCATGGTATGATAGTATATCACCATCAGACAAGGTGATCGTAGATGATTTTCTGCAGCATACTATGACCCTGTTAAAGTTTCAGGTTCCCACAGGATTTGTAGAGGGCATGCTAGAGCACTAGGTATCGGAGAGGCAGGTTTTCCGATTTGGGACCCAGGAGTTGACTCCTACTTTGGAGGAGTATGCATGGTTGACGATGTTCTGCTGGACAGACCTTGCGTGCATATAACTATTGGAGACATGAACAGACAATTCATGACCCTCACTGGATTGAGACGTAGAGTGGTCCAGGACGAGATTACATCCGGCCATGTGATATCTATTAGGATAGATATGCACGGCATTCTGGGGATTTCACCACACCGGAGGACCATTGGCATTCAGCCAGAGTAGATGTACTGCTTCTATGCGTATTGTCATAGGTCTTCATACCGCGGTAAATGGATGAGCTGGATATCAGCGTCATTATGGTAGTGAGAGCTCTTAGGGAGGGTCGTACCATTGTACCGATGATCATTGTAGAGACTTTGAGGTCAGCTACATATTGCTGCACTTATCCGGCAGGAGTGTTTACAGGTAGCTCGGTCATGCTGTATGTGTGGTTTATGTCACACTTGAGACCGATTGGTACATTTAGATGGAAGGAGTTTTGTTTCACCCAGGAGATAGCCATGTCATACTCCTTTCAGCCTGTAGAGTGCACAAATGCTGCATCGTGGTCATCTTTCCTGGCAGGGATTAGGGATCCGTTTGCCATATTGTCTTGTTCAGGGCTTAGTTCACCCTACAGCTTCATTACTCATGCTCCGGGCATGGATTATCCCCCTCTAGCTGGATTGAGGGGCATGATTACTTACCACCAACTGGTCGTGATGTGTTAGTTTGACCAGTTTCAGGATTTTCATCTGTATGAGGGGGCAGTGAGTCAGCACTTCGCGTCACACCGTTTATTAGCGGAGGACAGATCCAGGTTGTATTCCTGTTGGGATCAGCGAGAGTTGGCTGAGTTTTCTGTCGATCATCGGGTTATTCTGCGAGTATTCGCATGGATGGAGAGAGAGATCGCATCAATTTGTGGCAGTATCCACAGTCTGTGGGATTGATTACGACAATGAGGAGCCTATAGAGAGGTATTATTCCCATCAATGATTTGGCTGGCTTTGAAATTTGCCAAACATTTGTGATGGATTCTCCCACCCCGCGTGCCCTTTGTTACTCAAGATTCGGCACTGACATTTGGAGCAGAGCTTACATCGATGACCTATAGAGATAGAGAGATAGGGCTAGTAGCGCGATGTTGTGACTCTTGATGAGAGAGATACTGGCTCTGTTAGAGAGGGATGAGGCTAGATCAGCCAAGGATGCATTGATTGCAGAGCGGGATGCCGCATTATCTGCTATAGATGTGGCCATTGCAGATAGTACTTCCGTTAGATCCCAAATGACTGTCAGTCTTACCGATATAAGTGCTTACATTGATGAGCACTATGCCACCATGCAGTTAGCCTCTGATCTACTAGCTCGTGTAGATACCCTTGGGTAGGAGCTTGCAGTGCTACCTCCGTCTTCAGAGAGGGATGCTATGTTAGATCTGATAGTCCGCATACACACAGATCTTTAGATAGCCTTGTATTTTCCTGCACAGACTAGCTTAGCCATTTTGTCATATACAGCACAGATGTATATATCAAACAGTATTATATATGGCAGGGAAATATATTTTGATTCACTTCCCTTTTAGTTATGCCTTGATACTTGCTTGATGTTTGCCTATTTCTCCAGGGCCTTGTGATCTTGATGCATTCTGAACTTATCCTTGATAGATGGACATTGAGACGTCTCAAGATCTCTCAAAACGGATCATTGATTTCTGTAAATCCCTACCATCTTTGGTGTCTTGGGACTGGTATCTGTATGGAATGTGGAGAGGAGGGTGGTTTCTTCCTCTTTGAGATTGACCGCACCACAGATGGTCGCCAGTACTTCTATTTGTGAGAAGCCTAGTTAATTCCAACTCTTATGGGTTGGTATTGTTCTTTGAGGCATGGTCGCAGCTTAGATGGTCACCGAATCTTCTATTTGTGAGAAGAGGTTGGGTAATTCCATCCCTTTGATGCGAAACCAGGTGAAATGGGGCAAATTAAAGGTAGATCCGATGCCGTGTGACAAGTATGTTGTTACGGTAGGGGTTAGGCGCACCATGAATGGTCGCCACGTACTCCTATTGAAGAGGAGATCAAGTATCGCGTAGTTCGAACCTAGTGTAGGAGGTTCAATATTTGAATGTGGAAGGCGGATGGGTGTAGAAGTATTTTTGTTATTTTTGTTGTTTTGTAGAGAAAGGCGCGAAATGTTTTTGTTGTTTTTCTTTATTGCGGCCAAGCCATATAGAATATGGTCGCCACGTACCCGGGTATCGGGGAGATCGGTCGATGTAGTTCGCCTCAGGACGAATTGAAGGCGAAGAAGAAGTGTGAATCCCATGCGAGGCTATATCATGGGGAGAAGAAAGTTTGATCCCATAATGGGGACAAGCGCAGTGTGTAAAAAGTTTGATCCGTCCTCCTCGTGAAGCTGCGCAGGCATAGAAAAGTTTAATCCCGTCTTTAGGATAAACTACAAGTGTGAAAGGTTAAATCCCGTCTTCAGGATAACCAAGATTGTATGAAGTAAAACCAGGCTGCTGGCTGGAAGTGTATGTTTCCCTGAGGGGCAGAAGAGTATTCAAAAGGAAAGGGTTCAAAACCGGAATGACTGGTGATTTGATGATCAAAACCAGGATGTTTGCTTGATGGTAACTTCAGACATAGTACCGTTTCACGGTGTCCGAGTTGATAAGTTGTGGAAATTCATCGCCATCCATTTCCTGCAATTTGAGAGCACCTCCTGTCAATATTTCCTTGACAACAAATGGGCCTTCCCAGTTAGGAGCGAATTTTCCCTTAGATTGATCTTGGTTGTCAGTGATCTTCTTCAAAACCAAGTCATGTTATTTGAATGCCGTAGTCGGACTTTTCTGTTGTAGGATCGTGCGATCCTTTGTTGATATAACTGACCATGGAAGATAGCTGCGGATCGCCTTTCGTCTATTAGAGACAATTGGTGATACCTGTCTTGTACCCATTGGTCTTCATCCAACTGAGCATCCATCAATACTCTGAGGGATTCCATTTCCACCTCTATGGGGAGCATTTCTTCCATCCCATAGACTAATGAGTAGGGGGTTGCCCAGTGGAAGTTCGCATGGAAGTTTTGTAGGCTAATAAAGTCAGAGGTAAGAGGTCAGACCATCCTTTGTGATTGACAGACATTTTCTGCATGATCTTTTTGATGTTTTTATTAGTCGCTTCAACAGCACCATTCATCTTTGACCAGAGATTTGGCGGAGTTGAGATGTTTGATGTGGAATTTTTGCATAACTCCTCCATCATTTTGTTGTTGAGGTTCTTAGCATTGTCTGACACAATGACCTCTGGTTGTCCATATCAACACACGACATTGTTTCTAATGAAAACAATGATAACTTCTTTATTAACCCTAGGGAAGGATGTTACTTCTACCCATTTGGTGAAGTAGTCGATTATGGTGAATATGAATCGATGTCCATTACTAGCTTTGGGCTCGATGGGCCCGATCATGTCCATTCCCCACATTGAGAAGGGCCATAGCGAACTCATATTGTGGAGTTCCCTTGGAGGGGCATGGATAGCATTCCCATGAATCTGGCATTGATAGCACCTCTTGACGTGATCATCATAGTCAGCTTTGAGTGTAAGCCAATAATGTCATGTTCTAAGAATTTTCTTGACAAGTAGGGGTCCGCTCATGTGAGGGCCGCATACTCTACCATGGATCTCATCCATGAGTCTCTGAGCTTGGTCTTTGTCCAGACATCTGAGGAGACCTAATCCTGCATCTCTTTTGTAGAGTGCATCTCCGCTCAGGTAGAATTTCATAGCAGGTCGATGAATCTGCCTCTTCTCAGTTAAGCTCGCCTCAGCAGGTGTAGATCTATCTCGTAGATACTCCTTAATGTGCTGATACCAAGGGTTGTGGATGGGAGGTAGCTCATCCGATACTTCTCCAATGTAATTCCCATTAACTGGGGCTTTTTGCAGAGCAAACGTGATGTTTGGCATGTTTTCCTTGTCAGATATGTAAACCAAGGAGGCCAACGTTGCTAATGCATCTGCAAAATCATTCCTATTACGAGGAATGTGTAGAAAGGAGATTTCTTCAAACTCCAAAGCCATCTGTAGAACTTGCCGATGGTAAGGCATCAAATGTAATTCTTTGGTTTGATAGATTTCTGTGGATTGCTTGATTAATAATTCGGAATCCCCAAAGACAGTTAACCGCCTGATGCCCATTGAATGGTTAAGTTTTAGCCCCATGATGACCTTCATACTTTCATTTTTGTTGTTGGTCTTGCGAAAGCGCAATTTGATGGCGACGGGATCTGCTCCCCGTCTCGGATATTAAAACTGCTCGGCTCGAGCCTTACGTATTATGACTCCATCAAAATACATTCTCCACGTCACGGGATGTATTGTCTTGATGTTATAAATTTGAATTGTCATTACTCCTTCGTCGAGGAAAGTATGTTTCTAAGGTTTTGTAATCCCTGCGGGCGGCGGCGGCGGTTGATCCGCAATTCCTTGACCTCCTGCGAGACTTTTGCATCACATAGGCGATGTTAAATTGTTTGTAGGATCAAGCGCCATCTAGACAATGACAATTCGATATGGGCTTCTTGAACACATACTTGAGAGGATCCATTCGGGATATGAGATGGGTTGTGTGACCATGGAGGTAATGTTGTAACCTCATGGAAGCCCATGCTAAAAAGCACAACAAGTCTTCTCAATCGAGTGTACTTGTGTTCATTGATCTTTGAATCTTTTCTTTGAGGTAATAGATGGCTCGTTCTTGGCCTCTATTGTCTTTGCCCCTGACATCTGACCCATGGCATTGTCATTTATGGACAGGTACATGAATAGGGGGACACCATCCCTGGGAGGTACCAAAATAGGAGCATTAATCAGTTGCTCTTTAATGGTAAGGAAGGCTTTCTGACACTCATCGTTCCATTTCTTGGAGGAGTTCTTACTTAACAGCTTGAAGATAGGCTCACAGGTTGCTGTGAGTTGAGAAATGAATCTGCTAATGAAATTGATTCTTCCCAAAAATCCCCGTATTTCCTTCTCTGTCTGAGGAATGGGCATTTCCTTGATGTCCAGGATTTTGGTAGGATCCAGTTCAATCCCTTTGTGGCTGACTAGGAAACCTAGCAACTTGCCTGACTTAACACCAAAGGCGCACTTGGCGGGATTCAACTTCAAGTTGTACTTACCTAACATGTTGAAAAGCTTTTTGAGATGGTCTAAATGGTCATCCTCCTTCCGGGATTTGACAATGATGTCATCCACATAGATATCTATCTCCTTGTGCATTAAATCATGGAAAAGAGCCATCATAGCTCACTGATAGGTTGCCCCGGTGTTGATGAGGCCGAATGACAACCATCTGTAGCAAAAGGTTCCCCAAGGCGTGATGAAAGCATTTTTCTCATGATCTTCCTCAGCGACAATAATTTGATGGTACCCCGCAAAGCAATCAGCAAAGGAGTACATGTCGTATTGAGCGATATTGTCAATAAAAAATGGATAAAAGAGGCGGAAAGCTATATCTTTTAAGGCAAGCTTTGTTCAAATCCCAGTAATCCACCCAAACTCGCACCTTTCCCCCTGTTTTAGGCACAAGAACAATGTTGGATATCCACTCCGGATATGTAGACACCATGATGATGCCAGCTTGAAATTGTTTCACAATTTCCTCTTTAACTTTTAAACTCCATTCAGGTTTCAATCGTCTGAGCTTTTGCCTAACTGGATTGAATCCTTCTTTAATAGGAAGGTGATGAAGAACAATGTTCGTGGACAAACCCACCATGTCTTCATGAGACCATGCAAACACATTCTGGAATTGGGTTAACAGTGCAACCATGTCATTCCATTGATTTGTGATAAGGTCTGAACCAATCTGGATTAGCTTAGGGTTGTCTAAGGTTCAGAGATTGAAAGGAGTGGTTTGATCAAGATTGTGTTTGGGTTTGTCTGCGGCCCATTCCTTAATCTCTTGAGGTGTCTCAATATCCTCTTGGATGTCCATCAAGTCTGAGTCAACTTTGCATCAAAGTTCTGACCCTTGTGGAGAGAAGGTATGTCATCGATGAAAGGCAGAGCACATCTAAATTTGAGTCTGAAACAAAAGATGATTTCACTTAATATATACAAGCTGTTTGATCATACAAAAGTGTTAGCATGTACTTGATAAAATAACTCCTAGTCTTTATAAAGGAAAGAAAGCAATTAAAATTATCTACTGAGGCGGAGGATTTTACGCCCATTTTACCCTCATCGACCAATGAATGGAGTCTTTGCTCCAATTGTCGAGGAAAAGTCTGATGAATTTGCGGTGATGGAAGGATCGTCATTATTCTCCTTCTCCCAGAATGATAACCATGACAAGGCAATCATAAATGCAGGTGTATATCTGTTTGTATGTTCATCATGAACAATGATGCGAATGCCTGCCATCATCAAGGCAAGGTCATGTTTACATTTTTCATTCCTTTTCTTCCACCTCGGGATCAGGAATCAGCACCTCTTTTGCTTTGATTGGCACTAGTTTTGGAAACAGCATAGCCACAACATGGGCTGGAACCTTTACTATAGATTGCATCAACTCATAGGGTAAAGGTATAGAAAATCCCCGTGCGGTGGAAGCTTGAGGAACCTGCTTGTGCTAATGAAGATTCCTGTGACTGGAACTAGCAGAATAGCCTAGTCCGGCTATCCCAATTTGATTGGATATTTGGATAGGGTGCTTAATACCCTGCTTAGCTTTACCAAGCCCTTGTCCAGGTTGATGACCCAATGACATCATTTCTTGAGTGGCCGACATAACCTCGGCAGAGATCTTGGGTATGGGAAGTGGTGCTCCAATAGAATGGTATTGCGTGTTACTCACTTCCAAAGTACGGAAACTGGCCGGTTCAACTTCTGAAATGAAGCTGATAATTGGTAGAGTTCCTTGTTCGGGACAATCCGGCTCAGCGTTGACAGTGACTAGACTGTTGTTGATAATGTATTTGAGTTATTGATGTAGCGTGGAGGGAACAGCTCCAGCCATGTGTATCCATGGTCTCCCCAAGAGTAGGTTGTATCCTGATTCTATCTTGAGGACGTGGAAAGGTACATTGAATGTATTGGGACCAATCTCAATTGTCAATTCAATCTTTCCAACGGAATTTTGCTGGGATCCATCAAAAGCTTTGATAACCGTGTGGCTTCTTTGGATCCGCTTGAGATTGATATTCATCTTTACCAAGGTAGCATAAGGACAGATATTTAGAAATGAGCCTCCATCTATCAATACTCCTGCTAGCATGTACCGGAAGACAAAAGCGTAATATGCAAAGGCTTGCGATACCGGGTCCGCCGGAGGTATGTAAATCATCGATGAAGGATATCACATTGTTGTTGAAAATGTGATCAACCAAATGTTGAAATTTTTCCACATCCACTGATTTTGGCAAGTAGGCTTCTTCTAAAACCTTCAACAAGATCTTCCGATGATCCTCGGAAGAGAAAACCAAATCTAGTATCAAAATTTGTTGTGGAGCTTCTCGCAAGCTTAAAACTACTTTGGCTTCATTGTGGCCCATAGTACGGAGGAATTTTTCAATCTTCTCCACGGGCAACTTCCCCTTTGCTTTGCAAGTAGGTTTGACAACCCATTGAGGAAGATAAAGTGGATTTTCCTTCGACCTTTATAGCGATAGTATGAGGCGTGGATCCTTGAGCTTCTCCATAATTCCATGGAACTTTGTGTAAGCTGACAATAGGATGTTGTGGTCTGAAAGATAAAGAAATTGGCTCTGGTGCGGCCACTTTCAAAGGATTGTCAGCTCCTTTGAGTTGAATTGGTTGTAAGAGAAATACTTTGATAGTCTCATCATCCATTTCGGATATAAGCACTCTTGATCCCTTCCATTTGGTAGGATATGCATTCCCACCCTTGAGTTATGCGGTGTAATCATCTCGCTATTTGCAGGGACACGCTATCAATAAGATTACGAATGAGATGGCGGAGTGCCCGACATTCTTTGTGTCTTTGTGTGCGAGAATGTGAATGATATTGACAAATTTCATCGAGATTGAACAAATCTGAGCGAGGATTGATTGGAGGGAGAAGGAAGGTAATTCTTCCTTCGTTGATCAACATCTGTAGTATCTCCTCCATGGATTGGCCCAAATAAGTGAATTCCCTCTGATTGGCAAAATCCCGACGGGCTTTAGCATTTGTTCGCTTTGCAACCTTATCCTCCATAGCTTCGCTTTCTGAAGGTGTTGAGGAGGCATTCATAACAAAAGGAAGGAGATAGGCATGCTCCTGCCTGATTAATTGGCGTGTGACTTGATCTTTGGTGGGTCACCGATTTTACGCGATTGTTCAATTTATTTAGAAAGAGCTTTCATCTTTTGTTCCATGGTAAACTAGAACTTTGCATAATCCCATTTGTCAACACCGTCTATGATGGGTTGGGATGATTTGCCATTATAATTGGAACCTTGTACAGTGCTCCAACTGATCATGTTGACCTCTTCTTCTTTGCGTTGAGGAAGAGGGTTGTCTTGCACATGAGGTTGATCTGGTTTGGTGACCATGATCTCACCGTTGTCTATTAGATCTGGAATCTTATGTTTCAAGGCCCAACAATCTTGAGTATCATGTCCAGGTGCCCCGGCATGATAAGGACATTTCTAAGTAGCATTAAAACCCCTCCCATTAGGGTTGGTGGTGGGAAGAAGATGTGTAATTTTCTTACGAAGCGGTCGGAAGAGCAAGAATATTCTCGGCGAGTCCCCTAAGGGTGTGAGCGTTCGAGGTCACTTTACTTCTCCACTTTTAGGCAATGGAGGGTTTGAAGATTGTCTTTGGAAAAGGGAGTAGTTTCTCTCTCTGCATAGGCATGCTTGGATTGCCTTTTGTCCTTGTAGTATCGAGGAAACATCCTCCTCTTTCTTTTTATGGACCCTCAGGGAGTTGTTTCCATAAGATCGGATTTGGATGTGCTAAACCAATGACTTTAAAAAGCGGCTAGGTCTTGAATTTTCTGGGACTTCAATCCCATTTCAAAGCCATCTCTCCGTGTTTGATCATTTTAGGAGAATGGTTTGCCAATACTAGCTAGAACTCTTTCATGAAAGGAGCTTCTGTACATCTATGAAAGTCATGACCATTTCTGATTCCGTCATGGAAGGAATAACTTGAGCAGCAAGGCGCCTCCACCTTTGAGTGTACTCTCTAAATGACTCATTAGACTGTTTCTTGACCTTGGTAATTTGGTACCGGTCAGGAGCCATCTGAGATTGAAAACTGTATTGAGTGAGGAAGGCGTGAGCCATCTCTCTTTGACTATGGATCTTAGAGTTGTCTAATCTGGTATACCATGAGCAGGCTTCTCGGTCAGGACTTTTTTGAAGCAATTTGCATTCGAGAGCTTTTCATTTTTCTGCGTAAGACCCAAGTTCTCGATGAACACTTTTAAATGTGTATAAGGATCCCCTAATCCATCATATTTCTCAAAATCGGGGTCTTGAATTTCTCTGGATATTGAACACGGGAAATATGCAAAGTGTCTATATATGAAACTCTTGCCATGGGTTCCAATCCCTTTGAGAAGCGAATAGTTTCCTCCATTTGAAGGACCTTCTTCCACGATATCACCGGTGTCTGGATCTCCTTTGAGATGGGTGTTTTCGGGGGGGTCTTTGTTGGTTGTATCCAAGCGATGTTACGGAATTATTTTTCCGGACCTTGAACTCCTCCTTGTGTAGAGGATTACGTATGTGTAGGTATCTTTCGTACCTGAGTAGGTGGTGTAATTCTTTTAGTAGAACGGCCAAGTGCATGATTTGTTTACTCAATCCGTCAAATTCTTCTCGGGAGGCAGTATTAGGCTGGAAGAAGAAGACATGATTGGTTTGTAGGCTCATGACCTTTTTTGATTTTGAAGCGGGTAGTATGGGCCCAATTGCTTCCCTACAAAAGACTTACGTAGTTTAGTCTTAGGGTAATGTAAATGTTATCATAACATGTTCGTTTAGGAATTTTGTCCTGCAAAACCGGTTGTTAATTGATAACATGTCATGCATGCACAGATATTCTTCATATTTTCCATTACATATGGATGAAATGGAATAGAATTACAAGTAAATGTTTTTACAGGTAATTTAAAATGGAAAGTATGAAGAGACTTCCCTCCGCATTTGGTTTATCAGAGGCTGACCTATCTTAGGGTTACTCTCGCGGCTTTTTGGTATGAAGGTTCCTAGATCATCGCAGTCTACTTGACGGGAAGTTAATACGATCATTCAACTGGAGCGAATCTGGGTGGTGCCTTTCCTGAGCCCCGGGGAATCATTCTTCCCACAAGTCCGATAATCAAAAACACCGCGGGATAGCCTCTGGTGGAGGGACCACACAACATACATTCACATCTACAACGTGTCTCACCGTTTATGCAAAATGATGACATGTGTGAAGCACTAATATCACAGATAGATATTTAGCAGTGCAGTATTTAAGATGCATTCGTACACATTTATCATAAATATAAATGCAACATTCACACACAAGCATATAACAATTTTGAAAAGCTTGTAATAGCGGCTTAAGCCCTCTTCTTTGGAGTCCCAGTGAGTCGCCACACCATCGGCGTCGGGATTTTTAAGTGTCCTTTTACGTTACTTGTTCTTTGGTGTTCTCATGTTAATGTGAGATTTGTTTGAAAAAATAAGTGAAAAAGGTTCGACATGTATAATGTCAACAATTTGACTTTAAGAATTCGCCGGTTGGTGTATTTAATTGGTTGCACCAACGCATGATAAAAAAAAAGGTTTGCACATTGATTTAGTGATTTGACAACTTTGCTAGGCAGGTCTGTGAAGCAAGAGATTCATTTTGGGTCAGGGGGCTTGATTATGCGGAGGGAAGGTGTTAGGCACCCCGACATCCGTATTACCATGGTGACCGCCACTTTTCAAAGAAATTGTTATATTAATGTGTGTGTGTGTGTGTGTGTGTATGGATCAATGTGCAATTATTTGAAAGTAGTCTGAGGCCTCGTTAGTACCTATATACACAAGGTTTGAATTTTATAGAAAAATTCAATTTTAACAAGATATAGCAATGAAGTTTTTATAAAGAGGTTTTTCAAACCACATGCTCAATAGGAATTGAGACCTTTTCATACTTCCATTTTATTATTAAATGTTGACTTGTTTGCTTTTATTTTTGAGATCTGAAGCATTCTAGAAAATAATATCTGTGATCTGCCGAACTCCTCATAGGCATAATGACCATCAAGGAAATTGAGACCTTTGTAAAATAATGTACTGAGTTAACTTTACAATTTGAAAAATGTCCATCATGGAACCGAATCTAGATTCGATGGAGATGAACTGTGATCACATGATTCCTAGGCTCACATGATCTGCAATTTGTATGGAAAGCGATGGCGATTATATATATATATATATATATATATATATATATATATATATATATATATATATAAACATGATCAACCATACGAAGTAAACTCAGGTGGGACAAAAATGTAAATAAAGTCGTAAAAGCGATCAAGCGCCACGAAGTAAACTCCAGGAAGGACGGAATGTAAATAAAAGTTGTAAAAAAAGGCCACGAAGTGAACTCTGTGCGAAATGTAAATGTATATATATATAAGCGATATATATATATATATATATATGGATGTGAAATGGCTCATCGGATATGTATATATATAATATATATATATATATATATATATATATATATATAAGCGATGTAAATCTTTGGATGTAAATCCGGCTCATCGGATATATCGAACAATATATATATATATATATATATATATATATATATATATAATTAATTAAGCATAGGGGATAAAATCAAGCTCATCGGGGTAGTCGACCACAGTTTATATATATATATATATATATATATATATATATATATATATATATATATATATATATATATATATATAAGCAATTAAAGCGCTCGGGCCGAAGTCTAGGCTCAATCGAGGCATAACTTAATAATGTTAGTCCATATATAAATATATATATATATATAAGTATATATATATCTGATGAAATGAAAACCACGGATGAAGTAAAGGCAAACACACTCACACGACTCTCAAGCATGTATAAGCGGTGTGTGCTAATATGAGAAGAAGGCTTTATAGAATATAAGAAGGCTTACAATGAAATTTGCCAAAGTAGACTTCTATGACTTTAAATGGATAAACACTCGGCTCCATGGGATAAAAGATAACTATATGTGAGCTAACTAGTGTTTAGAAGTGAGAAACACTCAAAAGAGATGTGTGTCACGAGTAAAATGGGCGAGGGCTTCCTCGCCTTTTCCCTCCCTCTTCTTCTCAAATGGGTGACCCCAAGGCTTGTATATATAGGCGGATGGTAGCAGGTACACTGCTGCGGTAAGTGTGATTGTACTACATGTTTGGTGGTTGTGATGCATCCCGACCTCGTGGGTCCCGTCGTCTCGTAAGACGTGCACTCATACCTTTGTAATGTCCACTCGAACTTGCAGAACTTCGATCCGAGCATCCAAACAAGGTATATTTGACCTTCTTCGGACCGCTTGTGTCGAGATTTACACAATGACATGGATTAGAGGTTGTACGAAGTCAAGAAGAAGGGTCTATGCCCATAGTCTTCAAGCTTCAAATTTTATCCAAAGTACTATCACACGTAATAGTCACTCGGGATTGTCAATCCTCGATTCTTGTGGGACATTGTTGGATGTATGTATGTATGAAGTGTTGAGACGATGTGCCATTGTTGAAAGAACAAGATGACGTTTGACTCCTCATGGGGGTTATCATAGGTTTGAGTTGAAAGTAGAGCGTTGCTTTCGAGGGTTCTGGTGAGATTGGACTACTTGTTGGTATATTGCGATATCATCTTGTTGAGATGGTAAGATGACGTTGTGACTCCTCACAGGGGTTATCGTCGGTTTAAAGAAGCGAGCGTTGCTCGAGGATTACATCGAGATTGAATTGCTTTGCTTGTTTATATGTCTCCTTGTCATCTGTGGGTGTTCTGTCTCTTGCCGTTGTTATCTAAAGATTACGAGGTGTGTGTGCCTCGACGGGATATACGTGGTTGAAGCTGATTGCATATGTTTGAAACAAGCATTTCCGGAGTTATCATTGGGAATTGCAATGGCATCTCTTGGGGCTATCACCGAGGATGGGGTTATTAGAGATAATGTTGTCTCTGGGGAAGTTGAAGGCGTCTTTTGATCGCGGTGTTGTTCTTAGAGACAGAATTGTCTCTCTCGGTGTTGTTGATGAAGGTCTTTTGATCTGCATATCTCGGGGTTATCTCAGAGATTGGAAATGACATTCGGTGTGTGTTAGGGTTTGAGATGAAGTTCTAAAAGACGAATTTGTGTTCCCGGGTTGTTAATGAATATGATGTTCGGTTTGTGTTCAAGTGGGAATTGAGGAAAAGAGGAAGGTGAGCACTGTTAGTAGTATTCAGAATGGAAGCAAGAATCTCTAAAGCGAATCTACCCTCCTGCAATGTTAGTAATAGGGCGCGAGAAAAGAAGTGAAAAAGGAAGGTGAGCAATGTTAGAAGTATTCAGGTGAAGCAAGAAGGAGTTAAGAAGCAAGCTATGCAGTGTGAAAACTGTGGAAAGAACCACTCTGGGGTATGTCTGAAAGGGAAGTTTGTATGCTATAAGTGCGGGCAGGAGGGCCATATCTCTCCCAACTGCCCCAATCCAAGAATGAATACTGGTTGTTTTCTATGCGGGTCGACTGAGTATAAGGTGAAGGATTTCCTGAAAAGGAGAATGGAGGCAGGTAGTGTGAATACTGGCAAGGGCAGCGGAACTCTGGCAATCACGGGACCTACGTCATCGAACAAGTCAACAAAATCTACTGCAAGGGTTTTTAACATGACGGTCCAGGATACGGCAGCAGTTGGCAATGGAACTCCAGGTATTATTCATATAACTTTATTTTTTTTTTTATATACATGATTTTCCTATATATAGTAAAGTATTTTATAAAGAAATTTTTAAAGAGGAATTTTAGTTCTTTTAGAAATCAAATTTCCGTTGAATCAGATAGACAAGCTTTATGTGAATAGTTAAAGATCAATACGATCATTTATGATCAAGATCTACTTGCCATGATTGCGTAAGATATGTACCCTGGTATTTATAAATTTTAAAGCGGTGATTCCGAGGATGGAATCTTATAAGGGAGGGTGAATGTAACAACCCGATATTTTCTATACAAATAAATCAGAAATTTTGCGTATAAATTTTTTTATTTATTTATTAAAATAAATATGGGGAATATGTGCCAAGATTATGTGTATATGTATTTATGTGATAAATAAAAATATATTTATTACATGAATAATTACAAATAATTTTATTTTAGAAATTATTGATCATTATAAATTTTATTTTTATAATAATTAATTTTTATTATAGAAATGTTTTTATTAATTATTTTCCATGAAAATACAATTATATATTATATAAATAATATATGAAATAATTTTTAGAATAATTATAATAATTAATTTATTATATGAATTTTAGTACTGATTATTAAGTTAATTATTTTAACTTAATGAATAATGTTAAGTATGGCAGATAAATCAGATATGGAATCCAAACCCTAATTTTAAATTTTGATCAAGGAATGAGAATAATAATATAATATTAATTATATTTTGATTTTTCAGTGCTATAAATGTGTACTGTATGTATCTGGACTGACAATGGTTGGTCAATTATGGTACAATATTTGAAAACCCTAGTTTTACTATGGCAAACCCTAATTTGAAACTCAATTATGAGTTTAAAGCTATTATATAATTGTGTTATATAATTTTATGATTAATTAGGTAAATCCTAATTAACATTTAGATATATTAATTTCTAGAAACCCTAATGTTTGAATTATAAACCCTAATTATATTTTGGTAACCCTAATTACCAACTTTATAAACCCTAATTACTGAATTAGCAAGGATGATTATCATTAGTATATAATACCATAATGTTCATGTATAATTAGAAAGTTAATCTAATTAAGGAAACCCTATTTATAAATTTTAGAAACTAAAATTTTTATTTTGAGCAAACCCTAATTGCTAAACCTTGTAAATGTTATGTGCTAAATCTTAGGGTTAAACCCTAAGGGTCAAACCCTAAGGGTTTGTTAAGTTTATATTTATGCCATTAAAATTACAATATAAATGACTATTATACCCCTTTTGTGCATTAAATAAGCTAGCATGTAGGTTTTGACATTAGATGGGAGTTGGTTACCTAATGCAACTACTCCTTTGACTTAAATTTGCAAGCAATCAGCCCCATTAATTAGATACATGCATTACAACACAATATATATATAGATTGGAAGAGAGAGAAATTCCCATTTGTTAGCCCATTTGACTCAAGCACTCAACCATTTCCTCTCAACTCAAAACCAACAAAATATAGAAGTGAATCAGTCCCCAAGATCAGCCCCACTAACACATTTAGCCAATCAAAAAGCCTTGATCAAAGAATTGTTCATAAGAGGTATAAACCCTAGAACTAAATCTGACCTTTGATCATATGTTTAATGTTGTGTTTAAGTGTTAAAATATGTTATAAGTAGTGTATAATGATGATCCGGGTTGCTAGATGTTAGATCCATAACATCTAGAGGCTCAGATTTGAAGTTTTCAAAAATCTGAAAATTTTGTTTTAATGTCTGACAACCAAATGTCAGGTCTTGTAGATCTCTAGATGTTAATGATTTTTGTGTTATAATTTAAGTGTTTAATCGTGTAGTATGTCATGAGATCTGTACTCTGAAAGTTTAATCAAGGTCATAGCTTAAACAGATTGCAAGATAATTGAGGTCAAAAAGGTCATTGAAGCCCGTATGATCGGGCGTTTACGGGTAACCCGAAAACGGACTAATAACGATCATTCGATCGACAGATCCACAAGATATTGATGTTTTGGTTTTGTTGTTGTAATAGAATGGTAGCATGGTATATAAACATCAGTTTAAAGCTTTCATATCATCTAAATAACGTATAAATGTAATGCAGTGGCCGGTCAAAGTAGCATGGTCAAGCTTGAAAACGGTTTTCTGGGTAACCTAGAAAACCTATGAACACTGCCTCTGACATGCTTTGACCGAGCTATATCTTCTTAATCTGTTGATGTTTTGTGTTAGATCTCTTCATTTACATACTAGCTACATACTGCAGCTTATAGATCATAAAAACAATATACGGATTGCAAGTTGTGGAAGCCCAAACATGCATGCTTGAACTGTTCTTCATTTCTGGGTCAGAAATGAAGAACAGCCTCTAACAACTACTTTGGGCGATCAAATCTCATTTGTGTTATATTGTTTGATGTTGATTGTTACTGATACTTGTACTATTACATTAATACTACAAGATCGAAGTCATATTACACCCAGAAGCTATATGATCTGTCAGATACACTTGGTCAAAGTAGCACACACGATCACTGAACATGATGTTCTGGGTTTAGCCAAGAACATGAAGAACACCTATAGCGACGGTTATGTCGCTATATAGTGATCTTTAATGACGATTTATTCATAAAATTATTATTTTACTTAATAATTAGTAAAAATTAGTTTTAATTATTAAAATATAAAATAAATTATTAAAATTATTTTAAAGTCCAAAAATTAGTTTTGAATTATTTAAAAATATTTCATAAATATTTAATATTTTTGAAATATTAAAGGTATTTAATTTATTTAATTATTAATTAAATAAATTATTTAAAAATGATTTTAATATTTAAAAATCATTTAAAATTATATTATGGTATAAGAAAATATTTGAAGTTATTTTTAATGACTTTTAATATTTTGTGATGAATTTCATTAATTAATTAATATTAATGATAATTTAGTTATTTAATAAATGAATTAAATAAATAATTTAAAAATTATTTTATTATATTAAAAATATTTTAAGGTATTTAAAATATTTTAAGTTATAAAATATAACTTTCAATTTTTAAAGGTAAATTTTATTAATTAATTATTATTAATGATATTAAATTTATTTAATAATTATATTAAATAATTTAGTTTAAAAATGATTTTAATATTATAAAAATCATTTTAAATGAAAATAAAGTGTTTAAAGATATTTTAAGTTATAAAATATAACTTTTAATATTTAAAGGATAATTTCATTAATAATTTATTGAATAGATATATTAAATTAATGGTTTAAAAATAGTTTTATTAATTTAAAAATTATTTAAAAAGGATATAAATGAATTAAAAATATTTTAATTTATACTTAATGACTTTTTATATTTTGAGGAATAGTACATTAATATTTTAATATTAATGGTAATTATTTAAAAATAATTTTAAATATTTTAAAAATCATTTAAGGGTAATATTAATACTTTAAAAATATTCTAAGTTATTATAAATAACTTTAATATTTTGGCGATGGTTTCATTAATACTTTAATGTTAATTAAATATTAATGATAATAGAATTGTTTAATATTTAAATCATTTGATAATGATTCCGGTGTTTGAAATTCATGATAAATTATAATAAATTTTATTAAGTTATTTAAAATAATATGACTGATACTTACGGATATTGAACTTCGAAATAGAGTCTTAGACTCGATAATTACCCGATAAAGTTGTCGGTACTCCGACATATTTCAAAAATTGATCTGGACTTAGATATTTTGATTGTGTTAATGTTTGTTTGTGATTCAATGATTGTTGAACATGTGTGATAATGTGATTAGGTTATGTGCTGACTGTGAAATACAGTGCTATGTGTTATAGTATATTGTTCTAATCGAACGAATGATCTGATTAATGATAGGTCGTGATTTAAAAGATAAAATTAAGTTGCATTTTGTAAGCAGCAGACAAGGCAAGTATCTTACCTTTGCATTTTCTTTTATGCAATGGACATGAGTAAGAATGTTTCAGAATTATATTATTATCGCATGCATTATTAACCCTATATTATATACGTCCATTGATTATCAACATGTTAGTATATGGTAATTCGATATATATATTACTTTTAATAATTCTATAAATGGTTATACAAGTGTCCCCACTTGGATAATCATTATATTTAATCACATTTTGATACACCTTTGTTACATATCCGTATATATATATATATATATATATATATATATATATATATATATATATATATATATATATATATATATATTGAATTATAGATTATTGTTGAACAAGATAAAACTTTTGGTTTGGAACCCCGACAAGTATGAACATCCCTTACACAGGAAAATTTTTTATGTACCCAAGGTGGACAGAGTGAACGATAACATCATTCTTGCAATGTAGTATTGATCAATACAGGGTACAACGGGTTGATCACCCTCCGTGCCCGTAAGTTATGACGGTTTACAGATGAAGTTCTGTTTAACCTTTTCGAAAATGAAAATAATGTTCATAGTATGTCACCTTAACCCTATTTATAGTCAGTACGAAGTTTCAAAAATTTGAAAGAGGGTTGTTATGTTATTATTATCAGTTCAGATTACTTCACAACTATTGATTTGTTGTAGAAGGGTATTATAAAGAAAATATTTAAATTCTTTCAGCTTATATATATAATTGTTAATACTTGTTGGGCACTCAAATGTTCATCCTTGCTTAATTTAAATGTTTTCAACTAAGTGTGAAGAACCAGAAGGCTCATGCAGAAACAAAGGAAAAGGAAAGCTAACCAAATAAGATTTGTGGTAGTTTTTGTAATAGTTTTATATTATTAAGACAATGATATATATATATATTATCTATCAGGTTATGTAATGAATGTTTAAAGGTCTCGTACCTGGGGAGATAGACTCTGATAATTATGTAAATTAAGTTTGTTATTTATATTATTGTTATTATTATTAGTATTATTCCGCTCATAGAAATGTTATCGTGAAGCACTGAGTTCGGGTTTCAAGTATCTGGATTTGGGGGCCTTACAGTCTTAGAAAAACTAAAATTCGGTAAGAGGGAGCTCTTAATGGTTTAGAATTATTTTTGAATCTTATCGATTAAGAGGCATTAAGATGCAATAATTTTTTTACCAAATAAGTTTTGTCTCTTATCGATTCAGATGCAAACTTATTAAGAGGTATTAAGACCTTATTAAACACTACCTTAATTTCCCTAGACTAAAAATAAAATCTTAACCTAATAATTAAGAATGAGATATTGTGAGTTGTGACTTTTAGGAATCAACTTTCTACTCCCTATGTTATATTGTTTCCATTTGTTGTAGAAAGAAAGGAAAAATAACAATTATAAAACTCAATTAAATAGTTATGTATGATAATCATGAAGCTGAATTTTAAATATTGAAGGAAAAAAATTGTTTGATAATTGACATATTTGAATAATAAATTTTTATTATTTTATTCTTTTAAAAAATTTAAAATTATTGTAAATTTATTTAATATTACTTAATATAATAGTTAATATTATAAAATATATATATATAAAATACTCATTCAGCTAAAAAAATTACATTTAATTATTCAGTCTAAAAATCTGATCGATTCAGCCATTTAAATAATTTTTATTTAAAACAAACACATTAAATAACTAAAATTCAAATCTAAACAAACGCTCATGAACAGCAGCAAGCTAACAAATGAGTCAAACGTGGTCCAACTTATATAAATTGTTAATCCTATCAAGTCCTAACCATTCTTTTCCTTTTTCTTATCTCTACTTCACTCATTCACACAGAAATGAGACTCCATTGCTATTTTCTCATCAATCTCCTATGTTTCACATCAATCCCCATTTTAACTGAGTCGACTCAGCCTCCATTCGCCTGTGACACGTCCAACCCGTCCACCAAATCCTACCAATTTTGCAAAACCTCACTACCCATTACCCAACGAGTCCGGGACCTCGTTTCCCAACTCACTTTAGACGAAAAGGTCGCTCAACTTGTTAACTCAGCACCGGCGATTCCGCGACTCGGTATCCCAGCCTATGAGTGGTGGTCCGAAGCCTTGCACGGCCTTACCAATGCCGGACTTGGGGTGGAGCTCCACGGCGCGATTAGAGGAGCCACCAGTTTTCCTCAAGTTATTCTTACTGCCGCCACTTTTGATGTCTATTTGTGGTACCGGATTGGTCAGGTGAGAGATCTACTGAGTTAACTCAGCACCATTATTGGTAGAGTATTTCATTTTTAGTTTATTAGTCCTTGTCCATAAATACTACTTTGCGGGCCCTTGAAATGAAAATTGCATTACTAATTCAAAGCGGTCAAAACTTCATTGTGTTGCGCATTCAATGTTTTGTCTCCCTTATTTGTTTCACATTTTTTTTCATTATTAATTGTTGATTTTTTTTAGAAATTAATATTTTCACTTTTTTTTGTTGATATTTGTATATCATGTGACTCGACAACATTTATGTCATGTCTGTGAAATCTTGTCAAAATACCAAAATTTTAGTGTAGAAATAACACTTTCCTTTCTTTCGTAGGCTTTATTTGATAATGTTGTCAAATAATAAGTGTCGGTTGGAACAATTGTAGAAATCTATCTAAAATGTACTAATATTTTCTCTGGCATTGAAATTGGCAACATCAACAGTCTTCTCTAGTGTCATCATAAATTAAGGCTTTGTTTGGATATTGAAAATTATATTCTCTTAAAAATGCAATAAACAATTTGAGGAGAGTATTTCTGACGATAAAATAATTACCCACGTCTAGATTTATTTTTTAAGAAAATTGAAAAAATAAAGATAATTGTCTTTTAATAATAAATTTTAAATTCTAAAATGATACTCTCATTTTCTATATACTTGCTTGTAAATTAAAATATTTATTTTATTTGTTTACTTTATCGTGCGAGTATTTTGATGATAGGCTATTGGAACAGAGGCTAGAGCAGTGTACAATGCAGGGGAAGCGCAGGGAATGACATTTTGGGCACCAAACATAAATGTTTTTAGGGACCCGAGATGGGGGAGAGGGCAAGAGACACCTGGCGAAGACCCATTGGTTATTGGGAAATATGCAATTTCATTTGTCAGAGGAATTCAAGGGGATAGTTTTCAAGGGGGGAAACTAAGAGCTGGTGGCCAGCTTCAAGCCTCAGCTTGTTGTAAGCACTTCACTGCCTATGATTTGGATAGATGGAATGGTGTCACTCGTTATGCCTTTGATGCTCAAGTAAGTCCATCTCTTCTTGACCATTATTACTCTGTTACTTTTTATCTGTCTTTTTACGGTAAAATTTGTTCCTTTTTTATCTGTTATTTGTAGATTTCGAGCAAGTACTAATGACCTAATTTTACATATCATCAATACATTAAATACCAAATTGTTTCTTTTTCATCTTACCAATAAATTTTAAAATGGTAATTTTGAGATTTTATATCCAATTTAATAAATCAAACAAAATTAACTATATTTTTTTAATCTTTGTATATTTATTCTTTCAAAACCTTAATTAAAAAGGAATGGAGGGATAATGTGCTTATGTCCTTCTGCTAAAGAATATTTCTCTCCTTTTGGCCGGTTTGCTTGTTACAATGACGGTGTTTTGAGTTTTCAAACTATTGGATTCCTCTTAGACATTAGTGCCTTGTGAATTGATAATATTTTAAATGGAGGGATGGGGGAAAGATTGAAAGTTCTTCATTCGGTTTTGTGATTTTTGGTTCATGGAAATTATTCAATTTCTTGATTTTCTTGATTTTTGGTTTTTAAGTTGAATGCCTTTTGTGTTAGTATTGTTTTGAAATTCATTTGACAACACCTTTAATCCTTATAATACTCAGAAGTGGGGTTCAATTCTCTTGCTAAATTCTTTTCCTGAAAACGTTAATATTTTCTTGCATAATTGCATTCTCTTTCACGTTTATTTATTTATTTATTTTTGAGATGCCTAAATGTAAATTTGTTTAATAAAGAAAACTCATGCTTTTTTATTTTTTATTTTACCGTTGGACAATGAAAAATAGGTGACAAAACAAGATCTGGCCGATACATATCAACCTCCATTCCAGAGTTGCATACAACAAGGGCGTGCCAGCGGTATAATGTGTGCTTATAACCGCGTAAATGGTGTACCAAATTGTGCTGATTATAATCTCTTATCTAAGATTGCTCGCGGACAATGGGGTTTTAAAGGGTAAACACAAATAAATATAGTCTTGTTTTTTAAAAAAAAATCAATGAATTTTCTTTGAAGGATATTTTGGTAATTTATCATTTCGAGTTCTGAAGCCATCTAAAAATTATTGAGCAGGTACATCACTTCAGACTGTGATGCAGTGTCAATTATTCAAAATCCTCAAGGATATGCTAAATTACCAGAAGATGCAATTGCTGATGTTCTCAAAGCTGGTAACCCTTCTTCCGTATTCTATTTTCCTTGCACTGTGTTTCAAAGTTTTAAAATGGAACAAAAAAAAAAAAGGACGAACGCAAGTTTTCTATTCAATACTTTTGCTACCGAGTTTATTAATGAAAAATGACAAAATATACAGAAAACTGTCCCGTCCAAAAATGGACAAATTTGAATGAAAAACTAAATAACATAAGCAAATCTTTCATAATCCCTATCATACTAAAATTAATATAAACATAATAAAACTAAAATGTAATAAACATACTAAAATTAATATAAGAATAAATTAGTAATCTAAAATGTAATACTTTAAATTTTCTTTTCTTTTCTTTATAAATTCAATAATAACACAAAAGAATACGCAACTATTATATTACAAATTAAGTTTTTTTGTTCTTTTCTTTTCCGCTCATAACAACAGTGTAGATCTTTACTACTATTTTCTTAGGGAAAAGGTGAAAAACTGGGCCAGAAGATTGTTGGGTCCATTTATTAAATAAGGTTAATGAGATCAAAGCGAGTCTCGTCCTTGGAATTTCCCTTTCTTTAGGGGTCCAGACAGTTTTCTTGGATTTATGCAAGCTTTTTCTCCACGCCTGCCCACGTTCTAGTCATATTTTTTTATATATATTTAGTGTCTTGGAATCTACTTTTATGAATAGTATTGGACATATAGTCATTTTATCAATTGACAATACTCAGTAGCAAACATTTATTTTGTTTATAATTAAGTTACGGTTATTTTTTAGAAAAGATAAAAAGTGCACTTTAAATTTTTGGACTTGCTTATTTGGCCCAAATAATCACTTTTAGTAATGGTGTAGAACATAAAAATGTCCCAGGAAGGTGGGATTATTTTGTTTGTTTTTTTTAATAATTTTTTTATCTTTTAAAAGTGTAGGTCTTCAGTGTCCCCTGAAAGTGAATCGAAATAGTACTTCAATTTCTTCTTTTCAGCAATTTTTGAGTGAATTATTGCTTCTAAAATCACAATAATCATATTATTCCAACAATTTAAATCAACAAAGTTAGCAAAAATCAAAAGCAATCGAATAGTGCCCAGAGTAAAGAACTAGGAGAAAACTAACTAGTTCCTAGTTCTCATTTAAATTCACATTAGCTTCACACCTCAGTAAGCACAAGATTTCAAGAACTTGCAGCCATTTGTATTATTTTTTAATGATTAAATAAAAATGTTAATGGAGCTGCACAACTGTACAAACTCCCAAATATACACAGTTTACGATCACACTCTATGATCGTAAAGTAGTCATTCTACGTTTCTTCGGTAATAGAGTGACTACTCTACTATGACAATGACTACTCTACGATGCGACTTAACTCTACGATCGTAAACTGTGTATATTTGCAACTTGCACAGTTTTACACATCTATTTTTTCCTTGAATAAATTACCAAAAAAAAGAAAAAGGAAAAGTACCAAAACTTTTATACCTCATTCATATTTCTAAAATGCTCCTTTCCATCTCTTTGAAATTGAATTTGACAGGCATGGATGTTAACTGTGGATCCTACCTAAAGAACTACACCAAATCCGCAGTTCAAAAGAAAAAATTGCCAGAAGCACAAATAGACAGAGCCCTTCACAACCTTTTCTCTGTTAGAATGAGGCTAGGGCTGTTCAATGGCAACCCAAGCAACCAAGCCTACGGAAGCATCGGTCCGAACCTGGTCTGCAACAAAGAGCACCTGGACCTAGCCCTAGAAGCAGCTCGAAATGGCATTGTCCTCCTAAAGAACTCAGCGAAGCTCCTCCCACTTCCAAAGACGAAAACCTTGTCCCTCGGGGTAATTGGTCCTAATGCCAATAATGCACACACTCTTATCGGAAACTATGCAGGCCCTCCTTGTAGATCCATCACTGTTCTACAAGCACTTCAAGGTTATGTGAAAAACACGGTATATCACCAGAGTTGCAATGCTGTGAATTGCACCGATGTTTTTATCAATGAAGCGGTGCAGATAGCAAAAACGGTGGATTATGTCGTTCTGTTTATGGGTTTGGATCAAAGTCAAGAGAGGGAGGATTTTGATCGTGTAGACTTGGTGCTCCCAGGTAAGCAGCAGCGTCTCATCAGCAGTGTAGCTAAAGCTTCAAAGAAGCCGGTGATACTGGTGGTACTTTGTGGAGGTCCAGTTGATATTTCATTCGCCAAATATGATCCGAAGATAGGAGGGATCTTGTGGGCTGGTTATCCAGGCGAGGCGGGAGGGACTGCAGTTGCAGAAATCATCTTTGGTGACCATAATCCAGGTAAAAAGTTTACTGATAATATTTTCCAAAATATCATGCTACTCTTTCACACTCTGTTACCGAGTTATAAAATGGATGGAAAAGAAATAAAATGTACAGAAAACGGAAAACTTGACTGCGGTTCTTGCCAAAGTTTTCCATCCAGAAATGGACGGATTTGAACGAAAAACTAAATAACCTAAGCTTTGTGCTGCTAAATAACATAAGCTTTGTGCTGCTAATTATTTCAAGATTTAAGACGTTAATGCGTGTTGCATGTTGTCTTGCAGGAGGAAAGTTGCCCATAACTTGGTACCCCAAAGATTTCATCAAAGTACCTATGACAGACATGAGAATGCGACCTCAAGCGTCCACAGGCTACCCAGGGCGGACTTACAGATTCTATACAGGCAAAAAAGTTTACCCTTTTGGCTATGGCCTTAGCTACTCAAAATATTCTTACGAATTTGTCTCTCTTACCAAAAGGCAGCTCTATTTCAGTCCATTATCAGTAACTCAGGGAGTCAGAAACTCAAGTTCAACTCATCACCTGCTGGTTTCAGAAATGGGGACAGAGTTATGTGAGAAGGCAAAGTTCTCAGCTACCGTTGGAGTTAAAAATCACGGGGAGTTGGCCGGAAAGCATCCGGTATTGCTATTTGTTAGACAGGACAAGCATAGAAATGGGGTGGCCATGAAGCAGTTGGTGGGATTCCAGAGCGTTTCCTTGAATGGAGGAGAAAGAACTGAAGTCTTGTTTACACTAAATCCTTGCGAGCATCTTAGTGGAGCTAATGAAGATGGTTTAATGGTGATTGAAGCAGGGTCTCAGTATCTCATCGTAGGAGATGAAGAATATCCCATCAATGTTGCCCTGTGATATTAGGGATGTAACCTTCAAATTGAAGGCCACCCTTCAAATTGAAAGCCAATTTTATCGGATTATCATAACCTATCTTTTTAGCTTGTAGTTTTCACTACAAGTCTACAACACCTACGATGCAAATAAGAGACAATTCAGGGAAATTTGGTATACAAAGCGTTTGCACTTATTATTACTACATTTTGGTTTCTTTTAGAAGTATGGTGCTCAACTACTTCAATTTTAATATACAATAGGACTAAACACTTTCAGGGCATAAACTCGAAAATTACAAGAAACACACATTGTATAGATGTCTAATAGCCTTGAGCAATATTGCCTTTTCCGTATGAAAAATTTGCCTACAAACAAACTTTAAAGCTCTTCTCGGATAAGATATTAATATATTAGTAACAGCACCAAAAGGGGATAACATCCCATTACACTCGCAGTATACAAAAGGGCAAGCGAATCCAAAAAACCACCTCCAGCAACACCTAATCCTAGAAGTTCATGCAAATACAGGATGTCATTAACAGTCCCATCTGTAATCAACTCATAATCCGCAGCACACCTCTCTATCCACAGGTATCGAAAATAAATTAGAGAATCTTTCCTCCCCCCCCCACCCACCCACCCACCCACAAATGTCCGTCAAGAATTGGCTTCATCTTCCATCACCCAACTCAAAAGAAAATATGGTCCATAAAACCATCCCAACCTCCGCTATAGCCTTTCATAAGCCGACTCCAAAAGGCCTTATTATTGAGAAGCCAATTCCCCTTTCTCCAACCGAAATTTACTTGCCACAACTCGATCCTAGCCTATCCTCCCCCTCCACCACAAGGCACCAAAGCCACTTCCCAAAAAAAGCCTGATTAAACATGTCAAACACTCAACTACCCAGCCCTACCTCTTCCAGATAGGAACAAACAATACCCACTTCACTGGATGATATTTATCGGTATTCATTTCCAGACCACAAAAAACTCCTGATCTTATTCAACTTTTCTTGCATCTAAGCCAAAAACTTCAATAAAGAAGAATCTAGGTGGGAAGACTCGATAAAATATTCTTAAGAAGAACTAATATATCCCCTTTAGACAAGTAGCTCTATTACCCAGCTAACCGACTTCAAATCCCTTCCACGACTGGCCCCAAATTGCCTTTCATTTATTCGCTCTAAGAGCAAGGTTCAAATTAATCACTGGCAAAATACCCCCTGCAACCTAGGATAGCAGCCAAGACTTCTGGCATCCAACCTCCCCAACCAAAAACATGCTCTTTTCACATTAATTTTCAGTCCAGAAGTCGTCTGCCCCACCAATCTTCCAGGGAAAAAAATTCAATAAAGTACTCAAACTTCTCTAAACCTCCAAAAAAACACTCATGAAAAAAGTCCACCTTCCATCGTAACACTCTCAGACAATGCTGGAAGAAAGCCATAGAAAAACAGGTGCTTGAGACATTCCCAACACATGCTGACCAGGAAAGCTTTTACTTCCAAAGTACTATGTTCATTAAAGTAATGAATGTCCTTCTAAGAGGACCATTTTATCGACACTTTTCCAAGGAAAAGAAGATGACAAATACTTGTGCGTTCTCCCTCCACTCAACCCCGGATCCTTAAGAACAGTGGAAGAAAATATTTTTCCTGGTAGAATTATTATATCTGTAGTGTTTTCTTTAGTTGTCACTAGCATAAAATATTTAAATAATTACATCTTCCAAAACAGAATAAAAATAAAAACACTATTTTGTCAAAACAAAACTTTTCAGTTGAAACACGTTATGCTAATTCAAGGGTGTCAATAGTTCACAAACTTTTTGACAAAGTAATTATTTACTAATGAGATGATGTGTCACCTAAAACAAATTGGTAACCAAAATTATTGTCAAGAATTTATTTATCAGCAACAGATTCCAATTATGTCATGCAAGCAAAATTGCAAATAAGTGCAATGAAATTTATATTTCTGTTTCTTTTTAGATTAAAAAGAGACCAGAGAAATAACCATACATTTCTATGTAGTTAACGATGAGGTATATATTCCTAAACACTTCTTAAACTCTATAACTGAAAATCAAGGAATTGTTAGGCAAATTTATATGATTGATTCAGCAACTAAAGATTAATATTAATAGGGCAGCTTACATTTTTTTATTTTACATTATTGACTGAATTTTGTTTTACAAATTGAATGATAAATTTGATCTTCATTTAGATTATTTATGTTATGCAAGACTCGAACGATGTCTGGAAGGTCATTAGCATCAACTTACTGAATTTGTTTGAACAGATGAGTGTGTTACAAGCAGAGATAAGATCAAGAAAACAAGAATAGAAGTACAAGTAACTAGTACATTAGATTCCCTAGCAAGCAAACAATGGCTAACAGTTACCACTTTTCCATTCCTTCTGAAAGTTGCAATAACAAAACCAGGGTCATTGCTGGCATCCCACGACATGGCTGGAACAGTTATCTCGCGTGTCCCATCCGAATGAGTTTGATCATTAAACTTATGGGTGTGTGCACTGAAAATAATCCTGTAGGGAAAAAGAAAAATAAGATACACCAAATCACTTCCTTGTTTCTTGATCCAATTAAAAAACTGGGGTTCATCAAGTGTTTAGGATGCATAACAGAAAAGAAGAAAAGATTCATCTCATTCTGACTAGTTTGATGGCATCCATCTCATAATTTTTTTTGTCAAACTATGAAGAAATACTAATAAAACAGTAGTGTGACCTTAAAGAGATATTAAGGGTATAACTGGATCACTGAGTTGTGGTTAGGGTTGAATGGCACTAGCTGGCTCTGCCAAAATACATCTAGGGGCTAAGCATTGTTTCGGCGACAATACAACTCAAGCCATACTAAATAATGACCTCAAAGTTTCCTCACTTTCACAACTTATATATTAAATACATTTTACCCGAGTATATATCTTTTGTTCACCTTTACCCTCACAGTTTCCCACTATAGAAAGTCTCTAGTTATATCCTTAAAGGAAAAAAAAACTCCCATATGGATAAACAGTGTTTTACGTAACTTGGGCATGCAATTTGACCTCAATAAAGTTCCGCCTGAAAACTTTATATTATTGCAATCACACTGTTCTATTGTTTCAGTAATTCAATTCTTACCATAATAATCAATTTTAGAGAACAGATGAAATAGGAAGAGAGGGGTTAGGAGGGAGGAGCTACCTAAATCTCCATAGGGGAATGCCCATGTTTGGAGTTTGTAAGCTTTTATCATGGTGCGTCTCCTTTCTACAAACACACCTTAAATTGTGTGCCGAATGTCTATTAATGTATAATGATACAAGAAGCAACAAACATCCCCTACATATTTTTTTGGTTTTAGTGCAGCTGCCGGTGTTTGTTAAAAATTAGTTGGAGAAGCTTGTTCAAGACTTTTTGTATAAAGGAATGATGAGGAAGGAAAGTACAATCTGGTTGGCTGGGATTAAGTTTTTGTGCCAATGGTGTGACGCCCCAAATCCGGGAACTTTCAACCCACATATATCCACATATATGGTGCTAGACGGTACTCATAACTATACATTCATTTCATTGAAACAACATCAAAATGATTGTATTTACTACATTCTTATTACAATAATAATAATAAATCATTTCCCAGGTTCTGTAACCGATACATTCTTCGTTTATCATAGTATAGTTCTTACAAACATACAAGTCTATTACAAGATAATCTACTTATCCATATTAGCCTTGCCTTTATCCCTACTGGGACCCTCAGTTCTTTCGGCCTAAGCTGCAATCAAATAATTCAAGCAAGAAATGAGCATAACTAGCTCAGCAAGTCTAGCAATAGATAATACAAATGCCACGTCGAGAATTATATGATTATTCTTCAATAACTGAACAAGTAGCTATGCAGTACTATAAAACATTAAATAACACTTTTCATTTCATAAAACAATTCCAGAGTACATATAGTAACTTAGGAATCTCGAGCTGGTCAAAAGACCATGAACGTTCTCTTTTGGTTTTCATTCATGAAAAAATACAACCCGACACTAAGTCCGTAAGTCCGATATATCTTACGAGCACTTCTAGGTGATCAGCCTATAGTACTCTATGTTGATCAACACTAATCCGTTAAACGTATCTACGTTTAAGTTTTGGCAACCTCGCGTGCCCATCGAATAATCGATATAAAATACATTTGTTTGTTCATACACAAGCTTACCTCTGTACCAAACACTTGGCATAGGATAGCGTTAACAATACTATATCAAAAGACTTGTAAACAAATCAATCAAACTCTTAATATTAGTCTAGCCGAGTTAAAACTGGCATCGACTCTTTCATAAAATAATTCATGCATCTCATATCATGAATCACAGAAAACTTGGCTAACACGAAGGTTAGACAAGCATTAAGAAAACTTACCTTCAAGCGTCTTCAATCAAATATTCAACAGTTCTTGATCTTTACAGTTTCTACATGATATATTCACATAGCACACTGCAATTAGCTACCAAACAATCTAATCACATTGTTTTTACCAACTTTTTTCTCTTCTATAACTTAATCGAATTTATTTCATTAATAAAAGTCGTTTCGTCTTAACTATCTTCCATTATGGCTTATTAACGTTCTTACGTCACTAAACCAATACTCAACAACCATTGGTTAAGTACCAATGTTGAATACGATTTACTTTCTCACACTTTATGCCCTTCGTTTAATTACTATTAAACATCGTTAAATTCCTAAAGTCATCTATATATATATATATATATATATATATATGATATAAGAATGGTCTTACCATTTATACTAAGTATATACATGCCCCATCATTGTTAAGTAAACAATTGGGTTCAAAAATAACTTGGTCAACATTTCTTCCTTATCGGCGCTGCGGCGCCAGCCTTTAGTACATCTTTGACGTTGTGGCGCCATTAAGCAGTGTCTAAGCCCTCGTCTCGGAGCTGCGACGCGAGACTTCCTATACATAAAGTAATCTGCTGGCGCACAACTAACAAATGAGCCCATGCTCTACCCGTGTGGCATTTTAAGCTTGGGTGGTGGCTGCGCCTAACCTGAGCCTTTGAAATTTTTTTATATTTTTCTATTCAATTCTTCCCGGACTCGTAACTTGGTCGTTATAAGTCGGATTTGGCTCGTTCAAAAGCCGTTTTCTCACACATTCCATGTACTTCGATTTTATCCGGATAAAAGTTATTTTTAAATCCGTTAACAATGAATTCACTATTTAACGTTCTATTACGCGTTCGTTTAACGTTCGTGAACGATCATAGCTTGTTTCTTCGTTTTAAGTCGGAATTCGACCATTATTGAGTCCACGACTCTTAAATACATTGTTCTACGTTACGCCATCAAAAACTAGGGTTTCCGAATTAAACGGCGAGTTTTGACTACTAATCCGAAAATTATACGATTTCAACGTTACGCCTAATCTCGTAAATTTCGCCATAACTTCGTTACTCGTGCTTTATACGCCAAATCAAATGGAACCAATCCATTGATTCATTGTCTATAACCTAACCAAGCAATATGCATATACTCTATAAATGATGGTTTTCAATTTTTCCATCAACAACCAAATCAACGATTAATGGTTTTTCCGCGATTAAACTTAAAACGCTTATGATTCCTACTTATAAATGGCTTTCAATGTTTTAATTCACTAATAGTCATCCTTATTACTCCGGAAGAGACATGCTCCACCAATTCATACTTCTCTACGAAAAATAAATAGAAAATGATCGAAGACTAAAGTTTTACGAATTATTACCTTAACGTTCTTGTGTTCTTGACTAAAGCTTGAATGTTTTGCTTTGGGTGCTCTTGATTACTTGTTAATACTCTTTTCCCTCTCTCAATATATTGGTCAAGTGTTGGTGAAAACAAACAAATGAACAAACAAAGCTTTCCTTATATAGAAATTCCAAATGGAGGGCAATTTGGTCAAGTGTCCCACCTCTTTACTATTCATGGCATAGCCACCAAGTAACCACTTTACTTGGCCACCAAGTGGCCGGCCCACATGGCCTTTTGGGTCCCACATGGGTTGCCCCCATGGGTTTTACCAATGTGCTGATCCATCAGGTCGATCCGCGATTCGATTTCTTGGATCGGACTTAGGGTTAAATCATATTGGGCCTATTTTGGGCTTGATTTACATAACCTTGGGCTTGACATAATCCAAATCCAATTGGAATTAACAAAGTCCAGTTACTAAGAGTCCATTAATAACTAATCGTATTCTACTCGTATAACTCTCGTATTCTCTTCGTATAGTATTCGTACGATATTCGTATTATACGTCGTAATAATCTTCATACTATACTCGTATAATAACTAGTATCATACTCGTATTTCTCACGTATAACAACCCTAATCATTATAAGTAATCATTCCATTCTCGAAACTCACTTTTCCTAACCCTTAGGTTTTAAGTCCGCAGGCGAAAATTTCGTTTGCCATAACTGAAATATTATTGGATATTCCATCTCGTCTTAGAATTCTATCATTACGCGTTTCTCAGAAATTCATTCTTAATTCCCGAGCAGAAACGGATAAATATTGTTTTTACGAAAATTTCTCAGAAAACTTTTATTTTTATTTTGGGAATTCAAAACAATTAATCCTAGCACATAGCCAGAATCCTAACCACATTCGCACATTTTAGGTCATAGAACGACCTTCAAACAGTTTACTCTCATATATAATCAATTAAATTCATTTAATTCAAATAATCAAATACAAATTTAATTCACATAAAAATCCGATTTTCTCGGGCGTTACATTCTCCCCCCTTATAAGGATTATGTCCCCATAATCTCGATACAATTACGTAAACAAATGGGGAAAATTTTTCTTCATTTTACTCTCGAGTTCCCACGTTGCTTCTTCGGCATTGTGATTCCTCCAAATTACCTTCACTGAAGGTATTATCTTATTTCTCAAGACTTGTTCCTTCCTATCAACAATCTGAAATGGAAGTTTTTCATATGTTAAGTCTTTTTCTATTTGAATAGATTCATACTCTATTACGTGTTTGTAGTCCACGTGAAACACATTGTGTATTCGTTCCATCTCTGGAGGTAAAGCTACTTCATAAGCTACCTCTCCTACCCTTCTTAAAATTTCAAAAGGTCCTATAAACCTTGGACTTAACTTCCCTTTCTTTCCAAAACGTATATTCCCTTTCCAAGGTGATACCTTCAGAAAGACATACGACCCTACCTCCCTCTTCTCACGGTGAGGATCTGCATACTTCTTTTGTCTATCTTGAGCTGCTACCAATCGAGTACGTATTAACTTTACCATGTCTGTCGTTTGTTGTACCATCTCAGGTCTCAACATTTGACATTCACCTACTTCATCCCAGCACAGTGGAGTTCTACACTTCCTCCCATATAACGCTTCGTAAGGCGGCATGCCTATACTAGCGTGAAAACTATTGTTGAAAGCGAATTCCACCAAAGGCAGATGTTCTTCCCAACTCCCCTTGAAATCTATAACGCAAGATCTTAACATATCTTCTAACGTTTTAATTGTTCGTTCACTTTGTCCATCCGTCTGAGGATGATATGCTGTACTCAACCTCAACTACGTTCCCAGTTGCTCTTGCAAACTTCTCCAAAAATTTGATGTGAATCGTGGATCACGATTTGACACAATAGAAACAGGTACTCCATGCCTTGAAATAATTTCTTTGACATAAAGTTTAGCCAATTGCTCTAGGTTATACCTAACTCCTATTGGTAAGAAGTGAGCCGATTTCGTCAACCGATCCACTATTACCCAAATAGCGTCATATCTCTTCCTTGTCGTTGGAAGTCCCACCACAGTCCATTGTGACATGCTCCTATTTCCACTCCGGAATCTCTAGTGATTGCAATAATCCACTCGGTCTTTGGTGTTCAGCCTTAACTTTCTGACAAGTTAAGCACTTGCTAACATATTCTGTTATCTCTCTCTTCATGTTTGGCCACCAAAAGTTCTGTCGAAGGTCTTGATACATCTTAGTATTACTTGGATGTATCGAGTACCTCGAACTATGGGCCTCACTCATTATCTCTTCTTTTAACTTGGAATTATCTGGAACCCAAATTTTTCCTTCAAAATGAAGTAATCCTTCTTTATCAATGTTATACTTAGTCTTCTCTTCATCCACAATCCTCTTCTTCATTCGTTCACAGTCCTCGTTACCTAGTTGTACTTCTTTAACTCGTTCCACTATCGTTGGTTGACTTTCCATTGTGAATAACATCTCTACCGCTTCACTCGGTAATTTAACTTCTAGCTCCATTCTTGTCATCTCCGTTATTAACTCATTCTGAGTCGTTAACATTGATAGCTTTTCCCTACCCTTCCTACTTAACGCGTCGGCTACTACATTTGCTTTTCCTAGATGATATAAGATATCACAGTCGTAATCTTTTATGAACTCTAACCACCTTCTCTGCCTCATATTCAACTCCTTCTGTGTGAATATATATTTCAAACTTTTATGGTCCGTGTATATCTCACACTTCTCCCCGTATAAATAATGTCTCCATATTTTTAAGGCAAAAACTACCGCTGTCAATTCTAGTTCACGAGTAGGATAGACCTTCTTATAATCCTATTTGGCGGCATAACATAATGATGAATGACTTCAATGAATGCAAAAGATAAGCACGCAACCCAGTCTTTTATGCGAAGCATCGCTATAAACTACAAAGTTCCCCGTATCATCTGGTAAAGATAATACAGGTGCCTCACTTAATCTCCTTTTTAGTTCCTGAAAACTATTCTCACACTTCTTAGTCCACACATACTTCACCGACTTCCTCGTCAAATTCGTCAACGGAGTAGCGATCTTAGAAAAGTCCTGGATGAACCTTCTATAGTATCCCACTAACCCCAGAAAACTCCGAACCTCAGTTGGCATTTTCGGTTGTTCTCAATTATTAATTGCTTCCACCTTCGCTGGATCTACAGAGATGCCATCTTTATCAATAACATGTCCTAAAAACTGCACTCTTTCAAGCCAAAATTCACATTTAGTGAATTTCGCATACAACGTCTCCCTCCGTAGTGTTTCCAACACTATCCTTAAATGTTCAACATGATCTTCTGGCGTCTTAGAATAAACTAGAATATCATCAATGAACACTACGACAAACTTGTCCAAATACTGTTTGAACACTCTGTTCATCATATCCATAAATGCGGCGGGCGCATTAAGTCAACCCAAACGACATAACCAAAAACTCGTAATGACCATAACTAGTTCTGAACGCCGTCTTAGGTTCATCCTCCTTCCTTACTTTTAACTGATGGTACCCCGTACGCAAATCTATCTTAGAAAAATACTTTGCCCCTTTCAACTGATCAAATAGATCATCGATCCTGGACAATGGGTATTTATTCTTAATCGTTAACTTGTTCAACTCTCGACAGTCAATACAAAGTCGTAACGACTCATCCTTCTTCTTTACAAACAATACTGGTGCTCCCCACGGAGACACACTCGGTTGAATGTACTTTATCTAATAGTTCTTGTAATTGAACCATTAACTCATTCATCTCTACCGGCGCCATCCTATATGGTGCCCTAGAAACTGGTGCCATACCCGGCAACAAATCAATCACAAATTCGACCTCCCTATCCGGCGGAAGACCTGGTAACTCATCTGGAAATACATTCACGAACTCTTGTACTATAGGTATCTGTCCCAATGATGCTTCCACTCTCTGGGTATCCACAACATGGCACATGTATCCTATACACCTCTTCCTCAACATCTTCCTAGCTTGTATCATGATTAGACAACATAAGCATCTCGGTGATTTACTACCGTAGAACACTACCTTGGTTTTTTTAGAAAGTCGAAGGTTCACACTTTTCCTATGATAATTTATTATAGCTTTATGATTAATCAACCAATCCATACCGAGAATTACATCGAATTCTCTCAACCTTATCGGTACTAAATCTACCGATAATTTGTTACCTCTAATATCTACGCAACAATTCCTATGAATGTGTTCAATGAGAATTATCTCTTTGTTTGCTACCTTAACATCTAAAGGTATTTCTAATCTTTCCGGAAATAAACCTAATCGCTTAGTAAATTCACAAGCTATAAAAGAACAAGTAGCACCCGAATTAAACAGCACATAAGCATTTATTTCATTCGTTTGGAATGATACTCCATTACATCCGCTGATGCAACCGCATCTTAGACAGTCATATTAAAAGTACGGAACGTAGGTCTACCTGACGATGGTGTTGGTCCAGTAATGGCTAACTTACCACTACCAGTAGCCATTGCTACCCTCTGACCCTTTCTTTGGGCAATTTCTTGCCATGTGGTCCATCGACCCACAAACAAAACAGCCCTAGTTCTTCTTAGGATTTGGACAATTGGATTATATATGACCCTCCTGCCCACAGTTGTAACAAACTGATTTCCCTTTTAGACAGACTCCTAAATGAGTCTTTCCGCATGTCTTGCATGCTTCGATCCTACGCTTAGGATCCCCTTGTTTCACCCCAGTATTCCTGGAGTTAAAACTCTTCCTTTTAGGCATACTCCCACTACCACTAGTTCCCTCCGCCTTGGGTCCTTCTTCGCCTTTGCTCTTATTCTTTCTTTCTTTATGGTATTGGCTCAAAGCCTCACTACCACCCTCTGCAATGATTGCTTTCTCCAGAATGGTTCCATATAAAGCACTCTGGAAAACGAAAATCCTACTATAGAGCCAAGGTTTCAGTCCCTGCTTAAACCTACAAGCCTTCCTCTCCTCAGTATCCACTTGGTGTGGAGCAAACCTTGTCAATTCATTGAATTTGGCCGCATACCGGGGAACCGTCATGTCCCCTCGTTTAGGTTCTAAGAACCGTCATGGCGTATGTGCATCGATTGTCGAGCAGTAAATAACATTACGGTAAAATATCGACATCTCATTCCTCGTTTAGATGACATGTTAGATGAATTGCATGGGTCGTGTGTTTTCTAAAATTGACTTAAGAAGAGGGTATCATCAAATAAGAATAAATGAAGGCGATGAGTGAAAAACTGCATTTAAAACTAAATATGGGCTTTATGAGTGGCTATTATTACCTTTCGGGTTAACTAATGCACCTAGTACATTCATGCGATTAATGAACCATGTTTTGCGTCCATTCATTGAGAAATTTGTTGCTGTGTATTTTGATGATATCTTGATTTATAGCAAAAACTTGGAAGAACATGGATTGCATTTAAATTCTGTTTTAGATGTACTTCGTAAGGAAAAGTTGTGCACGTTTTGTTCGGATATAATTGTTTTCCTTGGCTTTGTTGTGAGTTCACAGGGAGTCCAAGTGGATGAGGAAAAGATACATGCAATCCGAGAATGGTCGAGTCCGACAAATGTGAGTCAAGTGCGAAGCTTTCACGGACTCGCGAGCTTTGCTTTATAAGAAACTTCAGCGAAATTACAACGCCCTTGACAGAGGTTATCAAGAAAAGTGTGGGTGTTAAGTGGGGTGATGAGCAAGAGAAGGCGTTTGAGTTGATTAAGAATAAATTGACTAATGCTCCTTTACTTGTTTTACCTAATTTTACTAAAACTTTTGAAATTGAATGTGATACTTCAGGTGTAGGAATTGGGGCTGTTTTGATGCAAGGAAAACCGGTGGTTGATGTGGGGCAGCTTTGAACTATCCTACCTATGACAAAGAAATGTACACATTGGTTTGGGAGTTGGGAACATGGAAACACTACCTTTGACCTAAAGAGTTATTTATACACACCGATCATGAATCATTGAAGTACTTGAAAAGTCGGCACAAATTGAATAAGAAACATGCACGATGGATGGAATTTATTGAGACATTTTCATATGTTATTCGATACAAGCAAGGTAAAGAGAATGTCGTGGCAGATGCTCTTTCGCAAAGGTATGTGTTATTAAAT
Source organism: Panax ginseng (assembly GCA_020205605.1). NCBI lineage: Eukaryota > Viridiplantae > Streptophyta > Magnoliopsida > Apiales > Araliaceae > Panax > Panax ginseng. Next base: position 88,206,621 of record CM035144.1, read on the forward strand.
ACTCTTGATACGAAATTGTTTGGTTTTGAACGAATCAAAGAATTATATGTTGAAGACCATGATTTTTTGTGAGTTCAAGTCTTGTGAAAAGAAAATTATGTGTAAATACTTTAAAATTGATGGATTCTTATTTCGTGAAAATAAATTGTGTACCTGCATGTTCTTTACATGAATTGTTAGTTAGAGAATCACACGAGGGTGGTTTAATGGGTCATTTTGGTGTTGATAAGACGTTATCTGTTTTAAAAGAACATTTTTAAAATGTATTACCAGTCGGCAAGCTAAATCTCGTGTTCAACCCCATAGATTGTATACATCATTGCCTATTCTTAATGAACCTTGGATTGATTTGTCTATGGACTTTGTGTTAGGTTTCCGAGGTCTAAGCATGGTCATGATTCTATATTTGTGGTCGTCGATAGATTTTCGAAAATGACACATTTTATTCCATGTCACAAAACTGGTGATGCATCTCATGTAGCTGATTTGTTCTTTAGGGAGATCATGCGTTTGCATGGTATGCCTAAACTATTGTTTATGATAGAGATGAAAAGTTCTTAAGTTACTTTTGGAAGACCTTGTGATGCAAATTAGGTACTAAACTGTTATTTTCAACTACTTGTCATTCATAAATTGATGGTCAAACTAAGGTAGTTAATAGAACTTCATCTGCATAGTTAAGGGCTATCATTAAGAACATCAAACAATCAAACATTGGGAAAATGTTTACCACATGTTGAGTTTGTATAATAAATCTGTTCATTATGCTTCTAAGTTTTCACCATTTGAAATTGTATATAATTTTAATCCTTTAACTCTGTTGGATTAATCACCATTACCTGTTTCTGAGAATACTAACATGGATGGAAAGGAAAAGGCTGAATTTGTTAAGCAGATACATGAAAAGGCATGCTCAACATTGAAAGGAGGACGAAGCAATATGTAAAGCAGGCCAACAAGGGTCGACGTCGAGTTATCTTTGAATCAGGAGATTGGGTGTGGTTACACATGCGGCTAAAAGAAGGTCCAAATTGCTTCCAAGAGGAGATGGTCAATTTCAAGTTCTTGAACGCATTAATGACAATGCCTACAAACTGGATTTATCTGGTGAGTATGATATTGATGCAACATTTAATGTTATTGATCTAAGTCCGTTTGATGTAGGTTATGATTTGAGGACAAATCTTTCTCAAGAAAAGAGGAATGATGAGGACATCCCTAGCTCAGAAATGATTGGCAACTATGAAACGGATCGGGTGAGAGTTCGGTCGGACCCGTGACGAGAGCTCGGGCTAAACACTTCAAAGAGGGACTTATTGGATTGATTCAAAAGTGTGGAACGATGTTAGAACAAGGTTGGAACGAGTTCAGAGGTTGTTAAGTTTAAATCCAAGCCCGTGAAGGCCGTGAATATGTTGCAAGCTACCAAGCCCCTCATGGCTCGATGGTAAAAAAACTACTCATAAGGCTTTGGGTGCATGAGCTCTTGGGATCCATTCCTACCAAAGGCCAAAATGTTAAATTTCAGTCAAATATAGCAAAAAAGAATGAAAGAATATGTTTCAATATTCTAAAAGGCGCTAGGCGGGTGGCCGAGGGGGCATAGCGCCTACCCGCCTAGCGCGTAAGGGGCCTAGGCGGGATTTTTTATTTTGGGTCAATTTTAATATTTTATCTTACATTTATCCAAACAAAATAATAATATAAAGAAAAACAATCTATAATAAAGATAATAAAGGTCTTTGTTTAAAGTTCAAAAACATATCCATATTGCTAATGTCAAAGTTCAAACACAAATATGCAATTGTTCAAAGTTCAAACATATTTTTAACGTATTAGTTTTATTCACAAACAAGATTGCTATTAAATAATAAAATTTAAAATTTCAAGAATTTAATTCAATATTAAAACTTAAGAAACTAAATATATTGAATTAAATTAAATATTACAAATGTATCATCATTTATATAATTTGAAGTTGGTACAAGTTCAAAAAATTACTAACTATAAAAAAATTATCTATTTTGGCTTGATATTGTTCACTTGTTGTGATTTGATATGCTACAACCTCTATTATGAATATGGTAAATAATTAGAAAAATAAATATATCAAAATCTGGTTTGGATAGTTATTATAAAAAAAAACTCTCTGCCTAGGCCCCGCCTAATTTCATGGAGGGATTTTTTTGCCACCTTGGACCTAGGTGAAGCGTCAAGGAGCCTAGCGCTTAGGCGAGGCACCAAGGGGGGCCTAGCGTCTAGGTGGTGCCTAGGCAGACCTATACGGGAATTTTTAGAACACTGTATGTTGCAAGCGGATGTGTCAAACCGAGAAACAAAAGGAGAAATCCAATTTTCTGCGTGCCCTTTAGCAACACAAAACTGGCTCTCTGCAATTCTAGCGCGACCGTGCCCCAAGACGGTACAATTCCAACGTGGTCGTACCGTAGGGGATTTTCAAATGACGCGTTTTGGCTTGATTTGGACGCGGATTTCACCCTTAAAATAAGGAATTTTATTATATTTTCAGATTTTTATTGTAATTAGGATACTTTTAGATTAAAGTTTGATTCTAAATTACTTGTTATTTCCTTGTAGGATTTTAGGGTTTCATAGCTAGTACAAATAAGCTTTATGAATGCAATTTATACAACATTCAATAATATTCAGAGTTTATCAATACTTGTGAGATTATTCTCTACTTTTGGTTCTGTTTAGAATTTCTAAGTTATTTTCTTAGTTTTTCTTTTGAGATTCAAGTTTGACTTATTATACAACAAGACATAGTTGTGTGTGGCGTCTTCTACCGCATCAATCGTCGATTGTGTCAAGACTACAGCTTTAATATAAGCGAGGTGTTAAGGTGTCAGTGGTGTCCATTCAACGCAGAATTCCTAACGCGAGCAATTGTACCAAGATTACCATCTACATATAGGCGAGGGATTAAGGTGTTGTGAGCAATTCATCCTACGACTTTGCTAGAAACGATCCGGGCAACGACCACCTCACGCAAGCGTGACGTGGAGTCTATCAATAGGAGTCCAGTGTAACTGTGTAAGACAGTTTCTCACACCCGACAAGGATCCCTAGACCATGTAATATAGGCTATGAGGGAAATGTCTTTGGCGTTTTAATTTCAAGGAGGCTTGTTTGTGGAGGAAGATGATGCTATATAGATTTAGGTTGGAGCAAGGAGGGTGGATCACTGGAAGCCCGAGACTTCAAATGGGGTGGGTTTGTGGAAAAGTATTGTTTATGGTTTGGGTGGGGGGAGGGGGTGGCATTTGGGAGACATGTTTCCTTTGTTGTAGGGAATGGTGGGAGAATCAGATTTTGGATGAATATTTGGATCAGGGAGTACACTTTTTTCAATATTTCCGAGTCATATTGTGCTAGCAGTAGATAGGGGCACATTTGTGGCTAGTTATAAGTAGTGGAGGGTCGTCGAATTTGGCACCAGTGTTCAAGAGATTCTTTCAGGACTGGGAGCTAAGAAGTGGATGGTTTATTGTTTCTTCAATTCGAGGTGGGTAACTTCCAGGGGTTCATGATTCGATTCGATGGGTTCCTCATTAGAGTAGAAGGTTTTCAAGTAAGTTGTAAACACTCGAAATTTTGTTTTTCTGTTACTAACAATACAGGAGGGCAAAAGCGTTTTTTCTCACATTTCAGAGTAGCCCTGGAGGGCTACAACATCAAGTCAAACCACGGAGACATCAAATCAACCTTGGAGATTAACCCTAAAGAAAAGAAAGATTGGTAGCAATCAAATCCCGGAGACAAGCCCAAGGAACAGCCAAAAGCCCCATCAACCCTAGAGACAATTATGGGAGGGCAAAAAGGTCATTTTGACTAGTCAACATCAACAAACACATTACAGGTGTAAATTGGGTCACAAAGATCCATTGCAGCACTTCCGAGCGCAAACTACGCAAAACAGCTCAACGAACTACCTACGAATACTTGAAGATGTCATTTCGGTCATGAACCCATCTTCCCGATTCGGAAAAGGGCTAGCTATATGTCATTGCGTAGCTCTCGGAAAGAGCTTTCTGGAATGGTATAGCACACATTCATACGATACCCAGATTGCAAGATACGAAGGTTTCAGCGCACAGCACGGCGAATGGCTAGCCGGTATCTATCTAGGGATGGTTTTTACCCTTTTTATCTGCCTTCCCGAACTCAGAATGAGGCAAATAATATACCATTGCGAAGCTATTGGAAAGAACTTTCCGGATTGATATGGCACGTCTTCTAATTCCTCCCGAATTGAAAGTTATGGCTGTTCAAGTGCGCAGCATGAAAACCTGACCTAGGGGAACAAAAAACCGAGTAAGTGGGACCTACTTTTGGGCCGCTGCAGGTAGACCTGCGGCTCCCTCTTTTTCATCTACAAAAATCTGATCTAGGCTCATTTTAGAGTTAGAAAAAATATAGAGAGGGAATCGATTTTAGAGAGAGAAAGTGAGCGTTTCTTGTGTTTAAACTCCGTAAATCTCAATTGTAAACCCTCTTATACATATAAACTCATATATATTACAACATATCAAGTTTTAACCGGTAGAAATAGAGTTTTCAAGCTTCAAAAGCTGTCTAAAGCCTTCCTCGCTGCACACTGTAAGATCTTTTCTGGTCCGAAGATTTTAACTGCTTTTATATATATATATATATATATATATATATAGATTTCTAACGATTAGTTGTGTCTGGATCGTCAATCAGTGGCTTTTTCTTGTTTTATATATATATATATATATATATATATATATATATATATATGTGCATGCCTAGATTCTAAATTCGTGGTTTTTTATTGATTTAATATATAAATATATATAAGTATATATAATGGTTTACTGTGTTTAAATATCAATTTTAAATGTTTATTCAATGCAAAACTGTAATATTCCAAGTTTGTGGAATAGATTTATCTAAATCTAGCCATATCTAACTTTTAACCGGTTCAAAAGTTGTAAAACTAGAACTGTTGAGCTAGAATGACTAAAATTTATCTAAATCTAGTTTTTTTCTAAATTTTGTAAATATTAAGCAACCGCGTGACCCTAGATCTGTATATAGAGGAAGCTGGAAGCTTTGGCTACGCTCATGCAAGGATTTAATTAATGAATCCTTAGTTTGGCGACGTTTAGATTAAGTATCTGTTTTATTTCAATATATTTGTAATGCAGGCTATTCATGTGATATTATGTGAGCCTAGGAGCCATAGGATCTAAGATCCAGCTGACGAATCTAGATCTGGTTCCCATAGCGACCACTTTTCAGGTTATCTGACTAGCACCAAATCCTATGTGTGGTGCTCGGGCCACTTCGATAGCTTTCATGCCCATAAGACACCTGACACTTATATATATTATATTAAAGATACTTTGCATCTCAATAAAATCAAATCAAGCCGAATACGGAATAAAATTAAAGTATAAAAGGCCTCAATTCCTATGTGAGCGAAAGGGTTTGAAAACAACTTTTCAATATGCCATTTTCATTATGCTTAATATGTTAAAAATAAATTTTTCCATAAATCAAACACTTCATATATAGGTTCAAACAAGCATAACACTACTTTCAGATAAACACACTTCGAGCACATTTATTTGCATCACACATGCTTAGGGAATTGAAAAGACGCGGTAACCGTGTTTCACGGAAGTCGAGGGGTGCCTAACCTAACACCTTCCCCTCACTTGAGCAATCCCCCGAACTCCATGAATCTCAGGTTCCAGACCAATTAAAAAGAGTCACATTTGAGCCATATTGCAAGCAAACCTCTGTCAAAATTCTGGTTGAGTTGATACAACCATTTAAACTCATACCAACTGGAGACTCAGTTTAATCGGCCCAATCATTAAAATTAAATCTTTTTAAATAGTCGACATTTAGTGTTAGTCTTTTCCTAAAATCACCCTTTAAGCAAGACAAGTTCAACCGCATAGAAAACAAAAAAGGGTAAAAGTCAAACTCAAAGAAAAAAAAAAGAATCCAACCCAGAAAAAAGGAATTTCTCCCCCCAACGTCGACATTAGTTTTATTATCCGGCCCTTTAGGAGTAGGGGACTTCTTTTCAAGCATTATTTTTATGAAAGAAAAAATTCTATTAATAAAAAATAAAGGATGCAATAAAAGGGGAGCGAGAAGTCCACCCTCAACAAACTAAAGAAAACAAAATAAATAAAAAAGAGCACTTAAAAAAATATAACCCTCCGATCTCTACACAAGAAAGTGTTATTTTTTCATGGATGGCTTCTATGGGGTCGATTCAGGACTCATTATCGCGATGGGGCAAGCATTTAGCAAATGAGTCTTTCATATGTAAGAAGGATTGGGAATCAGCAGATCTCTTAAACTTACATTGTGAGATCGCAAAGAATTGTGTCAGAATCGTTTGTTCTTCTCGGGGTGGCTTGGGTGATGCCTAGATTGATTCGCAACTTGTTGGCTGCTTAGGTACACGTTTTCCCAAGAAGTACAGAAAGTGATGGGAAATGGTGCCTCATTTATGGTAGAGTACTTGGAAGGAGTGGACTTGTAGATATTTTGAAGAGAAGGAGAGTGTGACAACCCGGAAAATCGGATAGTCCAGAAATTAAGATTTAAAGAATTAGTTATTAATAAAATGAATTTTTATTAATAATATTATGTGCTATGTGTTTATTAATCGTTCTAGAACTTAGGATGATTATAATACGGGAGGATTCTGGCTACGAACTAGACTGAATGAGTACGAATTTTCAAGACGAAAATAAAAAAATTTCGGGAACAAAATATTTCCGAGGAAAAAAACGAAATAGGCACTATTCACCCGACAAAAACCTAAGGGTTAGGGTTTGAATAACCTAAGCCTTTTCAAGAGTTTGGTATTCCGTCAAAAGATTTGACGAGAATATATCGTGAAAAGTTAAGCAGATAAAAAAATTTCTCGAAAAACGTGCAGAAATCGGACGAAATAAAAAGGAAGAAAATTACTGTTATGTACTTTTCACTCGTTTAACTACGTTAGTGGAAAACGTGAAGGAAAACGCTTAATGTCGAAAAGTAATTTTCAGTTTTTCGGAGATCCGAAGAATACGTAAAAGTTAATCGGTAAACGAAAGACGAAATATCCAAAAATATTTGAATTCCAAGAATCGTAGTTTTCGAACTGTCGGACGAATTCCGCAAGACGGAAGCACGAAGCTTCCAAGAGAAGCTTCGTGAATAGTAAGGAGGTTAGTTGAGGAGGTGTGAATAGTAAATCTAGGGGCGAAATGACTATTTTATCCCTAACTTTGAAAATCTATATAAGAAAGGTATTAGTTGATTTTTTTCAAAATCAACCAACACCTTGAAAGAGAGAGAGTTCGGATGAGATAGAAGAGGAAAAGGAAAGAGGAAAAAGAAGAAAAACTTGCTCGTGAGCAAACTTTATCCGACGGAAGGAGATTAAAAGAGAAAGGTAATCTGAAACCTTGTCTCGTATAATTTTTCTTTTAAGTTTTCTATGTTTAAAACATAGCTTAATGAGAATATGAAGTAAATAATGTTAAGAATGATTTCATATGGTTGAAATCATTGAGAAAAAAAGAAATAGGAATTAGAAATTTATTTTATAAATTTCTTAAGGAAATATAAGATTCGTAATGAATTTGAGCGATCCGAATGAATCATATGAACGCTTCGGTAAAATAAGTAAGGAATGGTGTTTTATAATATCGAATTCCAAGAAAAAGTGAAATCGTAATCAAAATATCGATTAAAAACGAAAAACGCGAAGAACACACGAAGAACGCGAAGAACGTTGTTGATGGACAAATTTAATACCATCGTAGTGTAATTGTTGTTGATGGACAAGTTTAAAACCATTGCATATAAGTTAGATGTTTATTGCTTGGTTAGGAACGGTAGAAACGTTCATGAAGAACGGATTAAAACTTAGCTATAACGAAGTTATGGCGAAAATTTCGTAAAAGACGAACGAGAATTAGAAAGTGCGTAAATGAACCCGAACGTGTGGGGTTTCATAAAAATGTAAGAGAACGTAGAAAACGTGAGTCGTAGACTCAAGAACGAAAGAATTCCGAGTTCGGATGACCGAATTACGGACGAACGAACGAAGAACATTTAAAACGTAAAATGAACGAAGGATGAAGATTAAGCCAATCGAATGGCATGTTAACGAATTCAGAACGAAGTTCTGTTCGAGGGGGATTGAAGTACATAAGATAAGGAAGAGAATGGCTTTGGAACGACCTCGTTCCGAGTTATAACGAAGAAGTTATGGTATTGCAAAGTAAGCGTCTCAAGCATGTAAGAGACTTAGAAAAAAATTTCAAGGATTAAGGCTTGGGCATAGCATGCATGAAAGCGTGCCTTGAGAGGCGGCGCAATGGCTCCGGCCAAACAATTAGACAACTGCAGTGGTGGCTGCAGTATGAGAGATAAATAGGAAGCCAAAGTATGCAACACGGTGCAGGAAAAAAGCCAGAGAAGAGCTTTTAACTGCTCAACTCTTGGGAGAAGTGTAAGGGAAGATAAAGAACATATTGTTCACCTAAAGTAACCCTTAATCAAGTGATTTAAACCTTTATTGAAGGTTGAATGTAAAGATTGAACGGGATTAAAAGACAGAGAATTTAAGCGGGTTACGGAACCGATATCCGGGGACCGTAGTCGCGATAAACGAACGTGGGAATTGATATGGTTGTGATTCCTTAGACGTTGAGTGACGAGGATAATGAATAACATTTTGATGTTATGGTATGGTAAAGAGAGATAAGTGTAAAGCGTATAGACGCTGTGAACGCAACGCAGTTGCGATGAACAATCGGTCTTAGCATACAGCAAACTGTATGGCTTCGACATTAAAGAAGAGTAATGAACATGGGGTTCAGGTAATGGATAACGAAAGTATTTAGTAAGATATGAATTATCAAGGAAGCTGAAGCGAACGGTAAGAAGATTAATGGAAGCCGATCGTAATTTGGATATAGAATGATAGAATGAAATGTAAGCATTAAACACTTTAACCGACGTGAAGGTTAAGTGTATGCAAATACTAAACGGATAGAACCTACACCCCGTGTATGGTTTGACCGTAAGATAATGAAGACCAATGATTAAACCATGAATGGTGAAGAAGCTGAATTAAAGACAAGTACGCATAACGTAAAGAAGCCGAGTTAATGATTAACTTGAATGATCGTTCTGAGTATACAAAAGACTGTATGACTTGGACGATAAAGAATGAATCCTGAGGTATGGCATTTAGTTGTCAAAAAGCTATAAGAAATAAGAAATGGACTTAACGAACATTATAGTTTAATGGTTAAGATAAGTTAGGTTGTAGTACAATCGTAACCTTTGATGGTTGACATATGGGAGTTGGGCTAAACAATTCCTTCAGAGAGCGAAAGTATATACGAAACTGGCAACCGATCTAACTCACTGTGATGGCAGTGTAGACGAGACGGAAACTTGTTTATTGGTTGTTTGTAGGAAATCACTCAGAGTACCATATAGACTACTAGCAGAGAAGCGATGTGTGCCGAGTCCTAGAGAAGTTATAAAAAGAAGGTAAGAATGTAAATCATCAAAGATGATGAACGTATTGAGTAAGACATCTCCGTATGTCATGAAGCCGTAAACTGGTAATGAAAGTTGTCGCGTAAACTTAGGTTGCAAGAACGCGAACCCTAAGAAGTAAAGTTAAGTAAATCAATGCATAAGTCAAATATACATGACTAATTGGTGTATGTTTTGTTTTCCTTATGTGCTACATAGGAATTGGAATGAGCAGTTCAGCGTAAGTTGTAGCTGTGCGTAAGGCAAGTTTCCTAACTTCATTCATATTCTAAATGAATGCTAGTTTCTTAAACTTCTCAGATGTTGAACTTGAGAAGTTATGTCTATGTGCGAATGTGCGATATTTGTACAAGGTGGTAGAACGTATGAGGACTTGTGCCACAATTTGAACACTTCGGTGTTTCTATGAGATGAAATGTTCTGTGATTGAAATGTTCAATAAGAGAATGTTCTGTTTCTACATGAACCGTTATTGTTAAGTCTGTGCTATTGATTCTAGCCAGACATGATGTATATGGAAAAAGGTAGAAGGATGAACGTATTTCAAAGTGAATGTGAATAATGTTTCAAAATGATAGGAATCGAGATTATTCCTATTGTTCAAGCTGCTTCATAACCTTTGTTCGGTTATTGAAGTCTTAAAAGAATGTTTAAATTCTTGAAGTTGTTTGTTCAACTGTTATGACTTGCTGGAAAATTGAATGCTCACACTTTCTTTAAATGAAAAACATTTTCAGCATACGATGTTAGAAGAACTTAAGGATCCCGTAAAGATCAAGCTGATCGGTATCCAGATTAAGTGTCATTCATTTGATGAATGAATGTGAAAATCAAGTGAAGACTTGTAATATAGAATGATGTAATTAAACTATAGAATAGTTTAATGAACGGTTATGTATCCTTGGTGGCGGATAAAAGTCACTCGTGTAAGATGTAAAGAATAATGTAATTATCATTATTTGTAATGAAAGAGGTTATAAGTTATTAAAACTTGAGAATTGAGAATGTATGTTGTTATATTTCAGTATATAATGATGTATGTTTGGAAAGAAGTGGGACCGTGACGTACGGAATCCGGGTATGAAGATAGACCGGATTTCGGGGCTTTACAGAGAGCTCAGTTGTTAACATTAGTTTGTTATTCTTGAGACTCCTATTTGTTTGGTAGAATGAATCCGACTGGTTTCAATAGAGTATTTTGCTGATTTATCTCGGAGTTGAGCCTGGTTGCTTGGGATGTGGTTGTTTTTTTTTTGGTTTTGGTTCTAGGCTATGTTATCTATTTTAAGGTCCACAAGTTATTTTCATTGTTTTTGCATACGCAGGATTGCATCCCCTTTTGATGCCATTTATGCATGAGTACTTACTATTTAAAAAAAAAATTGAAAAACTAGTCAAAGGACTTGGTGGTTAACCTTAAGAGTAGAAATTTAGAGTTCATTGTGGAAAGGAGTCAAAATCTGCTTGGCAAAGACAAAGCCTCTTGTTGCATGGAAATAGAAAACACAGGATGCATGCAATGCTTGATCCTAAATAAAAACATATAAAACAGAAGCTTCAAAGTATTCAAGAACACGAAAATACCTGGGTCTTAGAGCTTGAAAGATGTATTCAGTAGCATTTGGTGGAAGAGTTTGCCACAACTTGTACGGCCCAGTGCCAGCAAGTCCCCTGAAGACAGAGTTAAAATTACGTTAATATTTGACACTTTTATCAATAGCAGTGACATAAGTTTCCATACACTTCAAGACCTCAATCTAAATTACCGATTGCTTGCTAAAAATTGCACCTACCTGCTCTTTGTTGTTCTTGCAATCTCGTGTGGATAGTTAGGGGTTCCCTTGTACATTTTGCCTCCCTGACAGTTGTTTTTTGTCTGATGCAACGGCAAGTGAAGTAAGAGAACAGGACCAGACCCAGATGACATGACATTTTCCCTCCATCCAAAGTCAGTAAATGCATTTTCAGTAGGCCCTTGTATTATTTGTTTTGTATGCTCAATTTCCATTTGTAGTTCTGTGCTTTCTCTTTCCACTGCTCTTTCAACACTGAAACGCAGCTTATTGTCCCCGCATAGCAATGCCACAGAATTAAGTGAGACAAAGCTAATGTTACTGATTCCAAAGGCAGCACAACCAGATGAATCCAATCCTGGGAAACTGCTAGCTATCCAGCTAACAGATTCAGCATTTAGCCCACTGCACCCTCCAATATCCCTATCTCCAAGAATAACATGAAATGGTAGGCCAAGAAAGGGATCTAACATCCCGTGCAACTGCTGGATCACAGATGACCACTTGCTTCTGCTCAACTCTGAACCTCTAGCAGAAACATCTCCTAATACAAGCAGCATATCAGGCTTCAAGATTTCAAACGATTTCTGGTTTCAAATATTAGCACACATGAAATTATCAGATTATGAAGTTCAGGCAAACATAGTTTAAATAAAGATCAAGCCCAGTTTGTTTAAACTAAGGTCAAGTGTAGTGATAATCTTTGGACAGTATATGAGGCTAGATAATCATGTAATATTCAGAATTTATTCTGACAAACCAAAGGAAGAAAAGCCTAAGATGGACATTGACAATACATCCTAAGAATCAGGTAAATAGTCGTAGTTCTACAAAGATTAAATTGGTATAATTAGGAATCCATGGCTAAAAGTAAGAATTCCTCTTCTTCTAACATAAAAAAAAAAGTATGAAGTAAAGTGAAATCTACTTTAAGTATATAAGTAAATTGGAAGACAATCCTAAACAAACACCATATCTTGCATATCCCAACATCTACAAGAATTGACCTTCAAATACAACATGATCTGGAACCACTAGTCAAGAGCCAAGAAAAACTACCAATATTCATTTTATGGAGTTCATATTATGTTTAATTGGGAGAAATTGATGTAATTAATTATTTAATGTAATGATGGGGATTTAGGATATTCTATATTGATTAGGAAATTTTATTAATTAGTTAAGTCTTTTACTTCCCTATACTTTTTAATTTCAATGTAAAACTAGTGTTTCATTCTTTTTAAATAGCAATGTAATTCCCACAAGTTCTAGACATAAAACTTTGAATATTGATTATTGAGACTATTCTTATTGACTGTGATCAATTTCCTACTCTTCTGTGGTTAAGGATCCTAGGGGTAGTGGAGTGCGGAGCTTCTCCATAATTTTGTTTTTATTGTTTTCCAATTATTTTCTACCAATTATTCATCTTGAATATCTTGTCCTGAATCACAAGAGTCCTAGTGCACATGAAGGCGTCTTTACCAACTGAGATTCTTCTTACAATATTTGCTACTTCTTCCTAACTTTATTTAGTTACCATCACTGTGAGTTGAAAATTCTAACACAAAGCTGAACTTTGCAACTTTTCATTAGAGTTTAAATAAGATTGTTCTTTATTAAGAGAGGTTTCAGACTTGTTCCTTAACTCAAACCATGTATTTATTTTCTTTATAATTTCAATAGGTTAACCTGAGCTTAATATTCTTCTAATTCACATTCCCATCTTCTTTTATGTCCTTGAGAATTTAGTTCTTCAAAACCATTGAGCCTAAAATACAAATTAGCTTAAGGACTGACTACTGAGACTAATGGTTACAACCAGAATGTAAAAAAAAATAGCAATCCTTTCGAAGATGCAGACTCCTTAAAGTAAACGAGGGAAACTTTTATGGAGAAATTAAAGTGTGTTTATAAAACTGACTCTACGTACTAATAGAACCAAATCCAATTCAAGGAAGAGAAAAGGTTCTAGGGTCTAATAGTATCTTCAAAATTGCATATCATGGAAGAAGTGATTTATTAAGTATGTATTGGTTAAACTTAGCTAACTGCTGATCAGTTTCTCATGTTGCTATGCACGCCCAGCTACTACAAATATGAGTTGCTCTTTTTTCCTTCTTCCTTCTTCATTGAGACCATTTTTATGATTATGGATGCTCAAACATGCTATTGCCTCAAAAACCAGACTAGAGATGCAGTTCTAAGCATTTTATTCACTAAAGTTCCATTATCTTCTTCCTCAGCGTACTCAGACTGTCTCTCTTTATTAATATTTTCTCGCCCTCCTTTACTATAATAATGAAATTATCAATGAAGTTCATAGACAGTCTTTGGGTGGGTTTGCTGAAACCCACATGATTTCATTTCTTCTTTAGCTATAAAATCAGGTCATCCATATGCTTTCTGAAATTACAAATTATTTTTTTTTGTGTCCATGGTATTATTTGTTTGGTTATTACTTATAAGTGCTCTATTTCTTCATTGGAATCTGTTAATTGAAGAGTTGTCACGGTATTTACACTTCTATCTAACCAATTCTATTATACACAAATAGACTGAAGTTTGTCAGCAAATTATCTCTGCAGATTTTTGCGCTTTTTAGTATCCTACCAAATGAGACTTCTACAAAGCTTTGTGCAATAAAACCTTTTCCAGCTTATTTTCTTCTTTTTTCTTGCTTTGTTTTTGGTAGAATTTTACCTGCAGCAAGTTATTTTACTAGCAAGCTTCGCAGTAGAATTTCTACCATTATTAGTCCAAGCCCTTCATTCAACAAATTATCAACCCTACCAACCCAAAACTCCGACATATAACCAATTAACATCAACTGACTTCCACTCTTCTTCCACAATTTCTGTTCAGAACACCACATTTTCACTGTGACAGATCCGTAATTTCCAATCCTATACTAGAATTCTTTGAAGATATCAAAATTAATTTTACTCCTGCCCTGGACTTTCTCTTACAATCCAGAGTAAATCTTCAAACTTACCAAAAAGGTTTCTCAATTAAAAATGTTTACACTACTGATAAGGACATTGGCATGGGTTGATTCAAACAACACTAAAGGAACGTGGAGAGATTCAATTCAAGTGTCAGTTGGACCAATTACAAAGGTTAGAACTAAAAGGTTCAAGCAAGGCCTCAATGAATTGATCCAACATGTTTGGGCTGAAGCTAACTCAAGGAGACCCAAGGAGGAGGCTAAGGAGCACACAAGTTTGGATCAGTTTGATACAAGCCCAATTCACAAATTAGAGAAGATTAATTTAGCAAAAAAAAAAGAACTAGAGAAGATTTTGTTTCCTAAAATATTAGGCATATTATATTGTATTTTGTTTTCTTTTGTTTTAGGTAATTTAGCATGGTCTAGGGGGGTTATGATTTATTTTGATTGCAATTCTAGAAATTTCTACTAGGGTAAAATTAGGGTAACACTTTTAAGGTTTTTATGACCATAATTAAGTCTTTGTACTAGTATAAATAGTTCTGGTCAAGGGTTTTGGATACTAATTGATTTAATAGTACTTTTTAGATTACTTGAGAGTATTCTATCTTTGTTTTTTTCAAAAACTCGTGATCTTATCGGTGTGTCCGTGGCAATCAATCCAACTTATCAGGCATCAACTCATATAAGTGTTTGTAGCGTCATCTACTGATATACACATTAATTATACACTATAATATTCTCATATTTATTATTGTGTGTTTATTTTATTTAACTAATACATTTTATTTGATTTTGTAGGATTTATCTTATTTATCTTGGGGAGCAAATAAAATATTACATGGGACTCTAGGAGGATCATGAAAGTCAATTTGGAGATTTAGAGATAAAAGAGAAAAGAAGACAAAGTTCAATGTATTAGTATTAGGTTAAAATTTAATTTTCCCTATAAATAGTTCTCTTATTTTAGAGAGGTACCACTTTTTATTATTTTTTTCTTCTGTAATTCCGCGGGGCAAGGAGGGAGCAGTACTTCTTTTCTGAATGTTGATAACTTCCAAGTTTTATTGTTCAGTGAATTGGTAGTTTTAAAGTTTTAATATTATTTTATTTCCTTCCTTTTGGCTTTGCAGGATTACTAGTTCACAGTTTCTTTAATTTTCTTTTAATTCTCAACGTCCTCTTAGATGGTTCATATTTGATTAATCTTTAAATTTTTAATTATTGCTCCTTTGTTTTCGTAAATAGAAATAATAATAATAAGTTTCTCTTTTAATTCATATTGATTCCATGGCTAACTAAATTTTTAATACACTAGGAATTTCATAATAATTAATTTCTTACCGTTCCTATGTTAATGCCTAATTGTTTACTTCCTTCATTTTTACCTTCGCGCAAAATTCATTGGGGTTCTTATATTGATTGCGAGTTTTGATAAGTTATAGTTAATCTGTGAATTTTTTATAACTTATGATTGCCCATATTAATTATATATAATTTTGGAATTAATTTTGAAAATAAGAAATTGTTAATTATTTTAAAGGAAGGATAAAAAATATTTTGGGTTGTCCCATGTTAAATTACTTTTTTTAATAACCAAACTTTTAAAATTATTAGCATTAAATATCTCATACTTTTCTTATTCTAATTCTTCCATATTTAAGACATTATTTATTTTGTCATTTTATTCGGATTATGTGAAAAGTCCACCGGGACTTTTTATCTCGGAGGGAGTAGTATTTAGATTCAGATTCTAAGTATCTTATTCATTAATTAGTATTAATTATTAAGCATAGTTTAGTTAGTTAATCATCACCACCATCTTTGTTTCTAATTTACCTAAGATATTAATTAAGGATATATTAAAAAATTGATATAATCTTTGTGGTTCGACCTGCACTTGTCAAATCTACTATAGACGCTTTGCACTTGCATTACATAATTTTAACACATCATCTACCATAAATCAATCGTTAACTATACCAAAGTTATCGCATCCATAGGTGTTTGTGGCGTCTTCTACTATACATCAACCGTTAATTGTACCAAAATTACCGCTTTAATATAAGCGAGAGGTCAAGGTGTCATTGATGTTCCACCCATAATCATTGCTAAAACGATCCAAGCGACGACCACCTCATGCAAGCGAGCCGTTGAGTTTATCATTTGGTATCAAAGCCAAATTTCTAACGGGTTACTTATCCTTTTATTGTTCTTGCTGCTTATTATAAAAAAATAAAAAGTGTTCGCATATTATTGTATTGTGCTAACCCAATTGTTCCAAATCCACAGCTATCAACCATCCTCACATCCGAATACATCATCATCAATTCCAAACATACAAAGCCATAAAATTCCGCAAGCCTAACTAGCTTTGCCACAAATTTAAAGGCATACAAGAACCAAGCCAGTCCAAAATCAAAAATAAACCAAGGCCAACCGAAGAAATTAATCCCATAAAAGGTGTTCCAGACCATGTGTATCAAGGTCGCTTAAATACTTTCAATTTAGATTGTTCTTGATAAGCTCTTAATTGGTTGTAATAGATTACAGTGATTAGTAATTAGTTCAAGAAAAGAACATAAAAGAAGAATACTTGAGGGGGGAAAAAAGAGGCAAAAGGTGAGCTCAAAAGAGGGAAAAAGCCATTCGAGTATATACACGAGCGTAAAGTGAATTATTGATAGAGTG
Source organism: Panax ginseng (assembly GCA_020205605.1). Lineage (NCBI taxonomy): Eukaryota > Viridiplantae > Streptophyta > Magnoliopsida > Apiales > Araliaceae > Panax > Panax ginseng. Next base: position 88,223,634 of record CM035144.1, read on the forward strand.
ATGCACATGAGGGAGTGGTGAGGAGTTTTTATTTAACTAACTCTTATTTTGCAGCAAAAAAAAATTTCTGACACAAAGAATAAGGGTATTTTTTGAAGAACCTCCATCAACGTTTAATCCGAAATTTACAATGGAAGCCATGATGAAGGAGTTTTCCAGGAAGTTGGACATGACAATGGAACAGATGCATGAACGCGTTGATTAGATAAGTGTTACACGAGGAGCACAATTTCAAAACACTCCTGGTGTGCGTAGAAGGGGAAGAGCGCAACCTAGGGGAGCTAGGATGGAGGACGAAGGGTACTATGTAGGTAGGGTCAGTGATGAGGAGGACCATGATCAAGACATGGACAGCAGGAGATATGGAGAATGGGGTAGGGCTGAATTGGAGGAGGGTGACCCAATGAGGTATGGAGGAAGGATTAGTGGAGATAAGAACAGGGATGATAATAGCTTGGGCAACATTATGATGAAGATTCCAACTTTCTAGGAAAAGAATGATCTTGAGAAGAGTGATTACCCCATGTTGAGTTTGCGTATAGTAGATCTGTTTATTCTGCTACAAATTTTTCTCCATTTAAAGTTGTATATGGTTTTATTCCTTTAAATGGATCTAACATAATTACCTATTTCTAAATATACTAACTTAGATGGGAAAAAGAAAGTTGATTTTGTGAAGCAGATACATGAGGGCAAGACTCAATATAGAAAGGAGAACGGAGAAATATGCCAAGCAAGCCAACAAGGGGCGTCGTCAAGTAATTTTTGAACCTAGAGATTGGGTATGGATGCATATGAGAAAAGAACGAGTTCCAAACCAAAGGCGTTCTAAGTTGCGTTCACGAGGAAATGGTCTTTTTAAAGTCCTTGAGTGCATCAATGATAACGCCTACAGATTGGATTTATCAGATGATTATGGTGTTAGTGCTACTTTCAATGTTACTGACCTAAGTCCGTTTGATGTAGGTGATGATTTGAGGACAAATTGAGAAGATAAGGGGAATGATGGAGAATGATGAGGACATGGCATGGGCTGATTCAAACAAGACTAAAGGAGCGTGGGGAGATCCAATTCAAGTGCCACTTAGACCAATTACAAAGGCTAGAACTAAAATGTTCAACCAAAGCCTCAATGGAATTATCCAAGATGTTTGGGCTAAAGCTAACTCAAGGAGAACCTAGGAGGAGGCTAAGGAGCATGAGACACAACTTTGGATTAGTTTGATACAATCCCAATTCAAAAATTAGAGAAGATTTTGTTTTCTAAAATATTAGGCATATTATATTGTATTTTTTTTTAAGGTAATTTAGCATGGTTCTAGGGGAGGTTATGATTTATTTACTTCTACTAGGGTAAAATTAAGGCAACACTTTTAGGGTTTTTATTAACATAATTAAGTCTTTGTACTAGTATAAATAGGTCTCAAGGCCAAGAGTTTTGGACACCAATTAATTTAATAATACTACTTCTTTTTAGATTACTTTAGAGTATTTTTATCTTTGTTGTTTTTAAAAACTATAAATCTTATTGGTATGTCCGTGGCGATCAATCCAACTTATTAGGCATCAATCCATAGGGGTTTGTGGCATTTTCTACCATACATCAACCATTAATTATACCAAGATTACCGCTTCAATATAAGCGAGGAGTCAAGGTGCGACCATCTCACGCAAGCTAGCCGTGTTTTTCAACTACTAGTTAAATTATGTAATGAAACTCAGAATGTACCTCAATAGCCAGTATTTACCACCATTCCAAGGGGAAAAAATATGGGACCGGTAGCAAAACCCATATAAAAAATTCTCACACAAAAGATTATTACATATTAGACCCATAAATCGAACAGTTATAGTGCACAAAAAATTACCAAAGTCATGAATTTGCAACCCAAAAATCAAAAATCCAAAACCTCATTCTGACATACCTTGAAGAATTTGGACAAGTAATGGTCTCTGAAGAAAAGATTGAAATAACCAGCTTCGGAGCCCAATAGCAGCAGATTTGCCACCATCATCACCTTCAGATCATCATCATCATCATTATGAAGGTGGTAATATTGCTCGTCCACGTGACCCTCCTCTGGATTCGCGCCGGGAACCACCGCGCAGGAGGGGATGGAAATTCTGTCCTCGTACACAATGAGAACGCCGATTATGATCAGAGGTAATATTCTTCTCAGCCCCATCAGGGAGACTCGGAACTAAACCCTAGAATCTAGGAATTTCCGCCATTTTTGTGACTCGCTGTCTGTTTGTTACAGACTTTACAGGATTATTACTTTTGCAAAATCTTAGATTGTAGTTCATCAACTTTGTGCGAACGGTATGTGTAGAGATTTTTTTATCTTAAGCAATTCAATTAAATTAGTGTATATATATTTAGTTAAAAAAGATCAAAAAATAATTTATAGGTCAGTTACTTGTAATTCAAATGTAGATTCTAATTAAAGTGAAATTATGTGTAATAAAATAGAATAGTAATACATGCATATCTAATGGGCTGTTTGATAAAAACTAAATAAATCTGAATCTGAATGAGCTGAATCTGAATGAAAAATATTATTTGATAATTGATATGTCTGAAATATCTGAATAACAATATTTTACTATTTTATCCCTCTAAACTATGCTGAACAAGTATATAATTTTGTCTTGACGTAATTAAAAAAATTAATTAAATACAATATTTCTTGTACAACAAATAAAAATAAATAATTCAAATAAATTATCAAACAATGTATTGAATAATTAAAACAATTTTAACCCAAGTTTCATAGAAAATAAGAAATGTAACGAGTTAAACAAACATGTCAACATAATAATAAAATTACATTAATTTTAGTGAGTCACTTTATAGTTCACGAGCAATTTGGTCACGTAGATTGTTCATATATTGTACGCCTTGAGGGCCCCATTGCACTGCATCTTGCTCTCCTTCGTGATTTTCTTCATATTGTTCATATCTTCATCAATTGTGGTAGCTTGATTATATTGAGCAAATAACTCATCCTCAATATTCTCTTTTCTTATAAAATTGTGAACAGCAAAACATGCAATAACTACATCTCTTTGCACTGAAAAAGGATAAGGCGCCATTTGCTTCAATATTGGGAATCTTGCTTTTAATACACCATGTAGACACATTTCAATAATATTTCGAGTGGGCATGAGCATGGTTAAACTTTTCTTTTCTATTTAAGGTATGTGGACGTCGAAAATCGCTAGCGAAGACCTCAGGTTGCGATATGGAGATAAAAGCCTAGAGTGTTTGTATATGCAGCATCACAAAGATAATATTTATCTGCAATTATAAAAACAAAATTTAACCCAAGTTATGAAAATAAATAATCAAATATGATAATCAAATAAAAAGTTGTAATACATACTTTGAGGGCGAGATGGAAAGTTTAGGAACTAGGATCAAGACAACTTCATTAATACTCTTGAATCATGTATTATTCCTTTCCATCCAAATTTCAAACAAATGTGAATATCATATTGAAGTCACAAATTCCTAATACATTTTGATAGCATTCACCCCTTCCTCGTCCTCTATAGCGAGCTTGTTGATTGACAGGAATAACTGCATGTACAAGTGTGCAATCTAGTGCACCAACCGCTCCCTACATTGAACGATTATATTTATGCTATCCACATATTCGCAAATATATATTTGTGCCAATTATATTTATCAAATTTAAAATTACATACCAAAAATTTTCTCCGTAAGTCTTTATGGGTCCCCGGAACATTTGGATTTGGATCAAAAGATGTGGGCACTATGATTTCCTTTACAAATTCTATCATTCCATTCAGCACCTCGTGAAAAAATTTATGAATTGTTTGTGTAGAGTGTTGAAATCTTCGTTTCACTACTCTAAATCGTTCGTTATGACCTATTATAGTTAAGAACATAGCAATCTTTTCCTCAATAGTTACATACTTACTATCTTGTACCCATTGTTTTTGCCTAAAATGATTGCATAAATGCACATATGCAACACGTGAAAGTCGCATCAATTCTTGACATTGCGTACTTGATCCATGTAATAACTCCAATGTATAAGCATGTCCACTCAAGATTGAAGTGTTATCTCTAATTCTTGGTATGTTTGTTGAATGAATTCGTTTCAAGTAACAATACATAATGATTAAGCATAAAAGTTGATCTTCAATAGTCATGCTTGACCTATCTCCAAAAACAGTGATAGCAAAAATATTTAAAAAAAATATGTTTGCGATATAATGAAACTCAGATAATGACCATATGTTAAGTTCAACATGATCCATCAAAACAATAAGCACATATAATAAGTTACTAAATAAATCAAACTTATAAATTAAAAACAAATAAACAAATCTACTATAAACAAATATACTTTTTGTACAAAGGGAACTACAAATTACTCCCACTGCTTCAATAGTTGAATTATCCATTATCCATTTCAGTTATGCTAACAACGCATGCTAACTTTGATCATAAACATTCGAGTAATTTTTTATTTTTTTCTTAAAATACTTGGTTTACAGGAATATAAAGCTTGCATAAAGTGAATGCCACATATGTACTCTGCCAAAGAAAGCATGATAGGCAGATCAAAAATTTGAACATTGTGAAAGGAAATGGGACTAAAGATTCTTGAAACAAAATTAAAGAGAATGATATCTTAAATGAAAGCTGAAACAACATATAGAGGGTCAATATATGAAACATCTAATGAATCAAAAGCTTTCTAATCTCTATGTAAGGTACACATTTTATTGAAATGCTATACATATATAAGATTAAACCCAAAACTTAAAAGAAGCCATATAAACACAAAGTTGAAACTAAAAATTGAATCTTTAATGAAAATAATCAAACCCAGAATGCCAAAACTAATAACACATCACAAAAAAGTTATTTGTGGAAAAATAAAGCTACATTTGCATTTGATCCCCTAAATTGCACAATAGAAACCAGTTCAATATACCCATAAACATATCCATGGATAACACCCATATAATAGAGAGTGAGGCATTTAAATCGATGGATCTTTCTAGCCAAATTTACAAACTTTCCCTAGCAAGAAAGTTGAAAACTATCAACCCCCATTGATGGAAAAATAATGAAAATCGTAGATTGGTGTACCTGTCTGGGATTCAGAAATTGGTGACCATCCTTCTCTCTGTTTAATGAATTGTTGAAAGAAACTAGTACTCCACTATAAATCAAACCTCAAATGCTCTTCTTATAAATATTTTGATTTCTTCTTTTTATGGATTGGACCCTATTCACGGTGGATTTAATGGCGAGGACGTTTATACCCTTTACTTATATATGTTGTTCCCTTTCTCCCCAAACAATATAAAAACAAATTGCTAACCCTTGTTCCCAATGATGCAGAGAAGAGATGAAGCAAATGACGAGAAGAAACATAGATCAAATTAGTAGGCGATGGAGCGGTGACGATGAGCGATAAGACGAGAGACGAGGGTTACCCGTCGAGAAGCGATGGACCAACGATGCAAAGAAGAGATGGAGATGGAGACTAAGATGCGAGAGAAGAGATGGAGAGCCAAATGCAGAAAGCAACGCTAGGGATGGAGAAGCGGCAACATCGAGGCTATTTGGGTAAAACTCATGATTCAAATTAGATTTGGGTCAATTTTTTAAAAGAATCGGTCACGATGCATTCGGTCCAATTCAGATCTCAAATTTTATAAACAAACAGTCTGAATGGCTGAATAGCTCAGATTCAGAGCCATTCAAACCGTTTCAGAGCAAAACAAACAGGCCCTAAATTCCTTTACATTTTTATCCCATTTATTTACGTACATAAATATTTAATATTAATATAAATTTGTCAATTTGTATAATAGCACTCTTTGGTAGCAATTCGTTCAAGTCAAATAAATGTAATAGACTAATAACTAAGGTTGTAAACGAGTCGAATCGATCCGGATTTTAGGCTGCTCAGATTTGATTCGAGACAAAAATGTCTTGCTCGTATTCGATTCGAATTCGAAATAAAATTTAAATAATGTACTCGTATTCGACTCGATACAAAAAATAATACTCGAAGTTCAACTCGACTCGACTCGAAATTATATTCGAACTACTTGTTTTGAATCGAACTCGAGTAAAAACGAGCTTATATAATATTATTGATTCCAAATTTATAATTTACAATATACAATTTTAAAAAGTTAGGCATATGAATTACAAAATACACATTAGTAGCGAAGAACAACATTAACAATCAAGTTTCTAGCAGTGAAAGATTATCCAACAAGCAAAGATCACAAGGATTGAAGTTTCCAAAGAAGCAAAAAGATTAACATTGATTCATTCAAGTGTCCAAGTCGAGGATGAGAATTATCGGTAGATTCAGTAATCTCATTCAGTAATCTTTCCGATCAATGTATCTTCTTGCCTCATAATCCTAAATAAATAAATATCCTAAGTAAATAAATATATAAAAAGAAATTAAGGCATCTGAGTAATAATAAGGTACATTTACTTGACAAGAATAAACAAATGTGCACACATATGCAAACATATACAGAGTGAGTGAGAGACCCACGTAATATCTTGAAGCATAAGAACATATCATTCAAAAATGGAAACTTACAAATGGATAGATTTCATGATTGTACATATCCGAATATATACTCTTTCCGGCAATAACCAAACACATTCAAATTTAATATGACAACACAATATAACGCTACCATGAGCAAAGGTAAGAGTCATACATCGCCACTAGAAAAGTTTTTTTTCATGCCCATTTCCTTGATATGCATCAAGATCGATTATCATCACCCAGTAGATTGTTTGAAAAGAACTCATGCTTCAAGTTGATTCAAATATAAAAGCCCGACTTATCAATGCATAAAAGCAAAGTATGACAAAGATCTTCTTGATATGGTTTTGCAAGTATCATTACCTTGAAATATTTAAACGGATAAAAGCATAGTGAATGCAGAGAGATATGTCTCGCATAAGCACGTAATCCACCTCCATTTATCGGCAGAACAATGGTGGAATCCACCACCAACATTGATGGCCTGACCTCGCTCTTTTTGCAAGCTTTCACGCCAAAATGGTCCCTCCCACCTATATAACCCGATCGGTGTCACATTCAACAAGAATCAAATAAGAAAAATTTTGAGTTAAAGCAACCGAGAATCCATGAAAGAAATAAAATTGCAAGATTTACATTAGGGTGTTCAAGCAAGCACATAATCTGCAGTTCTCGTTTCAGATCTCTTATCCCGCAACACCTTCTTTATAGCAACAACTTCGCACAATTTCAAGCACTTGGCCTAAAAGAATCAAGCGAAGAAAAGGAAAAGCAAAACAAGAAAGTCGATGTAAACTATTTAGCAACAATGTATAGTAATCGAAAAGACCTTTCAACCAAACCTCAATTCTATGTGAAGACAATATGCCTCCAAATATCGAAGTTTACACGATAGACGACACCAAATGAACGAAGTACAACCACACGCGCTCGCCGCCATATATGACATGTGCTAGAATAAATCTCGGATGTACTGCAACTTGATAAAAGTCGACTCATCCCCATCCTCAAAAAAGAAGTAGGAACAGTCCTCATAAATCCTCAACACTAGAATAAAAGAATAACTAGCATTATGACACCACAAAAAAGCCTATACTAGAGGAAAAACAACAAAATTAAAGCATAGGTAATTCAATAACATTAAACTGGACTACTCAAATCACCTGCTTTTTTTTGCCATTTTCACCACCCACCAAAGTCACAATTATCTGACCAGTTTCTATTCCATTACCACTAACAACAGTGGCTTCAATATCCTGCATGATAAAAAATAAAATCAGTAAAGCTCTGACAGACACTCAAATGAGCTTCTGCTTCAACACTCAAATGCTCGAACCGTGCAAGTTAACATGTGTCTATTAGATAAACGAACCGTGCAAGTTAACATGTGTCTATTTAAATGGCTAGTTGAACCAGTGCTTTGATGTGCAAGTTTAGCAAAACAGTAAGTGCACTGAATTTTTTTGGTACCATCTTGTAATTTAATAATGTTAAATTCAGACCAAACCTTTGAAGTTTTCCTTTTCTTTTTTCCTTCTATGTTTTCTTCATCAACAGTACCTTTCTCTCCTTCGTTAGGATTGTCAATTACAATGATAGCATCACCGGTGGCAGAAATATTGCCATTATCATAGGCTTGAGAAGGATTAACTACTGGTGTTGATTGATTAACCAAGCCATCTGAAAAAAAAAAGATAGATAAATAATAGAAGTATAGGATGTTAAATGAATTTGCAAACTAATAACTTACCAACAAGGCTAATAACTACATAACTATATATGAATAACTACATAAACTTTGAGATGCATGAATAAATCAAGGTTTTTTTAAGAAATCATTTCCAAAACTAAAAAATATCTAAGTTGTAGTTGAGAGACTTCAGTTCAGTATATACCCTTACAAAAAATAATCAAACAAATACATGACTGTAGGTACACATTTGATGCCTTCCCTAAAGCAGATCAAATAATTAGATATGAAAAGGTAAATGAATGCATATCATTACTACTGCACATAAAAATTAGAAAAAGACATAAATAATGCATACCATTATCGTTAGCACTAGTTAGTTGAGAACCAGTAACAGACTCAGAGTTTGACATTTTGAAGAAGTTTAGGTCGAGGGTTTAGAAGAAAATAAAACTAGGGTTTCGTATGATTTGGGGAAAATGAAATTGGGGTTATATAAATGAATTTGCAGACTAATAACTTACCAACAATTGAAGTTAAGCCTTATATCTCTTTCAATTCTCTTAAATCACAGCCATGTATCTGCAGATCTTGAGATTATCTACAAAATAAATGATAGAAAACTGTAGATTGTTATTTCCTAGACAAAAATTAAAGTCAGACTCTTACGATTCTCTAATATCGTCGACCTCGAACGAACTAAGAAGTGAAGAAGAAGAAGTGCGAAAGAGGAATCAAGACGTGGAAGATCGGATAGGGAAGAGAAATCGTCAGTCAACCGCCCAAAAAATCAACTAAGATTTACATATATTCATACTCGCGAACGATAATCGAACGTATTCGATCGAATTCCTGGCGAATGGTTCAAAATCTTACGAGCTACTCATGTAGAAAACGAGCAGAGTACTACTCTTCTCACATTCGGATCGTGAAAAGTGTCGAATAATAAAAGCTGCTCAAAATCGACTCGCCCATTATATCTGAACTCGAGTCCCGTTCGGGTTTTTTCCGAAGTCGACTCGATCCGAGCAGGCAAATTCGTCGACTCGTTTTCGTTTTCAATTTTTACTAATAACCTTCAAATGCACTAAACTACTACATTAATGTGATTTTGTTATAAAATTATAATATGAATGTCTAGATTCATTCCTCATATCTTTATTGTAATATTCTTTGAGCTTTTGAAACTTCCATGTCTTTTAAGTTTTGAAACTCATGACCTTTGAGTTTGGAAACTTCCGAGTATTGATATTCATGCACCTATAAATAGAAGAATTGTAAAGAGAATAGAAGATATATATACAAATATACTACAAATTATATGATATGAGAATGCTCTAGTTTCACTAATTATTGTTCTTAATATTAGTATTCTATTATAATATGTTATCAACACGAAATGTTCCTCACTTTCGTCTTGAAAATAATCATATTTAATTTGAAGGAGAAGGTATGTTTATCTATTATATATATATATATATATATATATATATATATATATATATATATATATATATATTAGCGCCCCAAATTGCACCACACTTGTCTCAAATTTGGTTGTCACGTGCTAACTCTAATAACAAATCAAAATCTCACACAACAGAATGATAGAATAAATTACATTGTTATAACATAATTATTCTTGTCCCAAAGTCTTGCAACCATTACTAATACAATACAACTTAAATTAAACATAACTTAATATAAATAAGTTCTTCTACAACAGAATAATAGTACATTCCTAGTACTATGGAACTAACTACTCCAAAGCCTTCTCTTTACCCTTGTCATTTCCAGAGGGTTCACCACGTTTTGCCTTAACTAAAATTTTTAAAGAAAACAATGATGAGCAACAAGTTTGCCCAGCAAATAATATAGCAATAAGGGTGCTCAATATAGTTTTAGCTTCTCAAGGGTACAATAATAATGATAGTTCAAGGATAGCAAGTAATATCAATGGTTCTCAACAATAATATCTACGGACAGAAATATATCAATAAGATTCAATGTTTAATCAATTCAAGATTTCAAAGTAATGAATACTGAGCAGTTACTAAGGACTATGAACTTCTCCTAGAATTAACAATAATAAACTGATAATTCTACAAAACGAGTACAACAGGTGATCAGCCTACAGTACCCTATGTCATGCATTACATTTAATCATTCTCATGTGTGGACGTCGGTTCCCCGACATATATATAATTCCCCTACCAAGAGGGTTGTTCATCTCAGTTATAAGAGTCCGCACCAAGTTAATTTGGTTTGGATAGCTTTCGATCAAATATCAATAGTGTAGACACTCAAAATTTTTCTGCCTACCTGTTACTAACATTGTAGGAAGTGCAAAATCTTCTTTCAGAGATAACCTTGGAAGACTGTGACAACCCGAATTTTTATAAGTTATTAAAATAAGAATTTAATAATTAAAATTCTTATTATGAGATGTTTTGAGTTTGAGTATGTATATATATACGTGCTAGATATATTTTGAGATATGTGATATGGTATGAAGAGAAATATATATTCATATATTTGGAAAGTGAGGTTTAATAGTTAATTTAACTATTGAAGAGAGAGTAAATGAAATTGTTACGAAGACAAAAATTGACTGAATGTTATTAGTTAATTTAATTAGGTTGAAAACTATATTATGAAATAATATAAATATAATTTGATTGTTATGCCTTATTGGCAATGGAGTTGTTATGAATTAAAATTCATAAATATTGAGAGTAATTCACTGAATTAAAATAGTGAATTAACGTAAATATACATTGTTTTAATGAAATGAGAGATATAATATATGACATATAAATGTAATACGGTTATGTAATGGCCATGTATTATATTATGCCAAGCGAATATAAATTGGTCTATAAATAAATATTGGTGTCAAGACTAATAAATTGAGTTAATATTTAAGATGTGACTAATACATAGATTAAATAAATTATTTTGGGACAATTTATAGATGAAAAGAAATTGAATATTATACATAATAATTGTATAATTTATTAAAATAATGAGTGGGTTAAATATTAATTATTTTCTTTGAAAATGTTTATTTGAATAGAGATGTTTATTTTAATTATGAATGTGAATTCATAATTGTATGAGAAATAATATAGTTATCTGTATGGATAATTGGAGAAGTGGAAGTGTGATATTTTATTTCAATTAAAGGAAGAAGAGGTATCATAGCATATAGTAATAGAAATATATATATATATATATATATATATAAATATATATATAAAAATATATATATCTATAGTGGAACAATTGAGCTCTCCCAAACATGGCATTAGACCCTTCATGTTTTCCTAATTGCTGAGGTCTTTTACATTTTGTAACTGAGCAACCAAATTTAAAAGTCACATTTAAGCCCCATTCTTCAGTTTATTCCCTATACGTTCATTTGCAAAGAGAAGACTGAGTTTTTAGAGAGAGGGAGTGTGTGTGGGAATTTGCTGCGAGAATTTGGAAGAAAGCTCAAGGAAGAAGATGATTAATAAAGTAATTGATCATCTAACCAAGCTAAGAAGGAATCAAGAGGTAATAAAGAACTTCAAAACTCCTAATTCCTATTTCTTAAGTCTTGCTATATTGAGAGTTATTTTGGTTATAAAAGTGGAGAAGAAATCATTCGTGTTAATTGATTAATAACCTATTAGATGATTTGATAATAGTATAATAAGAATAATTAAACCAATTGATTTCTAAATTTGTATAAAGAAGAGAAGAATTAGTCTTTTGGTTTAATATGTATGCTATGGTCTATTTAGAGGCTAAAATTAGTTATGAATCCATGATTAAAGTTGTAAATTGCTGGATATATGTTGTTCTTCTCTGAAAAATGAAAACAACAAAGTTTAAACCCATCAATTTGGTTGTAAAACGAATTTGTAGTGAATGAATTCGCTAAATGTGTTTAAAACATGAAAATATAGCATGAACATTGAATTGAAACTCTTAAAATGATTTGTTAATATGTCTAAAGTGTTAAAATTATTCTATAGATGAGTAGCTAAGAGTTGAACGAGTCCAACGAATCGAAAACCAACGAATTCGGACTTAAAATGAGAAAGTTAAGACCAAAAGCGTGTTACATGCGAAGCCTCATGGCATGGCGCCTTGCCCTTGCGCGAGGGCGTATATCTGAATTTGAGCATTGCTTGGGTACATGGTATTTATGAGAAAAGGCGCGGCGGCGCGCTCCATGAGTCTTATTATGACTGCTTTGACCTATTTTGGTAAAACAGCCATAACATTTTCATACGAACTCTGATTGAGGTGATTCAAGATGATCCGAAATGAGGACGAATAGACCTACAATTTTTGTTCTTTAAGTTTTTCAGTTTGAGGTCGTTAGGAATGGTCAAAATAGTCATCTTTATGACTATTACGTATTCGGAGGCGATCGGAGGGCGTCGAACGAGCACATACGCAAGTATAGTGCTCCCGACGATGGAATATGTTATTCTAAGTGATATAACATGATAATGCATGATATTATACATGACATAAAGATTTCCTTGCTTATGATAGAAAGCATTAGCATGACTTAGTATATGTTTTGAAAAGAAACTTAAAGAGTTTTGAAAAAGAAAGTTGTATGCTTGATTCGAGTTTTATCTCAAAAGTCTGTTTTAGATACATGAGGAGGTGTTCAACTTGGTCAATAGGTTATTGATCATGTAAATCCTAGTTGAACAAATGAGTTCAAAAGAAAACTAGAAGTTTTAAAAGTTATCCTCAACGTTAACAAGTTTGGGAAACCCAATGTGTCCTAAACCTTGTCTTTATGTGTTTATATTGTTCAAAGATGTTAAGGTGCTAATAAGAGAACTAGACTTTTTAAAAATTTGGTTGAAGTTACGGGGGAGGGAGGTGTGGTAGCGCCACTCTAAGCTTATACTTAGCAGTAGTACCGTGTCGTGTTCTTTGAGTAGTCAAGAATCGTTTGTTAAGCCTATCAGAATTTAGAGCATGCCTATATATATACTTAAATAACGTAAAAGATGAAATAGGATTGTTTCGAAAGAATAGATATGAGAGTAAAATGGACTAGCAACATAGCTATCCTAAAAGAATACCGAAGAAGTGATCTAGAACGATGTAAAAATTTATTATTTCATTGAAAATAATGAATGTATGACTGATGGGTATGAATTCATGATTATATAACTGTGTAGGAACGCAGGCAGTGCAGATAAGCGTTAAGCAGTTAAGTCGTAGTTTATAAACTACGAATCAGGCAAGTCTTTCAGTTCCTATTTGCTATGTGAACTTCATGATTAACTGTTTTAAATCTTTATTGCAAAGAGCGTGATGTGTTATATATATGTTGAAAGTATGAAATGTTAAAGTTAATTTATGACTATGTTGGTTGATTAAAGCATGCTGATTAAGTAAGGACTCAATCTTTATACCTGTTGTATGAACTGTAGCATGTATGTTATATGTTGAGCATGTTATTATGTTCTATGTGATGCATGAAAACTGTTAGATTTTGCTGGGCTGTCGAGCTCAACCTTGCAAATAACCACTTTTGCAGGTTCAAGATTCAAGGTAAAGTTATGTGTTACTTGAAAGACATGAATCAGATGTGATACTTGAAGATTTATACACTTTGGTTGTGTTATTATTATTGGAACCATGTTTAAGGTTCCAAATAATGTATTAATGTTGAATTGTATTATCGTTTTGCGATGTAAACTATTGTAGTATTAAAATGATTTTGAGATATCTAGATGTAAAGGTTGAAGGTTTTGGGAACGAGGATAGTTTGTAATAGAAAATTTTAATTATTCTGCAAATTTCAATGGTTGTATTATCAATTAATGATGTAAAATTAAAGGTTGAATGTATTATTAACGACCGAAGTCGAGAATTAAATTGTATGAATTTTGGGGTCGTTACAAAGACAGCTCAGCTTAATCCCTAAAATACCACCAGAAGTTCAGTTTCAACCCCAAAAAACACACAGGGAGTATCCTTTCCCCATCTCGGAGATAACCTCGAGGATAGAAGTGCAAATACCGGAAATTCTACTAGAGAAGGCCGATTCATCTTGGAGATAACCCCGAGATGTTCAGTCTCAATCCCGAAAATAACGCCAGGAAAGACAATGTCAACCTTGGAGATAACCCCAAGGAGTGTAGTTGCAGTTCCGGAGATAACCCCAGAGATGCTCGTTTCAACCCATGCAGTTAGCTTCAACCTCGGGACTCACATCGAGGCACTCAATTCACAAACCCAGAGATAACCCCGGGAGGACAGGCACAGCTCAAAGACAACCCTGAGGGCATTCAACACTTGCAGCAGCCTAATCTTAGAAAGAACCCTGAGCAACGTCTGCTTTATCAGCCAAAACTGGAGATAACCCCGGTGAAGGGCAAAGTCCTCAAAATTGCCACCTCAACCCCACATGGCGTCGTCTTAATAAACAATAATCAACATACATTCTACACAATAATGTCCCATAAGAACCAAGGAGTTGCAATCCTGAGTGACTACTACGCAAGGCAGCACACTGGATAGAATTTGAAGCTTGAACAGATAAGACATTGTTCCATCTTCCTAACTTCGTACAACCTCTAATCCCATGTCATTGCGTAGCTCTCGATAACAGCAGTCCGAAACAGGTCTTATACACCTAAATCGGATGCTCAGATTTAAGTTCTACAAGTTCGAGCAGACATCACGTTGCATGCGTGCACGTACTTCGAGACGGTGGGACCCGCAGAGCCCGAGGCAACCCGGGTAGCCGTAGGTGCATCTGCGCTTATCGTAGGTATACCTGCGGCTCCCAGCTCTATAAGTATAGAGCTTGGGGTGGCCATATTCAAGATAAAAAAGGCAAGGAAGCCCTGTCAAATTTGCTTTGTACACACCCCATATTGAGTGCTTTCTCATTTTAAACACTTGTTAGCTATCATATAGCTATATTTTTACCGGCGAGAGCCGAGTGTTCATCCACTTAAAGTTATAGAAGTCTTCTTTGGCAGCCCACTGTAAGCCTTCTTACACATTATAAAACCTTTCTCTTCATCTTTGCACACACTCTTCTTCACATTGAGAGTCGTGTTGTATGTGTATGCCTGGACTTCGGTCCGTGGTTTTCATTTCTGTCTTTATATATATATATATATATATATGGACTAACATTATCGAGTTATTGTGAGACCCCAAATTTTATGAATAAATATTTAATTTTCTCGAAATATTTTTTTATGTTATGGTGTGGATTTGAGATAATGTTATATTTGTGGGTAATATTTATAAATTTTGAAAAGTAAGCAAGTGGTTATAAAATATTCGATTGGTCAGAGAATATTCTTTTTGTCGGGGGAATATCCAAATGCTGACGACACAATCATTAGTGGACCCCACAATGTAATTATTGTCGGAATGAGAAAATGATGAAATATCTTTTTATGAAAATAATAAATGGAAGTTTTACCGATAATTGTTGAACTACCCGGTAGTAAAAGTATAAAGATGTCGTGTGGTTGCATAGTAGCACACATTATTGATTATTGGTGCTTATATGAGAAGTCACTCGGTTTTACTCAATAATTATTCTGATAATTCTTTGTTCAATATTTTATTTTATTGATTCAATAATTCTTTGCGTTGATATTTTATATTATTGTTGTTTTAATAATTGTCCTACGCACAATTATTTCCCATTGTCAAATTAATAATTCATATTATTTGAATAATATTATTAGATAACATTATTGGCAATGTCTAGAAAGTTCTGTCAAGGAGAGGTTTGGTCACCTAATTGTGCGCCAGTAAGGAGAAATCCTTATCGGAAGCCCCCTAGCTCTTTCCTGGGAACGGCCTGGTTGTCATTATTGTATTTCTGTAATATTATTTGTGAATAATTAATTATTGATTTATATGATAAGGAAATATTTATTTTATGTGGACATAAATGATAGATAGAAAAATATTTATTTTATGTGGTTATAATTGAAGGAATTAATGTTGAGATATTTTATCAGTATTTTGTCGGATTGGAGGTATTAAATACTCAAATAGGTGTTCTTAAAGTTCTATTGCGTGAGTTATAATTTTAATCCGACCGTTGGATCGTTGTGATTTTTGGATATGTTATGCATATATAAGTTGAGTATATGTCCACAAATTTGGAACCGTTAAAAATTAACGTATGATTTGTTATGAATTTTAAGAGGTATTGAAAATCGTTCGTTTGTGGATTTTGGATATTTTCGGTTTGGAATTTGGAAAAACTTTCTTCTGCAAAGTTGTAGAGAATTTCAATTTCGTGTGGAATAGATATAAAATTCCTATTTTTCTGATAAAATGGCTATTTATTATGAATTACTGAAGTTTTGGAAAATAAAATGATTTTTATTAAAATTGGGTGGGACCCACTTTTGTTTTCAACATGTGGGCTGCAAAATTGGTTTTCAGAATTGGCATGCTGATCTTGGATGGCTGGCTTGCATAGAGAAAAAGAAAGAAATAATAATATTTTATTATTTTAGTCTCCTATGACGTTCTAGCATTTTCCTATAAATAGACGCTTAGGTTAGAATTGAAAATTACACCAGAAACAAGTTTTCTTTCTCTTTATATTATCGAGCGTATTTTTGTGAGTATTTAGATACTTTGAGAGTTCTATTATTCAAGACAAGTTTCCTTGACTTTACATCCAGATATTCCGAGTCGTAACTCATTATTTATTTTGAGGTAAGGGATGTTATTTTCTTTGTATATGATATTATTTTCTTCAATATCATTATGCCAAAATATTGATATGAATTTTATTGTGGAATTTCTACTTTTTTGTGTCGGGGTTATTATTCACGTATACGACACTATTCACGAATATGACACTATTCACAAATATGACACTATTCACCAAAAAATAAAATTTTCTCTTTTTCGTCCCAGATGTCTATTATGGTTACTATCATTGATTGTATCCATATTTTGATCATCATTCTATACTCATTTGGTTAAAGTTTTGGCTTCTATATTCTATGAAATTAATAGAATATCCTTGATATTTGCACTTCATCTAGTATCTTTTCATGAAAATATTATTCTGAGCATTCTTGATAAAGTTTAACTTATTCATGCTAGAGTACTATTCACGGGTTACTATTCATGAAGTACTATTCATAGGATACTATTCACTTGAGTACTATTCACCCGGGGGTACTGATCATGATAAAAATTGATTCGTTTTCGGTCCAAATCATTTTTGGTACAATATTATTCTTGAATTTTACTCCATAAAGCAGTATCATGTTGACAATTTGGACGTTATTGATTTCTGGATAAATTAAATTATAAATCTTTAAAAATTTATCTTTGAACTTGTTTTATGGAATTCTTGATAAAGTTTAACTTATTCATGCTAAATCTTGTTTTATCATTGTCATTATCCTCATGTTTATATTATGTTGAAAGTCATCTATGGCCTATAGTGCATAGATGGACTTGGTATGATTATGACCAGGGATTATTCGGTATAATCATGACCGTAATGTTACAAATGATGTGGTAAAAGTCCTCATTGGCCCGTAGTTCATTGATGGACAGTTTTTGGTATGATTATGGTCATGGATTCTCTTTAGCCAAGGGTGCAAAGATGAATTATTTTATGGCATGATTATGACCGTTGATGAAAACACGATTATCTTTGGCCCGTAATGCAGGGATAATTCTTGGTCGTGATACTAAAAAATATCCTTGGCCCGTAGTGCAGGGATGATTCGATGATGTTTATTTATTAAGCTGAGTCTTAGCGATAAAATTGATGATAAATCTTTGAAATCATAAAAGATAGTAGATTTTATGCTCTACTTGACTCTTCTAATGGATTGCTTATTCCGCTGCAAATGTTGATCTAAAACTTGTTGTTTATTATATTCTATTAGTTGTTATACTGTTGAAGGCTAATGATAATTTATTCTGCATTATCTTAGTCATAATATTTCTTACTGGGCTAGTTGAGCTCACCCTTTTGCTTTCATTGTCCTCTTCAGGAAATGAGAACGTAGCCGGGACTAGTCGGGGAACGGAGTGGCGGTCCATATGATAGCATTAGTAGTCCTCACTATTCTATGAAATAGTGTGATAATAAATGTATTGAGGACTCCATTTGAGTTGAATACTGTCTAGAAGACAATATTCGTTTTAAAACTCTCAGTTTATGTTTTGTCGTATTTTACACGACAGTTGTATTATTAAGTTGTATTTGAATTTTGTACCATGTATTTGGCGACTCAAGATGGGTGATGTATACCTATTTTGGGGGCGTCATAGTTGGTATCAAAGCTTAGGGATGTGATCCCTGGCTGAAATGTGTGACAAGAACTAGGAGGGGAGAGACGGGAAATTCCTTCGCTAGTATGACCTACCTAAGTTTAATTGGTCGGTCAGAGTATAGGGATAATATGTGACATGTTAATTAACCCTTATTTTGTGGCAGTATTTGAAAATGACATCTGAGAATGTTGAGAATAGCATTGGAGCACAGGAGATCATTGAGTCACCATAGATCAATACCCAGGATAATGTGCAACAGGAAGACAATAATCCTCAGGTAAACAACAACATCGGTCAAATGATGAATGATAGGATGTTCATAGGCTTTGTGCAGTTCATGCAACACCAAATGAGAGAGACTCTTGTTCATAATGCAGGTGGAAACAACGGCAACCCACGGTTGGTCACCGCTAAGCAGTTCAAGGAGCTGGGACCACCAGAGATTTTGGGAAAGCCAGAACCACTTAAGGCAGAGACATGGATTAAGCAGATCACCAAGATATTTGATGTTTTGGAATGCTCAGAGGAGCAAAAGGTTCCATTCGCCACCTTTATGTTGCGTGAAGAAGTAGATCATTGGTGAGAATCTGTAAAACGTACCCAGCCTGACGCACTCAAGATGTCTTGGGAGAAGTTCCAAGAACTGTTCAACGACAAGTACTTTCCCGAAAGTATTCGTCACATGAAGGAGGTAGAGTTCATCAAGCTGGAACAAAATAATATGACTGTGGCGTAGTACGAGGCTAAGTTTGCCGAGTTATCCCGGTTTGTATCCCATTTGGTCGATAATGAGGAGAGAATGACGCGAATGTTTCTGCGAGGTTTGAAACCCGAAATACGTTAATACCTCATTTCTCACAAACTTTGTTTATATTAGGATGTTGTGAATAGGGCTCGATTAGTGGAAGTAGCGATAATGAGTCGAGACAACCAAAAGGTGACGACCAACAACCACGATAATAATCATATTTGGTGGCAACGGCCATCGGAACAACGATAACCATCATGGGGGAAATTATCATGCCAAGAATGGTAACCACTTCGGTGGTAATCATGGCCAAGATAATAGAAGTGGAAATTTCAAGAAGAGAAGGTTCAATAATGATGGAAAGACAACAACACCAACACCTTTTTCCAAAGAAGAAGAATGACCACCGATCGTATGTTTCAAATGTAGACAGGAGGGACACATCCGTCCAAACTGTACACAGCAACCCAAAGTGTGTTTCAATTGCAGAAGAGAAGGTCACCTAGCTCGATTTTATCATGTAGTGAAGTCAAGTCCAGCTGGGATAGTGACGCCAAAGGATGTCCCAGACAAGTCAAAGCTAGTAGTTTAAGTGAGATCGTTTGTCGAGGAACCCGATCGAAGTTATTACGGGTAAGTTAATCAAAACTCTTGCATAGTCTATACCTTATTCGACACCAGTTCTACTCACTCTTTTATTTTTCCTATTTGCGCTCAACGTTTAAATTTAACTCCGGAGAAATTAAACTTTGACTTATCTGTTGAAACTCCGTTAGGAGAAATCTTCATTTCATGTGTTATCCAAGTCTTGGATGAGAGTCACAGTTTTTAAATGATATTTCTAGCGTTAATAAATTTCCTGACGTATTCCCTGAAGACTTCTTGACCTACCCCAGAGCGTGAAAGTTAATTTTGTATTGACCCCAGTACAAAACCCATTTCTAAAATCCTCAAATATTTCTTCACCCAAAACGAACGTAACATGCGCTGAAGACGTTGGCTCGAGCTATTGAAGATTACGATTATACCATTCAATACCATCGTGGGATAAGCGAACGTGTTAGCCGACGTGTTGAGTAGAGGATCGTATGTGTTTACGAGTGCAAATATACAAACCTACGTGAAAATAGCGAATATACGATTAGAACGGACTTTAAACGATAATGTTAAAGCTACGGACCCGGAGCTGATGAATACGAAGAAGAAGGTTCAAGAAGGCGTTATTCTAGAAGCAAGAGTCGATGAAGACGGCCCATTTGAAATCTTCGATCGAGTAGGAACTGTGGCCTATTGACTCGCCTTAATGCCAAGTATGTCGCGTGATTTTTATGTATCAATGTTACGTAAATATGTGGACGACCCGTACCACATTATTGATTTAGGACCGGACGAGATAGCGAAAGATTTAACGTATGAAGAAGTACCTGTTAAAATCTTAAATAAGAAGGAATATATTATACGCTCAAAGGTTATACCTCAAGAGTTAGAATCTAACGAAGTGTCCTCATCACATTCGGCATACAGTATCGCACGTAAATTTTGGCGAAATTTCATAAGGAGGAGATTGTGAGACCCCAAATTTTATGAATAAATATTTAATTTTCTCGAAATATTTTTTTTATGTTATGGTGTGGATTTGAGATAATGTTATAGTTGTGGGTAATATTTATAAATTTTGAAAAGTAAGCAAGTGGTTATAAAATATTCGATTGATCGGGGAATATTCTTTTTGTCGGGGAATATCCGTACGACGGCACAATCATTGATGGACCCTACAACGGAATTATTTTTGAAATGAGAAAACGACAGAAATATCTTTTTATGAAAATAACGGCGGAAGTTTTACCGATAACTGTTGAATTACCCGGTAGTAAAAGTACAGTAATACGCGTGGTTGTATAGTAGAACACGGTTTTGATTATTGGTGCTTACGTGAGAAGTCACTCAGTTTTACTCAATAATTGTTACAGTAATTACTGTTCAATATTTTATTTTATTGATTCAATAATTGCTGCGTTGATATTTTATATTATTGTTGTTTCAATAATTGTCACTGCACAGTATTTCCCATTGTCAAATCAATAATTCATATTATTTGAATAATATTATTAGATAGCATTATTGGCAATGTCTAGAAAGTTCTGTCAAGGAGGGATTTGGTCACCTAATTGCGTGCCAGTAAGGAGAAATCTTTATCGGAAGCCCCCTAGCTCTTTCCTGGGAACAGCCTGGTTGTCATTATTGTGTTTCTGTAATATTATTTGTGAATAATTAATTATTGATTTATATGATAAGGAAATATTTATTTTATGTGGACATAAATGATAGATAGGAAAATATTTATTTTATGTGGTTATAATTGAAGAAATTAATGTTGAGATATTTTATCAGTATTTTGTCGGATTGGAGATATTAAATACTCAAATAGGTGTTCTTAAAGTTATATTGCGTGAGTTATAATTTTAATCCGACCGTTGGATCGTTGTGATTTTTGGATATGTTATGCATATATAAGTTGAGTATATGTCCACAAATTTGGAACCGTTAAAAATTAACGTATGATTTGTTATGAATTTTAAGAGGTATTGAAAATCGTCTATTTGTGGATTTTGGATATTTTCGGTTTGGAATTTGGAAAACTTTCTTCTGCAAAGTTGTAGAGAATTCGATTTTGTGTGGAATGGACATAAAATTCGTATTTTTCTGATAAAAGGGCTATTTGTTATGAATTACTGAAGTTTTGGAAAATAAAATAATTTTTATTAAAATTGGGTGGGACCCATTTTTGTTTTCAACATGTGGGCTGCAAAATTGGTTTTCAGAATTGGCATGCTGGTCTTGGATGGCTAGCTTGCGTAGAGAAAAAGAAAGAAATAATAATATTTTATTATTTTAGTCTCCTATGGCGTTCTAGCATTTTCCTATAAATAGACGCTTAGGTTAGAATTGAAAATCACACCAGAAACAAATTTTCTTTCTCTCTATATTATCGAGCGTATTTTTGTGAGTATTTAGATACTTTGAGAGTTGCTATTTAGTATAAGTTTCCCTCGACTTTACATCCGATATTCCGATTAAAACTACTGTTATTTTGAGGTAAGGGATGTTATTTTGAGGTAAGGGATGTTATTTTCTTCGTAAATGATATTATTTTCTTCAATATCATTATGCCGAAATATTGATATGAATTTTATTGTGGAATTTCTACCTTTTTTTGTGTGGGGTTACTATTCACGATATCTGAAACTATTCACGAATACAACCTTTATTCACAAATCGACCTTTATTCACCAAAAATGAAATTTTCTCTTTTTTAAGTCCCGGATGTCTATTATGGTTACTATCATTGATTGTATCCATGTTTTGATCTTCATTCTATACTCACTTGGTTAAAGTTTTGGCTTCTATATTCCATAAAATTAGTAGCGCTTCATCCAGTATCTTTTTATGGAAATATTATTCTGAGCATTCTTGATAAAGTGTAACTTATTCATGCTGGAGTACTATTCACAGGTTACTATTCACGAAGTACTATTCAAGGGGTACTATTCACTCGAGTACTATTCACCCGGGGTACTATTCATGATAAAAATTGATTCGTTTCCGATCCAAATCATTTTTGGTACAATATTATTCTTGAATTTTACTCCACAAA
Source organism: Panax ginseng (assembly GCA_020205605.1). NCBI lineage: Eukaryota > Viridiplantae > Streptophyta > Magnoliopsida > Apiales > Araliaceae > Panax > Panax ginseng. The sequence continues at coordinate 88,246,610 of CM035144.1, forward strand.
GCAATATCATGTTGACAATTTGGACGTTATTGATTTTTGGATAAATTAAATTATAAATCTTTAAAAATTTATCCTTGAACTTGTTTTATTGAATTCTTATATCATTGTCATCATCCTCATGTTTATATTATGTTGAAAGTCATCTGTGGCCTGTAGTGCATAGATGGACTTGGTATGATTATGACCAGGGATTATTCGGTATAATCATGACCATAATGTTACAAATGATGTGGTAAAAGTCCTCATTGGCCCGTAGTGCATTGATGGACAGTTTTTGGTATTATTATGGTCATAGATTCTCTTCGACCAAGGGTGCAAAGATGAATTGTTTTATGGCATGATTATGACCGTTGATGAAAACACGATTATCTTTGGCCCGTAGTGCAAGGATAATTCGTGGTCGTGATACTAAAAAATAACCTTGGCCCGTAGTGCAGGGATGATTCGATGATGTGGATTATTTATTAAGCTGAGTCTCAGCGATAAAATTGATGATAAATCTTTTAAATCATAGAAGATAGTAGATTTTACGCTCTACTTGACTCTTCTAATGGATTGCTTATTCCGCTGCAATTGTTGATCTAAAACTTGTTGTTTATTATATTCTATCAGTTGTTATACTGTTGAAGGCTAATGATAATTTATTCTGCATTATCTTAGTCATAATATTTCTTACTGGGCTAGTTGAGCTCACCCTTTTGCTTTCATTGTCCTCTTAAGTAAATGAGAACGTAGCCGGGACTAGTCGGGGAACGGAGTGGCGGTCCATATGATAGCATTAGTAGTCCTCATTATTCTATGAAATAGTGTGATAATAAATGTATTGAGGACTCCATTTGAGTTGAATACTGTCTAGAAGATAATATTCGTTTTAAAACTCTCAGTTTATGTTTTGTCGTATTTTACACGACAGTTGTATTATTAAGTTGTATTTGAAATTTGTACCATGTATTTGGCGACTCAAGATGGGTGATGTATACCTATTTTGGGGGCGTCACAGTTATGCCTCGATTGAGCCTGGACTCACGTCCAGAGCGTTTACTTGCTTTTATATATATATATATATATATGTATATATATATACTTATGTATATTGTGACGCCCCCAAAATAGGTCCACACGACCCATTGTAAGTCGCCAGATTCACAATACAGAAATCCAATATAAACTTCATTTATACAACTGTTGAACTGTCGTACAAAATACGATAACACATAAGCTGTGAGTTTTAATACAATATTGTCTCGTAGATAGTATCCAAACTCAAATTATTACAATGCCATATAAAATACAGCAACAAATATTGCAAGACCCCATAGAAGAACGAAAAGATTACTCTACTGTTCATTCTACCGAGGTGCACTTTTGACGCTTTCAAAGTCGGGTTCTCATCACCTTATTGCTGTTCAACAAAATCAATTATTAAGTGATGTATAAAATACGACACACACATCTTAGGTCCTCAATACAATTATATATTGCATGTCATGCCGTTTTATAATGTATTGAGAAACTTCGACTGTCTCGGACCATCACACTATTCCCCTGTTATCCCCGCTCGACCCAGCTACACTCTTATTACCTGAAAGGAATTGTGAAGCAAAAGGGTGAGCACAAATAGCCCAGTAAAGAATATCATGGCTAAGATAATTAATTTATCAATAGCCTTCATCAGAATAAATCAGAGATTTAGAACATATGGTAGATAATAAATGTTTTCAACCATAATTGCAGCGGAATCAACAATCCATTAGAAGAGTTAAATAGAACATAATGTCTACTATCTCCTCCAAATTAAAAGTCCATCGTTAATATTTCATTCCTGTAATACTCATCAACAGTTCTTTGTTGTACCCAAGATAAAGAGAACTTTCATCACCTGTCTTCACCTGAACCACTAAAGATTATAATTAAGTTCACAATTCATATTTATAATCATGTAAATCAACATATTTTCCTTGTCACAAAAGCTTAATAGAACGTTTCCTCAATATCCTTACCCCAAGGGCTAAAGATATTCAAATGTAATAACAATGATCACACCAATCAATTGTCTATCTTTGCACTACGGGCCAAAGATATTCAACTATAAAACTAATGGTCATGATTATACCAATCAATTGTCTGTCAGTGCACTACGACCAAAGACATTCAACTATGGTCATGATCCTACCAATCACATCATCGAATTATCCATGCACTACGGGCTAAGGATATTCGTTAGTATCACCAGTGGTCATGATCATGTCATACACCTGTCCATCTTTGCTCTACGGGCCAAAACTATCAAGCAACAGTTCGTCTTTGCATATAAGCCAAAGATATACAACAGTAAAACCAATAATCAATAGTCCATCTTTGCACGTAAGCCAAAGATATATAACTGTAAAACCAATAATCAACATCCCATCTTTGCACCCTTGGCCGAAGATGACTTTCATCACAATATAAGCAGGAGGATGATGACACTGATATAAGGATTAATCAAACGAAATTAATGATAAATATTAAAGACTTTAAATTTATCCAGAGTTTAAAAATATCTAAATTGTCAACATGATACTGCTTTGTGGAGTAAAATTCAAAAAAATATTCATGTATCAAAATAATTTGAACGGAAAACAAATAAATTTTTCGGGTGAATAGTACCCTGTGAATAATACTTCAGGAATAGTACCTCGTGAATAGTGCCCCGATATAAAAAGTGCCCCAAATACCAGAGTGAACAATATTTGAGTGAATAGTAACCGGATGAATAGTAACTCGTGAATAGTAACTTATGAATAGTACTCCGACACGAAAAGTGCCCCGAATACTCGAGTGAATAATATTTGAGAGAATAATAATCTGGTGAATAGTAACCCGTAAATAGTAACTCGTGAATAGTACCCTGGCATGAAAAGTGCCCCGAATACCTGAGTGAATAATATTATAGTGAATAGTAATTGGGTGAATAGTAACCCATGAATAGTACCCCGGGTGAAAAGATTGATATTTAATAAGAAAGTCCAGATCAATATTCCAAAGAAACAATACTAGATGAAGCGCAAAAATCAAGGATATTCCACTAATTTCAGGAATTATAGAAGCAATACTTACCATAGTTAGTTTAGATTTAGGAATATGAAAAGAAATAACATATGAAATTGCAAATGGATTTTCACCTGTCATGCGGTACGTAATTCGCGTAGACAAATTATTCCCACAAATTAAATGAAGAATACAAAAATTAGTATTCCTTACGAATACAACAAATAATATCCCTTACGAATACAACAAATAATATCCCTTACCAAACGAAAATAACATCCCTTACCTTAGTAGAAGACTGGATACTACAATAGTGAAGTAGCAGAATACTCTTCTTCTTTCTCTCTATAGTTTCTCTCTCTATAGCTTCTCTTGTGAGTCTTAGTGAATTGGTGAGAATGAAAGAAGAATTAAGCTTCTATTTATAGGAGAAATGACTAAATAGTAACTAATTCACGAACAGTCTAGATTAATTTCCTATTAGAATGGAAGGTTCATATTGATTACTATTAAAACCACAACCGACGGTGCAGATTGATTTACTTTTAAAACCACCACCGACGGTCCAGATTGATTTACTTTTAAAACCACCACCGACGATCCAAATTGATTTACTATTAAAACCACCACCGACGGTCCATATTGATTTACTATTAAAACCACCATCAATGGTCCAGATTAATTTACTATTAAAACCACCATCAATGGTCCAGATTAATTTACTTAATACACTTTAGTACCCCTAAAGTTTTCCAAGTTTGCATGATTCCCTCTAACTTTTGTAATTCACTTATCTTTAATAAACAATATTTTAACAATTATTCATCATTAATATTATAACTTACAATATTGACAACCAGATCATTCCCAGGTAAGAGGAGGCTTTCTGATAAAGATTTCTCCTTATTGGCGAGCAATTAGGTGACCAAACCTCTTTCCTCGACAGAACTTTCTAGACATTGTCAATAATGTAAATAATCATACGAATAAATGTGTTTTTCTCAATTATTGATTTAATAATATAAAATATTATGCAGATGATACTGTGACAATAATTGAATTAAATAACGTGAGATACTATGTAACAATTACTGTAGCAATAATTGAGTAAACTGAGTGGCTTCTTACGTAAGCATCAATAATCAATACTGTGTGCTACTATGCAACCACGCGTATTACTGTATTTTTACAACCGTGTATTTCAACAATTTAACGGTAAGACTTTTGCCGTTATTTTTACAAAAAGTTATTTCTATCGTTTTCAAACTCCGACTATTATTCCGTTATGGGGTCCACCAATGATGGTATCGTCGAACGAATATTCCCCGACGAAAGAATATTCCTCGACCAAACGAATATTCCCCGACACAATGAATATTTTATATCAACTTGCTTACTTGCAAAATTTTCAAATATCACCCTTAACTTTAACCTTTTATCAATTTAACCATTTACTAAATAAAATAATAATTATAAGAAAATTGAATACTTTCATTTCATAAAATTTGGGGTCTTACATATATGAACTATTGTCGCACTTTGTTCGATGAGCCTGGATTTTACATCCGAGCGTTCGTTCTTTATATATATATATATATATATATATATATATATATATATATATATATATATATATATATAGCGACAAATCATTTGAAATGATAAACCGAAATAGGAATCGATATATATATCATGTGCGTTTACCGCTTCATGGCGGTTGATCGTTTTTACTGCTTTATTTACATTCCGTCCCGCCTGGAGTTTACTTCGTGGCGATTGATCAAATTTACTACTTTATTTACATTTCTGATCCCCCATGGAGGTGCTTCGTGGTGGTTGATCATGTCTCTAAATATATATATATATATTTACCTCTTTTATACATTTACATTTCCGATCCCCCATGGAAGTGCTTCGTGGTGGTTGATCATGTCTGTATATATATATTTATAGCTTATATATATATAACTGCTTATTGCTTTTCATATAAACTGCGGCATCATGTGAGCCTAGGAATCATGTGGTCACAGATTCAGTCCACTGAATCCAGATTCGGTTCTTGTGATGGACATTTCAATTTATAGCGACTTGTAAATTATTCACGGTGTTTGAATTTCCTTAGATGGCTTTCATGCCCATGAGGAGTTCGGCACTGCTATATATTATTTTCTCGAAGATGCTTCGCATCTCAAAAATAAAAGTAATCAAGCCGAACATTTAATAATAAAATGGAAGTATGAAAAGGACTCAATTACTATTGAGCACAGGGTTTGAAAAACCTCTTTCATAAAACCTCACTGCTATATCATGTTTAAAACTGATTTTTTTCATACAAATTTAAACCCTTTTTATATAGGTGCGAACGAGGCCTCTCACTACTTCCAAATAACAGCACATTGACCCCCCCCCACACATTCATATAACAGTTTCTTGAAAAGTGGCGGTCACTATTGTAACACGGATGTTGGGGGGGTGCCTAACACCTTCCCTCCGCATAATCAAGCTCCCGAACCCAAATGAATCACGGTTTCACAGACTCGTTTAGCAGTGTCACATCATTGGGTCAATGTGAAAACCTTTTCTCGGTTGCGTTGGTGTAACTAGTTAAAAATACTAACTGGCGACTCTTACAGTCAAATCGTCGACATATACATGTCGAACCTTTTTCACTTGTTTTTTCAAACAAATCTCACCTAACATGAGAACATTAAAGAACAAGAACAGAAAAGGGACAAATAAAAATCCCAACGTTGACAGGTGGCGACTCTGTTGGGGACACCAGTAAGAGGGCTTAAGCCGCTACTACAAGATTTTCAAAACTATTATATGCTTGTGTGTGAATGTTGCATTTACATTATTGATGAATGTGTACGAATGCATTTTACTTACTGCACTGCAAAATATCTATCTATAATATTAGTGCTTCGCACATGTCATCATTTTCATAAACGGTGAGACACGTTGTATGTGAATGTATGTTGTGTGGTTCCTCCACTAGGAGGCTATCTTATCGGTGTTTGATTAGTGGACTCGTAGGAAGACTAATTCCAATGAGGCTCAGGAAAGGCACCACCCAGATTCGCTCCAGTTGAAAGACCAGATTAACTTCCCGTCAAGTAAATTGCGATGATCTGGGAACCTTCATGCCAAAAAGTCACGAGAGTAACCTAAGATAGGTCAACCTTTGATAAACCAAACGCGGAGGAAAGTCTCTTCATGCTCTCCATTTTTTTAAAAAATTACTTGTAGAGACAATTGTAATTTTATTCCATGTTCATCTCTATGTAATGGAAAATATGAAGAATATGTATACATGCATATTAAGACTTGACATGCTATCAAATGACATCCATTTTATAGGATAATATTCCTAAAATGGACACATTATGATAGCATGTAAACATTTATACATTCCCTAAGACTAAACTACATAAGTTTTTTGTAGGGGAAACAATTGGGCTTGTTACCCGCTCAAAATACAAAAAGGCCACTAGCCTACAACCAACTATATCTTCGTCTGACCAGTCTAATCTTGCTTCTGTCTCACGAGAAGAGTTTGATGGATTAAGCAAGCAAATCACAGATTTGGCTGTTCTGCTTAAGGAATTACACCAATCTACTCAGGGTTCGCGAATACCCATACATAAAGAATCCTTTGCACAAGGAGGAACACAAAGTTCAGATAAAACCAATCCTGAACTTTAGTTGGATACAACCAACAAAATTCCTAAAACACCCATCTTAAAGAAGATCTAGACACCTGTGATATCAGGAAGAAAGTCCTTCAAATAGAGGAAACCATCCGTTCTATCAAAGGGATTGGAACACACGGGAGTGTTTCATATGTTGACCTTTGTATATTCCCTGGTGTGCATTATCCAGAGAAGTTCAAAACTCCTGACTTTGAAAAGTATGATGGGTTAGGGGATCCTTACACACATTTGAAGATGTTTATAGGAGAACTTGGATCTTATGCAGAGGACGAAAAGCTCAAATGCAACTGTTCCAGAAAAGTCTGATTGGAGAAGCTCGGACGTGGTATACCAGATTAGACAACTCAAAGATCCATAGTTAGGATGAACTAGCTCATGCCTTCCTCACTCAAGTCTGACTTCCAATCTCGGATGGCTCTGGCCAGGTGCAGATTACCAAGGTCAAGAAACAATCTACTGAGTCTTTCAGAGAGTATGCTCAAAGGTGGAGGCGCCTTGCTGCTCAAGTCATTGCTTCCATGATGAAATCAGAAATGGTCATGACCTTTATAGACATACAAGAAGCTACTTTCTATGAAAGAGTCTTAGTTGGCATTGGTAAGCCATTTTCTGAAATGATCAAGCATGGATAGATGGCTGAGATGGGATTGAAGTCAGGAAAGATTAAAGACCTAGCCACTCTTAAAGCAGTTGCTGAGCACATCCAGTCTGGAACTTATGGGAACAACCCCCGTTGGGTCCATAAAAAGAAAGAGGAAGATGTTTCCTTGATATTATAAGGTCAAAAAGGTAGTCATAATATGCCTATCCAGAGGAGAAACTACTCCCCTTTGCAAGCACAGTCTTCAAACCCTCCATTGCCTAAAGGTGGAGAAGTCAAACGCCCCCGAGTGTTCACACCCTTAGGGGAATCACTCGAGAATATCCTTGCTCTTCTGACTACTCAGAAGAAAATTACACATCTTCTTCCACCATCCAACCCGAATGGGAAGGGTTTCAATGCTACTCAGAAGTGTGCTTATCATGCCAGGGCACCGAGACATGACACTCAAGATTGCTGGGCCTTGAAACAAAAGATCCAGGACTTAATCGACAATGGGGAGATTGTCGTGACTAAACCCGACCAACCTCATGTGCAAGACAATCCTATTCCTCAACACAAAGAGGAAGAGGTCAATATGATTAATTGGAGCAGTGGACAGCGTTCCAATTATGTTTTTGAATCTTCCTAGACCAGCAAAGACGGTGCTAGAAATGGGATTATGCGCAGTTCCAGTTTATGATGGAGCAAAAGATTAAGGCTCTTTGCAAACAAGTAGATCAGTTGGCAGAACTGGTGATTCATCAACATCAAGTTACACGCCAATTAATCAGTCAGGAGCATGCTAGTCTCCTTCCTTTTGTCATGAATATTCCATCCTCACCTTCAGAAAGTGAAACACTGGAGGATAAAGTTGCAAAAAGAGTAAGTGCCAAAGCTCGTCGGGATTTTGCCAACAAACGGGAATTTACATATCTTGGCCAACCTATGGAGGAGATGTTTCAAATGTTGATCAATGAAGGAAGAATTACATCCCTTCTACCTCCAATCAATCCCCGTTCCAGACGGTTTAATTATGAGGGAGTATGCCAATATCACTCCCACTCTCATGGTCACAACACGACGGAAGAATCTTTGGGCACTCTGCCACCTCATTCAAAATTTAATTGACAGTGGTGTCCTGCAAATGGCAGACGATGAAACTTTGTTACTCGAGAGTGGGAACACATGTCCTACAAAATGGAAGGACGGCGTAGTAGTTATCTTCGCTGAGGATGATTTGGCTACCAGCCCACTCACAAAATAAGTAATTCAACTCAAAGGGGCTGACAATCCTTTGAAAGTGGCTATACCAGAGCCAATTAACTTACCATTCGAGACCACGATATCTCTGTTGTCGACCTACACAAAGTCCCATAGAATTATGTAAATGGTGAAGGATCTACTTCACATACCATCAAAAGTGTCGAAGGAGAATCCACTGTATCTTCCCCATCGGGTGATGAAGCCCACCATCAAATCAAATGGGAAAGTTCCCATGAAGAAGATTGAAGAAATCCCCCGTACCATGGGCCATAACGAAGCCAAAGTTGTTTTAAGCTTGAAAGAAGCTCCACATCAAATTTCCATATTGGATTTGGTTTTCGCTTCCGAAGATCACAAGAAGGTATTGCTAAGGGTCTTGGAAGAAGCCCATTTATCGAAATCAGTGGATGTGGAAAAATTCCAGCATCTGGTTGATCACATTTTCAACAACAATGTGATATCTTTCACTGATGATGACATACTCGCTGAAGGGACCGGTCATTGCAAGCCGTTGCATATAGCGATTTTGTCCTCCGGATACATGGTTGGAGGTGTCTTGATAGATGGAGGTTCATCTCTTAACATCTGTTCTTATGCTACCTTGGAGAAGATGAATATCAACCCCAAGAGGATTAAAAGAAGCCATACAATTATCAAAGCTTTTGATGGGTCCCGACGAAACGCCATTGGAGTAATTGAATTACCAGTGGAGATTGGTCTAAATACATTCAATGTATCCTTTCATGTGCTCAAAATAGCCACAGGATACAACCTGCTGTTGGGAAGACCATGGATTCATATGGCTGGAGCTTTCCCTTCCACCCTTCATCAGCAACTCAAGTACATTATCAACAATAGCCTAGTCACTGTTAATGCTGAGTTGAAATGTCCGAAACAAAGTGATATGCCACTAATCAACTTCAATTCAAAAATTGAGCCGGTCATTTTCCATGCCCTGGATGTGACACCCCCAAATCTAGGTACTTCATTCCCACAGGATTTGGTGCTCACTTATCAAAAACATTACATCTAACTACCCATAATCAAAGGATAAAGACGTAATTTAAATAACTTAAACAATCATCTTTCTCATTAGAGGGTTAAATCATAATCTCAAAATAAATCCCAGGTAATCTAACCTTAAAATTATTACATAAGTTTGCGGAATACATCACATATTAAAACAAGTTTTTAACATAATTCATTAAAATAAAATTCTCATAAGTCTTCAATATTTGGACATCTTGCCCTTTCCTTTGCTAGTAGACGGCTCATCGACTTTCTCAACTTTAGCTGCAGTGTTAAATACAAGAGTGAACAAACAATTGCTCACTGATATAGGAAGTAGTAATAATAACAACATGAGAATAAACAACGAATGCTGGAAATAATGAACTTGTTCTGTGAATTAAGAATAGAAAACAAGTTCGAAATCAATGTCTGAGGGTTTTAAGACCACGAACTATGTCTTCGGTATATAGGTATTATTACCTTTAACTTATGATCATTATTAGATCACAGACCCTCGCTAAGCGTGCTTAGGGGGATCAACCCTTTGTACCATGTATTATGCACAAACATCTAAACGTTACACGTACAAAAACCCCCTACATTAGGGTTGTTCGTCTCAGTTTGAATTTAGAATTTCCGCACTAAAGAAAATTTAGCTTGGAACTAGCTTATCAGTGTCTCTAGAATTTTAGAACACTATTCAACTTCCATCAATAAAGGTTTAATATGAGAATGTATAACTGAACAAGGCTATTAAAGTCAACAATCGGATATCAACAATATATGTAACTGAATAACATGATATACATGCAAAGTGCTATATTCAAAGGAGTTTAGAACAATCTTTTATGAATCAATGTATTATAACAATATATGCTTCGAATGATAATAAGGAAAGTAAAGCTCGCTCGATGAAATGAGTTAGGTTACAAGAGCTTGCACAACATACTCAAGATAAACTAGGCTTGCTCAACCTTACAAGAATTTTAGGAACTTGTACTATAACGATTTAGGAATGGGAACATGCATTCAATATGAAAAGAATGAAGTTAGAAGGCTTGCTCAATGTAAAGAGTTAAGGTTTAGGAACTTGCCTTGTTTGTAAGCTACACAAGTGTAAAATAATCTCCAATTACCCTACACATATCATTACAATCGCATCAACGATTAGTTGTATGAATATTAACACTATGGGTATTAAACCATCATTTAGGTCATAACCCTAACCTAGCACCTAAACATTTAGGTTAACATACTTAACGAATCTGAAATTGCATTACGAGCCAACATAACTTACTCGTTCATTTCTAACTTTTGAAAACATCACTTTTAGTTTCATTGTATAACTCAATTAACAATCACCTAAAACTCTTTTACACTTTGTATTACAACACCTTACAATCTGTTATTGTAGTCCACTTTATGTTTTAATATCCTTAACATGCATGCTAAACTAACCCAAGTCCGCATGCATGACACCGCAATTAAGCGAGACTTCATTTCATTTGTGATAGGTTACTCACGCCGTCGCGCAAAGAATGCTTTGGTAATCAAGCGTACTTCACAAGAACCTTGTAACGCCAGCATACACATTTCTTGGCGCCTGTGTGAGAGCCATGCTCGAGCCATCCATGCGTGATGCCTCGAACCAGTTTTGCGAAGCTCGAAATAGACTCTGCTTTGGCCATAAAATCCCAATTCTACCGAATTTCACCAAATTACATTTACACTTTGTCATATTATAGTTATACATGCTAAACACCATTCTATATACAAAAAAATTATATAAACATCATTTTGAAGAATCAAAAGTATGTTTTTCCCCAAATTTCCTCATTTTATACTTTTAACAAATTTGATCGCCACGAACTCGTTTCTTGATCAATTGACATGATTTAAACTATATTGTTTTCATTTCTTAATATATTATCATAATCCACCAACAAATTACAGATTACATCACACATTGGACAAGAAATTTGATACTTTCTAAGGCCATACTATAAGAATACTAACACTGTGATTTTCTTTTTTCTTCCTACACCCAATTTTAGGAATTTGATAACAAATAACAAGTTTACATGATAATTAACAGAGTTTTGCAAATCTATATAAACATATATACATCATAATTCACGTGATTTCCAAATCATACCAAGAAGATATATACATATACTACCAAAACTAAAAATAACAATAGGAATAGTTTATACCTTGATTAGTGAATGCTAGAAAAAGGATAGTGTTAGGCTTAGAGATTCCCTTCTTCCTCTTGCCAATCTCAAAACTCAGTGTTTTTCTCTCCAAACCCTCTCTGTTCTATACTGATAACTAGCCTTAGAGAGAAAAAAAAATATGCGTAGACATAACATAGCCACTCCCCCACGTAGTCTTTCAGTTAGAAAAATAAAAAGACGTGTCAATTGGAATAATGCCAAAGGCCACAAGGCCCTGTTTGGCTAACCAAAAATCCCCAAAATCAAATTATTATTATATTATTTATATTATATAGTTTCCAATTGTCACACTTACAACCCATTAAATAACTTATATATAATTATAATTATTATATTCTTATTTTAATTATGCTTATAGTAAATAATTAAATAATTATATATCTAATTTAATTAATAAATTAGAAACATCACCTTATTTAATTTATTCATTTAATATTAAACAATTCACTTAATTTAATTATTTTCTTAAATATTAAGCAATTGATTTAATTTAATTATTTTCTTAAATTAAATCCTTCAAATAAAATTATCATTACTCAATTTAATTAACATTAGTCAATTTAGTTACTAAATTGATTCACCACAATTCATCAATTATTTATTTTCCTCAATAAATAAATTATTTAAAATATTTATTTAATTCCATAAATATTTAAATTAAATTATAAATTTCTCGATCGTTACATCCTTCCCTCCTTAAAAGGATTCTGTCCCCAGAATCACAACTCGAAAAATTTATTCGTTACACTGGAGGTGAGAAACACTCATTACCATCCCATTGGGGCACCACCTCTCACACCTAAGATTTCTGCCGAGGTTATGTCGGCCACTCAAGAGATGATGTCATTCGGTCATCAACCTGGACAAGGATTGGGCAAAGAGCATCAGGGTAGTAAGCACCTAATTCAAGTGCCTAGTCAGACAAGAATAACTGGATTAGGCTATTCTGCTAGCTCCAGTCACAGGAATCCTGTTGCCTCTTTTTCAGTTCTAACAAGAAGAGCTCTAATTCATGCAAGCATACATGTGTCAACAAGTAATACAGAGTAAGTAGAGTATCGATCCCACAGAGAAAGTTGTCAAATTTAAACTACTACGCATCAATTAAATCACTATACTTATATGCTTAAACTAATATCCACAATGGGTGAAGTAATCTAATTGCAGATAACAACTAAAACAAGAATAATAACGAAGTAAACCAAGTCTGGAAATAATGGGATCCTAACTTCATTTAATATTTCATCCAATTACCACTATCATGCAAGAATTGTTCACATATCACAGGAAAGTAGCCAATAGCACTAATAGAGTCATAACCATTTTTCAATGTACTATGACATACTTACACAGCATCCACAAATGATAGACTCCATGTAATCATCAATATAACCAAAATCACTATATGTCTATGTGAAATTGCAATCATACTGAATTTAAGAACAAGCCCTTATTTTAACTCATACGGTGAATAAGTATACGTCTATCTCATTCACAAAATACACAAGCCATATAAAACAGCCCCATATACGTATGCTATCATGATTACAGTCCATACTTGCATGTTCATTGTTAATTCCATGTAAGTACTGAAATGAATGGTGATCAAGCATTCATACATGCAAAACAATCATAATAGAAATCCCATATGATATGTAAAACATCCCCAACAATCAAGCATGCAACCAAAGTACATATTAAAATCCGTTAGAATCCCATAATGGAGTTTAGTTCATGACTGAACCAAATGCCATTATGGGATCAAAGCTAAACATGATTAATAAGCAAACAATTGAAAGATGAAGCATATAAACGATCAAACCCAATTGCAGATTGTAAACCAATATCAACGTTTAACTCCTCATAAAAATCCAGCAAAACAACAATAATAATCCATAATGACAGAAAATCCCAAGAAGAATTGGAGAAGATGGAGTTTTGGCTTCGTTCTTCGTTGAAATCTCTCTCCCTGTGTAGTTACAATATAAAAATACGTAAACAATTATCCCTGTTTTTGTCTGACACCAGTCAAATATCATTTTTAAATCAATTACAACCCTTTCAAATTGGAAATTAAAATAAAGAGCTCAGCATCAGCAACCATCGTGCGCGGCCGCGCGCCCCTCCAATGTATTCCTTACGCGGGCGCGAGACTTGTAGTAAGTCATGATGTCGGTAGGACTCTCATGCATGGTAGCGACCTCGAAGCCTAATATGCGCTCGGTATGGCGTGGCATGCTGATCTGTGGATTACGGTTCGGTTCGCAATGTTCTTTCTTGCTATTGCATTGTCCTGCTGCTCATTCCTTCCATACTTGGTCTCCTTGCTCCATTATACCTTCCTGCCATGCATCCGTCAACCTCATTCCATCTACATAAGCCTCATGCCATCCAACACCACCAAAGTAGCCATTTCCTGCAATTGTTCCTCCAAAGGAGTTCTAAATATATGCAATGCAAAATAACATGAAATGCAACTAAAACATACTAGAATGGACTTAAGATTGGCATAATTCGCGTAAATTGATATCCAATAAGTAGGTGTAAAATCCACTTATCAAATACCCCCAAACTTGAACTATTGCTTGCCCTCAAGCAATGCATGCTAAATAACAATGACAATGTAAAAGCACTACTATGCAGCTAAATTACTATGCAAACTAGTCTCACATTATTCCAACTTAAACAAAATTTCAGCCCAAAATGCCTCAGTGAATTATCCAGATTCAAAAGTATAACTTCAAACTGAACTATGGTCATAACATTATACACTCAGATAATTCATACATGCTATAGAAATGCTGTGTGTGTATAATGTTCACCAAAACTTGATTCAAGCAAAGAATACATACGTTAAACTGCTCAGAACAAAAAATTATAGTCTAAATTAACTCATGTATACTTATGCAACGAAGATTGTTCCAACATATACAAACAAACTAAAGTTCAACAATGGGCTTAACTGCTTTATTGCTACCCACGAGGGCAATTTTTGCACTTTCCCGCGGTGTTTATTGTTATTTTTCTTTTCTTTTTCTCTTTTTTTTATACATGACTGTGCAATGCCTTATTCCATTAGGCAACACTGTTACCCCTTAGCAAGCTTTCAACCAACGACTCCCAGACCATTAAAGACCCTAGGGCGTTAGTGTAGAGAAAATCCCCTCGGGCGTACTTGCTCAAGTAGCCAGGGCCCCGAAATAATACTAGCCACGTTACTGCTATTCATTTTTTTATACATAGCATACTCATGTTTTCCTAAAGTTCGAATGCCAATGTTTGTCAAGTCTACATGCATGTTCTACATATTTCTCATTTTAAAACTACATTTTCTCACAAGCAATGCAACACATAATTCTTATACCTGCAAGTGATTGTTAACACATCCGTGCAAACCCAAAGCATTTAAACAGCAACATGAATTCCATCGTGTAAAACATTATAACTACGTTCATGTTATCCAATATACTCTAAAATCCTTTACAATTCACTATCATCATTGGCCAGGCAAGAATTTCTATAAAGCAAGAATTTTTGTGAGACATGCAAATTAACTAAAACAAAAAAAAATTTCTACCATATAAAACAAATAAACTACACATGCTGAATTTTAAACTAATCATGCAAAACTAAACTACATGCTACTATACTACTCCCCAATACCCCCAAACTTAAAGTATTCAATGCCCCATTGAATGAAGGTAAAGGATACAAGAGAACTCCCCTAATGATCGGCTGTACCACCCTCCTCGGGTGGTGAATCTGGTGGTGGATAAGGCACTGCTGTCCCAAACCGAGGCCACTCTAGCATTGTTCCTTACTGTGCAAAGGCCTCAGCCAAGGCTCGCGTGAGACCCATAGCAAACGCTCCAAAATTGTCATATATAGCATCAACTCGTCACTCCAACCTTCGGAGCTGGCGATCACCATGAGGAGCTTGTGGTCGTGTCGACGGGCCTGCCTCATCGGTCTGAGGGGGCTGCTATGATGGCTCTGGGAATGTAGGCTGGAGAATAAATCCTCGTCTGTGCGGGTGTGCTTCGCCTCCTGCCCAGTCCTCAAATTTAGCAATGGTGGCATGTGTGATGTCCCGGCTTGGATATTGCATTTGTTCGTTTCTCCAGTTGCATCCCTGATGAGCACATAACATCGCTACCACTGAAGCGTGTAGAATGCTCCCAGTGGTGCCTCCCCACAGATATTGCAACATATTCTGGTGGATGAGATGGCCAACATCAATATACTTGCCCATAATTATACCGCACAGAATTATAGCCCTTTCCGCCGTGATCTCATGCTGATGAGACGAAGGCAATAACTTGGCACATATGAACAAATTCCACGCCTTGGCATATCGATTCAGTGCGGCTGCTGGGAATATGCGAGGCTGGTTCGTGCCGACTTTGTAAGTCCACTTCGTGCCTGGCACGTACAATTCAACAATAACAAGCTCCAAGTCGGTTTCCATATGTTCCCTTGTGATCCAATTAGTAGCCCCTCTTGGTGGTGTCTCAGTGAGTCAGAAAATGGTTCTGATGGCGGGAGGTCTGTAGTCTATCTCGAACCCGCGAACCATAGAGATACCGCTCATGGTGACCTTGGCATTGGCATAATACTCACGGACTATGCTCATCGGAACGGGCGTTGGAGAGGCAGTCAGTCCACCCTAGCCTCGTTCCTGGACCATGGCACAAAGCTGTCCATCCTGGCCTTCTGGTTTGAATCCTCTTTCCTTGATAAATGTTTTTTCTACGATTCGGTAGTACTCCTGCTGGGCTTCCAAACTCAGGAACTTGGTGTGGTCGACAATGTCCTCCCCATGACTGCCGGAGGAGGATGAGGAAGAGGAAGATGATCGTGCTCTCTTTGGACCCATTTGCAGATAATTGAGCGAGAATGCAGATGAAATTACTGAGAGTGAATGAGAGCTTGTGATGTGATAACCTTCAAACTTGTTTCTGCCTACCAAATCAGAAACCCTAGCCTTATACTATGGATGAGAGTATGGGTATGAGCCTTGAACGTGGAGATGATCGTGGGAATGTAATGGAGAGATGTACGGCTTCAATTTGTAACTGATAGAGTGATAGAGACGTGAATTATGGAGAGACACTTGGATTGCGCTTCTGTTATTATTTCAAATGAGAGTCCAAATGGTCCACAACTCGTTTTTAAAATTTTTAGATCTGTCTTAATCTGGTGTCGCCTTGGCATGCGAAAGCATTCAATGTGTTTCATGTAATGCGGTAGGCGAGTGGTATTCTTGGTCTGATATGTGTAGCGATCGGGTAGCCGTGTAGCGGTCTTATCTTTGTGTTCATCGCATGTACTGCAAGAAACCCGCTTCTGCAGACTTCTTTGTGTTTATTTTTAGACTCTGCAAGATAGAAATGCGTGCTCTCCAATACACCTGCAATACATCAATAGACCTTATCAAAGCATGGTTTAATAAATAAACATGAATGTCTATTGTATCACCCTCATTTTTTTAATACAATGCACATACATACTCCTATTCAATGTCAGCTAATATGCTAAGTTTGCAGAGATAATCACATGGTCTTATCTTAGGTTGAAATTGAGTTAACGAACTAACTTGAACTAAATAAATAAAGAATGAAAGAAAGATTTTAGAGATAAAAAATAATGGGTTGCCTCCCATCAAGTGCTAAGTTATAGTCAATTAGCTTGACTGTCTCTGAATATCATGTCGAAGGAAGAATGGAGGTGACTTTCTTCTTGTCCACCTCACCCCGAAATTTAATGACTTTAGCTTTCGTCAATGGCTCTACCTTCAGCTCTGAATTTTTACCCATTACAAACCTCAACGGTCTATAATTCCCCGATTTCTGTACCTCATCATTTAGGACCCGATCCACCAAATCAACCAGAAAATATTCCTCTTCATTTGTTGGGAACTTCATTGCTTTGAAGACGTTGAAGGTGACCTCCTGGTCATGTACACGTATAGTGAGTTCCCCTTTCTTCACATCTATCAAAGTCTTACCTGTGGCTAAGAATGGTCTCCCCAGTATGATTTGTATGCTCTTGTCTTCCTCGTAGTCTAAGATGATGAAATCAGCCGAAAAGATAAACTTGTCCACCTTTACCAACACATCTTCAAAAATTCCCCGTGGATAAGTGATGGATCTGTCAGCTAGCTGTAATGATGTGTTTGTCGGCCTTGGAGCCGGCAGTCCCAATTGATTGAATACTGACAAGGGCATCAAATTTATATTTGCCCCCAGATCACATAAACACTTATTAAAGTTCATCTTCCCTATTGTGCACAAAATTGGGAAGCTGCCCGGATCCTTCAGCTTTGGAGGTAATTTCTACTGAAGCACTGCACTGCATTCCTGTGTCAAGGCTACTGTCTCAAACTCATCCAGTCTTCTCTTCCTTGACAATATACCCTTCATAAACTTTGCATAGCTCGACATTTGTTCCAATGCCTCGGCGAAAGGTATATTGATCTGCAGCTTTTTGAATACCTCCAAGAACTTACTGAATTTTTTATTTTCCCTCTGCTTATTTAATCTTTGCGGATACAGTACTTGAGGGTGAACTGGTGCTTCTGCATTCTTAAGTTTCTCCTATGAACCTGTTTTATCTTTCTCGACCTGCTACGACTCAGATTTTTCCAGATTTTCTTTCTTTTCATTCACCTGCTCTGTCTCGCGCGGCCGTGCGACTTCCTCAGTGTATTCCTATGCGGACGCGCGACTTGCAATACCTGCCAGATCTTTCCCAGATCTCAATGTGATTGCTTGACACTGTTCCTTCCCGTCTCTTCTTGGATTTGTCTCAGTGTTACATGGCAATGAACCCTGGGGCCTGTTGTTAAGCATGCTCGCCATCTGCCCCATCTGAGTCTCCAAATTCTTGATAGCCACTGCTTAGATTTTAATCATAACTTCCGTGTTTGCCATATATTTCAACATCATCTCCTCCACTTCTGATTTCTTTTCTTGCTGAGGTGTAGCAAGAGTGTGATGTTGTTGCTGAGAGAATCCCGGTGGAAACGGTGGTTTTGGTGCAAAATCTTCACTGAGATGGTCGTGGATCAAAGCTGTTGGTTCTACCAAACCGATTCTCACGATTTCCTTGGTTATTTGACTAACTAAATGATTTCAGTTGTTGGGGTGGTATGTGTTTTGAAACTGACCTTGGTCTTTTCTGTAATTGCTCATATACTGCACCGACTTCGAGCTAATGGCATATTGATCTGTGGAGTGTGACCTCGCATAAATTTCACAAACGAAGGCAACTGTTTTCATCCTGCTTTCTGCCAAAGTATCTATCTTCTTTGCCATAGCTGCAATCTGTCTTTAACAAGCTGCAGTAATAGCATCTACCTCCAACACACCTGCAACCTTGGGCTGTGGCATCCGAGATGTAGGATTCTGAAAATCATTTGCAGCCATAGTCTCGATAAGTGTATAGGCCTCATCATAGCTCTTCGCCCATAATGCCCCTCATGCAGCTGCATCTACAATCAGTCTCGACTGCCAACCCAATCCATTATAAAAAGTGTTGATCACCATCCAATCCGACATACCATGATGCGGACACTTCCTTATCATTTCTTTGTATCTCTCCCATGCTTCATATTAGGACTCGCCCTGTTGTTGCTCAAACTGACATATAGCTATCCTCATCTTTGCAGTTTTAGCCATTGGGAAGAACTTGGCTAGAAATTTCTGTGCTAAATACTCCTATGTAGTGATTGACCCTGACGACAAAGAATGAAGCCAACTTCTCGCTTTAACTCTCAATGAGAATGGGAATAACCTCAGTCTAATAGCATCCTCTGTCACACTATTGTATCGGAATGTATCACAAATCTCGATGAAACTCAATAGGTGTTCATTTGGATCATCCGTAGCAGCACCCCCAAATTGAACCGAGTTCTGCATCATCTGAATAGTGCCCGGTTTAATCTCAAAAGTATTGGCTACTATCGCCGGTCTTACTATGCTAGACTGTAGTCCATTTATATTCGGCATGGAATAATGTCGTAGAGCCCGATGCTCTTCTCTTTGCTCAATTCTCTATTCCTCTGCCATACTAATTGTAGTACTCTCTAATTGAGCTTGCAAATTTTTCGCACACTTGCTTTCCAACCCCTTCCATTAATGTTATCCTGTGCTGGTGTTAATTCTAAATTGGATGATCGCGTGTGCATAAAAATCTACAAGTACCTGAAACCAAAAGCAAAACAAAAATAGAAATGAGAAACGATCAGAATTGTCTAAGTCATACAATATAGCTTGAAACTGATGATAATTATTTAAATTAACGCCTTTCTCCGGCAACGGCGCCAAAAACTTGTTGCCTCTTTTTCAGTTCTAACAAAAAGAGCTCTAACTCATGCAAGCATATATGTGTCAACAAGTAATACATAGTAAATAGAGTATCGATCCCATAGAGAAAGTTGTCAAATTTAAACTACTACGCATCAATTAAATCACTATACTTATATGCTTAAACTAATAACCATAATGGGTGAAGTAATCTAATTGTAGATAACAACTAAAACAAGAATAATAACGAAGTAAACCAAGTCTGGAAATAATGGGATCTTAACTTCATTTAATATTTCATCCAATTACCACTATCATGCAAGAATTGTTCACATATCACAGGAAAGTAGCCAAGAGGACTAATGGAGTCATAACCATTTTTCAATGCACTATGACCTACTTACACAACATCCACAAATGATAGACTCCATGTAATCATCAATATAACCAAAATCACTATATGTCTATGTGAAATTGCAATCATACTGAATTTAAGCACAAGCCCTTATTTTAACTCATACGGTGAATAAGTATATGTCTATCTCATTCACGAAATACACAAGCCATATAAAACAGCCCCATATACGTATGCTATCATGATTACAGTCCATACTTGAATGTTCATTGTCAATTCCATGCAAGTACTGAAACGAATGGTGATCAAGCATTCATAAATGCAAAACAATCATAATAGAAATCCCATATGATATATAAAATAGCCCCAACAATCAAGCATGCAACCAAAGTACATATTAAAATCCTTTAGAATCCCATAATGGAGTTTAGTTCATGACTGAACCAAAAGCCATTATGGGATCAAAGCTAAACATGTTTAACAAGTAAACAATTGAAAGATGAAGGATATAAATGATCAAACCCAATTGCAGATTGTAAACCAATATCAACGTTTAACTCCTCATAAAAATCCAGCAAAACAACAATAATAATCCACAATGACAGAAAATCCCAAGAAAAATTGGAGAAGATGGAGTTTTGGCTTCGTTCTTCGTTGGGATCTCTCTCCCTGTGTAAACCCTAGTTACGATATAAAAATACATAAAAAATTATCCTTGTTTTTATCTGGTACCAGTCAGATATCGTTTTTAAATCAATTACAACCCTTTAAAATTGGAAAATAACATGAAACGCAACTAAAACATACTAGAATGGACTTGAGATTGACATAATTCGCGTAAATTGATATCCAATAAGTAGGTGTAAAATCCACTTATCAAATCCTCATAAGCATAAACAGATTCCTTCAACTTCAGCCACACGACAATTTTCTCCACTGCGAACTCCTCGAAATGACATGGTCTCCTAGTAAGGTGCCAAACCCATATTATGGCTATGCTATTTCCCAAACCAGTATCTGTTAAAGCAAAAGAGGTCCAGATTCCTGATCCCGAAGTGGAAGAGAGGGAACGAAAACGTAAACAAGACATCGCCAGGACGATGTCAGGCATACGCATCATTGTCCATGATGAACATACAAATAGATACACCCTAGACGATGATTGCCCAGATGTCATGGTCATCATTAGGGAAAAGGAGGACGATGATAGCCCCTCCATCACTGCAGTCCATCAGGACTTTACCCTCAACAATTGGAGGAACACTCCATGCATTGGTCGACGAGGGTAAAAAGGGCAGAAATTCAATCTGCCCTGTAGATAAATTTAACTGCTTATTTTTCTGTACAATATTAGCAGTTGTTTTATCAGTACATGCTAACACTTTGTATGATTTAACATTTTCATATATTAAGTGAAAGCATATTTTGTTTCAGGACTTTGAATTTAGATGTGCATGTACTTGCTGATGAGGTGCATTTTCTCAACAAGGACTGTAACTTTGATGGAAAGTTGGACTCAGACTTGATGGAAATACAGGAGGACATTGAGATACCTCAGGAGATCAAGGAATGGGTCGAAGACAAACCTAAACCTAATCTTGATCAAACCACTTCTTTTAATCTCGGAACCTTAGAAAACCCTAAGCTAATCCAGATTGGTTCAGACCTCACTCCAAACCAACGGAATGACATGGTTGCGCTACTAACCCAATTCCAGGATGTGTTTGCATGGTCTCATGAAGACATGGTGGGTTTGTCCACTGACATTGTCCTTCATCGCCTTCCCATTAAAGAGGGATTCAAGACAATCAGGTAGAAGCTCAGGCGATTGAAACCTGAGTGGAGTTTAAAGGTTAAAGAAGAAATTGTGAAACAATTTCAAGCAGGCATCATCATGGTGTCTACATACCCTGAATGGTTATCAAATATAGTCCCCGTGCCTAAACCAGGAGGAAAAGTGCGAGTTTACGTGGATTACCGGGATATGAACAAAGCTTGCCTTAAGGATAGCTTTCCCGTGCCATTTATCCACATTCTCATTGACAATACTGCTCAATATGTCATGTACTCCTTTGCGGATTGCTTCGCGGGGTATCATTAGATTATGGTTACTGAGGAGGATCGTGAGAAAACTGCTTTCATCACTCCTTGGGGAACCTTTTGTTATAGACGGTTGTCATTTGGCCTCATCAATGCCAGAACAACCTATCAGCGAGCTATGATGGCTCTTTTCCACGACTTAATGCATAAAGAGATAGAGATCTACGTGAATGACATCATTGTCAAGTCCCGAAGGGAGGAAGACCACTTAGACCATCTTAGAAAGCTTTTCAATAGGTTGCGTAAGTATAACTTGAAGTTGAATCCAACCAAGTGTGCCTTTGGTATTAAATCAGGCAAGTTGCTAGGTTTCCTAGTCAGCCACAAAGGGATTGAGCTGGATCCCACCAAAATCCAGGCCATCAAGGAAATGCCCATTCCTCAGACAGATAAGGAAATACAGGGATTTTTGGGAAGAATCAGCTTCATTAGCATGTTTATTTCTCAACTCACAGCAACCTGTGAGCCCATCTTCATGTTAATGAAGAACTCCTCCATGAAATGGAATGATGAGTGTCAGAAAGCCTTCCTTACAATCAAAGAGTAGTTGGTTAATGCTCCTATTTTGGTACCTCCCAGGGATGATGTTCCCCTGATCATGTCCCTATCCATTAATGACAATGCCATGGGCTGCATGCTGGGACAGAAAGATGATAGAGGCCAAGAGTGAGCTATCTATTACCTCAACAAAAGATTCAGCAGCAGTGAACACAAGTACACTCTAATTGAGAAGACTTATTGTGCTTTAGCATGGTCTTCCATGAGGTTACAATATTACCTCCATGGTCACACAACCCATCTCATATCCCGCGTGGATCCTCTCAAATATGTGTTCAGTAAGCCCATACTGAATTATCGGTTGTCCCGATAGCAGTGGATTCTGCAACAATTTGACATCATCTACGTGATGTAAAAGTCCATTAAAGGAAAAGGAATTGCAGATCAACTGGCCGCCGCACCCGCAGGGGATTACAAACGCTTAGAAACATACTTCCCCGATGAAGGGGTCATAAAAATTCAGCAACACCATCAGTACGATGCATTCCATACGTGGAAAATGTATTTTGATGGAGCTGTTAACACAGAAGGTTCTGGAGCTGGAGCAGTTCTAATATTCGATATGGGGGAGCAGTATTCCGTCCCCGTCAAATTACAGTTTGTCAGCACCAACAACACAGTCGAGTATGAAGGCTTTATCATGGGGCTAAAACTTGCTCACTCAATGGGCATTAGACGGTTAACTGTCTTTGGAGATTCGGAGTTGGTAATCAAACAAACCATGGGAATCTATCAAACCAAAGAGCTACATTTGCTACCTTACCATCGGCAAGTTTTACAGATGGTTTCGGAGTTCGAAGAAGTACACTTCCTCCACATTCCTCGGAATAGGAATGATTTTGCGGATGCGCTAGTAACTTTGGCCTCCTTGATCAACATACATGATAAGGAAAACATGCCAAGCATCCCATTTGCCCTACAAAAGGCTCCGGCCTATGTGAGCTACCTCCCATCCAACACCCTTGGTATCAACATATCAAGGAGTATCTGCGAGATGGCTATGTAATTTTACCAGAGCGGAGATGCACTCTACAAAAGAGATGCAGGATTAGGACTCCTTAGATGTCTGGACAAAGACCAAGCTCAAAGGCTCATGGATGAAATCCATGGTGGAGTATGTGGTCCACACATGAGCGGACCCCTACTTATTAAGAAAATCCTCAGAATTGGGCATTACTGGCTTACGTTTAAAACTGACTGTGATGATCACGTCAAGAGGTGCTATCAATGCCAAATGCATGGAAATGCTATCCACGCCCCTCTAAGGGAACTCCACAATATGAGTTCACCCTAGCCCTTCTCAATATGGGGAATGGACGTGATCGGGCCCATCAAGCCCAAAGCCAGTAATGAGACTACTTCACCAAATGGGTAGAAGCAACCTCCTTCCCCAGGATTACCAAAGAAGTCATCATTGCTTTTATTAGAAACAATGTCATTTGTCGATATGGACAACTAGAGGTAATTGTGTCAGACCATGCTAAGAACCTCAACAACAAAATGATGGAGGAGTTATGCAGTAAATTCCACATCAAACACCTTAACTACGTCATCTATCATCCAAAGATGAATGGTGCTGTTGAAGCGGCTAATAAAAACATCAAAAAGATCATGCAGAAGATGTCCACCAATCACAAAGGATGGCCTAACCTCTTGCCTCTAACTTTATTAGCCTATAGAACTTTAATGCGTACTCCACTGGGGCAACCCCCTACTCATTAGCCTATGGGATGGAAGCAGTACTCCTCATAGAGGTGGAAATGGAATCCCTCAAAGTGTTGATGGACGCTCAGCTGGATGAAGACTAATGGGTATAAGACAGATATCACCAATTGTCTCTAATAGACGAAAGGTGAATCGCGGCTATCTTCCATGGTCAGTTATATCAATAAAGGATCGCCAGATCCTACAACAGAAAAGTCTGGCTACGACAGTTTAAACAACATAACTTGGTTTTGAAGAAGATCATTGACAACCAAGATTAATCTAAGGGAAAATTTGCTCCAAATTGGGAAGGCCCGTTTGTTGTCAAGGAGGTATTGAAAGGAGGTGATCTCAGACTACAGGAAGTGGACGGCGATGAATTTCCACAACTTATCAACTCGGACACCGTGAAACGGTACTATGTCTGAGGTTACCATCAAGCAAACATCCTGGTTTTGGATCATCAGATCACCAGTCATTCCGGTTTTCTAACCCTTTTTACATACTCTTCTGCCCCTCAAGGAAACATATTCTTCAAGCCAACAGCCTGGTTTCACCTCATTTTCAAACCTTTCATACAATTTCGGTTATCCCACAAAGGATTGAACCTTTCATACCTGCAGTTTTTCCTGAACTTAGGATCAAACTTTTTCACGCTTGCAGTTTGTCCTAAACTTAGGATCAAACTTTTTCACACCTGCAGTTTGTCCCAAACATGGGATCAAACTTTGTTTCCCCCGCAGTTTAGCCTGTACATGGGATTCAGACTTCTCTTCGGCTGCAAATCATCCCGAGGGGCGAACTACGTCGACCTGATCTCCCTGATACCTGGGAGTACGTAGACAACCATATTCTATATGGCCCGGTCGTAATAAAAAAAACAATAAACATTTCTGACCTTTCTCTACAAAAACAAAAATAACAAAAACACTTCTACCCTTTCTCTACATAAACAAAAATAACAAAAACATTCCTACACCCTTTTACATTCAGCGTTGAACCTCTTACACCAGGTTCGAACTACGCAGACCTGATCTCCTCTTCAATAGGAGTACGTAGGCAACCATTTATGGTTCGGTCTAACCCCCTACCAGAACACAAATACTTGTCACACGGTACTGGGATCAAATTTTAATCCACCACATTTCATCGGCTTCAGACCAAAGGGATGGAACTACCTGACCCCTCCTCACAAATAGGAGATCCGACGACCATCTAAGCTGTGGTTGTGCCTCAAAAAGTAACACCAATCCATAAGAGATGTAATTAACTGGGCTCCTCTTAAATAGGAGTATTGGTGACCATCTGTGGTGCAGTCAATCTCAGAGAGGAAAAGCCACACTCCTCTCCACATCTACATACATAAACCAGTCCCAAGCCACCAAAGATGGTAGGGATACACATACATCAATGATCCATTCTGAAAGATCCTACGATGTCTCAATGTCCACACATCAAGGATGAGTTCAGAATGCATCAAGATCACAAGCCCTGAAGAAATAAGGAAATATCAAGCAAGTATCAAGGCACAAATGAAAGGGAAGTGAATCAAAATATATTTCCCTGCCATATATAATACTGTTTGATATATACAATATGTGCTGTACATGACAAAATGGCTAAGCTAGTCTGTGCAGGAAAATACAAGTCTATCTACAGATCTGTATGTATACAAACTATCAGATCTAACATAGCATCCCTCTCCGAAGAAGGAGGTAACGCTGCAAGCTCCTGCCCAATGGTATCTACACGAGCTAGCTGATTCGAGTCTAACTGCATGGTGGAATGATGCTCATCAATGTATGAACTTATATCGGCAAGGATGCCAGTCGTAAAGGATCTCACTGAAGTACTATCTATGACGGCCACATCCTGGGCAAATAGGGCATCATCCCTCTCTACAATCAATCCATCTCTAGCTGATCTAGCCTTATCTCTCTCTAATAGAGTTTCGTCTCTCCCATCAAGAGCTATCAACATCAAGGCCCTAGCCTGATCTCTCTCAAAGGTCATCAAATGTATACTCTGCTCCAGACATCATCGTTTGAATCTTTGAATCACAAGTAGCACTCATAGTGGGAGAATCCATCCTGGCTGGCCGGCAACCCAAAGAGACAAATCCTCCTCGATGGGAATATAAGTCTCTTCCTTAGGCTCCCCATCATCGGAATCAATCCCCTGCACTGTGGATACTGCCATAGTCAATGCCGTCTCTATCTCCATCCATGCGGAATACTCTGCAGAACAACCTAGATGGCTGACGAAAAACTCAGCTAGCTCACGCTGATCCCAACAGGCATATAACCTGGATTTATTCTCTACTGATAAATGTCGAGAAGCTAAGCGCTGACTCAATGCCCCCTCAAAAGGATGGAAATCCTGGAACTGGTCAAACTGACACATCACGGCCAGTGGGTGGTAAGTAGTCATGCCCCTCAAACCAGCTAAAGGGAGATAATCTATGCTCGGAGCATGAGTGATGAAGCTGTAGGGTGAGCTGAGCCCTGTACACGACAATATATCAAACGGATCTCCGATCCCTGCTAGGAAAATGAACCAAGATGCAGGATCTGTACACTCCGCAGTCTGAAAGGAGTATGACATAGGTATCTTATGGGTGAAACAATACCCGTGCCGTCTGAAAGTGCCAATCGGTCTCAAGTGTGACATAAACCACACGTACAACATGACCAAGCTGCCTGGGAATACCCCTACAGGGTAAGTGCTGTAATATGTGGCTGACCTCAGCGTCTCTGTGATGATCATCAGTACAATGGTCTGACCCTCCTTGAGAGCTCTCACTACCATGATAACGCCAATATCTAGCTTATCCATGTACCATAGTATATATACATACGACAACACGTATAGTAATAGTACATCTACTCTAGCTGAATGCCAATGATCCTCCGGTATGGTGAAATCCCCAGAGTGCCATGTGTAGCTATCGTCAGAGCCAAATCTGTCCGTCAGAAAACGCTGGGATACAACATGACTAGATGTGATCTCATCCTGCACAACTCTCGCAAATTCGGCCGGTGAGAGTCATAAAGCTGTCGGCTCATGTCAGCCGATGTCCATATCTTGCTGCAAGGTCGGTCCAATGGCGGTAGCAAATCAACCTTGCATACTCCTCCAGAGTAGGAGTCAACTCGTGGATGCAAAATCGGAAAACTTATCTCTCTAGTATCAAATGCTCCAGCATACCCTCTATAAAGCCTGCGGGAACTTGAAACATCATGAGAATCATAGTATGCTGTAACAACTGATCTACAGTCACTCTGTTTGAAGGTGACATACTATCATACCACGATCTCAGATGGGATGCCACCAACACTGGTGGGGTATGATCAGTATGGCTAACTGTCGAAGAAGACATCTGTACGGGCGGTGTCATAAGACCATCCAGGGGTCAATGCTGAATATCTCTGGACATACATACATATGTATAACATAATACATGCATGATGAACAATAGATGGCAATATGATATAGGGAATGGAAAACTATACATACATTCCTAAGTATATCATCATCTAATACATCTCCGTACAGCTAGAAATATAGGGAAATGGGGCACAGACGCCCTACATCTAACAGAGGCCTATCAAAAGATATAGCGAGAATGGGGGAAAACCACCCAATATCTAACAGAGGCCTATTAAAATATATAGCGAGAATGGGTCCCACCCCTATGGCTCGGTCCAATTCGAGTTGCAAAGGAGTTTTTACAAGCTGAAAAGGTCAAATCAGGAATAAAAATGCTATGCGATTAAGCGGAATAGCCTGAAATCCTAGTTTTCACGGGCCAAACTCTGGCTTTACATAACACTCATTGGTCTTTGCCCAAACACAAGGTGCACTATACCGATGATCTCAGTTGTTGCAAACTACATTTAGCAATATCTCACAAAGGTCCGATGCCGTCAGTGCAGGGTCGTAGCCCTAAAATATGGTCCCCGGCTAGGGTGTCATACATTTTCAACCATTGATGTACACGTCAATGAAGGTCAAGCAGCCTTGACATGGTCCCCGGTGGGGGTGTCATGCATTTTCAACCATTGATGTACACGTCAACGAAGGTCAAGTAGCCTTGACATGGTCCCCGGCGGGGGTGTCACGCATTTTCAACCATTAATGTACACGTCAATGAAGGTCAAACAGCCTTGACATGGTCCCCGGCGGGGGTGTCACACATTTTTCAACCGTTGATGCACACATCAATGAAGGTCAAACAGCCTTGACATGGTCCCCGGCTGGGGCATCACGCATTTTTTAACTGTTGATGCACACGTCAATGAAGGTCAAGAAGCCTTGACATTATCCTCAGCAGGGATCTCATCCGTTGATACACATGTCAATAAAGGTCAGGCAACCCTGACAATATCGACCATTAGCGAGAACTCCAACAGTAGTAGAAAAGGACACGCGATATAAAACCGAGGAAAAACATCCTCATCAGGGAGGACCGATGATGGAATATGTTATACACATCCTCAACAGACAAAACCAATCCCCACAGAATCTCTTGTACGTAAGAGATACATCTTCAGGATAAAGTCTGTATCAAGGATTTAAGACTTTGGTGATAGCCCTAACGTCAAAAATCCTAGAGATTCCTGGTAGCTGTGGATCACGCGTCCAAGACAGTTCATCAGGCTGGTTATATAACGACCCCAAATTTCATACAATTCAATTACCGACTTCGGTCGTTAATAATACGTCTAACTTTTGATTTTACATCATTATTCGATGTTAAACTTAATAATATGCGAAATAATTTAAACTTTTCTATCTTCTTACTTTAATTCCCTGAATCAAAACCTTTATCATCTACATGTCTTTGAATCATATATAATCCATGATTCACTTCATCACAGCTATTATATAAAATTTTACATTTTAATTCGATAACCTTTGCATATCAGATAACTCAAACTTTAACTTTACAACTCAACATAAAACTATACATAATAAAATATTTAGTACATCTCATGAATCTTAATCATGGTTTAAAGAAATAACAACTTTAGCTAAAATATTAATCTTTGTGTATTATTTCTGATCCACATCATTTAAGTAACACATAGTGTTACCTTCAATCCTTAACCTGCAAAAATGGTTATTTGCAAGGTTGAGCTCGATAGCCCAGCAAAATCTAATAGTTTTCATGCATAACGTAACACATAGTAACATGCTCAACATATATCTCATAAATATTGGACTAACATAACATATATGTTACAGTTCATATAACAAGTATAAAGATTGAGTTCCTTACTCAATCATTACGCTTTACTTAATCAACGTAGTCATAAGTTGACTTTAACATTTCATACATTCAACATATATATAACACATCATGCTCTTTGCAATAAAGATTTAAAACAGTTAATCACCAAGTTCACATAGCAAATAGGAACTGAAAGACTTGCCTTGATCGTTGTTTACCAATAACAGTTTAACAGCTTACAGCTATCTACACTTCGCGTGCCCTACACAATTATATAATTATTCACATTAACTATTAGTCATATAGCAATGCATAGTAGTTGTAATGTAAACTTTACTTTACATCTCATAACCCTTCCTATTATCAATACGCAATGTTCAATTTTATTGTGTTAACTTTCGACTTATATCTCACTATATTTCATATTCGATGTTCGTTCAAGTGTTTAAGTCTTGATAGGACTACTTATTGGTTTTATATTAACCCTATTCAATATCTTATAATATTCATTTCATTTGATTTAAAACACTTTTTACGTTCATTATCACTTATCACGGCGTTTCGACGTTTACTCGTCACACGCCCAATTTGTCTCTCTTGTGTGTGCTTAGTATGCGTATACAACATATATAATATATCATTTATTAATGTTAAACATCATTATACTTCATAATATTCATGTTCTATAACTTAGAACAACATCTTTTATCGTTAAGAGCACTACACTTGCATACGTGCATGCCCGACGCCCTCCGATTGCCTCCGAAAACATAACATTTCTAAAGATGACCATTTTGACCCCTGTTATAGACCTCAAATTGAATAAATTAAAGAATAAAAGTTGTAGGTCTATTCGTCCTCGTTCCGGATCATCTTGAATCACCTCAATCGGAGTTCGTATGAAAAAGTTATGCCTATTTTACTAAAATAGGTCAAAATAGTCACTCTTGACATACTTTGGGCACAACTGCGCCCAATTAAGCCTTGGGCATAGCACAGCTGCGCCCCAAATGACTTAGGACACAGTGCAGCTGTGACCGTTAGCAGAAACGAGACCTGAAGCTACTGTTGTCGTGATTTTTTTGACCCCTTTCTCCTACTAATCTTTATAACATGAGTTATACACATCCAAATTAGTCCATTTTCGATTCTATGGATTCATAATTCATAGAACTACAACATACTAGAATTCTAACAATTTATAAAAACATTAACCAACCTAAAATTTGACCCAAAACACATGTTCATACTCTATTTTCATGTTTTAAACACATTTAGTGAATTCGATCGCCACGGCTTCGTTTCTTATCCAATTGACATGATTCAAACTACGCCGCTTTCGTTTCTTAACATACTAATATAATACAACATCAATTTACAGATTATAACAAGTAGTGACCACGAAATTTGTACTTTCTAAAGCCAATTTTCATGTAAAAACACTGTTATATACTTTTCTTCCTACAAACCAAATTACATGAATTTTTATCATCAAATAACACTCACATGTGATAATTAACAGAGTATAAACCCTTTATATATATATATATATATATATGTACCAATTCAACACAAATATCAATAGAAATTTTAAAAACAAGGATTAACATTAAAGTAGGTTATACCTTGTTCATTTGATTGTTTGCTAGAAAATAGATGATGAGAATGGCTTGATTATCCTTCCTCTCCATTCTTTGATTCTCATAATCACCTCTTTTTCAATTTCTCAGAGAATATGACTCTCTCAAACTTCTCTGTAAACTTTCTCTTCTCTCTTCTTCTTAGGCTTAGGCCAAACCCTTTTCACGTAAAACTAAAACAGACGCTAACATAAAAATAAAACTGACGTATAATAATAAGGCTACTAAATACTTATCAGTTATTTTTATTTTAAACTTAAAAGCTATATGGCCTTGTTTGGAAAAACCTATTAAAATAATAACTTAATCATTCCTTAAGCCTTGTTTGGAAAAACAAGATTAACATAAGAATTTCAAAAGCTCTAAGGCTTTGTTTGGTAAAACCAAATTAAAACTTTTTTAATTTATTTTCATAAGTCATTTATAATATATTTTATTGTCACACATTGTTTACTTGGATTTTCATATCCAATCTTAATTAAATAAACAAAACTAATTATTTACAAAATTATAATTTTCATTATAATTTTACTTAATAAATTAACATATCAACTTAATTATTAAATTAAATTAAAACAACATTCTACCAAACTATATAATCCTTAACAACTCTCTAATTTAGTTATTAAGTTAAATTAGAGTATTATCTCATAAATTTAATTCATCACTCTTTTATATTAATTAAGTTAATTTCTATAACTCATGAATTATTTACTTACTAATAAATAATCCAACAAATATCTACTAAATAACAAACACATAAATTAAAAATATTTATTTAATTCAATAAATATTTGAAATTATAAATAAAATTCTGGATTGTTACATGTTATTTATTGTCGTCCCCGGTAGAAGCAACAGGGAGCCGACAATCATCCCATCATGTTGGAGGACAATCCAATAAACCACATACATTTGCATATTGTTGTCATGCATTGCATCATAATCATCTTGTTGCATTTCAAGTGTCTATTATTCTTTATCCTATCCATGCCATTGCATTGCATGAATATAATAAAGAGGGGCAGATGTAGACACTCGAAATTTTTCTGCCTACCTGTTACTAACATTGCAGGAAGTGCGGAATCTTCTTTCAGAGATAACCCTGGAAGACAGCTCAGCTTAATCCCAGAAATACCACCGGAAGTTCAGTGTTAACCCTGAAAAACACACCGGGAGTATCCTTTCTCCATATGGGAGATAACCCCGAGGATAGCAGTGTACATACCAGAAATTGCACCGGAGAAGGCCGATTCATCTTAGAGATAACCCCGAGATGTTCAGTCTCAGTCCCGAAAACAACACCGGGAAAGATAATGTCAACCTTGGAGATAACCCCAAGGAGTGCAGTTGTAGTTTTGGAGATAACCCCGGAGATGCTCGTTTCAACCCATGCAGTCAGCTTCAACCTCGGGACTCACACCAAGGCACTAAATTCACAAACCCAGAGATAACCCCAGGAGGACATGCACACCTCAGAGACAACCCTGAGGGCATTCAACACTTGCAGCAGCCCAATCTCAGAGATAACCCTGAGCAACATTTGCTTTATCAGCCAAAACCGGAGATAACCCCGGTGAAGGGCAAAGTTGTCAAAATTTCCACCTCAACCCCACATGGCACCGTCTCAACAAACAATAATTAATATACATTCTACACAACAATGTCCCACAAGAACCAAGGAGTTGCAATCCCGAGTGACTACTATGCAAGGCAGCACACCGAATAGAATTTGAAGCTTGAA
Organism: Panax ginseng; assembly: GCA_020205605.1. Taxonomy (NCBI): domain Eukaryota; kingdom Viridiplantae; phylum Streptophyta; class Magnoliopsida; order Apiales; family Araliaceae; genus Panax; species Panax ginseng. Next base: position 88,280,087 of record CM035144.1, read on the forward strand.
GAGATAGGACATGGCTCCATCTTCCTAGCTTTGTACAACCTCTAATCCCATGTCATTGCATAGCTCTCGACAACAGCAGTCCGAAACAAGTCTTATACACCTCAATCAGATGCTCAGATTGAAGTTCTGCAAGTTCGAACGGACATCACATTGCACGCGTGCACGTACTTTGAGACGATGGGACCATGCTGAGCGGGGCATTTCAGTGATGCCACAGTGCATCTGCGTAATGTCAGTAGTACACTGTGGCTCCCAGCTCTATAAATATAGAGCTTGGGGTGGCCATATTTAAGAGAAGAAAGGCAAGGAAGCCCTGTCAAATTTGCTCTGTACACACCACATATTGAGTGTTTTCTCATTTTAAACACTTGTTAGCTCACATATAGCTATATTTTTATCAGCGGGAGCCGAGTCTTCATCCACTTAAATTCATAGAAGTCTTCTTTAGTTACCACTTTTGTAAGTCTTCTTACACATTATAAAGCCTTTTCTTCATCTTTTGCACACACTCTTCTTCACATTGAGAGTCGTGTTGTGTGTATGCCTGCACTTTGGTCCGTGGTTTTCATTTCATTTTACCTGCGTATATATATACACTTATATATATATATATAAATTTATATATATGGACTAACATTATCAAGTTATGCCTCGATTGAGCTTGGACTCACGTCGGGAGCGCGTTTATTTTATATATATATATATATATATATATATATATATATATATATATATATACTTATATATATGAACTGCTGTCGAACTTTGTTCGATGAGCCTGGATTTTACATCCGGAGCATTTATCGCTTATATATATATATATATATATATATATATATATATATATATAGCGTATAAATTGCTAAAATTATAAACCGAAATAGGGATCGATATATATCCTGTGCGTTATCGCTTATATATATATATTTACATTTCAGAACTGGAGTTTACTTGTGGCCTTTTTTCGCTTTTATTTACATTAATCCCCGCTTTCGTGGTGCGCTTTGATCATTTTTACTACTTTATTTACATTCTGTCCCGCCTGGAGTTTATCGTGACGGTTGATCGAATTTACTGCTTTATTTACATTTCTGATCCCCCATGGAGGTGCTTCGTGGTGGTTAATCATGTATATATATATATATATATATATATTTACCACTTTTATACATTTACATTTTCGATCCCCCATGGAGGTGCTTCGTGGTGGTTGATCATGTCTGTATATATATATTTACAACTTTTATATATATAACTGCTTATTGCTTTTCATATAAACAACGGCATCATGTGAGCCTAGGAATCATGTGATCACAGATTGATCCATGAATCCGATTCTTGCTCTCCGTGATTGACATTTCATTGTATAGCGACTTGTAAATTATTAATATGTGTTTGAATTTCCTTAGATGGCTTTCATGCCCATGAGGAGTTTAACCTTTGGTATATATTATTTTCTCGAAGATGCTTCACATCTCAAAAATAAAAGCAATCAAGCCGAACATTTAATAATAAAATGGAAGTATAAAAAGGACTCAATTACTATTGAGCACAGGGTTTGAAAAACCTCTTTCATAAAACCTCATTGCTATATCATGTTTAAAACTGAATTTTTCATACAAATTCAAACCCTTTGTATATAGGTGCGAATGAGGCCTCACACTACTTTGAAATAACAACACATTGACCCCCCCCCCACATTCATATAACAATTTCTTGAAAAGTGGCGGTCAGCACCGTGGTAACACAGATGTCGGTGGGTGCCTAACACCTTCCCTCCGCATAATCAAGCTCCCGAACCCAAATGAATCTCTGTTTCACAGACTCGTTTATCAGTGTCACATCACCGAGTCAATGTGCAAACCTTTTCTCGGTTGCGTTGGTGTAACTAGTTAAAAACACCAACTGGCGACTCTTACAGTCAAATCGTCGACATATACATGTCAGACCTTTTTCACTTGTTTTTTCAAACAAATCTCACCTAACATGAGAACACCAAAGAACAAGAACAAAAAAGGGACAAATAAAAATCCCGACGTCGACAAATAGTCTAGCCGAAGTAATGGCTTAGATAGTTTTCTTTCACAGTATATACTGAACAATTATCGTTTGAAATCAAGGTTCGAAAACTATTTCATTTCTAAACTACGAAATATTAAGTTATGATATATAAATCATCCTTTTAAGGATTTACTTGTACAAACAATAATAGTACAAGCTCAAGTAATACTCAATAAAGAGTAGGGTTCGAGTACTTGCCTTAAGCGTAGTTTACCAAAGTATAACTTATCAACACTCTTTGAATCCTAACATAATATAGTTATGCGTATAGGATATTCATTAGTTACGTATACTTATACATGATATGTAAGTCTAAACTCATTCATAAATGTCTAACTTAGTTGTATACTATTCACATATATCATCACATATCTTGCGTACTTATAGTACAAAATCAGTTCATAAGACATCATAAAGTCAAATAACATAGTTTCTAAGCATTGCTTTATAGTTTACAAACATCTTTTGGACTTAACATTTGAAAGTTTATAATTACTCATTAAACATTCAATTTCATCATGTATAATGCTTATTAACACATTGGATAGCATACTGGTCATATAATACAGGTTAAGATAACTACATAAGCCTGCAAACATCCTCAGACTAACAGTAGAAAATTGATCCTACTGCAGACTAAATAAGCAAATTACTTGACTTGGTTTGTACTAAGGAGTGGCTGGCCAGGTCGCTTTCTCTGGTGCAAACTAAGACATGGTTTCTTCTGCAGAAGGTCAGTGTACAGCCGTCTTGCACACACATGTTAGTATGTGGATAACTAAGTTTGACCGTATATCATAACATTAACATAGGTCATCATCTATTCTCATTTAATCAAGACTTTAGGTGTTCCATTCACAATTTTCTTTCGTTTAATCGTTAAACACATATTATACAGTCCATAGGTCTCAACTATACATGCTTACATTAGATTAGTCATGTATTTCAAGTCATGAGGTTTTACATCATTTAGATTTGTCATTTTCCATGCTCAAGTATTTACAATGCATACGACTAGCTAGGTATTTATGTTAATCATGTCCATATGCATGACACACCTAACCATGATGTCACATACTAGAATACTTATAACGTAGTTGATGACAAAACTAGTTTTCAAAGTTTCTTGTGAAAATCTCATGTTAAATCACCAAGTATGTAAAGTCACTTCATTTACTATACATCATGCTCTCACATTTACATATTAGAACATATAAGCATGCTCACAAGTTCCCATATAGTTTATCAAGTTTGTATTTGAAACTTTAAGTGTCCCTTAGTAAAACTTATTCAAGTATGCAAGATAAGTTCACATATTGTATAATATGCTTCCATAGTCACACAATAAATCTCATGAGTATGTTTTGAAGTTTAAAACTTAGTATATGCATAGTTAATGTACACATAGCTATTAAGTCTTTTACTTGCATTTTCCTTTTAAATCATGCTTGAATATCTTATACTATTCCAACAATATAAACTAGTATATTAGTCACCTATCAGAACTTGACATATTGAGGCTTAAGGTCAGAACATGCATTACACCATGTTTATCAAATTCTAGTTTCCAAATTATTAAGTTTTCTTTGAATATTCAAACCAAAACAAACTAATCATGGCTTACTTTATCCATAGAAATCTTAGTCTACAAGTTAATGTTATTTATGTGCATATCCTAACCAAAGTAGCATGCTCATCATAACACTGGACCATTAAAGCAGTATCTGAGGCAGACACCCCACGCGGCCGCGTGGTATTAAGCAATAGAAGTGGCGCGGTCGCGCTACTTCGTTCAGAGACAAAAATAAATGGCTCTGCTTCTGTAGAGCCTTAGCACATGTATAGCCAATTCTAAAACCAGACTAACTGCAGCACTTCAAAGCATACATACCAACTCAGACAACACAGTGACATGCTAATTCATACTAATTTGACAGAGAATTTATGTAATTGCTAAGAATTTGACAAAACTTAAACTAAGGACAAAAACAGAAGTTATACCTCCTTGAAGCTTAAATGAATTCCTCCACACATTGATTATACCCCCTCAATGCTCAGCAACTCACTCTCAATATATACTTATCAGATAGAGTTTTCAAGCAACTGAGAATTGAAGGGTTTAGCTGCCACTTATAGAGAATGATTTACACGATTTATGAGTTTGTCTACCATATACAATCCAACGGGAAAGGGAAGGAACCATTGGATTGAGAGAGGTTGGTGGAAAGAGATCACTAACTTCATCTCTTCCACTCCCTTCTTCATGATCATGGCTAGAGTAGCCTTCAACTGCCGACTTGGTTATACACAATTAGATGTAGGCTACTGTGCATCATTATTTGGGTCACATAAAATGGGACACGTGTATTAAACCTGAGCAACTGTGTTTATAATGCTTAATTTGTTCTCTTGGGTTTCCAAAATATAAATTTAATGTGCTAATGCTACTACATAATGGAAAGTTAGTAATTATTTATGCATCCACATCATATAATCCATGAACATTAGTCCAGTCTAATTAATTTTTATAACATGTATGGACTCAATTTAATTAACCACTAATAATACAATATCTCTTCACCACTTTATTAATCCAATTAGACTCACTTATTGCAATAATTTGTAATTCTTTGATATAGTATATCTTTAATGAACTCACACATACTTATTGTCACATAAGCAATTATTTGTGATACTTCTAATTTCTTCCACTTTACTATATAGCTTCTATATATTATATAGTTATACCTAAGTGTCACAATACACTTTCTTTTTAATGTAGGTATTATATATTACCTCATAACTTACACACCTCAATTAAATAAGTAAATATAATTCTAATCATGTAATTTACCTTGTTCATTTATATTTATTGTTCAAAATAACAATTAATTAATAATATAATATTAATTAATCCTTCATTTATTAATCCCTTCTCTAATTAATTAAATTATTCTATTCCAATTTTCATTCTCATTTCACACAAGGCATTTTACAATCTCATCACAACTCCACATTTCTCTCATTTCTTATAAATTCAATTTTAATTAATTGAATTACTCATTCTCACAACACATTAATATTTATATTCAAATAAATATTCATTTTCTTATTATATAAAAAATATTTATTCATGAAATTCATAGTTCACACACACACACACACACACACACACACATATATATATATATATATATATATATATATATATATATATATATATATATGGATACACAATTTTTTTAGCATAATGTACTGCATGCTATTCAATTCATATTCTATGTTTAGAGTTTGTTGTACTTACCGGAAATATATAATATATATTATATCCAATAAAACTACTGTTCTAGTTTAGGTGATGATTGAAATCTAATATTGCCGGTCAACAACTTTGTTAATATCATATCAATTGGATGTATAAGGAAAACAAATTGAGAAGCATTAAGTAAAGGTTGCATAACATCATTTAATTCTTAGGTATCCATGAGAATCATAAACAGTGAAAGAAAAAAATATTCAATTTTGGAAATGTCATAGAACCTTATGTTCTAAGATAACCATAAAGGCAACAAACTGAAAGTCTAATCTCCCTGTGCTCGAAAATGATTATTCAACTGTTTGGATGTTTTTTTTGGCATGGAAGCATATTTAAAAATTATATTTTAATATTTTGAGTCTATTTAAATGCTATAACACACACACACACACACACACATATATATATATATATATATATATAAAATAAATTATCATGATTATCAGATGTTCATGCACATGTGAATAGTTATATGTGGATAGTTATAATAAATTAAATTTTTAATAATTTTTGATATTTTTTTTACGAAGTTACAATGACAAATCTTGCCAAACTTGAGTCTGTGGCACTTGATATTTTAAATAAGAATTATTTGTCATGGATCCTTGATGCCGAAATTCATCTTGATGCCATGGGTCTTGAAGACACCATTAAAGATGGAGGTTTCAAAACTCAAATGTCACGAGTTTCAAAACTTAAAAAACATGGGAGTTTCAAAAGCTCAAAGGACATTACAATAAAGATGGGAGAAATGAATCTAGACATCCATATATTATAATTTAATAACACTCCCTCTTGTATGTCTATTGTGCAGCTATACGCATTGAAAGCTGCCTCATTAAAAACCTTACCAGGAAAAACCCAATGGGAAAAAACCTTGGTTAAGGAAAAAAGAGTACAACACATATAAGATCCCCCTCATGAATGTATCCTTAAGTCCTCCAGTCGTCACATTCTAATATTGCACCTCAATCCTTTAAATGTTGTAGTTGGTAATGCTTTGGTGAACAAATCTGCTAGATTATCTTTTGAGAGAATTTGTTGAACATTAATGTCATCACACTTATCAAGGTCATGTGTGAAAAAGAATTTCGGGGAGATGTGATTTGTTCTATCTCCTTTGCTGTATCCTCCTTTTAATTGAGCTATATATGCAACATTGTCTTCATACAAAATGGTTGAAGTTCCTTTGCTGGAGGATAAACCGTATGTTCCACGAATATGTTGAGTCATTAATCTCAGCCACACACATTCTCAACTTGCTTCATAGATTGCAAGTATTTTAGCATGATTAGATGAAGTGACAACTAATGTTTTCTTTGTAGATCTCCATGATATAGAAGTATCAACACACATAAAGAGATAACCTGTTTGAGATCGACCTTTATGTGGATTAGATAAATATCATTCATCAGCATATCCAACTAATTCATGATTATCATTATTTGAATAAAATAAGCCCATATCAATAGTTCCTCCCAGGTTAGAAAAATATGTTTAACTCTATTCCAATGTCTTCAGGTAGGAGAATAACTATATCTTGCTAACAAATTCACAGAGATGTTATATCAGGTCATTTATTTTTAGTAAGATACATTAGCACACCAATTGCACTGAGGTATGGTACTTTAGGACCAAGTAATTCTTTATTATCCTCACGAGGTTTAAAAAGGTCATTTTTTCACATCAAGTGATCGAACAACCATTGTTGTAAGACCCCGAATTATATGAAATGAAAGCATCCAATTTTCTTATAATTATTATTCTATTTAATAAATGGTTTAATTGATAAAAGGTTAAAGTTAAGGGTGATATTTGAAAATTTTGCAAAGTAAGCAAGTTGATATAAAATATTCGTTTGGTCGGGGAATATTCTTTTTGTCAGGGAATATCCGCACGACGACACCATCATTGGTGGACCCCATAACGGAATAACTGTCAAAGTTAGAAAATGGCAGAAATAATTTTTTATAAAAATAACGGCGAAAGTTTTACCGTTAACTTTTGAAATACCCGGTGGTAAAAATACAGTAATATGCTTGGTTGCATAGTAGCACACATGCTTACGTAAGAAGCCACTCAGTTTACTTAATTATTTCTATAGTAATTGCTGCATAGTATCTCACGTTATTTGATTCAATTATTGTCATAGTAACATCTGCATAATATTTTATATTGTTAAATTAATAATTGAGATGACAAAGTTATTCATATTATTATTTGCAATATTGACGATGTCTAGAAAGTTCTGTCGAGGAAAGGTGTTTGGTCACCTAATTGCGCGCCAATAGGGAGAAATCCTTATCGAAAAGCCCCCTCCCTCCTGGGAATGATCTGGTTGTTAAATATTGTGAGTTATAATATTAATGATAAATAATTATTAATAGATTAAAAATGTGTTTATTAAAGATAAATGATTTATGGTAAATATTTATTCAATTTTTGATATAAATATAAGGATTTGTTATAAGGCATTTGTTGTAAGTTTGACTTAGTATTCCATGGGAAGATTTATTAATTTTATGGACCGTCGATGGTGGTTTTAAAAGTTAACCAATCTGGACCATTGATGGTGGTTTTAATAGTTAACCAATCTGGACCATTGATGGTAGTTATAATAGTAAATCAATCTGGACCATTGATGGTGGTTTTAATAGTAAATCAATCTGGACCGTCGGTGGTGGTTTTAAAAGTAAATCAATCTGGACCGTCTATGGAATTTTTAAAAGTAAATCAATCTGGACCGCCGGTTGTGGTTTTAATAGTAATCAATATGGACCGTCCGTTCTAATAGTAAATCAATCTGGACCGTTCGTGAATCAGTTACTATTTAGTCCATTCTCCTATAAATAGAAGCTTCATTCTTCTTTTATTCTCACCAATTCACTGAAATTCACAAGAGACACTATAGAGAGAGAAACTATAGAGAGCAAGAAGAAGAGTATTCTGCTACTTCACTATTGCAGTATCCAGTCTTCTACTAAGGTAAGTGGTATTATTTCTTTTGTATTCATAAGAAATACTATTTTTCGTATTCATCCTTTAATATGTCAGAATAACCTGTCTACGCGGATTCCGTACCTCATGACATGTGAAAATCCATTTGCAGTTTCGTATGTTATTTCTTTTCATATTCTTAAATTTAAACTTACTATGGAAAGTATTGCTTCTATAAACCCTAAAATTAGTGGAATATCCTTGAGTTTTACGCTTCATCCAGTATCGTTTCATTGAAATATTGATCTGAACTTTCTTCTTAAATATCAATATTTTTCCCGGGGTACTATTCATGGGTTACTATTCACCCGGGTACTATTCACTCTAGTATTATTCACTTAGGGATTTGAGGTACTTTTTATGCCGGGGTTACTATTCAGGGGTTACTATTCACTGTAGTATTATTCACTCAAAGATTCAGGGTACTTTTCATGTCGAGGTACTATTCACGAAGTTTTATTCACGGGGTACTATTCACCTGAAAAAAATGTATTTCTTTTTTGTCCAAATTATTTTTGATACATGAATATTATTCTTGAATTTTACTCCATAAAGCAGTATCATGTTGACAATTTGGACATTATTAAATTCTGGATAAATTAAATTATAGATCTTTAAAATTTATCCTTTACTTTCATTTAATTGAATTCTTATATCATTGTCATCATCCTCATGCTTATATTATGATAAAAGTCATCTTTGGCCCGTAGTGCATAGATGGACTGTTGATTGGTATGATTATGACCAGGGATAATTTGGTATAATCATGACCTGTAATGTTATAAATGATAAAAGTCCTTATTGGCCCGTAGTGCATTGATGGATAGTTGTTGGCGTGATCATGACCATCGATGATTACACGAATATCCTTGGCCTGTAGTACAGGGATAATTCGTGGATGTGATACTAATGAATATCCTTGGCCCGTAGTGCAATGATGATTCGATGATGTGATTTATTTATTAAGCTGAGTCCCAGCGATAAAATTGATGATAAACTTTTTAAATCATAGAAGATAGTAGATATCATGATCTACTTGACTCATCTAATGGATTGCTTGTTCCACTGCAATTAAACTTGATGTTTATTGTATTTTATCAGTTTAACAATGTTGAAGGCTAATGATAATTTATTCTGCATTATCTTAGTCATAATATTTCTTACTAGGCTAGTCGAGCTCACCCTTTTGCTTTCATTGTTCTTTTCAGGAAATGAGAACATAGCCGGGACTAGTCGGGGAATGGAGTGATGGTCCGAGAAGGTTGTTTTAATAGTCCTCACTATTTAGTGTGATAATAAATGTAATGAGGATTGAATTTGAGTTTGAATATTGTCTAGGAAACAATATTCGTGTAAAACCTCTCAGCTCATGTTGTATAATTAAGTTTGTATTTGTATTCAGTACCATGTATTTGTCGACCCAAGATGGGTGATGTATACCTATTTTGGGGGTGTCACAATTGTGGTACTCAATGGATGTGCTTTATCCATATAAAATCTTTTAAGTAAGTTCTTAGTGTAAGTTGACTGATGAATAAGAATTTCATATGCTAAATCCTCGACCTGTAGGCCGAGACAAAATTTTGTTTGTCCCAAATCTTTCATCTCAAATTCTTTCTTTTAATAACACAATCCTTTACATTAAATAAGGCAACATGAAAAGAAGAAAATAAAATACATTAGAATATATTATCATAAAATAAACACACTTAAAAGGATTAACATAATTCTGAACTAATTATTTTCATTACAAGAAATATCAACTTGCTCATTATTTTGCTAAAAAAATTTGCAACGTCAATGAGGAGATCTCGACAAGTTATGTCTCTACAAAGAAAAGATGGAACCGAAGTGAGATAGTTGTTGACAACATTTTTTTATATAATATATTGCTTGATATTATTAATGAAAGCAATGATCTTGAGCCTAAATCTATCGAAGAATGTAGACGCAGAAATGATTGCCCAAAATGGAAAGAAGCAATCCATGTAGGATTAAATTCACTTGCAAAACGTGAAGTTTTTGGACATGTAGTCCAAACACTTGAAGAAATAAAGCCAGTTGGATACAAATGGGTCTTTGTGCGAAAAAGAAATGAGAAAAATGAAATCGTAAGATATAAGGCACGACATGTGGCACAAGGATTTTCACAAGGAACTGACATTGTTTGCTATGAAACATATTCTCTTGTGGTAGATGCAATTACATTGCGATATCGTATTAGCTTGGCAACTCATGAAAAACTAGATATGTCTTTAATGGATATTGTTACAGGCTATTTATATGGGTGAATTGATAATGATATTTATATGAAAATCCCTGAAGAATTTAAAATGCCTGAAGCATATAATTTAAATCCTTGGGATGTTTTCAATCAAGTTGCAAAGGTCTGTAACATCCCAAAAAATTGGATTGTCCAGAATTTAAGATTTAAAGAATTAGTTATTAATAAAAAGAATTTTTATTAATACTATTATGTGTTATGTGTTTATTAATCATTCTAGAACCTACAATGATTATAAATCGGGAGGATTCTGGCTATGAGCAAGACTGAACGAGTAAGAATTTTCAAGACGAAAATAAAATTTTTCCTGGAACAAAATATTTTTGGGGAAAAAGACAAAATATGCACTATTCACCCGACGAAACCCTAAGCGTTAGGGTTTGAATAACCTAAGCCTTTCCAAGAGTTTGGTATGTTGAAATGACATTCCATCGAAAGATTTGAAGATAATATAACGTGAAAAGTTAAGTAAACCGATAAAAGTTTTTCTCAAAAACCGTGTAAAAATCAGACGAAATAAAAATGATGAAAAGTACTGTTATGTACTTTTCATTCGTTTAGCTATATTAGGGAAAAACGTGAAGGAAAATGCTTAACACCAAAAAGTGTTTTTCAGTTTATAAGAAATCCGAAGAATACGTAAAAGTTAATCGGTAAAGAAAAGATGAAATATCCAAAAATATTTGGATTCCGAGAATCGCAGTTTTTAAAACTGTCGGACGAAACTGAAAGACGGAACCACGAAACTTAAGGGCTAAGCAAACTTGGGGGATAAGTTAACTTAGTCGTTAAGCAATGGATAGTAAGGGGGTTAAGGGGGGCAAAATGACTAAAATACCCCTAACCTTGAAAATCTATAAATAGGAAGCTAACTTCATTGTTTTGGGATTTTGAAAAATCCTACAACTTTGAGAGAGAGACAGAGAGAGAGAGAGTTTGGATGGGGGAAGAGAGGAAAAGGAAGAGGAAAAGCTTGCCCGAGTGCACGCTTTGTCCGATGGAATGAGATTAAAGAAGAAAGGTAACCGAAAACCTAACTTCTAGATAATTTTCTTTAAGTTTGTATGTTTAAGGCATAACTTAATGAGAATACGAAGTAGATGATGTTAGGAATGGTTTCATATGGTTGAAATCGTAAGAAAATAAAGAAATAAGAATTAGAAATTTAGTTTATAAATTTTTTAAGGAAGTGTAAGATTCATAATGAATTAGAACGATCCGAGTGGATCATATGAATGATACGGTGAATTAAGTAAGGAATGGTGTTCTATAACATCAAATTCCATGGAAAAGTAAAATCGTAATCAAAATATCAATTAAAAATGAAGAACAAACGAAGAACGCGAAGAACACGCGAAGAACACAAAGAACGTTGTTGATGGACAAATTTAAAACCATCATAGGATAATTGTTGTTGATGGACAAGTTTAAAACCATTGCGTATAAGTTAGTTGCTTATTACTTGGTTAGGAACGTTAGAAACGTTCATGAAGAACGGATTAAAACTGAGCTATAACGAAGTTATGGCGAAAATTCATAAAAGATGAACGAGAAATAGAAAGTATGTAAATGAACCCGAACGTGTAAGGTTTCATAAGAATGTATAAGAATGTAGAAAATGTGAGTCATGGACTCAAGAACGAATGAGTTTCGAGTTCGGATGACCGAATTACGGACGAACGAACGAAGAACGTTAAAAACATAAAATGAACGAAGGGTGAAGATTAAGCCAATTGAATGGCATGCTAACGGATTCAGAATGAAGTTTTGTCCATGGGTAATCGAAGTACGTAAGATAAGGAAGAAAATGGTTTGGAACAACCTCATTCCGAGTTATAACGAATAAGTTATGAGATTTCAAAGTCAGCGTCACAAGGTTGTAAAGACTTAGAAAATTTTTCTAGGTTTCATGCTTGGCGCCGCAGCGTGAGTCGTGCCTTAGGGACCCAAAGGCAGCCAGTCATGAAGTTCGAACCATCACCATCTTTGAAGTAGTCTTAGTAAGCGAAGGAGAAGGGAAGGACACGTACGCCCTTGTGCCGGTAGGCAGGCAATGCCCAGAAATGAGATTTTTACTACTCAATTACTGCGGGGATGTGCAAGAAAGAAATATGAACATGTAGTTCAACTAATGTAACACTTAATCAAGTGTATAAAACCTTTAATTAAGGTTGAACGAAAAGATTAAATGAGATTAAAAGACAAAGAATGTAGACGCGGGTTACGGAATCGATATCCGGGGACCGTAGTCGCAGTGAATCGAACGTGAGGGATTGCTATGATGGTGATTCCTTAGACGTTGATTGAAGATGGTAATTTATAACATTTAGATGGTATGACATGGTAATGAGAGATAAATATAAAGCATTTAGACGCTGTGAATGCAACGCTGTTGCGATGAATGATCGGTCTTAGCATACAACCAACCATATGGTTTTGACATTAAGAAAGAATATTGAACATGGGGTTCAGATAATATTAATGGATGAAGAGATTAAAACCTTAGATAAAGGATGAATGAGAGATTAAAGGGATGAGTAACATAAATGTTGAATACATAAACAATCCTCGTGAATCGTATTCACGTCGAGCGAATGTTCTAAGTATACATTAGTTGTATGACTTAAACGTTGACGAAGGTAGTAAGTAAGATATGAATTATCAAGAAAGCCGTAGCGATCGGTAAGAAGATTAATAAAAGCCGAATGAGAGTCGGATGAGAATATTAGAATGGAATGTAAGCGTTGAACACTTGAACCGACGTAAAGGTTAAGTGTACGCGAATATTAAATGAGTAGAACCTACACCCCGTGTATGGTTTGACCGTAAGGTAATGAAGATAAATGATTAAACCTGTGAACGGTGAAGAAGCTGAATTAAAGACAAGTACATATAACGTAAAAGAAGCCGAGTTAATGTTTATAACTTGGATGACGTTTCGAGTTAAATGAACCGGACGTTATAAGATAAGAATAAGGTAATATAAATGGTTAACACTATAAATGCGTAGAATGAATGTTGAATGATCGTTCTGAGCATACAAAAGACTTTATGACTTGGACAATAATGAATAAATCCTGAGGTATGACATTTATTTGTCAGAAAGCCATAAGGAATAAGAAATTGACTTAATAAACATTATAGTTTAATAGTTCAGATAAGTTAAGATAAGTTAGGTTGTGGTGCAATCGTAACCTTTGATGGTTGACATATGGGAGCTGGGCTAAAAAATTCCTTCAGAGAGCGAAGGTATATACAAAACTGGTAACCGATTTAACTCACTGTTATGGGCAGTGTAGATGAGACGAGAACTTGTTTGTTGGTTGTTTGTGGGAAACCACTCAGAGTACCATACGGACTACTAATAGAGAGACGATGTGTACTGAGTCCTAGGAGAGTTATAAGAAGAAGATAAGAATGTAAATCATCAAAGATGATGAACGTATTAAGTAAGACATCTCCGTATATCATCTCCGGGTCCTAATCACCATAGATCTGGTATACTATTTCTATAACTAATTGCAGAAGATATAAACATAAATTATTTATACAATACACTTTACACTCTATTCCCTAAAATCGAGTAACCTTAACTTATACACAATCATAAACTATCTAACACATAACATTATTATCAAACTATACTATTACAAACTAGCTGCACATTTTATCCCAAACTGAACTTGGCATTATCCTTTTCCTGTATCTGAACGCATTCGCCTTATCTGCAATGTTTATCATGATATATCAAGGGTGAGCATGAAAGTTGCCCAACAAGTTAAAATTTTATTTAAGGATATATCATGATTGAAAGAGTCTGAATAATAAGCTGGCTATAATTCCACAATATAGTTGTGAATTAGTACGAACAAATATTTGACTGAACAAGTATTAAACATTAACAAATATATCTGGACCAAACAGTAATGAAGGTGATCAGCCTTTCATACCTGACTTATACATGCAATATGTATAGAGTACAATTTTTCATGACAATCAGCAATGATTAACCATAAGCATATCCGAATGAACAACTCTTAGTAGAGTTAAGAAAAACTTGCCTGAATCGTTGATTACCGTTACGCATTCTATATCGCTTTATCCAAAGACCTAATATTGGTAATATAGATCTCCAATATTAGAATAATATCAACACAATATAATACTATTATATATATATACATATAATAACCTAAACAAATAACACATAACCCTATTAGTCTACAACACACAATTCTATCATCCCGTCGGTCTTGTCGGACTATTTACAAGTTTAAGTTCAATTAAACTCTGCCTAAACACTTAACAATATCTTAGATAATTTTATTATCAGTCAAAATATTTTTCATAGACTTGCAATAATTTTCAGATAATTAATATCATTTATCATGATTTTTCAATCATTAAACTCGTATTTATATGAATTAAATACCACAATATTCCTTTATCATTAATATTTATTTATTATTAAATATTAATGAAAATCAATACATAATATTACAATAATATTACAAAGTATTTTTAAACCATTAATTTCATTATCGATAATTGATATTAATATTAAAATATTAATATTTTCATGGCAAAATATCAAAATTTATATTTTATAACTTCAAATATTTTTATAACACTTAAATCATTTTTATATGATTTTTAAATTATTAATTCAATTTTTCCATAATTTATTTAATATATCTATTAAATAAATTAATTACCATTAATAATAAATTATTAATGAAATTCATCACAAAATATTAAAAGTCATCAAAAAATAACTTAAATATTTTCTAATATCATAATATAATTTTTCATGGATTAAAACTATTTTTAAATAATTTATTTAATATTATAATTAAATAAATAAATACCTTTTATATTCCAAAAATATTAATTATTTTGAAATATACTCAAATTAATTAAAATTAATTTTCGGACTTTAAAATAATTTTAGAAATTTAATATTAATTTTTAATAATTAAAAACTATTTTTAATAATTTTTATAATTTATTTTCTATTTTTAAGTATTTTTCGGAAAATCGTAAAATAAAATAAATAAACCGATTCTTTAAAGCCTATCATGACACTTATCGTGTCGTCCCTAGGTGTTCTTGAGCTCAAGAACAATCGCGGAACCCAGGATTCTAGGTCATGGTTTAACCGTGTGTAATTTTCAATCCAAAATGTTTCTGGGCAATTTCTAACCATGATCTTGTAGTGTTTATGTAACAATACAAGAATCAACCATTAACAACGTTATAACATAACTCAGATGCACAATCCAAGCCTTATAAGTCACTGTCAGAACATTTCTGGGTTTTCCAGAAACCCAGATAGTTCGACTGGTCATCTTGAAGCTCAATTATTTATATGTTCTGGTCATTGTATTAATGTTATTAAGGTTTTAATTTATAGCCCATATGCCAAGGAACATATATCAAGCAACAAACCAGTCAGAGTATAACACAATAACCAGATTCGATCTAGTCAAAACCTGTCAGAAAGTCCATCCTAGCAATTTCTGGAATTTCCAGAAAATCATATTCATGACCGGATGGCTTGGTTTGACCATCCATAAAATCCCACATGTTTGTTATTTAAGAGATCTAAAAGTGTAGATCTAAAGTAAATATTACAAGCTACAATTTGGTTACCAAAACATCAAAAACAAATCATTAAATCTGTCAGATCTGGACCTTCAAACCTCATGTCGATAATCATTAAGCACTTTACGGGTTACCCAGTTGTACTTAGTGGTGGTCGGTCGGTGACTTTTGAATAAAGTATAACTTGCAATCTAGGCATGTAATGACATCGCTTCTACTTTCATATTAAAGACCACATAACCAGCTAGAGATCCAAAACTTAAAACAACAGAAAACATAAACATATCAAGATCTACGACCATTGACATTTCTTGTCAGACCACAGTTCAAACTCAAGAACAGTCTTTGAAAAATACCATTTTAAGGCACTATAATGTTATGGATCCATCATGGATCAACATAGATCATCTAACAACATCTTATAACACATATTTAAATACTTAAACACAAAGATTTTCATAGCATACAAGATATAGGTTGAGATAGGGTTTATACCTTTTCTAGTCCAAGCTTTGATCCAGATCTCCAAATCTGATTTAAGTGATCAAGTGGGTGTTTATGGGATTGGTTCACTTAAACATTTCGGATGCTAGGAGAGAGAGAGAGTTGTTGAAGGCTTTAGAAAAAAAATGATTAAATGAATGTAATTTCTCTCTCTCAAATCCTTTATAATACTTAGATGCATTGCATGTGTGTGATATAGCTGGTGCTCTAGGTTGAATTACTGGATTTTTAGGCCATACAAAGTCAATAGTTGGTGAACCACTAAAGAGGTTGTCACATTAAACAAGTTATCAATTAAAGTAATGCAAAAAGGGCATTTTGGATATTATACAAGCAATTTTAATGGTACACTTGACATTCCCCAAACCCTTAGGGTTTAGGTTTTAACCCTAAAACTTTTGCAAATTTGATTTCTAAAATTTCCAATTTAGGTTTTAAAAATAGAAATTTAATATTTCTAAATTATAATTAGGATTCTATAATTATAATAAGATTTCCTAATCATAATTTCAAGATTTCTAATTAGGATTAGTATTTCCTAATTAAAATTGCTAATTTAGCAATTAAATCCACAGTTGCACATTAGGGTTTCTAACAAAATAATTAGGATTTATAAATTTAAAATTAGGGTTTGCTAATTAATTAAGCTTTACCCTAATTAATATTATAATTAATATCTCTTAAACATTATAATTATCCTTTAAATTCCCAGATTAGGGTTTCCAATTTCCAAATTAGGGTTTCAGATTCCCAAAATTGAAATTAGGGTTTCAGAACTGATTTCTAGGGTTTCTTATCAGACGTTAGGGTTTTCTAACAGAACGTTGACGTTCATTAATAATATTAGGGTTTGACACTGATAAAATTTATCCGGTCAACCCTTGACCCTTAACCACATTCTGAACACATACATAACCATATACACAGAACATATTCACATATACACTTAATCCTGAATAATTCACCTAAATCCTTTACAAAATTTTGAAATCCTCAAAATTCCTTCCCAAAAATATCAAACGCATACACTTATTTTCTGTCTAGGTCTATTATTTGACCTTAAAGCAATCATTTAAGATTTTAATAAATTGTCTAAATTCTCGGGTTGTCACATTCACCCCTTCTTCTAAGAATTTCGTCCCCGAAATTCACCTTACACCTTACTCCTTATACCATGCACCATACACCATTCACACATATCATCACATGCTACCCAATACACAACTCACAAGAGTAAAAGTTTTCAATGAGGGGTCATATAGACCATGAACACATAGTTTTAACGGTATTCATACCGCAAAATAATACATTACTTGGTATGTTTACAATCACGAAGAAGGTAAACTACCGTTGTTAGTACTTTAGGTGATTAGCCTATCGTACTCTTACGTCATGCATACCGTATTAATCATGTCTAGCGAATATTTACGCTACTTGATTGGATTATTTATCCAAACAACATAGTTCACCTCAGTCTTATCATAGGATTCTGAACCAAAACTATTTGGCTCGGAAAATTTCTTTCAATGAACACTTAGAGTTTTCATAAACATTAGTCTAGCTAAATCGAATAGCATAGACTCATATCAATAATTCAATTCAATCGAATTATTTAAGTGTAGCCAAACCCCGTTGGCAAATTAAAATTTTTGAAAACATTTTTGAGAATGACGTCATGATGCCGTACTGTATTCATAGTCCGTTTGAGGATGCCGTCATCGTATGACTTTGTCATAACACATCATACAATAGTGGAATAACAATTTTAGATCAAATTCACACTAAGTATTCCTGTATTTACAACTCCATCACCTTTTTATCATCTCTGCACCAGGTTACATGGTACATGAGTGATAAATAAAAACATTTTTTGATATTTTAAATCATTTGCGTCTAGCCGAAATAAGTAGCATAGACTGTACTTTAAACCGTTTTAAAAATGATTACGAGTCTATATTTTTTTTAAAAGCACATAGTGCGTATTTAGCTTGATGTCAAATTTTGAAGTCTAGCATAGCCAAAAGTTTTGGAAAACTTATGTCTCCACTAATAATATTTGCTTAACAATCTATTTGTTCCTATAATCCTCAATACTCCAATCACACACAATTATACCCAGTTCGTCAAACCACACTTATAAGTTCATAAGCTTGCCACAATTATATGAGTTTAAGAACTTATCCTAGTCTGACCTTTGGCGTCCGTTTGCTGAGGGGTTCATAAACATTTCATATAACTATGAGTCAAAAATGTCACATAAGTATGAGTTTTAAGAACTCGTACTTAACCCTATATTCTCTACTTATTACCTATCTATCTGTTATACACATGAGAAAGGAATCACCCTCTTAACATGCATATAGCAAATAACGCGACACAAACATTTCAATGATTATCAGTGCCATAAACTAAGTACTTGTTACACCAAGTACAATTCCCCGCCCATACAAGGAATTATACAACTCAGTTGCCGACATGAGTCCTCAATTGAAATCCCTACCTAATCTTAACCCCCTTTTCAATACGAATTTCATTCAATTCATATTCATAATCCTTTTCTGGATCTGTACCAATTCATAGTATAACTGACATACAACAATCTTTGCTGTAACTTTCCAATCATTAGATTGATTCTTTTCCCTAGTATCACCTTATCAGATCACGGGGTGATCTCATCGTATATATTATGATTCAATTCTATGTCTTGATCGTTTTGTTTTACGATCTCCTATCCCTGCACTTTCAGTCTTTTAGACTCGATCTATTCATCACTACTGTTCACCTTTATTATCAGAGTTAGGGAACTCTGTGTCTTAACAACTCGTCGAGATTCGTCTTTGAATCTTACCAACCAACTAACTCTATATGAGTTAGTACTTATCCTAATCACTGCGGTTATTGGTCTCAGGTATTCCTACCTAAGCTTCATAACCAACAGCTTTGATACCAACTATGAAAGCCCCGAATCCGGGTCCTAATCACCACAGATCTGGTATACTATTTCTATAACTAATTGCAGAAGATATAAACATAAATTGTTTATACAATACACTTTACACACTATTCCCCAAAATCGAGTAACCTTAACTTATACACAATCATAAACTATCTAACACATAACATTATTATCAAACTATACTATTACAAACTAGCCGCACATTTTATCCCAAGCTGAACTTGGCATTATCCTTTTCCTGTATCCGAACACATTCACCTTATCTGCAATGTTTATCATGATATAACAAAGGTGAGCATGAAAGTTGCCCTACAAGTTTAAATTTTATTTAAGGATATATCATGATTGAAAGAGTCTGAATAATAAGCTGGCTATAATTCCATAATATAGTTGTGAATTAGCACGAACAAAGTTTTGACTGAACAAGTATTAAACATGAACAAATATATCTGGACCAAACGGTAATGAAGGTGATCAGCCTTTCATACCTGACTTATACATGCAATATGTATAGAGTACAATTTTTCATGGCAATCAACAATGATTAACCATAAGCATATCCGAATGAACAACTCTTAGTAAAGTTAAGAAAAACTTGCCTGAACCGTTGATTACCGTTACGCATTCTATATCGCTTTATCCGAAGACCTAATATTAGTAATATAGATCTCCAATATTAGAATCATACTGAATAATCCCTTGTCATAATCATACCAAGTCCATCTATGCACTACATGCCACAGATGACTTTTAACAAAATATAAATATGATGAGTAGTTAATCAATCGATTCCTAAACTCACATCAAAGGCAAGTACTTTCAAAGAGATAAGATCGACAGGTAACGTGAAAGTGTCAATTTGAAACAAGATTTATAAACAGTGGAGGTAACGAAAGTTTCTCCTAATGAAGTTTCAACCAATAAGTCAAAGTCTAACTTCTTCGGAGTTAAATTTAAACGTTGAACGCAAGCAAGAGAGATAAAAGAATAGGTAGAACCGGTATCGAATAAGGTATAGACTTCGCAAGCGTTTATGATTTACTTACCCGTGATCACCTCATTCGGATTCTTCGCTTTTTGAGAAGTCACGAAAAACGCTCTTCCTGAAACCACCGACTTTGTTTTGTCCGTATCCACCGTTGGTGCCACCGTCCCGGCTAGACTTGACTTTGGTGCACGACAAAATCGAGCTAAATGACCTTCTCTTCTTGAAATTTCCACTTCTATTATCTTGGCCATGATTACCACCGAAGTGGTTACCATTCTTGGCATGATAATTTTCCCCACGATGGTTATCATTGTTCCGATAGCCGTTGCCACCGATACG
This sequence comes from Panax ginseng, assembly GCA_020205605.1. Classification (NCBI taxonomy): domain Eukaryota; kingdom Viridiplantae; phylum Streptophyta; class Magnoliopsida; order Apiales; family Araliaceae; genus Panax; species Panax ginseng. Next base: position 88,301,136 of record CM035144.1, read on the forward strand.
ATTATTATCGTGTTGTTGCTCGTTGCCTTTTGGTTGTGCTGACTCATTATCGCGCTGCAATAACTGAGCCCTATTCACAACATCTGAATATAAACAAAGTTTATGAGGTATTGACGTATATCGGGTTTCAAACCTCTTAGAAACATCCGTGTCATTCGCTCCTCATTATCGACCAAATGGGATGCAAACCGGGATAACTCCGCAAACTTAGCCTTGTACTGAGATACGGTCATATTATTTTGCTCTATTGCTTATCTCAACATTTTCAGATGCCATTTTCAAACACTGTCACAAAATAAGGGTTAATTAACATATCACATATTATCCCTATACTCTGACCGACCAATTAAATACCAAATAAACTTAGGTAGGTCATACTAGCGAAGGAATTCCTCGTCTCTCCCCTCCTAGTTCTAGTCTCAAATCTCAGCCAGGGATCATATCCCTAAGCTTTGATACCAACTGTGACGCCCCCAAAATTAGGTATTCATCACCCATCTTGAGTCGCCAAATACATGGTACAAAAATACAAAATACAACTTAATAATACAACTGTCGTGTAACATACGACAAACCATAAGCTGAGAGTTTAAACAAGAATATTGCCTTCCAGACAATATCCACTCTCAATGGAGTCCTCATTACATTTATTGTTACATTATTTAACAGAATAGTGAGGACTACTAATGCTATCATCTGGACCGTCACTCCGTTCCCCGACTCGTTCCATCTATATTCTCACCTGAAGAGAACAGTGAAGGAAAGGGTGAGCTCAACTAGCCCAGTAAGAAATATTATGACTAAGATAATGCAGAATAAATTATCATTAGTCTTCAACAATGTTAAACTGATAAAATACAATAGACATCAAGTTTAACTACAGCGGAACAAGCAATCCATTAAAAGAGTCAAGTAGAGAATAAAATCTACTATCTTTTATGATTTAAAAAGTTTTCATCAATTTTTATCGCTGAGACTCAGCTTAATAAATAAACCACATCATCGAATCATCCCTGCACTACGGGCCAAGGATATTCTTTAAATCATCAATGATCATGACTATACCGAATAATCCCTGGTCATAATCATACCAAGTCCATCTCTGCATGTAAGCCAAAGATATACAACAATAAAACCAATAATCAACAATCCATCTTTGCATGTAAGCCAAAGATATATAATTCAATAAACAACAGTCCATCTTCGCACGTAAGCCAAAGATAACTTTCATGACCATATAAGCATGAGAATGATGACAATGATATAAGCATTAATCAAACTAAAACAAGGATAAATATTAAAGACTTTAAATTTATCCAAATATTATCCATCACTTAAATAACTCATAATCTAATATTGTTAATATTATAACATATTTTAAATCACTTTTAAACTTATAAACAATTTATTTCAATTGTTTACACTTTACCACATAATGCATTTAATCATTCAAAAATGCTATACTCATAAGATTTCATCACCAATGATCAAATCCCTCATAAAAAATCTGCTTATACCTTATAGAGGATTTCCAAGCCATAAAATCCTATTTTCCAACTTTGTTACTTCACATAACATATTTAACTCATATGTTCGTAACTAAACCATTTTCATGAAAAATACCAAATCAGTCCCAAAAATATTTTTTTTCTGGGATTTAGCATAATATAGTCCCATAAAGAACATATATTTTTCTCGGAATTTTTAAAATTCATTTACTATTTTTCAAAAAATCAATTTCCAATTAATTCCTTAAGAAATTAGCTACCTCAAGTTTAACAACAAAAATTCCCAAATCTTGATAGAATCTTACACATGTTAACGTGAGCTTCCAGTTTAAATTTCATGGTCATCGGAGTTATAGAACTCCGGTTATAGCATTTTTCGTTGGTAAAACCTAAATATTGAAATGGTCATAACTTGCTCATTTTAAGTCGGAATGAGCTCATTTTTGGACAGGAGGTTCTTTATACCATATAATTTCATGTCCCAAAAGGCCAGAATTTTTCTCACAAATTAAGTGGCCGAACAACCCTTCTAAAATCTGGACAGTAGCATTTCGGTAATTTCCAGCTTTTGACTCCTTTGCTAAAATCAGTCCACACGAAAATTTACAACACCTTGTCCAGTGATTCCATTTGGAGATGCTACAAAACTCATAGATCTAACTCTAGAACTTGACCACACTCAAAAATTTAAAATATAATAGGAGATATGGTCAATTGAATTTCATGTTCTATTTTCACCAAAATTTGATTTTCAACCCTTTGTGATTTCTAAGAAACTTTCATGTTTTCACATAATAACCAACATAACTCATCATAACACTTACTAATACTTCATATACCCATGATTTTCATCAGTCCAAAGCTTTTATTATAACTCTCATCATAATCAACGTAAAGCAGATCATTTCCATAATTTAATAAGGAATGAATCTGAAAGGATCATTCACCATGCATGTGGTAATTCACATGACAAGTTATTCCAAATGAATAATAAAGAATGGAATAATGAAGGATTCACCATGCATGCAATAGAGACCGCATGCATAAGGTTATCCCTAACGAATAATAAATAATAGAACCGAAGTCCCACGTAAATGCACGCATAAGATATTTAACGAGAATAATAAATGCGGAATAATAAATAATGGAACCAGTCCCGTAAAAGCGTAAAGACGGGATATTAAAACGAGAATAATAAATATGAGAATAATAAATAATGGAACCATATCGGCGTAAATGCACGAGACAAGATATTAAAACAGAATAATAAAGAATGGAATAACAATGAATTTCACCATGTATGCAGATTACAGATAAAACAAAGTTATTCCAATGAATAATAAAGAAGCGGAACCAGTCGGTGAAATTAAGCAACATGTGATATTCCAATAGAATAAAAAGAATAGAATTATAGAAGAATTTCACCATGTATGCGGTACTGCATGATAGACGGAGTTATTCAACATAATAATAAAGAATGGAATAATGAAGAATTTCACCATGTATGCGGTGCCAGATAAAGCAAAGTTATTTCAACATAATAATAAGGAATGGAATAACATAAGAATATCACCATGTATGAGGTACTTTGCATATACAGGTTATTCCAACATAATAATGAAGAATGAAATAACAACTCTTACGAGTATTGAAAGAAAATAATTCTCTTCATGAATACGAAAGAATAATACCCCTTACAGGTACAACAAATAATATCCCTTACCTTAGAATGAAGCTGGATACTGGAATAGAAATGTAGCAGACTTCTCTTCATCTTTCTCTCTATAGATTTCTCTCTATAATAATGGCTCTAAAGCTTTAGTGAATTGGTGAGAAATGAAGGAAGAATGAGCTTATATTTATAGGAAAACATAGTTTCGATAATTGCACATTTTGGAGCTCAAAAAATTACAGTACAATACCTCCAACTTTTCTTTCATTTTTAATTTAGTCCTGCAAGTATTATCAATCTTGCACCAACTCCCCTAATAGTAAATCATGTGAATCAATAGTAAAATCATGTGACTCAATAGTAAATCATGTGACAAAATTAATTACAATATAGTACCTCCATCTATACCTCCATCTTTAACTTAGTCATGCAAGTATCATCAATCTTGCACCAACTCCCCTAATAGTAAGTGAATGTGACTCAATAGTAACTCGTGAATAGTAACTCATTAACTCGTAAATAGTAACTCATGAATAGTAACTCGTAAATAGTAACTCGTGAATAGTACTCCGACACGAAAAGTGCCCTGAATACCTGATTGAACAATATAATCTCCAGACATTAATTATTATCGAAATAAATGTCGATTTCTACTAACACAAATAATCCCAACACAATGGAACTATCAAATTCATCTTTAATCAACACGAACTTATTCATCATTAATATTATAATTCATAATATTTAACAACCAGGTCGGTCCCAGGAAATAGGGGGCTTTCCAATAAGGATTTCTCCCTATTGGCGTGTAATTAGGTGACCAAACCTCTCCTTGACAGAACTTCTAGACATTGTAAATATTGCAATTTAATAATATGAATAATTTTGTCGTCTCAATTATTGATTTAATAATATATCATATAATGCAGATGATACTGTGACAATAATTAAATCAACAATATGAGAGATATGATGCAACAATTATTATAGCAATAATTGAGTATAACTGAGTGACTTCTCACGTAATCATCAATAATCAATACCGTGTGCTACTATGTAACCACATATATTACTGTACTTTTACTACCGGGTAGTTCAACAGTTTTAACGATAAAACTTCCACCGTTATTTTCATAAAAATATTTTTGTCGTTTTCTCAATTCGACAATAATTCCGTTGTGGGGTCCACCAATGATTGTGCCGTCGTACGAATATTTTTTGTTAAAACGAATATTCTCCGACCAATCGAATATTATATAACAACTTGTGTACTTTATAAATACTACCCACAACTATAACGTTATCTCAAATCCACACCAAAATTTTGAAAAAAATATTTCGAGAAAATTGAATCTTTATTCGTAAAATCTGGGGTCTCACAATAATATTCCTTTATCATTAATATTTATTTATTATTAAATATTAATGAAAATCATTACATAATATTATAATAATATTATAAAGTATTTTTAATACCTTTAAATCATATTTATATGATTTTTAAACCATTAATTTCATTATCCGATAATTGATATTAATATTAAAATATTAATATTTATTTATATGATTTTTAAATCATTAATTCTATTTTTTCATAATTTATTTAATATATCTATTAAATAAATTAATTACCATTAATAATAAATTATTAATAAAATTAGTCACAAAATATTAAAATTCATTAAAAATAACTTAAAATATTTTCTAATATCATAATATAATTTTCATGAATTAAAACTATTTTAAATAATTTATTTAATATTATAATTAAATAAATAAATAGTTTTTATATTCCAAAAATATTAATTATTTTTGAAATATACTCAAATTAATTAAAATTAATTTTAGACTTTAAAATAATTTTAGGAATTTAATATTAATTTTAATAATTAAAACTATTTTTTAATAATTTTTATAATTTATTTTCTATTTTTAAGTATTTTCTGGAAAATCAACAAATAATATAAATAGAAACCGTCACTAAAGCCTATAACGACACTTATCTGTCACCTTAGGTGTTCTTGAGCTCAAGAACATTGTCAGACCCGAGTTCTAGGGTTATGGTTTGACCGTGTGTAATTTTCAATCCAAAATGTTTCTGGGCAATTTCTAACCATAATCTTGTAGTGTTTATGTAACACTACAAGAATCAACCATTAACAACGTTATAACATAACTCAGATGCATAATCCAAGCCTTATAAGTCACTATCAGAACATTTCTGGGTTTTCCAGAAACCCAGATAGTTCGACTGGTCATCTTGAAGCTCAATTATTTACATGTTCTGGTCATTGTATTAATGTTATTAAGGTTTTAATTCAGCCCATATGTCAAGGAACATATATCAAGCAACAAACCAGTCAGAGTATAACACAATAACCAGATTCGATCTAGTCAAAACCTGTCAGAAAGTTCATCCTAGCAATTTCTGGAATTTCCAGAAAATCATATTCATGACCGGATGGCCTGGTTTGACCGTCCATAAAATCCCACATGTTTGTTACTTAAGAGATCTAAAAGTATAGATCTAAAGTAGATATTATAGGCTACAATTTGTTTACCAAAACATCAAAAACAAATCATTAAATCTGTCAGATCTGGACCTTCAAACCTCATGTCAGACACTGTTAAGCACTTTCTGGGTTACCCACATTGTACTTGGTCATGGTCGGTCAACCGACTTTGACCAAGTATAACTTGCAATCTAGCCATGTAATGACATTGCTTCTACTTTCATATTGAAGACCACATAACCAGCTAGAGATCCAAAACTTAAAACAACAGAAAACATAAACATATCAAGATCTACGACCATTGACATTTCTTGTCAGACCACAGTTCAAACTCAAGAACAGTCTTTGAAAAATACCATTTTAAGGCACTATAATGTTATGGATCCATCATGGATCAACATAGATCATCTAACAACATCTTATAACACATATTTAAATACTTAAACACAAAGATTTTCATAGCATACAAGATATAGGTTGAGATAGGGTTTATACCTTTTCTAGTCCAAGCTTTGATCCAGATCTCCAAATCTGATTTAAGTGATCAAGTGGGTGTTTATGGGATTGGTTCACTTAAACATTTCGGATGCTAGGAGAGAGAGAGAGTTGTTGAAGGCTTTAGAAAAAAAATGATTAAATGAATGTAATTTCTCTCTCTCAAATCCTTTATAATACTTAGATGCATTGCATGTGTGTGATATAGCTGGTGCTCTAGGTTGAATTACTGGATTTTTAGGCCATACAAAGTCAATAGTTGGTGAACCACTAAAGAGGTTGTCACATTAAACAAGTTATCAATTAAAGTAATGCAAAAAGGGCATTTTGGATATTATACAAGCAATTTTAATGGTACACTTGACATTCCCCAAACCCTTAGGGTTTAGGTTTTAACCCTAAAACTTTTGCAAATTTAATTTCTAAAATTTCCAATTTAGGTTTTAAAAATAGAAATTTAATATTTCTAAATTATAATTAGGATTCTATAATTATAATAAGATTTCCTAATCATAATTTCAAGATTGCTAATTAGGATTAATATTTCCTAATTAAAATTGCTAATTTAGCAATTAAATCCACAGTTGCACATTAGGGTTTCTAACAAAACAATTAGGATTTATAAATTTGAAATTATGGTTTGCTAATTAATTAAGCTTTACCCTAATTAATATTATAATTAATATCTCTTAAACATTATAATTATCCTTTAAATTCCCAGATTAGGGTTTCCAATTTCTAAATTAGGGTTTCAGATTCCCAAAATTGAAATTAGGGTTTCAGAATCGATTTCTAGGGTTTTTTATCAGACGTTAGGGTTTTCTAACAGAACGTTGACGTTCATTAATAATATTAGGGTTTGACACTGATAAAATTTATCCGGTCAATCCTTGACCCTTAACCACATTCTGAACACATACATAACCATATACACAGAACTTATTCACATATACATTTAATCTTGAATAATTCACCTAAATCCTTCACAAAATTTTGAAATCCTCAAAATTCCTTCCCAAAAATATCAAACGCATACATTTATTTTCTGTCTAGGTCTATTATTTGACGTTAAATCAATCATTTAAGATTTTAATAAATTGTCTAAATTCTTGGGTTGTACAGTGTATGAAAGATAGTTGAGAATGAAAGTATTTCAAAGTGAATGTGACTAATGTTCTAAAATGATAGGATTCGAGATTATTCCTATTATTCAAGCTGATTCATAACCTTTGTTCGATTATTGAAGTCTTAAAAGAATGTTTGAATTCTTAAAGTTATTTGTTCAACTGTTATGACTTGTTAAGCAATTGAATGCTCACACTTTCTTAAAATAAAAACATTTTCAGCGAACGATGTTAGAAGAACTTAAGGATCCCGTAAAGGTCATGCTGATCGGTATCCAGAAGAGGTGTCATTCATTATATGAATGAGCGTGAAGATCAAGCGAAGACTTGTAATATAGAAAGATAGAATTAAACTATAGAATAGTTTAATGAATGATTATGTATCCTTGGTGGCGGATAAAAGTCACTTGTACAAGATGTAAAGAATAATGTAATTATCATTATTTGTAATGGAAGAGGTTATAAGGTTTTAGAACCTGGGATTTGAGGATGTATGTTGTTATATTTAGCTATATAATGATGTATGTTTGGAAGAAGATGGGATCGTGACGTACGAAATCCGGATGTGAAAATAAATCGAATTTCGGGGCGTTACAAATTGGTATCAGAGCTGATAGGTTATAAACCTTAGGTATGAGTACCTAAGACTATAATCTTAGAGAGAAGGATAAGAAGATCACCACGTGATCGTAGTAAATCGTAGTGACAGATGAGCTGTTAAACGATGAATGATTTATAGCTAATGCTATGAATGAATGGTACTACGAAGTAGTACGGGAATAAGAACTCAGATTGAGTTGTAAAGGATAACATACGAATTAAAGAAAATTCATATTAAGTAAAGAGAAAGTTAGAAGTTGTAAGATTTCAATTGAGGACTCATGTGATAGCTGAGTTGTATGAATCTTTGTATGGGCAGAAGTTTGTGCTTTGGTGTAACAACCACTCAGTTTATTATTGTGATAATCATTGGAATTGGTCGCGCTATCAATATGTATATGACAAGAAGGTGAATCTTTTCTCATGTATATGCTTGATAGGTAGAGAACGATAAGGTAGGTACGAGTTCTTGAAACTCATGATTATGGTAGGTTTGTGGCTCATAATCATATGGTATGTTTTTGAACTTCTCAGCGAATGGACGCTTATGGTCTGTCTGGGATAGTTCTTAAACTCATATTATTGTGGAAAGTTCCTGAACTCATAATGTGTGGTAAGTTGATGGACTGTACTAAGGTATATGAAGGTGTAGACTAAAAATATGTTATTTTCAGTAGACTTAGCATTGAAGGTTCTAGAGAAGATTAAGTATTGTCATAAGTAAGACAATGAAGGAAGATGGAGAATAGGATATTCCAAGTCATCTAGCTATGCTAGATTTTGAAGTTTATTGAAATCGTGCTTATGTTTGCGCATTTTAAAAATGAAAGAATTGGTTCAATTTTTGGAACCAATGGATTTTAAAAGAACTATTCTTGATATGTCTATGCTAGTTGATTCGGCTAGACATAAATTGATTTAAAATATCAAATTGAATTTTATATCATCAGTGCATTTGATGCAAAGATGGTAAAAGGATGGAGTTATTAATGCAACTGAACCTAGTGATTGGATTTGATCTTTGGATCAACAACTCGCTATGGTATGATGTATAATGACGAAGTCATAAACTGACGAAGTCCTCAACGTACTGTGAAAAGTGCGGTATCATGACGTTATAAAACGTTTTGATGTATTATAAAAGAATTTAAAGAAGTAGTCGATGTCAAGTAAGTTGACTAGATGAATGTTTCAAGTTGATGTCCAATTTATTGGTATGGTCTAAGCTACTTGATTTGGCTAAGATGAATGGTATGTCATGATTAAAAGAAAATCAAGCTTTCTTTGAAGAGTTATGCCGACCCAAATTGTTTTGGTGCAGAATCTAATGGTTAAGTCTGAGGTGAACATACCCTGAAATGGGGTTATACGATAGGTTGATCACCTACGTATGGAAGAGGTAGTTTACCTTCTTTGTGATTGTAAACTTACCGTGTAAGAAGGGTTTACGGTGAAATACTGTTAAACCTAGTAAGAGTTCATGGTCAATTTGACCCCTCAGCAAAAGTATGAAATGTTTTAAAGGAATCCTTATATTCCTAGTTATTCCTTTTTCTTCATGATTTTTGATAAGTTATGAAGGGTAGGGAATGTATGAAAGATAAGAACTTCTTTTAAAAGAAGTGGAGAAGAGGGATAAGCTAAAATTTCGAGGATGAAATTCTGTGAAGAAGGGGTGAATGTGATGACCCGGGAATGGGTGTGGTTTTAGAAATTTCGAGGACGAAATTTTTATAAGGAGGGAAGAATGTGACAACCCGGAAAATTGAATTGTCCAGAATTTAAGATTTAAAGAATTAGTTATTAATAAAAAGAGTTTTTTTATTAATACTATTATGTGTTATGTGTTTATTAATCATTCTAGAACCTACAATGATTATAAATCGGGAGGATTCTGGCTATGAGCTAGACTGAACGAGTAAGAATTTTCAAGACGAAAATAAAATATTAAAATAAAATATTTTCGGGAACAAAAAATTTCTAGGGAAAAAGATGAAATAAGCACTATTTACCCGACGAAACCCTAAGGGTTAGGGTTTGAATAACCTAAGCCTTTCTAAGAGTTTGGTATGTCAAAATGACATCCCTTCGAAAGATTTGACGATAATATATCGTGAAAAGTTAAGTAAGTCGATAAAAGTTTTTCTCAAAAATCATACAGAAATCGGACGAAATAAAAAAGACGAAAAGTATTGTTATGTACTTTTCATTCATTTAGCTACGTTAGGGGAAAACGTGAAGGAAAATGCTTAACACCAAAAAGTGTTTTTTAGTTTTTCAGAAATTCGAAGAATACGTAAAAGTTAATCGGTAAAGGAAGGATGAAATATCAAAAAATATTTGGATTCCGAGAATCGCAGTTTTTAAAACTGTCGGACGAAACCGAAAGACGAAACCACGAAACTTAAGGGCTAAGCAAACTTGGGGGCTAAGTTAACTTAGTCCTTAAGCAATGAATAGTAAGGAGGTTAATGGGGGCGAAATGACTAAAATACCCCTAACCTTGAAAATCTATAAATAGGAAGCTAACTTCATTATTTTGGGATTTTGAAAAATCCTACAACTTTGAGAGAGAGAGAGAGAGAGTTCGGATGGGGGAAGAGAAGAAAAGGAAGAGGAAAAGCTTGCCCGAGTGCATGCTTTGTCCGACGGAATGAGATTAAAGAAGAAAGGTAATCCGAAAACCTAACTTCTAGATAATTTTCTTTAAGTTTATATGTTTAAAGCATAACTTAATGAGAATAAGAAGTTGATGATGTTAGGAATGGTTTCATATGGTTGAAATCGTAAGAAAATGAAGAAATAAGAATTAGAAATTTAGTTTATAAATTTTTTAAGGAAGTGTAAGATTCATAATGAATTAGAACGATCTGAGTGGATCATATGAATAATACGATGAATTAAGTAAGGAATGGTGTTCTATAACATCAAATTCCAAGGCAAAGTAAAATCATAATCAAAATATCGATTAAACATGAAGAACAAACGAAGAATGCGAAGAACACGCGAAGAACACGAAGAACGTTGTTGATGGACAAATTTAAAACCATCATAGGATAATTTTTGTTGATGGACAAGTTTAAAACCATTGCATATAAGTTAGTTGCTTATTTCTTGGTTAGGAACGTTAGAATGTAAGAGAATGTAGAAAATTCGAACGTGTAGGGTTTCATAAGAATGTAAGAGAATGTAGAAAACACGAGTCATAGACTCAAGAACGAATGAGTTCCGAGTTCGGATGACCGAATTACGGACGAACGAACGAAGAACGTTAAAAACATAAAATGAACGAAGGGCGAAGATTAAGCCAATTGAATGGCATGTTAATGGATTCAGAACGAAGTTTTGTCCATGGTTAATCGAAGTATGCAAGATAAGGAAGAAAATGGCTTTGGAACAACCTCGTTCTGAGTTATAACGAATAAGATATGAGATTTCGAAGTCAGCATCACAAGCTTGTAAAGACTTAGAAATTTTTTCTAGGTTTCATGCTTGGCGCCGCAGTGCGAGTCGTGCCTTAGGCGCCGGTGCCGCAGCATGAGCTCGGGCCATCAGCTACTACTGAGTGGCACCACACACGAATGAAGGAAAGGGAAGGACATATAGCAGCAGCATTCTGAGGCAATGCCCGAAATGATATTTTCTTTGCTTTCAATTACTAGGGGATGTGCAAGAAAGAAATATGAACATGTAGTTTAACTATTGTAACACTTAATCAGTTGTATTAAACCTTTAATAAAGGTTGAACGGAAATATTAAATGAGATTAAAAGACAAAGAATGTAGACGCGGGTTACGAAACTGATATCCGGGGACCATAGTCGCAATGAATCGAACGTGAGGGCTTGCTATGATGGTGATTCCTTAGACGTTAATTGACGATGGTAATGTATAACATTTCGATGTTATGACATGGTAATGAGAGATAAATGTAAAGCGTTTAGATGCTGTGAACGCAACGGTGTTGCGATGAATGATCGGTCTTAGTATACAACGAACCGTATGGCTTTGACATTAAGAAATAATATTGAACATGGGGTTCAGATGATAGTAATGGATGAAGAGATTAAAACCTTAGATAAAGGTTGAATGAGAGATTAAAGGGATGAGTAACGTAAACGTTGAATACATAAACAATCCTCGTGAATCGTATTCACGTCGGGCGAACGTTCTAAGTATACATTGGTTGTATGACTTAGACGTTGACGAAGGTAGTAAGTAAGATATGAATTATCAAGAAAGCCGTAGTGATCGGTAAGAAGATTAATGAAAGCTGAATGAGAGTCAGATGAGAATATTAGAATGGAATGTAAGCGTTGAACACTTGAATCGACGTAAAGGTTAAGTGTGCGCTAATATTAAATGAGTAGAACCTACACCCCGTGTATGGTTTGACCATAAGGTAATGAAGATCAATGATTAAACCTATGAACGTTGAAGAAGCTGAATTAAAGACAAGTACGTATAGCATAAAAGAAGCCGAGTAAATGTTTATAACTTGGATGACGTTTCGAGTCGAATGAACCGGACGTTGTAATATAAGAATAAGGTAATGTAAAATGGTTAACGCTATAAATGCGTAGAATAAATGTTGAATGATCGTTCTGAGCATACAAAAGACTGTATGACTTGGACAATAATGAATAAATCCTGAGGTATGACATTTATTTGTCAGAAAGCCATAAGGAATAAGAAATTGACTTAACGAATATTATAGTTTAATAGTTCGGATAAGTTAAGATAAGTTAGGTTGTGGTGCAATCGTAACCTTTGATGGTTGACATATGGGAGCTGGGCTAAACAATTCCTTCAAAGAGCGAAGGTATATACAAAACTGGCAACCGATCTAACTCACTGTTATGGGCAATGTAGATGAGACGAGAACTTTTTTGTTGGTTATTTGTGGGAAACGACTCAGAGTACCATATGGACTACTAATAGAGAGACGATGTGTGCTGAGTCCTAGGAGAGTTATAAGAAGAAGATAAGAATGTAAATCATCAAAGATGATGAACGTATTAAGTAAGACATCTCCGTATGTCATGAAGCCATTAACTGGTAAAGGAAGTTGGTCGCGTAAACTTAGTTTGTAAAATGTGAACTCTAAGAAGTGAAGTTAAGTAAACCAATGCGTAAGTCAAGTATATGACTAATTGGTGTATGTGTTATTTCCTTATGTGCTACATAGGAATTGGAATGAGAAGTTCAGCGTAAACTATAAGCTGTAGTTATGTGTAAGGCAAGTTCCCTAACATCATTCATATTTTAAATAAAAGCTAGTTTCTAAAACTTCTCAGATGTTGAACTTGAGAAGTTCTATCTATGTGCAAATGTTTGATATTTGTACAAGGTGTTAGAATATATGAGGCCTTGTGCCACAATTTGAACACTTCGGTGTTTCTATGAGATGAACTGTTATGTGATTTAACTCTTCAATAAGAGAATGTTCTGTTTATACATGAACCATTATTGTTAAGTCTGTGCTATTGATTCTAGCCAGACAGAATGTGTATTAAAGATAGTTGAGAATGAAAGTATTTCAAAGTGAATGTGACTAATGTTCTAAAATGATAGAAATCGAGATTATTCCTATTATTCAAGCTGCTTCATAACCTTTGTTCGGTTATTGAAGTTTTAAAAGAATGTTTGAATTCTTAAAGTTGTTTGTTCAACTGTTATGACTTGCTAAGCAATTGAATGCTCATACTTGCTTAAAATAAAAACATTTTCAGCGAACGATGTTAGAAGAACTTAAGAATCCCGTAAAGGTCAAGCTGATCGGTATCCAGAAGAGGTGTCATTCATTATATGAATGAGCGTGAAGATCAAGAGAAGAATTGTAATATAGAAAGATAGAATAAACTATAGAATAGTTTAATGAATGATTATGTATCCTTGGTGGCGGATAAAAGTCACTTGTACAAGATGTAAAGAATAATGTAATTATCATTATTTGTAATGGAAGAGGTTATAAGGATTTAGAACCTGGGATTTGAGGATGTATGTTGTTATATTTAGCTATATAATGATGTATGTTTGGAAGAAGATGGGATCGTGACGTACGAAATCCGGATGTGAAAATAGACCAGATTTCGGGGCGTTACAAGGTAGAGTAGGTTAAAACAATCAGGACACATTTGATATAATCGTCTTAGTGAATATTTAGTGAATGAAGGGTATAATAATAACCCTATATGTAAGACCCCGAATTTTATGAAATGAAAATATTTAATTTTCTTATAATTATTATTCTATTTAATAAATGGTTTAATTGTTAAAAGGTTAAAGATAAGGGTGATATGTGAAATTTTTTGCAAAGTAAGCAAAGTTGATATAAAATATTCGTTGTGTCGGGGAATATTCGTTTGGTCGGGGAATATTCTTTTTGTCAGGAAATATTCGTTCGATTACACAATCATTGGTGGACCCCAAAACGGAAGTATTGTCATAGTTAGAAAACGACAGAAATATCTTTTTATAAAAATAATGACGAAAGTTTTACCGTTAAACTGTTGAACTACACGATGTACAAGGACGCTGCTCACACCTCCGCATTTCGTAGCAACAGACAAGGACGCCGCCACCGAGCAAAATGCGGGTTAATTTGAAGATTCTGAGGAGGTTGGAGCAAAGAGAGCTACAACTAGGGCAGTTGGAAGTTGAGGGGAAAACTAAAGATGCGAAGATACATACCCTGGAGCAGGCTTTGGACATCGCCTTTTAAAGTGTTCGACGCTGTGAATGGATGGAGTCGCCCTTGATAAGAGAAGCAGCGTTGATGTGTACTCATATAGTCCCACTTTTGTTTCTATTAGGGACTGCTTAGTGTTGAAAATCCTTATGCCTTCTATATGCATAGGATGACAGTTAGACCCCAATTTTTCTAGTAGAGGGGTAGGTAGTAGGAAATCCTCAATTTTGTCTAATAGAGGATAGTTGGTGGTGGGTAGTTTAGGCCTTTAGCGTTTATAGAAGTATGCCAAAGGTTTAGTCGATTGGTATTAAAAACCGTGATATATTAATATATAAATAACTCGTTTAAAGTTTATAAAGGAATGAATTGACTAAATCCATCGCCAAATAGAATAAAAGATAACTTATATAAAACTATTAGTTGCTGTGTGTATTTAGTATATACTAATCAAGATAATTTATGTGTAGATGTCAGGTGAGAAAGAATTAGGATACCCACGGATCGTAAAGAAGGAGCTAATATCTCGAAGCGATGAGCGAAAATAGAAGCTCACAATGAAACCAACTTCGAGACGAGGTGATTATCGTGGAAAACATAGTACCGAGATCCAGGAAGTGGTGGAGCCGACGAGATAGTGACTTTCGGACCCTAAAATTTGAAGGTCGATCAAGCATCAATGGAGGTGCAGGAATTGAGGAACAAGGTTTCTTCTCTAGAAGGATTGTGGGAGATAGAAAAGCTGTTTAATAGTCAGTTGCGTCAAGCGTTAATAGAATCAATGGAAGGGTAGGATAAGCTTAAAATCAAAATTAATCAGATGGGAGCCTCAAGTAGCACTTCGCGTGCAGCTCCGAGAGATAAGGGAAAAAAGAAGATAGAAGATCATGATTTGGGAAAACCTGGTAAGAAGAAATGGAAAAGAATATATTATCTTTGCGGTTATGAAGGGCATACCACTTTGTATTGTCCTGACTATAAACGGGGAGCGTGTTTTGTTTGTGGGAAAGAAGATCATCAGGCTATAAGTTGTCCAAGAAAGAAGGCTTAGTGAATAGGTAGTATAGGTTATGTTGAGTAGGTATGTCTAAGGTAATATGTGTGCTTAGTATGCTTGTGTAATGTGGCATTTTCAACTTTTGTGTTGGTTAAAGTGTAAATCCCGACTTTTGTAGTCACAAGGGATAACTGATGATTAAACCACTATGTATTGTGATGTGTAGTGCATTTTGAAATCTCGGAATGAATATGAATCTAAGTTTGAATAATGAAATCAGTTAATATACTAAACTTATATGATAAGATTTAGAATGTAGAGAATAATATATGGTTTTACTTAACCAGATAATGCCGCCAAGACGTCAAACTCGAAACCAAAGGGCAGAAGAGTCTGTCAATAATGTTGAGGGACAACAACAAGCAGACCCGATGCAGCAATTTGTGAACATGATGGCACAAATTATGCAGCAAGGAGTGCCAGTCGTAGGAAACCAGCCAGACAACCGCTTCGCTAATTTTAAGGACTTTAAGGCTGTAGGGCCACCCGAATTCAAAGGGGAAACTGACCCTGTTGAAGCACAGACTTGGATTAAAGAGATTGAGAAGGCGTTCGTAATAGCTAGGGTAGCTGAGGGGCAAAAGACCACTTTTGCCACCTACATGATGAAGGGTGAGGCAAATTTTTGGTGGGAAGCGAATCAGACAAGGGCAGGAGAAGGTGTAGTTACATGGGATAGGTTTAAGACACTATTTTTCGAGAACTATTTCTCGTCCAGTATGCAAGCTAGGATGGAGGTGAGATTTTTAGAGTTGAGGCAGGAGAACATGACTGTTGCGGAATACGCCACAAAATTTAATGAGTTGGCTAGGTTTGCTCCACATCAAGTGGATACGGAGGCTAGGAAAGCTAGGAGGTTTGAGCTGGGATTAAAACCCTTGCTCTACAACAAGGTGGCGGTGTTGCAGATCCCTACATTTGCGGAGACTCATGGAGAAGGCTATTATTCTTTGAGGAGGGAGTGAGGCCATGAGCCTCTACAATAAGGAGAGAAAGAACAAGAGTAAGGTCGAAGGGATTAGGAAGGTGGAAGTTAGTAGTGGGAGTAGCGGTGGTGGTAGCAAAAGGAAGGGAAGCAATTTTGGAAGTGTTCAGGTGAAGCAGGAAGGAGCTAAGAAGCAAGTTGTGCAGTGTGGAAATTGTGGAAGGAACCATTCCGGGGAATGTTTGAAGGGGAAGTTCGTGTGCTACAAGTGCGGGCAGGAGGGCCATATCTCTCCCAACTGTCCTAATCCTAGGATGAATAGGGGATGTTTTCTATGCGGATCAACTGATCACAAGGTGAAGGATTGTCCGAAGAGGAAGATGGAGGCAGGAAGTGTGATTTCGGGCAAGGGCAACGGGACTTTAGCAATCACGGGACCAACGTCATCCAGCAAGCCAATGAAATCAACAACAAGGGTCTACAACATGATTGTCCAGGATACCGTAGCAGCTGACAATGCAATTCCAGGTATTATTCTAACCAAGTTTTTATTTTCTTATATATGATTTTCTTATATATATAATAATTTTATAAAGAAGTTTAAAGAAGGAAATTGAGTTCTTATAGAAATCAAATTCCCGTCTAATCAGATAGAAAAGCTTTGCGTGAATAAGTTAAAGATCTGCACGATCATTTATGATCAAGATCTACTTGTAATGATTGTATGTGCTACGTACACTCGTATGTGTAGGTTGTAATACGTTGATTCCGAGGACAGAATCTTTATAAGGGGGGTGAATGTAATAACTCAATATTTTCTATACAAATAAATTAAAAATTTTTGCAGATAATTTTTTTTATATGGTGTATTATGTCAAACCCTAATTACTGTGGGAAACCCTAATTTGAAACTTGGTGGTGAGTTCATGTCTATTATATAACTGTGTTATGATTAACCCTAGGTAGCATGGTACGTGTTAAATTCTTGAAACCTTAATTATTAGGTATAAACCCTAATTGTGATTTGGTAACCCTAATTGCCAAAACTATAAACCCTAATTTCTAAGTTAGTATGGATAGTATAATTATTATATTATAACCCTAATGTCCATGTATGATTAAAACCCTAATCAAATAAGAAAAACCTAACTATAAATTTAGTACCCTATTTATATTTATTTAAACCCTAGCTTGGGTAACATAGAGTAATAATTATTGGGCTAGGTTTGCTAATGGCCTAAAACAATTGGAGGAAGCCCAAAAGAAATTAATTCAAGCCCAACTCTTAGCCCACTTTAACCAAGGGTATTTTAGACCTTTAATTTGCCAAGATTATGCATTAAAATAATAACTAAATAAAGAATTAGAGTGTTTAATCATGGCTGGCCATAATTTACCTTTTAAAGTAACAAATTTTGTTAATCAAGTTTCCTTATATAGTTAGTAGCTTTACTTTATTTATTTTATTGCAAAAAGTACCTTGTTGTCAACATTCTATTGGTGGGAAATCTACTAAGCATGCTTAAAAATCAAGATAAGGAAATTTATTCAATGGACAACACATGCATAGAGAATAATAGCTAAATCCCTCATGCATTTCCACTTCTATAAATTGATTAAAGAGAGAGGAATGAGGATTTGCTAGCCCATTTTGTATCAACACTCAACCTAGACTTTTCTCTCAGCAAACCAACGAAATTATTAGCTTATCAGTCCCTACACCAATCCCCACCATTTCCATAAACAAATCAGAAGCTAGGATTAAGAAATCAAAGTTTAAAGGTATAAAACCCTAGCACGATTTCTGTCCATGATCTTATGTTAATGTTATGTTTGAGTGTTAGAATATGTTGGTTATAGTGTCTAGTGATGATCTGGGTTGATAAATGTTGAATCCATAACATTTAAAAGCTCGGATTTGAAGATCTACAAAATCTGGAAATTTCATTTTCTGTGGTCTGACAACAAATGTCAGGGGCCACAGATCTTTTAGTAGTTTATCATTTTGATGTTTGAAGCTTGTAACATGTAGCCTGCAATGCAATGTGTCTTTAATTACCAAAAAGAATCAGGTCCATATCTATTAGGGATTGAAAGTTATTCATGGTCAAAGGTCGTTAATGAGCCATGATCGATCTAAAATCTGGGTAAACCCGAAATTTTTGACGTCGTGACTTATTGAATCACCCGGATCGACATATTTGAATTGTTTTGATGGAGTTTTGTAATCAATGTAGCTGACATGTGTGCTTTATGTTTATGGCTTTAGATCATGTTAAAATCAACGGGATGAGCGTAATATTTGGTCAAAGTAGCTTCGATTCGCTCATGATTTTGGATTTTGGAATTTTTCGAGAAAAATATAAAGTTCATTTCGACAAGCGTTGACCGACTTTGTATTAACTTGATCATTTGTTGTTATGGTGCTTTTATGTGATAGATCGGTAGTATTACATGTGGTCTAGGACTCGAAGTCTTAGATCTCTAAACAAATGCTGCGAACGAGGTTGTAGTAGAAGCTCGAAGTGAAGTGGCGGGTGAAGTCATTTATTCTTCACCTGAACGATGAAGAAGCGGTCGGCGACTTCTTTGAGAGCTTAGATCTTGTTTGTTTGATGCTTTATTGCCATGTTTGATGTTGGGTATTGTAGGCGTGCACTAGTACTACAAGAGATCAATTCATAGATTAATCAAAACAATACACACCTTTGTTTAACACTTGAGTGAACATGCATGCTTGTTCAGCGACTTGCGTTTTTTTGGGTTGGTGAAGAACACCTATAGCGACGATTAACGTCATTATAGGCACCTTAAGCGACGATTTAATTTCTAAATTAATTATTTCTATTTAATAATTACAGAAAATTAGATTTAAATTATTAAAAAATACCAAATAAATTATTAAAAATTATTTTAAGGTCAGAAAAATATATTTTTATTATTTTGAATATATTTAGTAAATATTTTATATTTTTGGAATATTAGATGTATTTAATTTATTTATTTATAATATTAAATAAATTATTTAAAAATAATTTAAATACATGAAAAATCATTAAAAAAATTATATTATGGTATAAGAAAATATTTTAAGTTATTTTTAATAACTTTTGGAATTATGTGATAATTTTCATTAATATTTAATATTAATGATAATTAAGTTAATTATTAAAGGAATTAAATAAATGAATTAAAAATCATTTTAATATTTTAAAAATCATTTTAAGGTGTTTAAAATATTTTAAGTTATAAAATATAACTTTTAATATTTAAAGGATAATTTCATTAATAATTTAATATTAATGATAATAAGTTAATATTAATGATATTAAATTTATTTAATAATTATATTAAATAAATAGTTTAAAATGGTTTTATTAATTTAAAAATCATTTAAAAGGGGTATAAGTGAATTAAAAATATTTTAAGTTATAATTAATGACTTTTAATATTTGGATGAATGGTTCATTAATATTTGAATATTAATGGTAATTATTTAAAAATGATTTAAAATACTTTAAAAATAATTTAAGGGTAATATTAATACTTTAAAATATTTTGAGTTATTGTAAATAACTTTGATATTTTAGCAATGATTTCATTATTGTTTTAATATGAATTAATTATTAATGATAATAGAAGCTATTTGATATTTAATGATGATTAGGTGTTTGAAATTCATGTTAATGTATAATAAAATTTTAAAATTTTTATCAAGTCATATATTTGATGTTTACATATATTGAGTAATAGAATAGAGTCTTAAACTCGTTAATTACAAATAAATTTGTCGATAATCAAACATAGTTCGAGAAATTGTTCTAGACTTAGATATTTTGGTAGCATTCTTTGTTTTGTTTTGCGATGTAATGAACTACTTTGTGTATATGTAACAACGTGAGTAAGTTATGTGTTATTGTTGTGAAATGCGATTCTTATGTGTTATAGTATATTGTTCTAATCGAGCGAATGATCGATTAATGATAGGTGGTTACATAAAAGATAAAACTAAGTTGCGTATTATAGCGGCGCATCGGTAAATATCCTACCTTTGCATTTTCTTTATCTGATGGACATGAGTAAGAATGATTGAATTATATTATTCTTTGCAGATTGTTAAACCTATATTATATCGCTCATTGATTATCAACATGTTAGTATATGGTAATTCGGATATTTATTACATTCATTAATTTTTATAAATGATTATACAAGTGTCCCCACTTGGATAATCATTAATATTTAAAACACATGTTGATACACCTTTGATATATACATATATGTTGAATTATAAATTATTGTTGGATAAGATAAAACCTTTTATTTGGAACCACGACAAGTATGAACATCCGAACATGGGAAAATTTTTATGCTTCTTCTGGCGAACAAAGGATGAACGATGATATCGTTCTATGATATAGTATTGATCAATACTGAGGTATATTGGGTGATCACCCTCCGTGTACGTAAGTTATGATGGTTCTGAAATGAAGTTACATTTAACCTTTTGAAAATGAAAACAATGTTCATAGTATGTCCCCTAAAAACTTATTTATAGTCGGTACGTAGTTTCAAAGATTTGAAAGAGAATTGTTATTATTATTGGTTCAGAATTTCTTCGCAACTATTGATCCGTTGTAGAAGGGTAGTATAAAGAAAGTATTTAAATTCTTTCGACTTATATATATATATAATTGCTTATTACTTCTTTGGGCACTCAAATGCTCATCCTTGCTTAATTTAAATATTTTCAACTAAGTGTGAACCTCAAGAAGGCTCTGCTAGAAACAAGGGAAAAGGAAAGGTTCTTTAAATGATGACAATGTTATCTCGTGTGATAGTTTAATATTATTAAGACAATGTTATATATTTATGATCATGTTGTGTAAGGAATGATTTAAGGTTACGTACTTGGGAGTTAAACTTTGATATTATGTAAGTTAAGTTTAAATATTTATATTATTGGCATTATTATTAGTATTATTCCGGTTATAGAGATGGTATCGTGAAGCACTGAATTCGGGTTTCAAGTACCCGAATTTGGGGGCATCACATTAACCCTCGTTGATGCGTATATCAATGGTTGAATTACGTTGTAACCCCCGCCGGGGAGTGTGTTAAGGCTGCTTGACCCTCTTTGACGCGTATATCAATAGTTGAATTGCGTTGTAACCCCCGTCGGGGAGTGTGTCAAGGCTTCTTGACCCTCGTTGACGCGTATATCAATGGTTGAATTGCGTTGTAACCCCCACTAGGGACACATCTTTAATTTATTACTTCGGCGTTGTAACCCCCGCCGGGGACGGTGTCAAGGCTGTTTGACCCTGTGCTGACGACATTGGACCTTGTGAGGTATTTCCAAGCATGATTTGTGAAATCTGAGGCCACTGGTATAGTATACCTTATATGCAGGCGAATTCCAATGTGTGACATGTGGAGCCAGAGTTTGACCTATGAACATCAGGATTTCAGGCTATTCCGCTTAATCGCGTAGCATTTTTACTCCTAATTTGGCCTTTTCAGCTTGCGAGACCTCCTTTGCAACTCTAACTGGAGCAAGCCAGAGGTGTGGGACCCACATAGGGGTGTCGCAGGTGGACCTGCGGCCAACCGTGGCTATACAAAGCCCACAGGTTGCTTTTATAAGTCATTTTCAAGCTGCACGATGAAGGAAATCTAAGAGCTTTTCTTCAAACCTGTTGAGTTTGAGCAACTTTCTGCATATTCTGCCACCGTACAAGCGTTCCTCATTGTCCTGGTAACATATGCATGTATTCTTTTCCAGTTTCTATCAATTGGAAAATGACTTATTACATGAAATGCATTTATACACATAGTAGTGAATAGGCATGCTGATATGATTTGATAAAAAATATTCAACATAGTAAATGTTAGTATTAAACCATGCTGAACATAATGATGTAAAAATTTGACTTTTGAAATAGTCAAATTGCCACCTTTTACTGTCATTTCTTATCCTATTTGAGGACAAATGAGTAAAGGTAGAAAAGTAAATAACCCAGGTAATTAGATTACACTTATGGATTTTTTATTGTGATGTATTAAATGCATGTAGGATTTATATGACTGTTAGTAGGTGTTCTACTGAATGGCCACCTAGTCATGCCTATGTGCATGTGGATAGTCCCATTTACAAAGGGGGCTATGGCAAAAAAATTTCAAAACGTAGGCATTGGGTAGTCATGCATTTTTAACTCTACTGTAGATGTATGTTAAAATAATGCATGCATGCATATAGTCATAAAAATGCATTTTGAAAAGCTACAGGTAAGATTTTACCACACCTTTTCTGAGGTGATTTGGAGACTTGTTGTCTAGATATTATGGATCCGGATCAGCCGAGTAGTTCCCACAGGACCACTTCTGGGGTACGGAGGAGGGCTTCTGAAGTACCTCAACCCCGTTCTGTTAGATAGCCTCGTCGTTTGGTGGAGGCGGTTATTCATCCTATCCGGGTTGAAGTGTTGGATGCCGAGGATGAGAAGGAGGATATACCAGTTGAGGTTCCTGCTCCTGCTGCACGTGTTCCCTGTAGGTATTTACCAGGTATTCAAGTGGCGAACCCAGATCTTCTAGGTGACTTGAGTCGGCATCCTTCAGTTTACCTGCACTCAAACGAGGTATGAAGTTAGATCTTAATCTTCCTTGTTTCTTATTGATGAGGAGTGAAGGGTTCTGATGTTGATCTGCATTTGATGTAGGTTCCCAGCTTTACACAGCCTTGAGGGAACTGGTTCAGTATCCACTTTATGTATCAGGCTTTGCATGATGACTATAGAGCGATTGTAGATGGCTGGGGATTCGGGACATTCTTTTCCATCCTTCCCCATCGCTGTCCCTGGGGTTACCTCAGGGAATTGTTTGAGCGCTGGTTTCACCAGACTTAGTCACTTTATTTGTTGGACTGTGAGGTGATGATGACGCCGATGGATTGGCAATTTGTCACAAGTATGGAGTTTGAAGGGGATTCGGTGCCTTGCACGGCGGATATCTCCCCTACTTCCATCAGATCCTTGTTAGGCATTTCGGCGGATGCGCTCAAGGGCAGGACTGTACGTACAGGTCTTCTGAGTGTAGATACTATGAGCGGGCTATTGAGTGAGCCTATACCCGATGATGTGAGAGTCAAGGATCGCATTCTTCGGTGATTGTTCCTGATTATCATTATGGGCTGCTTCATAGCAGATAACTCTTCTACGGTATCCTTCGCTTTGATCAGCGCCACTCAACATATGGACCGTATAGGAGACTATGATTGGGGTTCTTAAACTTTTTCCTACTTCCTCAGGGGAATGCGCATGCGATCACAGGGCTTGACTGAGGCTTGGTTAGGATTCTACCCATTTCTGTTGGTGAGTATTTCTCTTGTCTTTTCCCATGTATAGGTTAAGAGCATTGACAGATAGCAGATGTTTGCCTTTGTGTTGGCAGTTTTGGGCCTATGAGAGGCTTCCATGTTTGCGTCATGTGAGCGTGTTAGGTTTAGACACCTATCCACGAGGACGGAGATGGCATCATTCCATACTGACGGAGGTCCCTGTTGCTGAGGGTTTCACTCATTGCCGCCTACAGCTGGAGTTGTTGACAATGGATGTCATCACATGGGTTCCCTATTTTGGGGAGAATTTGAGCATTAGATTTGAGGATGGGTACCCGACTGGTGTCGAGCATGTGATTTCCACCCGTAGGATTCCTCTCTTCATAGATGGAGGATGGGAGCTTTACTTAGGAGAGCGTGCTATCAGGAGCACTACAAGAGAGATTCGCATACCGATCTTGCCTCCTGCCAGGCGTTATTGGCCTTTTTCATAGTCACCCGTCACTGATATCCCATTGTTGGGGATTGACGGTTACGCATTATCAAAGGGCCCCTGTACTCAGGAGATGTTCCAGCATTGATGGTTCCCTCGTACCATTGGAGCTCAGACCCTCGCCATAAATTTTATGGGGGATATGGTTCCAAGATCCGTGATGATGACGAATTGGCTAGCTTATGTCAGAGATTCGACTCATGTGACACAGATTGACAGTTTAACCTGGCAGTTGAACCGGACACATTTCTTTATCCAAAATTTGGGTAGAGATCCTTCAGAGGTAGATATTTTTGATTCTTCCAGCTTTGGCGCTGGCCCCTCAGGCGACCCATATGGCTTTGCCGATGCAGATCCCCCCTTGTATAGGCCTGCCATCCTTATAGATAGAGATCCAGTGACTCCGGAGGAGTTACATCAGATGAACAGGATTGACGATGTGGACATCGATACCATTGACTTCTTCTGATGCATATTCTCGTTATCTCTTTTGATAGGCCTCTGTTAGCTGCTGGGTAGCTTCGCCCCATTCTCGCTATATCTTTTGATAGGCCTCTGTTAGATGTTGTTGGGTAGCTTCGCCCCATTTCCCTGTATTTTAGCTGTACAGAGATGTATTAGATGATGATATACTTAGGAATGTATGTACAATTTTCCATTCCCTATATCATATTGCCATCTATTGTATCATGCATGTTATTATGTTATGCATATGTATGTATGTCCAGAGATATTCAGCATTGACCCCTGGATGGTCTTATGACACGGCCCGTACAGATGTCTTCTTCGATAGTTAGCCGTATTGATCATATTTGGTGGCATCTGGTATGCCCTCATGGTATGATAATATGTCACCACCAGACAGGGTGACTGTAGATCATTTGATGCAGCACACTATGACCTTGTTGATGTTTTAGGTTCCCACAGGGTTCATAGAGGGTAAGCTAGAGCACTAGGTACCGGACAAACATGTTTTTCGGTTAGGGACCCAAGAGTTGACTCCTACTCTGAAGGAGTATGCACGGTTAACAATGCTGCTATTGGATAGACCTTGCGTTCAGATGGCGATTGGGGACATGAGTAGGCAGTTCATGACCCTCACCGTCTTGAGGCGTAGAGTGGTACAGGATGAGATTACATCCGGCCACGTGATATCCCAACATTTTCTGATTGATAGATTTGGCTCTGAGGATAGTTATGCATGGTATTCCGGGGATTTCACCATGCCGGAGAATCATTAGCGTTCAGCCAGAGTTGATGTACTACTACTGTGTGTATTGTCATACGTCTACATTCCATGGTACATGGATGAGTTGGACATCGGGGTCATCATGGCAATAAGATCTCTCTGCGAGGGTCATACCATCGTACCGATGATTATCGCAGAGACTCTGAGGTCAGCTACATACTGTTGTACTTGTCCAGCATGAGTGTTCATAGGTAGCTCGGTCATGCTATATGTGTGGTTTATATCACACTTAGGACCGATTGGTACATTCAGACGACATGGGTATTGCTTCACCCATGATATAGCCATGTCATACTCCTTCCAGCCTGCGGAGTGTATAAATGCTGCATCTTGGTCAGCTTTCCTTGCAGGGATTGGAGATCCATTCGCTATATTACCGTGTACAGGGCTTAGCTCACCCTACAGCTTCATTACTCATGCTCCAGGCATGGATTATCTTTCTCTCGCTGGTTTGAGAGGAATGATCACCTACCACCCACTGACTGTGATGTGTCATTTTGACCAGTTTTAGGATTTCCATCCATTTGAGGGGGCAGTGAGTCAGCGCTTTGCTTCTTGGCACCTATCATCAGTAGACATGTCCAGGTTGTATGCCTGTTGGGATCAGCGAGAGCTAGCTGAGTTTTCTGTCAGTCATCTGGGTTATTCTGCAGAGTATTTAGCATGGATGGAGACAGATACTGCATTGACTATGGTAGTATCCACAGTGCAGGATATTGAGTCTGACGATGAGGAGCCTATAGAGGAGGCTGACATTTCCATCGATGGGGACTTGACTGCTGGGCTGCCAGCATATGTGATGGATTCTCCCACTCCGAGTGCCACTGTTACTCAGTATTCAACACAGTACTTGGAGCAGAGCCTATATCTGATGACTTATGAGAGAGATCAAGCTAGGACCGCGATGTTGACAGCTCTTGATGGGAGAGACGCCGCTCTATTAGAGAGGGATTAGGCTAGATCAGCCAGAGATGCATTGATTATGGAGATGGATGCTGCCTTATCTGCTAGAGATGTCGCCATTGCAGACAGTACTTCCGTGAGATCCCAGATGACTGACATTCTTGCCAATATGAGTGCATACATAGATGAGCATCATGCCATCATGCAGTCAGCCTCAGATCTACTAGCTCGTGTAGATACCCTTGGGCAGGATCTTGCAGCTTTACCTCCCTCTTCGGAGAGGGATGCTATGTTAGATCTGATAGTCCGCATACACACAGATCCGTAGATAGCTTTGTATTTTCCTATACAGACTAACTTAGCCATTTTTGTCATGTATAACACATATGTATGTATCAAACAATATTATATATGGCAGAGAAATATATTTTAATTTACTTCCCTTTCATTTGTGCCATGATATTTGCTTGATATTTTCCTGTTTCTTCAAGGCTTGTGATCTTGATGCATTCTGAACTTGTCCTTGATATGTGGACATTGAGCCATCACAGGATCTCTCAGAAAGGATCATTGATCTATATGTATCCCTACCATCTTTGGTGTCTTGGGACTGGTTTCCGTATGGAAAAATGGAGAGGAGTGTGGCTTTTCCTCTCTAAGATTGACCGCACCACATATGGTCGCCAGTACTTCTATTTGTGAGAAGCCTAGTTAATTCCATCTTTTATGGATTGGTATTGCTCTTTGAGGCACAACCGCAGCTTAGATGGTCACTGAATCTCCTATTTG
Source organism: Panax ginseng (assembly GCA_020205605.1). NCBI lineage: Eukaryota > Viridiplantae > Streptophyta > Magnoliopsida > Apiales > Araliaceae > Panax > Panax ginseng. The sequence goes on from CM035144.1 coordinate 88,328,493, forward strand.
TGTGGAGAGGTTGGGTAATTCCATCCCCTTGGTCTAAAGCTGATGAAATGTGGTGGATTGAACGTTGATCCCAGTACCGTGTGACAAGTATATTTATTCTGGTAGGGGTTAGATTGAACCATAAATAGCTGCCTACGTACTCCTATTGAAGAGGAGATCAAGTCTGCGTAGTTCGAACCTGGTGTAAGAGGTTTAACGCTGAATGTGAAAGGCAGATGGGTGTAGAAATGTTTTTGTTGTTTTTGTTTTTGTAGAGAAAAGCAGAAATGTTTTTGTTATTTTTTGTTTAGTGCGACCGGGCCATATAGAATATGGTTGCCTACGTACTCCCGTGTATCATGGAGATCAGGTCGATGTAGTTCGCCCCTCAGGACGAATCACAACCAAAGAGAAGTGTGAATCCCGTGCGCAGGCTATACTACGGGGAGAAGAAAGTTTGATCCCATAATGGGGACAAACTGCAGATGTGGAAAAAGTTTGATCCTATTTTTAGGACAAACTGCAAGCATAGAAAAGTTTAATCCCGTATTTAGGATATACTACAGGTGTGAAGGGTTCAATCCCATGTGTAGGATAACCGAAATTGTATGAAAGGTTTGAAATGAGGTGAAACCAGGCTGCTGGTTCAAAGTGTATGTGAAACCAGGCTGCTGGTTTGAAGTAAGGTGAAACTAGGTTGCTGGTTTAAAGTGTATGTTTCTCTGAGGGGCAAAAGAGTTCGTAAAAAGAGGGTTAAAAACTGGAATGAATGGTGATTAGATGATCAATACCAGGATGTTTGCTTGATGGTAACTTCAGACATAGTACCATTTCATGGTGTCCGAGTTGATAAGCTGTGGAAATTCATCGCCATCCATTTCCTGTAGTCTGAGAGCACCTCCTGTCAATACCTCCTTGACAACAAACGGGCCTTCTTAGTTAGGAGCAAATTTTCCATTAGATTGATCTTGGTTGCCAATGATCTTCTTCAAAACCAAGTCACGTTGTTTGAAATGTCGTAGCCAGACTTTTCTGTTGTAGGATCGTGCAATCCTTTGCTGATGTAATTGACCATGGAAGATTGCCGCGGTTCGCCTTTCGTCTATCAGAGACAATTGGTGATACCTATCTTGTACCCATTGGTCTTCATCCAACTGAGCATCCATTAATACTCTAAGGGATTCCATTTCCACCTCTATGGGGAGCACTGCTTCCATCCCATAGGCTAATGAATAGGGGGTTGCCCCAGTGGAATTATGCATGGAAGTTCTGTAGGCTAATAAAGTCAGAGGCAAGAGGTCAGGCTATCCTTTGTGATTGGTGGACATTTTTTGCATGATCTTCTTGATATTTTTATTAGCCGCTTCAACAGCACCATTTATCTTTGGATGGTAGATGATGGAGTTAAGGTGTTTGATGTGGAATTTACTACATAACTCCTCCATCATTTTGTTGTTGAGGTTCTTAGCATTGTCTAACACAATGACCTCTGGTTGTCCATAATGACAGACTACATTGTTTCTGATGAAAGCAATGATGACTTCTTTGGTAACCTTGGGGAAGGAGGCTGCTTCTACCCACTTGGTGAAGTAATCGATCATGGTGAATATGAATCGATGTCCATTACTGGCTTTGGGCTCGATGGTCCCGATCACGTCCATTGCCCACATTAAGAAGGGCCATGGCGAACTCATATTGTGGAGTTCCCTTGGAGGGGCATGGATAACATTCCCATGAATTTGGCATTGATAGCACCTCTTGACGTGATCATCACAGTCAGCTTTGAGTGTTAGCCAATAATGCCCTGTTAAGAGGATTTTCTTGACAAGTAAGGGACCGCTCATGTGTGGACCACATACTCCACCATGGATTTCATCCATGAGCCTCTGAGCTTGGTCTCTGTCCAGACATCTGAGGAGACCTAATGTAAGACCCCAATTTTTTATATATAAAATGGAATTTCCTTTATTTATTATTTTGAAATAGTAAGGGTTGATTTGATTAATGTGGTTAGTTATGGGTAAAATGTGCAAATATTTTAAATAAGCAAGTGGTTATAAAATATTCATTGTTGTCGGGGAATATTAATTTGGTCGTAGAATATTCTTGCTGTCGGGGAATATTCGTACGATTACGCAGCCTTTTGTGGGCCCCATAACGGAAAGCGATTGGATGAAGAAAACGACAATTTTGAGTTTTTATAAATAACGTAGTTAGTTTACCAATTATCTTGTTGGAATACCCGGTGGTTTAAAATACGATGTCACGTGTGGTTTCACAAGAAGCTTTACACGGTATTGCACCAATTATTGATTCTTACGTAAGAAGGCACTGCTCAATAATTGTTACAGTAATTACTGTTCAAAATTTTATTTTACTGATTCAATAATTGCTGCGTTGATATTTTATATTATTGTTGTTTCAATAATTGTCACTACACAGTATTTTCCATGATCAGATCAATAATTCATATTATTTGAATAATATTATTAGATAGCATTATTGGAAATGTCTAGAAAGTTATGTCTAAGGAGAGGTTTGGTGACCTAATTGCGCGCCAGTAAGGAGAAATCCTTATTGGAAAGCCCCCTCTTTCCTGGGAACGGCCTGGTTGTCATTATTGTGATTCTGTAATATTATTTGTGAATAATTAATTATTTATTTATATGATAAAGAAAATATTCATTTTATGTGGATATAGATGGAGAAAATTTTTAAAGTGACAATTGTTGAAAATTGATATTTTATCTTTTCTAATAAAATAATTCATTTAAATATATTATTATATTATAATAATATAATAATGGTGATATTTTTACATTGAATGTGTGATATATGAATAAATGAGGAGGAAGAGTATTTTTGTTATAAAAACTATTTAACACATGTTTTGTGTGTTGGTGGACCCTATTTTTGACTGAAATTTGATTATAGCATGCAAAATCATCCGTATGTGATTTTGATTCAATTTACATTTGGAATTTAGAAAAACTTTCTTCTGCAAAGTTGTAGAGAATTAAATTTCCTATGGAATGGACATAAAATTTGAATTTTTCTGATAAAAGAGCTATTTATTATAAATTATTGAAGTTCCAAAATATTGGGTCTGAATTGATTTTGTTACAAAAAATTGTTTAAAACATGTTTTTCTTTTTTGGTGGGCCCCACTTGTGTGGTAAATGTGTTGAAATCAGATTTCTAATGGTGCGTATAATTTTTTATATAAATATTAATATTATATTAAATTTTCTACTTTGGTGTTCTAAGCATTTTCCTATAAATAGGGTGCTTAGGTTAGAATTGAAAATCACACCAGAAACTGAAATCTTCTCTCTCTATATTATCGAGCGTATTCTTATGAGTATTTTGATACTTTGAGTGTTGCTATACGATTGCAAGTTCCTTTCAAATGTTATATCCGATATTCCAAACCCGTAATCTTGTTTCTATTGAGGTAAGTGATGTTATTTTTTTTTAAATGATATTATTTCTTTCAATATCATTATGCCGGAATATTGGTAAGATTTTTCTTGTGAAACTCTTATCTTTTCATGTCGGGGTTACTATTCATGAGTTACTATTCATGAGTTACTATTCATGAGTACTATTCACGAAGCATGATGATTTTCTTGTGAAATTTCTACCTTTTAATGTCGGAGTTACTATTTATGTATACGACACTATTCACGTATACGGCATTATTCACGAATACGACACTATTCATAGAAAAATTAAATTTTCATTTTTTGTCCAAGATATCTATTATGGATACTAGCTTTGATTGTATCCATGTTTTGGTCTTCATTCTTGAATTTTACTTCACTATGGTTGTTTATGAAGTATTTTTGAACTTGGATTGTTTGAAGTACGAATCCTTGATATTTGTTCTTTTGTTTCACTGGATTCATTTTTAAAAAAATATTTTTCATCATCCTCAGTCCTAAATGATGATATTATTGAATATCTTTGGCCTGTAGTGCAAAGATGAATGATTTTCTAATGAATATCTTTGGCCTGTAGTCCAAAGATGAACAGGTGTTGAGATGAACATGACCGACTGATGAATATCTTTGGCCCGTAGTGCAAAGATGACTATTTGATTCAAGATGTATATTGATTGATGTTACAGGGATAAAATATCGATGATGGACTTTTAAATTCATAGATGATAGTAGATTTCATTCTCTACTTAACTCTTCTAATGAATTGTTGTTTCCGCTGCAGTTGTTGATCTAAAACTTGTTGTCTATTGTATTCTATCAGATTTTTCCCTGTTGAAGACTAGGAATAATTTGTTGTGCATTATCTTAGTCATAATATTCTTTACTGGGCTAGTTGAGCTCACCCTTTTCTTTTTTGTTCCATTTTTCTTCTCAGGAGGCGAGAATATAGCAGGAACTAGTCAGGGTGTGGAGTGATGGTTCAATATAGTTGTTTTATTAGTCCTCACTATTTTGTAAAACAGTGTATCAATAATTGTAATGATGACTTTATTTGAGTGTGGATATTGTCTAGAAGATAATATTTGTATTTAAACTCACAACATAAGTGTTGTCGTATTTTGCACGACAATTGTAATAATGAAGTTGTAGTTGTTTCTGTACCATGTATTTGGCAACTCAGAATAGGTTGGGTGGATTGGACCTATTTTGGGGGCATCACACCTAATCCTGCATCTCTTTTGTAGAGTGCATCTCCGCTCAGGTAGAATTTCATAACAAGTCGATGGATCCGCCTCTTCTCAGTTAGGCTCGCCTCAGCAAGTGTAGATCCATCTCGCAGATACTCCTTGATATGCTGATACCAAGGGTGGTGGACGGGAGGTAGCTCATTCGATACTTCTCCAACGTAGTTCCTATAAGCTGGGGCCTTTTGCAGGGCAAATGTGATGCTTGGCATGTTTTCCTTGTCAGGTATGTTAATCAAGGAGGCCAACATTGCTAGTGCATCCGCAAAATCATTCCTATTGCGAGGAATGCGTAGAAAGGAGATTTCTTCGAACTCCAAAGCCATCTGTACAACTTTTCGATGGTAAGGCAGTAAATGTAATTCTTTGGTTTGATAGATTCCCATGGATTGCTTGATTACCAATTCGGAATCCCCAAAGACAGTTAACCGTCTGATGCCCATTGAACGAGCAAGTTTTAGCCCCATGACACAACTTTCATACTCAGCTGTGTTGTTGGTGCTGACAAACTATAATTTAACGGGAATGGGATATCGCTTTGCTTGTATTTAGGACACTAGAGAATCGCTCCACTCCAGAGCCTTTTTGTGTTATGACTCCATCAAAATACATTTTCCATGTATGGCATGCATCGTACTGATGGTATTGCTAAACTACCATTACCCCTTCATCGGAGAAGTATGTTTCTAAGGGTTTGTAATCCCCTGTAGGTGCGACGACTAGTTGATCCGCAATTCCTTGACCTTTGACAGACTTTTGCGTCACGTAGACGATGTCAAATTGCTGTAGGATCAATTGCCATTTGGATAGTCGACAATTTAGTATGGGCTTACTGAACACATACTTGAGAGGATCCACGCGGGATATGAGATGGGTTGTGTGACCATGGAGGTAATGTTGTATCCTCATGGAAGCCCATGCCAAAGTATAACAAGTCTTCTCAATCAGAGTGTACTTGTGTTCACTGATGCTGAATCTTTTGCTGAGGTAATAGATAGCTCGTTCTTGGCCTCTATCGTCTTTCTGCCCCAGCATGTATCCCATGGCATTGTATTAATGGACAGGTACATAAATAGGGGAACATCTTCCCTAGGAGGTACCAAAATAGGAGCGTTAACCAACTGTTCTTTAATGGTAAGGAAGGCTTTCTAACACTCATCATTCCATTTCATGGAGGAGTTCTTCCTTAATAGCTTGAAGATGGGCTCACAGGTTGCTGTGAGTTGAGAGATAAATCTGCTAATGAAGTTTATTCTTCCCAAAAATCCCCGTATTTCCTTCTCTGTCTAAGGAATGGGCATTTCCTTGATGGCTTGGATTTTGGTCGGATCTAGCTCAATCCCTTTGTGGCTGACTAGGAAACCTAGCAACTTGCTTGATTTGACACCAAAGGTGCACTTGGTTGGATTCAACTTCAAGTTGTACTTACACAACCTGTTGAATAACTTTTTGAGATGGTCTAAGTGGTCTTCCTCCCTTCGGGATTGGACGATGATGTCATCCACATAGATCTCTATCTCTTTGTGCATTAAATCATGGAAAAGAGCCATCATAGCTCGTTGGTAGGTTGCCCAGGCATTGATGAGGCCGAATGACAACCGTCTGTAGCAAAACGTTCCCCAAGGCATGATGAAAGTAGTTTTTTCACGGTCTTCCTCATCAACCATAATTTGATGGTATCCTGCGAAGCAATCCGCAAAGGAGTACATGTTGTACTGAGCAATTTTGTCAATGAGAATGTGGATAAAGGGTGCGGGAAAGCTATCCTTAAGGCAAGCTTTGTTCAGATCCCGATAATCCACGCAAACTCGCACCTTTCCTCTGGGTTTAGGCACGGGAACAATGTTGGATATCCACTCCGGATATGTAGACACCATGATAATGCCAGCTTGAAATTGTTCAAAATTTCTTTTTTAACCTTTAAACTCCACTCAGGTTTTAATCGCCTGAGTTTCTGTCTAACTGGCTTGAATCCCTCCTTAATGGGAAGGCGATGAAGAATAATGTTAGTGGACAAACCCACCATGTCTTCATGAGACCATGCAAACACATCCTGGAATTGGGTTAATAGCACAACCATGTCATTCCGTTGGTTTGGGGTGAGGTCTGAACCAATCTGGATTATCTTAGGGTTTTCTAAGGTTCCAAGATTGATATTTTTCTGTCCGTTTTACCCTCTTCGACCAATGCATGGAGTGCTGCTCCAATTGTCGAGGGCAAAGTCCTGATGGACTGCAATGATGGAGGGGTTGTCATTGTCTTTCTTCTCCCGAATGATAACCATGACATCTGGGAAATCATCGTCTGGGGTATATCTGTTTGTATGTTCATCATGAATAATGACGTGTATGCCTGACATCATCAAGGCGATGTCATGTTTACGTTTCTGCTCCCTTTCTTCCACTTCGGGATCAGGAGTCAGCACATCTTTCACTTTGAATGGTACTGGCTTGGGAAACAACATAGCCACAACATGGGCTGACACCTTCACTGGAGACTGTATCAGCTCATGTGATGCAGATGGAACAAATCGCCGTGTGGTGGATGCTTAAGGAACTTGCTTGTGTTTATGCGGATTCCTGTGACTGGAATTTCCTGAATAGCCTAGTCTGGCTGTCCCAGTTTGACTGGACATTTGAATAAGGTGCTTAATACCTCGTTGATCTTTACCAAGCCCTTGTCCAGGCTGATGACCCAATGACATCATTTCTTATGTAGCCGACATAACCTCGACAGAAATCTTGGGTACGGGAAGTGGTGCTCCAATAGGCTGATATTGAGTGTTACTCACTTCCAAAGTATTAAAACTGGCCGGCTCAACTTCTAAATTGAAGCTGATAACTGGTAGACTGCCTTGCTCAGGATATTCCAGCTCAGCGTTGATAGTGACTAGACTCTTGTTGACAATGTATTTGATTTGTTGATGTAATGTGGAGGGAACGACTCCAGCCATGTGTATCCATGGTCTCCCCAATAGCAGGTTGTATCCTGAGTCTATCTTGAGGACGTGGAAAGATACATTGAATGTATTTGGACCAATCTCAATTGGCAACTCAATTTTCGATGGAATTTCGCCGGGATCCATCAAAAGCTTTGATCACCGTATGGCTGCTTTGGATCCGTTTGAGATTGACGTTCATTTTCACCAAGGTGGTATAAGGACAGATATTCAGAGATGAACCTCCATCTATCAACACTCCAGCTAACATATACCCGGACCAAGTCCAGTATTGATATCTGATGTAGAGCTTCTCTTAAGCTTAAAACCACCTTGGCTTCATTATGGCCCATAGTGCGGAGGAATTTTTCAATCATCTCCATGGGAATCTTCCCCTTTTCTCTGATGGCGGGCTTGATCACCCTTTGAGGAAGGTATAGTGGATTTTCCTTCGACACTGTAGCAGTAGTACGAGACGTGGATCCTTTAACTTTTCCATAATTCCATGGAACTTTGTGTAAGCTGACAACAGGATATTGTGGTCTGTAATGTAAAGAAATTGGCTCAGGTGTGACCATTTTCAAAGGATTGTCAGCTCCTTTGAGTTGAATTGCTTGTACGAGAAATGCTTTGACAGTCTCATCATCCTCGTCGGATATCACTGCTACTGATCCCTTCCATTTGGTAGGACATGTATTCCCACTCTCAAGTTCCACGGTGTCATCGTCTGCCAGCTGCAGGACACCGCTATCAATAAGATTCTGAATGAGATGGCTGAGTGCCCAAAGATTCTTCCGTCTTTGGACCGCGAGAGTGTGAATGATATTGACAGACTCCATCGAAGTTGAACCATCTTGAATGGGGATTGATTGGAGGCAGAAGGGAGGTAATTCTTCCTTCGTTGATAAGCATTTGAAATATCTCCTCCATAGATTAGCCAAGATAGGTAAATTCCCTCTGATTGGAAAAATCTCGACGGGCTTTAGCATTTTCTCTTTTTGTAACCTTATCCTCCATAGCTTCGCTTTTTGAAGGTGAGGGCAGGAGATAAGCATGCTCCTGGCTGATTAATTGGCATGTGACTTGATGCTGGTGGGTTACCAGTTCTGCCAATTGCTCAATTTGATTGCAGGGAGCTTTCATCTTTTGTTCCATAGTAAACTGGAGCTTTGCATAATCCCATTTGTCAACACCGTCTTTGATGGTCTGGGATGATTCACCATTGAAACTGGAACTCTGTCCAGTGCTCCAACTAATCATGTTGACCTCTTCTTCTTTGTGTTGAAGAAGAGGGTTATCTTGCACATGAGGTTGATCTGGTTTGGTGACCACGATCTCTCTGTTGTCTATTAAATCTTGGATCTTGTGTTTTAAGGCCCAACAATCTTGAGTATCATGTCCAGGTGCTCTGGTGGAAGAAGACGTGTGATTTTCTTCTGAGTGGTCAGAAGAACAAGAATATTCTCGAGCGACTCCCCTAAGGGTGTGAACGTTCGAGGGCGCTTTACTTCTCCACTTTTAGGCAATGGAGGGTTTGAAGACTGTGTTTAGAAATGGGAGTAGTTTCTCCTCTGTATAGGCATGCTCTAACTACCTTTTTGACCTTGTAGTATCAAGGAAGCATCCTCCTCTTTCTTTTTATGGACCCTCCGAGGGTTGTTTCCATAAGATCCGGACTGGATGTGCTCAGCAACTTCTTTAAGAGCGGCTAGGTCGTGAATCTTACCGGACTTCAATCCCATCTCAACCATCTCTCCGTGCTTGATTATTTTAGAAAATGGTTTGCCAATACCAGCTAAAACTCTCTCATAGAAATGAGCTTCCTGTACGTCTATGAAAGTCATGACCATTTCTGGTTCTGTCATGAAAGGAATAACTTGAGCAGCCAGACGCCTCCACCTTTGAGCATACTCTCTGAAAGACTCATTAGACTGTTTCTTGACCTTGGTAATCTAGTACCGGTCAGGAGCCATCTGAGATTGAAAACTGTATTGTGTAAGGAAAAGGCGTGAGCTAGTTCTTCCCAGCTATAGATCTTTGAATTGTCTAATCTAGTATACCATGAACGGGCTTCTCCAGTCAAACTCTTCTGGAACAGCTTCATTCTGAGCTTCTCATTTTCCGCATAAGATCTAAGTTCTCCAATGAACACTTTCAAATGTGTATAAGGATCCCCTAACCCGTTGTACTTTTCAAAATCAGGGGTTTTAAATTTCTCTGGATAATGAACACCAGGAAATATGCAAAGATCAGCATATAAAACACTTCCATGTGTTACAATCCCTTTGAGAACACAGATAGTCTCCTCCATTTGGAGGACCTTCTTCCTGATGTCATCGGTGTCTAAATCTCCTTTGAGATGGGTTTTTTCAGGGTCTTTGTTGGTCGTATCCAACTGAGGTTCTGGAATTGATTTTTCCAAACCTTGAGCTCCTCTGTGCAGAGGATTCTGTATGTGTAGGTATCTTCGTACCCTGAGTAGACTGATGCAGTTCTCTAAGTAGAACAGCCAAGTCTGTAATTTGTTTACTCAATCCGTCAAATTCTTCTCGAGAAACAGGATTAGACTGGTCAGAAGAAGACATGATTGGTTGTAGGCTCGTGGCCTTTTTAGATTTTGAGCGGGTAACATGCCCAATAATTTCCCTACAAAAGACTTATGTAGTTTAGTCTTAGGGATAATGTAAATGTTATCAAAATGTGTCCGTTTTAGGAATTTTTGTCCTGCAAAATCGGGTGTTAATTAATAACATGTTATGTATGCACAGATATTCTTCATATTTTCCATTAGATATGGATGAACATGGAATAAAATTACAAGTAAATGCTTTTACAAGTAATTGAAAATTGAAAGCATGAAGAGACTTTCCTCCGCGTTTGGATTATCAGAGGTTGACCTATCTTAGGGTTACTCTCGCGACTTTTTGGCATGAAGGTCCCCAGATCATCGCAATTTACTTGACGGGAGGTTAATCCGGTCGTTCAACTGGAGTGAATATGGGTGGTACCTTTCCTGACCCTCGTTGCAATTAGTCTTCCTACAAGTCCAGTAATCAAACACCGACAGGATAGCCTCCTGGTGGAGGAACCACACAACATACATTCACATACAACGTGTCTCATCGTTTATAAAAATGATGACATGTGCAAAGCACTAATATCACAGATAGATATTAGGCAGTGCAGTAAGTAAGATGCATTCGTACACATTCATCATAAATGTAAATGCAACATTCACACATAAGCATATAACAATTTTGAAAAGCTTGCAATAGCGGCTTAAGCCCTCTTACTAGAGTCCCTAGCAGAGTCGCCACCTGTCGACGTCGGGATTTTTAGTTGTCCCTTTTCGTTACTTGTTCTTTGGTGTTCTCATTGTTATGTGAGATTTGTTAGAAAAAACAAGTGAAAAAGGTCCGACATGTATAATGTCGACGATGGACTGTTAAGAGTCGCCAGTTGGTGTTTTTAACTAGTTGCACCAACATAACCGAAAAGGTTTACACATTGACCCAATGTTGTGACACTGCTGAACGGGTCTGTGAAACCGAGATTTATTATGGGTCCAGGGGCTTGATTATGCGGAGGGAAGGTGTTAGGCACCCCCCGACATCCGTGTTACCACGGTGACCACCACTTTCCAAAGAAACTGTTATATGAATGTGTGTGTGTGTGTATGGATCAATGTGCAATTATTTGAAAGTAGTACGAGGCCTCGTTCGCACCTATATATGTAGGGTTTGAATTTATGGAAAAATTCAGTTTTAGCAAGATATAGCAATGAAGTTTTATAAAAAGAGGTTTTTCAAACCCTGTGCTCAATAGGAATTGAGACCTTTTCATACTTCTATTTTATTGTTAAATGTTCGACTTGTTTGCTTTTATTTTCGAGATGCAAGGCATCTTCGAGAAAATAATATACAGCAGTGCCGAACTCCTCATAGGCATGCTAGCCATCTAAGAAAATTCGTTCACTGTAAATAATGTACAAGCTACTTACAGCTAAAAAGGATCCATGGGGGATCAAAAATGTAAATAAAGCAATAAATGCGATCAACCGCCATAAGTAAACTCAAAGGGATCGAACGTAAATAAAGTAGTAAAAGGCCATGAAGTAAACTCTGAACTCGACAGAAAAATATATATATATATATATATATATATATAAGCGATAAACTCATAGGATGTAAAATCCGGGCTCATCGGATATGTCCAACAACAATATATATACAGTATATATATATATATATATATATATATATATATATATATATATATATATATATAAAAAAAGTAAAACCTCAGGATGTAAAATCCAAAGCTCATCAAATATATCGACAATAGTTATATATATATATATATATATATATATATATATATATATATAAGCCAATAAATGCTCTAGACATAAGTCTAGGCTCAATCGAGGCATAACTCGATAATGTTAGTCCATATATATAAAATATATACATATATGTGTATATATATACAGACAAAAATGAAAACCACGGACCGAAGTCCGGGAAAACGCACGCAACACGACTCTCAATGTGTAGAATAATGTGTGCAAAATGATGAGAAAGGCTTTATAGAGTGTTAGAAGGCTTACAGTTGGCTGCTAATGAAGGCTTCTATGACTCTAAATGGATAAACACTCAGCTCTCGCTGGTAAATGTATAGCTATATGTTAGCTAACAGGTGTTTAAAAAGAATAAGCACTCAATATAAAGCAAATTGGACAGGGCTTCCTCGCCTTTTCCTTTTTTTGAAATGGCTATCCCAAGCCCTCTATTTATAGAGGGGGGAGCCGCAGGTGTACCTGCGGCTACTCGGGGTGCCCCGGGCTCTGCAGGTCCTGTTGTCTCGAAGTACGTGCACTCATGCACTATGATGTCCGCTTGAACTTTCAGAACTTTAATCCGAGCATCCGAATGATGTATATAAGACCTTCTTCGGATTGCTTATGTTGAGAGTTGCACAATGACATGGGATTAGAGGTTGTAAGAAGTCAAAAAGAGGGGACCATGCCCATGATCTTCAAGCTTCAAATTTTATCCGGTGTCCTGCCACACGCAATAGTCACTCGGGATTGGAACTCCCTGGTTCTTGAAGGACATTGTTGAATGTATGTATGTATGAAATGTTGAGACGACGTGCAGATGTTGAGGTAGCAAGATGACGTTTGACTCCTCATCGGGGTTATCGCCAATTTGAGTTGAAAGCAGACGTTGCTCAGGATTATATCTGAGATTGGACTACTGCAAGTGTTTGAATGCCGCAATGTCATCTGTGAGGGTGCCTGTCTTCCCGGTGTTAGCTCTGGGTCTGTGGTATGAGTGCCTCAATAGGAGGTTTGAGATTGAAGCTAATTGCATTTGAAACAAGCATTTTTGGTGTTATCGCCGGAACTGCAATAGCATTCCTTGGGGTTATCGCCAAGGACTAAACTCGGGGTTATCTCCGAGAAATGATGTTTCTAGTGTGTGTTCCGAGGTTGAGAATGATGTTCCCGGTGTGTGTTCCGGGGTTGAGACCGAACTTCAGGTAGTATCCGGAATGGATTGTGAGCTTTCTTCCAGGGTTATCTCCAAAAGACAATTCTACCCTCCTGTAATGTTAGTAACAGGTGTGCAGAAAATTTTGTGTGTCTATAGATGTTATTTTCATTTGGTAAGGGGTATTTATTTCTTTTCTATTCATAAGGAATACTATTTTTCGTATTCATCCTTTAATTTGTCGTAAAAAACTGTCTCACGCTAGACACGTCTCGTATAACGGTGAAAATCCGTCATAGATTTCATATGTTATTTCTTTTCATATTCTTAAATCTAAACTTACTATGGTAAGTATTGCTTCTATAATCCTTGAAATTAGTGGAATATCCTTGAGTTTTGCGCTTCATCTAGTATCGTTTTATTGGAATATTGATCTGAACTTTCTTATTAAATATCAATATTTTCACCTGGGGTACTATTCACGGGTTACTATTTACCCAGTTACTATTCACTATAATATTATTCACTCGGGTATTCGGGGCACTTTTCATGCCGGGGTACTATTCACAAGTTACTATTCACCTAATTACTATTCACTCTAGTATTATTCACTCGGGTATTCAAGGAAATTTTCGTGCCAAAGTACTATTCATGAGTTATTATTCACCCAGTTACTATTCACTCTACTATTATTCACTCGGGTATTCAGGGTACTTTTCATGTTGAGGTTATTATTCACGGGGTACTATTCCCGAAGTACTATTCACGGGGTACTATTCACCCTAAAAATTTATTTCTTTTCTGTCCAAATTATTTTGATACGTGGATATTATTCTTGAATTTTACTCCAGAAAGCAGTATCATGTTGACAATTTGGATAATTTTAAACTCTAGATAAATTTAAAGTCTTTAATAATTATCCTTGATTTTGTTTAATTAATGCTTATATCATTGTCATCATCCTCATGCTTATATTGTGATGAAAGTCATCTTTGGCTTACGTGCATAGATGGACTGTTAATTGGTATGATTATGACCAGGTATCATTCGGTATAATCACGACCTGCAATATTACAAATGATGTGGTAAAAATCCTCATTGGCCTGTAGTGCATTGATGGATAGTTGTTGGTATGATTATGACCAGGGATTATTCGGTATAATCATGACCATTGATGATTACATGAATATCCTTGGCCCACAGTGCAGGGATGATTCGATGATGTGGTTTATTTATTAAGATGAGTCTCAGCGATAAAACTGTTGAAAAACTTTTTAAATCATAGAAGATAGTAGATATCTTGCTCTACTTGACTCTTCTAATGGATTGCTTATTCCGTTGTAGTTAAACTTGTTGTCTATTATATTCTATCAGTTTAAAATTGTTGAAGGCTAACGATAACTTATTCTGCATTATCTTAGTCATAATATTTCTTACTGGGCTAGTTGAGCTCACCCTTTTCTTTCACTATTCTCTTCAGGAAATGAGAATATATAGCTGGGACTAGTCGGGGAAGGAAGTGATGGTCCGAGATGATGGCTATAGCAGTCCTCACTATTTGTATAAAATAGTGTGATAATAATTGTAATGAGGACTCCATTGAGTGTGGATATTGTCTAAAGGACAATATTCGCTTTAAAACTCTCAGCTTATGTTTTGTCGTATGTTACATGACAGTTGTATAATTAAGTTGTATTTGAATTTTGTATCATGTATTTGGCGACCCAAGATGGGTGATGTATACCTATTTTGGGGGCGTCACAGTTGGTATCAAAGCTTAGGGATATGATCCCTGGCTGAGATGTGAGACAAGAACTAGGAGGGGAGAGACGGGGAATTCCTTTGCTAGTATGACCTACCAAAGTTTATTTGGTATTTAATTGGTCGGTCAGAGTATAGGGATAATATGTGGCATGTCAATTAACCCTTGTTTTGTGTCAGTGTTTGAAAATGACATGTGAAAATGTCGAGATAAGCAATGAAACACATGAGACCGTTGAGTCACCAACGATCAATACCCAAGTTAATATGCAACATGAAGACAATAATTCTCTAGTAAACAACAACACCGGTCAAATGATGAACGATGGGATGTTCAGAGGCTTAAATAAATTAACCATTAAGAATAAATATCCTTTACCAAGGAATGATGATTTGTTTGACCAATTAAAGGGGGGCGAACACTTTTCAAAAGTTGACATAGGATAGGTTATCATCAGTTAAAGGTAAGAGAGGAAGATGTGCCGAAGACAGCATTTAGGACACACTCTGGACATTATGAGTTTCTTGTAATGTCATTTGGGTTGACAAATGCACCGGCAACGTTTATGGACTTGATGAATCGAGTGTTTAAACCATGCTTTGACAATTTTTTTGTAGTATTTATCGACGATATTCTAGTATACTCGAAAACACAGGAAGAGAATGCTGAACACTTGAGAGTCATTTTGGAGATATTACGAAAGGAACAACTTTATGCAAAGTTCTCCAAGTGTGAATTCTGATTAAAAAGAGTTTAATTTTGAGGTCATGTAATTGACAAAAATGGAATATCAGTAGATCCAACTAAAATCGAAACGGTTGTGAATTGGGAACAACCAACAACTCCAACATAAGTAAGAAGTTTTCTAGGTTTAGTGGGATATTATAGACGGTATATAAAAGAGTTTTCAAAAATTGCAACCTCGCTGAGCAATTTAACTTGAAAAATGGTGAAATACGTCTGGACATATAAATGTGAAGAGAGCTTTTAAGAGTTAAAGAAGCGACTGAACATGGCTCCAGTGTTGTCCTTACCAGATGATACAGGAGGCCTTGTAGTATTTAGTGATGTGTCACACAGAGGTTTAGGTTATGTGTTGATGCAACATGGGAAATTGATTGCTTATGCATCATGATAACTCAAAGATTATGAGAAGAGGTATCCTACTCATGACCTAGAGTTAGCCAAGATAGTTTTTTCCTTAAAAATTTGGAAGCATTACTTAAACAGGGAGAAGTGCGAGATATATATTGATCACAAAAGTCTAAAATATATTTTTACACAAAAGGAACTGAACTTAAGGTAGAGAAGATGGTTAGAACTGATAAAGGATTTTGATTGTGAAATCTTATATCATCTCGATAAAGCTAATGTCGTAGCTGATGCGTTAAGTAGAAAGAATCAAGAAAATTTGAACGTATTAACCACCAATGATAGGTTAATAAAAGATTTTGAAAAACTAGATATTAAGGTGAAATGTCCAACCACCTTTACCCAAAAGTTATTCATATTAGAGAGAGTTTCGTCTCTACTTGATAGAATTAAAGAAATGCAGGAAAAGGATGAAGATTGCCAAAAATGTAAGTCTAATATAACTCATATTAATAATAACAAATGCAGAATAGACAAGGATGGAATAATTAGATATGAAGATAAAATTTGGGTTCCGTTAAATCAAGCCTTAAAAGATGAAATCTTAAATAAAGCTCATAATTTAAAATTTTCCTTACATCTTAGCAGTACTAAAATGTATAAGGACTTAAGTCGACACTTTTGATGGTCGAATATGAAAAGAGAAATAGCAGAATGGGTAAGCAAATGTCTTACGTGTCAAAGAGTTAAGGCTGAACATCAAAAGCCTAGTGGTTTACTTCAACCCTTACCAATTCCTGAGTGGAAGTGGGAACATATAACCATGAACTTTGTGGTAGGCCTTCCAGCTACACAGAAGGGCCATAATGCTATTTGGGTAATAGTTGACCGTTTAACAAAATTAGCTCACTTTTTACCTATTAAAGTTACTCATAACTTAGACCAACTTGTCAAGCTGTACATTAATGAAATCATCTCTAGGCATGGAGTACCTGTTTCTATAGTGTTAGATCGAGATCCACGTTTTACTTCAAATTTTTGGAAGAGCCTTCAGAAACACTTAGGAACACAATTAAGATTGAGTACAACTTATCACCCTCAAACTGATGGGCAAAGTGAGAGAACCATTGAAACATTAGAGGATATGTTAAGAACATATATCATTGACTTCAAAGGAAGTTGGGAAGATCAATTACCTTTGGTAGAATTTTCCTATAACAACAATTATCATGCTAGCATAGGTATGCCACCCTATGAAGCCTTATATGGGAGGAAATGTAGAATACCTTTATGCTGGGATGAAGTCTGGGAAAGGCAAATGCTAGGACCTAAAATAATCCAACAAACTACTGAAACCATCAGAATTATACGTGAACGATTACAAGCATCACAAGATCGACAGAAGAAATACGCTGATCCACATCGTCAACAATGAAACTTTAGCGTAGCCACGTATTCTTGAAAGTATCTCCTTAGAAGGGCAAGATACGTTTTGGCAAGAAAGGAAAACTGAGTCCGAGATTCATTGGACCTTTTGAAATTTTGAGAAGGATAGGTGAAGTTGCTTATGAAATAGCACTACCTCCTAAGTTAAACCATATACATAATGTGTTTCATGTGTCCGCATTACTACCATACAAACCTGATTACAAACACGTTATAAATTATGAGCCAATCCAAATCGAAGAAGATCTTTCTTATGTAGAAGAACCTGTGTAGATCGTTGATCGTAAAGAACAAGTCCTAAGGAATAAAGTGATAGCATCGGTTAAAGTGATTTGGAGGAATCAGAACGTTGAAGAGGCTACATGGGAGCTTGAAGATAACACTACAAAAAATAGACATTTGGCAACAATTTTTGGGCAACGACTTATAAAGTCGTTGCCAAAAATGCATGTTTAGCAACGAATTTTGTTATTCGTTGCAGTTTATGAAAGGTTTTCATTTTTCGTAACGAAATTTATAAGTCGTTGCAAAAATTTGTTGCCAAATCGTTGGCGGGAAAAAAACACACACCGCCTATTTTCTTTTTTGTTGCCGATAAGATTTCTCCTCATCGTCGGTAACAAAAACTTTTTTGTTGCTATATTTTGTTGCCTAATATAGGCCACATTCATTGGCAACAATTTTTTTTCGTTGTATATTTAATACATTTTTTGCAACGACTAGTAAATTGTTGTCCAAAATTAAGTCGCGCTAATGGTTCCGAAATAAACCAATTAATTTGCATGAATGGTGTGCAAGTTCTTTTTTAACTCTCCTTTTTCAAATTCTCTTTTTTCTTGACTTGTAAATTTTTTTATAATCAAATATTAATTTTTCTTTATATCTTGAATTAGATGGTATTTGGCAATGACTTATAAGTTGGTCAAACTGAGTTATAAGTCATTTGTTATTATTTAGTGTTTGACAATAACTTAAATTTTAATTTTTTTGACTTATAAGTCATTATTAATTTTTTTCATGCTTCATGTGCTATATTTTTTATGTATTAGATAAATTTTACTTCCATATATGTAAGACCCCAACTTTTATGAATAAAGATGAATTTTTCTATAAATATCATTTTTGAATATTAAGGTTTGAATTTGTTATAATGTTATAGTTGTGGGTAATATTTATGAATTTTGCAAAGTAAGCTAGTTGTTATATAATATTCGATTGGTTGGGGAATATTCGTTTTAGCAGAGAATATTCGTACGACGGCACAATCATTGGTAGACCCCACAACGTAATTATTGTCGGAATGAGAAAATGACAAAAATATGTTTTTATGAAAATAATGACGGAAGTTTTACCGTTAACTGTTGAAATAACCGGTGTTAAAAGTACAATAATACGCGTGGTTGCATAGTAGCACACGGTATTGATTATTGATGCTTATGTGAGAAGTCACTCAGTTTTATTCAATTATTGCTACAGTAATTATTGCATAGTATCTCACGTCATTTGATTCAATTATTGTCGATATTTTATATATTATTAAATTAATAATTGAGACGATACAATTAATCATATTATTATTTACAATATTGACGATGTCTAGAAAGTTCTGTCGAAGAGAGGTTTGGTCACCTAGTTGCGCGCCAATAGGGAGAAATTCTTATTCGAAAGCCCCCTCTTCCTGGGAACGATCTAGTTGTTAAATATTGCGAATTATAATAATGATGATTAATGTTGTTAAAAATATTGAGGAAATTTTTATGAAATATTTGATGTGAATTTTGCTTATTTTATGGACCCCCCATTTACCAATTTTTCAAAATAAACGGTAGAAAGTTATTTAGTATATATATATATATAATCCCACATTTGGATGACATGATTTTGGTGGATGAATGGAAATGGTCAGGGAGGAAGAAAAAATGGGGGTGGGGGGGGGAGGAATGTTACGTGGGATGAAGGGAGTATAATGATTAATATTATATATATAAGAAATGAATGTGTGCATGGGTGTTGAAAAAGAATTTGGTGGGGGAAATTAAATGGTAAGCCTTTGCCGTAAGGCAAAGGTTATAAATATATATATATTATAAGTTTTGTTTTATTAGACTATAAGTAGAATATATTATATTTTATTTAAAGTTTTTGTTTTATTAGAATATTTTATTGCATAGTAATGAATAGTAAAATCAAATTTTCAACGAATTCAGCCGATCATAGTTGCGCCCGTGATTCCACTATTCACCTGTGATTTTTATTTTTCTAAATAGTATCATTCCATTCTCCTATAAATAGGATGCTTAGTTAGAATTGAAAATTACACCAGAATCAGAGAATTCTTTTTCTATAATATTGAGCGTATTTCTTTAGAGTTTTAGAAAGCTTTGAGCATAGAAAATAGTGAAAGTTTTCTTAAAGAATATCCCCGCTATACCAGTTGGAATACTCATCTTTTCATGGTAAGGGATGTTATTTTTGTTCAATATTCGCTTGAAATAATATTTTCTTCCGTACTCTGTTGTATGTAAGTAATATTATTTCGTTTCAGATTTCGAATTCTATACTCATTTGGTTAAAGTTTTGGCTTCTATATTCCATGAAATTAGTAGAATATTCTTAAAATTTGCGATTCATCTAGTATCTTTTCATGAGAATATTATTCTGAGCATTCTTGATAAGTTTTAACTTTTTCATGCCGGAGTACTATTCACTCGAGTACTATTCACCCGGGGTACTATTCATGATAAAAATTGATTCGTTTTCGGTCCAAATCATTTTTGGTACAATATTATTCTTGAATTTTACTCCACAAAGAAATATCATGTTGACAATTTAGACGTTATTGATTTCTGGATAAATTAAATTATAAATCTTTAATAATTTATCCTTTGCTTTCATTTAATTGAATTCTTATATCATTGTAATCATCCTCATGTTTATATTATGATGAAAGTTATCTGTGGCCGTAGTGCATAGATTGACTTGGTATGATTATGACCAAGGATTATTCACTATAATCATAATCGTAATATTATAAAAGATGTGGTAAAAGTCCTTATTGGCCTGTAATGCATTGATGGATAGTTGTTGGCATGATCATAACCATTGATGAATACACGAATATCCTTGGCCCGTAGTGCATGTATAATTTGTCGTCGTGATACTAAAGAATATCCTTGGTCGTAGTGCATGGGTGATTCGATGATGTGGATTAGTTATTAAGTTGAGTCTCAGCGATAAAAGTGATGAAAAACCTTTTAAATCATAGAAGATAGTAGATATTATGCTCTACTCGACTGTGACAACCCGAAAAGTTTCTAAAATCTTGAATGATTAGAATAAAGGTTAAAGAATAAAACCTAGATGAGAATTTGAGGATTTATTTAAAATTTTCAAGTAAAACCTATATGGTTTGCTATTCGAATGAGAATAGAGAAAATATGGGTTACAAAATTCCAAAACCCTAGAAATGAATTAATATGTACTTGGAGGAATATCAAGAATAAGGTATTACGATACTTGTAAATTCGATGTGAACTGAATAGTCTAAGAAATGTTATATAAGTACATATGGAAATTTTATTATTGGAGGTAAGATTTCACATGAAGAGATGCTACGAGGTTAAACGAAGATGAGTATATGTATAAAAATATATATATTTAGTAAAGTGCTATATATATATTTTAGCAAGAGGAATGATGAATTAAGTTAATGATATGAGGATCAAGATAAAACTATGTTAGTAATTAACATAGCTTCGAAGGCGTTGGCCTTGATCGACAAATAAGAATTTGAATAAGTATAAAGTCGTTAGTTAAAAGCGATTAGTAATGAGAATGAAGTAATTTAAAACTCAAAATTTGAGTTAGAGATAAAATTTTGAAGCATGGATCGCTTTGGCCAAGCGCCCGAACGTCGAATTTAGTCAGAATGGACAATAAGCACAAAATGTGTAAAGGTTGACTTTTTGGTCAAAGTCAACGATTGACTTTTATGGAGAAAAGTCAAAATTAGTGTGAGAAGTGAAATATGTTATGATTATGTGAATTATGAATATGAGTAAATAAATATACATTATATAATGTGAATACATTTATTTTGTATATAAGGGTGTGAAGTAAAATTACGTTATGTAACCTAATATATATATTAGGTGTGGTAATTAAATAACCTGAGAGGTTATAATATGGGAGAATATTAGTATATAAATGTATATACTGACATTAAGAGATTTATTTTATATATCTCCAATAATTAATTTTATAACCAAGTATAATTTGGTTTATGAAATTAAAAGGGCATGAGTAAGGAATTTATTTTCTAGAGTGAGTGCATGTAAACCCTAATATAATGATAAGGGTAGAATGGAATAGAATTAAAAATAATGGACTATAATAAGGTCATAGCCCAATTAATTTTAAATAGAGTCCAAGAGAAGTGGATTTAATGGACTAAAGGGGTTATATTGTTTAAACAAGTCCAATTAATTTATTTAAGCACGTGACTTGTAGATATTATGGTTTAAGAAATGATTAAATTAATAATCTAGCCTAACATATTATGTATGTGACTAGTTTTATAATGACCCAATTAAATTTTGGGAGGAAGCCCAAGTTAGTTTGTTAGTAAGTAAGCAAGTAAAATGGCTAGCTCAATGGAATTATTAAAGGCCCAAGCTAAGCCACTTGTGGGAGAATAGTAAATTATTTTAAATTAAGAGATATATATTTTTATTATCTCAAGATTTTTAATTTTATAACTTAATTAAAATAAGTTTAATTGGGTTATAGAATTTAGTGTACTAGAGTAATGATTTAAATTCTAAATATTTGGAATGGGTACCCTAATTAAATATTTAGGGTGGGACAAGTTGAAAATGATTGGACTAAGTAAATATATTAATGGCCCAAAGAATTTAATGTGATAATCCAAAAGATTTTATAAGTGGCCAATTGTTTTTAAAACCCAATTATTGAGGGCATGATGGTCATTTAAATTAACAATTAAATTAAATTAGAGTTGGAGAAGTCTAGAAGAAGAGGCCACTTGTCAAATAAGAAGAGGAAAGAAACAATTAAATGAAGTTAACATGTAGCATATAAGGCCAAGTGGCCGGAATATATATAAAAAAAAAGATAAGAAAAGAAAGAAGATAAGAAAGAAGAAAGAGAAGAAATAGAAAGAGAAAGAAAAAATCGGTAGAAAGAGAAAGAGAAAGAGAGCACGGGAAGAAGAAACCGTGAGTTAGGGAGAGAGAAGGAGAAGTGCCGAAGCCAAGGGAGAAAGGAGTGGGGCGGCAGCTCCCATGGGAAAGAAGAAGATGAAGGAAAAAGGATCCACCATAAAGAAGAAGAAGCAAAAAGGTATAATCTCTCTCTAATTTTTTTTTATGAAATTGATGATGAGGGTTTTTGATTTGGGTGTTTAAAACCCTAAGATCTATGTGATATATATGGAATTATGTATGGATTTACTCATTTTTGATGTTGATTTGGGTGAATCAAAAGAATAAAGAAAATTTGTTTTCTAGTTTTGAATCCGAAATTTCCTAGTACTTTGAAATTTCACCGTTTTAAATCTATGACTTCTTTTTGTGATCCGTCAAAAAGGGATGTTAGATATATGTGTTTAGTAGTTAACCCAAGTGGTAGTACTCAAAAATGTTGAGTTTACATGGGGTAGTGACTGATTTGGTGAAAACAGTTCCGTTTTTACAACCAAAAATGGGCAGATTCGGGGCAGTCAGTAGCGAGGGCAATTTCGTCCAGTTTTTTGTGCTTTAAAAATTCTGGGCTTTTGATATGTTGTAGTACACTGTTTTATCTTTCCATAGACTCTGGAACGGACTAATTCCGACTCCGGATGAGGTAGTTATGGCGTTCGGAAGGTGCATAGCAAAACTGTTCCTCAAGTCCCGAACAGCCTCCTTGATGTAAATTGTTGGACTGTTGTGTTCTGATTTTGGAAAACTGTCGTGAGACAAAAGTTGTAGCCCTGGAAGTTATCTTCGCGTGGGCTCAAGAATCGCTCAAAAATGTTTTAAAACGCGAGAGTTATGGCTGTTTTAGTGAAATTTGGGTAAAATATTTCGAAAATCAAAAGTGTCCAAAAATAGGAAAAATTCGATGTATGAAGTGAGACCCGTGAGCATGGCTTATGCAAGTTTGTAATGAAGTTTTGTGTCGGGTTTAAGGTGTTGTGATGTTTATGACATTTTAAAATGTTTAAACAAGTTTATTAATTACGGTAAGGAAAACAATTGAAATAATTGTTTATTTATGTGATTAATGACTTAAGTTATTTTTATATGACTAATAGTATTGTAGTGAGATATTATTAGTAGTATTTGATTGGAATGTAATTAAAAGGTTGATAACCTTAGCGTAAAATATTATTGCATAATTAATAATATTCGACGGGAGATTTAATAAGAGAGTTATGATATTTTTCAATGTAATTGTTGAAATTGATATTCAATGAAGTATATTATGTGTTTGGGCATATGATAGAGAAATAATAAGTCATAATAATCTAATAAAGTCTTATGGTGCGAAATTTGACTATAAGTAATATTTTATGCCGAGAAACTTTCTTTCAGGCATAAATAAAACAATAAAAATATGTAATAATATAAATTACATATTTAAGCGAAAAATATATATATTTATATAGTTGCCTATAAAAATTATTTTGTGGTGGAACAAAGAATGTAAAACCTTTGAAATATTGTATTAATCATAAAAACGATATTTTGAGGTTTTCGATTGCTCAAAATGAAGTTTTTTGATTTGAGATTTACGTAACGAAGCAAAAATCACGAATAATCGTAAAATGAAAAATAAAAGCGAATGTGCTAGTGAGATAAAATGTTTATATATGAGGCAATAGTCGGTGTTAACTCATGAGCGGATTAAATCAAGTAAAATATTATTACATGATTAATAATATTAGAAGGTGATTACAATATTATTAAATGATTAATAATATTAGTAAAGGATTTAAATATTATTAAATGATTAATAATATTTGTAAATGATAAATATTCTATAAAAAGAATATTAGGCAAAAGTTTAAGATAATGGATAAGTGATAGTAATATTATTAAGGGATAATAATATTACTAATGAGTTAAAGAATTATTTAATGTTTAATTATGTGGCTAAATGTTAGCTAATTTATTATTTGAGTAATAGTGTTGTGGAATAAAATGTATTATGCTAATTGGAGGATCGATCTTATTAATGATAGGTCTTTTATAAGAGATTAAATTGATTGCTTAGCGGTAATCAATCAAGTATGAGCAAGTTCCTAAACTTGAACTTCTAATTATTGTGCAAGTTTCCTAACTCAACTTGAGTTGTTAAGTTAATCATTGTTGATTTTACCGCGTCAATAAATTATTGATTCGCACATTGTGCATGTTGTATATGTTCATCAGGTATGAAAGGCTGATCACCTTCATTACCATATGTTTCAGTTAAACTTGTTCATGTTAATTGTTGACATCCATTATTATTGGTTCAGTCATTCAATCGTTGAAAAATTGATTCATGTTATTTCACAATTATTATATTGTTGAAAACTTGAAAGCTTAGCCATTCTTTTCAATCATGATATATCTCCTTTGTATGTAAAACTTGCTGGGCAAATTTGTTGCTCACCCTTGCTATATCATGATAAAATTTTAGATTAAGATGAAGGCTTGAATAAAGCAAGAGGCAAAGACAAAGTGCAAAGTTTCTTTATGTTGTAGTTAAATTTATTAAATTTTCTGATGAAAATAGTATTGTAAATCTTCTAAGATATTGAAGATATGTATTAAGTTAAGGTTGTAGACCTTGGGGAATGATGTGTAAAAGTTTAATGTATAAACAATTTATGTTTATATCTTCCGCAATAGTGATAGAAATAGTATACCGGATCCGTGGTGATTTGGGACCCGGATTCGGGGATGCTACATCGACTCTTTTAATGGATTGCTTGTTCCACTGCAGTTAAACTTGATGTCTATTATATTTTATCAGTTTAACACTATTGAAGGCTAACGATAATTTATTCTGCATTATCTTAGTCATAATATTTCTTACTGGGCTAGTTAAGCTCACCCTTTGCTTTCATTGTTCTCTTCAGGAAATGAGAATATAGCTGGGACTAGTCGTGGAACGGAGTGATGGTCCAAATGTTTGCATTAGTAGTCCTCACTCTTCTGTGAAATATTATGATAATAAATGTATTGAGGACTTATTTTGAGTTTGAATACTGTCTAGAAGGCATTATTTGTATTAAAACTCATAACTCATGTTGTATATTTAAGTTTGTATTTGTATTCTGTACCATGTATTTGACGACTTAGAATGGGTGATGTATACTTATTTTGGGGGCGTCACAGTTGGTATCAAAGCTTAGGGATATGATCCCTAGCTACGATGTGAGACTAGAACTAGGGGGGAGAGACGGGTAATTCCTTCGCTAGTATGACCTACCTAAGTTTATTTGTTATTTAATTGGTCGGTCAGAATATAGGGATAATATGTGGTGTGTCAATTAACCCTTGTTTTGTGGTAGTATTTTGCAAATGACATTCGAGAATGTTGAGAATAATAATGGAGCACAGGAGACCATTGAGTCACCACAGATCAATACCTAGGATAATGTGCAACAGGAAGACAATAATCCTCAGGTAAACAATAACACCGATCAAATGATGAACGATGGGATGTTCAAAGGCTTTATACAATTCATGTAACATCAGGCAAGAACGACTCCTGTCCAAAATGCAAGTGGAAACAATAACAACTCTCGAAAGGTCACCGCTAAACAGTTCAAGGAGCTGGGACCACCGGAGTTTATTGGAGAGCCAAAACCACTTAAGGCGGAGACGTGGATAAAATAGATCACCAAGATATTTGATGTCTTGGGATGCTTCGAGGAGCAAAAGGTTTCCTTTGCCACCTTCATGTTGCGAGGAGAGGCGACATTGGTGGGAATCAGAAAGCGTATTCAACTTCTGCCAGATCAAGATGACTTAGAGAAGTTCAAGAAGCATTCAACGACAAGTACTTTCACGAAAGTATTCGTCACATGAAAGAGGTAGAGTTCATTAAATTGGAGCAAAACAACATGACTGTGTCGCAGTACGAAGCCAAGTTGTCCCGGTTTACATCCCACTTAGTTGATAATGAGGAGAGAATGGCGCGGATATTTCTAAGAGGTTTGAAACCCGAGATACGTAAATACCTTATCTCTCATAAACTGTGTTTGTATTCAGATGTTGTAAATAGGGCTCAATTATTGGAGCACGATAATGGGTCAACCCAACCAAGAGAGAGCAACCGACAAGTCGATAATACCAGTGGTAACAGTCATCGAAGCGGTGATAACAAACGTGGAGGGAATCAACATGCCAGAAATGGTAACCACTTCGGTGGTAATCATGGCCAAGACAATAAGAGTGGACATTTCAAGAAGAGGAGATTCAACAATGATGGAAAGACGTCAAAACTAGCACCCATTGTTAAGGAAGGAGAACGACCACCTATCATATGCTTCAAATGCGGAGGGGAGGGACACGTTAGTCCAAACTGTGCGATGCATTCCAAAGCGTGTTACAATTGTGGAAGAGAAGATCACCTAGCCCGATTTGGTCATAAATCTAAGATAAGTCCAGCTGGGATGGAGGCATCAAAGGTCGTCCCAGAGAAGTCAAAACCAGTTGTTCAAGGGAGAGCGTTTGTCGTGACCTCTCAGAAAGAAAGGAACCCGAACGAGGTCATCACAGGTAAGTTAATCATAAACTCTAGCGAAGTTTATACCTTATTTGATACCGGTTCTACCCATTCTTTTATTTCTCCTACTTGTGCTCAACGTTTAAATTTGACTCCAGAGAAATTAGACTTTGACTTATCTGTTGAAACTCCATTGGGAGAAAGCTTCATTACATCCACTGTTTATAAGTCTTGTTTGGTTCGAATCGGTACCCTCACATTACCTGTCGATCTTATTTCCTTAAAAATACTTGCATTTGATGTGATTTTAGGGATTGATTGGTTAACTAATCATCATGCAAAAATTGATTATTTTCGTAAGGTTGTTAGCTTTCATATTCCTAGCCAACCTATTATGCGAATTCAAGCAACCAAACCACTAAAGTCAATTACTGTCATATCAAGCCATAAAGCTGTTCGTTTATTGAAAAACGGACGTCAAGCTTTCTTAGCCCATGTCACAGATTTAAACAAAAATACGTCAGATTTGAATGATATTTCTATTGTTAATAAATTTCTTGACGTATTCCCTGAAGAACTTCCCGGCTTACCCCTAGAGCGTGAAATTGAATTTTGTATCGACCTTGAACCCGATACAAAACCCATTTCTAAAGCCCCATATAGAATGGCTCCTATTGAACTTCAGGAGTTAAAGACCCAATTGCAGGAAATATTGTTAGACATTGGTTTCATTTGTCCTAGTACGTCTCCTTGGGGTGCTCCTGTTCTATTCGTAAATGAGAAAGATGGGAGTATGCGACTTTGTATTGATTATCGGGTGTTGAATCATGTCACCATCAAAAATAGGTACACATTGCCACGTATTGATGACCTGTTTGACCAGTTGCAAGGCGCCAAATTCTTTTCAAAGATCGATCTTCGTTCCGGATATCATCAGTTAAAGATTAAAACCGATGACATTCCTAAGACGACTTTCAGAAATCAGTACGGGCATTACGAATTCCTAGTCATGTCTTTTGGATTGACTAATGCTCCTGCTGCCTTCATGGATATGATGAAATGAGTATTCAAGGAATATTTGGATCATTTTGTGGTTGTCTTTATTGATGACATTCTCATATATTCTAAAAGCCGTGAAGATTATGAGCAACACTTGAGGCTGATACTCCAAAAGCTTCATGAAAACAAGCTTTATGCCAAGTTGAAGAAATGTGAGTTCTGGCTTGAGGAAGTTGCATTCCTTGGGCACGTAATATCAAATCACAAAATATTTGTTGACCCGACAAAGATTAAAGCAATTCAAAGCTGGGAATAACCTAAGTTAGTGACCGAAGCACGTATCTTTCTGGGCTTAGCTGGTTATTATCGTAGATTTGTGGAAGGATTTTCTCGAATCGCTACTCCATTAACTCAGTTGACTCGATTGAGTAGGAACTGTGGCCTATAGACTCACCTTACCGCCAAGTATGTCTTGTGTTCATAACATTTTTCACATATCTATGTTAAGTAAATATGTGAAAGACCCGAACCACATTATTGAATTAGAACCAGACAAAATAGCGGAAGATTTAACGTATGAAGAGGTACCTGTTAAAATTTTGGATAAGAAGGAGCATGTTTTACGCTCCAAGGTTATACCTCAAGTCAAAGTTTTGTGGAGAAACCACGATGTTGAGGAAATGACCTGGGAGTTAGAATCTGAAATGAAATCAAGGTATCCTCACCTATTCGACATACTAGGTACGTACCCTAATTTCGAGGGCGAAATTTCATAAGAAGGGGAGGTTGTAAGACCCCAACTTTTATGAATAAAGATGAATTTTTCTATAAATATCATTTTTGAATATTAAACTTTGAATTTGTTATAATGTTATAGTTTTGGGTAATATTTATGAATTTTGCAAAGTAAGCAAGTTGTTATATAATATTCGATTGGTCGGGGAATATTTGTTTTAACGGGGAATATTGGTACGACGGCACAATCATTGGTGGACCCCACAATATAGTTATTGTCCGAATGAGAAAACGACAGAAATATCTTTTTATGAAAATAACAACGGAAGTTTTACCGTTAACTATTGAAATAACAGGTGTTAAAAGTACAGTAATACACATGGTTACATAGTAACACATAATATTGATTATTGATGCTTATGTGATAAGTCACTCTGTTTTATTCAATTATTGCTACAGTAATTGCTGCATAGTTTCTCATGTTATTTGATTCAATTATTGTCGGTAATTTATATATTATTAACTCAATAATTGAGACGATATATTTATTCATATTATTATTTGCAATATTGATAATGTCTAGAAAGTTCTATCGAGGAGAGGTTTGGTCACCTAATTGCGCGCCAATAGGGAGAAATCCTTATTAGAAAGCCCCCTCTCTCCTGGGAACGATCTGGTTGTTAAATATTGTGAATTATAATAATGATGATTAATGTTGTTAAAAATATTGAGGGGATTTTTATGAAGTATTTGATGTGAATTTTGCTTATTTTATGGACCCCCCCATTTACCCATTTCTCAAAATAATTGGTAGAAAGTTATTTAGTATATATATATATATATATATATATATATATAATGGTGGGGCCCACATATGGATGACATGATTTTGGTGGATGAATGGAAATGGTGAGGAGAGGAAGAAAAAAATGGGGGGGGGGAGGAATGTTACGTGGGATGAAGGGAATATAATGATTAATACTATATATATATATATATATATATATATATATATATATATATATATATATATATATATATATATATATATAAGAAATGAAATGTGTGCGTGGGTGTTGAAAAAAAAGAATTTGGTGGGGAAAATTAAATGGTAAGCCTTTGCTTATAAAGGTAAAAGGTTATAATATATATATATATATATATATATATATATTATAAGTTTTATTTTATTAGACTATAAATAGAATATATTGTATTTTATTTAAAGTTTTTGTTTTATTAGAATATTTTATTGCAAGTAATGAATAGTAAAATCAAATTTTCAACGAATTCAGCCGATCGAAGTTGCGCCCGTGATTCCACTGTTCACCCGTAATTTTTATTTTTCTAAATAGTATCCTTCCATTCTCCTATAAATAGGATGCTTAGTTAGAATTGAAAATCACACTAGATTCAGAGAATTCTTCTTCTATAATATTGAGCGTATTTCTTTAGAGTTTTAGAAAGCTTTGAGCGTAGAAAACAGTGAAAGTTTTCTTAAATAATATCCCCGCTATACCAGTTGGAATACTCTTCTTTTCAAGGTAAGGGATGTTATTTTTGTTCAATATTCATTGAAATAATATTTTCTTCCATACATACTGTAGTATGTAAGTAATATTATTTCGTTTCAGATTTCGAATTCTATACTCATTTGGTTAAAGTTTTGGCTTCTATATTCCATGAAATTAGTAGAATATCCTTAAAATTTGCGTTTCATCCAGAATCTTTTCATGAAAATATTATTCTGAGCATTCTTGATAAGTTTTAACTTTTTCATGCCAGAGTACTTTTCATGGGGTACTATTCTTGAATTACTATTCATGGGGTACTATTCACTCGAGTACTATTAAACCGGGGTACTATTCATGATAAAAATTAATTCGTTTTCGGTCCAAATCATTTTTTGTACAATATTATTCTTGAATTTTACTCCACAAAGCAGTATCATGTTGACAATTTGGACGTTATTAATTTCTAGATAAATTAAATTATAAATCTTTAGAAACTTATCATTTGCTTTCATTTAATTGAATTCTTATATCATTGTCATCATCCTCATGTTTATATTATGATGAAAGTCATCTGTGGCCGTAGTGCATAAATGGACTTGGTATGATTATGACTAGGGATTATTCGGTATAATTATAATCGTAATATTATAAAAGATGTGGTAAAAGTTTTCATTGGCCCGTAGTGCATTGATGGACAGTTGTTGGCATGATCATGACTATTGATGAATACACGAATATCCTTGGCCCGTAGTGCATGGATAATTTGTGGTCGTGATACTAAAGAATATCCTTGGTCGTAGTGCATGGGTGATTCAATGATGTGGATTATTTATTGTCGAGTCTCAAATGATAAAAGTGATGAAAAACCTTTTAAATCATAGAAGATAGTAGATATCATGCTCTACTTGACTCTTCTAATGGATTGCTTGTTCTGCTGCAGTTAAACTTGATGTCTATTGTATTTTATCAGTTTAACACTGTTGAAGGCTAACGATAATTTATTCTGCATTATCTTAGTCATAATATTTCTTACTTGGCTAGTTGAGCTCACCCTTTGCTTTCATTGTTCTCTTTAGGAAATGACAATATAGTTGGGACTAGTCGGGGAACGGAGTGACGGTCCAGATGTTTGCATTAGTAGTCTTCACTATTCTGTGAAATATTGTGATAATAAATGTATTGAGGACTTATTTTGAGTTTGAATACTATCTAGAAGACTTTATTTGTATTAAAACTCACAACTCATGTTGTATATTTAAGTTTGTATTTGTATTCTATACCATGTATTTGGCGACTTAGAATGGGTGATGTATACCTATTTTGGGGGCGTCACAATATATATATATATATATATATATATATATATATATATATATATATACACACATACATACATATTCTTTTCAAAATTTCTTGTCAAACTAAATAAAATAATAAACAAATCTCAACATTAAACTAAATATGTGAAACCCGGGATTTCGAATAATACAAATTTTACGAATAATTTTTTTTTAATATTGACATTAATTGTTAATATTGTACTGTGTATCTATGATACGAGTCTTGAGAATTAGTCAATCTGTGTATTGATTGATAAATTAGAGTAAAGTTATGCTTAATAGCTTTAGAAAACCCTAACCCTAATTTCTGGATAGGGATTCGGTAGAAAATATAATTAAAATATTTATATTGATGAGAACGTGTTTGTATTGTATGTTGATAATGATCAATGATTGATCGGATAATGTTTAAAACTAACAAACCCTAATAAGAGATTAGAAACCCTAATCTCAGGATTAAAAAACCTAACGCGTAGTTAGAAACCCTAATCGTATGCCGAAAAACCTAATTTAAAATCCGAGAATCCTAAACCCTAATTAGGAAATTCTAACCCTAATTAGTAAGTCTTAATGTGTTTGATAACATTTAATGTAATTAGTATTCACTAATTATATTTTATCATCTTAATTTTCTATTATGAAAACCCTAATTTGAGAATTGTGGAAACTAAAGTTATAAAACCTAAGGGTTAAAACCTTAGGGTTAAACCCTAAGGGTTTGGGCAATTGACATTCAAGCCATTAAAAATATAAGGAGAATGACAAAATACTAGTAAGTTAACTTGTAAAAATTGTCAAAACTTTAGTTGTTCACCAACTAATTTGACTTTGGGACAAAATCTCTAGCAATACCAGCTCATTACATCAGATCATTCATTGCATATAAGTGATTATATAAGATTGAGAGAGAGAAATTGTACCCATTTTGCTTATTTTCTCTCCAAACTCTTACCAACTCCCTCTCACACAAAAACCTTCGAAATTTTATAGTGGATCAGTCACATAAACACCTCCTAGAAACCCACGAACAGATTGGAGAGTATAGATTAAGGATTGGAAAGCTAAAAGGTATAAACCTAATTGATTTTTGATCTTTGCTGTAAAGAAAAATTTTGTGTTGAAGTGTTTATATTTGTGTTAAAAGATGTTTTTAGATGATCTATGTTGATCCATCATGGATCCATAGCATCAAAGTGCTTTAAAAGTTAGTTTTTCAAAATTTGCCCAAGAGCATGGTTTGTGGTCTGATAAGCTAATGTCAGGAGCCACAGATTCGTGTATGTTTATGATTCTTGTCGTTTTATGTTTTGGATCTATAATGTGGTATGAGTTCTTGGTTATGCAAGTGAAATCATAGTCGTTGAACATATAGATTTCAAGTTATAATTCCACAAAGTGGGTTGACCTACCATACCGATAGAGTATAAATGGTAATCGTGATGGCCCCAAATTCGGGTATCTTCCAACCCGACATATGGTGCTACACTGTACTCATAACTATACAATCATTCCATTGAAATACAACATCATGAATGTAATTACTATCTTCTTATTACAATCAAAGTATAATCCTTCCCGGGTTCATAAACTGATTACATCGTTCGTTGTTTATAATGTATAATACATACAAACATACTAGTTTATTATACGATGGTTAAGTATCCATCTTAGCTTTGCCCTTATCTCTCTTAGCATTCTCAGTACGTTCATCCTTAACTGCAATCATATAATTCACGCAAGAAGTGAGCATAACAGGTCAACAAGTTTAACAAAGGATATCAGTATTACCACATTCGTGAATTATATAATAATTCATACATAACTGAAAAAATAGTTATGAAGTATCATGAAACAATAATACTTTCATCATACATAACATCAATTCCCAAAGTATAGAGTAGATTAGGAATTCTGAACCGGTCGATAGACCATGAACAATAGCTTTCTGTTTTCATACTTGAAAAGGATATCACAGCACTAAGGTTGTACATCCGCATTACTTACGAGCACTTCTAGGTGATCGGCCTATAGTAGTCTATGTTGATCAACACTTATTCGTTAAACGTATTTACCTTTAAGTTTTGGCAAACTCACGTGCCCATCGAATAATCGATGAAAAATACTTTTGTTTGTTCATAGACCCTTTCTCGTAAGTAATTACTTGGCATAGGATAGCGTTAACATTTATATATAGAAAGATATGAATACCAATCAATCTATATCTTATGAGTAGTCTAGCCGAGTTAAATCTGGCATTGACCCTTTCTTTAAAACTAGTCGTGCAATTCCGTACAATGAATCACATAAAACTTGACTAACTCGAAAGTTAGACAAGCGTTAAGAAAACTTGCCCTTCAGCGTCTTCAAATAACTTAATCGACTGACCACAGCCTTTACAGAATCTACATGATATATTCACATAGCACATTGTAATTAGCTATCAAACAATTATTCACATTGTTCCTACCAACTTTTTTCTCTTCTATGTCTTTGTTAACTTAATATCATTAATAAAGTCAACTCAACTTATTACATTTTGTCCCGACTTATTAACCAACTTACGTTATTAACCGAACTCTATCATCATTGGCGAAGTACCAACGTTGTTTCCCCGACTAGGGTTTATTGATAACACTTTGTATTCTTCGCTCATACATTAATAACATGGCTTTAATTCCTAAGTTTCAATACCATATACCTTAGTATAGGTAGTATAGGAATAGTTTTAATACACTTGTGAAGTGCATATACTTTACTCTTCTAGGTCTCTGAACAATTGCAGTTCAAACCTAAGTCATTCAACAATTACCTATACGCGTCAAGCATCATGTGAAATCTCAAGATAAGACAAAAATGGCAATATGGCCAATTCATGATACCAGTGTCGGTCTCTCATTGCTACTGTGAGACTTCCTTATACAAGTGGCGCTACGGCGCCACTTTCCAAAAATAACTTAACTACATTTGTCTTTAAGATCGCGACGCGACATTTAAAATCTTGCTTAGCACCGCTTGGCGCTGCAGACCTCAAAGCACCGAAAATTTTTAACAGATAAAATTTTGGTGAGTTTCCCGGAGTCATTACTTCTTTGTTATATGTCTGATTTGGTCCGTTCAAAAGCCTACTAGTCATAAATGACATACTCTACGCGTTCATATAAGAATTCGACACTTTCGAATCCGTTAACTCAAAATTCACTATTGAGTTCATTTTCTAAACGTTCGTAAATGTTAATGAGCGTTCAATGCTCGTTTTCTTCGTTCTAAGTCGGAATTCGACGATTCTCGAGTCTACAACTCTCAAATACCCTATCTCACGTGTTGACATTGAAAAATAACATTTTCAAGTCTCACGGCAACTTTTGACTACCAATCCAGAATTTCAACGTTTTCGACGTTTAACGTCTATTTCCGTGAAATTCGCCATAACTTCGTTACTAACGTTCTCTAAGTCAAATCACATGGAATACTCCACGGACTTCATATCTACATCCTAACCAAGCAAGATGCACATATTTACGTATTGATGGAGTTCAATTGTTTAACAACAATCAATATTTTCATGATTTAAAACTATACCAACACTTATAATTTTTATGATCTCATGACTTATAGAGATTTAATCTATATTAAGTCATCCTTATTCCACCATACTAGATATCCACCACCCATTTATGATTCTCCATACTAAGAAAACTAAAAGAGATGGAATTAGAATTAAGGAATATTACCTTAAGAACTCTTAGGTATTCTTGACAAACTCTCAAACAAAGCTTCAAAGTGTAAGATTTGGTTGAGTCTAGCTCTTTCTCTCTCTCAAAATCTAGGTTGGCAATTTGAAAAACTCACAAAAGACCAACTTTAGCTTTCTATTTATAGGCAAATGAAATGGAGGGCAAATTGGACATTTCACCATCACCTCCTTACTATTCCACACTTTGTCACCAAGTAAAATACTTGGTGACCAAGTGTTATGCTTGCCTTGCACACCAAGGGCCGGCCCACCTTGCCCATGGGTCATCCCAATGGGTTGCCCCATGGGTTTTACCCATTCGGTGACCCACCGGTTCGATCCACGGTTCGGTTTCCTTGCATTGGGCTTAACCAATCTAATATTGGGCTTGCCTATACAATTGATTGGACTAAATATAATCCAACTCAAATGAATATATTCATTAAGTCTTAACTTAATTCCATAATACTAATAATATTCTTTACGTACAATTCATGTATTCTTTCCGTATAATACTAGTACGATAATTGTATTGTACTTCGTATTAACTCATCGTATTATTCATAGATACATAATAGTATCATATTTGTACAACACACGCTTTAACCATAACGCAATTCCTTCTACGCGTTTCATTTCCTTCTCGGAAATCAATATACTCAACCCTTAGGTTTTAAGTCCGCAGACGAAAACTTCGTTTGCCATAAATGAAATATTATTAGATATTTCATCTCATCTCGATATTCTATCATTACGCGTTTCTCGGAATTTCAAAATAATTCCCCGAATAGAAAATGATGAATAGTGTTTTTAAGAGAATTTCTCGGAAAACATTTATTTTCGTCTTGTAAATTCTAAACAATTAATTCTAGCACGTAGCCAGATTACTAACTATATAAACACATCCTAGGTCATAGAACGACCTTCACATAGCTTACTCACAAAATAAATCAATTAAATTCATTTAATTCACATAATCAAATAAAAATTTAATTGTCATAAAAATTTGATTTTCTCGGGTGTTACATTCTCTCCCCCTTATAAGGATTCTGTCCCCAGAATCTAGCTTATAATTACATGAACAAATGAGGAAAATCTTCCTTCATTTTACCCTCGAGTTCTCACGTTGCTTCTTCAGCATTGTGGTTTCTCCATAACACCTTCACTGAAGGTATTACCTTATTTCTTAATATTTGTTCTTTCCTATCAATAATTTGAATCGGAAGTTCCTTATATGATAAATCTTTCTCTATCTGAATAGATTCATACTCTATTACGTATTTATAGTCTGGTTTATAAAGACGCAACACGGATACATGAAACACATTATGAATGCGTTCCATCTCTGGAGGTAAAGCTACTTCATAAGCCACCTCTCCTACTCTTCTTAAAATCTCAAAAGGTCCTACAAACCTTGGACTTAACTTCCCTTTCTTTTCAAAACGTATCTTCCCTTTCCAAGGCGATACTTTCAGAAAAACAAAAGATCCTACATTGAATTCTCTCTTTTCTCTGTGAGGATCTGCATACTTCCTCTGCCTATCTTGAGCCGCAACTAATCGAGCACGTATTATCTTCACCATGTTCGCCGTTTCTGTACCATCTCAGGTCCCAACATCTCACGTTCACCCACCTCATCCCAACACAATGGAGTTCGGCACTTCCTTCCATACAACACTTCGTAAGGCGGCATGCCTATACTAGCGTGAAAACTATTATTGTACGAGAATTCCACCAATGGTAGATAATCATCCCAACTCCCTTTGAAATCCATAACGCAAGATCTTAACATATCTTCAAGCATTTGAATTATCCGTTAACTCTAACCATCTGTCTGAGGATGATACGCCGTACTCAATCTTAACTGTGTTCCCATTTGCTCTTGCAAACTCCTCCAAAATTTTGATGTGAATCGTGGATCACAATCTGACACAATTAAAACAGGTACTCCATGTCTGGAAATAATTCCCTTGACATACAACTTAGCTAACTGATCTAGATTATATATAACTCCTATTGGTTGAAAATGAGCCGATTTCGTCAATCGATCCACTATCACCCAAATAGCATCTTATCCTTTCCTTGTTGTTGGAAGTCCCATCACAAAATCAATTGTGATGTGCTCCCATTTTCACTCTGGAATTTCTAACAGTTGCAATAACCCGCTAATTCGTTGGTGTTCGGCCTTAACTTTTGACAAGTTAAGCACCTACTAACATATTCACTATCTCTCCTTTTCATGTTCTATTACCACTAAAAGTTTCGGCGAAGGTCTTGATACATCTTCGTACTACCGGGATGTATCGAGTACCTCGAACTATGAGCCTCCATCATTATCTCCTCCTTCAATTCAGAATCATTTGGAACCCAAATTCTTCATTCAAAACGAAGTAATCCCTCCTTATCGAGGTTATACTTAGTCTTTTCTTCATCTTCTATCCTCTTCTTCATCTTCTCGCATTCTTCGTTGCTCAATTGTACTCCCCTAACCCGTTCCACTATGGTCGATTGGGTCTCCATGGAAAATAACATTTCCATCGCTTCCTCTGGTAACTTAACTTCTAACTCGATTCTGGCCATCGCTATTATCAACTCATTCTGAGTTGTTAACATTGATAGTTTCTTTCTACCCTTCCTACTTAGCGCATTGACTACTACATTTGCTTTTACCGGATGATATAAAATATCACAGTCAT
Organism: Panax ginseng; assembly: GCA_020205605.1. Taxonomy (NCBI): domain Eukaryota; kingdom Viridiplantae; phylum Streptophyta; class Magnoliopsida; order Apiales; family Araliaceae; genus Panax; species Panax ginseng. The sequence continues at coordinate 88,366,632 of CM035144.1, forward strand.
AATCTTTTATTAACTCTAACCACCTTCTCTGTCTCGTATTCAACTCCTTCTGTGTGAAGATATATTTCAGACTTTTGTGGTCCGTGTATATCTCACACTTCTCACCATATAGGTAATGCCTCCATATCTTCAAGGCAAAAACTACATCTGCCAATTCCAGATCATGAGTAGGATAGGCCTTCTCATAATCCTTCAATTGACGTGACGCATACGCAATGACCTTGCCCTACTGCATGAGCACGCAACCCGGTCCTGTATGCGAAGCATCACTATACACTACAAAGTTCCCTGTATCGTCGGGTAAGGATAATACATGTGCCTCACTTAATCTCTTCTTCAACTCCTGAAAACTGTTCTCACATTTTTCAGTCCACAAATACTTCACCGATTTTCTTGTCAGATTCGTCAATGGAGTTGCTATTTTAGAAAAGTCCAGAATGAACCTTCTATAATATCCCGCTAACCCTAGAAAACTCTAAACCTCGGTTGGCATTTTCGGTTGCTCCCACTCATTTACCGCTTCTACTTTTGTTGGATCTACGAAAATGCCATCTTTATCAATAACATGTCCTAGAAACTGCACTCGCTCCAGCAAAAATTCACACTTCGTGAATTTCGCATACAACCTTTGCTTCCTTATTGTTTCCAACACTATCCTTAAATGTTCTGCATGATCTTCTGGCGTCTTTGAATAGACTAGAATATCATCAATGAACACTACGACGAATTTGTCCAAATATTGTTTGAACACTCTGTTCATCATATCCATAAATGCTGCTGGCGCATTAGTCAACCCAAACGACATCACCAGAAACTTGTAATGACCATAACGAGTTCTGAATGCCGTCTTACGTACATCCTCCTTCCTTACCTTTATCTCATGATACCCCGTGCGTAAATCTATATTAGAAAAATACTTTGCCCCTTTTAACTGATCAAATAGATCATTGATCCTAGGCAATGGGTATTTATTCTTAATCATCAACTTGTTCAACTCTCGATAGTCGATACAAAGTCTTAACTACCCATCCTTTTTCTTTACAAACAATACCGGTGCTCCCCAAGGAGACACACTCGGTTGAATGTACTTTCTGTCTAATAGTTCATGTAATTGAACTATTAACTCCTTCATCTCAACTAGCGCCATCTGATATGGTGCCCTTGAAACTGGTGCCATTCCCGGTAACAGATCAATTACAAACTCAACCTCCTTGTCCGTGGAATACCCGATAACTCCTCCAGAAATACATCCATGAACTTTTGCACTATAGATATCTGGTCCAAGGATGTTCCCACTCTTTGGGTATCCACAACATGGCATAGATAACCTACACACCCTTTTCTCAACATCTTCCTAGCTTATGTCATCGATAGACAACAAGAGCGTCTCAGTGATTTACTACCGAAGAACACTACCTTGGTTTTCTTAGAAAGCCAAAAGTTTACACTTTTCCTATGACAATCTATTATCGCCTTATGGTTAATCAACCAATCCATACCAAGAATTACATCAAATTCTTTTAACCTTATCGGTACCAAATCTACCGATAACTTATTCCCTCTAATATCTACGCAACAATCCTTATGAATATGTTCAATGGGGATTATCTCTTCATTTGCTACCTTAACGTCTAAAGGTATAGATAACTTTTTAGGAATTAAACCTAATCACTTAGCAAATTCACATGCTATAAAAGAACAAGTGGCACCCGAGTCAAATAACACATAAGCATTTATTTCATTGACCGGAATGATACCTGCTACCACATCCGTTGATGCAACCGCATCTTGGACAGTTATATTAAACGTATGAGCTGAGGGTCTACCCACTGATGGTGTTGGTCCAGTAATGGCTAGTTTACCACTACCAGAGCCCTTATTTCCCTCTAACCCTTTCTTCAGGCAATTCCTTGCCATGTGGTCCAATGACCCACAGACAAAACATCCATGGTTCTTCTTAGGGTTAGGACAGTTGGGTGACAAATGCCCCGCCTGCCCACAGTTGTAACACACTGATTTCCCCTTTAATCAGACTCTCATGTGAGTCTTTTCGCATGTCTTGCATGCTTCCGTCCTACGCTTAGGATCTCCCTAGTTTACCCCAGTATTCCCAGGGTTGAAGCTCTTTCTTTTAGGTAAGTTATCACTCCCGCTGGCAACTTCAGCCTTATTACCTCCCTCAACCTTACTCTTGTTCTTCCGCTCTTTGTGGTACTTAGACAATGCCTCACCACCACCTTCAGCTATGATCACCTTTTCCAGAATGGTCCCATAAGAAGCACTCTGAAAACTCGATATTCTATCAGAGAGCTGGGGTTTTAAGCCCCGCCGGACTGCATGCCTTCCTCTCTTCCGTATCCACCTGATGTGGAGCAAACCTCGCCAATTCATTGAATTTGGCGGCATACTGGAGAACTGTCATATCCCCCTGCTTAAGTTCTAAGAACTTAATCTCCATCCTACCTTGCATGCTAGTAGGGAAGTAGTTCTCGAAGAACACCTTCTTAAACTATTCCCACGTAACAGCTTCTGTCCTAGCCCCACCCTGGTGAGCCTCCCACCAGTAGTTGGCTTCCCCCTTCATCATGTAAGTCACAAAAGAAGTCTTTTGCGCCTCACCTATGTTTGTAATCATAAACGCCTTCTCGATCTCTTTTACCCATGTCTGGGCCTCTAGTGGGTTCGTCGTTCCTCGAAACTCAAGAGGACCCACGCTCTTAAATTCCTTGAAGGTAGTTGTTCTTACTACCCCAGGAGCTACATGAATCCCTCCCCCAACTTGGTTAAATGCAGCCGTTAATAAATTAACGAACTCTTGCATAGGGTTATTAGGACCCCCATGATTCTCATTGTGAGACTCGGCCTCTTGGTTACGTTGTCTCCTTCTTGGCGGCATAATTCTGATTAAATAAATAAAGTTTTGTTATTATCTATTTAACTGCTTGGTTATCATTCTCAAATAACAACTCATACCACAAGTACTTTAAATGAAAACTTCATTATATAAATATGCTTTCATAGCCAAAACTATTTACATTATGTTCCTTTAGCCAAAAAACTATTACATACTATCCCGCAATTGACTTCTATAAAAATTTGGATTTACAAAAAGACTACCCTTTAATTATACAAAAGAGGGCTTTACGTCACTACTTACATACAAAAAGATCTAACGATCTACTAACACTGTCGTACGCCATTCTCATATTTTTGATTTGCCAGTATCGACACAATATCTCGACTTATAGTATGTCTAGTCTGTCCGGACTTAATGGAATAACAAGCAATTTTTAGCTTGAAATCCTCATGAGCGCACTCGTGGATGTATAACATCCTAGCTATTTTTTGGTATTTTTCAACCAGTTTCTTTCGAAGCTCAACGGCCTCTTCCTTATAATCTTGTGCCTTATCCGTCATAAGCACTTTCTCATCGTGCTCTGACTCAAAATCTGCCTCTGCAGATTCCTTCGCCTCATATAGGGCGGTTATCTCCTCGTTTGTGTACTACACTTTACTAGATGCGTGATTGCACATTCCTATCCAACATGCATGAGATACAATGATCTCATTGCATTTGGAGGTGTTGGCTCCTGAGTAGGCACCACCGTATTAATCGATGTCACCTCCATCTCCTCCTCCACGTCAATTATCATGTTAAGATATAACGCTATTCCCATTGTCTCCTCAGAGTATTCCTCCTCAGAGATGTACTCCTCAATGTCTGAGTCTTCTAGAACCACTAATCTGCATTCTCCGCTTATTTGGCATTGGTACAATCTCCACTTGGTTCACTGAATCCTCCCTTATCACTTCCACGTCTCTAAACATCAAGCTATCGTTTGACATCTACAAAACACATAACACGTTGATTAGTACATAATACACAATAATATAGGCACAAATCACATTTAATTTATTTAAGATTAATTTTCATCTTTTAAACCTTTCGGTATTGAGTTATCTCAATACCTTATTAATTCATTTAACATGAATTTTATTCTTCGGACTTTACCTTTCTTACGAGGTTATTAGCCTAAGGTTTTCCCCCCTTAAGTTTTATAACCTAAAGCTTTGATACCAAGCTGTGACGCCCCCAAATTCGGGTATCTTCCAACCCGACATATGGTGCTACACTGTACTCATAACTATATAATCATTCCATTGAAATACAACATCATGAATGTAATTACTATCTTCTTATTACAATCAAAGTATAATCCTTCCCAGGTTCATCAACCGATTACATCGTTCGTTGTTTATAATGTATAATACATACAAACATACTAGTATATTACACGATGGTTAAGTATCCATCTTAGCTTTTCTTTTATCTCTCTTAGCATTCTCAGTACGTTCATCCTTAACTGCAATCATATAATTCACGCAAGAAGTGAGCATAACAGTTCAACAAGTTTAACAAAGGATATCAGTATTACCACATTCGTGAATTATATAACAATTCATACATAACTGAATAAATAGTTATGAAGTATCATGAAACAATAATACTTTCATCATATATAACATCAATTCCCAGAGTATAGAGTAGATTAGGAATTCTGAACCGGTCGATAGACCATGAACAATAGCTTTCTGTTTTCATACTTGAAAAGGATATCACAGAACTAAGGCTGTACATTCGCATTACTTATGAGCACTTCTAGGTGATTAGCCTATAGTACTCTATGTTGATCAACACTCATTTGTAAATAACATCAATTCCCAAAGTATAGAGTAGATTAGGAATTCTGAACCGGTCGATAGACCATGAACAGTAGCTTTGTGTTTTCATACTTGAAAAGGATATCACAGCACTAAGGTTTGTACATCCGCATTACTTATGCGAGCACTTCTAGGTGATCAGCCTATAGTACTCTATGTTGATCAACACTCATTCGTTAAACGTATTTACGTTTAAGTTTTGGCAAACTCGTGTGCCCATCGAATAATCGATAAAAAATACTTTTTTTTGTTCATAGACAAACCTTACCTTCACATCCGTACCAATTACTTGGCATAGGATAGCGTTAACATTTCTCTGTAGAAAGATATAAATACCAATCAATTTATATCTTACGAATAGTCTAGCCGAGTTAAATCTGGCATTGACCCTTTCTTAAAAACTAGTCGTGCAATTCCGTACAATGAATCACATAAAACTTGACTAACTTGAAAGTTAGACAAGCGTTAAGAAAACTTGCCTTTCAGCGTCTTCAAATAACTTAATCGACTGACCACAGCCTTTACATAATCTACATGATATATTCACATAGCACACTGTAATTAGCTATCAAACAATTTTTTACATTGTTCCTACCAACTTCTTTCTCTTCTATGTCTTTGTTAACTTAATATCATTAATAAAGTCAACTCGACTTATTACATTTCGTCCCGGCTTATTAACCAACTTACGTTATTAACCGAATTCTATCATCATTGGCGAAGTACCAACGTTGTTTCCCCGACTAGGGTTTATTGATAACACTTTGTATTCTTCGCTCATACATTAATAACATGGCTTTAATTCCTAAGTTTCAATATCATATACCTTAGTATAGGTAGTGTAGGAATAGTTTTAATACACTTGTGAAGTGCATATACTTTACTCTTCTAGGTCTCTCGAACAATTGCGGTTCAAACCTAAGTCATTCAACAATTATTCCTACACCAAGGCGGCAAGCATGACATCTCTCAAGATAAGATCGAAGGCATGCGCTAGTTAGCAAAAGTTATGATACCAGTCCGGTCTCGGCACTGCACATGAGACTTCCTTATCTAAGTGAAATATAGGCCACTTTCCACTTTCCAAGTTAACTACACTATCTTGCAAGCCTTTGCGGCGCGACATTTAAAGCATTATCCGGCATGCATGCGCTTAGACCTCGGCACCGAAAATTTTTTAACAGATAAAATTTTGGTGAGTTTCTCGGAGCCATAACTTCTTTGTTATATGTCTGATTTGGTCTGGTCAAAAGCCTACTAGTCATAAATGACATACTCTACGCGTTCATATAAGAATTCGACACTTTCGAATTCGTTAACTCAAAATTCACTATTGAGTTCATTTTCTAAATGTTCGTAAATGTTAATGAGCGTTCAATGCTCGTTTTCTTCGTTCTAAGTCAGAATCCGACGATTCTCAAGTCTACAACTCTCAAATACTCTATCTCACGTGTTGACATTGAAGAACAACGTTTTCAAGTCTCACGGCAACTTTTGACTACCAATTCGGAATTTCAACGTTTTTGACGTTTAACGTCTATTTCCGTGAAATTCGCCATAACTTCGTTACTAACGTTCTCTAAGCCAAATCACATGGATTACTCCATGGACTTCATATCTACATCCTAACCAAGCAAGATGCACATATTTACGTGTTGATGGAGTTCAATTGTTTAACAACAATCAATCTCAATAATCAATATTTTCATGATTTAAAACTATACCAACACTTATGATTTTTATGATCTCATGACTTATAGAGATTGAATCTATATTAAGTCATCCTTATTCCACCATACTAGACATACACCACCCATTTATGATTCTCCATACTAAAAGAAAAACAAAAGAGATGGAATTAGAATTAAGGAATATTACCTTAAGAACTCTTAGGTATTCTTGACAAACTCTTAAACAAAGCTTCAAAGTGTAAGATTTGGTTGAGTCTAGCTCTTTCTCTCTCTCAAAATCTAGGTTGGCAATTTGAAAAACTCACAAAAGACCAACTTTAGCTTTCTATTTATAGGTAAATGAAATGGAGGGCAAATAGGACATTTCACCATCACCTCCTTACTATTCCACACTTTGTCACCAAGTAAAATACTTGGTGACCGAGTGTTATGCTTGCCTTGCACACCAAGGGCCGGCCCACCTTGCCCATGGGTCATCCCCATGGGTTTTACCCATTCGGTGACCCACCGGTTCGATCCACGGTTCGGTTTCCTTACATTGGGTTTAACCAATCTAATATTGGGCTTGCCTATACAATTGATTGGACTAAACATAATCCAACTAAAATGAATTATCATTAAGTCTTAACTTAATTCCATAATACTAATCGTATTCTATACACAATTCACGTATTTTTTTCGTATAATACTAGTACAATAATCGTATTGTACTTCGTATTAACTCATCGTATTATACATAGATACTTAATAGTATCATATTTGTATAACACACGCTTTAACCATAACACAATTCCTTCTACGTTTTCATTTCCTTCTCAGAAATCAATATACTCAACCCTTAGGTTTTAAGTCCGCAGGTGAAAACTTCGTTTGCCATAAATAAAATATTATTAGATATTTCATCTCATCTCGATATTCTATCATTACGCATTTCTCAAAATTTCAAAATAATTCCCCGAACAGAAACGGATGAATAGTGTTTTTACGGGAATTTCTCGGAAAACATTTATTTTCGTCTTGAAAATTCTAAACAATTAATTCTAGCACGTAGCTAGATTACTAACCATATAAACACATCCTAGGTCATAGAACGACCTTCACATAGCTTACTCACAAAATAAATCAATTAAATTCATTTAATTCACATAATCAAATAAAAATTTAATTGTCATAAAAATCCAATTTTCTCGGGCGTTACAGTAACCCAGAAAGGTTAAACCAGCGTCTGACAGGTTTTGCAACGTTTAGATCTGTTAGGTTGTTCGTTATTTGTTGATGTTGTTGTATACATGTTATAGCCTGCTAGATGGCGTATAAATTCGTTCCTTAGAACCCTTTAAACAACAACTATGTTGGATATAAGAGATGGTCAAAGTAGTCATCCTAGACTGATTTTGAGTTTCTGGAAATTCTAGAAAACCATACGAACAGGACGTCTGACATACTTTGACCGTATGATTCCTGGTGATCCTGTTGATGATAAATTGATCTATTACTTTAGTAATGTTCCTTGACATAAGGATTACACATTTGAGCCAACAGATCATATGAACCATGATCAGAACACTTAGATAATCGAGCTACAATATAGCCACTCGAACTGCCTGGGTTTTTGGAAAACCCAGCTGACGTCTGACAACAGGTTTAATTGCCCAGATCTTCATGATATGTTGTGATATGACCAAATTGATGATTGATAGAAGTAGTATTACATGTGTACTACAATATTGAACCTTAAGTTAGCCCAGAAACGATTTTAAACCAAGAATTTAAGCTGGTCAAACAAGGCAGGTTGATAACGAAGCTGTCAATGTTCTTGAGCTCAAGAACACCAATAGCGACCCTTTGTGTCGCTAAAGACCTATAGCGACGGTTTCCATTAATTTTAATTTCTGAATTTCCAGAAATTAATAAAAAATAGAAATAAATTATAAAAAAATATTAAAAATGGTTTTAAAAATTATTTTAAATTATGAAAAATAATTTTTGACTAATTGGAATATTTTTCTTTAATATTTATAATTATTTAAATATTAAAGGTATTTAATTTATTTAATTAGTATATTAAATAAATTAGAGAAAAATAATTTTAATTATATAAAATCATTTAAAATAAGAATAATGTATTTAAAAATATTGTGAGTTATAAAATATAACTTTTAATATTTTTGGAGAATTTTCATTAATAATTTAATATTAATGATATTAGATTTATTTAATTATTATATTAAATAAATGAGTTAAAATGATTTTAATATTTTAAAAATCATTTTAAAGGAGAATAAAGTGTTAGAAAATATTTTGAATTATAAAATATAATTTTCAATATTTTTGGAGAATTTTCATTAATGGGTAGTTAGATGTTATTATATTATGGATCGTGAACACCAAACTCGGGGGTCAGGTAACCCGGACTTGGGGGTTTCTCTAAATATATATAAAGTAACTATGAATATATATATATATATATATATATATATATATATATATATATATATAAACAAATATTCATATAAATATTTAGAAAAATATTCATATCTAAATTTTACAAATTTTAGATGAAATATTTATAAATTTATAAATAAATATTTGTATATAAATTTTAAAGATAAATTTATATTAATATTTGTTTATAAATATTTAGATATATATATATATATATATATATATATATATATATATATATATATATATATATATAAAGTAACTAAAATATATAAAGTAACTTTGAATTTTTATATAACGTAACTATGAATTTAGTTACTTTTTATATATATATATATATATATATATATATATATATATATATATAGATGGTAATAGAATTTATCTAATACATAAAATATATAACATAAGAAGCAAAAATGTAAGACCCCAACTTTTTAATAAAGATGATTTTTCTATAAATAATATTTTTAAATATTCTGGAATGAATTTGATATAATTTTATAGTTCAGGTAATATTTATAAATTTTGCAAAGTATGCAAGTTGTTATAAAATATTCGTTTGGTAGGAGAATATTCTTTTTGTCGGGGAATATTAAATGCGATTTACACAATCATTAGTGGACCCCATAACGGAATTATTTGTCGAGTTAGAAAGCGACAAAAATATTTTTATGAAAATAACGACTAAGTGTTACTGAATTAACTTCATTGGAATACACCGGTGGTTAAAAAATACAATAACACGCGTTGTTGCACAAGAAGCATTACGATATTGCAGACAAATTATTTTTGAATTATTGATTCTTACGTAAGAAGACACTACTCAATAATTGTTACAATAATTACTGTTTAATATTTTATTGATTCAGTAATTGCTACGTTGATATTTTGATTCAATAATTATCATCACACAGTATTTCAATTTATCAAATCAATAATTTATTTAAATATGTTATTATAATATTATATTATAGTCGTATGATGTGATTATATGATAGTATGTTTTTTTTTATAATTTGAATGGTAACATTATTATAGTAAATTCATGGTATAAAAGTAAAATGAGGTGGAAGAGAACAATTTGAATTTGAATTCTGATGATGTAAGCGATGATGTCATCGGAACGATGAGGTAAGCAATGATGTCATCAGAAGGATGATGTAAGAAATGATGTCATTTGATCGATGATGTAAGCAATGATGTCATATGATAGATGATGTAAGTGATGATGTCATAAATTATGGCGAAAAGACTATTTTACCTTTACTCTATCAAGCTTATAAATAGAAGCTCATTCCTTCATTATTTTTTACGAATTCACTAAAGCTATAGAGCGAGAAAGAATAGAGAGAATAAGAGAGAAAGAAGAAGAATCTTCTGTTACTACAATATTGCGGTATCTAATTTCCTACTAAAGTAAGGGGTATTATTTCTTTCTTATTCATGAAGAGAACTTTTATTCCATTCTTCTTTATTATTCTCGTTGGAATAACTTTGATACGTGGCTACCCTATACATGGTGAAATTCTTCGTTATTCCATTCTTTATCATTATGTTGGAATAACTTTGTCATCAAGTACCGCATACATGGTGAAATTCTTCTCGTTATTCTATTTTTATTATTCGTTGGAACATCCTTCTTAGGTGCTATTACGGCGTGACTTCGGTTACATTATTTATTATTATGTTGGAACATCACGCTGCGTGCATTTACGCATGACTGGTTCCATTATTTATTATTCTGTTGGAATATCACATGCGTGCGTTATTGTGACTCGGTTCCGTTATTTATTATTCTGTTAGAATAACCTGTCTGTGCGGTCTATCGCATGCCTGGTGATTTCTTTTGTTATCCCATTCTTTATTATACTCAGTTGGTTAAAGTTTTGACTTCTATACTCCATGAAATTAGTGGAATATCCTTGATATTTGCGCTTAGAAATTAGTGGAATATCCTTCTATACTCCAGTATCTTTTCATGGAAATATTCTTCTGAGCATTCTTGAGTTTTACTCTACAAAGAAGTATCATGTTGATAATTTGGACATTATTAGTTCCTGGATAAATTAATTCTTGAACTTGTTTTATTGAATTCTTATATCATTATCATCATCCTCATGTTTATATTATGTTGAAAGTCATCGTGGCTTGTAGTGCATAGATGGACTTGGTATGATTATGATTGTGGATTATTGATTGTAATCATGACCGTAATGTTACAAATGATGTGAAAAAAGTCCTCATTGGCCCGTAGTGCATTGATGGACAGTTGTTGGCATGATCATGACCATTGATGAATACACGAATATCCTTAGCCGTAGTGCATGGATAATTTATGGTTGTGATACTAATGAATATCCTTGGACGTAGTGCAGGGATGATGTGGATTATTTATTAAGCTGAGTCTCAGCGATAAAAGTGATGAAAAACCTTTTAAATCATAAAAGATAGTAGATTTTATTCTCTACTTGACTCTTTTAATGGATTGCTTGTTTCGCTACAGTTAAACTTGATGTTTGTTTTATTTTATCAGTTTAACATTGTTGAAGGCTAATGATAATTTATTCTGCATTATCTTAGTCATAATATTTCTTACTGGGCTAGTTGAGCTCACCCTTTCTTTCACTGTTCTCTTCAGGAAATGAGAACGTAAATGGACTAGTCGGAGAACAGAGTGATGGTCCAGATGATAGTATTAGTAGTCCTCACTATTCTATTAAATAGTGTGAAAATAAATGTAAAGAGGACTCTTTTTGAGTGTGGATATTGTCTAGATGACAATATTCTTATTAAACTCTCAGTTTACGTTTTGTCGTATTTTACACGATAGCTGTATTATTAAGTTGTATTTGAATTTTATACCATATATTTGGCGACTCAAGATGGGTGATGTATACCTATTTTGGGGGCGTCACAAAAAATATCACAGTTAGGTCTCGAACCTAAGACCTATGGGTTATTGGGCCATTAAGCTACCACTAAGCTATTCTAATTTATTAGTTAACTAAACTACCGCCATAACTTGTAGCGGTAGACAGTGTAGCACATGAGCAAATGAGGGACAAATGCGTAATTTCTCATGTCGCTATAGCCTGTAGCGACAGGGGAAAATCCATTTCAATCCGTGCCATCCAATGTTGCGATCAACAGTATAGATTATGGTTGTTGAAATAGTACCCGTAACAACCGATTACCAAGCATGTTAGTTCCGGGCCTCCGACCCAAATAAACCAAACCTCATCAAACCTGATTATTATATCTATGCTTCCCAATGTTTCTTATTTCTAGATAGAAGTAGGATATACTTACAAGTACTCCCTCACTTCGAGAATGAAAGTGATGATTGATTTTATGCGAATTTTAAAAAAAAATGTCAAATGATAAAATTATTCATATTTAAATTCTCATCTAATTGTATATTTTTCTATACATGACTAGTGATTTTATATAAATATTTATAAATAATAAAAATATGACATTTAATACTAAGGATATTACGCACAAATTATTATTAAAAAATAGATTATTTAATATAAGTAATATTTAACTTGAGATTATATAAAATACTAAGAACTTTTATTCTTAGATGGAGGGAGTAACTTAAATAATGAACATATTTTTAAGTCCAAAAATAAAATATAAAAAGAAGAATAGTAATGGCATACCCCTAGCTATTCCTAGTTCTCCTTTTACCTTTTTTTCGAAATATATTATAAAATTAAATTATAATACTATCAGTTCTAAGAGAAAACATAAAAGATGAAGAAAATTTTATTATGTTTTATAAACTAAAACAGAATACAGTTATTTAAAAATGACTTATAAGTTATTCCTAATAAGTTAGTTTGACCCATATTAATGTAATATCAATTTTATCCCTATTTTATTTAATTTTTTTTTTAAAAAAAAATTTGTAAAAAAGAAGAGTAAGATGCAACGTCACTTTAATCGGCGTTAAAATTTTTATTTTTATTTTTTTATAGCTGAAGTCTTATATACTCCTTTATTTCCAACGCCGATGATAGAGAATAAACATAAAAAAATATTGATGTTTGTAAACAAGTATAAGAGATCAAAGAAATTAAAAAAAATGAGAGATTCCAACTTCAGTTAAAGTGATGTTACATGTTAACTTTTTTTTTTTTTACAAATTTGCTTTATAAAAAATTTTAAAAAAAGTTACAATGCCGGTTAGTTTGGCATTGGATCACATTTTTATTTTTTTTCAAATTTCTTTTAAAAATTAAAATTATTTTTAAAAAAATTAAGATAATTTTTTTTAATTCTTTTTTTTAAAAATTTTTTAAAAGTGGCGTCGGTTGCCTTTCAGATTTTTAGCCAAAAACAAATATCCAAAAATTCAACTCCATTTCAAATGGCGTTCAGTAGTTTTTTCCAAATTAGATGTGAGAGCCTTTACTCCCAACGACAGTCGTTGAAGTTTTTATTTTTTAAAAAATATTCATTTAAAAATATATTTTTTTAAAAAAAAATTAAAGCTTTTTTTTTTAAAAATAAAGTTTTTTTTATTTATAAAAATTGTTCTTAAATTAATTAATTTGGTTAAGAGAAAAGCCTATTCCAAGAAAATTTGAACAAAATGGATATAATTGAGAAAGTTAAATATAATTAGGCAATTATAGGAAAATACTCCAGATCCAACCTTTCCCCATTCTTTCTCCTAATATACTTTTGTTTCCAACCCAACCCAAACCTTCCATGGCATCCAAAAAATAAGCTGCTCTCACTGCTATTCCATCCGATACTCCTACCATGTAATTGCTTTGTCACACTCTATTTATCTCCACCACCTTCTCCCTCATAGTTTTTCACTTTCAGTTGTTTCAACGTAGAAAGAGAATCTATAGAGAAAAAGTGAAAAGGTATGTTACGATCTGTGTCTAATTTGCTCTGAATCTATATTGTTAGCATTTAATATTTTTTTCCAAGTCCAGTCAATAAAAATTTTAACCAAACAGACCCTTTATATCTTCATCAAATCTGTGACGCCCCCAAATTCGGACCTCCACTTGGTCACTCGAATTCGGTTCATCATGTGCTCATGGCATACAAAAATGACTAAAATATTACGTTCACAATGAAAGATCTAATTTAGAATAATATACAATGATTTATTATAATTATTCCCCCAAGTCTCGTAACCTACAATACTTAATAGATTACATAATAAATATCAAATAAAAATTTATTACATAATCCTACTTAAGCTTAAATATAGACTAAATACAACATAACAATTTTATACATAAAGGAACAAGCTAGTCAGTAGCCTTGCCCTTGCGCTTGTCTTTTCCAGAGACACTTCCCTGCTCCGCCTTAACTGAAAGGTTTTAAATAAGCAAGGATGAGTACAAATTTCCCAACAAGTAGTATACAACAAGGGTAAATAGTATTTATATCACAAGTTTGAAATATCAAAGTATCATCTCTAAGATAGTTTAGAGTTTCAGAATAATATCATGAATAATGAATACCAACAATTCTTGGAATAAGAACGATAATTCTATATAAATCAACAGATATATATATGAATTCAAAGACTATCAATGTATCCAACTGGATAAATAATTTATACTGAGCAGTCAGTAAGGACTATTGAACATCTACTAGAATTACCAATACTAGACTGGTAACCCAAAAGAATCAAGTACTATAGATGATCAATCTATAATACTCTAAGTTATGCATAACACCACAGTAATATCCATTCATGTATTGGGGTTTCCAACAACATACACTCCCCTTTCTATAAGGGTTGTTCAACTCAGTTTTCAAGATTTCTGCACCAATTGATTGGTTTGGACGGTTTTATAAACATGCATATAGTCTAGCTGAATCAAATGGCATCGACTCTTTCACAGTATTCAAGAACAATACCAAGTTTAACATGAATAATAGTTTACATAAGAGTTTAAGAATACTAGCTCGATTGAACGAGCAAGTAAGTTAACTTGCATTCAAAGAGATAAGGTTTAGATACTCTGCTTACGGTATTCGTTGAATAAAGTAATGCAAGGGTTTAGGATACTTGCACAATGTAAAGGATAGTTCAGATACTTACCTTAAGCGTAGTTTATCCACGTTAAGAAATCAACAATTTTGAATCCTATTTATATCATATTACAAGTACAAGATGTTCATTAGCTAACACATTCTTTAATCAAGCTTGACATGATTCGAGTATGCACATACAAAATTAACTTATATGCTTTTCACGAATCAAGTATCTAGCAATTTATAAAGCTCAAGGTTAAGACCTTTTTATCTATGGTCTTTCCTATTACAAGGAAAACACCAATATAATATCTAATCATCACGTATATACATGAATCAGTAGGTTTTAAACTACTTTTAACAATGTAGGCATCTTATAAGTTACTGTCCAAAAATTAGAATGCAGAATCTCAGATTCAGATTAAGCTAGAATTTGCTTGCCATAGCTAAGCTTTAGGACCGACGCATTGCCTGCAGATCCTGCTGCTAAGCCAAGACTCAGCTGTTGCCTTGAGGTTTCTATCTGGAATAAACAGAACAATCATACATAATATATTTTTATCATGTTAAAGGTCTTTTTCATGCTTCTCAAGTCAATCTAGGTTCCTCCCTTCATAATATAATTCCAAATTAAATATTTCAACAAGTTAAGGCCATTCAAGTCATGAAACCACAAAGTCTAATATGTTTTCCTTTTAAACACATTAGGTAGTCACATAACTCAAATTAAACATGCTTGTGTGTATTCATCTTTCATACATGTAATCATTCCAGTTATTATTTTGAAAACATGCTTTCTTAAGTTTAACTTGATTTCACAACTCTTAACATAGTAGGTATGTATGTATGATACATTTAGCAAGTCTAAAAGTACCATCAACATGTTCATAAAACTCAGATTCTAACTCTCAACTAGTATGCTCAAAGTTCGTATTTTCATTAGTAAAGTTTACTAATAAGATCAACCTATTCATGCTCCCTTACGACTCATGTAAACAGAAATTAATTGTTTATTCATGCATTTCTAAATCACACCAACATGCTTGCAAAGTCAGTATACAACCATGGCATACATACATATGAAGTCCCTTTCTAAAGTCATAAATCCATTTTAAACTATACAATTTCGTTAATCATGTATGCTAGTCTAAACATGCTCACATTAGGTTAATATATCTATATATACCCATTACTCATGCTTGTATACTAGTTTAAGCCATCACTTAGCAGATTTTAAAATAGAAGATCCAATCGAACTTTCGAGGGTTTGGAAAATACCAAGGCTTCAAAGTTGTTAATCCCATGAGTCGTGCCACGCTTGGTTTGAGCAAGAACAATGCTGCAAAAGGCGTAAAACTAGCCCAACCATGGAAATTACTCACAAATTATATTCTAAACAGTCCTATATCAGTTTAAACATACTTATATAGTCATATAACAACTATGTAGACACTCAAAATTTTCTGCATGCCTGTTACTAACATTGCAGGAGGGCAGATTCGTCTTTCAGAGATAACCCTGGAAGACAGCTAACATCCACTCCGGATACTATCAAAAGTTTAGTTCCAACCCGGAATACAAACTGGGAACATCCGTTCCAACCCGGAACACAAACCGGGAACGTCTTTCTAAACCCTGGAACACACACCGGGAATGCCATTTCTAATCTCGAAGATAACCCCGAGGTTTGCAGATCAAAAGACCGGCAACAACACTGAAGATGAAAGTTCTGTCTCGGCGATAACACCGCGACACATAGTTCCAGTCCCAGAAACAACACTGGGAGTAGCGACTCCATCCTTGGTGATAGCCCCAAGGGATGCTTTTGTAGTTCCCATGATAACTCCGGAAATTGTTGTTCCAAACACATGTGATCAGCTTCAAGCTCAGACCTCCTGCCGAGGCACTCATACCTCATACTCGGAGCTAACAATGGGCAGATAGCTTCTTTCGCAGATGACCTTGCGGTATTCAAACACTTGCACCAGTACAATCTCAGATGTAACCCTGAGCAACGTCTGCTTTTCGCTCAAACCGGCGATAACCCCGGTGAGGAGTCAAAAAGGTCATCTTACCATCTCATCAAGATGATATGGCGGCATACCAACAAGTAGTTCAATCTCAGATGTAACCCTGAGCAACGTCTACTTTCAACTTAAACCAGCGATAACCCCGACGAAGAGTCAAACATCATCTTGCCCCTTCAACACCTGCTCGTCGTCTCGACACTTCATACATACATACATACATACATACAACAATGTCCCATAAGAACCGAGGAGTTACAATACCGAGTGACTATTACATGTGGCAGTACTTTGGATAGAATTTGAAGCTTGAAGACCATGGGCATAGACCCCTCTTCCTGACTTCGTACAACCTCTAATCCATGTCATTGCATAACTCTCGACACAAGCGATCCGAAGAAGGTCAGATATACCTCATTCGGATGCTCGGATTGAAGTTCTGTAAGTTCGAGTGGACATTACAGTGCATAAGTGCACGTACTACGAGATGATGGGACCCGCGAGGCTCGGATGCACCACGACCAGCCGCAGGTGTACCTGCGGCCATTCGTCTATATATACAAGCCTTGGGGTCAGCCATTTGAAGAAGAGAAGGAGAGAAAAAGGCGAGGAAGCCCTGTTCATTTTACTCTGTATACACATCCCTTGAGTGTTTCCTCATCTTTAAACACTTGTTAGTGTTTATCCATTTAAAGTCATAGAAGTCTACTTTGGCAGCCCACTGTAAGCCTTCTCACATTATATAAAGCCTTCTTCTCATATTAGCACACACTGTTATACACATTGAGAGTCGTGTAGTGTGCGTTTGCCCGGACTTCGGTCCGTGGTTTTCATTTCTGTCTGTATATATATACTTATATATATGTATATATTTCATATATGGACTAACATTATCGAGTTATGCCTCGATTGAGCCTAGACTTCAGTCTGGAGCATTTATTGCTTTTATATATATATATATATATATATAATTATATATATAATTGTTGTCAGACATATCTGATGAGCCTGGATTTTACATCCGGAGCATTTACTCGCTTATATATATATATATATATATATATATAATTGTTGTCGGACATATCCGATGAGCCTGGATTCACATCTGGTGCGTTTATTGCTTTTATATATATATTTGTGCATATATATATATTTACATTTCTGTTAGGCCTGGAGTTTACATCGTGGCCTTTTACAGCTTTGTTTACATTTTCGTCCTACCTGGAGTTTACTTCGTGGCAGTTGATCGCTTTTATAGTTTTGTTTACATTTTGTCCCACTTGGAGTTTACTTCGTGGTGGTTGATCATGTCCATATATATATATATATATATATATTTACCGCTTTTATATATTTACATTTCCGATCCCCCATGGAGTTGCTTCGTGGTGGTTGATCATGTCTCAGATATATATATATATATATTTACAACTTTTTATATATATAATCGCCATCGCTTTCCATACAAATTGCAGTATCATGTGAGCCTAAGAATCATGTGATCACAGATTTAGTCCACTGAATCTAGATTCGGTTCCCATGATGGACATTTTTCAGCTGTAAGCAGCTTGTACATTATTTTATAGTGTCTGAATTTCCTTGGATATCATCTATGCCCATGAGGAGTTCTAAGATCGTCAGATATTATTTTCTCGAGAATGCTTCGCATCTCGAAAATAAAAGCAAACAAGCTGAACATTTAATAATAAAATTGGATGGACCAAAGGCCTCAATTACTATTGAGCACAGGGTTTGAAAAACCTATTTTATAAAACATCATTGCTATATCTTGTTTAAAACTGAATTTTTCTATAAATTCAAACCCTATGCATATAGGTACGAATAAGGTACTGCACTACTTCCAAATAATTGCACATTGATTCATACACACACACACACACACATTCATATAACAATTTCTTTGAAAAGTGGTGGTCACCGTGGTAACATGGATGTCGGGGGGTGCCTAACACCTTCCCTTAGCATAATTAAGCCCCCGGACCCAAAATGAATCTCGGTTTCATAGACCCGTCTAGCAGTGTCAAATCACTAGGTCAATGTGCAAACCTTTTTTAGTTGCGTTGGTGCAACCAGTTAAATATACCAACTGGCGACTCTAAAATCAAATCGTCGACATTATACATGTTGGACCTTTTTCACTTGTTTTTTCAAACAAATCTCACATTAACATGAGAACACCAAAGAACAAGTAACGAAAAGGGACACTCAAAAATCCCGACGTCGACAGGTGGCGACTCTGATGGGGACTCCAGTAGGAGGGCTTAAGCCGCTATTACAAGCTTTTCAAAATTGTTATATGCTTGTGTGTGAATGTTGCATTTACATTTCTGATGAATGTGTGCGAATGCATTTTTAATTACTGCACTGCTAAATATCTATCTACGATATTAGTGCTTCGCATATGTCATCATTGTGCATAAACGGTGAGACACGTTGTATGTGAATGTATGTTGTGTGGTTCCTCCATCAGGAGGCTATCCATCGCTTGTTTGATTTATCGGACTTGCAGGAAGAATAATTCCAACGAGGCTCAGGAAAGGCACCACCCAGATTCGCTCCAGTTGAAAGACTAGATTAACTTCCCGTCGAGTAAATTGCGATGATCTGGGAACCTTCATGCCAAAAAGCCGCGAGAGAAACCCTAAGATAGGTCAACCTCTGATAAACCAAACGCGGAGGAAAGTCTCTTCATACTTTCCATTTTCAATTAGTTATAAATGCATTTATTTGTTATTTTATTTCATGTTCATCCATATGTAATGGAAAATATGAAGAATATCTGTGCATACATGACATGTTATCAATTAACAACCGATTTTGCAGGACAAAAATTCCTAAATGGACATGTTACGATAACATTTACATTACCCTAAGACTAAACTACATAAGTCTTTTGTAGGGAAACAATTGGGCCTGTTACCCGCTCAAAATCCAAAAAGGCCACGAGCCTATAGCCAATCATGTCTTCTTCTGACAAGTCTAATGCTGTCTCCCGAGAAGAATTTGACGGATTGAGTTAATAAATTATAGACTTGGCCGTTCTACTGAAAGAATTACACCAGTCCACTCAGGGTACGAAGATCCCTCCACATACAGAATCCTCTACACAAGGAGGAGTTCAAGGTCTTGAAAAAATAATTCCAGAACCTTAGTTGGATACAACCAACAAAGACGCTGAACACACCCATCTCAAAGGAGATCCAGACAACGGTGATATCAGGAAGAAGGTCCTTCAAATGGAGGAAACTATTCGTGTTCTCAAAGGGATTGGAACACATGGTAGTGTTTCATATACAGACCTTTGCATATTTCCTGGTGTTCATTATCCAGAGAAATTCAAGACCCCTGATTTTGAGAAATATGATGGATTAGGGGATCCTTATACACATTTAAAAGTGTTCATTGGAGAACTTGGGTCTTACGCAGAAAATGAAAAGCTCAGAATGCAGCTGTTTCAGAAAAGTCTGACTGGAGAAGCCCGTTCATGGTATACTAGATTAGACAACTCAAAGATCCATGGCTAAGAAGAGCTGGCTCACGCCTTCCTCACTCAATACAGTTTTCAATCTCAGATGGCTCCTGACCGGTACCAAATTACCAAAGTCAAGAAACAGTCTAATGAGTCATTTAGAGAGTACGCTCAAAGGTGGAGGCGCCATGCTGCTCAAGTTATTCCTTCCATGACAGAATCAGAAATGGTCATGACTTTCATAGATGTACATGAAGCTCCTTTCTATGAAAGAGTTCTAGCTGGTATTGCCAAACCATTCTCTGAAATGATTAAGCACGGAGAGATAGCTGAGATGGGATTAAAGTCCGGTAAAATTCAAGACCTAGCCGCTCTTAAAGTTGTTGCTGAGCACATCCAGTCCGGATCTTATGGAAACAACCCTCGGAGGGTCCATAAAAAGAAAGAGGAGGATGTTTCCTTGATACTACAAGGACAAAAAGGCAATCAAAGCATGCCTATGCAGAGGAGAAACTACTCCCCTTTTGCAGCACAATCTTCAAACCCTCCATTGCCTAAAAGTGGAGAAGTAAAGCGACCTCGAACGTTCACACCCTTAGGGGACTCGCTCGAGAATATTCTTGCTCTTCTGACTGCTTAGAAGAAAATTACACATCTTCTTCCACCAGCTAACCCTAATGGGAGGGGTTTTAATGCTACTCGGAAGTGTTCTTATCATACCGGAGCACCTGGACATGATACTCAAGATTGTTGGGCCTTGAAACACAAGATTCAAGATCTAATAGAAAACGGTGAGATCGTGGTTACCAAACCAAATCAACCTCATTTGCAAGACAACCCTCTTCCTCAACACAAAGAAGAAGAGGTCAACATGATCAATTGGAGCACTGTACAAGGTTCCAATTCTAACGGTGAATCATCCCAAACCATCAAAGACGGTGTTGATAAATGGGATTATGCAAAGTTCCAGTTTACCATGGAACGAAAGATGAAAGCTCTTTGCAAACAAATTGAGCAATTGGCAGAACTGGTGACCCACCAGCATCAAGTCACACGCCAATTAATTAGGCATGAGCATGCCTATCTCATTCCTTTTGTTATGAATGCCTCCTCACCACCTTCAGAAAGCGAAGCTATGGATGATAAGGTTGCGAAGAGAGCAAATGCTAAAGCCCATCGGGATTTTGCCAATCAGAGGGAATTCACCTATTTGGGCCAATCTATGGAGGAGATACTATAGATGTTGATCAACGAAGGAAGAATTACCTTCCTTCTCCCTCCAATTAATCCCCGCTCAGGACGGTTCAATCCTGATGAAGTTTGTCAATATCATTCACATTCTCACGGTCACAGCACGGAATAATGCTGGGCACTCCGCCATCTCATTCAGAATCTTATTGATAGCGGTGTCCTGCAAATAGCAGATGATTACACTGTGCAACTCAAGGGTGGGAATGCATGTCCTACCAAATGGAAGGGATCAGTAGCAGTTATATCCGACGTGGATGATGAGACTATCAAAGTCTTTCTTATACAACCAATTCAACTCAAAGGAGCTAACAATCCTTTGAAAGTGGCCGCACCAGAGCCAATTTCTTTATCTTTCAGACCACAATATCCTGTTGTTAGCTTACGCAATGTTCCATGGAATTATGGAGAAGTTGAAGGATCCACGTCTCATACTACTACTACAGTGTCAAAGGAAAATCCACTGTATCTTCCTCAACGGGTTATTAAACCTACTTGCGAAGCAAAGGGGAAGTTGCCCATGGAGAAGATTGAAAAATTCCTCCGTACTATGGGCCATAATGAAGCCAAAGTGGTTTTAAGCTTGCGTGAAGCTCCGCACCAGATTTCAATACTAGACTTGGTTTTCTCTTCTGAGAATCATCGGAAGATTTTACTAAAGGTTTTAGAAGAAGTCTACTTGCCAAAATCAGTGGATGTGGAAAAATTTCAACATTTGATTGATCACATTTTCAACAACAATGTGATATCCTTCACTGATGATGACATACCTCCCGAAGGGACCGGTCATTGCAAGCCATTGCAAATTACATCATTGTCTTCCGGGTACATGCTAGCTGGAGTTTTGATAGATGGAGGCTCATCTCTAAATATCTGTCCTTATGCCACCTTGGTGAAGATGAATGTTAATCTCAAGCAGATCCAAAGCAGCCATATGGTTATCAGAGCTTTTGATGGATCCCAACGAAATGTTGTTGGAAAGATTGAGTTGCCAATTGAAATTGGTCCAAATACATTCAATGTATCCTTCCACATCCTCAAGATAGACTCGGGATACAACCTGCTATTGGGGAGACCATGGATACACATGGCTGGAGCCGTTCCCTCCACACTACATCAATAACTCAAATACATTATCAACAACAGTCTAGTTATTGTCAACGTTGAGTTGGAATGTCCTGGATAAGGAACTCTACCAATTATTAGTTTCAATTTAGAAGTTGAACCGGCCAATTTCCATACTCTAGAAGTGAGTAACACGCAATACCATTCTATTGGAGCGCCACTTCCCATACCCAAGATTTCTGCCGAGGTTATGTCGGCCACTCAAGAAATGATGTCATCGGGTCATCAACCTGGACAAGGGCTTGGTAAAGATAAGCAGGGTATTAAGCACCCTATTCAAATGTCCAGTCAAATTGGAACAACCGGACTAGGCTATTCTACTAGTTTCAGTCACAGGAATCCTCATAAGCACAAGCAGGTTCCTCAAGCTTCCGCCACATGGCGATTTCCTATATCTTTACCTCACGAGTTGATGCAATCTCCAGTAAGGGTTCCAGCCCATGTTGTGGCTATGCTATTTTCGAAACCAGTACCAATCAAAGCAAAAGAGGTGCTGATCCCTGATCTCAAAGCAGAAGGAAAGGAACGGAAACGTAAACATGACCTTGCCTTGATGATGGCAGGCATACGCTTCATTGTTCATGATGAACATACAAACAGATATACCCCAGACGATGATTGCCCAAATGTCATGGTTATCATTTGGGAAAAGGAGGACAATGACGATCCTTCCATTAGTGCAGTCCATCAGGACTTTGCCCTCGGCAATTGGAGCAACACTCCATGCATTGGTCGACGAGGGTAAAATGGGCAGAAAATCCCTCTGCCCTGTAGATAACATTAATTGCTTGCTTTCCTTTACAGTACTAGCATATATTTTATCAAGTATATGGTAACACTTTTGTATGATCGAACAGTTGCATATATTACGTGAAAGCATCTTTTGTTTCAGGACTCTGAATTTAGATGTGCTGTGCATTTGTCGATGAAGTGCCTTCTCTCCACAAGGGTCAGAACTTTGATGCAAAGTTGGACTCGAGACTTGATGGACATCCAAGAGGACATTGAGACACCTCAGGAGATTAAGGAATGGGCCGCAGATAAACCCAAACCCAATCTTGATCAAACCACTTCTTTCAATCTTGGAACCTTAGACAACCCTAAGCTAATCCAAATTGGTTCAGACCTTACCACAAATCAACGGAATGACATGGTTGCACTATTAACCCAATTCCAGGATGTGTTTGCATGGTCTCATGAAGACATGGTGGGTTTGTCCACGGACCTGTGAGCTTATCTTCAAGCTGTTAAGGAAGAACTCCTCCATGAAATGGAACGATGAGTGTCAGAAAGCCTTCCTTACCATTAAAGAGCAATTGATTAACGCTCCTGTTTTGGTACCCCCCAAGGATGATGTTCCCCTGTTTATGTACCTGTCCATAAATGACAATGCCATGGGCTGCATGCTGGGGCAGAAAGACAATAGAGGACAAGAACGAGCTATCTATTACCTCAGCAAAAGATTCAGCATCAGTGAACACAAGTACACTCTGATTGAGAAGACTTGTGCTTTAGCATGGGCTTCCATGAGGTTATAGCATTACCTTCATGGTCACATAACCCATCTCATATCCCGAATGGATCTTCTCAAGTATGTGTTCATTAAGCCCATACTGAATTGTTGATCCTACAACAATTTGACATCGTCTATGTGATGCAAAAGTTTATCAAAGGTTAGGGAATTGCGGATCAACTGGTCGCTGCACCTGCAGGGGATTACAAACCCTTGGAAACATACTTCCCCGATGAAGGGGTAATGACAGTTCAACAACAACATCAGTATGATACATGCCGTATATGGAGAATGTATTTTGATGGAGCTGTTAACACAGAAGGCTCTGGAGCTGGAGCAATTCTAATATCCGGTATGGGGGAGCAGTATCCCGTCGTCATCAAATTGTAGTTTGTCAGCACCAACAACACAGCTGAGTATGAAGGCTGTATCATGGGGCTAAAACTTTCCCGTTCAATGGGCATCAGGCGGTTAACTGTCTTTGGGGATTCCGAATTGGTAATCAGGTAATCCACATGAATCTATCAAATCAAAGAATTACATTTGCTGCCTTACCATCGGCAAGTTTTACAGATGGCTTTGGAGTTCGAAGAAATCTCCTTTCTACATATTCCTCGTATTAGGAATGATTTTGCAGATGCATTAGCAATGTTGGCCTCCTTGGTTTACATACCTGATAAGGAAAACATGCCAAACATCACATTTACTCTGCAAAGAGCCCCAGTCTATGGGAATTACGTTAGAGAAGTATCAGATGAGCTACCTCCCATCCACAATCCTTGGTATCAGCACATCAAAGAGTATCTGCGAGATGGATCTACACCCACTGAGGCGAGCCTAACTGAGAAGAGGCGGATTCATCAACTTGCTATGAAATTCTACCTGAGTGGAGATGCACTCAATAAAAGAGATTCTGGATTAGGTCTCCTCAGATGTTTGGATAAAGACCAAGCTCAGAGACTTATGGATGAGATCCATGGTGGAGTATGTGGCTCTCACATGAGTGGACCCCTACTTGTCAAGAACATCCTTAGAACGTGGCATTATTGGCTTACACTCAAGGCTGACTGTGATGATCACGTCAAGAGGTGCTATCAATGCGAGATTCATGAGAATACTATCCATGCCTCTCCAAGGGAACTCCACAATATGAGTTCGCCATGGCCCTTCTAAATGTGGGGAATGGACGTGATCGGGCCCATCGAGCCCAAAGCCAGTAATGGACATCGATTCATATTCACAATGATCGACTAATTCACCAAATGGGTAGAAACAACATCCTTCCCCAGGGTTACTAAAGAAGTTATCATTGCTTTCATCAGGAATAATGTCATCTGTCGATATGGACAACCAGAGGTCATTGTGTCAGACAATGCTAAGAACCTCAATAACAAAATGATGGAGGATTTATGCAGAAAATTCCACATTAAACATCTCAACTCCGTCATCTATCATCCAAAGATGAATGGTGCTGTTGATCGGCTAATAAAAACATCAAAAAGATCATACAGAAAATGTCTGCCAATCACAAAGGATGGCCTGACCTATTGCCTCTGACTTTATTAGCCTACAGAACTTCTATGCGAACTTCCACTAGGGAAACCCCTACTCATTAGTCTATGGGATGGAAGCAGTGCTCCCCATAGAGGTGGGAATGGAATCCCTCAGAGTATTGATGGATGCTCATTTGGGTGAAGGCCAATGGGTACAAGACAGGTATCACCAATTGTCTCTAATAGACGAAAGGCGATCCGTGGCTATCTTCCATGGTCAGTTATATTAGGAAAGGATCGCACGATCCTACAATAGAAAAGTCCGACTACGGCAATTCAAACAACATGACTTGGTTTTGAAGAAGATCATTGACAACCAAGATCAATCTAAGGGAAAATTCGCTCCTAACTGGGAAGGCCCATTTGTTGTCAAGGAGGTATTGATAGGAGGTGCTCTCAGATTGCAGGAAATGGATGGCGATGAATTTCCATAGCTTATCAACTCGGACACCGTGAAACGGTACTATGTCTGAAGTTACCATCAAACAAACATCCTGGTTTTAATCATCGAATCACCAGTCATTTCGGTATTGAACCCTTTCCTTTCTAGATACTCTTTTTCCCCTTAGGGAAACATACACTTCAAGCCAGCAGCCTGGTTTTACCTCATTTCAAACCTTCCATACAATTTCAGTTATCCTGAAGACGGGATTTAACCTTTCACAATTTCGGTTATCCTGAAGACGGGATTGAACCTTTCACACTTGCAGTTTATCCTGAAGACGGGATTAAACTTTTTTCATACAAGATGGGATTAAACTTGTCACGAGGAGTTTGTCCTAAGGAGATCAAACTTTTTACACATCTGCAGTTTATCCCCATTATGGGATCAAACTTTCTTCTCCCCGCAGTATAGCCTGCACATGGGATTCACGCTTTTTCTTCAGCTGCGATTCGTCCTGAGGGGCGAACTACGTCGACCTGATCTCCTCTTCAATAGGAGTACGTAGGCAACCATATGCTATATGGCTCGGTCGCAACAACAAAAACAACAAAAACATTTCTGCCCTTTCTATACAAAAACAACAAAAACAACTTCTACTCCTATCTGCCTTTCACATTCAGCGTTGAACCTCTTACGCCTGTGTTCAAACGCACGCATACATGATCTCCTCTTCAATAGAGTACGTAGGCGACCATTTATGGTTCAATCTAACCCTACCCGAAAAAAAATTCTTGTCACACTCAGATCGGGATCAACCTTCAATTCGCCTACATTTCATCTGTTTCAGATCAAAGGGATGGAATTACCCAACCTCTTCTCACAAATAGAAGATTCGGTGACCATCTAAGCTGCGATCGTGCCTCAAAGAGTAATACCAACCCATACGAGATGGAATTAACTAGGCTTCTCATAAATAGAAGTACTGGTGACCATCTGTGGTGCGGTCAATCTCAAAGAGGAAGAAACTACCCTCCTCTCCACTTTTTTATATAGATACCAGTCCCAAGACACCAAAGATGGTAGGGATTTACAGAAATCAATGATCTGTTTTGAGAGATCTTGCGACGTCTCAATGTCCATCTATCAAGGATAAGTTCAGAATGCATCAACATCACAAGGCCTTAAAGAAACAGGCAAATATCAAGCAAGTATCAAGGCATAACTAAAAGGGAAGTGAATCAAAATATATTTCCCTGCCATACATAATACTGTTTGATATATACATCTGTGCTGTACATGACAAAATGGCTAAGCTAGTCTGTGTAGGAAAATACAAAGTTATCTACAGATCTGTGTGTATACGGACTATCAAATCTAACATAGCATCCCTCTCTGAAGACGGAGATAGCACTGCAAGCTCTTGCCCAAGGGTATCTACACGAGCTAGCAGATCAGAGGCTAATTGCATGGTGGCATAATGCTCATCAATGTAAGCACTCATGTCGGCAAGACTGACAATCATCTGGGATCTCACTGAAGTACTGTCTACAATGGCCACATCCCTAGCAGATAAGGCGGCATCCCACTCCGCAATCAATGCATCCCTAGCTGATCTAGCCTCATCCCTCTCTAACAGAGTGGTATTTCTCTCATCAAGAGCTGTCAACATCGCGGCCCTAGCCAGATCTCTATCATAGGTCATCAGATGTAAGCTCTGCTCCAAATACTGTGTCGAATACTGAGTAACAGTGGCACTCGGGCTGGGAGAATCCATCACAAATGCTGGCAGCCCAGCAGCCAAGTCATCGATGGGAATGTCAGCCTCCTCTATAGGCTCCTCATCGTCAGAATCAACATATTGCATTGTGGATACTGCCACAGCCAATGCAGTCTCTGTCTCTATCCATGCGAAATACTCTCCAGAACAACCTGGATGACTGACAGAAAAATCAGCCAGCTCTCGCTGATCCCAACATGCATACAACCTGGATCTGTCCTCTGCTGATAAACGGTGTGAAGTGAAGCGCTGACTCACTGCCCCCTCAAAAGGATGAAAATCCTTAAACTGGTCAAACTGACACATCACGGCCAATGGGTGGTAAGTGATCAAGCCCCTCAATCCAGCCAGAGGGAGATAATCCATGCCCGGAGCATGAGTAATAAAGTTATAGGGTGAACTAAGCCCTGAACATGGCAATATAACAAATGGGTCTCTAATCCTTTCCAGGAAAGCTGACCATGATGCAGCATCTGTACACTTCGCAGGCTAAAAGCAATACGACAAGGCTATCTCATGGGTGAAGAAAAACCCCTGTCGTCTAAGTGTGCCAATCGGTCTTAAGTGTGACATAAACCACACATACAGCATGACCGAGATACCTGTAAACACTCCTGCCGGATAAGTGCAGCAGTACGTAGCTGACATCAAAGTCTCTTCAATGATCATCGATACAATGGTATGACCTCCCTGAGAGCTCTCACTGCCATAATGACGCCGATATCCAGCTCATCCATGTATCGCGGCATGAAGACGTATGATAATACGCACAAAAGCAGTACATCCACCCTGGCTGAACGCCAATGGTCCTCCGGTGTGGTGAAATCCCCGGAATGCCGTGCATAGCTATCCTCAGAGCCAAACCTGTCAAACAGGAAACGCTGGGATATCACGTGGCCGGATGTAATCTCATCCTGGACCACTCTACGTCTCAATCCGGTGAGGGTCATGAACTGTCTGCTCATGTCTCCAATAGCCATATACACACAAGGTCTGTCCAGCGGCAGCATCATCAATCGTGCATACTCCTCAAAAGTAGGAGTCAACTCTTGGGCCCCAAATTGGAAAACCTGCCTCTCCGATACCCAGTGCTCTAGCATACCCTCTATAAATCCTGTGGGAACCTGAAACATCAACAGGGTCATAGTATGATGCAGCAAATCATCTACGATCACCATGTCTGATGGTGATGTACTATCATGCCATGTGCGCATACCAGATACCACCAAAAATGGTGGGGTATGATCAATACGGCTAACTGTCGAAGAAGACATCTGTACGGGTCGTGTCATAAGACCATCCAGGGGTCAATGCTGAATATCTCTGGACATACATATATATGCATAACATAATAACATGCATGATATAATAGATGCCAATATGATATATGGAATGAAAACTGTACATATATTCCTAAGTATATCATCATCTAATACATCTCTCTATAGCTAAAATACAGGGAAATGGGGCGAAGCTACCCAACATCCAGCAGAGGCCTATCAAAAGATATAGCGAGAATGGGGTGAAGCTACCCAGATGCTAACAGAGGCCCATCAAAAGAAATAGCGAGAAATACATCAGAAAAAGTCAAGAGTGTCGATATCTACATCATCGATACTGTCCACCTGATGTAACTCTTCCTGAGTCACTAAATCTCTATCTATAGGGATGTCAGGCCGATACAAGGGAGGATCTGCACCGAAAAAGCCATATGGGTCACCTAAGGGGCCAGCACCAGAGCTGGAAGGATCAAAAGTATCTACCTCTGAAGGATCTCTGCCCAAATGCCAAATGAAAGGATGTGTCCGGTCCAGCTGCCGAGTCAATCTGTCAATCTATGTCACATGAGTTGGATCTCTAACACAGGCTAGCCAATCCGTCATCATCACGGATCCTGGAACCATATCCCCCATAAACTGTGTGGCGCGGGTCTGAGCTCCAATGGTACGAGGGATCCACCAATGCTGGAACATCTCCTGAGACCAGGGGCCCTCTGACAATGTAAAACCGTCAATCCCCATCAATGGGATGTCAATGATGGGTGACTGCGAAATAGGCCAATAACGCCTGACAGGAGGCAAGATCGGCACACAGATCTCTCCTGTTGTGATCCTAATAACACGCTCTCCTAAATAGAGCTCCCATCCTCCATCTGTGAAAAGAGGAATCTTGCGGGTGGAAATGATGTACTCTACTCCAGTCGGGTACCCATCCTCAAAACCAACTCCCAAATGCTCTCCAGAGTAGGGAATCCATGTAATGACATCAGCTGTCAACAACTCCAACTGTAGGCGACAATGAGTGAAACCCTCAGCAACAGGGACCTCTGCTAGTATGGAATGATGCCATCTCCGTCCTCCTGGATAGGTGTTTAAACCTAACATGCTCATAGGACGCAAACAAGGAAGCCTCTCATAGGCCTAAAATTGCTAACATAAAGGCAAACATCTGTTGTCAGTCAACACTCTTAACCTATAATGGGAAAAGACAAGAGAAACACTCACCAACAGAAATGGGTAGAATCTTAACCACGACTCGGTCAAGCCCTGCGATCGCATGCGCATTCTCCTGAGGAAGAAGGCAAATGTGTAGGAACCCCAATCATACTCTCCTATATGGTCCATGTGTCGAGTGGCGCTGATCAAAGCGAAGGACACCGTAGAGGAATTATCTGTTATGAAGCAGCCCTTAATGATCATCAGGAACAATCGCTAAAGAATGCGATCCCTGACTCTCACATCATTGGGTATAGGCTCACTCAATAGCCCGCTCATAGCATCTACGCTCAGAGGACCTGTACGAACTGTCCTTCCTTTGAGCGCCTCCGCCGGAACTCCCAACAAGGATCTGACGGCAGTAGGGGTGATATCCGTTGTGCAAGGCACTGGCTCCCCTCCAAACTCCATACCTATGATAAACCGCTAATCCATCGGCGTCATCATCACCTCACAGTCCAACAAATGGAGTGACTGAGTTTGGTGAAATCACCGCTCAGACAATGCCCTGAGGTAACCCCAGGGACAGCGACGGGGTAGAATGGAGAAGAACATCCCAAATCCCCAGCCATGGACGATCGCTCTGTAGTCATCATGTAAAGGCTGATACATAGAGTGGATGCTAAACCAGTTCCCTCGAGGCTGTGTGAAGCCGTGAACCTACATCAAATGCAGATCAACATCAGAATCCTTAACTCCTCATCAATAGGAAATAAGGAAGATTAAAGATCTAACTTCATACCTCGTTTGCGTGCAGGTATACTGAAGGATGCCTACTCAAGTCACGCAGAAGATCTGGGTTCGCCACTTGAATACCTGGCAATTCCCTATGGGGAACATGTACATCAGGAGCAGGAACCTCGATCGGTGCATCCTCCTCCTCGTCCTCGACATTCGGCACTTCAACCGGAATAGGACGTATCATCGCCTCCACCAAACGACGAGGCTATCTAACAGAACGGCATTGAGGCTCTTCAGAAGCTCTCCTTCGTATACCAGAAGTGGTCCTGCGGGAACTACTTGGCTGATCCGGATCCATAATATCTGGACAACAAGTCTCCAAATCACCTCAGAAAGGGTGTGGTAATTTCTTACCTGGAGCTTTTCAAAATGCACTGTTTTAACATACATCTACAGTAGAGTTAAAAATGTATGACTACCCAATACATACATTTTGGGAAAAATTTGGCATAGCCCCCTTTGTAAATGGGACTATCCACATGCATATAGGCATGACTAGGTGGCCATTCAGTAGCACACCTGTACACAGTCATATACATCCTACATGCATTAATCACATCACAGTAAAAATCCATAAGTGTAGTCTAATTACCAAGATTATTTTACTTTTCTAACTTTACTCATTTGTCCTCATATAGGATAAGAAATGACAGTAAAAGGTGCCAATTTGACTGTTTCAAAAGTCAATTTTTTTCACGTCATTATGTTCCGCATGGTTTAATACTAACATTTGCTATGTTGAATATTTTTTATCAAGTCATATCAGCATGCATATTCACTACTATGTGTCTAAATGCATTTCATGTGATAAGTCATTTTTCCAACGGATAAAAATTGGAAAAAATACATGCATCCGTTACCAGAACAGTGAAGAACGCTTGTACGGTGGCAGAATATGCAAAAAGTTGCCCGAACTCAGCAGATCTGAAGAAGAGCTCTTAGATTTCCTTCGCTGCGCAACTTGAAAATGACTTATGAAAGCAATCATTGGCCTATACATAGGCACGGTTGGCAGCAGGCTCAACTGCGACTCCTGCAGGTGTACCTGCGGCACTTCCAGCTCGCTCCAGTTAGAGTTGCAAAGGAGGTCTCACAAGCTGAAAAGGCCAAATCAGGAATAAAATTGCTACGCGATTGAACGGAATAGCCTGAAATCCTTGTTTCTCGTCGGTCAGAGTTAAACTCCCATCGTCTCAACAATATTCACCTGAATGCAGGGTATATTATACCAATGAGCTCAGCTTTAACAGATCATGCTTGGCAATACCCCACAAAGGTCCGATGCCGTCATTTGCAGGGTCACAACCCTAAACCTCCTCGGCGGGGGTTACAACACAAAACCACAAAATATCAAACCTCCTCGGCGGGGGTTACAACGCCAAAATTATCAAACATCTACGTATCCCCGACGGGGGTCACAATGCACATCTTTCAAACATCCATGTATCCCCGGCGGGGGTCACAATGCACATCTTTCAAGCATCTACGTATCCCTGGTGGGGGTTACAACGCAATGCAACCATTGATACACACATCAAAGAAAGGTCAAGCAGCCTTGACGTCATATCAGCCAATGGAAAGTAAACCAATCGAAGCTATTCATCCACGTATCCCCGGCGGGGGTTACAACACAATACTACCATTGACACATACATCAATGAAGGTCAAACAACCTTGACAATGCACCCAGCAGGGATCTATCCGGTGATACACACATCAACAAAGGTCGGGCAACCCTGACGACGACAAACTGTTGGCAGTAACTCCGACAGAATGAGGGAATATGTTATACACATCCTCAAACCGACAAAGCTTTATCCCCACAGATCTCTTACACACAAGAGGTACCTCTATGGAATATAAGCTAGTGTCTAGGATTCAAGACTTTGGTGATAGCCCCAATGTCAACATCCATGGAGACTTAGATCGCATGTCCAAGCCATCACTGATTTTCATCCTAACAGGATTACATGGCAATCATGCATCATACATTTGCATCATGTTGCTGCATATAACATCATGTCTATCTTGCTTGCATTTCAAGTGTCTAGGATTATTTATCCTATCCATGCCTTGCATTGCATTAATATTATAAAGAGGGGCATCTGTAGACACTCAAAATTTTCTGCATGCCTGTTACTAACATTGTAGGAGGGCAGATTCACCTTTCGGAGATAACCCTAAAAGACAGCTTACATCCACTCCGGATACTACCAGAAGTTCAGTTCCAACCCGGAACACAAATCGGGAACATTCGTTCCAACCCGAAACACAAACCGAGAATGTCTTTCTAAACCCTGGAACACACACCAGGAATGTCATTTCCAATCTCAGAGATAACCCCGAGGTTTGCAGATCAAAAGACCGGCAACAACACCGGAGAGGACAGTTCTATCTCGGCGATAACACCGCGACGCTTAGTTCCAGTCCTAGAAATAACACTGGGAGTATTGACTCCATCCTTGGTGATAGCCCCAAGGGATGCTTTTGTAGTTCTGGCGATAACTCCAGAAATGCTTGTTCCAAACACATGCGATCAACTTCAAAATCAGACCTCCTGCCGAGGCACTCATACCTCAGACCCGGAGCTAACAACATGTAGATAGGTTCTTTCACAGATGACCTTACGATATTCAAACACTTGCAGCAGTAAAATCTCAGATGTAACCCTGAGCAACGTTTGCTTTCCGCTCAAACCGGCGATAACCCCGGTGAGGAGTCAAAAAGGTCATCTTACCATCTCATCAAGATGATATCGCGGCATACCAACAAGTAGTCCAATCTCAGATGTAACCCTGAGCAACGTCTATTTTCAACTCAAACCGGCGATAACCCTGACGAAGAGTCAAACATCATCTTGCCCCTTCAAAACCTACGCATTGTCACGACACTTCATACATATATACATACAACAATGGCCCACAAGAACCGAGGAGTTACAATCCCGAGTGACTATTACATGTGGTAATACTTTGGATAGAATTTGAAGCTTGAAGTCTATGGGCATAGACCCCTCTTCCTGACTTCGTACAACCTCTAATCCATGTCATTACGTAACTCTCGACACAAGTAATCCGAATAAGGTCAGATATACCTCGTTCGAATGCTCGAATAAAAGTTCTACAAGTTTGAGCGGACATTACAGTGCATGAGTGCATGTACTACAAGATGACGGGATCCGCAAGGCTCGGATGCACCACGACCAGCCACAGGTACAACCGCGGCTGCCGCAGGTGTACCTGTGGCCATCTGTCTATATATACAAGCCTTGGGGTCAACCATTTGAAGAAGAGAAGGAGAGAAAAAGGCGAGGAATGCCTGTCCATTTTACTCTGTATACACATCTTTTGAGTGTTTTCTCATCTTTAAACACTTGTTAGCTCACATATAGCTATCTTTTATCCGGCGGGAGCTGAGTGTTTATCCATTTAAAGTCATAGAAGTCTACTTTGGCAGCCCACTGTAAGCCTTCTCACATTATATAAAGCCTTCTTCTTATATTAGCACACACTGTTATACACATTGAGAGTCGTGTAGTGTTCGTTTGCCCGGACTTCAATCCGTGGTTTTCATTTCTATCTGTATATATATACTTATATATATGTATATATTTCATATACGGACTAACATTATCGAGTTATGCCTCGATTGAGCCTAGACTTCGGTCTGGAGCGTTTATTGCTTTTATATATATACATACTTATATATATAATTGTTGTCAGACATATCTGATGAGCCTGGATTTTACATTCGAAGAATTTACTCGCTTTTTTATATATATACTTATATATATAATTGTTGTCGGACATATCCGATGAGCCTAGATTCACATCCGGTGCGTTTACTACTTATATATATATATATATTACATTTCTGTTAGGCCTGGAGTTTACTTCGTGGCCTTTTACAGCTTTGTTTACATTTTTGTCCTGCCTAGAGTTTACTTCGTGGCAGTTGATTGCTTTTACAGCTTTGTTTACATTTTGTCCCACCTGGAGTTTACTTCGTGGTGGTTGATCATGTCCATATATATATATATTTACCGCTTTTATATATTTACATTTCCGATCCCCCATGGAGTTGTTTCGTGGTGGTTGATGATCATGTCTCAGATATATATATTTACAACTTTTATATATATAAGCGCTTATCGCTTTCCATACAAATTGTAGTATCATGTGAGCCTAGGAATCATGTGATCACAGATTGATCCCATCGAATCTAGATTCGGTTCCCATGATGGACATTTTTTCATTGTAAGCGACTTGTACATTATTTTCTGATGTCTCGAATTTCCTTGGATGGTCATCATGCCCATAAGGAGTTCGGAATCGTCAGATATTATTTTCTCGAGAATGCTTCAGCATCTCGAAAATAAAAGAAAACAAGCCGAACATTTAATAATAAAATTGGAAGGATCAAAGGCCTCAATTACTATTGAGCACAGGGTTTGAAAAACCTATTTTATAAAACATCATTGCTATATCTTATTTAAAACTGAATTTTTCTATAAATTCAAACCCTATGTATATATGTATGAACGAGGTACTGCACTACTTCCAAATAATTGCACATTGATCCATACACACACACACACACACAGTCATATAATAATTTCTTTGAAAAGTGGCGGTCACCATGGTAACACGGATGTCGGGGGATGCCTAACACCTTCCTTCCGCATAATCAAGCCCCCAGACCCAAAATGAATCTCAGTTTCCACAGATCTGCCTAGCGAGTTGTCAAATCCTTTGGGTTAATGTGCAAACCTTTTTTTTTATTGCGTTGGTGCAACCAGTTAAATACACCAACTGGCGACTCTTAAAGTCAAATCATTGACATTATACATATCGGACCTTTTTCATTTGTTTTTTTAAACAAATCTCACATTAACATGAGAACACCAAAGAACAAGTAACGAAAAGGGACACTCAAAAATCCCGACGTCGACAAACTATATAACCATTACCCAACTTCATCATCATCTAATTCCACATAATCACAAATTTTAATTTCAAGAACTCAAAGCTCTTTTTGACAGAGACTGATAATGGAAAGCAAGGAATGGAGTTATACCTCTATAATATGAATGAACTTGCTGCTAATTGAAATTCCAAGTCCTTATAACACTTGTATACTCTTAATTCCACACTAGCAATTCTCAGTAATGAATTTAGAGAAGGAGAGTTCATATTTATAGGAAAATTAATAAACAGACAATGCCATCTCTCACTAAATTAAACTCATGGATGAAAGGATTGCATGAAGGTTAAGAAGGAGTTGTTGGATGTTAGTTGGAATTCATCATTAGCTAGGAAGCTTAGAAGAAGAAAAAGAACATAGTCCTTAGCCTTTGTGGGATTCACGTGACTGAGAAATAAAAAGTAAATGGGACACTCAATTTGGGACAATTCAAATACTCATTATTCTTGCAACACTTAGACTATACTTGTGCATAAACCTTATCCTTAAGTTATATTGTATACACATAGCAACCATACATTAGCTATAACTTAATGTCACAATATGATTTATATATTTAATATTTCAAGGCAGTTGATATTAATCATACATATAATTCATGTACATTTTATTTAAATGTCTACCCACATGCATATTGTTACATACACATTTTATGATGTATTCATATCATATAGTTTCAATAAATCTTAATACATGGTTACTATATATGGTATAGTCATATAAGTGTTACGCTACTCCAGTTGCATTTTATATTTTAAATTATTGCTCACATGCACATAACAATCAATATACTCTTATTATATTAACAGCTTACTTATTTATTTTATGTCAAATAAATAAATTATCCACTTCCTTGATTAATTATCACCAATATTGATTAATCCATACTTCCTTGATTAATGTATTTATGGATCTCCATACCCATTAATTATCTATATAATTCTTATTATATTATACACATATTGCAATCAATAATAATCATATATTATTAATTTAATTACCATTATCAATTAATCAATATTCTACCACAACCATTAACAATTAATATTAATTAATGGCCCACTTAATAATTCCTTCGTCGAACATAACACACTTTATTCCATGGTTTATTAATGTCACACATATCACATAATTATTCCATTAAATTTCTACTGCAGAAAGTTAATTTTTCTCCAATCGACCATGGCAATTGCTTGCTGAGTTTATCTTCTTGGGATGGCGCATCGCGTCGTACCACACAACGATAGCTTAAGATCGGTTTAGCTTCAAGCCAGTTCCAACCTTTATTGCAGTACTGGTTTTATATGACATGAATTAATGTCCACATGAGTAATATTACCAATCTAAGAGTGTATTCACGAAATCACATAATTATGTGAAATCAATATTCCTTAATACTATCAATTAATTGCTTGCCTTAACAATTCTTATTGTTAGTTAATATAGTCACTATTGTAACAGTGCCACACAAGGCATTTCACAATTCCCATAGTCAATTCCACACTTCTCAATACGTATTAATATAATACGAATCAATTGAATTATTCAACATACAAAACATTAACACTTATATTCACATAAATATTTATTTTCATTAATATATTCATTTAATAATACATGAAAATTCTCGGGTATTACAAAATCAATGGGCTTTTAAATTCTAAACTCACCACCAAGATTAACGGGTAGTTGGTCAAACTAGGTAGACTACGCTTCTAGAATAGCCCATCTCAGAACAACCCCACCCAGCCACACATTATCCTTTTCTGTAAAATAGTACTCCATCCTTTTCTTCTTCTTGTTCCCCAAGAGAAACAGATTCCAAAAGGTCTCCCAAACCATAATCCATTTGAGGTCTCTCTCTATCATCTACACTGCATTTTTCTCTATCTAAGCTCCATTTCTCTCTCTCTCTCTCTATATATATATACACGAATTTTCAAATCTGTGTTGTACAGTTAATCGCCAGTAAATCGATCAAAATGATGATAAGAATTCAGAGCAGAGATGGGTTAGAGCAAGTTACAATTGATAACCCAAACATCACAATTGCCCAACTCAAAACCCTGATTGAATCCCAACTCCGAGTCCCAATCCATAACCAAACCCTCTCCACCAACAAAAACCTCCTACTCGCCAAAACCCTACACCAAATCTCCCAATTCTTTATATCTCCATTAATCTATCGTCGAGGGTGGCCGAATTTTGGAGGACACACGGTGTTTGAAAATTGGAAGATGAAAGTGTTCATAAAAACTCTGAAGGGCACTAACTTCGGGATCAAAGAGAAACCCGAAGAAACTGTACCAATCTCTCCCATGTATCTCTTTATTCGATATTCATTTTTTTTAAATTCACACATTAATATTCACATATTAGGCTTGTAGCTATCTTGTGATTTAAGACTATACTAGGGTTTTCAAGTATATGGTGTCAATCTTGTATTCTGGGCGTCTTTTGGAAGAATTTCTTTTATATTATAAACTTTATGAGTTTTACTGAGAACTTATTTTCTTGTAATATGAAGTTAATGCTTGTTGTTGCGATACTATAGTATGGAATTAGCTGAATCCTATGTAGGAAGATTTCATTATTAATTTTAATTGTATATTACATAATGAGATTTGTTGACTTTGTTGTCAATTTGAGATTTTTCATGCCTTGGAAATATGTTAAATTTTGTGTCAATGAAATTGGCAGCTTGACACCAAATTTAACATATTTCCAAAGTATAAAAATCTCAAATTGACAATAAAGTTAACAAATTTTAATATTCATTGTATCCGCTTAAGTATCCCACCATGATATATCAATTGTTGCTCCCTAATGGAGATGTCAGACAAGATGGACTAGAAAAGAGATAAAGAAGAAAGCGAGTACTTTAAATTAAAGATCTTTTATTTTTTTTCTGAAGTAATTTTTAGGGCATGTCTCGTGGGCTTCATAAGACCCTAAAAGTTCATAGATGAAGCCTTCTGTGATTGTTAATGCTCCATAGAAATCCTTTTCATTTGTTATTTATGTATGCACTAATGTGTCACTAAAACCCTATCTATTGCACTATTTACTATGTTTGTTGACCTCGCAGATATTTTATCCAGGTAACTGATGTGAAGAAAATTATAGAGATAGCACAGGGTGCCAATGTTTACACTGCCCCACAATAGATGCTCATCTATCAGGGTAAAGTACTGAAGGACGCAACAACACTAGAGGAAAATAAAGTTGCTGAAAATAGTTTTATTGTCATTTTGCTCTCTAAGGTAAATTTGATTATATCCTCCAACCTAATCTTTTCTCTCTATGGCTTTACTCATAAAAGAAAAGAAGTCATGCTCAAAGTATGGTGTGGTATTTGAATGAGTGGTGATAATGTAATTATTTGGGTGGAACATCGAAACTGAAATAGTTATAATGCAACTTATATTTAGTTTAGATCTGGGAAAGGGTTAAAATATTCAGTTCTATAGGTATATTTATCTTATGTCATGGTGCCGTCAATAACCAGTCACACCCTTCATTTTTGTAATATAACTATTTTACCTACCGTAAGAAAGAATTTAAATCTATTACTGATTCTGTATGTATTCTGTAACCATTGTAGAATAAAGTGTCATCAAGCGGGGCATCAACCACATCAGTTGTACCTTCAAGTACGGTGAGTTTAAAGCCGTGTTTGTCTTGTAATTTGAATTATAGTTCATCATAATTAGATGTTTGGCAGCAGACTTTGTTAGATAAAATTTACATCTATTGTCAACTACTTTTAAATTTATAAAGAAAAAGAGAAATGAAGAACAAAAGGAGTAAAATATCATTTATCATAACATTATTATAAGATTTGCAGATTAGAAAATTTATTTGCAGTCTTATTGTGAAGAGATAAACACAATCTCATCTAGATTTCCCTCTGCTAAATTTAAAGTAGATTTTTCATTTCATTATTACCGTGAAATTTATAGCTGCTAACAGAATTAGAAATAATCGAACACTTGATTTAAACAAAGTATCTAACTCTTTTAGCTTTATTAGAGATATGGGATTATGTGTCAAGGTTTTGCCTTAATGAGGTCAGAACATGATATTAATCAGTGCATTTTAGTTATTATACTGATATTATGTTTTCTCCGAATAAAGGGGCTAGGTGCATTTACTGATATAAGGACCTCTTTTTTATTTTTCATTTTTAAAATGTGTTGTCCCCAAATCACTATGATTATAATTTTCTAAAGTTGCCTAAGAAAAAGTGCAATGATTAAAAATTATGTGTGATTGACCCAGTTGGTTGGAACTATTACTTGAAGTGCATTAAATTTCCCTTTCGTCCCTTTGTTGTTTTGTGCTCTCGCGCATATGTTTGGGAATGGGGTAACTATATATGTTGATAATGTGGAACCATTTTATATGTCAAGTATTTCTATAGTATGAATTTGAAGTGCTAATGGAGTTGCTTAACTATGTAGTCCCAACTAGCAAGTTCTTTGCCGCCTTCAGTGCAACCTGTAACAGCTTCTCAAGCGTGTGCAT
The DNA here is from genome assembly GCA_020205605.1 of Panax ginseng. Taxonomy (NCBI): domain Eukaryota; kingdom Viridiplantae; phylum Streptophyta; class Magnoliopsida; order Apiales; family Araliaceae; genus Panax; species Panax ginseng. The sequence continues at coordinate 88,407,372 of CM035144.1, forward strand.
CAATTGTGGAGTTATGTCAACTAAGACGGGATTTGTATTATTCAGTCGTATGAAGTTTGATTGTAAAGATGATGAACAATCATGTATCAGATGCTTTTATTTAATTAATAATATTTTAGTTTTTTTTTGTATTTCTGTCATAATTTGTTATGGGGTTATTGAGACATAATTTTTTTTGTTTATAAAATAATTTTGACATTCATTACATAACAAAAGAAAAGACAATATTTATATCGTTACAAATCATAACAAATTTCATTGCACATGAAAAGTAACCGATAACGTATAGTGTCGTTGCTAATTGATAATTACTTTTGTTGCTCTCTAAAAATAATTACCTTTGAATAGTATCGTTGCTAATTCATCATAATTATCCATAAAAAAACCAATGACAATGCAAAATTTCGTTGAGAATTAATATATAACTGGTTTATTTTGCACATTTAGCAACAAACATCGTTACCAAAAAGTACACAATTAGCAACGAAAACTAATTAAGACAACAATTTCTATATTGTTCAGTAATGGCAAACTTCGTTGGCAAATATGTATCAAATGCAACGAATTTTATCTTTGTCAAAAAATAAAAAAATTATTTTCGTTGCCAATTAGGCATATTTTTGCAACGAAAATTGTTTTTCAGTAACAATTTCTTAATAAATTTTCTACAAAATATTGTGTTGCTAAATAATTTATGATTTTACACGAAAAAAAATTTCGTTGTGAAATATATTACTTTCTGCAACAGAAAAAAAATTCGTTGTTAGACAATTAGCAACACTCATTTTGCAACAAAATGTCCAACGATCGAAAAATCGTTGCAAATGGCATTTGGCAACGAAATTTTGCACATTTAGCAATAAAAACTATTTGTGGCAAAAGCACCATTTTTTGTAATGTAAAATGCGAGAGAACTATCCTCAACTGTTTACTTAAACTGTACTGTTATTTTGAGGATGAAATTCTTATTAGTGGGGGTGAATGTAAAAACCCAAAACCCTAATAAGCTAGACTTGGATATGTAAATTCAGTTATATTAATAAAATCTATCCATTCTGAAAGTGTTATGTGTTAATATATACTCTATTTAACAAATTAGGTCAAATAAATTTTTGTCCGCAAATCGACGTGCTTGACACCTCGTGCTTAAAAATTTTCTTCCAAAAATGGACTTTTTAGTATATTTGTTTAGACAAGTTGCTTTGTCGTGCTTACACTAAAAAAATACTTTGTCGTGTTTGTTAGGATTTGTGGAAAATCTAAGTTAGGAACGCTAGATTATAAACCCTAACCCTGGATTACAAACCCTAACCCTAATTTATAAACCCTAACCCTAATTAGCTAAATTAAACCCTAATTAGGTTATCTTAACACCTAATCATGATTATTAAACTTCAATTAGGTACTAATAAACATCATTAAGTAACCCTAATCATAAAAAATAAAATCCTAATCAAGATTAACGAGGATTATGGCAAAATTAAGCTACTAATCTAACCTAACTAGCTCACAAGTAGGTTAGGAGTCACCAAACCAAGTCCCAAGGGTGCACATGGTCTGGCAACCTTCCCTGTAACGCCCGAGAAAATCAAATTTTTATGTGAATTAAACTTTTATTTGATTATTTGAATTAAATGAATTTAATTGATTATTTATGTGAGTAAGTTGTATGAAGGTCATTCTATGACCTAGAATGTGCGGATGTGGTTAGGATTCTGGCTATGTGCTAGGATTAATTGTTTTGAATTTCTAAGATGAAAATAAAAGTTTTTCGAGAAATTTCTGTAAAAATATTATTCATCCGTTTCTGCTCGGGAACTTAATTTGAATTTCTGAGAAACGCGTAATGATAGAATTGTAAGACGAGATGGAATATCCAATAATATTTTAGTATAATATGAAGATTATTACGACATATAATACGAATATCGTATGATTAGTATACGAAGAGAATACGAGAGTTATACGAGTAGAATATGATTAGTTATTAATGGACTCTTAGTAATTGGACTTTGTCAATTCTAATTAGACTTGGATTATGTCAAGCCCAAGGTTATGTAAATCAAGCCCAAAATAGGCCCAATATGATTTAACCCTAAGCTCGATCCAAGAAACCGAACCGTGGATCGACCTGATGCATCACTATATGGGTAAAACCCATGTGGGCAACCCATGTGGGACCCAAAAAGCCATGTGGGCAGGCCACTTGGTGGCCAAGTAATTTTTTTTACTTGGTTGCAAAGTAATGAATAGTAAGGAGGTGGACCAAAAGACCATTTTGCCCTCCATTTGGTTTCCTATATAAGTTAAGCTAGCTTGGTTCATTTGGTTGTTTTAAAAACATTGACCAAAATTTTGAGAGAGAGAGAGAAGTGATATAACAAGTAATCAAGAGCATCCAAAGCAAAACATTCAAGTTTTACATAAGAACGCGGAGAACATTAAGGTAATATTACGTAAACCTTAGTCTTCGATTCTTTTATATTTATTTTTCATAGAGAATCATGAATTGGTGGAGCATGTCTCTTCCGGAGTAATAAGGATGGCTATTAGTGAATTAAAACATTGATAAGCCATGTATAAGTAGGAATCATAAGCGTTTAAGTAAGTTTAATGGCGGAAAAACCTTTAATCATTGATTTGGTTGTTGATGGACAAATTGAAAGCCATCATTTATAGGGTATGTGTATACTGCTTGGTTAGGTTATAGATAATGAATCAATGGATTGGTTCCATTTGATTTGGCGTATAAAACACGAGTAACGAAGTTATGGCAAAATTTATGAAATTAGGCGTTAAACGTTGAAATCATATAATTTTCGGATTAGTAGTCAAAACTTACCGTTTAATTTAAAAACCCTAGTTTTCAATGGCGTAACATAGAAAAATGTATTCAAGAGTCGTGGACTTAAGAATGGTCGAATTCTGACTTAGAACGAAGAAAACGAGTTATGAACGCTCACGAGTGATAACGAACGCGTAATAGAAGTTAAAAAAGTGAATCCATTGTTAACGGATTTAAAAACTACTTTTATCTGAATAGAATCGTAGTACATGGAATGTGTGAGAAAACGGCTTTTGAACGAGCCAATTCTGACTTAAAACAACTAAGTTATGAGTCCGAGAAGAATCGAATTGGAAAATGTAAAAATTTTTCAAGGGCTCAGGGTAGGCACCGCAACGCCACCCCAAGCTATAAAACCTGCGCCGTAGCGTCGGGTAGGGAAAATTAACTACTACAGAATGGCACGGCAGTGTCACTTATATATAAGAAGTCTTGCACCATGCAATACGAGACAAAGAGTTAGCTATCTTGTTAGTTGAAGCCAGCATTTCAATGATGTATCTAAAAAAGTTGCCGCATGAAGACCGTGAAGGAAGAATTGTCAAACTTAGTTGTTTATGAACCCAATTGTTTATTCAATAATGATGGGGCATGTATATACTTATTATATATGATAAGACTAATCTTAAATCACTTGTATAGCGATGACTTTAGGAATTGAACATGATTTGATAGAAAGTAAACTAAGAACACAAAGTGTGAGTAGGTGAATCATATTCGATCACTATGGTATTTAACCAAGGGTCTTTGAGTATTGATTGAGAAACATAAGATCGTTAATAAGCCATAAGGAAGAATAGTAAGACAAATCAAGTTTTATTAATGAAATAAATTCGATTGAGTTATAGAAGAGAAAGAAGTTGGTAAAAACAATGTGATTAGATTGTTTGGTAGCTAATTACAGTGTGCTATGTGAATATATCATGTAGAGACTGTAAAGACCAAGAACTGTAGAATTTTATTTGAAGATGGTTGACGACAAGTTTTCTTAATGCTTTTCTAACCTTCGTGTTAGCCAAGTTTTCTATTATTCATGTTATGAGATGCATGAATTATTTTACAAAAGAGTCAATGCCAGTTTTAACTCGGCTAGATTAATCTTAAGAGTTAGATTGATTTGTTTATAAGTCTTTCAATATAGTATTGTTAACGCTATCCTATGCCAAATATTTGTTACGGATTCAAGGTAAGCTTGAGTTTGAACAAACAAATGTATTTTACATCAATTATTCGATGGGCACGCGAGGTTGCCAAAATTTAAACGTAGATACGTTTAACGGATAAGTGTTAATCAACAGAGAGTACTATAGGCTGATCACCTAGAAGTGCTCGTAAGATATATAGGACTTACATACTTAGTTCCGGGTTATCCTTTTTCATGAATGAAAACCAAAAGAGAATGTTCACGGTCTATTGACCAACTCAGAATTCCTAAGTTATTATATGTACTCTAGAATTGTTTTATGAAATGAAAAGTACTATTTAATGTTTCATAGTACTTCATAGCTACTTGTTCAGTTATTGAAGATAATCATATAATTCTCGACATGGTATTTGTATTATCTATTGCTAGACTTGCTGAGCTAGTTATGCTCACTTCTTGCTTGAATTATATGATTTCAGCTAAGGCCAAAAGAACTGAGGATCCCAGTAGGGATAAAGGAAAAGATAAGATGGATAAGTAGATTATCCTATAATAGACTAGTATGTTTGTAAGAATCATATTATGATAAACAAAGAACGTATCAGTTACAGAACCTGGGAAAAAGGATTTATTGTTATTATTGTAATAAGAATATTGTAAGACCCCAACTTTTTAATAAAGATGATTTTTCTATAAATATTATTTTTAAATATTCTAGAATGAATTTGATATAATGTTATAGTTGTGGGTAATATTTATAAATTTTGCAAAGTACGCAAGTTGTTATAAAATATTCGTTTGGTCGGGGAATATTCTTTTTGTCGTGGAATATTCGTACGACAACACAATCATTGGTGGACCCCACAACGAAATTATTGTCGGAGTTAGAAAATGACAAAAATATTTTTATGAAAATAACGGCGGAAGTGTTACACAATTATCTTGTTGGAATACGGTGGTTAAAATCAAGAATACAGCGTTGTTGCAAAATAGCATACCAGATTGCACAATATTTTTGAATTATTGATTCTTACGTAAGAAGGCACTACTCAATAATTGTTACAGTAATTACAATTTAATATTTTATTGATTCAATAATTGCTACATTGATATTTTGATTCAATAATTGTCATTTTACGATATTTCAAATTATCAAATCAATAATTTATTTAAATATATTATTATAATATTATATTATAGTAGTATGATGTGATTATATGATAGTATGTTTTTTTTTTATAATTTGAATGGTAACATTATTATAGTAAATTCATGGTATAAATTAAAATGAGGTGGAAGAGAACAATTTGAATTTGAATTCTGATGATGTCATCGGAACGATGAGGTAAGCAATGATGTCATCGGAAGGATGATGTAAGCAATGATGTCATTTGATCGATGATGTAAGCAATGATGTCATATGATCGATGATGTAAGCGATGATGTCATAAATTATGGCAAAAAGACTATTTTACCCTTACTCTACCAAGCTTATAAATAGAAGCTCATTCCTTCATTATTTTTCACGAATTCACTAAAGCTATAGAGCGAGAAAGAATAGAGAGAATAAGAGAGAAAGAAGAAGAATCTTCTGTTACTACAATATTGCGGTATCCAATTTCCTACTAAGGTAAGGGGTATTATTTCTTTCTTATTCATGAAGAGAACTTCTGTTATTCCATTCTTTATTATTCTGTTGGAATAACCTGTATACGCGGACTACCCTATACTTGGTGAAATTCTTCTTTTATTCTATTCTTTATCATTATGTTGGAATAACCTGTCTATGCGAAGTACCGCATACATGGTAAAATTCTTATGTTATTCCATTTTTATTATTCTGTTGGAACATCCTGTCGGTGCGTTATGCATGACCTGGTTCCGTTATTTATTATTCTGTTGGAATATCCTGTCTGTGCATTTATGCATGACCTGGTTCCATTATTTATTATTACATTTGAATATATCACATGCATGCGTTTATGCATGACACGATTCTATTATTTATTATTTTGTTGGAATAACCTGTCTGTGCGATCTATCGCATGCCTGGTGATTTCTTTTGTTATCCCATTCTTTATTATACTCAGTTGGTTAAAGTTTTGACTTATATACTCCATGAAATTAGTGGAATATCCTTGATATTTGCGCTTCATCCAGTATCTTTTCATGAAAATATTCTTCTGAGCATTCTTGAGTTTTACTCTACAAAGAAGTATCATGTTGACAATTTGGACGTTATTAGTTCCTGGATAAATTAATTCTTGAACTTGTTTTATTGAATTCTTATATCATTGTCATCATCCTCATGCTTATATTATGTTGAAAGTCATCTGTGGCCTGTAGTGCATAGATGGACTTGGTGTGATTATGACAAGGGATTATTCGGTGTAATCATGACCGTAATGTTATAAATGATGTGGAAAAAGTCCTTATTGGCCTGCAATGCATTGATGGACAGTTGTTGGCATAATCATGACCATTGATGAATACACGAATATCCTTGGCCGTACATGGATAACTTGTGGTTGTGATACTAATGAATATCCTTGGTCAGAAAAGGGGGATGATGTGGATTATTTATTAAAATTTGAGTCTCAAATGATAAAAGTGATGAAAAACCTTTTAAATCATAAAAGATAGTAGATTTTATTCTCTACTTGACTCTTTTAATGGATTGCTTGTTTCGCTGCAGTTAAACTTGATGTTTGTTATATTTTATCAGTTTAACATTGTTGAAGGCTAATAATAATTTATTCTACATTATCTTAGTCATAATATTTCTTCTTTGGGCTAGTTGAGCTCACCCTTTCTTTCTTTATTCTCTTTGAAATGAGAACGTGGCTTGGGACTAGTCGGGGAGCGAGTGACGGTCCAGATGATAGTATTAGTAGTCCTCACTATTCTGTTAAATAGTGTGAAAATAAATGTAAAGAGGACTCTTTTGAGTGTGGATATTGTCTAGATGACAATATTCTTATTAAACTCTTAGTTTACGTTTTGTCGTATTTTACACGACAGCTGTATTATTAAGTTGTATTTGAATTTTGTACCATATATTTGGCGACTCAAGATGGGTGATGTATACCTATTTGGGGGCGTCACAAATATAGTAAATACAATCATTTTGATATTGTTTCAATGGAATGAATGTATAGTTATGAGTACAGTGTAGCACCATATCTTTTGGTTGAAAGTACCCGGATTTGGGGGTGTCACAGGTTTGTATCAAAGCATTAGGTTATAAAACTTAAGGGGGGAAGAACCTTAGGCTAATAACCTTGTTAGTAAATGAGAAGTTAGAAGGAATCGAACTTGAGTAGAATGAGTTAATTAAGTATTGAGGAAACTCAGTACCGAAAGATTTAAAAGATGGAAATTAACCCTAAATAAACTAAATGTGATTTGTGCTTATATTATTGTGTATTATGTACTATTCAACATGTTATGTGTTATTGTAGATGTCCATCGATAGCTCCATGTATAGGGATATACATGTGGTGAGTGAAGAGTCCATAAATCGAGTAGAGCCAGTACCAGTGCCAGTGGCGGGGGTACTAGTAGTGATCCTAGTAGAGTCCGAGCCGGAGGAGGACTATTCAGATGAGGATTATTCCGAGGGGGATATGGAAAACTTGGGATCGGTGTCATATCCCGATATGGTGGTCAATGTGGTTGAGGATATGGAGGTAGCATCGTTTAATACGGTGGTACCTGCACTAGAGCCAACACCTCCAGACGCAATGAAGACATTGTATCTAGTGGTGCTTGACCGGAATGTACAACTACGCAATGTTGTGCAGAACCAGAATGAGAAGATTAGTGATCTCTATGAAGCGAAGGAGTCTGCAAGAAGCTGATTTTGAATTAGAGCATGACGAGAAGGTGCTCATGACGGATAAGGCAAGGGATTATAAGAATGAGGCCATAGAGCTTCGTAGAGAACTGGGTGAGAAGAACCAGAAGATAGCACGAATGTCTTACATCCATGAGAGTGCTCATGAGGATTTCAAGCTAAAAATTGCTTGTTATTCCATTGAGTCGAGATAGACTCGACATACTATTAGTTGAGATATTATGTCAATTCTTGCGAATCAGAAGCATGAGAATGTTGTCATGCAGTATTAGTATTAGATGGAGGAGGTATAGATCGATAGATCTTTTTGTATATCTGTAGTGACGTAAAACCCACTTTTGTATAATTAAAGGGTAGTCTTTTTCTAAATCCTAATTTTTGTGAAAGTCAATTGCGGGATAGAAATAAAATAACTTTGGCTATGGAATCAAATTGTAAATAGTTTTGAACTATGAAAAAGCATATTAATATAATGAAGTTTTTATTAAATGTGCTTCATGTGGTATGAGTTGTTATTGATATATAATAACTAAGCAAGCAACTAGATAATAACGAAAATTTATTTATTTAATCAGAAAAAATGTCGCCAAGAAGAAGACAACATAATCAGGAAGCTGAATCACATAACGATAACCAAGGGGGTCAGCATAACCCTATGCAAGAGTTCGTTAATTTATTAACGGTTGCATTTAACCTAACCGAGGGTAGAGCACCCACGGTACCTAGGGTATCCAGAATGACTACCTTTAAGGAATTCAAAAATGTAGGTTCGCCGGAGTTCAAAGGAACTACGGATCCAATAGAGGCCCAGATATGGGTAAAGGAAATAAAGAAGGCGTTTGTTATTACAAACGTAGCAGAGGCACAAAAGACTTCTTTTGCAACCTACATGATGAAAGGAGAAGCCAACTTCTGGTGGGAGGCTCACCAGGGTGGGGCTAGAACAGATGCTGTTACGTAGGAACAGTTTAAGAAGGTTTTCTTTGAGAACTATTTTCCTACAAGCATGCAGGGGAGAATGGAGATTAATCTCTTAGAACTTAAACTAGGGGACATGACGGTTCCATAGTATGCGACAAATTCAATGAATTGGCAAGGTTTGCTCCAGACCAAGTGGACACTGAGGAGAGGAAGGCTCAAGGTTTGAGTAGGGACTGAAACCCTGGCTCTATAGTAGGATTTCTGTTTTCTAGAGTGCTTAATATGGAACCATTATGGAGAAAGCAATCATTGCAGAGGGTGATAGTGAGGCTTTGAGCCAATACCACAAAGAAAGAAAGAATAAGATCAAAGGAGAAGGAGGACCCAAGGTGGAGGGAACTAGTGGTAGTGAGAGTATGCCCAAGAGGAAGAGTTTTAACTCCAGGAATACTGAGGTAAAATAAGGGGATCCTTAGCGAAGGATCGAAGCATGCAAGACATGTAGAAAGACTCATCTAGGAGTCTGTCTGAAAGGGAAGTCAGTTTATTATAACTGTGGGCATGAGGGTCATATATCACCCAATTGTCCTAATCCTAAGAAGAACTAGGGCTGTTTTGTTTGTGGGTCGATGGACCACATGGCAAGAAATTTCCCAAAGAAGGGGTCAGAGGGTAGTAAGCGTACTGGTAGTGGTAAGTTAGCCATTACTGGACCAACACCATCGTCGAGTAGACCCACGACTCATACTTTTAATATGACTGTCCAAGATGCGGTTGCATCGGCGGATGTAGTAGCAGGTATCATTCCAGTCAATGAAGTAAATGCTACTTGTTCTTTTATAGCATGTGAATTTGCGAAGCGATTAGGTTTATTCCCAGACAGATTAGAAATACCTTTAGATGTTAAGGTAGCAGATGAAGATATAATTCCCATTGAACACATTCATAAGAATTATTGCGTAGATATTAGAGGTAACAAATTATCGGTAGATTTAGTACCGATAAGGTTGAGAGAAGTTGATGTAATTCTCGGTATGGATTGATTGATTAACCATAAAGCGATAATAGATTGTCATAGGAAAAGTGTGAACCTTTGGCTTTCTAAGAAAACCAAGGTAGCGTTCTACGATAGTAAATCACCGAGACGCTCTATTTGTTTAACCATGACACAAGCTAGGAAGATGTTGAGAAAGGGGTGTATAGGATAACTATGCCATGTTGTGGATACCTAGAGAGTGGAAGCATCATTGGAATAGATACATATAGTACAAGAGTTTGCGGATGTATTTCCAGATGAATTACTAGGTATTCCACCGAATAGGGAGGTCGAGTTTGTGATTGATATGTTACCAGGTACGACACCAGTTTATAGGGCACCATATAGGATGGCGCTAGTAGAGATAAAGGAGTTAATAGTTTAATTGCAAGAACTATTAGATAGGAAGTACATTCAACCGAGTGTGTCTCCATGGGGAGCACCGGTATTGTTTGTAAAGAATAAGGATGGATCGTTACGACTTTGTATCGACTATCGAGAGTTGAACAAGTTAACGATTAAGAATAAATACCTATTGCCCAGGATCGATGATCTATTTGATCAGTTAAAAGGGGTAAAGTATTTATCTAAGATAGATTTGCGTATGGGGTACCATCAGTTGAAAGTAAGGAAGGATGATGTACCTAAGAAGACAATCAGAGCTCATTAAGGTCATTATGAGTTTTTGATTATGTCATTTGGGTTAACTAATGTGCCAGCCACATTTATGGATATGATGAACAGCGTGTTCAAACAGTATTTGGAAAAGTATGTTATTGTGTTCATTGATGATATTTTAGTCTATTCTAAGACGCTAGAAGATCATGCTGAACATTTAAGGATAGTGTTGGAAATAGTACATAAGGAGAAGTTGTATGCGAAATTCATGTAGACACTCAAAATTTTTTGCACACCTGTTACTAACATTACAGGAGGGCAGATTCGTCTTTCAGAGATAACCCTGGAAGACAGCTTATATCTATTCCGGATACTACCGAAAGTTCAATCATAACCCTGGAACACACACCGAGAGTATCAGTTCCAACCTTAGAGATAACCCCAAGTTTCATCCTTGGAGATAACCCCAAGGAATGCCGTTGTAGTTCCTGCAATAACCCCAGAAATGCTTTTTTCAAATGCATGTTGTAACGCCCCGAAATCCAGTCTATCTTCACACTCGGATTTCGTACGTCACGATCCCATCTTTCATCCAACTTACATCATTATATACTGAAATATAAAAACATACACTCTCAAATCTCAGGTTCTAAAAACCTTATAACCTTTCTCATTACATATAATGATAAATACATTATTCATTTCATTTTACAAGAGTGACTTTTATCTGCCACCAAGGATACATAACAGTTCATTAAACTAATCTAAAGTTCATTTAACTTATTTTATATTACAATTCTTCACTTGATCTTCTCGCTCATCCACATTCTGAATGGCACTTCATCTGGATACCGTCAGCTTGATCTTTACGGGATCCTTAAGTTCTTCTAACATTGCTCGCTGAAAATGTTTTTCATTTAAAGCAAGTGTGAGCATTCAATTGCTCAGCAAGTCATAGCAGTTGAACAAACAACTTCAAGAGTGTAAACGTTCCTTTAGAACTTCGATAACCGAACAAAGTTTATAAAGCAGCTTGAATAATAGGAATACTCTCGATTCCTATCATTTTAAAACAATATTCACTTTCATTTTAAAATACTTTCAGTCTTTTACCTTTTTCATACACATTCTGTCTGGCTAGAATCATTAGCACATACTTAACAATAACGGATCATGTATAAACAGAGTATTCTCTTATTGAGTAGTTAAATCACAGAATAGTTCATCTCATAGAAACACCAAAGTGTTCACATTGTGGCTCAAGGCCTTATACGTTCTACCACCTTGTACAAATATCGTACATTCGCATATAGACAGAACTTCTCAAGTTCAACATCTGAGAAGTTTTAGAAACTAGCATTTATTTAAAATATGAATGAAGTTAGGAAACTTGCCTTACGCACAGCTATAGCTTACGCTGAACTGCTCATTCCAGTTCCTATGTAGCACATAAGAAAAACAACATATACACTAATTAGTCATGAATATTTGACTCATGCATTAGTTTACTTAACTTTACTTCTTAGGGTTCGCGTTCTTGCAACCTAAGTTTACGCGACCACTTTCATTACCGTTCTACGACTTCATAACATACGGAGATGTCTTACTTATACGTTCATCCTCTTTGATGTTTTACATTTTTATCTTCTTCTTATAACTTCTCTAGGACTCAGCACACATCGCTTCTCTGCTAGTAGTCCATATGGTACTCTGAGTGGTTTCCCACAAACAACCAACAAACAAGTTCCCGTCTCATCTACATTGCCCATAACAGTGAGTTAGATCGGTTGCCAGTTTTGTATATACCTTCGCTCTCTGAAGGAATTATTTAGCCCAGCTCCAATATGTCAACCATCAAAGGTTACGATTGTACTGCAACTTAACTTATCTTAACTTATCCGAACTTATTAAACTATAATCTTCGTTAAGTTAATTTCTCATTCCTTATGGCTTCCTGGAAACTAAATGCCACCCCTCAGGATTCATTCTTATACGACTCGCCTTCGGCTTTCATTACTCTTATTATCATTCATTACGGCTTTCTCAATAATTCATGTCTTACTTACTACCTTTGTCAACGTCTAGGTCATACAACCAGGGTATACTTAGAACATTCGTTCGACGCGAATACGATTCACGAAGATCGTTTACGTATTCAACGTTCACGTTGCTCGTCTCTTAATCTCTCATTCAACCTTTACTCAAGGTTTTAATCGCTTTCGATCGTTATCCATCCCATGAACCCCATGTTCATTATTCATTTTTAATGTCAAAGCCATACTGTTCGTTGTATGCTACGACCGATCGTTCATCGCAACATCATTGCATTTGTAGCGTCTATACGCTTTACACTTATCTCTCACTACCATGTCATAACATCGAAATGTTATTCATTACCCTCGCTCCCCAACGTCTAGGGAATCATAATCATAGCAATCCCCCACGTTTGTTTATCACGACTATGGTCCCCGGATATCGGTTACGTAACCCGCGTTCACATTCTTTATCTTTTAATCTCGATTAATCTTTTTGTTCAACCTTCATTAAAGGTTTAATTCACTTGTTTAAGTGTTACATAAGTGAACATTATGTTCTTCATTTAAATATGAATGAAGTTAGGAAACTTTCCTTACGCACAGCTATAACTTACGCTGAACTGCTCATTCCAGTTCCTATATAGCACATAAGAAAAACAACACATACACTAATTAGTCATGAATATTTGACTCATGCATTAGTTTACTTAACTTTACTTCTTAGGGTTAGCGTTCTTGCAACCTAAGTTTACGCGACCACTTTCATTACCGTTCTACGGCTTCATGACATATGGAGATGTCTTACGCTGTCCAAAAAAGGTTTGTACACCTTAATCGGATGCTCGGATTGAAGTTCTGCAAGTTCGAGCGGACATCACAAAGGCATTTGCAGTGAGCGTACTTGAGGCGGCGAGACTGCAGAGGCAGGGCACCTTTAGCAAGCAACAGATCTACGAGGCCGCCTTAGTACACTCACCAGTACTACCAACTCTATAAATATAGAGCTTGGGGTGGCCATTTTAAAAAAGGAAAAGGCGAGGAAGCCCTGTCAAATTTGATCTGTACACACCCTATATTGAGTGCTTTCTCATTTTAAACACTAGTTAGCTCATATATAGCTATATTTTTACCGGCGGGAGCTGAGTGTTCATCCACTTAGAGTCATAAAAGTCTTCTTCGGTAGCCCACTGTAAGCCTTCTTACACACTATAAAGCCTTTCTCTTCATCTTTGCACACATTATTCTTCACATTGAGAGTCGTTTTGTGTGTGTATGCTCAAACTTCAGTCCATGGCTTTCATTTCTATCTATCTATATATATACTTATATATGTATATATTTATATATGTGGACTAACATTATCGAGTTATGCCTCGATTGAGCCTAGACTTATGTCTGGAGCATTTACTTGCTTATATATATATATATATATATATATATATGAACTGTTGTCGGATTATGTCCGATGAGCCTGGATTTTATATCCGGATCATTTACTGCTTATATATATATATAGAGCGAAAAATCGCTGAAATGATAAACCGAGCCAAGATTGAGAAATATCTTGTGCGTTTACCGCTTTTATGGACAAAGTGAATGGATAATTCAAATGCTAGAAGATATGTTAAGATCTTACGTTATGGATTTCAAGGGGAGTTGGGACGAACATCTGACTTTGGTGGAATTCGCGTACAACAATAGTTTTCATGCTAGTATAGGCATGCCGCCTTATGAAGCGTTATATTAGAGGAAGTACAGAACTCCTCTGTGCTGGGATGAAGTAGGTGAACGTTAAATGTTGGGACCTGAGATGGTACAACAGATGGCAGATATGGTAAAGTTAATATGTACTCGATTTGTAGCAGCTCAAGATAGACAAAAGAAGTATGCAGATCCTCACCGAGAGAAGAGGGAGTTTGAGGTAGGGTCATATGTCTTTCTTAAGGTATCGCCTTGGAAAGGGAAGATACATTTTGGATAGAAAGGGAAGTTAAGTCCAAGGTTTATAGGACCTTTTAAAATTTTAAGAAGGGTAGGAGAGATAGCTTATACCTCCAGAAATGGAACGTATACATCATGTGTTTCATGTGTCTGTGTTGCGTCCTTATAAACCGGACTACAAACACGTAATAGAGTATGAATCTATTCAGATAGAAAAAGATTTAATGTATGAAGAACTTCCAGTTCAGATTGTTGATAGGAAGGAACAAGTCTTGAGAAATAAGATAATGCCTTCGGTGAAGGTAATTTGGAGGAACCACAATGCCGAAGAATCAACGTGGGAACTCGAGAGTAAAATGAAGGAAAATTTTCCTCATTTGTTTATGTAATTGTATCGAGATTCTGGGGACAGAATCCTTATAAGGGAGGGGGGGGGAGAATGTAACGCCCGAGAAAATCGAATTTTTATGTGAATTAAATTTTTATTTGATTATTTGAATTAAATGAATTTAATTGATTATTTATGTGAGTAATCTGTATGAAGGTCGTTCTAACCTAAAATGTGCGAATGTGGTTAGGATTCTGGCTATATGATAGGATTAATTGTTTCGAATTTCCAAGACAAAAATAAAAGTTTTTCGAGAAATTTTTCGTAAAAACACTATTCATCCATTTCTGCTCGGGAATTTATTTTGAATTTCTGAGAAATGCGTAATGATAGAATTCTAAGACGAGATGAAATATCCAATAATATTTCAGTTATGGCAAATGAAGTTTTTGCTTGCGGACTTAAAACCTAAGGGTTAGGAAAAGTGAGTTTCGAGAATGGAATGACTACGTATAATGATTAGGGTTGTTATACGTGAGAAATACGAGTATGGTACTAGTTATTATACGAGTATAGTATAAAAATTATTATGACGTATAATACGAATATCGTACGATTAGTATACGAAGAGAATACGATTAGTTATTAATGGACTCTTAGTAATTGGACTTTGTCAATTCTAATTGGACTTGGATTATGTGAAGCCCAAGGTTATGTAAATCAAGCCCAAAATAGGCCCAATATGATTTAACCCTAAGCTCGATCCAAGAAACCGAATCGCGGATCGACCCGATGGATCACCACATGGATAAAACCCATGACGGAAACCCATGTGGGACCCAAAAAGCCATGTGGCCAAGTAAAATGTTTTACTTGGTTGCAAAGTAATGAATAGTAAGGAGGTGGACCAAAAGACCATTTTGCCCTCCATTTGGTTTCCTATATAAGTTAAGCTAGCTTGGTTCATTTGGTTATTTTAAAAACATTGACCAACATTTTGAGAGAGAGAGAAGTGATATAACAAGTAATCAAGAACATCCAAAGCAAAACATTCATGTTTTACATAAGAACGCGAAGAACATTAAGGTAATATTATGTAAACCTTAGTCTTCGATTCTTTTATATTTATTTTTTCATAGAGAATCATGAATTGGTGGAACATGTCTCTTCCGGAGTAATAAGGATGGCTATTAGTGAATTAAAACATTGATAAGCCATGTATAAGTAGGAATCATAAGCGTTTAAGTAAGTTTAATCACGAAAAAACCATTAATCATTGATTTGGTTGTTGATGGACAAATTGAAAACTATCATTTATAGGGTATGTGCTTATTTCTTGGTTAGGTTATATACAATGAATCAATGGATTGGTTCCATTTGATTTTGTTAGTTCCCGGAGGCACAATAGTTATCTAGAAGGGGGGGGGGGGGTTGAAAAGATATTTAAAATTCTTTTTATTTTAGTTTGTCAGTTTTGATAATGATTTAAACACAACAGAATTAATGTTTGTTTGATCTCCCTTTTTAGATATAATGAGTTAATGAGAGTGAGGAAGTTATAACAGTTATAGCACTTATAGCAGTTATAGCAAGAATACAATAGACACAGCAGTTTTAAGTGGTTCAGAGCACTTAAAGCGCCTAGTCCACTCTTCTACTCATCGAGTAAGAAATCCACTAAGGATGTCTTTTACACTTTATGAATCTCACATATTCCTTCTAGACCAACAGTCTAGGAGCTTCTTAGTTCACTCTTGAACTCTTCAAGTCTAGCAAACTTGGTTCTTCATAGTTCACTTAGAACTCTTCAAGTCCTTCTGGCTTGGACCTCTTACTTCAGTTGATTGGTAGTTGTTGAGTTCTTGGTTGGTGCTATCTCCATTAAGCTCTTGTTCGAAAGAACTGAGTAGCTGTGCAAGCTTTTTCTTTTTCTCAGATCGTAGAGTTGAGCGTTGAATATTCTCTCTTTTTGTTCTATTGCTTGCTTATTGAATCATCTGCAGATGTCTTGCATATATGTGATCTTTAAAATCTACCCGTTGAATCCATCCGTTGAAGCATTTAATGCGTTTGACATTTCTGAACTTTGATGGAGACTTTTCTGCATATCTTCTGAATTGCATTCTGGCCCACTGACATAGCAAACTGCTTTCTCACCTAACATTTGAAGAGGTTCTTTCCTCTATCCCATGGTCATTTCCATAGCTTCTTTAATATGTCTCTTTGTTGCATGCTAAGGATACTTTCATGCCATTGGGACTGGTGATTACTTCAACGTTTGTAACCCATTCCACATTTGTTAAGATTTTATCTTTGAACAAATGATCAAGGCCCACAACTTTTGACACAGCTAGATGATACTCTACGATTCTTATCGTGGTGTCTTGCCACCTTGGTGCTTGATGCAACCAAGCGAGAACACTGCGATTGCTCTTAAGAATTGGCACACTACGATCTTCACTTGCTTGTCTTGCAGACTCTACGTTTCTGAGAGCACACTATGATCTCTGAGTTGGCTTTGACAAATGTCTGGACCACACTACGATCTCTGAGTTGGCTTCGGCAAACGTCTAGACCACTCTACGATCTCTGAGTTGGCTTCGGCAAATGTCTAGACCACTCTACGATCTTTGGAGAGGCCCTTCAAGGTAGTCATACTATGATCCTTGATGCTCTACGATTTTGCCTTGGTTTCTGCAGACTCTTGATCAGCTCATTAGACAACAAATCTGTTTGAAGCCCATCTATTACATTTCAAGATATAGATCAACCTAACATCTTTGATCTCTTTATCTATACATTCATTTACAGAATTATTAACATTGAAAGCTTAGACTAACGTAACAATTTTGATCTATCACTAAGTCCTTGTATATATATTCCTTGAAGGACTTTACATATAATCATGAACATTTACTTTAAACATCAAATCAAGATATGCATTCTTCCTACAATCTCCCCCTATTTGATGTTGACATAACCAAGGAGATTTGTTGTCATGATTATCAAATTCTATATGCAGTGCAACAAAGTAAATATGACTTAATATTTCAGTGAGCATCAGAATAAACATGAATTTATTGATGTTTTGAGGATAGCTATTACATTTAAACTTAGTTACATCAATAAGAGGCGAGTTTTAACTTATCTCTATTTCTTTTGCCTTTTTCTTCTTAGAGGATTTGCATATTCCTCAGCTCTTCTTCTCCTGCTAGCTTCGCCTCTTTGTATTTCTTCCAGCTCGCTTTGACTAAGTCTTTCATTATGATCGTGCCTATTCATGAATACAAGATCTCCAATTGGCATTCTTAGGCCTGTTGTGGTCACCTCGTGTGAGCTGGGAGAAGGGCTTTGACTTCTTAATGGTTGAGCCATGATAATTGGCTCATCATCAGATCGTTGAGTATGATGGCCAGATCATGGAGTCTGTTGATGATACTGCCTTGGAGGACTCCTTGATGATTGAGCAGAGAAAGTACATCTGCCTCTGCCCTTGCCGCCTTGATCTCCTTTCCCTTTATTCTCCCCCTTTATGTCAGCATCAAGGGTTCAAATGTCTTCTGAGAGGCGAGTCATTCCTTGGACAAGCTCGTTGAGTTGACTTTGAGTTTGAGCAATGTCCTCTCAATTTTCTTTGATAAGAGCATCAGATCGAGCTTCCATTTGTTAGAGGATGGCTAGAACATTGTTAGTCTGCTGTCCTTGGTTGACATAAAATTGTTGGAATTCTCTTACGATAGTTTGCAGATTGTTGAAGCTCTCCATCATAAGTTTATTCTGAGCTTCTTGTGTTCTCTATAAGACAAGAACAACATCCCTGTGTCTTTTGGCTGCGAGAAAGTGGATATAATCCTTGTCCTTTATGTTCTGAATCATTTCCTTGATGATTTCCCTAAGCTTCTTTGTGAGCTCAAAGCTTAGGGTGCTTGGGAGACTATTTGTAGCACTGATCATTTTTGTTAGTCTCATTTGAATGAGTTCAGTGTGTGCTTCAAGACTATCATCGATTTCATTGATCACTTTCTTTGACACATCTGATAAATCGGTTTTGGTGGGCAGTTTTGAAAGAAGTTCACTGAGTTGGGGAATATGTGGAGGAGGGGGTGTTCTCTTGTATTGATCTTGTAATGAGTAGAGGGCAACATCAAGGTTGAAGTAGTCATTTGTGGACGAGGAGAGAATATCGGATGGAGGGGCCTGTGTTTAGGCGTCTGGAGTACGTGGCTCTACGATTTGAGCGAGGGACTCTACGATGGGGCTAGAGTCAGTAATCGTAGAGATGAGAGGAGTTGGGATCAATATGAAGTTGGGCATATTTGGTTCATTAGTTACATAATTTTGGAATTCTGCAACTGAGAATTGATTTAGTTGATTAAGAACCACTTCCAACCATCTTGGAAATTCATAAAATTGGCTGAAAAAAGATAGTGGATAGTGATTAACTCTGAAAAAGATTGGGATATATAATACCCCATGCATAATTCTTGAAGAGGGACTATTTGTGATTAGCTGTTTGGCAAAGTTGAAGTTGCCTGGGAATCCATGAGCCAACACAAAGATGGCTGGATATTCTTTGAAGCTCCAAAATATGTGATTCCAGGAGTTTAGAATTTGAACTTGATGAAAAGGCATCATGGGTAGATAGGAGAACATCTGATCATAGTTAGCTTTCCAGTACCCATCATAGCCCACATCGATGATCTCGACCTCACCATCTTTGTCCTCTTCTCTGACTTCGTTCAAAGATTCCATTACATCAATGAATTCTCTTTGTTCTTGCTCTGGTTCTCTCTCATTTTCTGTAGGAGCAGCTTCTTCTATCATGGGGATATCATGAGGCTCCCCCTCAATGTGATCATCCATTTACATTTCCAGTGGCTCCCCCTCAGCTAGAACACTTATTAGGGTGAGAACTTTAGGTAGCTCCCCCTCAGCTTGAGCAGTGTTTTCTTGTCCAGCTTCGGATAGCTCATTCTCAGCAGTTATCCTTTTATCTTCCTCCTTTAAGGCCTTTTCATTGACAAAAATATATTTCTTGACAAGTTTTCTTCTGGACTTTTTAGGCTAAGCCACAGCCTCAACTCTTCCTTCAGCTTTAGCTCTGAACTGTTGATCAGCTAGAGTTTCTGGTGTAGCAACTTGTCTGGGGGAGGCGTCTAATATGGTCTCTATGATAGGTAGAGACTTAACGATCGAGGAGATAGATGGCCACTTGGGCTTGTGACTATTTTTGTTCTTCTTCAGCAGCTGTGAGATGGTAGCTCTGTCTTCATCTACCTCAACCTGCTGTTCTTTTCTTCTTAGGATTCTCAGAGTCTTAATGTTAGAAGACTCTATAGGTATATCAGTGGTAGACCCTTGGGGTTCTTCTACCATTTGAGCCTTTAGCTTCCTCTTGCCCTTGCTTTTGCTGACCAGGGCAGAGGTTTCTTCCTTATTAGTTTCTTCTTCATCTTCTTCAGTCTCCCCGACCATATACATATTTCCCAGAATCCCTGACTCCTTTGCACCAGCTGTCCTTCCACTAAACTCAGACATCATTCGTTCATTTTTAGTTGGATTTCTTTTCTAATTCTCGAACAATTGATGGGTCATTCGTCTGTTTGGATTGATTGATTCTCCTTCATCATCCCCTATCTTATCGCCCAAAGTAGACTGTAGGATGATACTGATGAATCGCCCATAGAGCATCTCCCCATAGCTCTTTGACTTCTTCGAGCTGAGAATCCACTTCCAGATCCATTCAAGCAAATAGGCTCCATAATTAAGTCAGATCCCACAATCGATGGCTATCATGAGCTTGAGTCAGACTTCATTTACGTAACAAGTGGGCTCGAGCTCTTGCAAAGATATGCATTTTATGACGCCCCCAAATTCGGACCTTCACTTGGTCACTCGAATTCGGTTCATCACGTTCTCATGGTAACACCACAATAACTAATAATCATACATTCACCACGAAAAATCTAAATTAGAATAATATACAATGATTTATTATAATTATTTCCCCAAGTCTCGCAACCTACAGTACTTAATAGATTACATAATAGTATCGAATAAAGACCTATTACATAATCCTACTTAAGTTTTAAACATAGTCCATAAATAATCTTAACATAACAAAATTGTTTTTAAACATAAAGGAACAAGCTAGTCGGTACCCTTGCCCTTGCCCTTGTCTGTTCCAGAGACACCTCCCTGTTCCTCCTTAACTGAAAGGTTTTAAATAAGTAAAGATGAGCACAAATTGCCCAGCAAGTAATATACAACAAGGGTGTAGGATATAATATCACAAGGTTTGAATTATCGAAGTGTCATTTCTAGGATAGTTCAAAGTATCAGAATAACATCATGGATAAGAAATATCAACAATTCTTTGAATAACAACGATAATTCAATATAAATCGACAGATATATATATATATATATATATATATATATATATGAATTCCACGACTATCAAGGTATCCAACTGAATAAACAATTTATACTGAGCAGTCACTAAGGACTATAGAACTTCCACTAGGGTTATCAATATTAAACTGATAGCAAAAAAATATCAAGTACTATAGATGATCAGTCTACAATACTTTACGTTATGCATAACACCACAATAATATTTATTCATCTGTTGGGGTTTCCAACAGCATAGACTCCCCTTACCAAAAGGGTTGTCCAACTCAGTTTCAAGATTTTCGCACCAATCAATTGGTTTGGACAGTTTTTATAAACATACATATAGTCTAGCCGGATCAAATGGCATCGACTCTTTCACAATATTCAAGATCAATACTAAGTTTAACATGAGTAATAACTTTCACAAGGGTCTAATCATATTAGCTCTTTCGAACGAGAAAGTAATATAACTTGTATTCAAGAGATAAGCTTATGGTATTCGTTGAACAATGAATGCAATTATACTTGCACAATAAGAGTAAGGTTTGGATACTTGCATAATCAAGAATGAAGTTCAAGGAAACTTGCTCAATAATAATTAGAGTAAGTTTAGGGAACTTGCCTTAAGCATAGTTTACCAAATATCGCTTATCAATACACTTTCGAATCCTATCATAATGTGATACGCATATAGGATATTCATTAGTTAAATGTGCTCATGCTTGATATGTAAGTTTAAATCCATATTTAAACATCTAACTTAGTTATATACTCTTCACATACTTCATTTCATACCTTACGTACTTATAACACAAAATCAATTTATAAGTCACCATGAAAATCAAAAAACATAGTCTTCAATCGTTGCTTTATAGTTTGCAAATACTTTTTGGACTTATCACTTGAAAGTCTATAATCACATCATTAAACATACTCATATCATTTAGCCTGCTTCTTAACACATTGGACATTTACTGGTCATATAATACTTGCTAGAGTAATAATACAAGTATGCAACTCCTACAAATTAATAGCGAGAAACCGATCCCATCGCAGATCAATGGCGGTCGGCGCTTAGTTTGTACTTAAGAGCAGTTGTCGCTAGCGACTCTCGATTCAAACTAGAGTGGTCGTTCTCTTGAAGGTCAAAGGCATACATGGTCGGTATACGTTCATTGTAAGACCCCAACTTATTATAAATAAAATTAAATTTCCTCTATTTATTATTTTGAAATAGTAAGGGTTGATTTGATTAATATGGTTAGGTATAGGTAAAATGCGCAAATTTTTCAAATATGCAAGTGGTTATAAAATATTCATTTTATCGGAGAATATTCGTTTGGTCGTGGAATATTCTTACTGTCGGGGAATTTTCGTACGACAGTGCAGCCTTGTGTGGGCCCCATAACGGAAAGCGATTGGATGAAGAAAATGACAAATATAAGTTGTTTATAAATAACGGTGTAGTTGTTACAGATTAATCTTGTTAAAATACTAAATTGGTTAAAACACAATGCTACACGATATTACACCAATTATTGATTCTTACGTAAGAAGGCACCACTTAATAATTGTTACAATGAGTTATCGCTCAATATTTTATTTTATTGATTCAATAATTGCTACGTTGATATTTTATATTATTGTTGTTTCAATAATTGTCACTACTGTGATATTTTCATTATCGGATCAATAATTCATATTATTTGAATAATATTATTAGATAACATTATTGGCAATGTCTAAAAAATTCTGTCTAAGGAGAGGTTGGTCACCTAATTGCGGCGCTAGTAAAGAGAAATCCTTATTGGAAAGCCCCCTCTTTCTGAAGAGCAATCATGGTCGCCAAGATTGTGATTCTGTAATATTATTTATGAATAATTAATTATTGATTTATATGATAAGCAAAATATTCATTTTATGTGGATATAGATGGAGAAAATTTTTAATGTGACAATTGTTGAAAATTGATATTTTATCTTTTTCGATAAAATAATTCATTTAAATATATTATTATATTTTAATAATATAATAATGGTGATATTTTTACAATGAATGTGAGATATATGAATAAATGAGGAGGAAGAGTATTTTTGTTACAAAAAATATTTAAAATATGTTAAACATGTTTGTGGGCCCCACCTTGTGACCGAAATTGGATTATATCTTGTAAAATCATTCGTTTATGGATTTCGGTTAACTTCTACTTGGAATTTGGAAAAACTTAAACTTACAAAGTTGTAGAGAATGGAATTTCCTATGGAAAGGACATGTGGTTTGAATTTTTCTGATAAAAGGGTAATTTATTATGAATTATTGAAGTTTCGAAGTTCCAGAATAATTGATTTTTGGAAGTTTTAATTATGTTTATTAAGAAAAACATTTTTTGGGCTACACTAACATGTGCAAAATGAGATGAGATCAGTTGTCTATGGTGGGCTTGAATTTTGTTAATTATATTAATATTATATTAGATTTTCTGCTTTGGTGTTCTAAGCATTTTCCTATAAATAGGGTGCTTAGGTTAGAATTAAAAATCACACCAGAAACTGAAGTTTTCTCTCTCTTTCTCTCTCTATATTATCGAGTGTATTCTCGTGAGTATTTTGATACTTTGAGTGTTGCTATATGGTGCAAGTTCCCTTCAGCACTATATCCGGTATTCCAGCTAGAAGTACAGTCTTTTCAAGGTAAGGGATATTTTTTTTTAAAATGATATTATTTCTTCTAATATCATTATGCCAGAATATTGGTAAGATTTTTCTTGTGAAATTCTTGTCTTTTAGTGTGTCGAGGTTCTTATTCACGATATCTGACTATTATTACGAATACGATTATTCACAAGAAAATTAAATTTTCATTTTTGTCCAAAATATCTATTATGGATACTAGCTTTGATTGTATCCATGTTTTGATCATTCTTGAATTTTACTTCACTACGGTTATTTATGAAGTATTTTTGAACTTGGATTGTTTGAAATACGAATCCTTAATATTTGTTCTTTTGTTTCATTGGATTCGTTTTCTTTAAAATATTTTTCATCATCCTCAGTCCTAAATAATGGTATTACTGAATATCGTTGGCCTGTAGTGCAAAGATGGTTGATTTTCTTATGAATATCTTTGGCTCGTAGTGCAAAGATGTATAGGTGTTGAGATGAACATGACCGACTGATGAATATCTTTGGCTTGTAGTGAAAAGATGAATATTTGATTCAAGATGAATATTGGTTGATGTTATAGGGATAAATATTGATGATGGACTTTTAAATTAATAGATTATAGTAGATTTCATTCTCTACGTAACTCTTCTATGAATTATTATTTCCGCGGTAAATATTGATCTGAAACTTGTTGTCTATTGTATTTTATCAGATTTTTCCCTGTTGAAGACTAACGATAATTTGTTCTATATGATCTTAGTCATAATATTCTTTACTGGGCTAGTTGAGCTCACCCTTTTCCTTTTTGTTCCATTTTTCTTCTTAGGAGGCGAGAATATAGCGAGTTCTAGTCGGGGTGTGGAATGATGGATCTAGAAAGTTGTCTTAGTAGTTCTCACCATTTTTGTAAAATAATGTACCAATAATTGTAATGAGGACTTATTTGGGTGTGAATATTGTCTAGATGGCAATATTTGTATTTAAACTC
Organism: Panax ginseng; assembly: GCA_020205605.1. NCBI lineage: Eukaryota > Viridiplantae > Streptophyta > Magnoliopsida > Apiales > Araliaceae > Panax > Panax ginseng. The sequence continues at coordinate 88,432,144 of CM035144.1, forward strand.
ACAGTTTATATGTTGTATTAATAAAGTTGTAGTTTTTTTCAGATTATGTTATTGATTGTGACTCAAAATGGGTGATGTATACCTATTTTGGGGGCGTCACAGTTGGTATCAGAGCTTAGGGATATGATCTCTGGCAGAGATCGGGGAATAGAACTAGGAGGAGAGAGATGAGTAGATCCTTCGCTAGTGTGTCCTACCTAAGCTTATTTGTTAGTTGGTCAGTATATAGGGATATTATGTGATATGTTGATTTCCTTAATTAACCCTTGTTTTATGGCAGTATTTGAGAATGTCGACTGAGAATGTTAACAGTGGAGTAAATGAGACCGTGGAGACACCTTTACTCACCAACGAGGAGAACGTGCAACAGGCTGATAATGTTCCTCTTGTGAACAATACCACTGAGTAGATGATGAACGACGAGATGTTTAGAAGCTTTTTGCAGTTTATGCAAAATCGAATAAGGAGACTCGTGCACAAAATCTGGGGTGGAAATGATAACAACGCATGATTTGTCACAAAACCAAGCGGTTCAAAAAGTTGGGACCACCGTAAGTGCGGGAAAGCGGATCCGATTAAACAAATCACCAAGATATTCGATGTTTTGGGATGCACGGAGGAATGAAGGTTTCATTTGCCACCTTTATGTTCCAGTAATGAAAGGCGATTCATTGGTGGGAATCGTGAAGCGTACCCATCCAACCCGCACTCAAAGATGTCTTGGGAGGCGTTTGAACTTTTCAATGACAAGTACTTTCACGAAAGTATTCATCGTATATGAAGGAAGTGGAGTTCATTAGACTAGAACAAAATAATATGATGGTGTCCCAGTACGAGGCAAAGTTTGCAGAGTTATCCAGGTTTGCACCTCATTTGGTGGAGAATGAGGAACGCATGACGTGGATGTTTCTGAGAGGTTTGAAACCCGACATACGTCAGTATCTCATTTCTCATAAATTTTCTCTCTATTCAGATGTTGTCAATAGGGCTTAATTATCAGCCCAAACTGCCCACAATAGTTCAAGGTATGCTATAATTGTGGAAAAGAAGGACATATCGCTCGAGATTGTACGGTAGTGAAACCAAGTCCAGCGGGGATGGTGACTCAAAAGGCTGTCCCAGAAAAGTCAAAGTCAACTGTCCTTGGAAGAGCGTTTGTCGTGACTGGTGAAAATGTGAGGAACCCAAACGAGGTGATCACGGGTAAGCTAATCATAAATTCTTGCGAAGTTTATACCTTACTAGATACCAGTGCTACCCATTCATTTATCTCTCCTGCTTGTGCTCAACGTTTAAACTTAACTCCAGAGAAATTAGACTTTGATTTATCTGTGGAGACTCCGTTAAGAGAAACTTTCATCACATCCACTGTTTATAAATCTTGTTTGATCCAAGTTGGCACCATCACATTACCTGTTGACCTTATCTCTTTAAAGATACTTGCTTTTGATGTGATTTTAGGGATTGATTAGTTAACTACTCATCATGCCAAAATTGATTGCTTTCGTAAGGTTGTTATTTTTCATATTCCTAACCAACCTGTTGTACGAATTCAAGCAACTAAACCATTAAAATCAATCATTGTCATATCTAGTCATAAAGCTATTAGTTTATTGAAAAACACATGTCAAGCTTTCTTAGCCCATGTTATGGATTTGAATAAAGACACGTCAGATTTGAATAATATTCCTGTTATTAGTAAATTTCGACGTGTTTCTCAAGAACTTCGGCCTACCCCCGAATGTGAAGTTGAATTCTTTATTGATCTTGAACTCGTACAAAGCCCATTTCTAAAACCCCATATCGAATGGCTCCTATTGAACTTCGTGGAGTTAAAGGTCCAACTACGAGGAGTTGTTGGACATCGGTTTCATTGGCCCTAGTACATCTCCTTGGGGTGCTCTGTTGTATTTGTAAAGAAGAAAGACGGGAGTATGCAACTTTGTATTGACTATCGAGAATTGAACCATGTCACCATCAAGAATAGGTATCCGTTACCTCGTATTGATGACCTGTTTGACCAGTTGCAAGGAGCACAATTATTTTCAAAGATCGATCTTCGTTCTGGATATCATCAGCTGAAGATTAAAACTGAGGATATTCCAAAGACTTCCTTCAGAACTCGATATGGGCATTATGAATTTTTAGTCATGTCTTTTGGATTGACTAATGCTCCTGCGGCTTTCATGGATATGATGAACCGAGTATTCAAGGACTATTTGGATCAGTTCGTTGTTGTCTTTATTGATGACATTCTCATATATTCCAAAAGCCGTGAAGATCATGAGCACCATTTGAAGCTGGTACTCCAAAGGCTTCGTGAAAACAAGTTATATGCCAAGTTGAAGATATTCGAATTCTGGCTTGAGCAAGTAGCATTCCTTGGGCACGTGGTGTCAAAACATGGACCCGACGAAGATTGAAGCAATACAAAGTTGGGAGCAACCAAAGTCGGTGACCGAAGTACGTAGCTTTCTAGGCCTAGCTGGTTATTATCGGAGATTCGTGGAAGGATTTTCTCAAATCGCTACCCCGTTACTCAACTGACTCGGAAAGATACAAAATTCGTATGGAGTGAGGAATGCGAAAAGAGTTTCCAAGAGCTTAAGAGGAGACTCATTTTAAGACTGTTCGACAATACCATCTGGTTCGGATGGATTTGTTATCTCAATGATGCTTGTGCAAAGGGTTAGGATGTGTTCTCATGCAACATGGGAAAGTCATAGCCTATGCCTCGCGACAACTTAAAGAATATGAGAGGAATTATCCTACTCATGATCTAGAGTTAAAGCATTGATGTTGCCGCTTAAAGATCCGGAGGCATTATCTATATGGAGAGAAAGTGGAGATATATTCAGACCATAAAAGCCTCAAATATTTCTTCACCCAAAAGGAACTCAATATGCGACAACGACGTTGGCTCGAGCTGTTAAAAGATTATGACCACACCATTCAATACCATCCTGGAAAAGTAAACGTGGTAGTTGACGCGTTGAGTAGAAGATCATATGCAGGAACGAGTGCGATGATATCAAGTATACGCATAGAACCAACTTTAATCGATAAAGTTAAAGTTGCTCAAGCCACAGACCCGGAGCTGATGCGTATAAAGAAGAAAGTACAAAAAGGTGCTATTCCATAAGCAAGAATCGATGAAGAAGGAATACTTCGAGTCCACTCCAGACTTTGTGTTCCTAATGATTCTGATTAAAAGAATAATATCATGATGGAGGCACACAATACACCATTTGCAATCCATCCTGGAAGTACCAAAATGTATCGTGATCTTCGACATACATTTTGGTGGAACAATATGAAGAGAGAGATTGCAAAGTTTATCTTGAGGTGTTTAACTTGTCAACGTGTAAAGGCAGAGCATCAAGTACCTAAGGGTCTGTTGCAACCACTTGAGATTCCGAAATAGAAGTGGGAACACATTACCATGGATTTCGTTATGGGTCTTCCCACGGTTTCTCAAGGTGTAAATGCTATTTGGGTTATTGTTGATAGATTAACCAAGTCTGCTCATTTCTTGCCAATACGGGAGACTTATTCCCTTGAACGTCTTGCTCATATATATGTAAATGAGATTGTGAGATTTCATGGCATGCCAGTATCCATAGTGTCGGATCGTGACCCAAGATTCACTTCACAATTTTGGGTTAGCTTTCAAAAAGCTATGGGAGCGCAGTTATGATTGATTGACGCATACCATCCTCAAAGCGGACGGACAATCGAGAGGACTATTCAAACTCTTGAAGATCTATTAAGACTCTGTGTCTTAGACTTCAAAGGGAGTTGGGATAAGTATTTACCATTGGTGGAATTCTCCTACAACAATAGTTATCAGGCAAGTATAGGTGTGGCTCCATTCGAAGCATTGTATGGACGAAAGTGTCGCTCTCCAATATGTTGGGATGAGGTGGGTGAGGCAACATTATTGGGACCTGAGTTGGTACGTATGACTACAAAAAAGATCCAAATGATTCGACAACGTATACAAATGGCTCAAGATTGACAAAAGAGTTATGCAGATCTTCATCGAAAGAACGTGGAATTTAGTATTGGGGATCATGTATTGTTGCGTGTTGCCCCATGGAAGGGAGTTACAAGATTTGGGAGAGAGAAAAGCTCAATCCACGATTTATTGGTCCATTTCAGATTCTTGACCATGTAGGAAATGTAGCCTATAGACTCATGTTACCTCCAAGTATGTCTCGTGTTCATAATGTTTTTCATATATCTGTGCTTCGTAAATATATGAAAGACCCGAACCACGTTATTGAGTTAGAACCGGATGAGATAGCCGAAGACTTAACGTACAAGGAGGTACCTGTCAAGATCTTGGATAGGAAGGAGCATGTCATACGTGTAAATGTCATACCACAAGTCAAAGTTTTTTGGAGGAACCATGCTATTGAGGAAATGACCTGGGAGTTGAAAACGGAAATGAAAGCGAGGTATCCTCACCTTTTCGAAATACCAGGTACGTACGTCAATTTCGAGGACGAAATTTCATAAGGAGGGGAGGTTGTAAGACCCCAACTTATTATAAATAAAATTAAATTTCCTCTATTTATTATTTTGAAATAGTAAGGGTTGATTTGATTAATGTGGTTAGTTATGGGTAAAATGCGCAAATATTTCAAATATGCAAGTGGTTATAAAATATTCATTTTATCGGAGAATATTCGTTTGGTCGTGGAATATTCGTACGACGGCGCAGCCTTGTGTGGGCCCCATAACGGAAAGCGATTGGATGAAGAAAATGACAAATATAAGTTGTTTATAAATAACGGCGTAGTTGTTACCGTTAATACTGTTAAAATACCCGGTGGTTAAAACACAGTAGCACACGGTATTACACCAATTATTGATTCTTACGTAAGAAGGCACTACTTAATAATTGTTACAGTAGTTACTATTCAATATTTTATTTTATTGATTCAATAATTGCTACGTTGATATTTTATATTATTGTTGTTTCAATAATTGTCATTACACAGTATTTTCATTATCAGGTCAATAATGTGACAACCCGAGAATTTAGACAATCTATGAAAATCATAATTGATTGATTTAAGGTTCAATATTAGGACCTAGACAGGAAATAAGTGTATGGAAATGTCAGTTATGTAATGAAATTCCAAGAATTTCAAAAGTGTTGAACAAAACTTGAATTATGTGATAGACTATAAGTGATAGTCTAGTAATGAGGTATAAGATTATGGTAGATTTAAAATTCTTTTGAAGAATTATCAGGGATAAGTATCGAAGTGAATACAAGTTGGTATATTTGATTAGATATGTGAACCGTAATGATTTAAGATCAAGGATTAATCAGATAAGTTATAACTTTAGCAAATCCTAAAGTTATGTTAATCATATGTTTATTAAGTTAGAAAAATCTAACGAACTGTTAGAAACACTAACGATACGCTCAGAAACTTTAATTTTAGTTTCGAGAATCCGAAACCCTAATTCGGATATTTAAAACCCTAATTTGGGAATCTAAAAGCTAAGTGTTAAAAGCTTAAGTGTAAATATGTGGGAGAATAATAGTATTTAATTATATACTAATTCTAAGAGATTTATTTTATACATCTCGGTTAATTAATTTTATAACCTAATAATAGCAAGTCTAATTGGGTTAAGGAAATGAATGGGCATGTGAGCGAGGATTGGTGTTTTAATGGAGAAGTGAAAACCCTAATTAAATGAATTTGGTTGGATAAGAATTAAAGGTATTGGACTATGTATAGCTCAAGTGTGGCCAAAGAAATTGGTTAGAGGACCAAGCAATACATTAAAGGAATGGCTCAACTTTTAGCCAATTGAGAGAGGGAATTATTGGACTTTATGTATGCTAGATAAGAGATCAATTTTTATGGATTAAAAGGCCACATGGCCGGCTATTTAGAGAAGAAAGAAAGGGGAGATAAATGTAATAAATGTTCACTTTAGTTGGTTACCAAATCTCACCAAACTCTCCATGTGTCATTTTTTTTATTGTCCAACACATTAGCATTTCTTGCAAGAAAAGCTTGGTAATTAATAAGGGAGAAAGGGAGAATTGATGGATCAAATAAGGCATGGCCGGTTGAGCATAAGGAAAAAAAAAGAAAAAAAAGAGTAGGCTTAGATAATTAGGAGATATCTTATTTCTTCCATCTCTTATTATTCTTCTAGCAAAGAACTAAAGAGAGAGAGAAAGAAAGAGAGAGTAAGGCCATATGGCCGGATAATGTGCAAGAAGAGAAGGAGAGTGGATATAGATTATGAGATAATCCACATATAATACAAAGTGTAGCTTATTTTTCTCTTTCATCTCTTATTTCCTACTTTTCAATTAAGAAAGAAAGAGAGAGAGAGAGAGTGAGAGAGCTGCCATTCGGCAGCCATGGTGGAGAGAAAGGAGAGTTTTGGTGAGGCATCCAAACTCCATGATCAAGCTAAGAAGAAGAAGAAGGTTTAGCAAGAAATCAATCAAAGGTATAAAATTTCCTAAACTCAAAACTCTAGTTAGTTTATGTGTTTTGTGATGGTTGTTTTTCATCAAGTGTTGAACTTATGATCCATATGAGGGAAGATCTACATGATATATGATATTTTATGGTTAGATCTTGCCATTTTTAGGGTTGATAAGCTTGAACAAAGAAGATGAATCAAAACAGTTTTTTTGTTTTAAATGAATTAGTGGACTGCTGCCCTAAACAGAAAATTTCGGATTTGTTAGGTTGCTCTAAAAAATTCTGGACTTGTGATATGTTATAGTACACTCAATAAGCTTTCCATAGACTCCAAAACGGACTAAATCCGATATCGGAGGAGGGAGTTATGGGATTTTTACCAAACTACACAAAGTTAAGAAAACTGTGAAAAGGACAGTTTTGGAGCAGTCACTTCCGGGCTAAATTCCGGGAGCTAAACATATCCAAATATGGATTGTGATATATGAAAACAATAGTTCGGAAAGATACGAATCCAACAAAATTGACGGGTCATTAATCGGAGTTACAAATTTCGTTTTATTTAAGTTTTGGTGAAGGACTCCAAATCTGCCAATTGACAAAAAGTTTCTGCCCAAAATTTTCCGGGGACTGTTTCGGACATTTAGTTAATGAGAAAAATTCCAGGCTTTTGGGAAATGAAAATATATTGTAATATGTAGCTCGTGTCCAAAAATGAGCTAATTCCGAGTTAAAACGACCAAGTTATGACCATAATAATATTTGTGATTTTCCGACGGAAATCGCTATAAACGGAGTTCTACAACTCCGATTGCCACGAAATTTAAAATGGAGTGTCACGTTAACATATATAAGGTTATGCCAAGAGATGGGCATTACTGGAGTTAAGCACGAGGTAGCTAATTTCTTAAGCTACGCACTAAAATTAATTAAGAAAAAAAATAGAATTAATGTTTTTAAAAATCATATAAAAAAAATGATTGAAGTATTAGAAAAATATTTTAAGTTATAAAATATAACTTTTGATATTTTGGCATGAAAATATTAATATTTTAATATTAATATCAATTATCGGATAATAGATTTAAGTGTTTAAAAATCAAATAATTATGAATTTAAGGTATTAAAATATTTTGAAATATTATAATTACATTATAATATTATGCAAGGATTTTCATTAATATTTTATATTAAATGAATATTAATGATTAAGGAATTATGTGGTATTTAATTCATTTAAATACGGTTTTAATGATTGAAAATCATGATAAATGGTAATAATTATCAAGAAAATTATTACGAGCCTAGGAAAAATGTTTTTGGTGATAAGAAATTATCTCGAGATAATTGTTAAGTGTTCAGAAGAGTTTAAGCGAACTTAAACTCGAGTATTGTCCGACTAGAACCGTTGGGATGATAGAACTGCATGTTAGTTTTAAGTCGGTGAAATAGTTTGACACGATATTAAGTCTTATGTGTTGTATATGGTCGATAGGGTTATGTGTTATGTGTTTAGGTTATTACGTGTATTTAAATATAATGTAATTATCTTTGTGATTCTAATATTGGAGATCTATATTACTAATATTAGGTCTTGGGTAAAAGCGTTATAAATTGCGTTATGTAATCAACAGTTCGTGCAAGTTTGTTCTTACTTAACTCTAATAAGAGTGTTTTATTCAAGCTTATGGTTAAATCATTCTTTGATTGCCATGAAAATTGTACTCTGTACATCTTGCATGTATAAGTCGGTATGAAAGGTCGATCACCTTCATTACCAGTTGGTTGAAATGTTTGTTCATGTTTAAAACTTGTTCATCAAAAAATTTGTTCGTCTTTAGTTCTCAATTATATTAATGAATTATAGCAAGCCCATTATTCATACTCTTCAATCTTGATATATCCTTATATTGTTGTATTTAAACTTGATGGGCAACTTTCATGCTCACCTTGCTATATCATGATAAAACATTGCAGATAAGACTTAAAGCGTTAGGATCTGAGGGAAACGATTAAAGCCAAGTTCAAACTTGGGTTATAAAGTCTTGACTAGTTTATAATAGCGTATTGTGATAAATATTGTTATGTAATAAATAGTTTATGAAATGTGTATAAGTAAAGGTTACTCGACCTTGGGGAATAGTGTGTAATGTAATGTATAAACAATTTATGTTTATATCTTCCGCAAACAGTTATAGAATGATTAGTGTACCGAATCCGCGGCGATTTGGGGCCCGGATTCGGGGGACGCTACAAATAATTCATATTATTTGAATAATATTATTAGATAACATTATTGGCAATGTCTAGAGAGTTCTGTCTAATGAGAGGTTTGGTCACCTAATTACTTGCCAGTAAGGAGAAATCCTTATTGGAAACCCCCCTCTTTCTTGGGAACAGCCTGGTTGCCAGTATTGTGATTCTATAATATTATTTGTGAATAATTAATTATTAATTTATATGATAAGCAAAATATTCATTTTATGTGGGTATAGATGGAGAAAATTTTTAATGTGATAATTGTTGAAAATTGATATTTTATCTTTTTCGATAAAATAATTCATTTAAATATATTATTATATTTTAATAATATAATAATGGTGATATTTTTACAATGAATGTGGGATATATGAATAAATGAGGAGGAAGAGTATTTTTGTTACAAAAAAATGTTTAAAATATGTTAAACATGTTTGTGGGCTCCACTTTGTGACCGAAATTGGATTATATCCCGTTAAATCGTCTGTTTATGGATTTCAGTCAACTTCTGCTTGGAATTTGAAAAAACCTAAACTTACAAAGTTGTAGAGAATGGAATTTCCTATGGAAAGGACATATGGTTTGAATTTTTCTGATAAAAGGGCTATTTATTATGAATTATTGAAGTTCCGAAGTTCCAGAATAATTAATTTTTGGAAGTTTTAATTATGTTTATTAAGAAAAACGTTTTTTGGGCTACACTAGCATGTGCAAAATAAGCTGAGATCAGTTGTATAAGGTGGGCTTGAATTTTGTTAAGTATATTAATATTATATTAGATTTTCTGCTTTGGTGTTCTAAGCATTTTCCTATAAATAGGGTGCTTAGGTTAGAATTGAAAATCACACCAGAAATTGAAGTTTTCTCTCCCTTTCTCTCTCTATATTATCGAGCGCATTCTTGTGAGTATTTTGATACTTTGAGTGTTGCTATCTAAGTTGCAAGTTCCTTCAACACTATATATCAGGTATTCCAATTTAGAAGTACAGATCTTTTCAAGGTAAGGGATATTATTTTTTTAAAATGATATTATTTCTTCTAATATCATTATGCCGGAATATTGGTAAGATTTTTCTTTTGAAATTCTTGTCTTTTAGTGTCGGGGTTACTATTCACGTATACGGCACTATTCACGAATACGACACTATTCATAGAAAAATTAAATTTTCTTTTTTTTTGTCCAAAATATCTATTATGGATACTAGCTTTGATTGTATCCATGTTTTGATCATTCTTGAATTTTACTTCACTACGGTTATTTATGAAGTATTTTTGAACTTGGATTGTTTGAAATACGAATCCTTAATATTTGTTCTTTTGTTTCATTGGATTCGTTTTCTTTAAAAAAGTTTCATCATCCTCTGTCCTAAATGATGGTATTATCTGAATATCTTTGGCTGTAGTGCAAAGATGGTTGATTTTCTTATGAATATCTTTGGCGTAGTAGTAAAAAGATGTACAGTGTTGAGATGAATATGATGGATCGATGAATATCTTTGGCAGAGTGCAAAAGATGAATATTAGTTGATGTTCTGAGGATAAAATATTGATGATGGACTTTTAAATTCATAGATTATAGTAGATTTCATTCTCTACGTAACTCTTCTATTAATTATTATTATTTCACGCAAATATTGATCCGAAACTTGTTGTCTCATTGTATTTTATCGATTTTTCCGTGTTGAAGACTAACGATAATTTGTTCTATATTATCTTAGTCATAATATTCTTTACTGGGCTAGTTGAGCTCACCGTTTTCCTTTTTGTTCCATTTTTCTTCTTAGGAGGCGAGAATGTAGCGAGTTCTAGTCGGGGTGTGGAATGATGGATCTAGAAAGTTGTCTTAGTAGTACTCACCATTTTTGTAAAATTAATGTACCAATAATTGTAATAAGGACTTATTTGGGTGTGTATATTGTCTAGATGGCAATATTTATATTTAAACTCACAGTTTATATTTTGTATTAATAAAGTTATTGTTGCTTCCGTACCATATTTTTGACAACTCAAAATGGGTGATGTATACCTATTTTGGGGGCGTCACATTCATAAATAATCATGCAATACATACAAGTTAGTAGGTGGATAACCAAGTTTGACTCCATATCATAACATTATCATAGGTCACTACCTATACTCATTTACTCAAGACTTTACAAGCTAAATTCATAATTTTCTTATGTTTAATCGTTTGAGCAAAACTATATGATCCACAGGTCAACAATTCATGTTTGCATTAGATTAGTCATGTATTACAAGTTATGACGTTCTAGTTCATCCTTGCTTGTTCTAAGCTACATTTAACTAGTTTTACTATGCATAAGGCTCACTAGGCATTCTTATTAATCATATCTACATGCATAACATATCTAATCGTGATATCTAATATTCACAAATTAAACTACACAACCATGCTCACAATCTTAACTCAATGTATATAGTTTATCAAGTTTATATTTAAAATATGCTTCATTTATGATTTCCTAGAATTACTATACCTAAGCATGGTATATATAAATTTATGATACATGAGTGCATCTAAGGGTATCATCTAACATGCTCATAATCATCAGATTCTAACTTTTAAAGTAGCACATCAACATTCACGTTCAAAGTTCGCATTTTCCTTAACAAAGCTTACTAATAAGTCTAACATGCTCATGCTTCAATATGAACTCCGTGTACTTAAGTTAGTATGTCTGACATGCATTTCAAAACCATACTAACATGCTTGCATGATCAGAATATGCATTATTCAAGTTTACCATTTCTAGCTTTTCCAAAACTTGAAGTTTTCTTGAAAACTTAGCTCAAATCAAGCTAAAACAACATAATATGATCAAAAAAATATCTAACCACATGCTAGGGTCATTTATATACATATTCTAACCAAAGTAACATGTTTAGGATGATAAAAGGCCACAAAAATAGTGCACATGACTGGTAGCAGGCGCGGCCGCGCCACTTCAAGCATAACACAGAAATGAAGGCTTTGCTTCTGCAGAACTTACTTCCAACCCATGCCAAACTTGTAATCAGATTACTATAAGACTCCTAAACATGTATACAAGCTCAAATATCACAATAGCCTGCAAATCCATACCAATTAACAGAGAATTAAACAATTACTAGAAATTGGACCACACTCAAGCTTGAGAACACAAGATTAGATTTTATACATCTTGAAGCTTAATGGAATTCTTCAACACAATGATTATACTCCCTCAATTTCTCAGCAGCTCACACTCCCTATTGCACCTCTCAAATAATTCAAGTAACAGAAAGGATGAAGGGAAGTGTGCATTTTATAGGAAACTCATTAACCATGCCATGCCATTGCCCAAGAATTTAAACTCATGGATTGTAGGATTGCATGAAGGTTATGGAGGAGTTCTTAGATTGGTTGGTAATTTGCATCATGAGCACCACTCCCCTCCCATGATTACTAGCTAGAAGCTTGGAAGAAGAAATAGGCTAGCCTTTTGCTATTACACGTGAATGAGAAATAAGAGGTATTTGGGACAATCATTTTGTGACTAACTCAACCATCATGTATACTTATACAAATTCTCACTCTTGCTATTTTCTTATATACATATTAACTATATACTATAACTTAATGTCACAACATGTTTTAACATTTAAAGGTAGTAGATGAAATATGGAATTGTAATATACATATAATCTATGTATATTTTATCACACTGATACATTTATTAAAATACTAGTTTACAGTATGCTCATGGTATATTATTTTAATACCTAACCACATACATATTGTCACATAGACAATGTATTTATAACATATAACTCCAATATATTTAATCATAATGCCCATACAATATAGTTTTATAAGACTTAATATATATAGCCACATAAATGTATATATAGTAATATATATAGTAATCACATAATATTGAAAAACGTTATGGATGTTCTCCAACTCAGGTGGTAGTGCAACTTTGTACGCTACTTCGCCCAGTTGTTGTAGTATCTCGAACGGCCCTATGAATCTTGGACTCAGATTTCCTTTCTTGCCGAAACGGATCTTTCCCTTCCATAGAGATACCTTCAAGAATACAAAACTGCCAACTTCAAAATCTCGGTCATGCCGATGCAAGTCTGCGTACTTCTTCTGACGATCTTGAGCTGCTACAAGTCTGGCGCTTATCAGTGTTACCACATCTACGGTTTGTTGCACTAACTCTGGTCCAAGTATTCGTCGTTCTCTGACTTCATCCCAATATAACGGCGTTCTGCACGTCCTTCCATAAAGAGCTTCATATGGTGGCATGCCGATACTCGCATGGTAACTATTATTATACGCAAATTCGACTAAGGGTAGGTGGTCATCCCAATTTCCCTTGAAGTCCATCACGCAAGTCCTAAGCATGTCCTCTAGCATTTGTATTGTTCGCTCACTTTATCTGCCTATCTGAGGATGATAAGCAGTACTTAACCGTAACTGTGTTCCCATCCTCTCTTGCAAGCTTTTCCAGAATTTTGACGTGAAACGCGAGTCTCGGTCAGAAAAAATCGATATCGGCACTCCATATCGTGAAATAATTTTTGTTACGTACAGACTCGCTAATTAATTTAAACTATAGCGGATCTTGATAGGTAGAAAATGTGCAGTCTTCGTAAGTCGATCCACGATGACCCAAATGGCATCCAAACCTTTCTGTGTGACTAGAAGTCCTACCACAAAATCCATCATAATATGCTCTAATTTCCACTCTGGTATTTCCAACGGTTGTAGTAAACCACTCAGTCACTGATGCTCTACTTTGACTCGCTGGCACGTAAGACGTCTACTAACGTACTCCACAATTTCTCGTTTCAGATTTGGCCACCAAAAATGTTGCTTTAAGTCCCGATACATCTTTGTGCCTCTCGGATGAATGGAATACATCGTATTATGAGCCTCATACAAAATCTCCTCTCTTAACTCGGCCACTACCGGTACCCACACTCTCCCTTCGAATCTTAAGATACCTTCTTTATCTATTTGAAATTTTTCTTCCCCTTTTTCCGTGATCTTTCTTCTGATTTTCTCACATTCTCCATCTTTCTTCTGGGCTTTCTTTACTCTATCCAACAATGTCGAACAAACTTCCATTACAAATAACCTTTCTTCAAACCTCTCGGGTCCCTTCACTTCTATTTCCAATTTCTCCATATCTCTTATTAACTCCTTTTGAGTTGTCAGTCGAAACAATTTCTCCCTTCCTTTCCTGCTCAGAGCGTCGGCACCTACGTTTGCCTTTCTCGGGAGATAAAGAATGTCACAGTCATAATCCTTGATCAATTCTAACCACCTTCTCTGACACATATTCAACTCTTTCTATGTGAAGATATATTTCAGACTCTTATGGTTCATATATATCTCACATTTCTCTCTATACAAATAATGCCTCCATATCTTTAACGCAAAAACTACAGTCGCTAACTCTAGGTCATGGGTAGGGTATCATTTTTCGTAATTCTTCAATTGTCGTAATGCATATGCAATGACTTTGTCGTGTTGCATAAGTACACAACCAAGTCCTCTATGCGATGCATCACTATACACCACAAATCCTCCCGTATCATCCGGTAATGATAATATAGGCGCCTCGCTTAATCTCTTCTTTAACTCTTGAAAACTCTCTTCGCATTTGTCGGTCCATACAAATTTCACCGTCTTCCTCGTCAGATTAGTCAACGGGGCTGCTATCTTAGAAAAATCTTGGATAAATCTTCGATAGTACCTAGCTAACCCTAAGAAACTTCTCACCTCCATCAGTGTCCTCGGTTGTTCCCAATTACTCACTACTTTGACCTTGACGGGGTCTATTGAGATTCCATTCTCATCCACCATGTGGCCTAAGAATTGAACCTTCTTCATCCAAAATTCACATTTAGAAAACTTCACATACATCTTCTCCTCTCGTAGTGCCTCCAAAACAATCTTCAGATGTTCGGCGTGTTCTTCCTCCGTCTTCGAGTAAATTAAAATATCATCGATGAAAACTACTACAAATTTATCTAAGTATGGCTTGAAAACTCAATTCATCAAGTCCATGAATGCTGTCGATGCATTAGTTAAACCGAATGACATTACCAAAAACTCGTAATGTCCATAACGGGTTCGAAACGCAGTCTTTGGTATGTCCTCATCCCGTACTTTCAGTTGATGATATCCCGCCCGTAGGACGATCTTTGAGAAACACTTCGCTCCCTTCAGTTGATCGAATAAGTCGTCTATCCTTGGTAATGGATATCTGTTCTTGATCGTTACTCTGTTTAATTCTCGATAATCGATACAGAGTCTCATCGATCCATCCTTTTTCTTAATGAATAACATTGGTGCTCCCCAAGGAGACACACTTGGTCGAATGTAACCTTTATCCAATAACTCTTGAAGTTGTATCATCAATTCCTTTATTTCTACCGGCACCATATGATATGGAGCTTTTGAAATCGGTGTCATTCCCGATGCTAAGTCTATTACGAATTTAATTTCTCTGTCTGGCGGGAGGCCATACAGATCGTCCAGAAACACATCCTGAAATTCACTCACCATGGGTATATATTTAATCTCTACTCCCTTTTTCCGAGTATCCACAACGTAAGCTAAATAACCTATACATCCTTTCTTTAACAATTTCATGGCTGCATCATCGTAACGCAACACGACGATTTTAGCGATGAGCTACCATAAACACTACCTTAGACTTACTTGAGTCCGAAGGTTCACACATTTATTTCGACAAATTATTATTTGCATGGTTATATAACCAATCTATCCCCAGTATTACATCAAATTCCCCTAATCTAATAGGAATCAAGTCTACGCTCAATTCATGTTCTCTAATGTTTGCGCGATAATTTCAATAGACGTATTCTACAAGGATTATTTCCTTAATCGCAACTTATATGTTCAAAAGATCTTCTAAACATTCTCGGGGTGTACTAAGTTTACTAGCAAATTCTTCAGATACGAACGAACAAGTGGCACCCGAATCAAATAATACATAAGCATTTATATTATTGATTGGGATTATACCTGACACCACGTCCTTTGCAGCTACGAAGTCTTGGACGGTCATGTTAAAGGTTCAAGCGGTCAATCGATTGGGTTGCGCAGGTCCACCAATCATCAACTTACTTCCTCCTCCTTGGCTTCTGCCAGCTCCACCGCTTCCTTTCTTCCGGCAATCCTTTATCTGGTGCTCTGTTGATCCACAAGCAAAACATCCTATGATCTTCTTCGGCTTTGGGCAATTTAGCGAGATGTGCCCCTCTTGGCCGCAGTTATAGCAAGTGTTTTTCCTCTTCCAGCATTCTCCCTAATGGCTTCTTCCACATTTGTTGCAAGCTTCGGTCCTCTTCTTGAAGTTTCCCTGGTGACTCCAACCTTGGTTATTGTTTCTGTTGTTGTTATTGTTTTCTTATTTCCTTTTTCTGGAGTTACTTCCTCCGCTGCTGCTCCTCCACGATGTTCACTACCAACGTTCTTGTTCTTCTTCTCCTTATGATATAGACTTAAGGTCTCACTGCCACCTTCCATAATGATTGCCTTCTCCAACAATGTCGTAAAGGAATCAATCTGGAAGCCTATAGCTTATTGTACAACCACGGTTTTAACCCTTGCTCAAAATGTCTCACCTTCCTCTCCTCATCCACAACTTGGTGTTCTGCAAACCGCGCTAGTTCATTGAACTTAGCTGCGTACTGCGCCACCGTCATATCACCTTATTTTAATTCTAGGAATTTTACTTCCATCCTACTCTTCATACTCTTCGGGAAATAGTTCTCGAAGAATAACGTAGTAAACCTCTCCCACGTTATCGTTCCTTTCCCCGCTCTCTGCTGATTAGTTTCCCACCAATAGTTCGCTTCGCCCCTCATCATATATGTGGCAAATACTGTCGTCTGGTCTTCTCCCACGCGAGCTATAGTAAAGGCCTTCTCGATCTCCTTAATCCAGGTTTGCGCAACTATAGGGTCAGTGGTTCCCATGAACTCTGGGGCTCCTACACTCTTAAAATCTCTGAAGTTCGTTACTGGGACAACTTGGGGAACGGGTGGTATGGGTTCGTTTCTTCCCCTCAGAACTTCTCCCAATAAATCTACCAGTTTCTGTATCGGATCTACAGGACCTCTCTCATCATTAACTGACTCTTCTAGGACAATTATTCTACGTTTGAGCGGCATTTTCTACATCACAAAATTTTTATTTTATTATCTAATTATCATATTTAGACATTTCTTAATAGAAAGAACTACAGGTTTATAACACATTTCTGAAATAAGATCATTTATATTCATATGCCAAAGGTTTACATTACACGTTCTTTCCTAGCATACTGGTATAAATGATAACACATATCCCCTAATATCACAAAAGACGGGGCCATACTAACTTACTATCCCTCTAACACTTTTCAGAAGTTTGGGGGTTTACCACAATCTCACATCTTACACAAAAGACTGAGATTACAACAACATTTTAATAACACATAAATAAAAATACTACACTACTGAGTTTTTCCCTCTAGACTCAATCTAACATTCCACGCTCAACGGCGCTCTGATATTCCTTCTGTGTGATGTGTACCACCATGTCCCGACTTATGGTATGCTGGGTCTGTCCTTGCTCAGCTGGTTAATGATGTACCCCATCGATCAATCTCTCTATGGCTGTGTGAAGAGCATAGCCCATCTTGTTCATCTTCCTCCTCTTGCACTGCACCTCATCCTCTAGGTCATTTACCCTATCATTGGCTTCCTACCACTTCTTCTCGAAGTGAATCCTATCCATCACCTCCATCTCTAACTGAGTACGGAGGGCCTCCTTCTTTGTCCTCTCACTCAAAACCTTATGCTCTAATTCCTATAGCTTTCCTACCACCTCAATATTCCTCGCCACTGCTCGGTGAAACAAAGCTCCCATCTGGATCCGTGCTTCCTTACAATGAGAAATCTCTACCTCCATCTGCTGCATCACTAGTTTCCGCTGATGGTCCTCGTCCCTCAACTTCTGGAATGCGGACTCCCTCTCCCTAGCCTCAGCTTCTAGCCCCTCCACTCTACACCCTAACTCCAATATCTGCTCCTCATATTCTCCTAGCATCCGATCCTCAAAAGTAGCCTCGTCGGAGTCCATCGTAGGTTCGGGCTCCTCCTCCGGATCAGACTCCACCTCATCATCATCATCATCATCATCATCAAAAGGGGCTGCTACTAAAATAGGCTCCGCTATCGAGGATGTCTCATAGACTACGTGGATATCACGTGGCTCCTCCTCTACCACTCGGCTAGGTTTTCCCATGTCAGTCATCCTACAATCACCAACATAAGACAACACAAACAACAACTCCATTAGAATGTTAAACAAACATAAGTTCATTATATAGAATGAAGTTACATTTCATAACATACTAAGTCTCTCAAGGAAAACTCTACATGAGTTTTTCTCCTTCCTAACTTCTAAGTTCTCCCGAGTTATAATCTAAGGACACTCGCTCCTAAGGTTTATAACTACAGCTTTGATACCAACCTGTTATGCCCCCAAATTTGGACCTCCACTTGGTCACTCGAATTTGGTTCATCACGTTCTCATGGTAACACCATAATAACTAAATAATCATACATTCACAATGGAAAATATAAATTAGAATAATATACAATGATTTATTATAATTATTTCCCCAAGTCTCGCAACCTACAGTACTTAATAGATTACATAATAGTATCGAATAAAGACCTATTACATAATCCTACTTAAGTTTTAAATATAGTCCGTAAATAGTCTTAACATAACATAATAGTTTTTAAACATAAAAGAATAAGCTAGTCGATAGCCTTGCCCTTGCCCTTGTCTGTTCTAGAGACACCTCCCTGTTCCTCCTTAACTGAAAGGTTTTAAATAAGCAAGGATGAGCACAAATTGCCCAGCAAGTAATATACAACAAGGGTGTAGGATATAATATCACAAGCTTTAAAATATCGAAGTGTCATTTCTAGGATAGTTCAAAGTATTAGAATAACATCATGGATAAGAAATATCAACAATTCTTTGAATAGGAACGATAATTCAATATAAATCTACAGATATATATTAATTCAGCGACTATCAAGGTATCCAACTAAATAAACAATTTATACTGAACAGTTACTAAGGACTATAGAACTTTCACTAGGGTTATCAATATTAAACTGATAGCCCAAAAATATCATGTACTATAGATGATCAGTCTACAATACTTTACGTTATGCATAACACCACAATAATATTTATTCATGTGTTGGGGTTTCCAACAACATAGACTCCCCTTACCAAAAGGGTTGTCCAACTCAGTTTTCAAGATTTCCGCACCATTCAATTGGTTTGGACAGTTTTTATAAACATACATATAGTCTAGCCGGATCAAATGGCATCGACTCTTTCACAATATTCAAGATCAATACTAAGTTTAACATGAGTAATAACTTTCACAAGGGTCTAAGCATATTAGCTCTTTCGAACGAGAAAGTAATATAACTTGTATTCAAGAGATAAGCTTACGGTATTCGTTGAACAATGAATGCAATTATACTTGCACAATAAGAGTAAGGTTCAGATACTTGTACAATCTAGAATGAAGTTCAAGGAAACTTGCTCAATAATAATTAGAGTAAGTTTAGGGAACTTGCCTTAAGCGTAGTTTACCAAATACCGCTTATCAATACACTTTCGAATCCTATCATAATGTGATACGCATATAGGATATTCACTAGTTAAATGTGCTCATGCTTGATATGTAAGTTTAAATGCATACTTAAACATCTAACTTAGTTATATACTCTTCACATACTTCTTTTCATACCTTACGTACTTATAACATAAAATCAGTTTATAAGTCACCATGAAACTCAAATAACATAGTCTTCAATTGTTGCTTTATAGTTTGCAAATACTTTTTGGACTTATCACTTGAAATTCTATAATCACATCATTAAACATTCACTCATATCATTTAGCATTCTTCTTAACTCATTGGACATGTACTGGTCATATAATACATGCTAGAGTAATAATACAAGTATGAAACTCCTACAAATTAATAGCAGAAAACTGATCCTACTGCAGACTGGCGCGGCTGCGCCTAGTTTTTACTAAGGAGACGCGTGACCGCGTGGCTCTCAGTTCAAACCAGAGCTGGTTGTTCCTGCAGAAGGTCAGTGCATACATGGATGGTACGTTCATAAATAATCATGCAATATACACATGTTAGTAGGTGGATAACCAAGTTTGACTCCATATCATAACATTATCATAGGTCACTACCTATTCTCATTTACTCAAGACTTTAAAGGCTAAATTCATAATTTTCTTATGTTTAATCGTTTGAGCAAAACTATATGATCCATAGGTCAACAACTCATGTTTGCATTAGATTAGTCATGTATTACATGGTATGACATTCTAGTTCATCCATGCTTGTTCTAAGCCACATTTAACTAGTTTTACTATGCATAAGGCTCACTAGGCATTCTTATTAATCATATCTACATGCATAACATATCTAATCGTGATATCTCATATTTACAAATTAAACTACATAAGCATGCTCACAATCTTAACTCAATGTACATAGTTTATCAAGTTTATATTTGAAATATGCTTCATTTATGATTTCCTTGAATTATTATACCTAACCATGGTATATATACATTTATGACACATGAGTGCATCTAAGGGTATCATCTAACATGCTTATAATCATCAGATTCTAACTTTCAAAGTAGCACATCAACATTCACGTTCAAAGTTCGCATTTTCCTTAATAAAGGTTACTAATAAGTCTAACATGCTCATGCTTCAATATGAACTTCGTGTACTTAAGTTAGTATGTCCGACATGCATTTCAAAACCATACTAACATGCTTGCAAGATCAGAATATGCATTATTCAAGTTTACCATTTCTAGCTTTTCCAAAACTTGAAGTTTTCTTGAAAACTTAGCTCAAATCAAGCTAAAACAACATAACATGATCAAAACAATATCTAACCACATGCTAGGGTCATTTTTATACATATTTTAACCAAAGTAACATGCTTAAGATGATACAAGGCCACAAAAATAGTGCACATGATTGGCAGCAGGCGCGGCCGCACCACTTCGAGCAGAACCCCGAAATGAAGGCTCTGCTTATGCGGAACTTCCTTCCAACCCATGCCAAACTTGTAATTAGACAACTATAAGACTCCTATACATGTATACAAGCTCAAATATCACAATGGCCTGCTAATCCATACCAATTAACAGAGAATTAAACAATTACTAGAAATTAGACAACACTCAAGCTTGAGAACACGAGATTAGATTTTATACCTCTTGAAGCTTAATGGAATTCTTCAACACAATGATTATACTCCCTCAATTTCTCAGCAGTTCACACTCCCTATTGCACCTCTCAAACAATTCAAGCAACACAAATGATGAAGGGAAGTGTGCATTTTATGGTAAACTCATTAACCATGCCAAGCCATTGCCCAAGAATTTAAACTCATGGATTGTAGGATTGTATGAAGGTTATGGAGGAGTTGTTAGATTGGTTGGTAATTTGCATCATGAGCACCACTCCCCTCCCATGATTACTAGCTAGAAGCTTGGAAGAAGAAATAGGCTAGCCTTTTGCTATTACACGTGAATGAGAAATAAGAGGTATTTGGGACAATCATTTTGGGACTAACTCAACCATCATGTATACTTATGCAAATTCTCACTCTTGCTATTTTCTTATATATATATTAACTATATACTATAACTTAATGTCACAACATGTTTTAACATTTCAAGGTAGTAAATGAAATATGGAAATGTAATATACATATAATCCATGTACATTTTATCACACTGCTACATTTATTAAAATACTAGTTTACAGTATGCTCATGGTATATTATTTTAATACCTAACCACATACATATTGTCACATAGACAATGTATTTATAACATATAGCTCCAATATTTAATCATAATGCCCATACAATATAGTTTTATAAGACTTAATATATATAGCCACATAAATGTCACACTACACCATATAGTATGATTGTATATGCACATATGCACAAAACTATTAATATAATATTATTATATTACTAACTTACTTATTTATGTTAAATAAATAAATTGTGCACTCCCTTACTTAATTAACACCAATATTAATTAATCCAACCATTAATTAATATATTTATGGGTTCCCATAATCCTTATTCATCTTTATAATATATTGCAAATAATAGTAATCACACATTATTAGCAACTTACTAAGAATTCAATATTCTACCACAACTGTTAATAATTAATCAACAATTAATAATCACATATTATTTAACCTCATTAACATTAATTAAAAATCCATAAACATACTACAACAACCATTAACAATTAATATTACTTAATTGCTTACTTTATAATTCCTTTGTTAATTAATATTACTGTTAATATTTCCCATCACCATGTCACACAAGGCTCCAATGAGTTCATCACAAAACTCCACATATCCTCAATTATTCAGTTATTTAATATAATTGATTTATCTCATTTCATAACACGAAATCGTTCATATTCAAATAAATATTTATCTCCATTAATGTATTTATTTAATAATACGTGGAAATTCTCGGGAAACTCCAACAATGTCTGCCAGAAATTCGTACCTCTGAGGAAACTCCTTTTTCTTGTATCCTTTGACAGTGGGGAATTTCTTGTAATGTATCTTTTTAAGTCCTTCATGGAAATCTATTCCATCTATGAACGAAAACCCTTTAGATTTGAAACCTAGGGCTAGGTTGATGTCATCAGCCTTCAACTTGATTTCCATGTCATTGACCCTTGTCGTGATGACGTCATTCTCGAACACACCATTTTTGTAGAATTCTTTTATCAGCTTAGGGTAGATTATCATGCTCATACCCAGAGCCTATTCGAGACCATCCTTCTTTATCAATGACAGAGTTTTGTGAAATTTGGGTTCAACTATTTTGAACTCATCGAAATAGAGTCTGTAGCCTTAGATGACGTTGGAGACTGCCATTGATTTCTTTTTAAGGAGTATGGTTGATTGAGCTTTCTTGAGAGTTAGGGTTTCTGATTGTAGAGAGAAAGAGAGAGATAAGCTTTTAAACTTCTGATTTCAAAAAGGCGTTTTCAAACTGTACTTGTAACTTCCCTCTCTCCATTTTTCTTAGTGGGGCAGGTGTCAGATTCTGCTTGTCTCTACGAATTTGACTAAGGAGGATTATACTAATTTGCCCTTAACATCTGACGTGTCCTTTAGGAGGACTACGATCGTTGAGGTATCCTTTATGATTGTTAAGTCTGTTCTGCAATTGTTGTGTCTGCTTAGCAATCGTCGAGTCTGAACTACGATCGTTGAGTCTGTTCAACAATCATCATGTTTTCTCAACAATCATCGAGTCTGTTTTACGATTGTTGAGTCTGTTCTGCGATCGTTGTCTTTTATGTCACTGCAACTCTACAATCATGAACTTCCCTTGATCATGTCCATGATTTCGAACAAAGTCTTTGTATCTATATCGTTAGCACAAGCTAGAGCATATATTTCATGGTTGTAAATTAAGCATGCCTAGCTCACTTATTAACTTGTTGAATCTGGACTCATCTAGAGTCTTTGTAAAGATATCGACTAGTCGATTTTTAGTAGGGATATATTGTAAAGATATAGTTCCCTTTTGCACATGATCCCTAATGAAATGATACCTTATTTCTATATGCTTAATCCTAAAATGCATGACATGATTATGAGTTATTTCTATGGCACTTGTGTTATCATAGTGAATAGGTATGGATTTGAATTTAAACCCATAGTCTGCTAGTTGATTTTTCATCCATAGGATATTAGCACAACAGCAGCCAGCAGCAATGTATTCAACTTCTGTAGTTGAAGTAGATACTGAGTTTTGCTTTTTTCTGAACTACGACACAAGTCTGTTTCCTAGTAACTGACAGGTGCCATTGGTACTCTTTCTATCTATTTTATAGCCTGCAAAATTAGCATCTGTGTAGCCTGTTAGTTCAAATGAGGACTCCTTGGGATACCAAAACCCTAAGTGAGGTGTACCGCTGAGATACCTAAAAATCTTTTCTCTGACGATTAAATGTGATTCTTTAGGATTAGCTTTGAAATCTAGCACATATGCATATGCACAAACATTACATTATGTCCGTCTCATCGCGTTAGATATAAAAAGAGAGCCTATCATACCTCGGTATTGAGTTATATTAATACTTTTACCTTTTTCATCTTTGTCAAGCTTGGTTGCAGGAGCAATTGGGGTTTTCATGGGAGAGGCTGATTCCATGCCATACTTCTTATGAAAATCTTTAATGTACTTGGCTTGGTTTATGAAGATTCCTTCATCAGTTTGCTTTACTTGCAATCTAAGGAAGAAATTCAGCTTACCCATCATGCTCATTTCAAACTTACTCTGCATAAGCTTGGAGAATCTATTGCATAACTTTTCATCAGTAGATCCAAAAATAATGTCATCAACGTATATTTGAACTAATAAGACTTTGTCTTTATGCTTTCTAAGAAATAGTGTGCTATCTAATCTACCTCTAGTGAACCCATTTTCAATAAGAAAATTAGTATTCCATACCATGCTCTAGGTGATTGTTTAAGACCATATAAGGCTTTGTCTAATCTATAGACATAATTAGAGAGAGATGGATTGATGAAACCTAGAGGTTGCTCTACATAGACTTCTTCTTGAAGTTCACCATTCAAGGATGCACTTTTGACATCAATCTGAAAAACCTTGAATTTCATGTGAGCAGTAAAGGCAAGGAATATTTTGATGGCTTCTAGTCTGGCAACAGGTGAAAATGTCTCATCGTAGTCAATGCCTTCTTCTTGAGAGTAGCCCTTGGCCACTAGTCTTGCCTTATTCCTTGTTATTACTCCATCTTTATCCATCTTGTTTCTAAAGACCCACTTGGTTCCAACGACAGGATGACTTTTTGGTCTCGGTACCAATCTACATACTTTGCTTCTTTCAAACTGATTAAGTTCTTCCTGCATAGCTTCTATCCAGCTGGAGTCTTCCAAAGCATCCTCTATCTTTTTAGGTTCCATTTCTGACATGAAGCTTAGATAGAAACATTTATTTTGGGTGGCAACTCTTGTTTTGACTCTTGCACTCAGATCTCTAATGATTAAGTCTTGAGTGTGATCTCTTGCCCATCTACTTCCTATTGGGATATCTGTCCTGATGCCTTCTTGCCTGAGGTCTTTAAGATCTATATCTGCTTCTTGTTGTGGAGGTTCGTTTTCTTGCATAATAGGCCTCTCTACGATCTCATTTCCTTGCTCAATGATTTCACTATCTGGAACTACGACTGTAATGTTGAGCTCGACGACCTCGTTCGTAGTGTCTAAACTGTCGGTCGTAGTGTCTTGCAGCACTATTTTGTCTAAGTCTGTCTCATCAAAGATGATGTGAATCGAGACTTCAACACTTAGTGTCTTCTTGTTGAACACTCTATAGGCCTTACTATCTGTGGCATATCGAAGAAAGATTCCTTCGTCTGACTTAGGCTGAGACTTTGTCAAATACTACTTTCCATTGTTAAGAATGTAGCATGCACAACCGAATACATGAAAGTAGCTGACACTTGGCTTTGTTCCTTTTCCACAGTTCGTAGGGGGTCTTCTTAATCGTAATGTGTATGAGTAATTTGTTCTGAGTGTAGTATGCAGTGTTGATAACTTCTGCCCAGAAGTATTCAGGCAGATGGACTGCTGCTAGTAGAGTTCTTTCAGCCTCTATTAATGTCCTATTCTTTCTCTCAGCTACTCCATTTTGTTGAGGAGTTCGTGGAGCTGAGAAGTTATGACTAATGCCATTGTCTGTACAGAACTGGTCCATTTCTGAAAAGTTGAATTCTCTGTCATGATCACTCCTTATAGCCTTGATTTTCTACCCTTTCTCGTTTATCACTAGTCTGAACATCTTGATCAGTTGGGAGCTTGTTTCATCCTTTGAGGTTAAAAAGAATATCCATGTGAATCTGGTGTAATCGTCGACTATGACCAGTGAGTATCTCTTCCCTCCGAAGCTCGTTGTTGGAATTAGCCCAAATAGATCCATGTGGAGCAACCGCAGGGGCTTGTCAATTGAGTTGGCGGTTTTGCTCTTGAATGAGCTTCTGGTCTGCTTTCCAAGCTGACAGGCATTGCACGACCTTTCTTTAACGAAGCTGAACTTAGGTAAGCCTGCAACTGGATCTTTTGAGGCTAGTTTGGACATACTTTTGAAGTTGAGATGAGACAATCTTAGATGCCATAACCAGCTCATTTCTTCAGATGCTTTAGCCAGAAAGCATATTGTCTCGTCTGAGCTTAGTTGACCAAGATTTACTGTGTAGACATTTCCTTCTCTTGTTCTGGTCAACTTTATAGCAGATGTCTTCAGGTCTCGAACTTGACATTGATTGTTGAAGAATGTTACTTGATGACCCTTGTCGCAGAGTTGGCTGATGCTTAGAAGATTGTGTTGTAGTC
Organism: Panax ginseng; assembly: GCA_020205605.1. NCBI lineage: Eukaryota > Viridiplantae > Streptophyta > Magnoliopsida > Apiales > Araliaceae > Panax > Panax ginseng. The sequence goes on from CM035144.1 coordinate 88,458,438, forward strand.
CTTCCATATAGGCCACTTTATTGAAGGATACTGCATCATTTCCAGCTGAGCCATATCCTTTTGTCCTGCCAGAGCCGTTGTCTCCAAAGATGACTGAGGGACCCTCCTTCTCTATGTAGTTGGACAGAAAGGCTTTATTCCCAGTCATGTGCCTTGAGCATCCACTGTCCAGATACCAGGTTGTGATCATGGAGCTCTTTTCCTGTGGTAACATTAAACCTTCATTTTGGTACCCATACTTGCATGGGTCCTACTTTGTTAGTACCCTTGGGGGCCCAAATCTGCTTGATTTTAGGTCTCATATGCAATGAATTATAATGGCACTTTGCAGCCTTGTGACCAACTTTATAGCACACAAAACATCTAATATGATGCATGTTTGTGTGTGTGAGAATTCTTCCTCCATTTGGACTTTTGTGGATCTTTAGTCATCCTTCTGTTAAGATGATTTTCCTTCTTCTATGTGTCCTTGTGTTTCATGATTTATGAGGGGTGTACCTTACTTCTACTGTACCTTCCCAGTTGGTTCGTAGAGTTGATCTTACTTGACTATACGATCCTTCGAGGTTGGTGAGTAGTGGCTGGGTTACTCTTCTCTTTTTTGAAGCCCGAGCCAATATGAGATCCCTTACTCCTTGAATATGGATTGAATCAGTAGAGTAGGGTTTGATTGGCTCATCCTTCTGTGAGGATTTCACAAATATAATGCATCTACTAAAACTTGAAGCATTACTAGTGCTAGTTTCCCTTACCTTTTCCAAACATGGCTCTGAAGAAGATTCCCCAAAGCCTAAACCTGTTCTGTTAGAGACACTTCTCTGGATAGAGATTAGGGAGTCTATGGATGAAGAGGATTTATTCCATGTAGAGATTGTCTTTTCTAGTTCCTCAATTTTAGAGGTTAGACTTGACTCTCTTTTTGCATTGAGCTCATTGGTCTATTTCAAGAGCTTATTCTCAGCTTCAAACTTGGAGGGAAAATCAGTACTTAGAAGGGCTATTTCCAGTTCTCCTTGAACTTTTTCTTTCTCCTTTTGAAGAAGTGAATAGTCTTTAGTCAGAACTCTAAACCATTTCATGTATTGATGCAAATCAGATGTTATGCCATGCAGTGTAGTTCTTAAATCATCAATGTCTACATCAGGCGAGTTGAAGTCAAATACCTCATCTATACTTACTTCGTGTATGTTAGAGTTCTGTTTGTCCTTTGCATTTTTGGCCATCAGGCAAAGATTTTCCATTTGAGGATCTTCATCATCTCTAGATTCCGGAGTTAAGTCATTGTCTGAGTTACTCCACGATCCTCCAGCTACAAGGCCTTTGTCTCTCTTCTGAGGCCTTTTGTTGCCTTTGTATTCCTTCTTTGAATGTGATTTTTTCTTTAGTTCTTCTCTTAGAGGTTTGTTGTAGTTATCAATGAAGTGGCCAGGTTTCTTGCAATTGTAGCATATATCATTCATTTGCTCCTGGCTGCTGTAGTTGTTGACTTTCTTTGACTTGTTTGTTTTCCCTTGACGCATGAATCTTCTGAGTCTCTTTACCAGCATTGCAAAGTCCTCATCATCATATTCTTCATAGTCAGAGTTAATTTAAGTGTTGACCTTGGAGGTGCTTTCTGTTGCTTTGAGAGAAACACCCTTATCCTTCTTTCTACCTTCAGATAGAGTTTCTGCTCGTTGAGTCAGCTCCAATTCGTATGTAAGAAGGTTGCCATATAACTGTTAAACAGTCATCTCATGGAGATTCTTTGACTCTCTAATAGCAGTGGTTTTGGCATCCCACTTGCTTGGTAAGGCTATCATGAATTTTATGATTAGATCTTTATTTGGATATATCTTTCCATAGGCTCGTAGAGAGTTGAGTAGAACGTTGAATATCTCGTAGGTGGCAGTGATGTTTTCTCCTTGAATGTCTGCAAACATTTCATATTGTTGTATCCGAAGAGATTGTTTGTTTTCTCTGACTTCTTTCATTCCTTCATGCATGATGAGTAATGCTTCCCAAACCTCCTTTGTTGTTTTGTTGTTAACCACATTTTCAAACAGATCATCTTCTAAGGATTGAAACAAAATGTTCTTGGCCTTTTTGTCGAGTTGAACAACTCTCTTCTCGTTGTCTGTCCATTCTTCTTTGACCTTGATCTGTATTCTGTTTGGATCGTCTGTAGGTGGTGCAAGCTTTGTAGGAACATAGGGCCCATTCTGAATAGTTTCAAATAGATATTAATCTATTGAATCCATGTATGCTTGCATCCAAACTTTCCAGTTGGCGAATTTATCTTTGTTGCACATAGGTGGCTTGGTGCCTCCTCCAGTCTTTTATTCGCTTGTTAAGTGTGTCATTGCATCTACTCAAGCTTTGTAGGCTATATAATAGAACCTACTCTGATACCAATTGTTAGTTCCCGGAGGCACAATAGTTATCTAGAAGGGGGGGTTGAATAGATATTTAAAATTCTTTTCATTTTACTTTGTCAATTTTGATAATGATTTAAACACAGAGGAATTAAGGTTTGTTTAATCTCCCTTTTTAGATATAATGAGTTAATGAGAGTGAGGCAGTTATAGCAGTTATAACAGTTATAGCAAGAATGCAATAGACACAACAATTTTAAGTGGTTCAAATCACTTAAAGGTCCTAGTCCACTCTTCTACTCCTCGAGTAGGAAATCCATTAAAGATGTCTTTTACACTTTCTGAATCTCATAGATTCTTTTTAGACCAGCAGTCTAGGAACTTCTTAGTTCACTCTTGAACTCTTCAAGTCCAGCAGACTTGGTTCTTCATAGTTCACTTAGAACTCTTCAAGTCCTTCTGACTTGGACCTCTTACTTCAGTTGATTGGTAGTTGTTGAGTTCTTGGTTGGTGCTACTCAGTTGTCGTTAAGCTCTTGTTTGAAAGAACTGAGTAGCTGTGCAAGCTTTTTCTTTTTCTCAGATCGTAGAGTTGAGCATTGAGTATTCTCTCTTTTTGTTCTATTGCTTGCTTATTTGAATCATCTGCAGATGTCTTGCATATATGTGATCTTTGAAATCTACCCGTTGAATCCATTCGTTGAAGCATTTAATGCTTTTGACGTTTCTGAACTTTGATGGAGACTTTTCTGCATATCTACTGAATTGCATTCTGGCCCACTGACATAGCAGACTGCTTTCTCACCTAACACCTAAAAAGGTGTTTTCCTCTGTCCCATGGTGTAAGACCCCAACTTTGATGAATAAAGATTAATTTCTCTCGAAATATATTTTTGAATATTATGGTGTGGATATAATATAATGTTGTAGTTGTGGGTAATATTTACAAATTTTGCAAAGTAAGCAAGTGGTTATATAATATTCGATTGGTCGGGGAATATTCATTTTAACAGGGAATATTTGTACGACGGCACAATCATTGGTGGACCCCACAACGGAAGTATTGTCGTAGTTAGAAAATGAAATAATTATCTTTTTATAAAAATAACGGCGGAAGTTTTACCGTTAAACTGTTGAACTACCCGGTAGTAAAAGTACTGATGTCTGGCGTGGTTGCATAGTAGCACACTGCAGTATTGATTATTGATGCTTACGTGAGAAGTCACTCGGTTATACTCAATTATTGCTATGATAATTCTTTCGCATCATATCTCTCATATTATTGATTCGAGTTATTGTCACAAGATCATCTCGCATAATATGATATATTATTAAATCAATAATTGAGACGACAAAGTTATTCATATTATTAAATTGCAATATTTACAATATCTAGAAGTTCTGTCAAGGAGAGGTTTGGTAATCTAATTGCGCGCCAATAAGGAGAAATCCTTATAAGAAAGCCCCCTCTTTCCTGGAAACGACCTGGTTGTTAAATATTGTGAGTTATAATATTAATGATAAATAAGTTCGTGTTGATTAAAGATGAAATTGATAGTTCCATTGTGTTGGAATTATTAGTGTTAGTGGAAATCGACATTTATTTCGATATTACTTGATGTCTGAAAGTTATACTGACTAGTCGGGTAATTAATTAGATAAATGAGCAATTAATTGCTATTAATTCACATGATTATAACTATTTGTTCACATGTGTGTACTATTGATTCACATTCTTGTACTATTAGGGGAGTTGGTGCAAGATTGATAATACTTGCATGACTAAGTTAAAAATGGAGGTATAGATGGATGTACTATACTGTAATTCATATTTTCACATGATTATAACTATTGGTTCACATGATTGAACTATTGATTCACATTATTTACTATTAGGGGAGGTGGTGCAAGTTTGATAATATTTGCAGGACTAAATTAAAAATGAAAGAAAAGTTAGAGGTATTGTACTGTAATATTTCGAGCCCCAAAACGTGTAATTATCGAAACTATATTTTCCTATAAATAGAAGCTCATTCTTCCTTTATTTCTCACCAATAAACTAAAGCTATAGAGCAATTATTATAGAGAGAAATTATAGAGAGAAAGAAGAAGAGAAGTCTGCTACCTCACTATTCCAGTATCCAGTCTTCTTTTAAGGTAAGGGGTATTATTCTTTCTTATTCCTGAAGAGAGTTATTTTCTTTCAATACTCGTAAGGGTTGTTATTCAATTCTTTATTATTATGTTGGAATAACCTGTCTATGCGAAGTACCGCATACATGGTGAAATTCTTTTGTTATTCCATTCTTTATTATTCATTGGAATAATCACATGCATGCTTGATCTATCACATGCATGATGAATTACGGTGTTATTCGATTCTTTATTATTACATTTGGAATATCACATGCATGCGGATTACGCATGACCTAGTTCCATTCTTTATTATTCTGTTGGAATAACATATCTGTGCGGTCTATCGCATGCATGGTGAATTCTGTTGTTATTACATTCTTTATTATTCTGTTGGAATATCCTGTCTGTGCGGATTACGCATGACCTGGTTCCATTCTTTATTATTATGTTGGAATAACCTATCTGTGCGGTCTATCGCATGCCTGGTGAATTCTTCTATTATTCCATTCTTTATTATTTTGTTGGAATAACCTGTCTATGTGGATTACCACATGCATGGTGAATGATCATTCGTATTCATTCCTTATTAAACTATGGAAATGATCTGTCTACGTGGATTACCGTATGGCGGGCAAAAATCCATTTGCAGTTTCATATATTCTATTATACTCAGTTGGTTAAAGTTTTGACTTCTATACTCCATGAAATTAGTAGAATATCCTAGATATTTGTGTTTCATCCAGTATCTTTTCATGGAAATATTCTTCTGAACATTCTTGAATTTTACTCTACAAAGCAGTATCATGTTGACAATTTGGATGTAATTGATTTCAGGATAAATTAACTTATAAATCTTTAAAATTTATTCTTGAACTTGTTTTATTGAATTATTATGTCATTGTCATCATCCTCATGCTTATATTGTGATGAAAGTCATCTTTGGCTTACGTGCATAGATGGACTTGATAAGATTATGACCGGAGATCATAATCATGACCTGTAATGTTATAAATAATATGGTAAAAGTCCTCAGTGGCCTGTAATGCATTGATGGATAGTTTTTGCTATGATTATGACCAGGGATTATTCGGTATAGTCATGACCATTGATGATTTAATGAATATCCTTAGCCCGTAGTGCAGGGATGATTAGATGATGTGGTTTATTTATTAAGCTGAGTCTCAGCGATCAAAATTGATGAAAACATTTTAAATCATAGAAGATAGTAGATATCATGTTCTACTTGACTCTTCTAATGGATTGCTTATTCCGCTGCAGTTAAACTTGATGTCTATTATATTTTATTAGTTTAACAGTGTTGAAGACTAATGATAATTTATTCTGCATTATCTTAGTCATAATATTTCTTACTGGGCTAGTTGAGCTCACCCTTTTCCTTTCATTGTTCTCTTCAGAAAATGAGAACGTAGCCGGGACTAGTCGGAGAACGGAGTGATGGTCCGAGATGGTGTATTAGTAGTCCTCACTATTCTATAAAATAGTGTGACAATAAATGTAATGAGGATTCTATTTGAGAGTGGATATTGTTTAGAAGGCAATATTCCTGTTTAAACTCTCAGCTATGTTTTGTCGTATATTACACGACTGTTGTATAATTATGTATGTATTTGTATTCTGTACCATGTATTTGGCGACTCAAGATGGGTGATGTGTACCTATTTTGGGGGCATCACAAAAGTGGTGAATCCCAATCGGAAGGAATGGTCGCTTCGATTGGACGATGCATTATGGGCATACCAAACTGCATACAAGACACCAATCAGGATGTCACCATACCAACTACTGTACGGGAAGGCATGTCACTTACCGGTTGAGCTACAGCATAAGGCTTATTGGGCGGTTCAAAAACTCAATTTTGATCAAGCAGCTGTAGGGGAGAAGAGACTACTTCAACTGAATGAACTCGATGAATTTCGCCTTCACGCCTATGAGAATTCCAAAATATACAAAGAAAAAGTAAAAAAGATGGAACGACCAGAAAATTATACATCGAACATCCAAGCCGGGGCAATCAGTCCTTTTGTTCAACTCATGGCTGCGATTGTTCCCAGGAAAGCTTAAGTCGAGATGGTCGGGACCATTCAGTATCAAGCGGGTATTCTCTCATGGCGCAGTTGAACTCTACAGTCGCAATCCGCTAGAAACATTCAAGGTCAACGGTCAACGTTTAAAGCATTATTGCGGTGGAGAAGCCAACACCGATGTGATCGCCATCACATTGACCGACACAACATGAGCAGGAAGTAGTCAGGCTGAACGACTTAAAATCAATCGCTAATTGGGAGGCAACCCAATCTTTAGTTTATTTATAGTATTTTCCATTCATATTTGCTTAATTTTAGTTTTTATTAAATTACTAGGTAGAATAATACAATAAAAATCTTGTTAATCTCTCCATAATACATCATGTCAAAATAACTCACTAATTCTCATGTGTTATATCTTGCAAGATGGAAAATGGATCATTAAGTGAGTTCCAATGAAGCAAAGTGAGAAAACAGGAGATCTTCGCAGTAACTATGCCCACCGGGGCAGGCCCCTCTTGCACTACAACCCCCGCCGGGCCGGGGGTATCCCAGATTTTTTTTGATAGTAAGCATGCCCGCCGGGGTGGGCCTCAAAATCACTACAACCCCCACCGGGGCGAGGGTCCCCAAAGTCGGAATAGCTATAGCTAGCTTCACCCAAAGGTCGTTCAAGCTTAGCACTTCACCCGGGGGGGTCCTGGATTTCAATCGAATTTTTTAATAGATTACAAATGCTAGACTCCACAACTCCCATAACTTCTCCCTCAATTAAATCTCCTCATAACCACCACCCACTACACCCACGATTTCCAATGCTCCACTACCTCCCCCACCTCTTCAATCCACCAATAAACATCCTCACCACCTCTATATATTACCACATCTCATCTCATATTCCACACAACACTCTTCTACTAAACTCATCAAATTTTGAATTAGGGCATGCATAGAGGTTAATTGTGAGCATTTGAGAGGCAAGCGTACCACTATTTTCAAGTTACTCAGTTTCATTCACCATAGTTGAGGGCCAAATTGACAAGAGTGGGGGATAAACATTTGTGCACACCAAGTGTTTGTCAGTAGGTATCAACCAATTTTGGAGGGGCAAGGTAGTGTGAGTCAAGTAATTAAGAAATCATGTCTTCACAACCAACATCAAAACGCCAAAGGGGAGAGAGTTCTAAGCCATCTCAACCAACCCAAACTTTTGATCGCCGGTAATTCGCGAGTGCCGCCACCGCCGACCGGTATGACTACATGTTCACTAAAGCCCTTACACCGAAGCGGGGGTTGGTACCGAATCCTAGTGATGGGGAGATGATGCCTCAGATTTATCAAAAAGGGTGGACAAAATTCACCGAAGAGCCGAAACCCGCCGTTGTCAACATTGTCAAGGAATTCTATGCAAACACTGAGGACAAAGAACCATTCCACGTGTTTGTACGAGGTTGGTTGGTTCCATTCAATGCGGATGCAATCAATACCTACTATCAACTGCGGGTACCTCGCCACTGCCAATATGCTCACTTACAAAATTCTGATCTGGGCTATGATGCAGTAATCACGGAGATGACAAAGCCAGGAACATCTTGGATCAAAGGTTGGAAGGGAGGCACAGTGTTCCATAGTAAGGACTTTAGCAGGTATTACAAAATTTGGTACGTATTTCTATGCACTAAACTGCTTCCGTCCTAACACACCTCAGATGTGACTAAAGAGAAAGCGTTACTATTGTCTGCAATTGTGCAAGATTTTATTATCGATGTCGAGGCAATTAACCGTTTCTCCATCCGCTGATGTTTACATGGAAATTTTTCGGGCGACATGCCACACCCCGCACTCATATGTGGGTTATGTTGTCACTCAGGGGTGAGATGGTCCGACGATGAGCCCTTGCATTGCTTGTTTCCAGAATGATAGCGCGGTATTCTGTATAGGCATAAGGCGATTCACATCCGCGTGGTCCGGGCTTTATTTTTCCGTCAGCTTCGGAAGACGAAGTTGATGCTATGAAGGCATCGGAGGATGATGATGAAGTTATGGGATATCAAGGGGCCGAGCAGGTAACGCAGACCAAGGCCATATCCAGTCCTCAGTTTCTTGATTTCCAAAACCAAATGAATGTGCACAACAAAGCAGCACGTCAGGAAATGCGGCGATTGGCAATGAGGAAAGATCATATGTTTGATGCTATGAACGCATCTTTCGCTTCACTCAACACATCAAAGCTTCAACCCGGCGGCTCAATTTCTATATCAACAGCCCATGCCAATGCCGAGGTTCCCACCAAGTGATTCAGACAAAGAAGAACAACAACCCTCCTCAGACTTAAGCGATAACAGGGAAGTCCTCACGTACTTAATTTTGATTAATCATCCAATGAGGACACTGTATTACTTAAGTTTGGGGGATTTTAAATTCATGTTTGAATTGTTTGCATTGTTTGCATACATATGTAGTACTTAGGGTGCATTTTGTCATTTTAATTCCAGTAATGCATTTTCATTTCAGTATTGCATAGTAGCTTAGGGTATTTTTGTCATTGCATTGTGTTTAGTTTTGTAAATAGTGCATTTTGTTATCTAAAAATAAAATAAAAATAAAAATAAAAATAAAAATATTGCATTTGCTTAAGTCCAGCAATGTTGTAGTTCGTATCATTTGTGGGCCAATGATGAGATTGTTAATAAGTTAACCAATACATCATTGATTATTAGAACTGTGATACAACTTCAATTAAGAATAGAATCTTGAGCTCATTTGAAACTGGTATAAAAAGGATAGCACGGTTAATAACATCCTTGTTGACTGATCAGTTCAAATTGATACATAAATAGTTTCTACAGGCTAATACTAAAGTAAATGAGAAAACGACAAGGATAGACAGTAAAGGCGAAAATTAGGCAAGAACCTAAGTTTGGGGGATGACATGTGGGGTATATAAGCTTTATCTATATATAAAAAAAAGAAAAGAAAAAAACTGTATATATCGTGACTAGTATTGTTTCGGGGCCTTTGTTACATTAGCAAGTACGTCCGAGGGGATTGTCTTTACACCTAGTGCCCTAAGGTCTTTTATGGTCTGGGAGTCGTTGGTTGAAAGCTCGCTAAGGGGTAGCACTGTCAGCCTAATGGGATGAGACATTGCACAATCATGTTTATATATATATATGTATTAAAAAAAAGAAAAAAAATATGAATAAAACGGAAAAAGAGCAAAAAGCCCCCGTAAGGAAAAAAAGAAAAATATATATATATACATAAAGTATAAGTACCTTGTGTGAACCCCTGGAATTAGTAATTGCTTAGTTTTAGTTGGAGCGGTCTATTTTTGAAATTTTTAAATTTACAATGTATGATTCCTTCTAAGAAATTGGTTATGTACTGAATTTGAATCTGTAGCAGTATCATGGATGTTGATCACACACACACACACTATACCCGTGATGATGACTTGAGATTTGAGGATTAAGGTGGAGTTGTAGATTTGTCTTGGTGATTGATATTGTATAGTTGCTTGTTTTCGCTGAGGCCGTTAAGATAATCTTGATTCTGCGATACTGATGAACTCGAAAGCATATAAGTAGATCATATTCATTTCATCTCATTGCATTGCATAGCATGTAGTTGTTTTGTGCTCGAGGACTAGCACGGTTTAAGTTTGGGGGATTTTGATAAGTGGATTTTATATACGCTAATCAATGTCCATTTCATGCTTATTTGTTGCTCATTTCTTGTGTTCATGTTCTTTTTCACTTGTTTTATGTTATTTTATATGTATGATTGTTGTTGTGGCACTTAACGTGTATTGGGAGTTATTCGGTATGATATGGAGTCAATTGGTGCAAGTTTGGAAGAAATCGTGAAGTGCAGCAAATCGGTTAGCAGAATAGAGGTCCGTCGGGGCGGGCTTGTTTGTACTATATACTCCCGCTGGGATGGGGGGTCTTCATCAGGACTTAACAGAGAGGTATCCCGCCGGGGAAGGCATATATAACTCATACACCCCCGCCGGGGCGGGGGGTGTCGACTGATGCTCTTTCCTGCTGAGGTTGAAACTCTTGTTGGACTTGGCTTCTAAGGATTACACATGGACTCTACTTGATGTAGAATTTCGACTGGGACTTGTGTGTTGGACATCTATTTACTAAATTAACAACAAATTCAATAAGACACAAGACACATTACAAAGATTAAGCTCAGTTTTTCTAAGCAAGCGTGGAGGAATATTTCGGAGAGATTTTCAAGATGATTGCAATTCTAGGCTACGTAAAGGGTGTTTTTCAATATTCTTTATCTTAGGCTATTATTTGTAATTGAAAGAATGTTTTCTATGATTTATTCAGTGTTTATTTCGTTTATGATGAACTAATTCACTTTTTAGGCTTATGATGGATCTTTGAGTGAATCGATGATTTTGTAAACTTTGAATTCCAATTTTAATAATCTATTTCCAGTTTATCTATATTGATTTGAGCTTGAATTTATGAATTGCCTGATCAACAATTCTTTGTGGATTTGTATGGAATCGAGAGAGGATATTCAAATCTAGACCTAGTTAATATGGCATGTGTTCATAAATTTTGTGAATAGCAGAATTGTGATAAATGTTAACGTAGAGATATGCTTCACATCGCATGTAATCGGATAGAGAACTTAATCTTAAAATATGACGCCCCCAAATATGGGTTACCTGACCCCCGAGTTTGGTGCTCACGACCCACAATATAATACCATCTAACTACCCATTCAAATTATAAATAGGAATATATAACTCATTAACAGATATGGTTAATACATAAGTTCAGGTTTTCTAACCTTAACATTACAACCTTACCCTTCAGATAAACAAAAAGGGTTTATGATACAATACAACACAATAATAATATTGTTCATCATAACTAATTTATAACTATGCCTTTTCCTTTGTTCTTCTTCGCAGCACCTTCTGCAACTTCATCCCTAGCTGAAAAGTTTTATTTAGCAAGGGTGAGTAACAATTTTGCCCCGCAAGTAAGACATACGATAAAGGTATAGAAATCAATATCAATTCTTCTCACATTCTACGCAACAATTATCTAATAATGAAAGAGTACAACGCTTTCAAGGTTTTCTATGATATTCAAATAAATAATCAAGAATCAATTCTACGCAATAGCAAAGTGGAATGTTTTTCAGATTTATGCTGAATGATCACACAAGATCTTGAACTTATCATCTCAGGTAGATACCAAAGATTTACTTTGATATATACTCAGGTGTATCAGATAACCATAAAGATTAAATATTACCCCTTTGCAAGTATAACAAGTGATCAGCTTTATTATACTCTATATTATGCATAATACTTAATCGCGCGCAAAGGCCGAATATACGACCAATAAAATGTTACCTTTATATAAAAGGTTGTTCTTCTCAGTCTCAGAATCAAGATTTTGATTTAACAACGAAATACTTTGATTTCAATTTCTAATTACTTCTCGATGTAGCCGAAATAATTGGCATCGATCTGTCAATAATAATTTAATTCTCTTCACGAACCTATCAAGTTCTAACAAATGTTCGTCTAATCAGAATAATTGGCTAAGATATTTTTCAGCATAATTCGACAATAAACAGGAATTATCTATACTGTCAATTCTAGCTTCTACGGATATGAATATCCAATAACAGTTATTCTACGAATATATATTTTCTAATTTGAATTATTAAACATGCACTAACTGCGAGTAATCAACAATAAATCCATGGACGTGGTATAATTAACAATAATTAACCACTATAATAATTGAATGAATATAACTCAAGGTTGAGTTAGGGAACTTGCCTCTTCCGCTGATTACAGCTACACAATAAATTTATCTGCTTTTAAAAGACCTATAACCAATAATATCGGTCTCACAATTAGCACAATCATATATAACACACAACACTGTAATCTACAGTCAAACTTCTCCTAGACACATTACCACATAGTCACATCAGTGTTTATAATCTATATAAACACTTAACAAGTCTAACTATTTCGGTCTAATTGGACCTCGGTCCATTCTCGGTGTTCTGGTCACCCTATCCAACAATTAATACAGTTATTGTCAAGTAAATTCGGTTTCTAAGCTTCAACATTAATTTAGATAAGTCAATTATCATTTATAATATTTTTCGGAAGCTTTTAATAATTTATAAGCAATTATAATAATTTATAATAATTTTCCAAACACTGAAATCATTTTTAAATGATTTAATTATCAAGTAATCTTATCATCAGTAATATTTAATAATATTAAAATATTAATGACATACTTGTCAAAATATTAAAGTTATTTTAATAACTTAAAATATTTTAAATCGTCAATATTCTACTTAAATGATTTAAAAAATAATTAAAATCATTTTTAAATCATCACCATTAATATCTAAATATTAATAAAATTATTATCCAAATATTAAAAGTCATTAATTATAATTTAAAATATTTTTAAATTATTTTCTCATTTTTAAATGTTTTTTAAATCAATAAAATCATTTTTCATTCATTTATTCAATATAATAATTAAATAAATCTAGTATCATTAATATTAAATTATTAATGAGAATTCTCCAAAAATATTGAAAATTATATTTTATAATTACAAATATTTTCCAACACTTTATTCTCATTTAAAATGATTTTTAAATCAATAAAATTATTTTTAACTTATTTATTTTATTTAAAAATTAAATAAATCTAATATCATTAATATTAATTTATTAATGAAAATTCTCTAAAATATTAAAAGTTATATTTTTTAACTCAAAATATTTTTAAATACCTTATTCTTATTTAAAATGATTTTTCATAATATTAAATCATTTTTCTCTAATTTATTTAATACACTAATTAAATAAATTAAATACCTTTTAATATTTAAATAATTATAAATATTAAAGAAAAATATTCAATTGGTTAAAAATTATTTTTCATAATTTAAAATAATTTTTAAAACCATTTTTAGTAATTTTATAATTTATTTATATTTTTAAATAATTTTTGGAAAATTAGAAAATAAAAACTAATTAAACCGTCGCTATAGGCCTTTAGTGACACATTTTGTCGCTGTTGGTGTTCTTGAGCTCAAGAACAACGGCGACTTTTATGATCATCATGCCTTGTTTGACCAAATTTTAGATTTTAATCCATGCATGTTTACAGGCCAACTTAAACCTCGATTGTGTAGCTGAAATGTAACACTACACTAAAGCGACCATCATCTAGGTCATAACACAACAAAACATAATGATCTTGGCAACTAAATTCGTTGTCAGACGTCACCTGGGTTTTCCAGAAACCCAAGCAGTTCGACTAGGTAGTTTCCAGCCCAAATTAATCTAGGTTCTTATCCTTTATTTGGTAGTTTTATGGTTCTTTTATATAGTCCACATGTCAAGGAACATGTTTAAAGCAACATAACAGTTCATCAACATCTAAATCTCCAGAATCAATACGGTCAAAGATGGTCAAAAAGTTGTGTTCTTCCCGTTTTTGGGAATTCCAAAATCTCTAAGTCATGGCCGTATGGCCTAGTTTGACCACGTACCCTATTCAATCTGCTGATTATATAAACGATCTAAAGCCATACGTGTAAAGTAAATATGTCAGGCTACAAGCTGGTTACAAAAACACCATCAAATAAAATCAAATCTGTTAGATCTTGGTTGTTCAAAAAGATGTCAAACACTGATATATAGATTCTGGGTTACCCAGAATTCTCATGGTCATGCCCGGTCAACGGGTTTTGACCAACAATAACTCGAAATCTAGACATCAAATGTCTGTGATTTCACTTCCAGATCCAAGACAACATAACAAGCTACTAATAACAACCTTAAAACAACAAATATCATATACGAGCAAGGATCTATGGCCACTGACATTTCTTGTCAGACACTTTTCAAGCTCAAGAACAGTTTTTGAAAAACATGGTTTTAACCCATTTTAATGCTATGGATCCATGATGGATCAACATAGATCATCTTAAAACAACTTTTAACACTTTATTAAACACTTAAACACATATTTGACTTAAGCATACAAGATTAAAAAGGCTTAGAGCTTTATACCTTCTATGCTAAATCTTTGATTCTAGCTCTCCAAATCTGATCTAGGTGATCAAGTGGGTGTTTTAGTGACTGATCTACTTGCTATTTTCGGATTTCTTGGTGAGAGAATAAGTGGTTAAGAGTTAGAGAGAAAAATAGCAAAATACTAGACATTCTCTCACTAATCTTTTATAATCACATGGTACATTGAATTTTACTTGCATATGCGCTAATATAAATTTGAGTTGTTGAAGTTTTGAGTCACCGAGTCAATTTAGTAGTTCACCAACTAAAGTTGCTAGCAAATTTTACAAGTTACATAATAAAATATACTAAAAGGGCATTTTGGTCTTTTCCCCAAATTTAATGGCATTCTAGACAATTGCACAAACCTTAGGGTTTTAACCTAAGGTTCTAACCCTTAGGTTTTAAATCACTAACTTTCTAGGATTTTCTACATTAGGGTTTTAATTTAGAAAATTAAAATTTTAAAACTAAAATTAGGGTTTCCTAGTTAAATTAGGTTTTCTTAATCATATTAGTGTTTAATAAACACATTATGCTCGCCAATTAGGATTAGGTTTCTAATTAAGGTTTAGGATTCTCTGATTTTAAATTAGGGTTTCCCGTCGTACAATTAGAATTTTTAACTGCACAATTGGTTTTCTAAATCTAAGATTAGGGTTTGTAATCCCTTATTAGGGTTTATTAATTACAAACCTTATCAGATCAATTATTGATCAACATTTCTATACAGTACAAACACGTATTCATTGATACGATTATTTTAATTGCATTTTCTACTACCGAATCCCTATCCAAAAATTAGGGTCAGGGTTTATAAAGCTGTTAAGCACAACTCTACTCTATTTTCTCAGTCAATACACAAATTTACCATACCTCGATTCTCGTATCACAGATACACAGTACAATATTAACAATCAATGTCAATATTAAATAATAAAAAATTATTCAAAAAATTTGGATTATTCAAATCTCAAGTTATCACATTTACTCCTCCTTAAAAGGATTAGTCCTCGGAATCACAAATTTCTTATTCTCTACAATCTTTTAAAGTTGTATAATCAATTCATTATTATCAACACAATATTAATTCGTGTCTTATATTCTAACCTGTGACTTGGATTCATAAAAAGAAAACAATTCACATCGATATCTAACCAAAAGTACTCGCGTAATTTAAATTTCTAAATGAAATCGTTACCTGTCACCTCCTCTAGCGACCACCGTATCCCTGACCGTCATGTTGAATGTGCGGCGATTGATCTTCTGGGCCGTGTAGGTCCTCGAATTGCCAAAGTTCCACCACCAGTCCTTTGTTGACACTTTCCTTTCAAATTATTCCTCTTGGACGGTTTACATGCAGATGATCCGTCGATCCACATAAAGCAACCTTGTATCTTCTTGAACTGGGGCAATTGGGTGACATGTGCCCCTCTTGCCCTCGATTATAGCAGACTCCTTTCTTTTTCAAACAAACTCCTACATGGTTCTTCCCACAAGTTGCACATGGCTCCCTTCCTTGTTTATTTCCTTGGTCTTGTTACCGATTGGGTATTCTCACTCCATTTTCTCTTGTTTGGGTTACTACCACCACCGCTTCCACCATCATTTGTCTTCTTCTTCTTATCCTAATGAAATCGAGATCGTGTTCGCTCCTCCTTGAAGAATTAAAGCTTTCTACAATAAAGCCGCGAACGTATTGATTTGCAATACCACTAACTTGTTGTAAATCCCTGGCTTCAATCCATTCTCGAATCTTCTCGTCTTTCTTACTTCTGTGTCCACCTAATGAGGTACAAATCTCACTAACTCATTGAATTTGGCAGCATACTCAAAAACCGACATATTCTTCTACTTTAGTTCTAGAAACTTGACTTCTATTCGTGCTTGCACACTTGTTGAAAAGTAATTCTCAAAGAATATTTCCTTGAATTTGGTCCAAGTTACTATAGTTGTACCAGCTTGTGCCTGATTTGTCTCTCACCAATAATTGGCTTCTCCCTTCATCAAGTATATTGCAAAAGCTGTCTTCTGTTCTTCTGCCACCGTCGTAATAACGAATGCTTTCTCCATTTTCGTCACCCAAGTCTGGGCTTCAATCGGATCCGTGGTCCCTTTGAATTCAGGCGGTCTTACCGCTTTAAAGTCTTTGAAGTTTGCCAATCTGTCGGTTATTGGTGATTCGTCGCTTCTTCCTCTTTGGTTTGGAGCTCTATTTTCCATAGCTTGGGCTAGCATATCTATGAAATTCTACATTGGGTCCGCTTGACATCCTTCATTTTTCACTAACTGTTCTTCTCGTTGGTTTCGATTCTGTTGTCTAGGCGGCATGATCTGATTTAAATAAAAATCTTATATTAATTTTCTTTTCTCTATACAAATTCTTAACAGAATAAGAATTCAACACATAGTTCTCATATAATCGCATATTTATTCAAATAGGACGTATATAGTACTTAACACATATTACTATCCCTTTTAAAATAATTTTAGGATTAACATACTCAACTTTACAAAAGTTGCAATTCTCAACTTTACACAAAAGTTGCCATTTACCATATTCACATATCTAATTTCAGGTTCATCAAACTTACCGTGCTTATAAGTTTCGGTAACTTGCCACAATTATATGAGTGTATGAACTTATCCTAGTCAGAACCTTTGGCATCCATTCCTTTGAGGGGTTCGAACATTTCATATAATCATGAGTCATGAATTTACCATAAGTATGAGTTTTAAGAACTCACAAATTAATTTTAATCTTATATTCATATAGAAAATAAAGATTTCATTCATTCCAACATATTTATATTTACATATGTTTAAACATCATTCTCGATATTACAACACTTAATATCAAAAGCTTTTACCAACAGATACTATCACATATATCTAAGTTGTCTACCGACCACTCCCTTCACCAGTCTTCTTCTTGTTGGGACGCTTGTTGAATCCGTGACCGGTTCTCCCACATGAAAAACACTTCCTCAAATTCGGCTTAGGACAATGCAAAGAAATATGTCCTTCCTACTTATAGTTGAAACACATGTTCTTCCACATCATGCATTCTCCGGCTTGAATCTTTCCACACTTGCTGCAAGCTTGTCTCTTCTTCGGGTTTGAATTTTCAGAGTTTTCAATGTCTTTTTCCCTCTTTCTCTTCTTATTGCCCTTCTTGTTGGTTCCTTCAGACGATCCACCACCTTCAGTCTTCATCCTCTCCACCTGCGCCTTCATTCGTTCCATTCTTCGGTCATTTCGCGTAACGCTCGCTCCGTCTTCCATAACTCCTCCAAGAGAAATACCTTACTCCAGAGTTCTTGGACTTCTGCAGATAGATGATCTTGTTCTCCAACTTTGATCTTATTCCCTTTCTCCACCTTGACTTCTTTAAACTCCGACTACTCATCACCACTCAAATACATTTCGGGATAATCGTCATGATCACTCCCAAGATTAACCATAGGTTCATCCTTCCCCACTTCTTCCCACAGCATCGCTTTGTCTTTGGCACCTAGCTATCGGCATCTTGGTGCGACAAATTTCTTTGGTATCTCCGAACTCATCTTATCTTCTCCCGACATCCTATAATCAGTTTAAACAACTTAATTAGTACTTTACCAGTACAAACTTCTCACACTATATGTCCACATATCTCACTATCGATACACTTCTGCAATCTCTCCCTTAGTACTCTAAATGAGTATTCTCTATCTTGCTCATGGTTATATTCCTAGGGTTTTCCCCACCCCACCTAAGGTTTATAACTCATGACTTTGATACCAACCTGTGACGCCCCCAAATCCGGGTTACCTGACCCCCGAGTTTGGTGTTCACGATCCACAATATAATACCATCTAACTACCCATTCAAATTATAAATAGGAATACATAACTCATTAACAAATATGGTTAATACATAAGTCCCAGGTTTTCTAACCTTAACAGTACAACCTTACCCTTCAGATAAACAAAAAGGGTTTACGATACAATACAACATAATAATAATATGGTTCATCATAACTAATTTATAATTATGCCTTTTCCTTTGTTCTTCTTCGTAGCACCTTCTGCAACTTCGTCCCTAGCTGAAAAGTTTTATTTAGCAAGGGTGAGCAACAAGTTTGCCCCGCAAGTAAGACATACGATAAAGGTATAGAAATCAATATCAATTCTTCTCACATTTTACGCAATAATTATCTCGATAATGAAAGAGTACATACGCGCTTCAAGAGTTTCTATGATATTCAAATGAATAATCAAGAATCAATTCTATGATAACAAAGTGGAATGTTTTCCAGATTTATGCTGAGTGATCACACAAGATCTTGAACTTATCTTCTCGGGTAGATACCAAAGATTTACTTTGATATATACTCAGGTGTATCAGATAACCATAAAGATTAAATCATCTCCCTCTGCAAGTATAACAAGTGATCAACTTTATTATACCCTATATTATGCATAATACTTAATCAGCGCCTGAAAAGGTGAATATCGACCAATAAAATGTTCCCTTTATATAAAAGGTTGTTCTTCTCAGTCTCAGAATCAGGATTTTGATTTAACAACGAAATACTTTGATTTCAATTTCTAATTACTTCTCGATCTAGCCGAAATAATTGGCATCGATCTGTCAATAATAATTTAATTCTCTTCTCGAACCTATCAAGTTCTAACAAATGTTCGTCTAATCAGAATAATTGGCTAAGACATTTCTCAGCATAATTCGACAATAAACAGGAATTATCTATACTGTCAATTCTAGCTTCTACGGATATGAATATCCAACAACAGTTATTCTACGAATATATATTTTACGAATTAGTAATTCAATTTGAATTATTAAACATGCACTAACTGCGATAATCAACAATAAATACCTAGACGTGGTATAATTAGCAATAATTAATCACTATAATAATTGAATGAATATAACTCAAGGTTGAGTTAGGAAACTTGCCTCTTCCGCAGATTACAGCTACACAATAAACTTATCTGCTTTTGAAAGACCTATAACCAATAATATCGGTCTCACAATTAGCACAATCATATATAACACACAACACTGTAATCTACAGTCAAACTTCTCCTAGACACATTACCACATAGCCACATCAATGTTTATAATCTATATAAACACTTAACAAGTCTAACTATTTCGGTCTAGTTGGACTTGGTCCATTCTAAATTGTTCGGTCACCCTATCCAAACAATTAATACAATTATTGTCAAGTAAATTCGGTTTCTAAGCTTCAATTTTAATTTAGATAAGTCGATTATCATTTATAATATTTTTGGAAGCTTTTAATAATTTATAAGCAATTATTATAATTTATAATAATTTTCCAAACACTAAAATCATTTTTAAATGATTTAATTATCAAATAATCTTATCATCATTAATATTTGATAATATTAAAATATTAATGACATACTTGTCAAAATATTAAAGTTATTTTTAATAACTTAAAATATTTTAAATCATCAATATTCTACTTAAATGATTTAAAAAATAATTAAAATCATTTTAAATCATCAACATTAATATCTAAATATTAATGAAATTATTATCCAAATATTAAAACTCATTAATTATAACTTAAAATATTTTTAAATTATTTTTCTCATTTTTAAATGATTTTTAATTCATTTATTCAATATAATAATTAAATAAATCTAGTATCATTAATATTAAATTATTAATGAGAATTCTCAAAAATATTGAAAATTATATTTTATAATTACAAATATTTTCCAACACTTTATTCTCATTTAAAATGATTTTTAAATCAATAAAATTATTTTTAACTTATTTATTTTATTTAACAATTAAATAAATCTAATATCATTAATATTAATTTATTAATGAAAATTCTCTAAAATATTAAAAGTTATATTTTTAACTCAAAATATTTTTAAATACCTTATTCTTATTTAAAATTATTTTTCATAATATTAAATCATTTTTCTCTAATTTATTTAATACACTAATTAAATAAATTAAATACCTTTAATATTTAAATAATTATAAATATTAAAGAAAAATATTCAATTGGTTAAAATTATTTTTCATAATTTAAAATAATTTTTAAAACCATTTTAGTAATTTTATAATTTATTTATATTTTTAAATAATTTTTGGAAAATTAGAAAATAAAAACTAATTAAACCGAAGTCATTTATAGGCCTTTAGTGACACATTTTGTCATTGTTGGTGTTCTTGAGCTCAAGAACAACGACACTTTTTTATGATCATCATGCCTTGTTTGACCAAATTTTAGATTTTAATCCACGATGTTCTAGCCAACTTAAACCTCGATTGTGTAGTGAAATGTAACACTACACTAAACGACCATCATCTAAGTCATAACACAACAAAACATAATGATCTTGGCAACTAAATTCGTTGTCGACGTCACTGGGTTTTCCAGAAACCCAAGCAGTTCGACTAGGTAGTTTCCATTCAAATTAATCTAGGTTCTTATCCTTTATTTGGTAGTTTTATGGTTCTTTTATATAGTCCACATGTCAAGGAACATGTTTAAAGCAACATAACGGTTCATCAACATCTAAATCTCCGTAATCAATACGGTCAAAGATGGTCAAAAGTTGTGTTCTTCCCGGTTTTGGGAATTCCAAAATCTCTAAGTCGTGGTAGTATATGGCCTAGTTTGACCACGTACCTATTCAATCATTGATTATATAAACGATCTAAAGCCATACGTGTAAAGTAAATATGTCAGGCTACAAGCTGGTTACAAAAACACCATCAAATAAAATCAAATCTGTTAGATCTGGGTTGTTCAAAAAGATGTCAAACACTGATATATAGATTCTGGGTTACCCAATTCTCATGGGTCATGCCGGTCGGCGGGTTTTGACCAACAATAACTCGAAATCTAGACATCAAATGTCTGTGATTTCACTTCCAGATCCAAGACAACATAACAAGCTACTAATAACAACCTTAAAACAAAAAATATCATATACGAGCAAGGATCTATGGCCACTGACATTTCTTGTCAGACACTTTTCAAGCTCAAGAACAGTTTTTGAAAAACATGGTTTTTACCCATTTTAATGCTATGGATCCATGATGGATCAACATAGATCATCTTAAAACAACTTTTAACACTTTATTAAACACTTAAACACATATTTGACTTAAGCATACAAGATTAAAAAGGCTTAGAGCTTTATACCTTCTATGCTAAATCTTTGATTCTAGCTCTCCAAATCTGATCTAGGTGATCAAGTGGGTGTTTTAGTGACTGATCTACTTGCTATTTTCGGATTTCTTGGTGAGAGAATAAGTGGTTAAGAGTTAGAGAGAAAAATAGCAAAATACTAGACATTCTCTCACTAATCTTTTATAATCACATGGTACATTGAATTTTACTTGCATAGCTGCTAATATAAATTTGAGTTGTTGAAGTTTTGAGTCACCAAGTCAATTTAGTAGTTCACCAACTAAAGTTGCTAGCAAATTTTACAAGTTACATAATAAAATATACTAAAAGGGCATTTTGGTCTTTTCCCCCAAATTTAATGGCATTCTAGACAATTGCACAAACCCTTAGGGTTTAACCCTAAGGTTCTAACCCTTAGGTTTTAAATCACTAACTTTCAGGATTTTTCTACATTAGGGTTTTAATTTAGAAAATTAAAATTTTAAAACTAAAATTAGGGTTTCCTAGTTAAATTAGGTTTTCTTAATCATATTAGTGTTTAATAAACACATTATGCTGCCAATTAGGATTAGGTTTCCTAATTAAGGTTTAGGATTCTCGGATTTTAAATTAGGGTTTCGTAAATACAATTAGAATTTTTAAGCGCACAATTGGTTTTCTAAATCTAAGATTAGGGTTTGTAATCCCTTATTAGGGTTTATTAATTACAAACCTTATCAGATCAATTATTGATCAACATTTCTATACAGTACAAACACGTATTCATTGATACGATTATTTTAATTGCATTTTCTACCGAATCCCTATCCAAAAATTAGGGTCAGGGTTTATAAAGCTGTTAAGCACAACTCTACTCTATTTTCTCAGTCAATACACAAATTTACCATACCTCGATTCTCGTATCACAGATACACAGTACAATATTAACAATCAATGTCAATATTAAATAATAAAAAATTATTCAAACAATTTGGATTATTCGAAATCTCGGGTTATCACATTTACTCCTCCTTAAAAGGATTCCGTCCTCGGAATCACAAATTTCTTATTCTCTACAATCTTTTAAAGTTGTATAATCAATTCATTATTATCAACACAATATTAATTCGTGTCTTATATTCTAACCTGTGACTTGGATTCATAAAAAGAAAACAATTCACATCGATATCTAACCAAAAGTACTCGCGTAATTTAAATTTCTAAATGAAATCGTTACCTGTCACCTCCTCCTAAGCAGCCACCGTATCCTGCACCGTCATGTTGAATGTGCAGGCGATTGATCTTCCTGGCTGTGTAGGTCCTCGAATTGCCAAAGTTCCACCACCAGGTCCTTTGTTGACACTTTCCTTTTCAGTATTCCTCTTCGGACAGTTTCTGTACCAGATGATCCGTCGATCCACACGCAAAGCAACCTTGTATCTTCTTCGAACTGGGGCAATTGGGTGACATGTGCCCCTCTTGCCCTCAGTTATAGCAGACTCCTTTCTTTTTCAAACAAACTCCTACATGGTTCTTCCCACAAGTTGCACATGGCTCCCTTCCTTGTTTATTTCCTTGGTCTTTGTTACCCGATTGGGTATTCTCACTCCATTTTCTCTTGTTTGGAGTTACTACCACCACCGCTTCCACCATCATTTGTCTTCTTCTTCTTATCCTAATGAAATCGAGGATGCGTGTTCGCTCCCTCCTTGAGAATTAAAGCTTTCTACAATAAAGCCATGACGTATTGATTTGCAATACCACTAACTTGTTGTAAATCCCTGGCTTCAATCCATTCTCGAATCTTCTCGTCTTTCTTACTTCTGTGTCCACCTAATGAGGTGCAAATCTCACTAACTCATTGAATTTGGCAGCATACTCAGAAACCGACATATTCTTCTACTTTAGTTCTAGAAACTTGACTTCTATTCGTGCTTGCACACTTGTTGAAAAGTAATTCTCAAAGAATATTTCCTTGAATTTGGTCCAGTTACTATAGTTGTACCAGCTTGTGCCTGATTTGTCTCTCACCAATAATTGGCTTCTCCCTTCATCAAGTATATTGCAAAAGCTGTCTTCTGTTCTTCTGCCACCGTCGTAATAACGAATGCTTTCTCCATTTTCGTCACCCAAGTCTGGGCTTCAATCGGATCCGTGGTCCCTTTGAATTCAGGCGGTCTTACCGCTTTAAAGTCTTTGAAGTTTGCCAATCTGTCGGTTGGCTGATTCGTCGCTCTTCCTCTTGCGGCTGGAGCTCTATTTTCCATAGCTTGGGCTAGCATATCTATGAAATTCTACATTGGGTCCGCTTGACATCCTTCGTTGTTCACTAACTGTTCTTCTCGTTGGTTTCGATTCTGTTGTCTAGGCGGCATGATCTGATTTAAATAAAAATCTTATATTAATTTTCTTTTTCTATACAAATTCTTAAATGTAATAAGAATTCAACACATAGTTCTCATATAATCGCATATTTATTCAAATAGGGGCGTATATAGTACTTAACACATATTACTATCCCTTTTAAAATAATTTTAGGATTAACATACTCAACTTTACAAAAAGTTGCAATTCTCCAACTTTACACAAAAAGTTGCCATTTACCATATTCACATATCTAATTTCAGTTCATCAAACTTACCGTGCTTATAAGTTCAGTAACTTGCCACAATTATATGAGTGTATGAACTTATCCTAGTCAGACCTTTGGCATCCATTCACTGAGGGGTTCAGAACATTTCATATAATCATGAGTCATGAATTTACCATAAGTATGAGTTTTAAGAACTCACAAATTAATTTTAATCTTATATTCATATAGAAAATAAAGATTTCATTCATTCCAACATATTTATATTTACATATGTTTAAACATCATTCTCGATATTACAACACTTAATATCAAAAGCTTTTACCAATGAGATACTATCACATATATCTAAGTTGTCTCACACCACTCCCTTCACTCAGTCTTCTTCTTGTTGGGACACTTGTTGAATCCCGTGACCTGGTTCTCCCACATGAAAAACACTTCCTCAAATTCGGCTTAGGACAATGCAAAGAAATATGTCCTTCCTGCTTATAGTTGAAACACATGTTCTTCCACATCATGCATTCTCCGGCTTGAATCTTTCCACACTTGCTGCAAGCTTGTCTCTTCTTCGGGTTTGAATTTTCAGAGTTTTCAATGTCTTTTTCCCTCTTTCTCTTCTTATTGCCCTTCTTGTTGGTTCCTTCAGACGATCCACCACCTTCAGTCTTCATCCTCTCCACCTGCGCCTTCAGTTCGTTCCATTCTTCAGTCATTTCGCGTAACGCTCGCTCCGTCTTCCATAACTCCTCCAAGAGAAATACCTTACTCCGAGTTCTTGGACTTCTCTGAGATAGATGATCTTGTTCTCCAACTTTGATCTTATTCCCTTTCTCCACCTTGACTTCTTTAAACTCCAGAGCTACTCATCACCACTCAAATACATTTGGGATAATCGTCATGATCACTCCCAAGATTAACCATAGGTTCATCCTTCCCCACTTCTTCCACAGACCGCTTTGTGCTGGCACCTAGGCTACTGGCACTGGTGCGATAGCTGCTGGTATCTCCGAACTCATCTTATCTTCTCCCGACATCCTATAATCGGTTTAAACAACTTGATTAGTACTTTACCAAGACAAACTTCTCACACTATATGTCCACATATCTCACTATCGATACACTTCTGCAATCTCTCCCTTAGTACTCTAAATGAGTATTCTCTATCTTGCTCATGGTTATAATCCTAGGGTTTTCCCCACCCCACCTAAGGTTTATAACCTCATGACTTTGATACCAACTGTGGCGCTTCTAAATCAGGGTTACGACCCCGAGTTTGGTGTTCACGATCCACAATATAATACCATCTAACTACCCATTCAAATTATAAATAGGAATACATAACTCATTAACAAATATGGTTAATACATAAGTCCTGTGTTTTCTAACCTTAATAAGACAACCTTACCCTTCAGATAAACAAAAAGGGTTTACGATACAATACAACATAATAATAATATGGTTCATCATAACTAATTTATAATTATGCCTTTTCCTTTGTTCTTCTTCGTAGCACCTTCTGCAACTTCGTCCCTAGCTGAAAAGTTTTATTTAGCAAGGGTGAGCAACAAGTTTGCCCCGCAAGTAAGACATACGATAAAGGTATAGAAATCAATATCAATTCTTCTCACATTTTACGCAACAATTATCTGATAATGAAAGAGTACAACGCTTTCAAGAGTTTCTATGATATTCAAATGAATAATCAAGAATCAATTCTACGCAATAACAAAGTGGAATGTTTTCCAGATTTATGCTGAGTGATCACACAAGATCTTGAACTTATCTTCTCGGGTAGATACCAAAGATTTACTTTGATATATACTCAGGTGTATCAGATAACCATAAAGATTAAATCATCTCCCTCTGCAAGTATAACAAGTGATCAACTTTATTATACCCTATATTATGCATAATACTTAATCGCGCGCAAAGGTCGAATATACGACCAATAAAATGTTCCCTTTATATAAAAGGTTGTTCTTCTCAGTCTCAGAATCAGGATTTTGATTTAACAACGAAATACTTTGATTTCAATTTCTAATTACTTCTCGATCTAGCCGAAATAATTGGCATCGATCTGTCAATAATAATTTAATTCTCTTCTCGAACCTATCAAGTTCTAACAAATGTTCGTCTAATCAGAATAATTGGCTAAGACATTTCTCAGCATAATTCGACAATAAACAGGAATTATCTATACTGTCAATTCTAGCTTCTACGGATATGAATATCCAACAACAGTTATTCTACGAATATATATTTTACGAATTAGTAATTCAATTTGAATTATTAAACATGCACTAACTGCGATAATCAACAATAAATACCTAGACGTGGTATAATTAGCAATAATTAATCACTATAATAATTGAATGAATATAACTCAAGGTTGAGTTAGGAAACTTGCCTCTTCATGATTACTGACTACCTAATAAACTTATCTGCTTTTGAAAGACCTATAACCAATAATATCGGTCTCACAATTAGCACAATCATATATAACACACAACACTGTAATCTACAGTCAAACTTCTCCTAGACACATTACCACATAGCCACATCAATGTTTATAATCTATATAAACACTTAACAAGTCTAACTATTTCGGCCTAGTTGGACTTCGGTCCATTCTCGGTGTTCTGGTCACCCTATCCGACAATTAATACAATTATTGTCAAGTAAATTCGGTTTCTAAGCTTCAATTTTAATTTAGATAAGTCGATTATCATTTATAATATTTTTCGGAAGCTTTTAATAATTTATAAGCAATTATTATAATTTATAATAATTTTCCAAACACTAAAATCATTTTTAAATGATTTAATTATCAAATAATCTTATCATCATTAATATTTGATATTATTAAAATATTAATGACATACTTGTCAAAATATTAAAGTTATTTTTAATAACTTAAAATATTTTAAATCATCAATATTCTACTTAAATGATTTAAAAAATAATTAAAATCATTTTAAATCATCAACATTAATATCTAAATATTAATGAAATTATTATCCAAATATTAAAACTCATTAATTATAACTTAAAATATTTTTAAATTATTTTTCTCATTTTTAAATGATTTTTAAATCAATAAAATCATTTTTAATTCATTTATTCAATATAATAATTAAATAAATCTAGTATCATTAATATTAAATTATTAATGAGAATTCTCCAAAAATATTGAAAATTATATTTTATAATTCTAAACATTTTCTAACACTTTATTCTCATTTAAAATGATTTTTAAATAAATAAAATCATTTTACACTTATTTATTTAATTTAACAATTAAATAAATCTAATATCATTAATATTAATTTATTAATGAAAATTCTCTAAAATATTAAAAGTTATATTTTTTAACTCAAAATATTTTTAAATACCTTATTCTTATTTAAAATTATTTTTCATAATATTAAATCATTTTTCTCTAATTTATTTAATACACTAATTAAATAAATTAAATACCTTTAATATTTAAATAATTATAAATATTAAAGAAAAATATTCCAATTGGTTAAAAATTATTTTTCATAATTTAAAATAATTTTTAAAACCATTTTTAGTAATTTTATAATTTATTTATATTTTTAAATAATTTTTGGAAAATTAGAAAATAAAAACTAATTAAACCGTCGCTATAGGCCTTTAGTGACACATTTTGTCGCTGTTGGTGTTCTTGAGCTCAAGAACACTGACAGTTTTATGATCATCATGCCTTGTTTGACCAAAATTTTAGATTTTAATCCATTGCATGTTACAGGCCAACTTAAACCTCGATTGTGTAGCTGAAATGTAACACTATACTAAACGACCATCATCTAGTCATAACACAACAAAACATAATGATCTTGGCAACTAAATTCGTTTGTCGGGACGTCACTGGGTTTTCAAGAAACCCAAGCGGATTCGATTAGGTAGTTTCGCACCAAATTAATCTAGGTTCTTATCCTTTATTTGGTAGTTTTATGGTTCTTTTATATAGTCCACATGTCAAGGAACATGTTTAAAGCAACATAACAGTTCATCAACATCTAAATCTCCAGAATCAATACGGTCAAAGATGGTCAAAAAGTTGTGTTCTTCCCGTTTTTGGGAATTCCAAAATCTCTAAGTCATGGCCGTATGGCCTAGTTTGACCACGTACCCTATTCAATCTGCTGATTATATAAACGATCTAAAGCCATACGTGTAAAGTAAATATGTCAGGCTACAAGCTGGTTACAAAAACACCATCAAATAAAATCAAATCTGTTAGATCTGGGTTGTTCAAAAAGATGTCAAACACTGATATATAGATTCTGGGTTACCCAGAATTCTCATGATCATGCCCGGTCAACGGGTTTTGACCAACAATAACTCGAAATCTAGACATCAAATGTCTGTGATTTCACTTCCAGATCCAAGACAACATAACAAGCTACTAATAACAACCTTAAAACAACAAATATCATATACGAGCAAGGATCTATGGCCACTGACATTTCTTGTCAGACACTTTTCAAGCTCAAGAACAGTTTTTGAAAAACATGGTTTTTACCCATTTTAATGCTATGGATCCATGATGGATCAACATAGATCATCTTAAAACAACTTTTAACACTTTATTAAACACTTAAACACATATTTGACTTAAGCATACAAGATTAAAAAGGCTTAGAGCTTTATACCTTCTATGCTAAATCTTTGATTCTAGCTCTCCAAATCTGATCTAGGTGATCAAGTGGGTGTTTTAGTGACTGATCTACTTGCTATTTTCGGATTTCTTGGTGAGAGAATAAGTGGTTAAGAGTTAGAGAGAAAAATAGCAAAATACTAGACATTCTCTCACTAATCTTTTATAATCACATGGTACATTGAATTTTACTTGCATAGTCATTTGCTAATATAAATTTGAGTTGTTGAAGTTTTGAGTCACCAAGTCAATTTAGTAGTTCACCAACTAAAGTTGCTAGCAAATTTTACAAGTTACATAATAAAATATACTAAAAGGGCATTTTGGTCTTTTCCCCAAATTTAATGGCATTCTAGACAATTGCACAAACCCTTAGGGTTTAACCCTAAGGTTTAACCCTTAGGTTTTAAATCACTAACTTTCTAGGATTTTCTACATTAGGGTTTTAATTTAGAAAATTAAAATTTTAAAACTAAAATTAGGGTTTCCTAGTTAAATTAGGTTTTCTTAATCATATTAGTGTTTAATAAACACATTATGCTGCCAATTAGGATTAGGTTTCTAATTAAGGTTTAGGATTCTCGGATTTTAAATTAGGGTTTCCGTCGCATGCAATTAGAATTTTTAATCTGCACAATTGGTTTTCTAAATCTAAGATTAGGGTTTGTAATCCCTTATTAGGGTTTATTAATTACAAACCTTATCGGATCAATTATTGATCAACATTTCTACTCTGAGACAAACACGTATTCATTGATACGATTATTTTAATTGCATTTTCTACCGAATCCCTATCCAAAAATTAGGGTCAGGGTTTATAAAGTTGTTAAGCACAACTCTACTCTATTTTCTCAGTCAATACACAAATTTACCATACCTCGATTCTCGTATCACAGATACACAGTACAATATTAACAATCAATGTCAATATTAAATAATAAAAAATTATTCAAAAAATTTGGATTATTCGAAATCTCGGGTTATCACATTTACTCCTCCTTAAAAGGATTCCGTCCTCGGAATCACAAATTTCTTATTCTCTACAATCTTTTAAAGTTGTATAATCAATTCATTATTATCAACACAATATTAATTCGTGTCTTATATTCTAACCTGTGACTTGGATTCATAAAAAGAAAACAATTCACATCGATATCTAACCAAAATTACTCGCGTAATTTAAATTTCTAAATGAAATCGTTACCTGTCACCTCCTCCTAAGCAGCCACCGTATCCTGCACCGTCATGTTGAATGTGCAGGCGATTGATCTTCCTGGCAGTGTAGGTCCTCGAATTGCCAAAGTTCCACCACCAGGTCCTTTGTTGACACTTTCCTTTTCAGATCGGACAGTTTCTGTACCAGATGATCCGTCGATCCACACGCAAAGCAACCTTGTATCTTCTTCGAACTGGGGCAATTGGGTGACATGTGCCCCTCTTGCCCTCGATTATAGCAGACTCCTTTCTCTTTCAAACAAACTCCTACATGGTTCTTCCCAAGTTGCACATGGCTCCCTTCCTTGTTTATTTCCTTGGTCTTGTTACCCGATTGGGTATTCTCACTCCATTTTCTCTTGTTTGGGTTACTACCACCACTGCTTCCACCATCATTTGTCTTCTTCTTCTTATCCTGATGAAATCGAGATGCAGGTTCGCTCCCTCCTTCAGTAATTAAAGCTTTCTAAAATAAAGCCGCGAACGTATTGATTTGCAATACCACTAACTTGTTGTAAATCCCTGGCTTCAATCCATTCTCGAATCTTCTCGTCTTTCTTACTTCTGTGTCCACCTAATGAGGTACAAATCTCACTAACTCATTGAATTTGGCAGATACTCAAAAAAAGGCATATTCTTCTTCTACTTTAGTTCTAGAAACTTGACTTCTATTCGTGCTTGCACACTTGTTGAAAAGTAATTCTCAAAGAATATTTCCTTGAATTTGGTCCAAGTTACTATAGTTGTACCAGCTTGTGCCTGATTTGTCTCTCACCAATAATTGGCTTCTCCTTCATCAAGTATATTGCAAAAGTCATCTTACGTTTCTTACGCCACCGTCGTAATAACGAATGCTTTCTCCATTTTCGTCACCCAAGTCTGGGCTTCAATCGGATCCGTGGTCCCTTTGAATTCAGGCGGTCTTACCGCTTTAAAGTCTTTGAAGTTTGCCAATCTGTCGGTTGGCTGATTCGTCGCTCTTCCTCTTGCGGCTGGAGCTCTATTTTCCATAGCTTGGGCTAGCATATCTATGAAATTCTACATTGGGTCCGCTTGACATCCTTCGTTGTTCACTAATTTCTTCTTCTCGTTGGTTTCGATTCTGTTGTCTAGGCGGCATGATCTGATTTAAATAAAAATCTTATATTAATTTTCTTTTCTCTATACAAATTCTTAACAGAATAAGAATTCAACACATAGTTCTCATATAATCGCATATTTATTCAAATAGGACGTATATAGTACTTAACACATATTACTATCCCTTTTAAAATAATTTTAGGATTAACATACTCAACTTTACAAAAAGTTGCAATTCTCCAACTTTACACAAAAAGTTGCCATTTACCATATTCACATATCTAATTTCAGTTCATCAAACTTACCGTGCTTATAAGTTCAGTAACTTGCCACAATTATATGAGTGTATGAACTTATCCTAGTCAGACCTTTGGCATCCATTCACTGAGGGGTTCAGAACATTTCATATAATCATGAGTCATGAATTTACCATAAGTATGAGTTTTAAGAACTCACAAATTAATTTTAATCTTATATTCATATAGAAAATAAAGATTTCATTCATTCCAACATATTTATATTTACATATGTTTAAACATCATTCTCGATATTACAACACTTCATATCAAAAGCTTTTACCAACAGATACTATCACATATATCTAAGTTGTCTACCGACCACTCCCTTCACCAGTCTTCTTCTTGTTGGGACACTTGTTGAATCCGTGACCGGTTCTCCCACATGAGAAACACTTCCTCAAATTCGGCTTAGGACAATGCAAAGAAATATGTCCTTCCTGCTTATAGTTGAAACACATGTTCTTCCACATCATGCATTCTCCCGCTTGAATCTTTCCACACTTGCTGCAAGCTTGTCTCTTCTTCGGGTTTGAATTTTCAGAGTTTTCAATGTCTTTTTCCCTCTTTCTCTTCTTATTGCCCTTCTTGTTGGTTCCTTCAGACGATCCACCACCTTCAGTCTTCATCCTCTCCACCTGCGCCTTCAGTTCGTTCCATTCTTCAGTCATTTCGCGTAACGCTCGCTCCGTCTTCCATAACTCCTCCAAGAGAAATACCTTACTCCAGAGTTCTTGGACTTCTGCAGATAGATGATCTTGTTCTCCAACTTTGATCTTATTCCCTTTCTCCACGTTGACTTCTTTAAACTCCGACTCCTCATCACCACTCAAATACATTTCGGGATAATCGTCATGATCACTCCCAAGATTAACCATAGGTTCATCCTTCCCCACTTCTTCCACAGACCGCTTTGTGCTGGCACCTAGGCTACTGGCACTGGTGCGACAGCTGCTGGTATCTCCGAACTCATCTTATCTTCTCCCGACATCCTATAATCAGTTTAAACAACTTGATTAGTACTTTACCAGTACAAACTTCTCACACTATATGTCCACATATCTCACTATCGATACACTTCTGCAATCTCTCCCTTAGTACTCTAAATGAGTATTCTCTATCTTGCTCATGGTTATAATCCTAGGGTTATCCCCACCCCACCTAAGGTTTATAACCTCTGACTTTGATACTAACTCGTGGACGCCCCAAATCCGGGTTGCACGACCCCAGGAGTTTGGTGTTCACGATCCACAATATAATACCATCTAACTACCCATTCAAATTATAAATAGGAATACATAACTCATTAACAAATATGGTTAATACATAAGTCCCAGGTTTTCTAACCTTAACAGTACAACCTTACCCTTCAGATAAACAAAAAGGGTTTACGATACAATACAACATAATAATAATATGGTTCATCATAACTAATTTATAATTATGCCTTTTCCTTTGTTCTTCTTCGTAGCACCTTCTGCAACTTCGTCCCTAGCTGAAAAGTTTTATTTAGCAAGGGTGAGCAACAAGTTTTCCCCGCAAGTAAGACATACGATAAAGGTATAGAAATCAATATCAATTCTTCTCACATTTTACGCAACAATTATCTGATAATGAAAGAGTACAACGCTTTCAAGAGTTTCTATGATATTCAAATGAATAATCAAGAATCAATTCTACGCAATAACAAAGTGGAATGTTTTCCAGATTTATGCTGAGTAATCACACAAGATCTTGAACTTATCTTCTCGGGTAGATACCAAAGATTTACTTTGATATATACTCAGGTGTATCAGATAACCATAAAGATTAAATCATCTCCCTCTGCAAGTATAACAAGTGATCAACTTTATTATACCCTATATTATGCATAATACTTAATCGCGCGCAAAGGTCGAATATACGACCAATAAAATGTTCCCTTTATATAAAAGGTTGTTCTTCTCAGTCTCAGAATCAGGATTTTGATTTAGCAACGAAATACTTTGATTTCAATTTCTAATTACTTCTCGATCTAGCCGAAATAATTGGCATCGATCTGTCAATAATAATTTAATTCTCTTCTCGAACCTATCAAGTTCTAACAAATGTTCGTCTAATCAGAATAATTGGCTAAGACATTTCTAAGCATAATTCGACAATAAATGAGAATTATCTATCTTTGTCAATTCTAGCTTCTACGGATATGAATATCCAACAACAGTTATTCTACGAATATATATTTTACGAATTAGTAATTCAATTTGAATTATTAAACATGCACTAACTGCGATAATCAACAATAAATCCCTAGACGTGGTATAATTAGCAATAATTAACCACTATAATAATTGAATGAATATAACTCAAGGTTGAGTTAGGAAACTTGCCTCTTCCGCAGATTACAGCTACACAATAAACTTATCTGCTTTTGAAAGACCTATAACCAATAATATCGGTCTCACAATTAGCACAATCATATATAACACACAACACTGTAATCTACAGTCAAACTTCTCCTAGACACATTACCACATAGCCACATCAATGTTTATAATCTATATAAACACTTAACAAGTCTAACTATTTCGGTCTAGTTGGACTTCGGTCCATTCTCGGTGTTCTGGTCACCCTATCCGACAATTAATACAATTATTGTCAAGTAAATTCGGTTTCTAAGCTTCAATTTTAATTTAGATAAGTCGATTATCATTTATAATATTTTTCGGAAGCTTTTAATAATTTATAAGCAATTATTATAATTTATAATAATTTTCCAAACACTAAAATCATTTTAAATGATTTAATTATCAAATAATCTTATCATCATTAATATTTGATAATATTAAAATATTAATGACATACTTGTCAAAATATTAAAGTTATTTTAATAACTTAAAATATTTTTAAATCATCAATATTCTACTTAAATGATTTAAAAAAATAATTAAAATCATTTTTAAATCATCAACATTAATATCTAAATATTAATGAAATTATTATCCAAATATTAAAACTCATTAATTATAACTTAAAATATTTTTAAATTATTTTCTCATTTTAAATGATTTTTAATTCATTTATTCAATATAATAATTAAATAAATCTAGTATCATTAATATTAAATTATTAATGAGAATTCTCCAAAAATATTGAAAATTATATTTTATAATTCTAAACATTTTCTAACACTTTATTCTCATTTAAAATGATTTTTAAATAAATAAAATCATTTTACACTTATTTATTTAATTTAACAATTAAATAAATCTAATATCATTAATATTAATTTATTAATGAAAATTCTCTAAAATATTAAAAGTTATATTTTTTAACTCAAAATATTTTTAAATACCTTATTCTTATTTAAAATTATTTTTCATAATATTAAATCATTTTTCTCTAATTTATTTAATACACTAATTAAATAAATTAAATACCTTTTAATATTTAAATAATTATAAATATTAAAGAAAAATATTCAATTGGTTAAAATTATTTTTCATAATTTAAAATAATTTTAAAACCATTTTAGTAGTAATTTTTATAATTTATTTATATTTTTAAATAATTTTTGGAAAATTAGAAAATAAAAACTAATTAAACCGTCATTTATAGGCCTTTAGTGACACATTTTTGTCATTGTTGGTGTTCTTGAGCTCAAGAACAACGATGACTTTTATGATCATCATGCCTTGTTTGACCAAATTTTAGATTTTAATCCATGCATGTTACAGCCAACTTAAACCTCGATTGTGTAATTTGAAATGTAACACTACACTAAACGACCATCATCTAGGTCATAACACAACAAAACATAATGATCTTGGCAACTAAATTCGTTGTCGAGGCGTCACTGGGTTTTTCGAAACCCAAGCCAGATTCGAATTAGGTAGTTTCCACCCAAATTAATCTAGGTTCTTATCCTTTATTTGGTAGTTTTATGGTTCTTTATATAGTCCACATGTCGAGGAACATGTTTAAAGCAACATAACGGTTCATCAACATCTAAATCTCCGTAATCAATACGGTCAAAGATGGTCAAAAGTTGTGTTCTTCCCGCTTTTGGGAATTCCAAAATCTCTAAGTCGTGGTCAGTATGGCCTAGTTTGACTCACGTATCTATTCAATCTTTGATTATATAAACGATCTAAAGCCATACGTGTAAAGTAAATATGTGGGGCTACAAGTGGTTACAAAAACACCATCAAATAAAATCAAATCTGTTAGATCCGGGTTGTTCAAAAGATGTCAAACATCGATATATAGATTACAGGTTACTGTAATTCTCATGATCATGCCCGGTCGGCGGGTTTTGACCAACAATAACTCGAAATCTAGACATCAAATGTCCGTGATTTCACTTCGAGATCCAAGACAACATAACAAGCTACTAATAACAACCTTAAAACAACAAAATCATATATACGAGCAAGGATCTATGGCCAATTGACATTTCTTGTCGAGACACTTTTCAAGCTTCAAGAACAGTTTTTGAAAAACATGGTTTTTACCCATTTTAATGCTATGGATCCATGATGGATCAACATAGATCATCTTAAAACAACTTTTAACACTTTATTAAACACTTAAACACATATTTGACTTAAGCATACAAGATTAAAAAGGCTTAGAGCTTTATACCTTCTATGCTAAATCTTTGATTCTAGCTCTCCAAATCGATCTAGGTGATCAAGTGGGTGTTTTAGTGGTGATCTACTTGCTATTTTCGGATTTCTTGGTGAGAGAATAAGTGGTTAAGAGTTAGAGAAAAATAGCAAAATACTAGACATTCTCTCACTAATCTTTTATAATCACATGGTACATTGAATTTTACTTGCATAATCGCTTAATATAAATTTGAGTTGTTGAAGTTTTGAGTCACCAAGTCAATTTAGTAGTTCACCAACTAAAGTTGCTAGCAAATTTTACAAGTTACATAATAAAATATACTAAAAGGGCATTTTGGTCTTTTCCCCCAAATTTAATGGCATTCTAGACAATTGCACAAACCCTTAGGGTTTAACCCTAAGGTTCTAACCCTTAGGTTTTAAATCACTAACTTTCTAGGATTTTCTACATTAGGGTTTTAATTTAGAAAATTAAAATTTTAAAACTAAAATTAGGGTTTCCTAGTTAAATTAGGTTTTCTTAATCATATTAGTGTTTAATAAACACATTATGCTCGCCAATTAGGATTAGGTTTCCTAATTAAGGTTTAGGATTCTCGGATTTTAAATTAGGGTTTCCCGTCGTACAATTAGAATTTTTAACTGCACAATTGGTTTTCTAAATCTAAGATTAGGGTTTGTAATCCCTTATTAGGGTTTATTAATTACAAACCTTATCAGATCAATTATTGATCAACATTTCTATACAGTACAAACACGTATTCATTGATACGATTATTTTAATTGCATTTTCTACCAAATCCCTATCCAAAAATTAGGGTCAGGGTTTATAAAGCTGTTAAGCACAACTCTACTCTATTTTCTCAGTCAATACACAAATTTACCATACCTCGATTCTCGTATCACAGATACACAGTACAATATTAACAATCAATGTCAATATTAAATAATAAAAAATTATTCAAAAAATTTGGATTATTCGAAATCGCGGGTTATCACATTTACTCCTCCTTAAAAGGATTCCGTCCTCGGAATCACCAATTTCTTATTCTCTACAATCTTTTAAAGTTGTATAATCAATTCATTATTATTAACACAATATTAATTCGTGTCTTATATTCTAACCTGTGACTTGGATTCATAAAAAGAAAACAATTCACATCGATATCTAACCAAAATTACTCGCGTAATTTAAATTTCTAAATGAAATCGTTACCTGTCACCTCCTCCTAAGTTACCCCACCGTATCATCCGCGACCGTCATGTTGAATGTGCGGGCGATTGATCTTCCTGGCTGTGTAGGTCCTCGAATTGCCAAAGTTCCACCACCAGGTCCTTTGTTGACACTTTCCTTTTCAGTATTCCTCTTCGGACAGTTTCTGTACCAGATGATCCGTCGATCCACACGCAAAGCAACCTTGTATCTTCTTCGAACTGGGGCAATTGGGTGACATGTGCCCCTCTTGCCCTCAGTTATAGCAGACTCCTTTCTTTTTCAAACAAACTCCTACATGGTTCTTCCCACAAGTTGCACATGGCTCCCTTCCTTGTTTATTTCCTTCAGTCTTGTTACCCGATTGGGTATTCTCACTCCATTTTCTCTTGTTTGGGTTACTACCACCACTGCTTCCACCATCATTTGTCTTCTTCTTCTTATCCTGATGAAATCGAGATGCAGGTTCGCTCCCTCCTTCAGTAATTAAAGCTTTCTACAATAAAGCCGCGAACGTATTGATTTGCAATACCACTAACTTGTTGTAAATCCCTGGCTTCAATCCATTCTCGAATCTTCTCGTCTTTCTTACTTCTGTGTCCACCTAATGAGGTGCAAATCTCACTAACTCATTGAATTTGGCAAAGATACTTTCGTAAACCGACATATTCTTCTACTTTAGTTCTAGAAACTTGACTTCTATTCGTGCTTGCACACTTGTTGAAAAGTAATTCTCAAAGAATATTTCCTTGAATTTGGTCCAAGTTACTATAGTTGTACCAGCTTGTGCCTGATTTGTCTCTCACCAATAATTGGCTTCTCCCTTCATCAAGTATATTGCAAAAGCTGTCTTCTGTTCTTCTGCCACCGTCGTAATAACGAATGCTTTCTCCATTTTCGTCACCCAAGTCTGGGCTTCAATCGGATCCGTGGTCCCTTTGAATTCAAAGGTCTTCTACCGCTTTAAAGTCTTTGAAGTTTGCCAATCATCGGTTTCAATTTGGTGATTCTCGCTCTTCCTCTTCATACGGAGCTCTATTTTCCATAGCTTGGGCTAGCATATCTATGAAATTCTACATTGGGTCCGCTTGACATCCTTCGTTGTTCACTAACTGTTCTTCTCGTTGGTTTCGATTCTGTTGTCTAGGCGGCATGATCTGATTTAAATAAAAATCTTATATTAATTTTCTTTTCTCTATACAAATTCTTAACATAATAAGAATTCAACACATAGTTCTCATATAATCGCATATTTATTCAAATAGGACGTATATAGTACTTAACACATATTACTATCCCTTTTAAAATAATTTTAGGATTAACATACTCAACTTTACAAAAAGTTGCAATTCTCCAACTTTACACAAAAAGTTGCCATTTACCATATTCACATATCTAATTTCAGTTCATCAAACTTACCGTGCTTATAAGTTCAGTAACTTGCCACAATTATATGAGTGTATGAACTTATCCTAGTCAGACCTTTGGCATCCATTCACTGAGGGGTTCAGAACATTTCATATAATCATGAGTCATGAATTTACCATAAGTATGAGTTTTAAGAACTCACAAATTAATTTTAATCTTATATTCATATAGAAAATAAAGATTTCATTCATTCCAACATATTTATATTTACATATGTTTAAACATCATTCTCGATATTACAACACTTCATATCAAAAGCTTTTACCAAGATACTATCACATATATCTAAGTTGTCTCTGAGACCACTCCCTTCACCGATCTTCTTCTTGTTGGGACACTTGTTGAATCCGTGGACCGGTTCTCCCACATGAGAAACACTTCCTCAAATTCGGCTTAGGACAATGCAAAGAAATATGTCCTTCCCGCTTATAGTTGAAACACATGTTCTTCCACATCATGCATTCTCCCGCTTGAATCTTTCCACACTTGTTTAAGCTTGTCTCTTCTTGAGTTTGAATTTTCAAAGTTTTCAATGTCTTTTTCCTCTTTTCTTCTTATTGCCCTTCTTGTTGGGTTCCTTGAGACGATCCACCACCTTGGTCTTCATCCTCTCCACTGCGCCTTGATTCGTTCCATTCTTGATCATTTCAGCATGCGCTTCGCTTCCGTCTTCCATAACTCCTCCAAGAGAAATACCTTACTCCAGAGTTCTTGGACTTCTGCAGATAGATGATCTTGTTCTCCAACTTTGATCTTATTCCCTTTCTCCACCTTGACTTCTTTAAACTCCGACTCCTCATCACCACTCAAATACATTTCGGGATAATCGTCATGATCACTCCCAAGATTAACCATAGGTTCATCCTTCCCCACTTCTTCCACAGACCGCTTTGTGCTGGCACCTAGGCTACTGGCACTGGTGCGACAGCTGCTGGTATCTCCGAACTCATCTTATCTTCTCCCGACATCCTATAATCAGTTTAAACAACTTGATTAGTACTTTACCAGTACAAACTTCTCACACTATATGTCCACATATCTCACTATCGATACACTTCTGCAATCTCTCCCTTAGTACTCTAAATGAGTATTCTCTATCTTGCTCATGGTTATAATCCTAGGGTTTTCCCCACCCCACCTAAGGTTTATAACCTACAGCTTTGATACCAACCTGTGACGCCCCCAAATCCGGGTTGCCTGACCCCCGAGTTTGGTGTTCACGATCCACAATATAATACCATCTAACTACCCATTCAAATTATAAATAGGAATACATAACTCATTAACAAATATGGTTAATACATAAGTCCCAGGTTTTCTAACCTTAACAGTACAACCTTACCCTTCAGATAAACAAAAAGGGTTTACGATACAATACAACATAATAATAATATGGTTCATCATAACTAATTTATAATTATGCCTTTTCCTTTGTTCTTCTTCGTAGCACCTTCTGCAACTTCGTCCCTAGCTGAAAAGTTTTATTTAGCAAGGGTGAGCAACAAGTTTGCCCCGCAAGTAAGACATACGATAAAGGTATAGAAATCAATATCAATTCTTCTCACATTTTACGCAACAATTATCTGATAATGAAAGAGTACAACGCTTTCAAGAGTTTCTATGATATTCAAATGAATAATCAAGAATCAATTCTCTGTAATAACAAAGTGGAATGTTTTCCGATTTATCTTTGAGTGATCACACAAGATCTTGAACTTATCTTCTCGGGTAGATACCAAAGATTTACTTTGATATATACTCGTGTGTATCGAGATAACCATAAAGATTAAATCATCTCCCTCTGCAAGTATAACAAGTGATCAACTTTATTATACCTATATTATGCATAATACTTAATCGCGCGAAAAGGTCGAATATACGACCAATAAAATGTTCCCTTTATATAAAAGGTTGTTCTTCTCAATCTCAGAATCAAGATTTTGATTTAACAACGAAATACTTTGATTTCAATTTCTAATTACTTCTCGATCTAGCCGAAATAATTGGCATCGATCTATCAATAATAATTTAATTCTCTTCTCGAACCTATCAAGTTCTAACAAATGTTCGTCTAATCAGAATAATTGGCTAAGACATTTCTCAGCATAATTCGACAATAAACAGGAATTATCTATACTGTCAATTCTAGCTTCTACGGATATGAATATCCAACAACAGTTATTCTACGAATATATATTTTCCGAATTAGTAATTCAATTTGAATTATTAAACATGCACTAACTGCGATAATCAACAATAAATCCCTAGACGTGGTATAATTAGCAATAATTAACCACTATAATAATTGAATGAATATAACTCAAGGTTGAGTTAGGAAACTTGCCTCTTCCGCAGATTACAGCTACACAATAAACTTATCTGCTTTTGAAAGACCTATAACCAATAATATCGGTCTCACAATTAGCACAATCATATATAACACACAACACTGTAATCTACAGTCAAACTTCTCCTAGACACATTACCACATAGCCACATCAATGTTTATAATCTATATAAACACTTAACAAGTCTAACTATTTCGGTCTAGTTGGACTTGGTCCATTCCCGTTATTACGGTCACCCTATCAAACAATTAATACAATTATTGTCAAGTAAATTCGGTTTCTAAGCTTCAATTTTAATTTAGATAAGTCGATTATCATTTATAATATTTTAGGAAGCTTTTAATAATTTATAAGCAATTATTATAATTTATAATAATTTTTCAAACACTAAAATCATTTTTAAATGATTTAATTATCAAATAATCTTATCATCATTAATATTTGATAATATTAAAATATTAATGACATACTTGTCAAAATATTAAAGTTATTTTAATAACTTAAAATATTTTAAATCATCAATATTCTACTTAAATGATTTAAAAAATAATTAAAATCATTTTTAAATCATCAACATTAATATCTAAATATTAATGAAATTATTATCCAAATATTAAAACTCATTAATTATAACTTAAAATATTTTTAAATTATTTTTCTCATTTTTAAATGATTTTTAAATCAATAAAATCATTTTTAATTCATTTATTCAATATAATAATTAAATAAATCTAGTATCATTAATATTAAATTATTAATGAGAATTCTCCAAAAATATTGAAAATTATATTTTATAATTCTAAACATTTTCTAACACTTTATTCTCATTTAAAATGATTTTAAATAAATAAAATCATTTTACACTTATTTATTTAATTTAACAATTAAATAAATCTAATATCATTAATATTAATTTATTAATGAAAATTCTCTAAAATATTAAAAGTTATATTTTTTAACTCAAAATATTTTTAAATACCTTATTCTTATTTAAAATTATTTTTCATAATATTAAATCATTTTTCTCTAATTTATTTAATACACTAATTAAATAAATTAAATACCTTTAATATTTAAATAATTATAAATATTAAAGAAAAATATTCCAATTGGTTAAAAATTATTTTTCATAATTTAAAATAATTTTTAAAACCATTTTTAGTAATTTTTATAATTTATTTATATTTTTAAATAATTTTTGGAAAATTAGAAAATAAAAACTAATTAAACCGTCGCTATAGGCCTTTAGTGACACATTTTGTCGCTGTTGGTGTTCTTGAGCTCAAGAACACTGACAGCTTTATGATCATCATGCCTTGTTTGACCAGCCTTAGATTTTAATCCATGCATGTTCTAGGCCAACTTAAACCTCGATTGTGTAGCTGAAATGTAACACTACACTAAACGACCATCATCTAGGTCATAACACAACAAAACATAATGATCTTGGCAACTAAATTCGTTGTCAGACGTCACCTGGGTTTTCCAGAAACCCAAGCAGTTCGACTAGGTAGTTTCCAGCCCAAATTAATCTAGGTTCTTATCCTTTATTTGGTAGTTTTATGGTTCTTTTATATAGTCCACATGTCAAGGAACATGTTTAAAGCAACATAACAGTTCATCAACATCTAAATCTCCAGAATCAATACGGTCAAAGATGGTCAAAAAGTTGTGTTCTTCCCGTTTTTGGGAATTCCAAAATCTCTAAGTCATGGCCGTATGGCCTAGTTTGACCACTTACCCTATTCAATCTGCTTATTATATAAACGATCTAAAGCCATACGTGTAAAGTAAATATGTCAGGCTACAAGCTGGTTACAAAAACACCATCAAATAAAATCAAATCTATTAGATCTGGGTTGTTCAAAAAGATGTCAAACATCGATATATAGATTACGGGTTACCTGAATTCTCATGGTCATGCCCGGTCAACGGGTTTTGACCAACAATAACTCGAAATCTAGACATCAAATGTCTGTGATTTCACTTCCAGATCCAAGACAACATAACAAGCTACTAATAACAACCTTAAAACAACAAATATCATATACGAGCAAGGATCTATGGCCACTGACATTTCTTGTCAGACACTTTTCAAGCTCAAGAACAGTTTTTGAAAAACATGGTTTTTACCCATTTTAATGCTATGGATCCATGATGGATCAACATAGATCATCTTAAAACAACTTTTAACACTTTATTAAACACTTAAACACATATTTGACTTAAGCATACAAGATTAAAAAGGCTTAGAGCTTTATACCTTCTATGCTAAATCTTTGATTCTAGCTCTCCAAATCTGATCTAGGTGATCAAGTGGGTGTTTTAGTGACTGATCTACTTGCTATTTTCGGATTTCTTGGTGAGAGAATAAGTGGTTAAGAGTTAGAGAGAAAAATAGCAAAATACTAGACATTCTCTCACTAATCTTTTATAATCACATGGTACATTGAATTTTACTTGCATAGCTGCTAATATAGGCTAAGTTGTTGAAGTTTTGAGTCACCAAGTCAATTTAGTAGTTCACCAACTAAAGTTGCTAGCAAATTTTACAAGTTACATAATAAAATATACTAAAAGGGCATTTTGGTCTTTTCCCCCAAATTTAATGGCATTCTAGACAATTGCACAAACCCTTAGGGTTTAACCCTAAGGTTCTAACCCTTAGGTTTTAAATCACTAACTTTCTAGGATTTTCTACATTAGGGTTTTAATTTAGAAAATTAAAATTTTAAAACTAAAATTAGGGTTTCCTAGTTAAATTAGGTTTTCTTAATCATATTAGTGTTTAATAAACACATAATTTATTTCTATTTTAAATAATTTTCCGAAAATCAGAAAATAAAAACTAATTAAACTGTCGCTATAAGCCTTTAGCGACACATTCTATCGCTGTTGGTGTTCTTGAGCTCAAGAACACTGACATCTTCATGATCATCATGCCTTGTTTGACCAGCCTTAGATTTTAATCCATGCATGTTCTTGGCAAACTTAAACCTCGATTGTGTAGCTGAAATGTAACACTACACTAAACGACCATCATCTAGGTCACAACACAACAAAACATGACGATCTGGGAAACTAAATTCGTTGTCAGAGGACACCTGGGTTTTCCAAAAACCTAGGCAGTTCGACTTGGTAGTTTCCAGCCCAAATTAACCTAGGTTCTGATCCTTTATTTGGTTGTTTTATGGTTCTTTTATATAGTCCACATGTCAAGGAACATGTTTAAAGAAACATAACAGTTCATCAATATCTAAATCTCCAGAATCAATACGGTCAAAGATGGTCAGGAAGTTGTGTTCTTCCCGTTTCTGGGAATTCCAAAATCTCTAAGTCATAGCCGTATGGCCTAGTTTGACCACTTATCCTGTTCAATCTGCTGATTATATAAATGATCTAAAGCCATACGTGTAAAGTAAATATGTCAGGCTACAAGCTGGTTACAAAAACAC
Source organism: Panax ginseng (assembly GCA_020205605.1). Lineage (NCBI taxonomy): Eukaryota > Viridiplantae > Streptophyta > Magnoliopsida > Apiales > Araliaceae > Panax > Panax ginseng. The sequence continues at coordinate 88,503,172 of CM035144.1, forward strand.
CATAAAATAAAATCAAATCTGTCAGATCTGGGCTGTTCAAAAAGCTGTCAGACAGTGATATATAGATTCTAGGTTACCCAGAATTCTCATGGTCATGCCCGGTCAACGAGTTTTGACCAGCAATAACTCGAAATCTAGACATCAAATGTCTGTGATTTCACTTCCAGATCCAAGACAACATAACAAGCTACCAATAACAACCTTAAAACAACAAATATCATATACGAGCAAGGATCTGTGGCCACTGACATTTCTTATCAGACCACTTTTCAAGCTCAAGAACAGTTTTTGAAAAACATGGTTTTTACCCATTTTGATGTTATGGATCCATGATGGATCAACATAGATCATCTTAAAACAACTTTTAACACTTTATTAAACACTTAAACACAGATTTGACTTAAGCATACAAGATTAAAAAGGCTTAAAGCTTTATACCTTCTTTGCTAAATCTTTGATTCTAGCTCTCCAAATCTGATCTAGGTGATCAAGTGGGTGTTTTAGTGACTGATCTACTTGCTATTTTCGGATGTCTTGGTGAGAGAATAAGTGGTTAAGAGTTAGAGAGAAAAATGAGCAAAGTACTAGACATTCTCTCTCTCTAATCTTTTATAATCACATGGTACATTGAAATTTACTTGCATAGCTTCTAATATAGGCTGAGTTGTTGAAGTTTTGAGTCACCAAGTTAATTTAGTAGTTCACCAACTAAAGTTGCTAGCAAATTTTACAAGTTACATAATAAAATATACTAAAAGGGCATTTTGGTCTTTTCCCCCAAATTTAATGGCATTCTAGACAATTGCACAAACCCTTAGGGTTTAACCCTAAGGTTCTAACCCTTAGGTTGTAAATCACTAACTTTCTAGGATTTTCTACATTAGGGTTTTAATTTAGAAAATTAAAATTTTGAAACTAAAATTAGGGTTTCTTAATTAAATTAGGTGTTCTTAATCATATTAGTGTTTAATAAACACATTATGCTCGCCAATTAGGATTAGGGTTTCCTAATTAGGGTTTAGGATTCCTGAATTTTAAATTAGGGTTTCCCGGCGTATAATTAGGATTTTTAACTGCACAATTGGTTTTCTAATTTTGAGATTAGGGTTTCTAATCCCTTATTAGGGTTTATTAATTACAAACCTTATCCGATCAATCATTGATCAACATTTCTACACAGTACAAACCCGTATTCATTGATACGATTATTTTAATTACATTTTCTACCGAATCCCTATCCAAAAATTAGGGTTAGGGTTTCTAAAGCTGTTAAACACAACTCTACTCTATTTTCTTAGTCAATACACAAATTTACCATACCTCGATACTCGTATCACAAATACACAGTACAATATTAACAGTCAATGTCAATATTAAATAACAAAAAATTATTAGAAAAATTTGGATTATTCGAAATCTCGGGTTATCACACAAACCTTCTTTAATTATAATTCACATAGAGATATAGTGAGTTAGTTGATTAAGGTGTTTAACTTGTTTCTATCTTAATTGTGGATTTAAATTAATACGGTATTAGTGCATCGAGAGGTGGTTAATACTATATTCGTGCTCTTTATTAATAATCTGGGATAGTGAATTAAATTGGAATAAAGGTGTTAAAATCAGAGTGAAGCTTACGTTGAAATCATAAGTCTAATTCTCTATTGATTGTTTAAAATTCCAGATTTTGATAATTGTGATTGGTTTGTGGTAGTTTATTTTATTATTTAATTTAGAATCTTTAATTATAATCACTGAGTTGAATAGTTTAATAAAATTAGGATTAATAGGAAATTGGTACTTGTAAATTAAGATTATTGATAGTTGATCTCTGTGGGAACGATACATTACTTATCACTTTATTACTTGTTGACCACGTATACTTGCGTGTTGTGCGTATATAGATTTTACCCAACACCCTCCCTCAAGACAACCTCGCTATCAAACTCCATGACCTAAGCAGCAGCAGCAGCAGCAGCGCCAACCAATTCTCATCGTGCAATCGCTAAGGAGTCGAGGTCCATCTCCTAGCTCACAAGGGGTGACCACTACTAGCCTAAACATATTAGTTGGAAATCCTGCCTTTATGAATAGACATGGTCATGGAGAAAGGCTAAGTCAAAGCGAGCTGGAAGATATTGCATAGAGAGATGAAGCCATCACGAGAAGGAGAGCTGCAGAGCATGCCAATCTTCCAAGAAGCAAAAGGCAGAAGATATAGAGATACGTTGAAATTTATTTCTTATTGATGCAACTAAGCCTTATTATAATATCTGTCTTTACAAATATCAATAAATTCATGCTTATTCTCTAGAGATTTCAGCTGCTCACTAAAACACTAAGTCATATTTACTTTCCAGCAACTGCATTTAGAAATAATGATTATAATACAAATCTCCTTGGTTATGTCAACATCAAATATGGGGAGATTGTTGGGAATTGCATATTTAAATTTGATGTTAAAAGTAAATAATAATTCTTATATGTAGAGTCCTTCAAGGAACACATGTACAAGAACTTAGTGATAGATCAAAACTTGTTAGGTTTGCTCTGTGCTAAATGTTTATCATTCTGTAAATGAATGTATAGAAGAAAAGATCAAAACTGTTAGGTTGATCTATTTTGAGATGTAATAGATAGGCTTCAATAAAATCGTAGTCTGTTGAGCCAGCCAAGAGATTGCATAAGCCAAGACAGAATTGTAGATTATCGAGAATCGTAGTCTGTCTGCTTTGGAGGGCCTCTCCCAGTATCGTAGAGTGGTCCAAATGTCTGCCGAGCCAAACCAAGAATTATAGTATGCTCTCGAAAACGTAGAGTCTGTAAATCATGCAAGTGAAGATCGTAGTCTACTAGTGCTTAAGAAATATCGTAGTGTCTCCTTCACAAGCTGAATCAATCATGAACAAGACACAATGATCATAATCGTAGTGCATCATTTGTCTGCATGATCAGAAGCATTGAGCTTTGTCCATTTGTTGAAGAATAAATTACAACAAATGTGGAATAGATTATAGACGTTGAGACTCTCGGGAATCCCAATGACCCAACACTCATCCTTAGTATATAATGAAGAAACATATTGAAGAAGCTATGGAAAGTACTATATGTCAGCTGAAAACACCTTTTCAAGTGTTAGGTGAGATAGCAGTCTGTTGTGTCAGTGGGTCAAACGGCTGAACATAAAATTTCTAGGAAGTCACCATCAATGCTCAGAAATGTCAAATATAATTAATGCTTCAACGGATGCCTTCAAACGGACAGATTTCAAAGGCACCTTATAGATAAATCAGATACAAAAGTAAGAACTAAAGAAAGAACAGAATAAAAGGCTGAAGAACACTCAACGCTCAACTCTACGATCAAAGAAAAGAATGCTTGCTCAGTTACTCAGTTCTTTCGAACATATGCTTAACAGCAACTGAGTAGCACAACCAAGGAACTCAACTCTCATCAAGTATATTCTATATCTGCTAGACTTGAAGAGTTCTAAATGAATTAAGAAGTTCCAAGACTGCTGGTCTTGAAGGAATCTGTGAGATTCAAAGATTGTAAAGATATCCTTAGTGGATTTCCTAACCCTAAGGTTTTAAAAAAATGAATTTCTAGGATTTTTATTTAGGCTTTAAAATGGTGAAAATTTAATTTCTAAAAAATGGACAATTATGGTTTCTTAATCATACTTAGTTTCCTAATTACATAGAACATGAAAATTATATTTAAGATTTACAAATTTTAATTAAGCTTGCTAAATTAGCAATTAGGGTTCATAAATTAGCATTTAGGATTCTTAATTTGACAATTAGGGTTTTAATTAGTAATTAGGGTTTTATAAGTAATAATTAGAGTTTCCCTAATTAATATTAAGCTTCATACTTTAGTGATTAGGGTTCTAGTTTAGTAATTAGGGTTTCTAAGTAATTAGGATTTCTAATTACTAATTAGGGTTTATAATTTTGAAGTTAGGGTTCCTAATTTAGAATTAGGGTTTCTAATAATTTGGGTTTTCCTTAATTAACTTTAAATTCTATATTACTAAACATAAACCATATAACACAGTTACATAACGGTCTCGAACTCATAATTGAGTTTCGAAATAGGGTTTGGTTATGATACAACATAATTGACCAACAATTATCAATCCACAGATAAAGTACATATTTATAACACTAAAATAAAAATAATATTATATTATTATTCTCATTCCTTGATCAAAATTCAAAATTAGGGTTTGGATTCCATATCTAATTTATGTTGCATGTATAACATTATTAATTAAGTTAAAATAATTAACTTAGTAATCTGAACTAAAATTTCATATAATAAAATAATTATTATAATAATTCTAATAATCATTCCATAATATATAATCATATTTTCAAGGAAAATAAATAATAAAAATGTTTTTACTACAAAATTAATTATAAAAATATATTTTATAATGGTCAATAATTCTAAGAAAATTATTTGAAATTACTCATGTATTAAATAATTTTTATTTATCACATAAATACATATACTTTACCTTGCACGTATTCTCACCTTTTTAAAAAAAATTATACATAAAATTTTTGATTTAATTATATAGAAAATATCAAAGTTGTTACACGGGCGTTTTACTTATATATATATATATATATATATATATATATATATATATATATATACACACATTTACATAAAGCACAGAGTTTACTTCGTGGCCTTTTACTGCTTTATTTACATTCCATCCCGCCTGGAGTTTACTTCGCGGCGGTTGATTGTTTTTACTGCTTTCTTTACATTCAATCCCGCATGGAGTTTACTTCGTGGCTGTTGATCGCATTTATTGCTTTATTTACATTTATGATCCCCCATGGAGGTGCTTCGTGGTGGTTGATCATGTCTCTATATATATATTTATCGCTTTTATATATTTATATTTCTGATCCTCCATGGAGGTGCTTCGTGGTGGTTGATCATATCTGTATAAATATATATATATATATATATATATATATATATATATATTTACAGCTTTTATATATATAACTACTTACTACTTTTCATATAAACTGTGGCATCATGTGAGCCTAGGAATCATGTGATCACAGATTTAGTCTATTGAATCTAAATTCGGTTCCTGTGATGGACATTTTTCAGCTGTAAACATCTTATAAATTATTGACGGTGTTTGAATTTTCTTAGATGACTTTCATGCCCATGAGGAGTTCAGCACTACTATGTATTATTTTCTCAAAGATGCTTCGCATCTCGAAAATAAAAGCAACCAAGTCGAACATTTAATAATAAAATGGAAGTATGAAAAGGTCTCAATTACTATTGAGCACAAGGTTTGAAAAAACATTTTTTACAAAACCTCACTACTATATCATGTTTAAAACTGAATTTTTCATACAAATTCAAACCCTTTGTATATAGGTGCGAACGAGGCCTCACATTATTTCCAAATAATAGCACATTGACCCACCCACACACACACACATTTATATACAAGTTTCTTGAAAAGTGGCGGTCACCATGGTAACACGGATGTCATGGGGTGCCTAACACCTTCCCTCTGCATAATCAAGCCCTCGAACCCAGATGAATCTCGGTTCACAGACCCATTTAGCAGTGTCACATCACTTGGTCAATGTGCAAACTTTTTCTCGGTTGCGTTGGTGCAACCAGTTAAAAACACCAACTGGCGACTCTTACAGTCAAATCGTCGACATATACATGTCGGACATTTTTCACTTGTTTTTTCAAACAAATCTCACATAACATGAGAACACCAAAGAACAAGAACAGAAAAGGAACAAATAAAAATCCCGACGTCGACAGGTGGCGACTCTACTGGGGACACCAGTAAGAGGGCTTAAGCCGCAAAACGGTTATATGATTGTGTGTGAATGTTGCATTTACATTTTTTGATGAATGTGTACGAATGCATTTTACTTACTGCACTGCAATATATCTATCTGTGATATTAGTGCTTCTCACATGTCATCATTTTCATAAACGGTGAGACATGTTGTATGTGAATGTATGTTGTGTGGTTCCTCCCCTAGGAGGCTATCCTGTCAGTGTTTGATTACTGGACTCGTAGGAAGACTAATTCCAACGAGGCTCAAGAAAGGCACCACCCAGATTTGCTCCAGTTGAAAGACCGTATTAACTTCCCATCGAGTAAATTGCGATGATCTGGGAACCTTCATGCCAAAAAGCCGCGAGAGTAACCTAAGATAGGTCAGCCTCTGATAAACCAAACGCGGAGGAAAGTCTCTTCATGCTTTTCATTTTTTAATTACTTGTAAAGACAATTACTTGTAATTTTATTCCATGCTCATCTATATGTAATGGAAAATATGAAGAGATTTGCACATGCATATTAATACATGACATGCTATCAAATGACACCCGTTTTGTAGGATAATAATCCTAAAATGGACACATTATGATAGCATATAAACATTTATACATTCGCTAAAACTAAACTACATAAGTTTTTGTAGGGAAATAATTGGGTCTGTTACCCGCTCAAAATCCAAAAAGGCCATGAGCCTATAGCCAATCATGTCTTCGTCTGACAAGTCTAATCCTGCTCCTGTCTCTCGAGAAGAGTTGGACAGATTACGCAAGCAAATTATAGATTTTGTTATTTTACTTAAAGAATTACACTAATCTACTCAGGGTTCGTGAATACCCGTACATAAAGAATCCTCTACACAAAGAGGAGCATAAGGTTCAGATAAAACAATTCCTGAACTTCAGTTGGATATGACCAACAAAACTTCTGAAAACACCCACATTAATGAAGATCTAGACACCAGTGATATCAGGAAGAAAGTCCTTCAAATAGAGGAAACTATTCATTCTATCAAAGGAATTGGAACGCACGGGAGTGTTTCATATGCTGACCTTTGTATATTCCCTAGTGTGCATTACCAGAGAAGTTCAAAACTCCTGACTTTGAACAGTATGATGGGTTAGGGGATCCTTACACACATTTGAAGATATTTATAGGAGAACTCGGATTTTATGTAGAGGACGAGAAGCTTAGAATGCAGCTATTCCAGAAGAGTCTGACTGGAGAAGCCCGATCGTGGTTTACCAGATTAGACAACTCAAAGATTCATAGTTGGGAGGAACTAGCTCATACCTTCCTCACTCAGTATAACTTCCAATCTTAGATGGCTCCTGACCGGTATCAGATTACCAAAGTCAAGAAACAGTCTACTGAGTCTTTTAGAGAGTATGTGCAAAGGTGAAGGCACCTTGCTGCTCAAGTCCTTCCTTCCATGACGGAATCAGAAATAGTCATGACCTTCATAGACATACAAGAAGCTCCTTTCTATGAAAGAGTCTTAGCTGGCATTGGCAAGCCATTTTCTGAAATGATCAAACAAGGAGAGATGGCTAAGATGGGACTGAAGTCAGGAAAGATTCAAGACCTAGTCGCTCTTAAAGCAGTCACTGAGCACATCCAGTCTGGAACTTATGGAAATAACCCTCGAAGGGTCCATAAAAAGAAAGAGAAAGATGTTTCCTTGATACTACAAGGTCAAAAAGGCAGTCAAAATATGCGTATTCAGAGGAGAAACTATTACCCTTTGCAAGAACAATCTTTAAACCCTCCATTGCCTAAAGGTGGAGAAGTTAGATGCCCCCGAGTGTTCACACCCTTAGGGGACTCACTCGAGAATATCCTTACTCTTCTGACTACTCAAAAGAAAATTACACATATTCTTCCACCAGCCATCCCGAATGGGAAGGGTTTCAATGCTACTCTAAAGTGTGCTTATCATGTCGGGGCACCAAGACATGACACTCAGGATTGCTGGGCCTTGAAACACAAGATCTAGGACTTAATTGAAGGAAGAATCACATCCCTTCTACCTCCAATCAATCCCCGTTCTAGACGGTTTAATTCTGAGGGAGTATGCCAATATCACTCCCACTCTCGCAGTCACAACACAGAAGAATGCTGGGCACTCCACAACCTCATTCAGAATTTAATTGACAGTGGTGTCCTGCAAATGGTAGACGATGACACTTTGTTACTCTAGAGTGGGAACACATGTCCTACAAAATTGAAGGACAGCGTAGCAGTTATATTCACTGAGGATGATTTGGCTGCCAGCTCACTCATAATACAAGCAATTCAACTCAAAGGAGTTGATAATCCTTTGAAAGTGGCCGCACCAGAGCCAATTAACTTACCATTCAGACCATAGTATCCCGTTATCAGCCTACACAAAGTCCCATAGAATTATGGGTAGGCTAAAGGATCTACATCACGTACTACGGCTGTAGTGTCGAAGGAGAATCCACTATATCTTCCCCATCAGGTAATGAAGCCCACCATCAAATCAAATGGGAAAGTTCCCATGGAGAAGATTGAAGAGTTCCTTAATACCATGGGCCATAACAAAGCAAAAGTAGTTTTAAGCTTGAGAGAAGCTCCACATCAAATTTCCATATTGGATTTGGTTTTCGCTTCCGAAGATCACATGAAGATATTATTAAGGGTCTTGGAAGAAGCCCATTTACCGAAATCAGTGGATGTGGAAAAATTCCAACATCTGGTTGATCACATTTTCAACAATAATGTGATATCTTTCACTAATGATGACATACCCGCTGAAGGGACCGGTCATTGTAAGCCGTTGCATATAGAGGTTTTGTCCTCTGAATACATGATTGGGGGAGTCTTGATAGATTGAGGTTTATCTCTTAACATCTGTCCTTATGCTACCTTGGATAAGATGAATATCAACCCCAAGAGGATCAAAAGTAGCCATACAGTTATCAAAGCTTTTGATGGGTCCCGACGAAGTGCCGTTGGAGTAATTGAATTACTAGTGGAGATTGGTCCACAGACATTCAGTGTATCCTTTCACGTGCTCAAAATAGCCACAGGATACAACCTGCTATTGGGAAGACCATGGATTCATATGGCTGGAGCCGTCCCTTCCACCCTTCATCGGCAACTCAAGTACATTATCAACAATTGCCCAGTCATTGTGAATGCTAAGCAGGAATGTCCGGAACAAAGTGATATGCCATTAATCAGCTTCAATTCAGAAATTGAGCCGGTCAGTTTCTGTACCCTGGAGGTGAGCAACACTTATTACCATCCCATTGGGACGCCACCTCTTACACCCAAGATTTCTGCTGAGGTTATGTCAGCCACTCAAGAGATGATGTCATTGGGTCATCAACCTAGACAAGGGTTGGGCAAAGATCATCAGGGTATTAAGCACCCAATTCAAGTGCCCAGTCAAACAGAGATAGCTGGATTAGGCTATTCTACTAGCTCCAACCACAGGAATCCTCATAAGCACAAACAGATTCCTTCAACTTCAGCCACACGATAATTTTCTCCACCTGCAAATCCTGAGTTTATACAATCTCCAGTAAAGGTGACAACCCATATTATTGCTATGCTATTTCCCAAACTAGTACCTGTTAAAGCAAAAGAGGTCCTGATTCCTGATCCCAAAGTGGAAGAGAGGGAATAGAAATGTAAACAAGACATCGACTTGATGATGTCAGACATATGCATCATTGTCCATGATGAGCATACAAACAGATACACCCCAGATGATGATTGCCCAGATATCATGGTCATCATTAGGGAGAAGGAGGAAGATGATAGCCCATCCATCACTGCAGTCCATCATGACTTTACCCTCGATAATTGGAGTAGTACTCCATGCATTGGTCGATAAGGGTAAAATGGGCAGAAATTCCATCTGCCTTGTAGATAACTTTAACTACTTACTTTTTTGTACAGTATTAACAGTTATTTTATTAGTATATACTAACACTTTGTATGATTGAACATGTTCATATATTAAGTAAAAGCATATTTTTTTAGGACTCTGAATTTAGATGTGCATGTACTTGCTGATGAGGTGCCTTTTCTCCACAAGGATTATAACTTTGATGAAAAGTTGGACTCAGACTTGATGGAAGTACAAGAGGACATTGAGATACCTCAGGAGATCAAGGAATGGGTCAAAGACAAACCTAAACCTAATCTTGATCAAGCCACCTCTTTCAATCTCGGAACCTTATAAAACCCTAAGCTAATCCAGATTGGTTCAGACCTTACTCCAAACCAAAGGAATGACATGGTTGCGCTACTAATCCAATTCCAGGATGTGTTTGCATGGTTTCATGAAGACATGGTTAGTTTGTCCACTGACATTGTCCTTCATCACCTTCCCATTAAAGAGGGATTTAAGCCAGTCAAGCAAAAGCTCAAGCAATTGAAACCTAAGTGGAGTTTTGAAGGTTAAAGAAGAAATTGTGAAACAATTTCAAGAGGGCATCATCATGGTGTCTACATACCCTAAATGGTTATCAAACATAGTCCCCGTGCCTAAACCAGGAGGAAATGTGCGAGTTTGCGTGGATTACTGGGATCTGAACAAAGCTTGCCTTAAAGATAGCTTTGCCGTGCCATTTATCCACATTCTCATTGATAATACTGCTCAATACGACATGTACTCTTTTGCGGATTGCTTCGCAGGGTATCATCAGATTATGGTTGCTGAGGAGGATCGTGAGAAAACTTCTTTCATCACGCCTTGGGGAACCTTTTGTTATAGAAGGTTGTCATTTGGCCTCATCAATGCCAGAGCAACCTATCAGTGAGCTATGATGGCTCTTTTCCATGACTTAATGTACAAAGAGATAGAGATCTACGTGGTTGACATCATTGTCAAGTCCCGAAGGGAGGAAGACCACTTAGACCATCTCAGAAAGCTTTTTAACAGGTTGCGCAAGTATAACTTGAAGTTGAATCTAGCTAAGTGTGCCTTTGGTGTTAAATCAGACAAGTTTCTAGGTTTCCTAGTCAGCCACAAAGGGATTGAGATGGATCCCACCAAAATCCAGGCCATCAAGGAAATGCCCATTCCTCAGACAGAGAAGGAAATACGGGGATTTTTGGGAATAATCAACTTCATTAGTAGGTTTATTTCTCAACTCACAACAACCTGTGAGCCCATCTTCAAGCTATTAAGGAAGAACTCCTCCATGAAATGGAATAATAAGTGTCAGAAAGCCTTCCTTACAATCAAAGAGCAGTTAGTTAACGCTCCTGTCTTGGTACCTCCTAGGGATGATGTTCCCCTGTTCATGTAACTGTCCATTAATGACAATGCTATGGGATGCATCCTGGGACAGAAAGACAATAGAGGCCAAGAGCGAGCTATCTACTACCTCAGTAAAAGATTCAGTAGTAGTGAACACAAGTACACTCTGATTGAGAAGACTTGTTGTGCTTTAGCATGGGCTTCCATGAGGTTACAACATTACCTCCATGGTCACACAACCTATCTCATATCCCGCGTGGATCCTCTTAAATACGTGTTCAGTAACCCCATACTGAATTGTCAGCTGTCCAGATGATAGTTGATTCTGCAATAATTTGACATCGTCTACGTAACACAAAAGTCCATTAAAGGACAAAAAATTTTGGATCAACTGGCCGCCGCACCCGTAGGGGATTACAAACCCTTAGAAACATACTTCCCCGATAAAGGGGTCATGGTAATTCAGTAACACCATCAGTACGATGCATACCATACGTGGAAAATATATTTTGATGGAGCTGTTAACATGGAAGGTTATGGAGCTGGAGTAGTTCTAGTATCCAGATGGAGGGGCGATATCTGTTGTTAGTTAAAGCTGCGGTTTGTTAGCACAAACAACACAGCTGAGTATGAATATTGTATCATGGGGCTAAAACGTGCTCACTCAATGGGCATCAGATGATTAACTATCTTTGGGGATTCAGAGTTGGTAATCAAATAAATCACGGGAATCTATCAAACTAAAAAGCTACATTTGCTGCCTTACCATCGACAAGTTTTACAGATGGCTTCGGAGTTCGAAGAAGTAAACTTCCTCCACATTCCTCAGAGTAGGAATGATTTTGCGGATGCGCTAGCAACTTTGGCCTCCTTGATCAACATACATGACAAGGAAAACATGCCAAGCATCCCATTTGCCCTACAAAAGGCTCCAGCCTATGGGAATTATATCAGAGAAGTATCAAATGAGCTACCTCCCATCCAACACCCTTGGTATCATTATATCAAGGAGTATCTATGAGATGGATCTACACCCGCTGAGGCGAGCCTGAATAAAAAAAGGCGGATCCATCGAATGGCTATGAAATTCTACCTGAGCAGAGATGCACTCTACAAAGTAGATGCAGGATTACGACTCCTTAGATGTCTGGACAAGGACCAAGCTCAGAGGCTCATGGATAAAATCCATGGTGGAGTATATGGCCCACACATGAGTGGACCCCTACTTGTTAAGAAAATCCTCAAAACAAGGCATTACTGGCTTACACTCAAAGCTGACTGTGATGATCACGTCAAGAGGTGCTATCAATGCCAAATTCTTGGGAATGCTATCCACGCCCCTCTAAGGGAACTCCACAATATGAGTTCACCCTAGCCCTTCTCAATGTGGGTAATGGACGTGATCAGGCCCATCGAGCCCAAAGCCAGTAATGGGCATCAGTTTATCTTCACCATGATCGACTACTTCACTAAGTGGGTAGAAGCAGCCTCCTTCCCCAGAGTTATCAAAGAAGTCATCATTGCTTTCATCTAAAATAATGTCATTTGTCGATATGGAAAACTAGAGGTAATTGTGTCAGACAATGCTAAGAACCTCAACAACAAAATGATGGATGAGTTATGCAGTAAATTCCACATCAAACACCTTAACTCTGTCATCTACCATCCAAAGATGAATGATGCTATTGAAGCAGCTAATAAAAATATCAAGAAGATCATGCAGAAGATGACCGCCAATAACAAAGGATGGCCTAACCTCTTGCCTCTGACTCTATTAGCCTACAGAACTTCAATGCGTACTTCTACTGGGGCAACCCCCTACTCATTAGCATATGGGATGGAAGCAGTACTCCCCATAGAGGTGGAAATGGAATCCCTCATAGTGTTGATGGAAGGTCAGCTGGATGAAGACCAATGGGTACAAGACAAATATCACCAATTGTCTCTAATAGACGAAAGGCAAATCGCGGCTATCTTCCATGGTCAGTTATATCAACAAAGGATTGCCAGATCCTACAAAATAAAAGTCCGGTTATGGTAGTTTAAACAACATGACTTGGTTTTGAAGAAGATCATTGACAACCAAAATCAATCTAAGGGAAAAGTTACTCCAAACTGGGAAGGCCCGTTTGTTGTCAAGGAGGTATTGACAGGAGGCGCTCTCAGACTACAGGAAATAGACGGCGATGAATTTCCATAGCTCATCAACTCAAACACCATGAAATGGTACTATGTCTAAGGTTATCATCAAGCAAACATCCTGGTGTTGGATCATCAGATCACCAGTCATTCAGGTTTTCTAACCCTTTCTTACATACAAAATCTTCTACATACTCTTCTTATAAGACCCCAACTTATTATAAATAAAATTAAATTTCCTCTATTCATTATCTTGAAATAATGAGTTAATTTGATATAATACTTTGGTTATGGGTGAAATGTGCAAATTTTGCAAAATAAGCAAGTGGTTATAAAATATTCATTTTGTCGGGGAATATTAGTTTGGTCGTGTAATATTCTTGCTGTCGGGGAATATTCGTACGACGACGCAGCCATTGTGGGCCTCATAACAGAATAACTATCGAATGAAGAAAATGACAAGTTTGAGTTTTTATAAATAACGACGTAATTGTTACCGTTAACATTGTTGGGTTACCTGGTGGTTAAAATCTGATGTCTGGCGTGATTACGCGATAGCACTTGCAGTATTGTACAATATTTTTGAATTATTGATTCTTACGTAAGAAGGCACTACTCATTTTTTATTTACAGTTTTTATTGTTCAATATTTTATTTTATTGATTCAATAATTGCTGTGTTGATATTTTATATTATTGTTATTTCAATAATTGTCATTGCACAGTATTTCCCATTATCATATCAATAATTCATATTATTTGAATAATATTATTAGATAACATTATTGGCAATGTCTAAGGAAGTTCTGTCTAAGGAGAGGTTTGGTCACCTAATTGCGCACCAGTAAGGAGAAATCCTTATCGGAAAGCCCCCTCTTTCCTGGGAACGACCTGGTTGTCATTATTGTGATTCTATAATATTATTTGTGAATAATTAATTATTGATTTATATGATAATGAAATATTTATTTTTATGGGGATATAAATAAAGGAATTAATGTTGAGGTGTTTTATCAATATTTTGTCGGAATGAAGGTATTAAAAATCATCCGTATGTGGATTTCGGACATTTTTTGTTTGGAATTTGGAAAAACTTTCTTCTATAAAGTTGTAGAGAATTCGATTTCCTATGGAATGGGCAAAAAATTCATATTTTTCTGAAAAAAGGCTATTTATTAGGAATTATTGAAGTTTCAGAAATAAATATTTTTATTAAATCATGGGGGGGCCACTTTTGTTTTTTTTATGGAAAATGCTGAAATGGAGGCTGCAAATTCAAAATGGAATTTTGAATATTCAAAGCATGCATGCGTAAAAAAATTATAATATTATTTTATTATTTTAGTCTGCTTTGGCGTTCTAGCATATTTCTATAAATAGGTGCTTAGGTTAGAATTGAAAATCACACCAGAAACATAAGATTTCTCTCTCTATATTATCGATCGTATTTTTGTGAGTATTTAGATACTTTGAGAGTTACTATTCAGTGCAAGTTTCCTTCGGCATTACATCCGATATTCCGATTAGAAATACTGTTATTTTGAGGTAAGGGATGTTATTTTCTTCGTAAATGATATTATTTTCTTCAATATCATTATGCCGAAATATTGATATGAATTTTATTGTGGAATTTCTACCTTTTTGTGTCAGGGTTACTATTCACGTATACGACACTATTCATCGAAAAATGAAATTTTCTCTTTTTCATCCCAGATGTCTAGTATGACTACTATCTTTGATTGTATCCATGTTTTGATCTTTATTCTTGAATTTTACTCCATTTTGATTTATTATGGAGTATTTTTGAACTTGGATTATCTAAAGTACGAATTTCTAATCTTTGTTCTTTTATCTTACTGGATTCGTTCTCTAAAATATTTTTCATCATCCTCAGTCCTTAATGGTGATACTTGATGAATATCTTTGGCCTGTAATGCAAAGATGAATGACTACCTGATGAATATTGTGACGCCCCCAAAATAGGTATACATCACCTATTCTAAGTCGCCAAATACATGGTACAGAAAATAAATACAATCTTAAATATACAACATGAGCTGTGAGTTTTAATACAAATATTGTCTTCTAGACAGTATTCAAACACAAAATAAGTCCTCAATACATTTATTATCACACTATTTTATAGAATAGATAGGACTACTAATGCTATCATCTGGATCGTCACTCCGTTCCCCGACTAGTCCCTGCTACTTTCTCATTTCCTGAAGAGAACAATGAAAGTAAAAGGGTGAGCTCAACTAGCCCACTAAGAAATATTATGACTAAGATAATACAAAATAAATTATCGTTAGCCTTCAACAGTGTTAAACTAATACAATATAACAAACATCAAGTTTAACTATAGCGGAATAAGCAATCTAATAAAAGAGTCAAGTAAAGAATAAAATCTACTATCTTCTATGATTTAAAAGGTTTTTTCATTACTTTTATTGCTGAGACTCAACTTAATAAATAAACCACATCATCCCTGCACTACGGCCAAGGATATTCATTAGTATCACAACCACAAATTATCCATGCACTACGGGCCAAGGATATTTGTGTATTCATCAATGGTCATGATCATGCCAACAACTGTCCATCAATGCACTACGGGCCAATGAGGACTTTTACCACATCATTTATAAAATTATGGTCATGATTATACCGAATAATCCCTGATCATAATCATACCAAGTCCATCTATGCACTACAGGCCACAGATGACTTTCAACATAATATAAACATGATGATGATGACAATGATATAAGAATTCAATAAAACAAGTTCAAGAATTAATTTATCTAGGAACCAATAACGTCCAAATTGTCAACATGATATTGCTTTGTGGAGTAAATTCAAGAATGCTCAGAAAAATATTTCCATGAAAAGATACTGGATGAAGCGCAAATATCAAAGATATTCCACTAATTTCATGGAGTATAAAAGCCAAAACCTTAGCCAACTGATTATAATAAAGAATGGAATAACAAAAGAAATCACCAGGTATGCGATAGACTGCACAGACAGGTTATTCCAATAGAATAATAAATAACGGAACGGTCGTGCGCAGCGCGATAGATAGGATATTCAACGAGAATAATAAATAATGGAACTAGATCATACGTAAAGCGCATGCGGATATGATATTCCAGCGAGAATAATAAATAATGGAACCGGTCATGCAAAACGCATTGCACATGATGTTCCAACAGAATAATAAAGAATGGAGTAATAGTAGAATTTCACCATGTATGCGGACTGCCAGATAGACAAAGTTATTCAACATAATAATAAAGAATGGAATAATGGAAGAATTTCACCAAGTATAGGGTAGTCCGCATATCTGATCCAAATGAATAATAAAGAATGTAATAATGAAGTTCTCTTCATGAATACAAAAGAAATAATACCCCTTACCTTAGAAGAAAGCTGGATATAGGAGTAGTGAAGTAAAGAATACTTTTCTTCTTTCTCTCTATAGATTCTCTCTCTAGAGTTTCGATTGAATTCGTAAGAAATAATGAAGGAATGGGCTTCTATTTATAGGAGAATGGGTGAATAGTAACTAATTCATGAGCGGTCCAGATTGATTTACTTTTAAGCAGACTATCCATATTAATTTACTATGCGTTATTAATAAAATATTCTAATAAAACAAAATCTTTTAAATAAAATATAATATATTCTATTTATAATCTAATAAAACGAATAACTTTATAAAAGTATTCGATTTTATATAAAAAGATTTTACTATGCAAATACTATACAGGCATTATGCAAACACTATGCATAATAGAATATAATATATTCTATTTATAGTCTAATAAAATAAATAACTTTATAAAAGTATTACATTTTATATAAAAAGATTTTATTATGCAAACACTACGCAAGGCACTATGCAAACACTATGCATAATAAAATATAATATATTTTAATTATTGTCTAATAAAACAAATAACTTTATAAAAGTATTACATTTTATATAAAAAACTTTTTGTTTTATTACATTAATAATACTAATAAAAAATATATATATATATATATATATATATAAACTTACGTGACTTCATAAAAAGACACCTCAATATATTTAACAACATTTATCATCATTATTATAATTCACAATATTAATCGATCAGGTCGTTTGCAGGAAAGAGGGGCTTTCCAATAAGGATTTTTCCCTATTGGCGCGCAATTAGGTGACCAATCCTCTCCTTGACAGAATTTCTAGACATTGTTAATATTGCAAATAATAATATTATTAACTTTGTTATCTCAATTATTGATTTAATAATATATAAAATATCAACAATAATTGAATCAAATAACGTGAGATACTTATGCAACAATTCATGTAGCAATAATTGAACAAAATTGAGTGACTTCTCACGTAAGCATCAATAATCAATACAGGTATTGCTACTATGCAACCACGCGTATTATTGTACTTTAACAAGGTGTTTCAACAGATTAACAGTAAAACTTCCGCCGTTATTTTTATAAATATATTTTGTCATTTTCTCAATCAAAACAATAATTTTGTTGTGGAGTCCACCAATGATTGTGTCGTTATCACGAATATTCCTGTTAAAATGAATATTCCCCGACCAATCGAATATTATATAACAACTTACATACTTTGCAAAATTTATAAATATTACCCACAACTATAACATTATATCAAATCCACACCATAATATTCAAAAAAATATTCGAGAAATTTAAATCTTTATTCATAAAATTTGGGGTCTCACAAATATCTTTGGCACGTAGTGCAAAGATGAACAGGTGTTGAGATGAACATGACCAACTGGTGATACAAATGAATATCTTTAACCCGTAGTGCAAAGATGAATATTTGATTCAAGATGTATATTGATTGATGTTACAGGGATAAAATACTGATGATGGACTTTTAAATTCATAGATGATAGTAGATTTCATTTTCTACTTAACTCTTCTAATTAATTGTTATTTTCGTTGCAGTTGTTGATCTAAAACTTGTTGTCTATTATATTCTATCAAATTTTCCCTGTTGAAGACTAAGGATAATTTGTTGTATATTATCTTAGTCATAATATTCTTTACTGGGCTAGTTGAGCTCACCCTTTTCCTTTTTGTTCCATTTTTCTTCTCAGGAAGCGAGGACATAGCAGGAACCAGTCAGGGTATAGAGTGATGGTCCTAGACAGTTGTTTTAGCAGTCCTCACTATTTTTGTAAAATAGTGCATCAATAATTATAATGAGGACTTTATTTGAGTTTGGATATTGTCTAGAAGACAATATTTATATTTAAACTCACAGTATGTGTTGTCGTATTTTGCACGACAATTGTAATAATAAAGTTGTAGTTATTTTCTGTACCATGTATTTGGCGACTCAGAATGGGTGATGTATACCTATTTTGGGGGCGTCACACTTCTACCCCTCAGGAAAACATACTCTTCAAGCCAACAGCCTGGTTTCACCTCATTTCAAACCTTTCATACAATTTTCGGTTATGCCCCCAGGGATTGAACCTTTCACACTTGCAGTTTGTACTGAACTTAGGATCAAACTTTTTCACGCTTACAATTTGTTCTGAACTTAGGATCAAACTTTTTCACACCTGCAGTTTGTCCCAAACATGGGATCAAACTTTCTTTCCCCCACAATTTAGCCTACATATGAGATTCAAACTTTTCTTCGACTACAAGTCATCTGAGGGGCGAACTATATCGACCTGATCTCCCGGATACCCGGGAGTACGTAGGCAACTATATTCCATATGGCCCGATCGCAATAAAATAAAAACAAAATCATTTCTACCCTTTCTCTACAAAAACAAAAATAACAAAAATACTTCTACCCTTTTTCTACATAAAAAAAACAACAAAAACATTCCTAAACCCTTCTACACCATTCAGCATTGAACCTCTTACACCAGGTTCGAACTACGCAGACCTGATCTCCTCTTCAATAGGAGTACGTAGGCAGCCATTTATGGTTCATTCTAACCCCCTAACAAAATACAAATTATTATCACATGGTACTGGGATCAAACTTTAATCCACCACATTTCATCAGCTTCAGACCAAAGGGATGGAACTACCTGACATCTCCTCACAAATAGAAGATCTGGCGACCATCTAAGCTGTGATTGTGCCTCAAAGAGCAACACCAATCCATAAGAGATGGAATTAACCAGGATTCTTTTAAATAGGAGTACTGATGACCATATGTGATGCGGTCAATCTTAGAGAGGAAAAGCTACACTCCTCTCCACTTCTACATACAGAAACTAGTCCCAAGATACCAAAGATGGTAGGGATACACACAGATCAATGATCCATTTTGAAAAATCTTGTGACGTCTCAATGTCCACAAATCAAGGATGAGTTCAGAATGCATAAAGATCACAAGCACTGGAGAAACAGGCAAATATCAAGCAAGTATCAAAGCACAACTGAAAGGGAAGTGAATCAAAATATATTTCCTTGTCATATATAATTTTGTTTGATATATACAATATGTGTTGTACATGAAAAAATGACTAAGCTAGTATGTGCAGGAAAATATAAGTCTATCTACGGATCTGTATGTATGCAGACTATTAGATCTAACATAGCATCCCTCTCTGAAGAAGGAGGTAACGTTGCAAGCTCATGCCCAATGGTATCTACACGAGCTAGTAGCATGATGCTCATCAATGTATGCACTCATATCATTAAGGATGCCAGTCGTAAGGGATCTCACTGAAGTACAATCTATGACGGCCACATCTCGGGCAGATAGGGCAGAATCCCTCTCTACAATCAATGCATCACTGGCTGATCTAGCCTCGTCCCTCTCCAAAAAAGCGGCGACTCTCCTATCAAGAGCTGTCATCATCAAGGCCCTAGCCTGATCTCTCTCAAAGGTCATTAGATGTAGACTCTGGTCCAGATATTATATTGAATGCTGAATCATAGTAGCACTCGTAGTGGGAGAATCCATCACAACTGCTGGCAACCCAGCAGACAAATCCTCCTCAATGGGAATATAAGTCTCCTACATAGGCTCCCCATCATCGGAATCAATCCCCTGCACTGTGGATACTACAATAGTCAATTTCGTCTCTATCTCCATCCATGCGGAATACTCTGCAGAACAACCCGGATGGCTAATGGAAAACTCAACTAGCTCACGCTGATTCCAACAGGCATACAACCTGGATCTATCCTCTGCTGATAAGTGGTGAGAAGCTAAGCGCTAACTCAATGTCCCCTCAAAAGAATGGAAATCCTGGAACTGGTCAAATTTACATATCACGACCAGTGGGTGGTAAGTAATCATGCCCCTCAAACCAGCTAGAGGGAGATAATCCATGCCCAGAGCATGAGTGATGAAGCTGTAGGGTAAGCTAAGCCCTGAACACGACAATATGTCAAATGGATCTCCGATCTCTTCCAGGAAAATGGACCAAGATGCAGGATCTGTACACTCCGTAGGCTAGAAAGAGTACAACATGGCTATGTCATGGGTGAAACAATACCCATTCCATCTGAAAGTGCAAATCGGTCTCAAGTGTAACATAAACCACACGTACAACATGACCGAGCTACCTGTGAATACCCCTGCAGGGTAAGTGTTGCAATATGTGGCTGACCTCAGCGTCTCTGCGATGATCATTGGTACAATGGTGTGACCCTCTCTAAGAGCTCTCACTGCCATGCTAACACCAATATCTAGCTCATCCATGTACCATGGCATATATACATACGATAATACGCACTGTAGTAAGACATCTACTCTAGCCGAGTGCCAATGATCCTCCGACATAGTGAAATCCCCGGAGTGGCGTGTGTAACTATCCTTAGAGCCAAATTTGTCCATCAAAAAATGCTGGGATACAATATGACCGGATGTGATCTCATCCTGCACAACTCTCTACCTCAGCCCGGTGAGAGTCATAAACTGTCGGCTGATGTCGCCGATCGTCGGTGAGGGTCTGGCCCAATGGCGGTGGCCAGTAATCAAGTATCACGCTCCTCCAAAGTAGGAGTCAACTCATGAATGCCAAAATGGAAGACCTATCTCTCTGGTATCCAATGCTCCAGCATACCCTCTATGAAGCCTACGGGAACCTGAAACATCAGGAGAGTTATAGTATGTTATAATAACTGATCTACAGTCACCTTGTCAGAAGGTGACACACTATCATACCATGATCTCAGAAGGGATGCCACCAATACTGGCGGGGTATGATCAATACAGCTAACTGTCGAAGAAGACATCTGTACGGGCAATGTCATAAGACCATGCAGGGGTCAATGTTGAATATCTCTGGCCATACATACATATGCATAACATGATACATGCATGATGAACAATAGATGGCAATATGATATAGGGAATGGAAAACTGTACATATATTCCTAAGTATATCATCATCTAATACATCTCTGTACAGCTAGAAATACAGGGAAATGGGGCACAAATTCCCTACATCTAACAGTGGCCTATCAAAAGATATAGCGAGAATGGGGAAAAGCCACCAAATATCTAACAGAGGCCTATCAAAAGAGATAATGAGAATATACATCAGAAGAAGTAATGGTGTCAATGTCTATATCATCAATCCTGTCCACCTGATGTAACTCCTCATGAGTCACTAGATTTCTATCCACAAGGATGTCAGGCCTATACAAGGGAGGATCTACACCAGCAAAGCCATATGGGTCACCTGAGGGGCCAGCGCCAGAACCAGAGCTAGAAGGATCAAAATTATCTGCCTCTGAAGGATTTTTGCCCAAGTGCCAGATAAAGAAATATGCCCGGTCCAACTGCTGGGTCAAACTGTCAATCTGTGTCAAATGAGTCAGATCTCTAACATAGGATAGCCAATCCATCATCATCAGGGATCCAGGAACCATATCACCTATGAACTGAGTGGCACGGGTCTGGGCTCCAATGGTACGAGGGAACCACTAATGCTAGAATATCTCCTGAGTGTAGGGACCCTCTGATAATGTAAAACTGTCATCACCTAACAATGGGATATCAATAATGGGTGACTGCGACATAGGCCAATAACGCATGGCAGGAGGTAAGATCAGTATGTAAATCTCTCATGTGGTGCTCCTGATAGCACGCTCTCCTAAATAGATCTCCCTTCCTCCATCTGTGAAGAGAGGAATCCTACGGGTGGAAATCACGTTCTCGACACCAGTCGGGTACCCATCCTCAAATCCAATTCTCAAATGCTCCCCGGAATAGGGAATCCATGTGATGACATCAGCTGTCAACAACTCTAGCTGTAGGCGGCAATGTGTAAAACCCTCAGCTATAGGGACCTCCACTAGTATGGAATGATGCCATCACCGTCTTCGTGGGTAGGTATCTAATCCTAACACACTCACTGGACGTAAGCATGGAAGCCTCTCGTAGGCCCAAAACTGCCAACACAAAGGTACATCTACTGTCAGTCAACACTCTTAACCTGTACAAGGGAAATTATAAGAGAAATACTCACTAGCAAAAATGGGTAAAATCCTAGCCAAGCCTCTGTCAAGCCCTGCGAACACATGCGCATTCCCCTGAGGAAATAGGAAAAGGTGTAGGAACCCCAATCATACTCTCCAATATGGTCCACGTGTTGAGTGGCGCTGACCAAAATGAAGGACACCGTAGAAGAGTTATCAGCTATGAAGCAGCCCCTAATGATCATCAGGAACAATAGTCGAAGAATGCGATCCCTAACTTTCACATCTTCGGCTATGGGCTCACTTAATAGCCTGCTCATAGCATCTGTGCTCAAAGGACCTATACGAATAGTCCTGCCCTTGAGCACCTCCGCTGAAACTCTTAGCAAGGATCTGATGGCAGTTGGGGTAATATCCGTCGTACAAGGCACTAGTGCCCCTCCAAACTCCATAGTTGTGATAAACCACCAATCCATTAGCGTAATCATCACCTCACAGTCTAATAAGTGGAGTGACTGAGTTTGGTGAAACTAGCGCTCAGACAATGCCCTAAGGTAACCCCAGGGACATCAGAACCCTTTACTCCTCATCAATAGGAAGGAATGGAGATCAAAGTCTAGCTTTGTACCTCATTTGCCAGCAAGTAAACTGAGGGATGTCGACTCAAATCACTCAAAAGCTCTGGGTTTACCACCTGAATACTCGGGAGGTCCCTACAGGGAACATGTGTAGCAGGAGCGGGAGCCTCAACTAGTACATCCTCCTCCTCCTCCTCCTCCTCCTCCTCCATATCTAGTACATCAACCTAGACAGGACCATGTAAGACCCCAACTTTTTTTTTATAAAGATTAATTTTTCTCGAAATATATTTTTGAATATTATGGTGTGGATATGATATCATGTTATAGTTGTGGGTAATATTTGGAAAATTTTGCAAAGTAAGCAAGTTGATATAAAATATTCGTTGTGTTAGTGAATATTCGATTGGTCAGGGATTATTCATTTTAACAGGGAGTATTCGTACGACGGCATAATCATTGGTGGACCCCACAACGGAAGTATTGTCGTAGTTAGAAAATGACAGAAATATATTTTTATAAAATAACGGCGGAAGTTTTACCGTAAAACTGTTGAACTACCCGGTGGTAAAAGTATATTAATACGTGTGGTTGCGTAGTAGCACATAGTATTGATTATTGATGCTTACGTGAGAAGTCACTCAGTTATACTTAATTATTGCTATAATAATTGTTGCATAGTATCTCACGTTATTTGATTCAATTATTGTCGATATTTTATATATTATTAAATCAATAATTGAGACGATAAAGTTATTCATATTATTATTTGCAATATTGACAATGTCTAGAAGTTCTATCAAGGAGAGGTTTGATCACCTAATTGTGCGCCAATAAGGAGAAATCCTTATCGGAAAGTCCCCTCTTTCCTGGGAATGACCTGGTTGTTAAATATTGTGAGTTATAATATTAATGAAGAATAATTGTTGAAGTATTAAGAATGTGTTTATTGAAGATATGTGAATTACAAAACTTAGAGGGGAATAATGCGAACTTGGAAAACTTTAGGGGTACTAAAGTGTAATAATAAGTTAAATCAATCTAGACCATTGATGGTGGTTTTAACAGTAAATCAATCTGAACCATCGGTGGTGGTTTTAATAGTAAATCAATCTGGACCGTCGATTGTGGTTTTAAAAGTAAATCAATTTGGACCGTCGGTGGTGGTTTTAAAAGTAAATCAATCTGGACCGTCAGTGGTGGTTTTAAAAGTAAATAAATCTGGACCGTCGGTTGTGGTTTTAATAGTAATCAATATGAACTGTCGTTCTAATAGTAAATCAATTTGGACTATGACGACCCCAAATCCAGGTACTTGAAACTCGAACTCAGTTCTCCACGATACCATTTCTTTAAGCTGAATAATACTAAATAATAATACATTTGAACTTAATTTACATACATCAAAGTTTACTTCCCTAGGTACGTGACCTTCAAATACATTCTTTACAATACTTGAATAGATACCAATACAACTATAACCATTAACTCATAATACACACTTATTCAATCAGCTTTCCTTTTCCTTTGTCGCGTGCTCGAGCCTTGATTGCTCATACATAGCTCGAAAACATTTAATTTAAGCAAAGATGAGCATTTAAGTGCCCAAACAAGTAATAGCAATTATATATAAATTTGAAAGAATATAAGTATTCTCTTTACATAACACTTCTACAAACGAATTGAAAGTTGTGAAGTAATCATCTTCGATAAAAAATTAACATAACAACTCTCTTTAAATTCTTTAAATTTGGCTCTGGCTCTACCCTTGAATAGGGTTTAAGAAACATACTATGAACATTCTTTTCATTTTCGAAAAAGGTTTAGCGGAATTCTATCCTCAAACCGTCATAACTTACAGGTAGCGGAGGGTGATCGGCCACGTTGTACCTGTCTTGATCAATACTACATAACTTGAACGAAATTCATCGCTCACTCTATCGCCTTGCCCAAAAATATTCCCATATAGGGATGTTCATACATGCTCGGTTCCAAACCCAAGGTTTTTAATCTTGCTCAACAATAATATGTAATTCAATATATATATATATATATATATATATATATATATATATATATATATATATATATATATATATATATATATACGGAGTAATTGACAAAGGTGTATCAACATGTGAACAAATGCCATGATTATCCAAGTGGGGACACTTGTATAACCATTTATAGAAATCAATGAATGAATATATATCCGAGCTAACATGTCGATAATCAAAGAGCACATAACATGACAGGATAGAATAATTCGAAACTTCTTACTCATGTCCATTGCATAAAGGAAATGCAAAGATAAGAATACTTGCTTGATTCGCTGATTATAAATCTCAACTTAGGTTTTATCTCTTTATCACAACCTATCAATAATCAGATCATTCGTTCGATTAGAACAATATATCTTAACACATAGTAATCTTTATCTATTACAACAAGACATAGTCTAATCACATAATCACAGTGATCATACTTTTAGTTCCTATTCTATACTTGAAATATTTTTATACATTTTTCAAATATCTCATCCATGCTCTTACATTAGTCTTTTCTTTCTTTTTATAAAGGTCGACATTTGTTTGCCAGATATCGACAACTTTATCGGGTAAATCTTGAGTCTAAGACTCTTATTCTATACCTCAACATCTCGTAAATATCAGACATCTTATTTTTAATCATTTTCTCAATTTCCAGAAATTAAAAAATTTAAAACAATTCAAATCTATCACTAAAGGGCCTATAGTGATATAACTGTTACTATAGGTGTTCTTCTTCAAATTCAAAACTTCATAATCGGTTCTCAAGTCACTAGTTTGGTAAATTTATAACTTTCAAATATCGGAATCATAATTAAATGATTTAAACATTAAACAATTCCATTATCATTAATAGTTTAATTAATACTAAACTATTAATGAAACCATTGCCAAAATATAAAAGTTATTTATAATAACTCAAACTATTTTAAAACATTTATATTACCCAAATAATTACCATTAATATTTAAATATTAATGTACTATTTATTCAAATATTAAAAGTCATTAATTATAACGTAAAATATTTTTAAATCCTTAATATCCTCTTTACATGGTTTTTAAATAAGTAAAACTATTTTTAAACTATTTATTTAATATTAATCATTAAATAAACTAAATATCATTAATATTATCTTAATATCATTAATATTTAATTATTAATGAAATTATCATTTAAATATTAAAAGTTATATTTTATAACTTAAAATATTTTAAATACCTTATTTTTATTTAAAATGATTTTTATAATATTAAAATCATTTTTAAACTAAATTATTTAATATAATCATTAAATAACTTTAATATCATTAATAATTATTAATTAATGAAATTCATCACAAAATATTAAAAGTCATCACAAATAACTCATTTACATAATCAATTCCAAGCCAAAATAAACATAGTAAACTAACTAGTTTATTAACAACACTAACTAAACTTCATAAATTCAAACTTTAACTAACAATTAAAAATAATAACATTACAAAAATTAAATAAAACATGCTAGGAAATACTAATTCCACAGAATTTGAATCGACTTCCACGCCAAAATTTAACTATGGAGATCTTTATAAAAAGTACTCCTACAACAAAGCCTTCCTCAAAAATTGGAGGCCTTATTGTTGGTGAATGAAACAAAGGTCAAGCCCTTCTATTTATAGGTTTAGAAAATGGTGAAGTTCTCAATTTAGTCGATGTGAGACTTGGTTTATACTAATTTTTCAATAGCTCACTTTGCGATTTTCTAACGCATTGCTCATAACTCCGATTAATCTAATTTTTGGATATGTTATACATGGTATGTAAGACTATTTTTAAAAAATACGAATTACCCAATTCGGGTTCATTAGGTAGCCCAAGCGGTCGTCAAAAGTGGGCGTTCATAACAGTTTTCAATCTCGTTTCAGCTTTACCCTCTTCCGCTAAAACAGTCATAACTCTTTCATTTTAAAACATTTTTGAGCGATTCTTGAGCCCACGCGAAGCTAACTTCTGGGGCTACAACTCTTATTCTTTGACCATTTCCAAATTCCGAACACATCAGCCCAGAAATTCCGTTCAAATGGGATGCACCGCACTTGTTGGGAAGTTTTGACACTACTACTTTGAAATGTCATAACTCTCTCCTTCGATATCGGATTTAGTCCGCTTTGAGTCTATGGAAAACTTATTCGGTGTACTATAACATACCAAAAGCTCAGAAGGTTTTGGAAACATTAACTGATCAAAGCAGTATCCCGAATAGCACATCCTGCTTGACTTTCGATTTTGAGAAATTTGACACATTTCCTTCCAATCACCGTAGTAATTCACTCATCCGAGGTTGGAATGAGATCATTCCAAAGCCTATGGCTTCTAACTCGATGCACTACAACATATCAAAAGCCCAGACCTTTTAAAACATAAAAAGTGGACGAGAATGCCCCCATTACAGATCGCCCAAAAAGCAGGTTTATCATGATCGGTCAACCATGTTTGACCATCTATAACTTCTAACCTATACATGATATGGACTTGATTCTTTGTGCAGATTAAAGACCACATATCAGGCTACACATAACAACTTTTGAAGAACAAAACTCATGATCAAGCAAAGAGTTATGGCCTCTGACATTTGGTGAAAAATAACAGAATTCGGTTTTTCCAACTTGTTTAAATCTTCAAATTCGTGCACTTTGATGTTATGGGTCTTTGATTTATCAACCCATATCATCAATTAACATTCTATTACACAACTTTAAACAATCAATTGCATCAAATAACATCGAATCAAAGGATTTCTAGGTTTAGTGTTCTTATACCCTTTTGCCAAAAATTCTTGATTCTTGGTTACGATTTGTTATGGGTGATGGTTGGGCTTTGTTTAAGAGTGTATGGGCAATCTTGTACAAGGCAATTAAATGTAATATTTAATCACTAGATTTAATTCTTATAATTTACCAATTAACTTCTATCCTTTGGTAAATTAAAACACTTATACAATAACATCGAAATTAAACACAGTAATTAAAATTAGGATTTCTCAACGTCATCAATTAGGGTTTCTAATTGACCATTAGTGGTTCTTTAATTATCGTGTATGTTACTAACACAAATGTTACGATTTCTAATTTCAACCGGTTAGGGTTATAATAATTAGGGTTTGTCTAATTATCGACGTCACAACCGATAATTAGGGTTTCTTCTAATTACCAATATTCTTATTCACGGTAACTTCATATACAAATACTACTCGAAATATCCCATAAGCGAAGTTTAATAATTAGGGTTTCCTGAAGCGGTAATATCTTTATGACCTAATTGACCGTCATTTGCTCAATATTATCTGTCGCTTTATACCAAGTACATAATTATGGTCTTGTAAAATCATTATATAAATAATATAATATTATTATTCTCATCTCTTGATCACAATCCCAATCCGGGTTTTGATCTCATGTCCGACTTATTCTTCGTATTACGGCATCAATAATCAAGTTAAAATAATTAACTTAAATATTACGAACAATTCATATAATAAAATATTTATTATGTAAATCTAATTATCACTTCATATATTATTTCCAATCATGTTTTCATGGAAAATAATTAATAAAAACATTTCGACTTCTGAAATTTATTACCGTATAATTTGTGGTAATTAATAATTCCAAAATTATTTCTAATTTTTCAAGTAATATTGATGTAATTGATTATTTAAATTTGTGTAATAGAATGTTAATTGATGATATGAGTTGATAAATCAAAGACCCATAACATCAAAGTGCACTAATTTGAAGATTTAAGCAAGTTAGAAAAATCAATTCGTTATTTTTTCACCAAATGTCGAGGCCATAACTCTTTTGCTCGATCATGAGTTTTGTTCTTCAATAGTTGTTATGTAGCCTCGATATGTGGTCTTTAATCATAAAAAGAATCAAGTCCATATCATGTATAGATTAGAAGTTATAGATGGTCAAACATTTGACCGATCATGATAAACTGCTTTTGGGCAAATTGTAATGGGGGTATTCTCGCCCACTTTTGTGCTTTAAAAGGTCTGGGCTTTTGATATGTTGTAGTGCATCGAGTTAGGAAGCCATAGGTTTTGGAATGACCTCATTCCGACTCCTGAATGAGAGAATTACTGATTGGAAGGAAATGTGTCAAATTTCTCAAAACCGAAAGTCAAGAATGGATGTGCTATTCGGGACAATCGTTTCGATCAGTTAATGTTTCCAAAACCTTCTAGGCTTTTGGTATGTTATAGTACATCGAATAATCTTTTCCATAGACTAAACGGACTAAATCCGATATCGGAGGAGAGAGTTATGACATTTCAAAGTAGTAGTGTCAAAACTTCCCAACAAGTGCAGTATACTAATTTGAACTGAATTTTCGGGATGATGTTCGGAATTTGGAAATGGTCAAAGAATAAAAGTTGTAGCCCTGTGGTTAACTTCAAGGTGGGCTTAAGAATCGCCAAAAATGTTTTAAAATGAAAGAGTTATGACTGTTTTAGAAGGAAGAGGGTAAAGCTGAAACGAGATTGAAAATCGTTATGAACGCCCACTTTTGACGACCGTTGGGCTACCTAATGAACCCGAATTGGGTAATTCGTATTTTTTAAAAATAGTCTTACATACCATGTATAATATATCCAAAAATTAGATTAATTTGAGTTATGAGCAATGCGTTAGAAAATCGCAAAGTGAGCTATTGAAAAATTAGTATAAACCAAGTCTCACATCGACTAAATTGAGAACTTCACCATTTTCTAAACCTATAAATAGAAGGGCTTGATTTTGTTTCATTCACCAACAATAAGGCCTCCAATTTTGAGGAAGGCTTTGTTGTGGGAGGACTTTTATAAAGATCTCCTTAGTTAAATTTTGCTGGAAGGCGATTCAATTGTGGAATTCAGATTTTCTGCATGTTTTTATTTAATTTTGTAATGTTATTATTTTTAATTGTTAGTTAAAGTTTGAATTTATGAAGTTTAGTTAGTGTTGTTAATAAACTAGTTAGTTTACTATGTTTATTTTGGCTTGGAATTGATTATGTAAATGAGTTATTTGTGATGACTTTTAATATTTTGTGATGAATTTCATTAATTAATAATTATTAATGATATTAAAGTTATTTAATGATTATATTAAATAATTTAGTTTAAAATGATTTTAATATTATAAAATCATTTTAAATGAAAATAAGGTATTTAAAAATATTTTAAGTTATAAAATATAACTTTTAATATTTAAATGATAATTTCATTAATAATTAAATATTAATGATATTAAGATAATATTAATGATATTTAGTTTATTTAATGATTAATATTAAATAATAGTTTAAAAATGGTTTTACTTATTTAAAACCATTTAAAGAGGATATTAAGGATTTAAAAATATTTTAAGTTATAATTAATGACTTTTAATATTTGATAAATAGTACATTAATATTTAAATATTAATGGTAATTATTTGGGTAATATAAATATTTTAAAATAGTTTGAGTTATTATAAATAACTTTTATATTTTGGCAATGGTTTTATTAATAGTTTAGTATTAATTAAACTATTAATGATAATGGAATTGTTTAATGTTTAAATCATTTAATTATGATTCCGATATTTGAAAGTTATAAATTTTACCAAACTAGTTTAATTTTGAGAACCGATTATGAAGTTCAATTTGAAGAAGAACACCTATAGTAATAAGCTTATATCACTATAGGCCCTTTAGTGATGATTTGAATTATTTTAAATTTTTCAATTTCTAAAAATTGCGTAAAATGATTAAAAAATAAGATGTCCGATATTTAAAGATGTTGAGGTATGAATAAGAGTCTTAGGTATTTACCCGATAAAGTCGTTTGCATTACCGACAAATGTCTAACCTTATAAAAGAAAGAAAAGATCTACTAGAAGAGCATGGATGAGATATTTGAAAATGTATAAAAATATTTCAAGTATGTAATAGAACTAAAAGTATGATCACCGTGATTATGTGATTAGACTATGTGTCAATCGTAATAGATAAAGATTTATGTGTTAAGATATATTGTTCTAATCGAACTAATGATCCGATTATTGATAGGTTGTGATAAAGAGATAAAACCTAAGTTGAGATTTGTAATCGCCGAATCGTGCAAGTATCCTACCTTTGCACTTCCTTTATGCAATGGACATGAGTAAGAAGTTTCGTAATTATTCTATCCCCTCGCATGTATTATGTACTCTTTGATTATCGACATGTTAGCTCTTTATATATATTCTGCTCATTGATTTCTATAAAGGGTTATACAAGTGTCCCCACTTGGATAATCATGACATTTGTTCACATGTTGATACACCTTGTCAATTACCCGTATATATATGTTGAATTACATATTATTGTTGAGCAAGATTAAAACCTTCGGGTTTGGAACTGTGCATGTATGAACATCCCTATATGGGAAGATTTTTATGCAAAGCTGATAGAGTGAGCGTATGAATTTCATTCAAGTTATGAAGTATTGATCAATACAGGTACACCGGGGCCGATCACCTCCGCGTCTGTAAGTTATGTTATAGCGGTTTGAGGATAGAATTCGCTAAACCTTTTCGAAAATGAAAAGAATGTTAATAGTATGTTTCTTAAACCCTATTCAAGGGTAGAGCCAGAGCCAAATTTAAAGAATTTGAAAGAGAGTTGTTATGTGAATTTTTTATCAAGACAGATTACTTCACAACTTTCAATTGTAGAAGTGTTATGTGAAGAGAATACTTATATTCTTTCAAATTTTATATATAATTGCTATTACTTGTCGGGCACTTAAATGCTCATCCTTGCTTAAATTAAATGTTTTCGCATATGTATGAGCAATCAAGGCTCGTGCACCTAACAAAGGAAAAGGAAAGTCGATTGAATAAGTGTGTATTATGAGTTAATGGTTATAGTTGTATTGGTATTTATTCAAGTATTGTAAGGAATGTATTTGAAGGTCACGCACTGGGAAGTAAACTTTGATGTATGTAAATTAAGTTCGAATGTATTATTATTTAGTATTATTCAACTAAAAGAAATGGTATCGTGGAGAACCGAAAGTTCAAGTTTCAAGTACCGGATTTGGGGTCGCCACAAAGTTGGTATCAAAGCTATTGGTTATGAAGCTTAGGTAGGAATACCCAGACTAATAACCGCAATGATTAGGATAAGTATTAACTCATATAGAGTTAGTTGGTCGATAAGATTCAAAGATGAATCTTTATGAGTGTAAAGACGCAGAGTTCCCTAACTCGATTATAAAGTTAAACAAAGAGTGGGGAATAGATTGAGTCTAAAAGACCGAAAAGTGCAGATTATGAGAGATCGTGAAATAAAACGATCAAGATATAGAACTAAATCGTAATATATATGGCGAGATCACCCCGTGATCCGATAAGGCTACGACAATGTAAGGAAACAACTGATGATTGGAAAGTTTAAAGAAGATTGCCGTGTATGAATTGTACTATCAATTGGTATGCATCCGTAAGAGAATTATAAATACGTAATTAAATTTGTATGATGAGAATGGGGTTAGTGTTAGATGGGGATTCAATTGAGGACTCATGTTGGCAAATTGAGTTGTATGATTCTTCGTATGGGAGATGAATTGTACTTGGTGTAAAAACCACTTAGTTTTCGCAATCGATAATCATTGAAATGTCCGTGTCGCGCTATTTGTTATATGCACATTAAGAGGATGACTCCATTCTCGTGTGTATAATAGTAGATAGTCATAGATAGAGAATATAAGATTAAGTTCGAAGTTCTTAAAACTCATACCCGTGAGACATTCTTGACTCATAATTATATGAAATGTTTATGAACCCTCAAATAATGGACGCCAAAGGTCCTGACTAGGATAAGTTCTTAAACTCATATGATTGTGGCAATTTATGAACTCAAAAGTGTGGTTTGATGAACTGGGTATAGTTTTGTGTGAATGGAATGTTATGGATTACAGGAACAGATAGATTGTTAAGTAAATGATTTTTAGTGAAGGTGTTAGGTTTTCCTAAACTCCTAGCTATGCTAAACTTCAAAATTTTTGATATCAAGCTAAATACGCACTATGTGTTTTTTTGAAAACAAAAATGTAGACTCGTAATCATTTTTGAAACGGTTTAAAGTATGGTCTATGCTACTTATTTTGGCTAGACGAAATGATTTGAAATATCAAAATTTATTTTTAATTATCACCTCATGTACCATGTAACTCAAAAAGAGATGATAAAATGTGATGGAGTTGTAAATACAGAATACTTAGTGTGAATTTGACTCAAGTCATTGCTCCACTATTGTATGATGTGTTATGACAAAGTCATACAATGACGCATCCTCAACGGATTGTTAATACAAGACGGCATCATGACGTCATTCTCTAAAAATGTTTTCAAAAGTTTAATTTGCCAACTGGTTTGGCTACATCTAAATAATTGATTGAATTGAATTATTGATATGAGTCTATGCTATTTGAATCGCCTAGACTAATGTTTATGAAAACTCTATGTTCATCGAAGAAATTTCCTAACCAAATTGTTTGGTGCGGAATCCTATGATAAGACCGAGGTGAACAATGTTGTTTGGATAAATGATCCAATCTAATGGCGTAAATATTCGCTAGGTATGATTAATAATGTTATGCACGACGTAGGGGTACAATAGGCTAATCACCTAAAGTACTATTAATAGTAGTTTACCTTCTTTGTGATTGTAAACATACTAGGTAATGTTTTTTTTTGCGGTATGAATACCGTTAAAACTATGTGTTCATGGTCTATATGACCCTCAAAGATAATTTGAAAACTTTTACCTTGTGAGAGGTGTATTGGGTAGATGTGATGATATATGTGAATGTAAAGTACGTATAGAGTTAATGAAAGTTATGAAGGAGGTGGAGCAGAGGGAGATATTCAGATAAGACAGCTTAAAGGTTGAAATAGAAGCCAAAGACACCGTGATATATACCTTGGACTGTGCTTTAGTCATCACCTTCATGCGATTCGATGCAGAGTGGATGGAGCCGCTTTCCGCAGAGATAGGCGCTGATGAGAATTGAATAAACTTATCGTCAATCAAAATAAGAGACAACGATATAGAACTCTTGATTGTTGTGTATATATACTATATGTTAATCGTGGTAACTTATGTATATAGATGTCCGTGTGAGAAAGATATGTGGAATAAGAAGGATCATATTCACACCCCGAGCTAATATCGAGGCCAACAGATGAAATAGAAGCTCACTAGAACCCAAATGGACGAGGTGGCTATCGTGGAAAAACGTAGCATCGATCCGTAAATGTTGGATTTGACAGATAGTGATTCAGACACTCAAAGTTGAAGTCGCCAAGCATCAACGAGGTGCAGGATTTGGAGAACAAGGTTTCTTCATTGGAAAGGTTGTGGGAGATAGAAAAGTTGATGCGTCAGGCGTTAATGGAAACAATGGAAGAGCAGGATAAGCTCAAAATCCAAATTGACCAGATGGAGCCTCAAGAGACACATCCGTGAAGGACACACCTCCTCGCTTGCCCCACTATAAGAAAGGTGGATGTTTTAATTGTGGGATGGAAGGACATCGAGCGAATGAATGTCCAAGAAAAAGGCTTGGTAAATAAGTAGTATGGGTTATGTATGTAATATGTGTGATAAGTAATGAACTATTTTTAACTTTTATGTTGGTTAAGATTTTAAATCCTAACTTTTCAGAGTCACAAAGGGATAGCCGCTGATTAAAGCAGGATGTGCCGTGTAAATATTCGATAAATGAATATGAATCTAAGTTTGAGAAATGAAACGAAGTTTAATACATTAATCTTATGCAATAAGGTTTAAAATGTAAGGGTATAATTTATGGTTTTATTTAACCGAGATAATGCCGCCAAGACGTCAAACTCAAAACCAAAGGATAGATGAATCTACTAATGTCGGGAAACGACAAATTTTAATCGATGCAAAACTTTGCAAACATGGTAGCTCAAAGCTATGCAAATAGGAACACCAAATATGGAAACCAAATGCACAATCGCTTGGAAAAATTCAAAGACTTCAAAGACGAGGACCACCGTAATTCAGAGGATCACCACCCTATAGAAGCCTGCACTTGGGTGAACGAGATAGAGAAGGCGTCAGAATCGCTAAAGTAGATGAGGGCAAAAGACCGCTTTTGCCACTTATATGATGAAAGGGAAGCTAACTTTGGTGGGAGGCAAATAAGACTCAAAGGCGAGAGAAGAAGAAATTACTTGGGATAGGTTTAAGGATTTATTTTTCAAAACTATCTCTCGTTAGTATGCGCCTAGAATGGAGGTGAGATTCCGGAGTTAAAGCAGGATAATATGATCAAGTCATGAGTATGCCGCAAAATTTAATGAGTTGGCTAGGTTTGCTCCACATCAAGTGGATATAGAGGCTAGGAAGGCAAGGAGATTTGAGCTGGGCTTAAAACCTTGGCTCTATAATAAGGTGTCAGTACTACAAATCAATACTTTTGCAGCACTCGTGGAGAAGGCTATCATTGCTGAACAAGGAAGTGAGGCCATGAGCCTCTACCATAAGGAGAAGAAGAACAAAAGCAAGTCAAGAGGAACAGTAAAGATAAAAAGTAGTAGTGGGAATAGGGGTGAGAAAAGAATGAGGAATTTTTCGAGAAAATACAAGTAAAGGTGAAGGTATAAAGAAGCGTGTAGTGCAAAGGCAAGAATCATGGAAGAATCACTCATGCGAGTGTGTCAAGGGCAAGTTTGTATGTTACAAGTGCGGGCAAGAGGGTCATATCTCTCCCAACTGCCCCAACTCAAGGATGATCAGTGGATGCTTCATATGTGGATCGACTGAGCATAAGGTGAGGAACTGTCCACAGAGGGGAATGGAGGCAGGGAACGTAACCACGGGGAGAAGAAGTGGGGACGTTAGCAATTTCGTGACCAAACTCAACCATCAAGAACTCCAACGAAAGCAACTCGAGGGTTTACAACATGGCGGTCCAGATACGGTGGTATGGAAGCAGAACTCCAGTGCTATTTGAATAACTTATATATCTTATATTTCGCTTAATCGGACAGACAAGTGTTATGATGAATAATTAAAGATCGGGATTCGATCAAGTATGATCGAGATCTACGACAATGATTATATGCTATGTACCCTTCTCGCATATGAGTTTTTAAAGCGGTGATTCCGGGGACTAATCCTTATAAAGGAGGGTGAATGTAATAACCCGAGAATTTCTATATAAAATAAATAAGAAATTTTATGTGATAAATTTTTATTTTTATTTAATAACGAGACTAAGTGTCAAGTAAAGTGAACGATAAATGCTAATACATTTATTACTTGAAAAATTAAAATAATTTTGGAATTATTAATTACCACAAATTATATGGTAATAAATTTCGTAGTTTAAATATTTTTATTAATTATTTTCCATGAAAACATGATTGGAAATAATATATGAAGTGATAATTAGATTTATATAATAAATATTTTATTATATGAATTGTTCGTAATATTTAAGTTAATTATTTTAACTTGATTATTGATACCGTGCACGAAGAATAAGTCGTATATGAGATCCAAACCTCGGATTGGGATTGTGATCAAGAGATGAGAATAATAATATTATATTATTTATATAATGATTTTACAAGTACCATAATTATGTAATGGGTATAAAGTGACAGATAATATTGAGTAATGACTACCAATTAGGTCATAAAGATATTACCGTGTTTGTGAAACCCTAATTATTAAACTCGAGTTATGGGATATTTCGAGTAGTGATCGTGTATATGAAGTTACTATGAATAAGAATATCGGTAATTAGAAGAAACCCTAATTATCACAGACGTCGATAATTAGGACAAACCCTAATTATTACAACTCTAACCAGTTGAAATTAGAAACCCAGAACGATCGTGTTAGTAACATACATAGATAATTAAAGAACCACTAATAGTCAATTAGAAACCCTAATTGATGACGTTGAGAAACCCTAATTTTAATTCTGGGTTTAATTTTGATGTTACTGTATAAGTGTTTTAATTTACCAAAGGATAGAAGTTAATTGGTAAATTATAAGAAATAAATCTAGTGATTAAATATTAAATTTAATTGCCTTGTACAAGATTGCCCATACACTCTTAAACAAAGCCCAACCATCACCCATAACAAATCGTAAGCAAGAATCAAGAATTTTTGGCAAAAGGGTATAAGAACACTAAACCTAGAAATCCTTTGATTCGATGTTATTTGATGCAATTGATTGTTTAAAGTTGTGTAATAGAATGTTAATTGATGATATGGGTTGATAAATCAAAGACCTATAACATCAAAGTGCACTAATTTGAAGATTTAAGCAAGTTGGAAAAAGCTCAATTTCATTATTTTTTCACCAAATGTCGAGGCCATAACTCTTTGCTCGATCATGAGTTTTGTTCTTCAAAAGTTGTTATATGTAGCCTAATATGTGGTCTTTAATCTGCAAAAAGAATCAAGTCCATATCATGTATAGATTAGAAGTTATAGATGGTCAAACATGGTTGACCGATCATGATAAACTATTTTTGGACAGTCTGTAATGGGGGTATTCTCGTCCACTTTTTGTGCTTTAAAAGGTCCGGGATTTTGATATGTTGTAGTGCACTGAGTTAGGAAGCCATAGGCTTTGGAATGACCTCATTCCGACCTCGGATGAGGGAATTACGGTTATTGGAAGGAAATGTGTCAAATTTCTCAAAACTGAAAGTCAGCAGCGGGATGTGCTATTCGGGGCACTGTTTCGATCAGTTAATGTTTCCAAAACCTTCTAGGCTTTTGGTATGTTATAGTACACTGAATAAGCTTTCCATAGACTCCGAAACGGACTAAATCCGATATCGGAGGAGAGAGTTATGACATTTCAAAGTAGTAGTGTCAAAACTTCCCAACAAGTGCGGTGCAGTCCATTTGAACGGAATTTACGGGCTGATGTGTTCGGAATTTGGAAATGGTCAAAGAATAAAAGTTGTAGCCCAGAAGTTAGCTTCAAGGTGGGCTTAAGAATCGCTCAAAAATATTTTAAAATGAAAGAGTTATGACTGTTTTAGCTTAAAGAGGGTAAAGCTGAAACGAGATTGAAAACTGTTATGAACATCCACTTTTGACGCACTGTTTGGGCTACCTAATGAACCCGAATTGGGTAATTTGTATTTTTTAAAAATAGTCTTACATACCATGTATAACATATCCAAAAATCAGATTAATCGGAGTTATGAGCAATGCGTTAGAAAATCGTAAAGTGAGCTATTGAAAAATTAGTATAAACCAAGTCTCACATCGACTAAATTGAGAACTTCACCATTTTCTAAACCTATAAATAGAAGGGCTTGGCCTTTGTTTCATTCACCAACAATAATGCCTCCAATTTTGAGAAAGGTTTTGTTGTGGGAGAACTTTTATAAAGATCTCCTTAGTTAAATTTTGGGCGTGGAAGTGCGTATTCAATTGTGGAATTCGTATTTTAGGGTATGTTTCTTATTTAATTTTGTAATGTTATTATTTTTAATTGTTAGTTAAAGTTTGAATTTTTGAAGTTTAGTTAGTGTTGTTAATAAACTAGTTAGTTTACTATGTTTATTTTGGCTTGGAATTGATTATGTAAATGAGTTATTTGTGATGACTTTTAATATTTTGTGATGAATTTTATTAATTAATAATTATTAATGATATTAAAGTTATTTAATGATTATATTAAATAATTTAGTTTAAAAATGATTTTAATATTATAAAAATCATTTTAAATGAAAATAAGGTATTTAAAAATATTTTAAGTTATAATATTTCTTACTAGGCTAGTTGAGCTCACCCTTTTGCTTTTATTGTCCTCTTCAGAAAATAAGAACGTAGCCGGGACTAGTCGGGGAACGGAGTGACGGTCCAGATGATAACATTAGTAGTCATCACTATTCTATGAAATAGTGTGATAATAAATGTATTAAGGACTCCATTTGAGTTGAATACTATCTAGAAGACAATATTCGTTTTAAAACTCTCAACTTATGTTTTGTCGTATTTTACACGACAATGTATTATTAAGTTGTATTTGAATTTTATACCATGTATTTGACGACTCAAGATGGGTGATGTATACCTGTTTTGGGGGCGTAACAGTGTTGGTGCAACCAGTTAAAAACACCAACTGGTGACTCTTACATCCAAATCGTCGACATAAACATGTCGGACCTTTTTTACTTGTTTTTACAAGCAAATCTCACATAACATGAGAACACCAAAGAACAAGAACACCAAAGAACAAGAACAGAAAAGGGACAAATAATAATCCCGACGTCAACACGTTTACTGCCAATATATATATATATTTATATATTTACATTTCTGTCAGGCCTGGAGTTTATTTCGTGGCCATTTACTGCTTTATTTACATTTCATCCCGTCTGGAGTTTACTTCGTGGCGGTTGATTGTCTCTATATAAATATTTACCACTTTTATATATTTACAATTAGTCCCGCATGGAGTTTACCTCATGGCGGTTGATTATTTCTATATATATATATATTTACAACTTTTAGATATTTATATTTCCAATCCCTCATGGAGTTTACTTCGTTGTGGTTGATCGTTCATATATATATATATATATATATATATATATATATATATATTTATAGCTTTTATATATATAAGCATTTACGACTTTCATACAAACTGCAACATCATGTGAGCCTAGGAATCATGTGATACCTGAATCTAGATTTGGTTCCGTGATGGACATTTTTGGCTGTAACCAGCTTGTAAATTATTAACAGTGTTTGAATTTCCTTAGATGGCTCTCATGCCCACAAGGAATTCGGCACTGCTATATATTTTATTTTCCTGAAGATGCCTCGCATCTCAAAAAATAAAAGCAATCCAGTCGAATACACATAATAAAATGGAAGTATCAAAGGCCTCAATTACTATTAAGCATAAGGGTTTGAAAAACCTCTTTTACAAAACATCACTGCTATATCTTGTTAAAAACTAAAATTTTATACAAAATTCAAACCCTCTGAATATAGGTGCAAATGAGGCATAGCACTACTTCTAGATAATTGCACACTGATATAACAGACACATTCATATAACAGTTTAATTTGAAAAGTGGCTATCACCATGGTAACATAGATGTCGGGGGTGCCTAACACCTTCCTTTCGCATAATCAAGCCTCCGGACCCTAACGAATCTTGGTTTCACAGACCAGTTAAGCAGTGTTACATCACCAGGTCAATGTGTAAACCTTTTCTCGGTTGAGTTGGTGCAACCATTTAAAAATACCAACTAGCGACTATTACAGTCCAATCGTCGACATATACATGTCGGACCTTTTCACAACTTATTTTTTTCAAAAAAATCTCACCTAACATGAGAACACCAAAAGACAAGAATAAAAAGGGACAGTAAAAATCCCAACATCGACAGGTGGCGACTCCGCTGGGGACATCCAGTAAGAGGGCTTAAGCGGCTATTACAAGCTTTTCAAAACTGTTATATGCTTATGTGTGGATGTTGCATTTACATTTAGATGGATGTGTACGAATGCATTTACTTACTACACTTACTACATTTAGCTATGATATAAGTGCTTCGCACATGTCATCATTTCCATACGGTGAGACACATTGTGTGTGAATGTATGTTGTGTGGTCCCATCACAAGGAGGCTATCCTGTCGGTGTTTGATTACTGGACTTGTAGGGATACTAATTCCAACGAGGCTCAGGAAAGGCACCACCCAGATTCGCTCTAGTTGAAAGACCAGATTAACTTCTCGTCAAGTAAATTACGATGATCTAGGAACCTTCATGCCAAAAATCCGCGAGAGTGGCCTAAGATAGGTTAGCCTCTGATAAACCAAATGCGGAGGGAAGTGTCTTCATACTTTCCCATTTTTAATTACTTGTAAATTTAACTACTTGTAATTACATTCCATGTCAATCTCAATGTAATGGAAAATATGAAGGAATATCTGTACATGCATTCCCTCTTATATCAAAACCTGACATGCTATCTTACAAACAGCTAACATCCATTTTGCAGGATAATACTCCTAAAAAAAATGGACACATTACATAGCATGTAACATTTATACATTCCCTAAGACTAAACTACATAAGACTTTTTGTAGGGAATTAATTGGGCCTGTTACCCACTCAAAGTCCAAAAAGGCAACAAGAGTA
Organism: Panax ginseng; assembly: GCA_020205605.1. Taxonomy (NCBI): domain Eukaryota; kingdom Viridiplantae; phylum Streptophyta; class Magnoliopsida; order Apiales; family Araliaceae; genus Panax; species Panax ginseng. The sequence continues at coordinate 88,544,705 of CM035144.1, forward strand.
CAACCAATTATGCAGACCTTTGTATATTCCCTGGTGTTCATTATCCAGAAAAGTTCAAAACTCCAGACTTTGAAAAGTATGATGGGTTGGGGGATCCATACACACATTATTCACTGGAGAACTCAGATCTTATGCCGAAGATGAAAAGCTTCGGATGCAACTATTCTAGAAAAGTCTAACTGGAGAAGCCCGATCGTTGTATACCAGATTAGATAACTCCAAGATTTATAGCTGGGAAGAGCTAGCTCACTCTTTCCTCAGCCAGTACAGTTTCTAGTCTTAGATTGTTCCCGACCGGTACCAAATTACTAAGGTCAAGAAACAAGCCAATGAGTCTTTCAGAGAGTATGCTCAAAGGTGGAGGTGTCTTGCTGCTCAAGTTATTCCCTCTATGACTGAGTCTGAAATGGTGATGACCTTCATAGACATACAAGAAGCTCCCTTTTATGAGAGGGACTTAGCTGGCATAGGAAAGCCATTATCTGAAATGATCAAACACGAAGAAATAAATGAGATGGGATTGAAGTCAGGAAAGATTCAAGACCTTGCCGCTCTAAAAGCTGTTGTTGAGCACATCCAGTCTGGAAGTTATGGAAATAACCCCCAGAGGGTCCATAAGAAGAAAGAGGAGGATGTTTCCTTGATATTACAAGGACAGAAAGGCAGTTAGAACATGCCTATCCAGAGGAGAAACTACTCCCATTTTCAAGCACAATCTTCAAACCCTAAATTGCCAAAGAGTGTAGAAGTTAGACGTACTCGAGTATTCACACCCTTAGGGGACTCGCTCGAGAATATTCTCAATCTTCTGACAACTCAGAAGAAAATTACCCATCTTCTTCCACTAGCTAACCCGAATGGGAAGGGTTTCAATCCTAATAGGAAGTGTGCTTATCATGCTGGAGCTCCATGCCATGATACTCAGGATTGCTGGGCCTTGAAGCATAAGATCCAGGATTTGATTAATAATGGTGAGATTGTGGTGACTAAACACGACCAACCTCACGTACAAGACAACCCTCTTCCTCAACACAAAGAAGAGGATGTTAATATAATTAATTGGAACAGTGGACAGAGTTCCAATTACAGTGGTGAATCCTCCCAAACCAGCAAGGATAGTGCTGATAAATGGGATTATGCACAGTTCTAGTTTATGATGGAACAAAAATGAATGCTCTTTGTGAGCAAGTCAACCAATTGTGTAAGACCCCAACTTTTATGAATAAAGATGAATTTTCTATAGATATCATTTTTGAATATTAAGGAGTGAATTTGATATAATGTTATAGTTCTGGGTAATATTTATAAATTTTGCAAAGTACGCAAGTTGTTATATTATATTCGATTCGTCTGGGAATATTCGTTTTAACAAGGAATATTCGTACGACGACACAATCATTGGTGGACCCCACAACGGAATTATTGTCGGATTGAGAAAACAACAAAAAATATCTTTTTATGAAAATAACGACGGAAGTTTTACCGTTAACTGTTGAAATACCTGGTGATAAAAGTACAGTAATACGCGTGGTTGCATAATAGCACACGGTATTGATGCTTACATGAGAAGTCACTTAGTTTTATTCAATTATTGGTACAGTAATTGCTGTATAATATCTCACGTTATTTTATTCAATTATTGTCGATATTTTATATATTATTAAATCAATAATTGAGACGATATAATTATTCATATTATTATTTGTAATATTGATGATGTCTAGAAAGTTCTATCGAGTCACCTAATTGCGCGCCAATAGGGAGAAATCCTTATTGGAAAGCCCCCTCTTTCCTGAGAACGATCTGGTTGTTAAATATTGCAAATTATAATAATGATGATTAATGTTGTTAAAAATATTGAGGTAATTTTTATGAAGTATTTTGAATTTTGCTTATTTTATGGACCCCCCATTTACCCATTTTTCAAAATAATCGGTAGAAAGTTATTTAGTATATATATATATATATTTATATATATATATATAATGGTGGGGCCCACATTTGGATGACATGATTTTGGTGGATGGATTGAAATGGTCAGGGAGGAAGAAAAAAAATGGGGCGGGGAGGGGGAGGAATGTTACGTGGGATGAAGGGAGTATAACTATTAATATTATATATATATATATATATAAGAAATGAATGTGTGTGTGGGTGTTGAAAAAGAATTTGGTGGGGGAAATTAAATGGTTAGCCTTTGCCGTATGGCAAAGGTTATGAATATATATATTATAAGTTTTGTTTTATTAGACTATAAATAGAATATATTATATTTTATTTAAAGTTTTGATTTTATTAGAATATTTTATTACACAGTAATGAATAGTAAAATCAAATTTTTAACGAATTCAGCTGATTGAAGTTGCGCCCGTGATTCCACTGTTCTCCCGTGATTTTTATTTTTCTAAATAGTATCCTTCCATTCTCCTATAAATACGATACGTAGTTAGAATTGAAAATCACACCAGAATCAGAGAATTCTTCTTCTATAATATTGAGCGTATTTCTTTCGAGTTTTAGAAAGCTTTGAGCGTAGAAAATAGTATAAGTTTTCTTCAAGAATATCCCCGCCCTACCAGTCGGAATACTCTTCTTTTCAAGGTAAGGGATGTTATTTTTGTTCAGTATTCATATGAAATAATATTTTCTTCCATACCCTATAGTATGTAAGTATATTATTTCGTTTCAGATTTTGAATTCTACACTCATTTTGTTAAAGTTTTGGATTCTATACTCCATGAAATTAGTAGAATATCCTTCATATTTGCGTTTCATCCAGTATCTTTTCATGAAAATATTATTTTGAGCATTCTTAATAAGTTTTAACTTTTTCATGTCGGAGTACTATTCACGGGATACTATTCCTGAAGTACTATTTATAGGGTACTATTCACTTAATTAGTATTCACCTGGGGTACTATTCATGATAAAAATTGATTTCTTTTCGGTCCAAATAATTTTTGATACAATATTATTCTTGAATTTTACTCCACAAAGCAGTATCATGGATACGATTTAGACATTATTTAATTCTTGATAAATTAAATATTAAAGTCTTTAAAATTTATCATTTGCTTTTTTTAAAATAAATTCTTATATCATTGTCATCATCCTTATGTTTATATTGTTATGAAAGTCATCTTTGGCCCGTAGTGCATATATGAACTTGGTATGATTATGACTAGGGATGATTCGGTATAATCATGATCGTAATGTTACAAATGATGTGGTAAAAGTTCTCATTGGCCCGTAGTGCATTGATGGAAAGTTGTTGGCATGATCATGACCATCGGTGAAAACACGAATATCCTTGGCCTGTAATGCATGGATAATTTGTGGTCATGATACTAATGAATATCCTTAGCCGTAGTGCAGGGATGATTCGATGATGTGGATTATTTATTATGTTGAGTCTCAGCGATAAAATTGATGATAAATTCTTTTAAATCATAGAAGATAGTAGATATCATGCTCTACTTGACTCTTCTAATGGATTACTTGTTCCGCTACAGTTAAACTAGATGTCTATTGTATTTTATTAGTTTAACACTGTTGAAAGCTAACGATAATTTATTCTGCATTATCTTAGTCATAATATTTCTTACTGGGCTAGTTGAGCTCACCCTTTGCTTTCATTGTTCTCTTGAAATGAGAATATAATTTGGGACTATTCGGGAACAGAGGACGGTCCGAGATATTTGCATTAGTAGTCCTCACTATTACGTGAGTGAAATAGTGTGATAATAAATGTATTGAGGACTTATTTTGAGTTTGAACACTGTCTAGAAGACATTATTTGTATTAAAACTCACAGCTCATGTTGTATATTTAAGTTTGTATTTGTATTCTGTACCATGTATTTGGCGACTCAAAATGGGTGATGTATACCTATTTTGGGGGCGTCACAAATTGGAAGAATTGGTGATCCATCAGCACCAAGTCACATGCCAATTAGTCAGTCAGGAGCATGCTAGTCTCCTTCCTCTTATTACGAATACTCCACCATTGACTCCAGAAAGTGAAACGCTGGAGGATAAAATTGCAAAAAGAGCAAATGCCAAAGCCCATCAGGATTTTGCCAATAAAAGGGAATTTACCTATCTGGGCCAACTGATGGAAGAGATATTTCAGATGCTGATCAATGAAGGAAGAATCACAACTCTATACCTCCAATTTATCCTCGTTCAAGACGGTTCAATTCTAATGGAGTATGTCAGTACCACTCCCACTCTCGTGGACACAACACTGAAGAATGTTGGGCGCTCCGCCATCTTATTCAGAACCTAATTGACAGTGGTGTCCTACAGTTAGCAGATAATGACACTGTATTACTCGAGAGTAGGGACACATTTCCTACAAAATGGAAGGAAGTCATAGTAGTTATATTCGTTGAGGATGATTTATCTTCCATACCACTCACAATACAAGAAATTCAACTCAAAGGTGTTGACAATCCTTTGAAAGTGGCTGCACCAAAGCCAATCATCTTGCCATACAGACCACAGTATCCTGTTGTCAGCCTACAAAAAGTGTCATGGAATTATGGAGAGGCTGGAGGATGCACTTCCCACATAACTACTGTAGTGTTGAATGAGAATCCATTATATCTTCCCCAACGGGTGATGAAGCCTACCATCAGATCAAAGGGGAAAGTTCCAATAGAGAAAATTGAAGAATTCCTCCGTACTATGGGCCAAAATGAAGCCAAGGTGGTTTTAAGCTTGAAAGAAGCTCGACAACAGATTTCCATACTGGACTTGGTTTTCTCTTCCAAAGATCACAAGAAGGTCTTGTTAAATGTTTTAGAAGAAGCCCACTTGCCAAAATCAGTGGATGTTAAAAAGTTCCAGCATCTGGTTGATCACATTTTTAACAATAATGCTATATCTTTCATTGATGACGACATACCTCCCGAAGGAACTGGTCATCGTAAACTGTTGCACATAGCGGTTCTATCCTCCGGATATATGGTGGGAGGAGTTTTGATAAATGGAGGATCATCTTTAAACATCTGCCCTTATGCCACCTTAGAAAAGATGAATATCAATCTCAATAGGATCAGAAGCAGCCCTACGGTTATCAAAGCTTTTGATGGATCCTGACGACATGCTGTTGGAGAGATTGAACTGCCTTTAAAAATTGGTCCACATACATTCTGCGTATCCTTTCACGTGCTCAAAATAGCAACAGGATACAACCTGCTCTTGGGGAGACCGTGGATTCATATGGTCGGAGCCTTCCCTTCCACCCTTCACTAGCAACTCAAATACATCATAAACAATAGCCTAGTCACTGTTAATACTAAGTCGGAATGTCCTAAACAAGGTGACATACCACTCATCAGCTTCAATGTAGAAGTTGAGCTTGTTAGCTTCCATGACCTAGAGGTGAGAAACACTCACTATCATCCCATTGGGGCGCCACCTCTCATACCCAGAATTTCTATCGAGGTAAGGTTGACAACTCAAGAGATGGTATCATTGGGTTATCAACTTGGACAAGGGTTGGGCAAAGATCATTAGGGCATTAAGCGCCCAATTCAAGTTCTCAGTTAAATAGGGACAGCTGGGTTAGGCTATTCTGCTAGCTCCAGTCACAGGAATCCTCGCAAAAACAAACAGGTTCCTTCATCTTGAGCCACATAACGATTGTCTCAACTTATAGATCATGAGCCTGTACGGTCTCTGGTAAAGGTGCCTGCCCATGTTATGGCTATGTTATTTCCTAAATCGATACCAGTTAAAGGAAATTAGGTCCTGATTCTAGATCCTGAAGTTGAAGAAAAGGAACAGAGACGCAAACAAGACATTGCCAGTCGGTTATCAAATATGCGCGTCATTATTCATACTAAGGGTATGAACTGAGACATCCCAAACGATGATTGTCCAGATATCATGGTCATCATTCGGGAGAGGGAGGACGATGACAACCCCTTCACCACTGTAGTCCAACAGGACTTCGCCCTTGGCAATTGGAGCAGCATTCCATGCATTTGTCGACAAGGGTAAAAAGGGCAGAAACTCCCTCTGCCCTGTAAATAGCCATAACTGCTTACTTTTTCTGTACAGTATTAACAGTTATTTTGTCATTACATGCTAACATTTTGTATGATTGAACAGTTTAATATATTAAGTGAAAGCATTTTTGTTTCAGGACTCTAAATTTAGATGTGCCTAAAATTGCTCACGAGGTGCCTTTTCTCCACAAGGACTGTAACTTTAATGTAAAGTTGGACTCAGACTTGATGGAATTACAAGAGAACTATGAGATACCTCAGGAGATCAAAGAATGGGTCGAAGAAAAACCCAAGCCAAACCTTGATCAAACCTCCTCTTTCAACCTCGGAACCTTAGAAAACCCCAAACTAATCCAAATTGGTACGGACCTTAATCCAAACTAAAGGAATGACATGGTTACGCTATTAACCCAATTCCAGGATGTGTTTGATGGTCTCATGAAGACATGGTCAGTTTATCCACTGACATTGTCATTCATCGCCTCCCCATCAAAGAGGGATTCAAGCCAGTCAGGCAGAGGCTCAGGCGATTAAAACCTTAGTGCGTTTAAAAGTTAAAGAAGAAATTGTGAAACAATTTCTAGCTGGCATCATCATGGTGTCAACATACCCTGAATGGCTATCCAACATAATCCTCGTGCCTAAATCAGGAGGAAAGGTGCAAGTTTGCATGGATTACAAGGATCTGAATAAAGCTTGCCTTAAAGATAGATTTCTTGTACCATTTATCCACATTCTCATTGACAATACTGCTCAATACGACATGTACTCCTTTGCTGATTGTTTTGTGGGGTACCATAATATCATGATTCCTGAAGAGGAACGTGAGAAAACTGCATTCATCACACTTTAGGGAACCTTTTGCTACAGACGATTGTCATTCGGCCTCATCAATGCTGGAGCTACCTATCAGCGGGCCTTGATGGCTTTTTTCAAAATTTAATGCACAAAAAGATAGAGATCTACGTGGATGACATCATTTTCAAGTTTCGAAGGGAAGAAGACCACCTAGACCATCTCAGAAAGCTCTTTAACAGGTTGCATAAGTACAACTTAAAGTTGAATCCAGCCAAGTGCGCCTTTGGCGTTAAATCAGGCAAGTTGCTAGGATTCCTAGTCACCCAGGAAGGGATTGAGCTGGATCCCACCAAAATCCAGGCCATCACAGAAATGCCCATTCCTCATATAGAGAAGGAAATACAGGGATTTTTGGGAAGAATCAACTTTATCAGCCGATTCATCTCCCAACTCACAGCAACCTATGAGCCTATCTTCAAGCTTTTAAGGAAGAACTCCTCCATAAAATGGAATGATGAGTGTCAGAAATCCTTCCTTACAATCAAAGAGCAGCTAGTTAAAGCTCCTATTTTGGTACCTCTCAGGGATGGTGTTCCCTGTTCATGTACCTATCAATCAATGACAACGCCATGGGCTGTATGCTTGGATAAAAAGATGATAGAAGCCAAGAGCGAGCTATCCACTACCTCAGCAAAAGATTCAACAACAGTGAACACAAGTACACTCTGATTGAGAAGACGTGTTCTACTTTAGCATGGGCTTCCATGAGGTTACAACATTACCTCCATGGTCACACGACCCATCTCATATCCCGTGCGGATCCTGTCAAGTAATTATTCAGCAAACCCATGTTGAATTATCGGTTGTCCAAATGGCAGTTGATCCTACTACAATTTGACATCGTCTACATGACGCAAAAGTCTATCAAAGGTCAAGGAATTGTTGATCAACTTGTCACCGCACCTTCAGGGGATTTCAAACCCTTGGAAACATACTTCCCCAATGAAGGGTTAATAACAGTTCAACAACTCCATCGAGATGATACACACTAGACATGGAAGTTGTATTTTGATGGAGATGTAAATATGGATGGTTCTGGTGCTGGGGCAGTTCTAGTAGCCATTACGGGGGAGCACTATCCCATCACCATAAAATTGTAGTTTATCAGCACCAATAACACAACTGAGTATGAAGGTTGTATCATGGGGTTGAAACTTGCCCAATCAAAGAGCTATATTTACTGCCTTACCATCGATAGGTTATCCAGATGGCTTCAGAGTTTGAAGAAATAGCCTTCCTCCATATTCCTCGAAATAGGAATGACTTTGCAGATGTGCTAGCAACTTTGGCCTCCTTGATCAACATACCTGACAAGGAAAATATGCCAAGCATCACATTTGCCCTGAAAAAGGCTCCAGCCTATTGGAACTACATTGGAAAAGTATCAGATGAGCTACCTCCCATCAAACACCCTTGGTATCAACACATCAAGGAGTATCTACGAGATAGATCTACACCCGATGAGGTGAGTCCTGCTGAGAAAAAGCGGATCCATCGAATGGCTATTAAATTCTACCTGAATGGGGATGCACTATACAAATGTGATGCAGGACTAGGTCTCCTCAGTTATTTGGACAAGGACCAAGCTCAGAGGCTCATGGATGAAATCCATGGTGGAGTATGTGGCATACACATAAACGGCCCTCTACTTGTCAAAAAGGTCCTCAGAACAGGGCATTACTAGCTCTCTCTCAAAGCTGACTGTGATAATCACGTCAAGAGATGTTATCAATGCCAAATTCACGGGAATGCTATCCACGCCCCTCTATGGGAACTCCACAATATGAGTTTACCCTGACCCTTCTCAATGTGGGGAATGGTCGTGATCAGGCCCATCGAGCCCAAAGCTCGTAATGGGTATCGGTTTATCTTCACTATGATTTACTACTTCACCAAGTGGGTGGAAGTAGCCTCCTACCCCAAGGTTATCAAAGAAGTCATCATTGGTTTCATCAAAAACAATGTCATTTGTTGATATGGACAACTAGAGGTAACCGTGTCAGACAATTCTAAGAACCTCAATAACAAAATGATGGAGGAGTTATGTAGTAAATTCCATATAAAACATCTCAATTGCATCATCTATCGTCCAACGGTGAATGGTTCTGTTGAAGCGGCTAATAAGAATATCAAAAAGACCATGCAAAAGATGTCCGCCAATCATAAAGGATGGCATGTCTTGTTACCTCTGACTCTATTAGCCTACATAACCTCAATGTACACTTCCATTGGGGCAACCCCCTACTGCTTAACCTATAGGATGGAAGCAATACTCCCTATAGAGGTGGAAATGGAATCCCTCAGAATGTTGATAGATGCTCAGCTAGATAAAGACCAATGATTACAAGATAGGTATCACCAATTGTCTCTAATAGATGAAAGGTGAACCAATGCTATCTTCCATGGTCAGTTATACAAACAAAGGAATGCTAGATCCTACAACAGAAAAGTCTAGCTATGGCAGTTTAAATAACATGACTTGGTTTTAAAGAAGATCATTGACAACCAAGATCAGTCCGAGGGAAAATTTGCCCCAAACTAGGAAGGCCTGTTTGTTGTCAAGGAGGTATTGACAGGAGGTGCTCTCAAATTACAGGAAATAGACGATGATGAATTTCCACAGCTCATCAACTCGGACACCATGAAATGGTACTATGTCTGAGGTTACTATCAAACAAACATCCTGGTTTTGGATCACCAGATCCCCAGTCACTTCTGGTTTTCTAACCCTTCACTACATACAACCCTTCTTCATACCCATCTGCCCTATCAAGGACAAACACACTCTTCAAGCCAGCAACCTGGTTTCGGATTAGCAGATCCTTCACTCAACTTCATTTTCAAAACCTTTCACTCCATTTAGGTTATCCCACTAGGGATTAAACCTTTCACACCTGCAGTTTTGTCCCAACAGGGATAAAACTTTTCATACCTGCAGTTTTGTCCTACCAGGGATAAAACTTTTCACACCTGCAGTTTTGTCCCACCAGGGATAAGACTTTTTCACCTGCAGTTTGTCTTGTACATGGGATCAAACTTTTCATCGGCAATCCGTCCTCCACATGGGGTGAACTACGCAGACCTAATCTTCCTAATACACAGGAGTACGTAGGCAGTCATTATTATGGTCCGGTCTCACCACAAAAAAATAAAAATATCTACACTCTTCTACACCCTTTCATATACAGTGTTGAACCTCTTACACCAGGTTTGAACTACGCAGACCCGATCTCCTCTTCAATAGGAGTATGTAGGTAGGCAATCATGGTTTGGTCTTACCCCCTACCAAAACATTAAAACTTATCAAATGGTACTTGGATCAACCTTCAATCCAGAACACTTCATCAGCTTTAGACCAAAGGGATGGAACTAACTGGGCTCCCCACACCAATGGGAGAATCGGCCATACAAAGGAGTACTGGTGACCATCTATGGTGCGGTCAAACTCAGAGAGGAAAGCCACACTCCTCTCCATTACTACATACAGAAACCAGTCCGAAGACACCAAAGGGTAGGGATACATGCAGATCAACGATCCATTCTGAAAGATCCTGAGACATCTCAATGTCCATCCATCAAGGGGGAATTTAGGATACATCAAGCCCTAAAGAAACAGGCAAATATCAAGCAAGTAACAAGGCACAACTAAAAGGAAATGAATCAAAATATATTTCCCTGCCATATGTAATGTTGTTCAATATATACAATATGTACTATACATGACAAAATGGCTAAGCTAGTATGTGCAAGAAAACACAAGCCTATCTACAAATATGTGTATATGCGAACTATCAAGTCCAATATGACATCTCTCTCCAACGAAGGAGGTAACATTGTGAGCTCCTGCCCAAGGGTATCTAAATGAGTTAACAAATCCATAGCTAACTGCATGGTGACACTGTGCTCATCAATATACGTGCTCATCTCTATAACAATAGCAATAGTATAGGACCTCACTATAGTATTATCTATAATGACTACATCCCGGGCAAATATAACGCCATCCCGCTCAACAATCAATGCATCTATAGATGATCTAGCGTCATCCCACTCATCAATAGCGGTGTCTCTATGAGCTAAATCATCATCTCTCTCTAATAGAGCGACATCTCTCCCAACAAGAGCTGTTAACATTAAGGCCCTAGCCTAATCTCTCTCAAATGTCATCAGATGCAAACTCTGCATTAAATACTCTACTAAATGTGGGGTCACAGTTGCAGTCGTACTGGGAGAATCAACAAGAGCTGTTGTCAAACCAGCAAATAACTCCTCCTCGGTAGGAGAATCAGTGTCCTCTATGGACTCTCCACCATCAGAATAAATCCCTGACTCTGTGGATACAATCGCACTCGATGCAGTCTCTGTCTCCATCCATGTAGAAAACTTTGCCAAACAACCCGGATGGCTAACAGAAAACTCAGCTAGCTCACGCTGATCCCAACTGGCATACACCCTGGATCTGTCCTCTATAGATAAATGGTGGGAAGACAAATGCTGATCTAATGCCCCCTAAAAAGGATGCACATCCTGAAATTGGTCGAATTGTGACATCAAAGCCAGTGGGTGATACGTGGTCATGCCTCTTAACCCAGCCAGAGGAAGATAATCCATGCCAGGTGCATGAGTAATGAACCTGTATGGAGAACTGAGCCCTATACACGGTAAAATGTCAAATGGATCTCCAATACCTGCCAAAAACACCGGTGCACTCTACTAGCTGAAAGGGGTAAGACATGGCTATCTAATGGCAAAAACAGTATCCATGCCGTCAGAAGGTGCCAATCGGTCTTAGGTGTGACATAAACCACATATACAGTAAGACCAAGCTGCCTATGAATACCCCTGCAGGATAAGTGTGGCAATATATGACCGACCTCAATGTCTCTGTCACAATCATCGGTACGATGGTATGACCCTCCCTGAGAGCTCTCACTGCCATGATGACATCGATGTCCAGCTCATCTATATATAGTGGAATGTACACATAAGCCACTACACACATCATGAGTACGTCTACTCTAGCTACATGCCACTGATCCTTTGACATGATGAAATCCCTAGAATGACGTACATAACTATCCACTGAGCCAAATTTATCTATTAGAAAATGTTGGGACACCATATGGCCGGATGTAATCTCATCTTGTACTACTCTACGCCTCAGCCCGGTGAGGGTAATGAACTGTCGGCTCATATCGCTGATAGCCATCTGAGCGCAAGGCATGTCCAATGGCAAAGCCATCAATCGCATGTACTCCTCTAAAGTGGGAGTCAACTCTTGGGTCCCGAACCGGAAAACCTGCCTCTCCGGTACCTAATGCTCCAGCATACCCTCTACAAAGCCCACAAGAACCTGGAACATCAGGAGGGTCATGGAATGCTGAAATAACTGATCTATGGTCATCCGGTCTTGAGGTGACAAACTATCATAGCATGACCTCAGATTAGAGGCTAGCAATACTGGTGGGGTATGATCAATTCAGCTAATTGTCGAGGAAAACATCTATGTAGGTCGTATCATAAGACCATCCAGGGGTCAATGTTGAATATCTCTGGACATACATATGTATAACATGATATATGCATGATCAACAATAGATGGCAATATGATGTAGGGAATGAAAAACAGTACATACATTCCTAAGTTCATCATTATCTAATACATCATCTTTGTACAACTAGAAATATAGGTAAATGGGGCACAAATGCCCAACAACTAACAGAGGTATATCAAAAGATATAGCGAGAATGGGGCACAACCACCTACTATCTAACAGAGGCCTATCAAAAAATATAACGAGAATACACATCAGAAGAAGACAATGGTGTCAATGTCTATATCATCAATCATGTCCACCTGATGTAACTCCTTATGAGTCACTGGATCTCTGCTAAAAGGGATCTCAGGCCTATACAATGGAGGATCTACGTCGGGAAAACCATATGGGTCACCTGAAGAGCCAGCCCCAAAGCTGGAAGGATCAAAAGTATCTACCTCTGAAGGATCTCTGCCTAAGTGCCGGATAAAGAAATGTGTCCGGTCTAACTGCCGAGTCAAGCTATCAATCTGTGTCAAATGAGTTGGATCTCGGACACATGCCATCTAATCTGTCATCATCACGGATCTAGGAACCATATCCCCATGAGGCCCGAGTGGCGCGGAGTGCAGGCTCACGATGGTACGAGGGATCACCAAATGATGGAACATATCCACGAGTATCTGAGACCCTCTAACAACGTAAAGCCATCAATGCCCATCAATGGGATATCACTGACAGACAACTGCGATACAGGCCAATAATGCCTGGCAGTAGGTAAGATTGGTACACGAATCTCCCATGTGGTGCTCCTAATATCACGCTCTCCCAAACAGAGCTCCCATCCTCCATCTATGAAGAGAGGAATCTTATGGGTAAATATCACGTACTCGACACCAATTGGGTACCCATCCTCAAACCCAACGGTCAAATGTTCTGTAACGCTCGAGAAAATCGGATTTATATGAGAATTAAATTTTTATTTGATTATGTGAATTAAATGAATTTAATTGATTATTGATGTGAGTAAGCTATGTGAAGGTCGTTCTATGACCTAGAATGTGCGGATGTGGTTAGGATTCTGGCTATGTGCTAGAATTAATTGTTTTGAATTTCTAAGACAAAAATAAAAGTTTTTCGAGAAATTCTCGTAAAAACACTATTCATCCATTTTTGCTCGGGAATTAAGTTTGAAATTTGAAGAAACGTGTAATGATGGAATATGAAGACGAGATGGAATATCTAATTATATTTCATTTATGGCAAACGAAGGTTTCGCCTGCGGACTTAAAACCTGAGGGTTGGGAAAAATGATTTTCGAGAAGGAAATGAGATACGTATAATGAATTACGATGATTATGCGTACGATATACGAGTGTGATACTATTTAGTATATGAGTACAGTATGAAGATTTTTATCTGACATAACAATATCTGAATAGCGTCACAGTATTATAAGAAAAGAATACGTGAATTATAGGTGTAGAATATGATTGGTGTTAATTGAATTAAAGTTTAAGGACTTAGTATGATTCAATTGGATTTGGATTATATCAAGCCCAAGTAATTAATTAATCAAGCCCAAGTTAAGGCCCGATGTTAAGTTTAATTAAGCCCAATCTAAGAAACCGAACCGCGGATCGAACTGATGGGTCACCAGATGGGTAAAACCCATGGGGATGACCCATAAGGCTATGTGGGTCAGCCACTTGATGGTCAAGTAAAGTAACCCACTTGGAGGCTAAGTAAAGTAGATTTACTTGGTGGGGAAGAAAAGGAATAGTAAGGAGGTGGGGCTTGTTGACCAAAATACCCTCCATTTGTGTTTCCTATAAATGGGAGCTTAGCTAGTTCATTTTTTTGTTTACAAACTTGACCAACATAATTTGAGAGAGAGAAATGAGCTTTTAACAAGTAATCAAGAGCAATTCAAAGCAAAGTATTTAAGCTTTAGTAAGAACGTGAGAAACGTAAATGTAATAATTCGTAAAACTTTAGTCTTCAATTCATTTAAGTTTATTTTTCGTAGAGAATCATGAATTGGTCGAGCATGTCTCTTCCGGAGAAATAAAGATGGCTATTAAGTATTAAAACATTGATAAGTCATACTTTAGTAGAAATCATAAGTGTGTACGTATGTTTAAACCGAAGAAACCACTGAACATTTACTTGGTCGTTGAAGGGCAAATTGAAAACCATCATTGATAGGGTATGTGCATATTACTTGATTAGGATGTAAACAATGAATCGATGGATTAGTTCCATTTGATTTGGCATAGAAAACACAAGTAACGAAGTTATGACAAATTTTACGAAATTAGAAATTAAACATTGAAATCGTAGAATTTCTGAATTTGTAGTCAAAACTCGTCGTTTAAATCAGAAACTCTAGTTTTTGATGGCGTAATGTAGAACAATGTATTTAATAGTCGTGGACTCAGGAATGGTTAGATTCTGACCTAGAACTAAGAAAATGAATTAGGAATGCAATTGAATGTTAAACGAACGTGCAAAAACCTGGCAAGAAAAATAGCTTAAGAGACTAACATAAGGGACCCCCACCGGGGCGGGCCTTTTTAAGAGTCAAACCCCAACCGGGGTGGGGGGTGCTTATTCATTAGTAGGAGCCATGCCTGCCGGGGTGGGCTATTAGGAAGAACAAACCCCTGTCGGGGCGGGGGGGGGGGTATTGAAACAGTGTTGACCAAGTTAGTTGTTGAATCAAGGTGTTTGTACAACAACTAAGGAGGCATGTAAATACTTAAGATACATGGTAAGACCAATCTCAAATCACTTATTTAGTGATGACTTTAAGAGCTTGAGCATGGTTTAATAGTAAGTAAACGAAGAACATAAGAGTGTAAGTAAGAAAACCGTGAATGGTATTAAACGTTGGTACTTCACCAATGATGATTGAATTTCGGTTAGTAACGTAAGAACGTTAAGATGAAGGGTATTAAATCAAATTGACATTATTAATGAAATGAATTTGATTAAAACATAGAAGAGAAAGAAGTTGGTAGAAACAATATGGTTAGATTGTTTAGTAACTAATTATAGTGTGCTATGTGAATATATCATGTAGATACTGTAAACACTAAGAACTGTTGAATAGTTTATTAAAAGATGCTTGAAGGCAAGTTTTCTTAACGCTTGTCTAACCTTCGTGTTAGTCGAGTTTTCTGTGATTCATATAATGGGTTGCATGAAGAATTTTAAAGAAAGGGTCAATGCCAGTTTTAACTCGGCTAGACTATTCTTAAGAGTTTGATTGATTTGTGTACATGTCTTTCTATATAGAAATGATAACGCTATCCTATGCCAAATATTTGGTACGGATTCAAAGGTAAGTTTGTTAATGAACCAACAAAAGTATTTTTCATCGTTTATTCGATGGGCACGCGAGTTTGCCAAATCTTAAACGTAGATATGTTTAACGTATGAATGTTGATCAACATAGAGTACTATAGGTTGATCACCTAGAAGTGTTCGTAAAAAATGTCGGATGTATAGCCTTAGTGATGTGATGTCCTTTTCAAGTATGAAAACAAAAAGAGAATGTTCATGGTCTTTTGACCGGTTCATAATTCCTAAACTATTATATAATTTGGGGATTTATGTTATGAATTGTTAAGTATTAGTCAATGTTTCGTAATACTTCATGACTATTTGTTCAGTTATGGAATATTATCATATAATTCATGAATGTAGTATTGATATTATCCTTTGTTAGACTTGCTATGCTAGTTATGCTCACTTATTGCGTGAATTATATTATTGTAGTTAAAGCCGAACGTACTGAGAATTCTAAGAGAGATAAAGGCAAGGCTAAGATGGATAGTTAAACATCTTGTAATAGATTAGTATGGTTGTATGTATTATACTTATGAGCAATAAACGATGTAATCAGTTTATGAACCTGGGAAAGGATTACTATGATTGTAATAAGAAGATAGCTAATACATTCATTATGTTATGTTTTTAATGGAATGATTGTATAATTATGAGTGCCGTGTAGCACCATATGTTGGGTTGGAAGATACCCGAATTTGGGGGCGTCACATGTTCCCCAGAGTAGGGAACCCAGGTGATAGCATCAACTGTCAACAACTCCAACTGTAGACGACAATGGGTGAAACCCTCAACTACAGGAACCTCCGCCAATATGGAGTGATGTTATCGTTGTCCTCGTGAATAGGTATCTACACCTAACACTAACAGGATGCAAGCATGGAAGCCTCTCATAGGCCCAAAACTACCAACACAAAGGCAAACATCTACTGTCAGTCAACACTCTTAACATATACATGAGAAATCAAAAGAGAAATACTCACCAGTAAAAATGGGTAAAATCCTAGCCAAGTCTCTATCAAGCCCTGGAAACGCATACACATGCCTCTAAGGAAGTAGGCGAAGGTATAGGAGCCCCAATCATACTCTCCAATATGGTCCACATCTTTTATGGTGCTGACCAAAGTGAATGATACCGTGGAAGAGTTATCCGCTATAAAGCAACCCCTGATAATAACCAGGAACAATTACCGAAGAATGTGATCCCTGGCTCTCACATCAGCGGGTATGGGCTCACTCAACAACCTACTCATATCATCTATACTCAAAGGACTTGTATTAACTGTCCTGCCCTTGAGCGCTTCAGTCGAAACTCCTAGTAAGGATCTGACGACAGTCAAGGTAATGTTCATCGTACAAGGTACTAGCGCCCCTCCAAACTCCATACATGTGATAAACCGCCAATCCATTGGCGTCATCATCACCTCATAATCCAACAAATGAAGAGACTGAGTCTGGTGAAACCAGCGCTCAGACAATGCCCTGAGATAACCCTAGGGACAATGACGGAGGAGGATGGAAAAGAATGCCTCAAAGCCCCAGCCATGCACAATCGCTCGATAATCGGGATATAGAGCTTGATATACAAAGTGAATGTTGAACCAGTTCCCTCAAGGCTGTGTAAAGTCGGGGACCAACATCACAAAGTAGATCAACATCAGAATCCTTGTTCCTCATTAATAGGAAAAAAAGGAAGATCAAATCCCGTTTTTACCTTGTTTACATGCAAGTAAACCGAGGGGTATCGACTCAAATTACCCAGAAGCTCTGGGATCGTCACCTAAATGCGTGGGAAATCCCTACGGAGAACATGAGCAGTAGGAGCGTGGTCCGCAATTGGTACATCCTCCTCTTTGTCCTCAACATCCTATACCTCAGCCCGGATTCTACGTATCACCACCTCTGCCAAATGATGAGGCTGTCTAACTGAACGGGGTCGAGGCACATCAGAAGCCCTCCTCCATACACCTAAAGTGGTCCTGCAAGAACTACTCGGCTAATCCAGATCCATATATCTGGACACAATGTCTCCAAATCACCTCAGAAAGGGTGTGGTAAATTTTAACATGGAGCTTTTCAAATGCATTTTATGACTATATGTGAGACCCTAGATTTTATAAATAAAGATTTAAATTTCTCGAAATATTTTTTTGAATATTATGGAATGGATTTGATATAATGTTATAGTTGTGGGTAATATTTATAAATTTGAAATGTATGCAAGTTGTTATAAAATATTCGATTGGTCGGGGAATATTCTTTGTGTCGGGGAATATCCGTACGACGGTACAATCATTGGTGGACCCAACAACAGAATTATTGTTGGATTAAGAAAACAACAAAAAAAATTTTATGAAAATAACGGTGGAAGTTTTACCGTTAAAACTGTTGAACTACTCCGTAGTAAAAGTACAGTAATACGCGTGGTTGCATAGTAGCACACGGTATTGATTATTGATGCTTACGTGAGAAGTCACTCAGTTTTGTTCAATTATTGCTTCAGTAATTGTTGCATAGTATCTCACGTTATTTGATTCAATTATTGTCAATATTTTATATATTATTAAATCAATAATTGAGATGACATCGTTATTAATATTATTATTTGCAATATTAACGATGTCTAGAAGTTCTGTCAAGGAGAGGTTTGGTCACCTAATTGCGCATGATAGGGAGAAATCCTTATTGGAAAGCCCTCTTTCTCGGGAATGACTGTCGATTAATATTGTGAATTATAATAATGATGATAAATGTTGTTAAATATATTGAGGTATCTTTTTATGAAGTGACGGAAGTTTTTATATATATATATATATATTATAAATTTTGTTTTATTAGTATTATTAATGTAATAAAATGGAAAAGCTTTTTTATATAAAGCAGAATACTTTTATAAAGTTATTTATTTTATTAGACAATAATTAGAATATAATATATTTTATTATGCATAGTGTTTTTGCATAGTAAAATCTTTTTATATAAAATAGAATACTTTTATAAAGTTATTTGTTTTATTAGACGATAATTAGAATATATTATATTTTATTATGCATAGTGTTTGCATAGTGACTGCATAGTATTTTGCATAGTAAAATCTTTTTATATAAAACAGAATACTTTTATGAAGTTATTTATTTTATTAGATAATAATTAGAATATATTATATTTTATTATGCATAGTGTATGCATAGTGCCTGCATAGTGTTTGCATAGTAAAATATTTTTATATAAAGCAGAATACTTTTATAAAGTTATTTGTTTTATTAGACTATAAATAGAATATATTATATTTTATTTATAAGATTTGGTTTTATTAGAATAATTTATTAATACTACATAGTCAATCAATATGGACCGTCCGTTTAAAAGTAAATCAATCTGGACCGTTCATGAATTAGTTACTATTCAGTCCATTCTCCTATAAATAGAAGATCATTCCTTCATTATTTCTTATGAATTCAATTTGAAACTAGAAAGAGAAACTATAGAGAAAGAAGAAAAGTATTACTCGTTAGTTCAGGAGGCTGACGAGATATCTAGAAAGGGGGGGTTGAATAGATAATTAAAACTTTTCTTTTAACTTATTTAGGTTGATGATAATCAATGCACAATGAATGAGTATTTAATAAACCTTCGTTAGATATCTTGACTTAATGAGAGTGAGGCGATTATAGCAGATTATATATGGTATAGCGATTTATAGCGATTATAATGAACACATCAATTTTAAGTGGTTCAGAGCACTTAAAGCTCCTAATCCACTCTTATACTCCTTGAGTAGGAAATCCACTAAGGATGTCTGTTACACTTCTTGAATTTCACAGATTCCTTCTAGACAAGCAGTCTAGGTACTTCTTAGTTCACTCTTGAACTCTTCAAGTCCAGCAGACTTGGTTTTTCCACAATTCACTTAGAACTCTTCAAGTCCTACAGACTTGGTTCTCTTACTTCAGTTGATTGAAATGTTGTTTAAATCGTGATTGATGCTACTCAGTTGCTATTAAGCACTAGTTCGAAAGAACTAAGTAGCTGAGCAAGCTTTCCCTTTTTCTCAGATCGTAGAGTTGAGCGTTGAGTGTTCTTGTGCGTTTTTGTTCAATGCTTGTCTTAATTTCTCATCTGTCTTTGTTATGTATATATGTGATCTAGAAATCTATCCGTTGAAGTCATCTGATGAGGCATTAAATGCGTTTGACATCTCTGAGCTTTGATAGAGACTTTTATGCACATCTTCTGAATTGTACTCTGGCCCACTGACACAGCAGACTGCTTTCTCACCTAACACCTCAAAAGGTGTTTTCCTCTGCCCAATGGTCCTTTTCTTAGCTTCTTGAATATGTCTCTTTTGATCAATACTAAGGATATCTTTTATACCGTTGGGACTGGTGAGAGCTTCAACGTTCAAAACCCATTCCATATTTGTTGGAATTTATCTTCAACTAAAGTTAGGGCTTGATGCTTCTGACTCAAGGCAGATGATACTCTACTATTCAAATCGTAGTGTCTTGCCATATTGATGCTTGCTCTTAAGAGAACACTATGATTTCTCGCAAGGATTTGTACACTACGATCTTTTCACACGATGATCATCACTTGCTCGTCTTGCAGACTCTACGTTTCCGAAAGCACACTACGATCTCTGAGTTAGCTTCGCCAAACATTTGGACCACTCTACGATTTCATGAAGAGGCCCTTCAAGGCAGATACACTACGATCATCTCAGCACTACGATCCTGCCTTAGATTCTGCATTCTGTTGATCAGCCGGATAGACTACGATTCTCTTCAAAGCCTATCTATTTCTTTCTAGCCATAGATCAACCTAACATATTTGATCTCTTTATCTATACAAGTGAACATTAAAGGCTAAGATCAAACTAACAATTTTGATCTATCACTAAGTCCTTGTACATATATTCCTCGAAGGACTTTACACATAATCATGAGCATTTACTTTAAACATAAAATCATAATATGCATTCTTCCAACATATTCTGCTACCTCACTTTTCCAATATAAAGTTCTTCTAAGGTAAGGGATATTATTTCTTTCGTATTCATGAAGAGAACTCCTGTTATTCCATTCTTTATTATTCTATTGGAATAACCTGTATACGCGGGCTACCCTATACTTGGTGAAATTCTTCGGTTATTCCATTCTTTATCATTATGTTAGAATAACCTGTCTATGCGAAGTACCGCATACATGGTGAAATTCTTTTGTTATTCCATTCTTTATTATTATGTTGGAATAACCTGTCTGTGCGGTCTATCACATGCATGGTGAATTCTACTGTTATTCTATTCTTTATTATTCTATCGGAATATCCTGTCTGTACATTTACGCATGACCTGGTTCCATTCTTTATTATTTTGTCAAAATATCTTGTCTGTGCGTTTATGCATGACCTGGTTCCATTATTTATTATTCTGTTGGGAATAACCTATTTGTGCGATGTATCGCATGCATGGTGAATTCTTTTGTTATTCCATTCTTTATTATTCTGTTGGAATAACCTGTCTATGTGGATTACCACATGTATGGTGAATGATCCTTTGTATTAATTCCTTGTTAAATTGTGGAAATGATCTGTATACGTGGATTATCGCATGGCGGGTGAAAATCCATTTGAAGTTTCATATATTCTATTATACTCAGTTAGTTAAAGTTTTGGATTCTATACTCCATAAAATTAGTGGAATAACTTTGATATTTGCGCTTCATCCAGTATCTTTTTATGGAAATATTCTTCTGAGCATTCTTAAATTTTACTCCACAAAGCAGTATCATGTTGACAATTTGAACGTTATTGGTTCCTGGATAAATTAATTCTTGAACTTGTTTTATTGAATTCTTATATCATTGTTATTATTCTCATGTTTATATTATGTTGAAAGTTATCTATGGCATGTAGTGCATAGATGGACTTGGTATGATTATAACCAGGGATTATTCGGTATAATCATGACCGTAATGTTACAAATGATGTGGTAAAAGTCCTCATTGGCCCGTAGTGCATTGATGAACAGTTGTTGGCATGATCATGACCATTGGTGAATACACAAATATCCTTGGCCCGTAGTGCATGGATAATTTGTGGTTGTGATACTAATGAATATCCTTGGCCGTAGTACAGGGATGATGTAGATTATTTATTAAGCTGAGTCTCAGCGATAAAAGTGATGAAAAACTTTTTTAAATCATAAAAGATATTAGATTTTATTCTCTACTTGACTCTTTTAATGGATTGCTTGTTCCACTGCAATTAAACTTGATGTTTGTTATATTTTATCAGTTTAACATTGTTGAAGACTAATGATAATTTATTCTACATTATCTTATTCATAATATTTCTTACTGGGCTAGTTGAGCTCACCCCTTTCTTTCCTTTGTTCTCCTCGTGAAATGAGAACGTGGTGACTACTAGGGAACGGAATGATGGTCCAGATGATAGTATTAGTAGTCCTCACTATTCTGTTAAATAGTGTGACAATAAATGTAATGAGGACTCGTTTGAGTGTGGATATTGTCTAGATGACAATATTCTTATTAAAACTCTCAATTTATGTTTTGTGGTATTTTACATGACAACTGTATTATTAAGTTGTATTTGTATTCTGTACCATGTATATGGCGACTCAGAATATGTGATGTATACCTATTTTGGGAGCGTCACACTATATGCATGCATGCATTACTTTAACATACGCCTACAATAGAGTTAAAAATGCATGTCTACCCAATGTCTAGACTTTTGGAAATTTTTTACCAGAGTCTCCTTTGTAAATAGGACTATCCATATACACATAGGCATGACTAGGTGGCCATTCAGTGGCACACCTATCCACAGTCATAAACATCCTATATGCATAACACTATCAAAGTCATAATCCTTAAGGTTAGCCTAATTACCAAGATTACTTTGCTTTGCAACCTTTGCTCATTTGTCCTCAAATAGGATAAGAAATAGCATAAAAGGGTGCCAATTTGACTATTTCAAAAGTCAAATTTTTTCACATCATTGTGTTCAGTATGGTTAAATACTAACATTTACTGTGTTGAATATTTTTTATCAAGTCATATGAGCATACATATTCACTACTATGTATTTAAAAGAATTTTATGTGATAACTTATTTTCCAACGGATAAAAACTAGAAAAGAAGACATGCATACATTACCAGGGCAATGTAGAACACTTGTACGGTGAAAGATTTTGCAGAATAACACCTGAACTCATCAGATCTGAAGAAAAGCTCTCGGATTCTCTGTGCGGTGCAACTTGAAAATGACTTATAAAAGCAACATGCCACTTAAGGCCTCCCACGGTTGGCCATAGGTGTACCTGCGGCTCTCCTAGGTGGGTCCTACCCCTCCGACTCGGTCCAATATGAATTACAAAGGAGGACTCATAAGTTAAAAAAGTTAAATCAGGGAAAGAAGATGTTACGTGATTGAGCGAAAGAGCCTAAAATCCTGGTTTTTACAGACCAAATTGCGAGTCTATCTACCACTCATTGGTTTTCGCCCAGACACAGGGTTCACTATGTCGACGTCGGGAATTTTATTTGTCCCTTTTTCGTTTCTTGTTCTTTGGTGTTCTCAGGTTAATGTGAGATTTGTTTGAAAAAATAAGTGAAAAAGGTCTGACATGTGTAATGTCGATGATTTGACTTTAAGAGTCGCCAGTTGGTGTTTTTAACTGGTTGCACCAACGCAACCGAAAAGGTTTGCACATTGACTTAGTGATTTGACACTGTTAAACGGGTCTGTAAAACCAAGATTCATTATGGGTTCGTGGGCTTGATTATGCGGAGGGAAGGTGTTAGGCACCCCCCGACATCCGTGTTGCCACGGTGACCCCAACTTCTCAAAGAAACTATTATATGAATGTGTGTGTGTGTGTGGATCAATGTGCAATTATTGGAAAGTAGTGTGAGGCCTCGTTTGCACCTATATACACCGGGTTTGAATTTGTAGAAAAATTCAGTTTTAACCAGGATATAGCAATGAAATTTTATAAAAGAGGTTTTTCAAACCTTGTGCTCAATAGGAATTGAGACCTTTTCATACTCCCATTTATTGTTAAATGTTCAGCTTGTTTGCTTTTATTTTCGAGATGCGAGGCATCTTCGAAAAAATAATATATCTTGATCTTAGAACTCCTTATGGGGCACGACCATCCAAGGAAATTCGTACACTATAAATAATGTACAAGCTGCTTACAGCTGAAAAAAGTCCATCACGGGGACCGAATCTAGATCCAGTGGACTGAATCTGTGATCACATGATTCCTAGGCTCACATGATACTGCAATTTGTATGGAAAGCAATAAGTAGTTATATATATATATATAAAAGCGGTAATATATATATATATATATATATATATATATATATATATGTGCATGATCAGCCACCACGAAGCAACTCCATGGGGGATTAGAAATGTAAATAAAGCAATGAATGACATCAATCGCCACGAAGTATACTCCAAGCGGGACTTGAATGTAAATAAAGCTGTAAAAGCTATCAACTGCCACAAAGTAAACTCCAGACAGGACGAAATGTATATATATATATATATATATATATATATATATATAAGCAGTAAATGCTCCAGATATGAAATCCAAGCTCATTGGAAATGTCCGACAACAATTATATATATGTATATATATATATATATATATATATAAAAGCAAGTAAACGCACCGGATATAAAATCCAGGCTCATCAGACAAAGTCTGACCACAGTTTATATATATAAGTATATATATATATAAAAGCAATTAAACGCCTCGCATCAAGTTCAGGCTCATCGATGAGTCTGACAATAGTTTATATATATATATATAAGCAAATAAACGCTCGCATCAAGTTCAGGCTCAATCGAGGCATAACTCGATAATGTTAGTCCATATAAAAATATATACATATATATATATATAAGTATATATATACAGGCAGAAATGAAAACCACGGACCGAAGTTTGGGCAGACACACACAACACGACTCTCAATGTGTAGAATAATGTATGCAAATATAAATAGAAAGGCTTTATAGAGTGTAAGAAGGCTTATAGTGGACTGCCAATGTAGACTTCTATGACTCTATATGGATGAATACTCAACTCCCGCTGATAAATGTATAACTATATGTGGGCTAACAGGTGTTTAAAAAGAGCAAGCACTCAATATGGGGTGTGTATAAAGCAAATTGGACAGGGCTTCCTCGCCTTTATTTTCTTTCAAATGGCTGACCCCAAGCTCTATATTTATAGATTGCTAGCTGCAAGTGTACTTCCGAATGCCGCAGATGCACCTGTGGCTGCCTGAGCTGCCCGGGGTTCTGCGGGTCCCGTCGTCTCGAAGTACGTACACTCGTGCACTATAATGTCCGTTCGAACTTATAGAACTCCAATTCGAGCAACCGAACGAGGTATATGTGACCTTCTTCGGACTGCTTGTGTCGAGAATTACGAAATGACATGGAATAGAGATTGTACGAAGTTAGGAAGAGGGGACCATGCCCATGATCGTCAAGCTTCAAATTCTATCTGGTGTGCTGCCACGCTTAATAGTCACTCGGGATTGGACATCCTGGTTCTTGAAGGACATAGTTGTATGTATGTATGTATTGATGTTACGCCCCCAAATTCGGGTATCTTGCAACTCGACATATGGTGCTCCACTATACTAATATCCATACAATCATTCCATTGAAATACAACTAAATTAAAGTAATTACTATCTTCTTATTACAATCAAAGTATAATCCTTCCCAGGTTCATAACTGATTACATCGTTCATTGTTGATAATGTAATAATACATACAAATATACTAATCTATTACACAATGTCTAAGCATCTATCTTAGCTTTGCCCTTATCTCTCTTAGCATTCACAGTACGTTCATCCTTAACTACAGTTATATAATTCATGCAAGAAATGAGCATGAAAGCTCAGCAAGTTTAATCAAGGATAACAGTAATACCACATTCGTGAATTATATAACAATTCCGACATAACTGAACAATAGTTATGAAGTATTATGAAATGATAATACTTTAACAATTCATAACATCAATTCCCAAAGTATAGAATAGATTAGGAATTCTTAACCGATCGATAGACTATGAACAATAACTTTCAGTTTTCATACTTGAAAAGGAGTCTACAGCACTAAGGTCGTTCATCCGCATTACTTACGAGCACTTCTAGGTGATCAGCCTATAGTACTCTATGTTGATCAACACTCATTCATTAAACGTATTTACATTTAACATTTTTGGCAAACTCACGTGCCCATCGAATAATCGATGAAAAATACTTTTGTTTGTTCATAGACAAACCTTACCTTTACGTCCGTACCAATTACTTGGCACAAGATAGCGTTAATATTTCTATATAGAAAGATATGAATATCAATCAATCTATATATTATGAATAGTCTAGCCGAGTTAAAATTTGGCATCGACCCTTTCTTTAAAATTAGTCGTGCAATTCAGTTCATCGAAACACATAAAACTTGGCTAACTTGGAAGTTAGACAAGCATTAAGAAAACATGCCTTTTAGCGTCTTCAAATAACTTAATCGATTGACCACAGCCTTTACAGAATCTACATGATATATTCACATAGCACACTGTAATTAGCTAACAAATAAATGTTCACATTGTTTTAGCAACTTCTTTCTCTTCTATGTCTTAGTTAACTTAATATTAATAATAAAGTCAACTCGACTCATTACCCTTCGTCTCGGCTCGTTAACCAACTTACGTTATTAACCAGACTTAACATTGTCGACGAAGTACCAACATGTTTTTCCAATTAAGGTTAATTGATAACATTTCTTGTTCAACATTCATAACTTACTAACATGCATTCAAATTCCTAAGTTCAATACCATATACCTTAGTATAGGAAGCATAGGAATAGCTTTAATACACTTATGAAGTGTACAAAAATTACCCCTATAGGTCCATGAATAATTAAAGTTCAAAACCTAAGTCACTAACCAGAACCTTGAACTCGCGTTACGGTGCGGCCATCCTAGTACTAGAATGGCGCTGTGGCGCCAGTTAGCAGTAGCTAACTCCCGGTCTCGGCGCTGCGGCGTGAGACTTAGTACTACCAGTGGCACTGCGGCGCCATTTAGCAGTAGCCAAGAACACTGTGTCGGCGCTGTGGCGCGGAAATTTTACACTATGTTTGGCGCCGCGGCGCCAGACCTCAGTTGAAGATTTCAACAATTTTTAAAAATTTTTGTGTTTTCCCGGGGCCATAACTTCTTTATTATAAGCCCGATTTGATCTGTTCAAAAGCCTACACGTCACAAATAGCATAATCTACACGTTCATATAAGAATTCAACACTTTTGAATTCGATAACTCAAAATTCACTATTGAGTTCATTTTCTTGACGTTCGTAAACGTTAATGAGCATTCAATGCTCGTTTTCTTCATTTTAAGTCGGAATCCGATGATTCTCGAACCCACAACTCTTAATCACCCTATCTAACGTGTTGACATTGAAATCGTTGTTTCCAAGTCTTACGACAACTTTTGACCTCTAATCCAGAATTCAACGTTTTCGACGTTTAACGTCTATTTCTACGAAATTCGCCATAACTTCGTTATGAACGTTCTCTAAGCCAAATCACATGGAATACTCCATGGATTTCATATCTACACCCTAACCAATCAAGACGCATATATTAACATATTGATGGAGTTCAATCATTTATGAACAATCGATCTCTACAACAATATTTTCATGCTTTGAAACTATATCGAAACTTATGTTTCTTATAATCTCATGACTTGTAGAGATTGAATCTATGTTAAGTCATCTTTAATCCCTCATACAAGACATATACCACCCATTTTACGATTCTCTAAGATAAAGGAAAATCCAAAAGAGATAGAGATGAAAGGTAAGGATTATACCTTAAGAACTCTTGGTGTTCTTTCTTGGAAAAAACTCTAAGATCAAGCTTCCAAAGTGTATATTTTGCAAGTCTAGCTCTCTGTCTATCTCAATAATCTAGGTTGGAAATTTGTAAAACTACCAAATGAATTTACCTAGCTTTCTATTTATAGGAAACTAGAATGGAGGGCATAATAGACTTAACACACCCAATCTCCTTACTATTCATATGTGGTCACCAAGTAAAATACTTGGTGACCAAGCCTCAAACTTGGCTTGCACACCAAGTGGCCAGCCCACTCATATCATGGGTCATCCCATGGGAGATAGAAAAGTTGATGCGTCAGGCGTTAATGGAAACAATGGAAGAGCAGGATAAGTTCAAAATCCAAATTGACCAGATGGAGCCTCAGGCGACACATCGTGTCTTGACTCGAGAGGTAAGGAAAAAAAAAAGAAGAAGAAAGGTAGAAGATCCTGACTTAGGAAAACCTGATAAGAAGAAAGGGAAGAAGATATGTTATATTTAACGGTAGTGAGGGACATACTTCTCCTCGTTGCCCGACTATAAGAAAGGTGGATGTTTTAATTGTGGGATGGAAGGACATCGATCGAATGAATGTCAGAGAAAAAGGCTTAGTAAATAAGTGGTATGGGTTATGTTTTTGTGTGTGATAAGTAATGAACTATTTTCAACTTTTATGTTGGTCAAGATTTTAAATCCCCACTTTCGTAGTCACAAAGGGATAGCTGTTGATTTAAAGCAGGATGTGCTATGTAAATATTCGATAAATGAATATGAATCTAAGATTGAGAAATGAAACGAGTTTAATACATTAATCTTATGCAATAAGGTTTAAAATGTAAGGGTATAATTTATGGTTTTATTTAACCAGATAATGCCGCCAAAACGTCAAACTCAAAACCAAAGGATAGAAGAATCTACTAATGCTGGGGAACGACAGCCAGAACTGATGTAAAACTTTGCAAACATGGTAGCTCAAAGGCTATGCTGTAGAGGAACACCGATTCATGAAACCAACCAGAATGATAATCGCTTGGCAAAATTCAAAGACTTCAAAGCCGTAGGACCACCAGAATTCAGAGGATCAGCTGACCCTATAGAAGCCCAGACTTGGGTGAACGAGATAGAGAAGGTGTTTGTAATCACTAAAGTAGATGAGGGGCAAAAGACCGCTTTTGCCACTTATATGATGAAAGGGGAAGCTAACTTTTGGTGGGAGGCAAATAAGACTCGGGCAGGAGAAGAAGAAATTACTTGGGATAGGTTTAAGGATTTATTTTCAAAAACTATCTCTCTCTGTTAGTATGATCTAGAATGGAGGTGAGATTCACGGAGTTAAAGCAAGATAACATGATCGCATTATGAGTATGCCATAAAATTTAATGAGTTAGCTAGGTTTGTTCCACATCAAGTGGATATAGAGGCTAGGAAGGCAAGGAGATTTGAGTGGGCTTAAAACCCCTGTCTCTACAATAAGGTGTCGAGATTGCAAATCAATACTTTTGGCAAAGACTCATGGAGAAGGCTATCATTCTTTGAGCAGGAAGTGAGGCCATGAGCCTCTACCATAAGGAGAAAAATAACAAAAGCAAGTCAGGAGGAGCGAAGACGGATAGAAAGTAGTAGTGGGAATAGGGGTGAGAAAATAATGAGGAATTTTACTGTGGATAGTGCCGTATTCGTGAATAGTGTCGTATACGTGAATAGTGCCGTATACGTGAATAGTAACTCCGACACAAAAAGTTCCAAATTTGATAAAAACTTCAGATCAATATTTCGGCATAATGATATTGAAGAAAATAATATCCCTTACCTCGTAAAGACAGTACTCCTAGTTGAAACACCGGATATTGACTATGACTTGAACTTGCACCGTATAGAAATACTCAAAGTATACTCAAAATACTCACAAGAATACGCTCGATAATATAGAGAGAAAACTTGCCGTGTGTAATTTTCAATTCTAACCTAAGCACCCTATTTATAGGAAAATGCTTAGAACACCAAAGCAGAAAATTTAATATAATATTAATATTAATATTACAATTCCTACGCCCAC
This sequence comes from Panax ginseng, assembly GCA_020205605.1. Taxonomy (NCBI): domain Eukaryota; kingdom Viridiplantae; phylum Streptophyta; class Magnoliopsida; order Apiales; family Araliaceae; genus Panax; species Panax ginseng. The sequence continues at coordinate 88,574,479 of CM035144.1, forward strand.
TTCTAAGGATCTGAATTCAGCATTTACATCACATGCTAGGCTGCCCACAAAACAAAAAAACGTTTTTCATACTTTAAATATTTTAAACTTCCAAAAATCAATTATTTCGGAGCTTCAGAATTTCAATAATTCACAATAAATAGCCCTTTTGTCAGAAAATTCGAATCTTGCGAGTTTTTATAGGAAATTCAATTCTCTACAACTTTGCAGAAGAACGTTTTTCCAAATTCCAAATGTAAATTTGATAGAAATCCACAAACGAAGCGATTTTACGGTTTATAATCAAATTTCATCAATAAATGGGGTCCACCGACATGAAAAACATGTTTTAAATATTTTGGTAACAAAAATACTCCTCCTTCACATATACTCATATATCCCACATTCATCGTAAAAATATCATCATTATTATATTATTAAAATATAATAATATATTTAAATGAATTATTTTATCGTAAAAAGATAAAATATTAATTTTCAACAATTGTCATATTTAAAATTTTCTCCATCTATATCCACATAAAATCAATATTTTCCTCATCATATAAATCAATAATTAATTATTCATAAATAATATTACAGAATCACAATATTGATGACCGAGGCGGCTCCCGGGATAGAGGGGCCTTTAGGAAAGATTTCTCTCTTCTTGGCGTAATTAAATAACCTCTCCTTAGATGTAACTTTTAGACATTGCCAATAATGTTATCTAATAATATTATTCAGATAATATGAATTATTGCTCCGATAATGGAAAATACTGTGTAATGACAATTATTGAAACAACAGTAATAATAAATATCAATGCAGCAATTATTGAATCAATAAAATAAAATACTGAACAGTAATTACTGTAACAATTATTGAGTAGTGCCTTCTTACGTAAGAATCAATAATTGATGCAATACCGTATGCTACTGTGCAACAACGCGTATTACTATGTTTTAACCATTGGGTATTCCAACAGTATTAACGGTAACAACTACGCCGTTATTTATAAATAACTTATACTTGTTGTTTTCTTCATCCAATCACTTTTTGTTATGGGGCCCACACAAGACTGCGCCGTCGTACAAATATTCCTCGACAGTAAAAATATTCCACGACCAAGCGAATATTCCTCAACTACAATGAATATTTTATAACCACTTGCTTATTTTGTAAAATTTGCGCATTTTACCCATAACTAACCACATTAATCAAATCAACCCTTACTATTTCAAAATAATAAATAAAGGAAATTTCATTTTAAGAAAAAAAATTCGGGGTCTTACATTTACCACACCCTTTCTAAGGTGATTTGGAGACTTGTTATCCAGATATTATGGATCCTGATCAACAGAGCAGTTCCCGCAGGACCACTTCTGGTGTACGGAGGAGGGCTTCCGAAGTACCTCGACCCTGTTCTATTAGATAACTTCATCGTTTGCTGGAGGCAGTGATTCGTCCTATCCGGGTTGAAGTGCCGGATGTCGAGGACAAGGAGGAGGATGTACCTGTTGAGGTTCCTACTCCTGCAGCACATGTTTCCCGTAGGGAGTTTCCATGAATTCAAGTGGCGAACCCAGATCTTCTGCGCGACTTGAGTCGGCATCCTTCAGTATACCTGCATGCAAACGAGGTATGAAGTTAGATCTTAATCTTCCTTGTTTTCTATTGATGAGGAGTGAAGGGTTCTGATGTTAATCTGAATTTGATGTAGGTTCCTAGCTTTACATAGCCTCGAGGGAACTGGTTCAGCATCCACTCTATGTATCAGGCCCTGCATGATAACTATAGAGAGATTGTCCATGGCTGGGGATTCGGGATGTTCTTTTCCATCCTTCCCCGTCGTTGTCCCTGGGGTTACCTCAGGGCATTATCTGAGCGCTGGTTTCACCAGACTTAGTCACTCCATTTGCTGGACTTTGAGGTGATGATGACGCCGATGGATTGGCGATTTATCACAGGTATGGAGTTTGGAGGGGATCCAGTGCCTTGCACGACGGATATTACCCCTACTGCCGTCAGATCCTTGTTAGGAGTTCCGACGGAGGCACTTAAGGGCAGGACTATTCGTACAGGTCCTTTGAGCGTAGATGCTATGAGCGGGCTGTTGAGTGAGCCTATACCCGATGATGTGAGAGTCAGGGATCGAATTCTTTGGCGATTGTTCCTGATGATCATTAGGGGCTGCTTCATAACAGATAACTCTTCTACGGTGTCCTTCGCTTTGATCAGCGCCACTCAACACGTGGACCATATAGGAGATTATGATTGGGGTTCCTACACCTTTGCCTACTTCCTCAGGGGAATGCGCATGCGATCGCAGGGTTTAACCGAGGCTTGGTTAGGATTCTACCCGTTTCTGCTGGTGAGTATTTCTCTTATCTTTTCCCATGTAAAGGTTAAGAGTGTTGACTAACAGCTGATGTTTGCCTTTGTGTTGGCAGTTTTGGGCCTATGAGAGGCTTCCATGTTTGCGTCTTATGAGCGTGTTAGGTTTAGATACCTATCCACGAGGACGAAGATGACATCATTCTATACTGGCGGAGGTCCCTGTTGTTGAGGGTTTCACCCATTGTCGCCTACAGTTGGAGTTGTTGATAGCGGATGTCATCACATGGGTTCCCTACTCTGGGGAGCATTTGAGCATTGGATTTGAGGACGGATACCCGACTGGAGTTGAGTATGTTATATCCACCTGCAGGATTCCTCTCTTCATAGATGGAGGATGGGAGCTCTACTTAGGAGACCATGCTATCAGGAGCACTACAGGAGAGATTCGCATGCCGATCTTGCCTCCTGCCAAGCATTATTTGCCTATTTTGTAGTCACCCATCACTGATATCCCGTTGTTGGGGATTGAAGGTTATACATTATCAGAGGGCCCCTATACTCAGGAGATGTTCCAACTATGTCGTTATTTATAAACGACTTATACTTTTTGTTTTCTTCATCCAATCGCTTTCCGTTGTAGGGCCCACACAAGGCTGCGCCGTCGTACGAATATTCCCCGACTACAAGAATATTCCACGACCAAACGAATATTCTCCGTCAACAATGAATATTTTATAACCACTTGTTTATTTAAAATATTTGTGTATTTTACCCATAACTAACCACATTAATCAAATCAAACCTTACTATTTCAAAATAATAAATAGAGGGAATTCAATTTCATTTGTAAAAAGTTGGGGTCTTACAACCTCCCCTCCTTATGAAATTTCGTCCTCGAAATTGACGTACGTACCTGGTGTTTCAAAAAGGTGAGGATACCTTGTTTTCATTTTTGTTTCCAACTCCCAGGTCATTTCCTCAATAGCATGGTTCCTCCACAAAACTTTAACTTGTGGTATGACCTTTGTGCGTAGGACATGCTCCTTCCTATCCAAGATCTTGACAGGTACCTCCTTGTACATTAAATCTTCGGCTATTTCATCTGGTTCTAACTCAATAATGTGGTTTGGGTCTTTCACATATTTACGAAGCACAGATATGTGAAAAACATTATGAACACGAGACATACTTGGAGGTAACGTGAGTCTATAGGCCACATTTCCTACTCGGTCAAGAATCTAAAATTGACCAATAAATCGTGGATTGAGCTTTCCTCTTTTCCCAAATCTTGTAACTCCCTTCCATGGAGCCACACGCAATAATACATGATCCCCAATACTAAATTCCACGTCCTTTCGATGAAGATAACTCTTTTGTCGATCTTGTGTCATTTGTATACGTTGCCGAATTACTTGGATCTTTTCTATAGTATTACATACCAACTCTGGTCCCAACAATGTTGTTTCACCCACCTCATCCCAACATACTGGAGAGCGACACTTTCGTCCATACAATGCTTCGAATGGAGCCACACCTATACTTGCCTGGTAACTGTTGTTGTAGGAGAATTCCACCAATAGTAAATACTTATCCCAACTCCCTTTGAAGTCTAGGACACAGAGTCTTAATAGATCTTCAAGAGTTTGAATAGTCCTCTCTGATTGTCCGTCCGTTTGAGGATGGTATGCCGAACTGAATCGTAAAGCCGTGCTCATTGTTTTCTGCAAGCTAACCCAAAATTGTGAAGTGAATCTTGGGTTACGATCCGAAAATATGGATACTGGCATGCCATGCAATCTCACAATCTCATTTACATACATACGAGCAAGACGTTCAAGGGAATAAGTCTCCCGTATCGGTAAGAAATGAGTAGACTTAGTTAATCTATGAACAATAACCCAAATCGCATTTATGCCTTGAGAAACCGTGGGAAGACCCATAACAAAATTCATGGTAATGTGTTCTCACTTCCATTTCGGAATCTCAAGGGGTTGCAATGGACCCTTGGGCACTTGATGCTCCGCCTTTACACGTTGACAAGTCAAACACCTTTAGATAAACTTCATGATCTCTCTCTTCATATTGTTCTACCAAAATGTATGTCGAAAATCACGATACATTTTGGTACTTCCAGGATGGATTGCAAACGGTGTATTGTGTGCCTCCATCATGATCTTGTACTTCAAATTAGAGTCATTAGGAACACAAAGTCTAGACTTGACTCGAAGTATTCCTTCTTTCATCGATTCTTTCTTCTGAAATAACACCTTCTTGTACTTTCTTATTCATACGCATCAGCTCCGGGTCTGTGGCTTGAGCAACTTTAACTTTATCAATTAAAGTTGGTTCTATACGTATACTTAACATCATCACATGGGTCCCCGAAGTCTTGAATTCTATCTTCATCTTTTGTAAATCACACAAAATGGGCCTTTGTGTTGACAACATCACACTTGTTCCCGCATATGATCTTCTAGTCAACGCGTCAGCTACCACGTTCGCTTTTCCAGGATGGTATTGAATGGTGTGGTCATAATCTTTCAACAGCTCGAGCAAATGTCGTTGCCGCATGTTGAGTTCCTTTTGGGTGAAGAAATAGTTGAGGCTTTTATGGTATGAATATATCTCCACTTTCTCCCCATATAGATAGTGCCTCCAGATCTTTAGCGCGAAAACGACTGCTGACAACTCTAGATTATGAGTAGGATAATTCCTCTAATATTCTTTAAGTTGTCGCGAGGCATATGCTATGACTTTCCCATGTTGCATGAGGACACATCCTAACCCTTTGCCCAAAGCATCGCTGTAGATAACAAATCCATCTGAACCAGATGGTATTGTCAGAACAGGTGCCGAAATGAGTCTCATCTTGAGCTCTTGAAAACTCTTCTCGCATTCCTCACTCCATACGAATTATGTATCCTTCCGAGTCAGCTGAGTTAAGGGATTAGCAATTCGAGAAAATCCTTCCACGAATCTCTGATAATAACCAGCTAAGCCCAGAAAGCTACGTACTTCGGTCACCGACTTCGGTTGCTCCCAACTTTGTATTACTTCAATCTTCGTCGGGTCAATAGATACTCCATGTTTTGACACCACGTGCCCAAGGAATACTACTTCCTCAAGCTAGAACTCATATTTCTTCAACTTGGCATATAACTTATTTTCACGAAGCCTTTGGAGTACCAGCTTCAAATCGTGCTCATGATCTTCACGACTTTTGGAATATATGAGGATGTCATCAATAAAGACAACAATGAACTGATCCAAATATTCCTTGAATACTCGGTTCATCATATCCATGAAAGCCGCAAGAGCATTAGTCAATCCAAAAGACATGACTAAGAATTCATAATGCCTGTACCGAGTTCTAAAGGCAGTCTTCGGAATATCCTTAGTTCTAATCTTCAATTGATGATATCCAGAACGAAGATCGATCTTTGAAAAAAATTGTGCTCCTTGTAACTGGTCAAACAGGTCATCAATGCGAGGTAGTGGATACCTATTCTTCATGGTGACATGGTTCAATTCCCGGTAGTCCATACAAAGACGCATACTCCCGTATTTCTTCTTTACAAATAAAACAGGAGCACCCCAAGGCGATGTTCTAGGACGAATGAAACCGATGTCCAACTCCTCCTGTAGTTAGACCTTTAACTCCTGAAATTCAATAGGAGCCATTCAATATGGGGTTTTTGAAATGAGCTTTGTACCAGGTTCAAGGTCAATAAAAAATTAAACTTAATGTTCTGGGGGTAGACCGTGAAGTTCTTTAGGAAATACGTTAGGAAATTTACTAACAATAGGAATATTATTCAAATCTGACGTGTCTTTATTCAAATCCATAACATGGGCTAAGAAAGCTTGACATTCATTTTTTAATAAACGAATGGCTTTATGGCTTGACATGACAGTGATTGATTCTAGTGGTTTAGTTGCTTGAATTCGTACAACAGGTTATTTAGGAATATGAAAACTAATAACCTTACGAAAACAATCAATTTTGGCATAATGAATAATTAACCAATCAATCCCTAAAATCATATCAAAAGCAAGTATCTTTAAAGAGATATGGTCAACAGGTAATGTGATGGTGCCAACTTGGATCAAACAAGATTTATAAACAGTGGATGTAATGAAAGTTTCTCCTAACGGAGTCTCTATAGATAAGTCAAAGTCTAATTTCTCCGGAGTCAAGTTTAAACGTTGAGCACAAGCAGGAGAGATAAATGAATGGGTAGAACTGGTATCTAGTAAGGTATAAACTTCACAAGAATTTATGATTAGCTTACACATGATCACCTTGTTTGGGTTCCTCGTATTTTGACCAGTCACGATAAACGCTCTTCTAGAAACCGTTGACTTTGACTTTTTTGGGATGGCCTTTTAAGTCACCATCCCTGTTGGACTTGGTTTCACTACAGTACAATCTCGAGCGATATGTCCTTCCTTTCCACAATTATAACATACCTTAAACTGTTGTGGACAGTTTGGGCTAATGTGTCCCTCTTTTCCACATTTATAGCATACGACCGGTGGTTGTTCTCCTCCCTTAAAAATAGTTTCTACTGGTGTTGACGTCTTCACATTGTCGTTATTATACCTTCTCTTTTTAAAATCTCCTCCCGACTCGCTTCTTCTATTATTATGGCCACGATTTCCACCAGAGTGATTACCGCTTTTGTCCATATTCTTTCCTCCCCGCTGGTTATCATTGCTCCGATGACTGCTGCCATCAGTTTGACCCTGGTTTTTGTCCCTCGGTTGAACGTACTCATTATCTCGCTCTAATAATTGAGCCATGTTGACAACAATTGAATATAGAGAAAATTTATGAGAAATGAGATATTGATGTATATCGGGTTTCAAACCTCTCAGAAACATCCACGTCATACGTTCCTCATTCTCCACCAAATGAGGTACAAACCTGGATAACTCCGCAAACTTCGCCTCGTACTGGGACACCGTCATGTTGTTTTGTTCCAGTCTAATAAACTCACTTCCTTCATATGATGAATACTTTCAGGAAAATACTTGTCATTGAACAGTTTCTGAAATGTCTCCCAAGACATGTTGAGTGCAACTGGATGGGTACGTTTCACAGATTCCCACCAGTAATCTGCCTCATTACGAAACATAAAAGTGGCGAATGGAACCTTCTGTTCCTCCGTGCATCCCAAGACATCGAATATCTTGGTAATTTTCTTGACCCACGTCTCCGCCTTAATCGGATCTGGCTTTCCCCAGAATTCTGGTCATAACTCTTTGAACTGCTTAGCTGTGACAAACTGTGCGTTGCTATCATTTTCACCTGTATTTTGTACACGAGTCTCCCTCGTCTAATTTTTCATGAATTGTAAAAAGCTTCTAAACATCCCGTCATTCATTGTCTGCTAAGTGGTGTTGTTTGCAGGAGGAACATTGCCGGTATGTTGCACGTTCTCCTCATTGGTGAGTAAAGGTGTCTCCACAGTCTCGTTTACTCCACTGTTAACATTCTCAGTTGTCATTCTCAAATACTTCCATAAAACAAGGGTTAATTAATGAAATTAACATATCATATACTATCCCTATACTCTGACCAACCAACAAATAAGCTTAGGTAGGACACATTAGCAAAGGATTTACTTGTCTCTCCCCTCCTAGTTCTATTCTTCGATCTCCGCCAGAGACCATATCCCTAAGCTCTGATACCAACTGTGACGCCCCCAAAAAAGGTAGACATCACCCATTCTAAGTCGCCAAATACATGGTACAGATAGAACTACAACTTTATTAATACAATTGTCATGCAAATTACGACAACACATAAACTGTGAGTTTATATACAAATATTGTCTTCTAGACAATATCCACACTCAAATAAGTCCTCATTACAATTATTGATACATTATTTTACAAAAATAGCGAGGACTACTATAACCACTTTCTAGAATCATCATTTCATACCCTGACTAGTACTCGCTACATTCTCGCCTCCTGAGAAGAAAAATGAAACAAAAAGAAAAAGGGTGAGCTTAACTAGTCCAGTAAAGAATATTATGACTAAGATAATATACAACAAATTATCCTTAGTCCTCAATAGGGAAAAATCTGATAGAATATAATAAACAACAAGTTTCAGATCAATATTTGCAGTGGAAATAATAATTCATTAGAAGAGTTAAGTAGATGATGAAATCTACTATCATCTATGAATTTAAAAGTCCATCATCAATATTTTATCCCTGTAACATAAATCAATATTTGTAGCGTCCCCCGAATCCCCATTTCTAAATCGCCATGATTCGGGTTTGCTAATCATTCTATTCTTGTTTCATGGAAGATATAAACATAAATTGTTTATACATTACATTACACACTATTCCCCAAGGTCGAGTAACCTTAACTTATACACATTTCATAAACTATTTATTACATAACAATATTTATCACAATACGCTTATTACAAACTAGCTACACTTTATAACCCAAGTGAACTTGGCTTTAATCGTTTCTCGTGATCCTAACGCTTTCGTCTTATCTCGCAATGTTTTATCATGATATAGCAAGGGTGAGCATGAAAGTTGCTCAAAGAAGTTTAAATACAACAATATAAGGATATATCATGATTGAAGAGTATGAATAATGGGCTTGCTATAATTCATCAATATAATTGAGAACTAAGACGAACAAATTTTTGGTGAACAAGTTTTAAACATGAACAAACATTTCGAACCAACTGGTAATGAAGGTGATCACCTTTCATACCGACTTATACATGCAAGATGTACAGAGTACAATTTTCATGGCAATCGACAATGATTTAACCATAAGCTTGAATAAAACACTCTTATTAGAGTTAAGTAAGAACAAACTTGCTCGAACAGATTTGATTACCGTAACGCAATTTATATCGCTTTACCAAGACATAATATTAATAATATAGATCTCCAATATTAGAATAATATCATCACAAAGATAATAATCTTTGTTATATTTATATACACGTAATAACCTAAACACATAACACATAAGCCTATCACCATACAACACATAAGACTTAGTATCAAGTCAAACTATTTCAAATCGACTTAAACTCCACACATAATTCTATCATCCCGACGATCTAAATGGACAATACTCGAGTTTAAGTTCGGTTAAACTTTTTTAACCCTTAACAATTATCACAGATAATTTTCTTATCAGTCAAAACATTTTTTAAAGACTTATAATAATTTTCAGATAATTAATATCATTTATCATGATTTTTCAATCATTAATATCGTATTTATATGAATTAAATACCACACAATTTATTAATCATTAATATCCATTTAATATAAAATATTAATGAAAATCCTTACATAATATTATAATGTAATTATAATATTTCAAAAATATTTTTAATACCTTAAAATCATAATTATTTGATTTTTAAACACTTAAAGCCATTATCCGATAATTAATATTAATATTTAAATATTAATATTTTCATGCCAAAATATCAAAAGTTATATTTTATAACTCAAAATATTTTTATAACACTTAAATCATTTTTATATGATTTTTAAACCATTAATTTCATTTTTCCTTAATTTATTTAATATATTTATTAAATAAACTAATTACCATTAATAATAAATTATTAATGAAATTCATCACAAAATATTAAAAGTCATCAAAATAACTTAAAATATTTTATTTTACCATAATATTATTTTTCATGATTTTTCATGAATTAAAACTATTTTTAAATAATTTATTTAATATTATAATTAAATAAATAAATACCTTTTTATATTCCCAAAAATATTAAATATTTTTGAAATATATCCAAAATAATTAAAAACTATTTTTCAAGCTTTAAAATAATTTTTCATAATTTATTATGTATTTTAATAATTTAAAATTATTTATTTCAATTTTAATTAATTTTCTGCATTTTCCGAAAATAAGTGTCGCTAAAGGGGCCCTATAGCGACAGAACCGTCGCTATAGGTGTTCTTGGTGTTCTTGGGCAATTTTTAAACGCATGTCGAGGTTGAGGGCTTAGTTTGACCGATTGTATTACTTTGATCCATACGCTTCGAGTGTTTAATCGTTTCTAATGTTATAAGATCGATGTAGTACTACAATTGCCAACTTGTTTCATGTCAATACAACATCGATCGAGAGAGATTTAAGCTCTCAAAATCGTTGTCGATGTCTTTGTTCATCGCTTTTACGGGTTTACCGTAATCGAGGGTACCCACTTTGGATCTTTATACTTTGCGTTCGAGCTTGTTATGAGTGATATTAAGGTTCATGATTTTAGTAATGATGTAAGGGTACAACATCCCATTAATGAGATCGACTAACAACAACAAGAAGTGAGATTTTAATCCAGTTAAACTACATATCGGTGTTGGTTCTTGAAGATTACGGGTTTTCCGAATCTTTATCCGAAAGCGATCGGTCAACTGAGGTTTGACCTCATATTCTAATCATTATGATACGGATCTAGGTGATCTAATGGTTTGAATATGTAGTCCTTATACCTGTCTACAATATCTAACCAACACAATGGCCAAAACAACAAAAACCAACAAGATCAAGAGCTTTGAACATCTTGTCAGACCTCCTGGGAAAATTCTGGGTTACCCAGAATTCATTTCCCGTGAATGGTCAACGGTCTTTGACCGGTCATATCTCTCAGTCCATTTATGATCTGGTCATTTTTCTTGATTCAGAGCACGATAGACATGACATAGAACACATATATAACATAAAACACACTAAACATTTAATGAGAAAAAGATCTAGAGGCTCTCGACATTCGTTGTCAGGACCTCAACTTTAAAACTTTTCCGCATTTTCAAAATGTAAGATTCGAGCTCTTTAATGTTATGGGTTTGTGCTTTGACAACCCAGATCATCATTTGACACCCTATTACACATGTTTAACCAATCAATTACAACAAATAACTTCAGATCATAGATTTCAAAATTTTAGGGTTTATCAAGCGTTGAGCTTTGATCCATGATTTCGACATTGGATTCTCATTCTTGGCTTGCTATGAATCGATCATGCTTCATCTTTTTTCTTTCTCTCTCACTCTAGATTTGAATTTTAGAGAGAGAGGGTCTTGGAGGAAAATGCAAAAAAATAAAGTGAGCATTATCTCTCTTTAATCTTATATATGTGATATAATTCAATGTATATGGTCGATATAATAATAGATTTCTTTGAGATTTTGCACATGCTAGTATCGGGAATTTGGTGAACCACTCACCTATAGTCAACACCTATACACCAACTTAATAAAATATAAAAAGGGTAAAATAGTCATTTCCTTTTATTTCTAGAATTTCCATTTGTTGCACACCTTTAGGGTTTAGGGTTTGAGCATTCTAGGGTTTAGGGTTTAACCCTTTAGGGTTTAGGTTTTAACCTTAAATATTTAGCAACTTGGATTTCAAAATTTTTAATTAAATTTTAAAAATAGAAAATTTTGATTTCTAATTAAAATTAGGGCTTCCTAATTATATCACAATTTCCTAATCATGAATCATTATTTGCTAATTAGGACTATTTTATCCTAATTAAAATTGCTAATTAAGCACTTAGGGTCAAATTTGTACATTATAATTTTCAACCCACAAATTAGGGTTTTCTAATAGAAAATAATTTTCTAAAATAGCAATTAAATATTCGTAATTAGATTAGGGTTTTCTAATTACTTAACATTAAATTAGAATTAATATATCCACGATTAACATTAAAATATTAAATTAACACTTTCATTTTTCCTAATTATAAATTAGGGTTTCAAATCCATCATTAGGTTTTCGACGGAAAAGTTTAAGTTTGATAATTTGAAATTAGGGTTTGCTAATTAATTAAGCGTTACCTAATTAATATTATAATAATAGCGATAGAAAGCATTATAATTCTCCATTAATTTCCCAGATTAGGGCTTCAATTTATCGTAATCAAACTAGGGTTTTCGGATCAAGTATTAGGGTTTTGATTTGGAATTAGGGTTTTGTAATCAATTTGCTAAGATTAACCCTAATTAATCTTATAGTTATTTACACTTATGCCATTAAGCTCCCGATTTAGGGTTTCATGCAATCAATTAGGGTTTGATTCTTTAATGAAACTAGGGTTTCGTAACCGATTTCTAGGGTTTTTCGTTAAACGCTAGGGTTTTCTAATCGAACATTGTCGTTTTTAATATATTCTTAGGGTTTGTTACTGAGATATAATTTATCCGTCAACCTTGACCTTAACCACATTTTGTACACATACATAACCATATACACAGAACTTAATCACATAAACACTTAATCCTGAATAATTCACCTATAAGCCTTCACGAAATTTTGAAATCCTCAAAATTCCATCTTAATAACATCAAATGCATACACTTATTTTCTGTCTAGGTCTATTATTTGACCTTAAATCAATCATTTAAGATTTTAATAAATTGTCTAAATTTTCGGGTTGTCACAATATTAATCTTGAATCAAATATCATCTTTGCACTACATGCCAAAGATATTCATCAGTTGGTCATGTTCATCTCAACACGTGTTCATCTTTGCACTACGGGCCAAAGATATTTAACAGAAAATCATTTATCTTTGCACTACAGGCCAAAGATATTCAGTTATATCATCATTTAGGACTGAGGATGATGAAAAATATTTTAAAGAAAACGAATCCAGTTAGACAAAAGAACAAATATTAGGGATTCATACTTTAGACAATCCAAGTTCAAAAATACTTCATAAATAACCATAGTGGAGTAAAATTCAAGAATGAAGATCAAAACATGGATAAAATCAAAGCGAGTATCCATAATAGATATCTTGGACAAAAAACAAAAAATTAATTTTTTTGTGAATAGTACCGTATTCGTGAATAGTGTCGTATACGTGAATAGTAACCCCGACACTAAAAGACAAGAATTTCACATGAAAAATCTTACCAATATTCCGGCATAATGATATTGAAAGAAATAATATCATTTATAAAAAATATAACATTCCTTACCTCAAAAAGACAGTACTTCTGATTGGAATACTGGATATAGTGTTGAAGGAACTTGCACCGTATATCAACACTCAATGTATCAAAATTCTCACAAAAATACGCTCGATATTATAGAGAGAGAAAACTTCAGTTTCTGGTGTGATTTTCAATTCTAACCTAAGCACCATATTTATAGGAAAATGCTAAGAATACCAAAGCAGAAAATTTAATATAACAAAAATACTCTTCCTCCTCATTTATTCATATATCACTCATTCATTATAAAATATCACCATTATTATAATATTATAATATTATAATATAATAATATATTTAAATGAATTATTTTATCAGAAAAGATAAAATATCAATTTTCAATAATTGTCATATTAAAAAAATTTCTCCATCTATATGCACATAAAATAAATATTTTCCTTATCATATAAGTCAATAATTAATTATTCACAAATAATATTATAGAATCACAATACTAACAACCAGGCCGTTCCCAAGAAAGATGGGGCTTTCTAATAAGGATTTCTCCTTACTAGCGCGCAATTAGGTGACCAAACCTCTCCTTAGACAGAACTTTCTAGACATTGCCAATAATGTTATCTAATAATATTATTCAAAAAATATGAATTATTGATATGATAATAGAAAATACTGTTTAGTGACAATTATTGAAACAACAATAATATAAAATATCAACATAGCAATTATTGAATCAATAAAATAAAATATTGAACAGTAATTACTGTAACAATTATTTAGTAGTGCCTTCTTACGTAAGAATAATTAATTTGTGCAATACCGTGTGCTACTGTGTTTTAACCACCGGGTATTCAAACAGTATTAACGGTAACAACTACGCTGTTATTTATAAACAACTTATACTTGTCGTTTTTATCATCCAATCGCTTTTCGTTATGGGGCCCAAACAAGGCTGCGCCGTCGTATGAATATTCCCCGACAACAAGAATATTCCACGACCAAACGAATATTCTCTGTCAACAATGAATATTTTATAACCACTTGTTTATTTAAAATATTTGCGTATTTTACCCATAACTAACCACATTAATCAAATCAAACCTTACTATTTCAAAATAATAAATAGAGGGAATTCAATTTCATTTGTAAAAAGTTGGGGTCTTACAACCTCCCCTCCTTATGAAATTTCGTCCTCGAAATTGACGTACGTACCTGGTGTTTCGAAAAGGTGATGATACCTTGGTTTCATTTTTTTTTCCAACTCTAGAGGAACAAAAGTGTCTTTTTTATTCTCCAGAGATAACCCTAGAGGAACACAACATTATTTGTAACCCCAGAGACAGCCCCAGGAGATCCAATTTCTAACCCCGGAGATAACTCCGGGAAATCAGTTTCGAACCCCTGAGATAACCTCGGGAAAATCAGTTCTAACCGTGGAGATAACCCCATGGGATCAAGTTCAAAGCCTGGAGGTGACCGTAGGAGGTCAAGCAAACCTTAGATATACCCTTGAGGACATTCAAAGTCAACAACATGACAACTCAAACTTCTTCAAAAGAAGTCCCACGAAAACCATATCTTAACTTCCGAGCGCAAATTACGCAAAATAGCTCAACTGACTGCCTAACGGAAACCCAGAAATGCCATTTCGATCATGGACCCATCTTCCTGGAATCAAAAAGGGCCAAATCATATGTCATTGCATAGCTCACAGAAAGAGCTTTCCAGAATGGTATGGCATGCCTCAATCAGAGGCTCGGATTGAAGTTCTGCAAGTTTGAACAGACATCACGTTGCATGCGAAGCCTGGGGCACCCCGTGCAGCCGCAGGTGCACCTGCGGCTCCCCCCTCTATAAATAGAGGGCTTGGGGTGGCCATATTTGCAAGAAAAAAGGTGAGGAAGCCCTGTCCAAGTTGCTTTATACACACTTTAAACTGAGTGCTTTCTCATTTTAAACACTTGTGAGCTCATATATTGTCATATTTTTATCGGCGGGAGCCGAGTTTTCATCCACTTAGATTCATAGAAGTCTTCTTTGGTAGCCCACTGTAAGCCTTCTTACACACTATAAAGCCTTTCTCTTCATCTTTGCACACAGTATTCTTCACATTGAGAGTCATGTTGTGTGTGTATACCCGGACTTCTGTCTATGGTTTTCATTTCTTTATGTATATGTTTATATATATGGACTAACATTATCAAGTTATGCCTTGATTGAGCCTAGACTTATGTCTGAAGTGTTTAATTGCTTATATATATATATATATACTTATATATATATGTATCGTCTTGTTGTCGGATTATGTCCGATGAGCTTGGATTTTATATATCGAGCGTTATTGGTATATATATATATATATATATATATATGTGAAGTGTCTTGTCGAACTCGCTCGATGAGCCTAGATTTTACATCCGATGTGTTTATTGGTTTTATCTATATATATATATATATATATATATATATATATATATATATATATATATATATATATATATATATATATATATTACATATCTTATCTTACTCACTCATGCTCACCCCCTTTAGATTGACGGACAGACGATGATTTTTGGTCATACAACCATCATCTATACTTTTAGCGACGGACAACATATAGCGTCACTAAAAGTATAGACGACTATTGTATAATTGAATCGCCGCTCTGTCCGTCGCTAAAGGGGGGTGAGCTAGACGGTGAGTAAGATAAGGGTATGCACTTGATCCTGATCGTATATATATATATATATATATATATATATATATATATATATATATATATAAACTATTGTCGAACTCTATTTGATGAGCCTGGGTTTCATATCCGATGCGTTTACCGCTTATATATATATATATATTTACATTTCTATCAGGCCTGGAGTTTACTTCGTGGCCTTTTATTGCTTTCTTTACATTCCATCTCGCCTGGAATTTACTTCGTGGCGGTTGATCGTCTTTACTGCTTTCTTTACATTTCGTCCCACCTGGAGTTTACTTCGTGGCGGTTGATCGTCTTTTACTGCTTTATTTACATTTTTGATCCCCCATGGAGGTGTTTCGTGGTGGTTGATCATGTCCATATATATATATATATATATATACCGCTTTTATATATTTATATTCCCAGTCCCCCATGAAGTTCACTTTATGGTGGTTGATAATCAGTATATATATATATATATATATATATATATATATATATATATATATATATATTTACAACTTTTATATATATAACTGCTCACTGCTTTCATATAAATTGCGGCATCATGTGAGCCTAGGAATCATGTGATCATAGATTCAGTCTACTGAATCTAGATTCAGTTCCCGTGATGGACATTTCAGCTGTAAGAAACTTGTAAATTATTCACGGTGTTTGAATTTCCTTGGATGACTTTCATGCCCATGAGGAGTTCGACACTGCTATATATTATTTTCTCGAAGATGCTTCGCATCTAGAAAATAAATGAAATCAAGCCGAACATTTAATAATAAAATGGAAGTATGAAAATGTCTCAATTACTATTGAGCACACGGTTTGAAAAACCTATATTACCAAACCTCACTGCTATATTATGTTTAAAACTGAATTTTTCATACAAATTCAAACCCTTTGTATATAAGTGCGAACGAGGCCTCACACTACTTCCAAATAACAGCACATTGACCCACACACACACACAGTCATATAACAGTTTCTTGAAAAGTGGAGGTCACCGTGGTAACACGGATGTCGGGGGGTGCCTAACACCTTCCCTCCGCATAATCAAGCCCCCAAACCCAAATGAATCTCGCTTTTCTGAGATTCGTTTAGCGTTGTTGTCACATCACTGGGTCAATGTGCAAACCTTTTCTCGGTTGCGTTGGTGCAACCAGTTAAAAACACCAACTGGCGACTCTTACAGTCAAAATCGTCGACATATACATGTCAGCCCTTTTTCACTTGTTTTTTTCAAACAAATCTCACATAACATGAGAACACCAAAGAACAAGAAACGAAAAGGGACACATAAAAATCCCAAAGTCGACAGGTGGCGACTCTGCTGGGGACTCCAGTAAGAGGGCTTAAGCCGCTACTATAATCTTTTCAAAACTTTTATGTGCTTGTGTGTGAATGTTGCATTTACATTTTTTGATGAATGTGTACGAATGCATTTTACTTACTGCACTGCAATATATCTATCTGTGATATTAGTGCTTCGCAAATGTCATCATTTTCATAAACGGTGAGACACAATGTATGTGAATGTATGTTGTGTGGTTCCTCCACCAGGAGGCTATCCTATCGGTGTTTGATTACTGGACTCGTATTAAGACTAATTCCAACAAGGCTCAGGAAAGGCACCACCCAGATTTGCTCCAGATGAAAGACCGGATTAACTTCTTGTCAAGTAGATTGCGATGATTTGGGAACCTTCATGCCAAGAAGCCACGAGAGTAACCTAAGATAGGTCAGCCTCTAATAAACCAAACGCGGAGGAAAGTCTCTTCATGCTTTCCATTTTCAATTACTTGTAAAGATATTTACTTGTAATTTCATTCCATGTTCATCTCTATGTAATGGAAAATATGAAGAATATTTGCACATGCATGACATGCTATCAAATGACACCCGTTTTTGCAGGATAATATTCCTAAAATGGACACATTATGATAGCATGTAAACATTTGTACATTCCCTAAGACTAAACTACATATGTTTTTATAGGGAAACAATTGGGCTTGTTACCCATTCAAAATCCAAAAAGGCCACGAGACTACAACCAATTATGTCTTCGTCTGACCAGCCTGATCCTACTCCTGTCTCTCGCGAGGAGTTCGAAAGATTAAGTTATCAAATTCCAGAGTTGGCTATTATGTTCAAAGAACTACACCAATCTACTCAGGGTCCACAAATACCCATCTACATAGAATCCTCTGCACATGGAGGAACCCAAGGCCAAACAATGCCTACTCAACTAGAGTCATTCACAACAGGGGGCAGTAAGGGTGTTGGCAAAAAGATGGAAACCCAGATACCTAAACCTCATTCCAATAAAGGAACCAACAAAACCCCTAAAATCACAAAACTCGGGGATGTTCAAGAAAGTGGGGATATAAGAAAGAAAGTCCAACAAATGGAGGAAACATCAAGTCAATCAAAGGGGCTGGAAACTATGGTAGTGTCACCTATTCAGATCTCTGCATATTCCTAGGGGCTCGATATCATGACAAATTCAAAGTCCCAGAGTTTAAAAAGTACTATAGGGCAGGCGATCCCTATACGCAACTAAAAGTGTATATTGGCGAGTTGGGGTCTTATGCTGAAGATGAAAGCCTCAGAATGCAGCTTTTCTAAAAGAGTCTCACTGGAGATGCTAAAACCTTGTATGCCCGACTTGACAATACCAAAATCCACAACTGGGAAGAATTGGCCCACACCTTTCTCAATCAATACAGTTTTCAGTCACAAATGGCACCAGATAGATACCAAATGACTAAAGTCAAAAAGCAAAGTACTGAATCTTTCTGAGAATATGCCCAAAAGTGGAGACATCTAGCAGCGCAAGTTATTCCATCAATGACAGAAACTGAGATGGTAATGACATTTATTGATATCCAAGAGACTCCTTACTATGAGAGGATCCTAGCAGGCATATGAAAGCCATTCTCGGAAATGATCAAACATGGCAAAATGGCAGAGATGGGTCTAAAGGCAGGCAAGATTAAAGACTCCACTGCCTTGGAAGCAGTTGCTAAGCATATACAGACTGGCAAGTATGTGAGAGATCCCAAGGGGGTACTCGATTAAAGGCACTAAAGATGTATCCCTTGTTGTACAAGGGCAAGCTAGTAGACCAACCTACAGTCCCCCCATTTGGAAAAAGCGAGATAATGTGCCATTTCAACAACAGGCTGCATTTAACCAATTCCAGGACAAGAAAAGAAAATTTGAGAGAACGAAAAATCGGGTATTCACTCCACTAGGCGATTCTCTTGAAAATGTTTTGGTGATATTGATGGATCATAAGAAAATTACCGAACTGGCTCCACCTCTGGAACCAGGGAGCAAAAGATATAATCCAAGCCAAAGATGTACTTACCACTCAGGGTCCCCAGGACACGATACACAAGATTTTTGGTCCTTAAAGCATAAAATTCAAAATATGATCGAAAGTGGCAGTATTGTGGTCCAACAACATGACCAACAAAATGTCAACATCAATCATCTGATGCAGCATGATACGGAGGAAGTAAACATGATCGGGTCAGGAAGCGATGAAATGTATCCAAATTGTAAGTACATACGAAGGATAGAGGAATACCCCCAAAGGCACAGATCAAATGTTCTAAAGTGGGAAAACTCGGAGGAGGGTATGATAGTAATGCAAAAATTAGAGACGATCCATAATAAGGTAAATCTTCTTCTTAAGCTGATAGTGCGACAACATCATGATACAAGGCAATTTTTCACTCAACTATCAGAAAGCCAAGAGAAAAAAGAGGTCAACCATAATGCAAATCCATAGTTCTCCATGATGAGCCAGCTAAATGAAGAAGATCAAAGCAGTCTAAAAGGAGAAGAAAAGGGGATTGATAAAATTGCTAGAAGATCTCGACAGTGAAAAAATCACTTGAGGGAATGCAAATTCTCAAAGAAGAAAGATCAAATAACCTCCATAAGAGCCCAAAAATTCACCCCTTTGAGCAAATCAAATGAAGAAGTGTTATACTTTTAGATAAGCGAAGGATGGATTACTGAGTTGCTGCCTCCTATAAAGCCCAAGATAAAGAGTTATGATTCCACCAAGATGTGTCTCTACCATTGTAACTCACTTGGACATACGACTGAGGAATGTTGGTCTTTGTGACATAAAATCCAGGATCTCATTGAAAATATAGAGCTGAAGATAGAATTCCTCATAACTAGAAAAGGCAAAAAGGAAATAAAAAGCTTAATATGTCCACTCGAGACAGGAAGTTTAGAGGAGGTAAAGGCCATGAGCACCAATCCTGGCAGAACACAAGATGGACTGATCCTAATGCATCGAATGATAGAGGAGACACGAGAATCCCTAAAGGATATTCCTCCGCCAACATCAAACATCTTCTTGTCCAAAGATATCAACCACATTCTTGATTTTATCACCTTGGATGATGAGGAAGAAATACTAATCCTTTCCGAGGAAGGAAAAGCTAAAAAAAAAAATTCCTTGCAAGAAATGCAACCACAGTTCGAGGGAGATTTCATGGTCGAATCCTCTCAAGACCATGAAAAATGCGAAGGAACAGATGAAAGAAAAGACGGTGAGATTGTCAAGAAAGCCAGCCCATTGAAGAATCAAGAGTTCATCCCTTTTTGTGATGGGTCCAGTTCAAGCGTCCATGAGGAATGTATTGCATTAGGGGGCGATCAAGTTATGGCCATAAGCAAAGATATTCAAGATCAAGAGGTGACTTCTATCGCGAGCCTTGAAGGCAACATCACCACTGACAATTGGACTATAAGGCCTCAACTAGCCAAAAAGATGTAGATCCAGGGGTTAAAGTTGTGAGTTTCAGAAGATGTTGGGACGGTATCACTTTCTTCGCAGTATGCCTTTTATTTTCCATGCATGTAAATATGGAAAAAATCAAAACAATAAAAAAAATCAAAAATCAAAAAATCAAATCAGTTAGGTTTCAGCTCATGGGGCGAACTACGTCGACCTGATCTCCCCGATACCTGGGAGTACGTAGGCAACCATTTTATATGGCCTGGTTGCAATAAAACAAAAACAACAACAAAATTTCTATAACCTTCTCTATAAACAAAAACAAAAAAAACATTTCTACACCCTTCTCTACAAACAAAAAGTAACAAAAACATTTCTACATCTTTCTACCCTTACACCATTCAGCATTGAACCTCTTACACCAGACCTGAACTACGAAAGACCTAATCTCCCCTCATCAATGGGAGTACGTAGGTAGCCATTTATGGTGCGGTCAAATCAAAAAAAAATTCAAAAAACCTAAAGAAACACTTTAATGTCATTCCATCAAATCTGACACAAGTTCCAGAAAGGAAGAAACAACGATACACCAAGACAACCAGCAGCGAGGACCTTCAAAGAGCCGACACCCTCAATCACAAGCCTTCATCAAATCAGAAGAAAACCATCAAGGCTAATTGCGAGAACAAGTCAGGAACAATGATTGAGGGCATCCAAAGCCCAAATCTACTACCTGCTCATTATATGGTTCAGAGGTAAAAGGCTCTTGCGACCTCGACATCTTATCAGCCCATCTTTCAAAGAAAATATCCTAAACAACAAGCAAGGCTGGAGTAATTTCAAAATCGGCGATAACCCGATGTTGCGATCCTTATAACCAGACCGGTGCAATCTCGGAAACAGCAACAACTCAACACTGAGCATTTATCAACAATCCTAAAGAGGAAAATGCACCAGTCAGCACCATCAGCATGGTACATCATCATCAGAGCTTCCCTCACATCGTATCACTAGCGATTCGATATGATTATTTAGTCTTTTCCAATCATACTATTCTTAAAATTAAAAATCCACATGTGAGGTATGACTCTTTCTTCTCTTTATGAGCTTTTAGTCTCCATTTACATGCATTAGCAATAATATACATGTTAAGTATTCTTAGAAAAGGATTTTGCTTAACTTGTTATAAATGAGATTAATTTTCATAAGTGTCCATGGGGCGAGAATCACGGGAACGATTCGAGATTTAAGACTATTCAACATTTTGATTAGGCACGACATCCTAGTTCAAAGCGCTTTTTGGATTAGACTTGACCTTATATGCATGTCTACACTTTGCGAGTGCCCTAACTCTTAGTTATGGGGTATGAAGCTATGGCAAAAATAATTGCAAATAATGAAAAGATAAAAGATAAGTTGTCAGCCTAATGTCTCGAATCGTGGCCTAGGTTACTTGAGTTATTACGTCTGAGGGGTGTCTCTACACCTGGTGCCCTAAAGCCATCTGGTTTGGGAGTCATCGGCCTAACGCTAGTTACATTGGGTAACTTAGCGCCTAAGAAAATGGGCATTGCAAAAGGCAAAACCTGAGCAGATCCGAATCGTGGCGTAGATTACTCGAGTAAGTAAGTCTGAGGGGTGTCTTTACACCTGGTGCCCTAAAGCCATCTAGTTAGGGAGTCATTTGCCTAACGCTCGTTACATTGGGTGACTTAGAGCTTAAGAAAATGGACCTGACGAACTCAAGCAAAGAAATAATCAGATTATCGCCTGACTTATCTCAAAGTGTGGCCTTTATTACTCGAGCCAGTAAACCTGAAGGGGTGTCTTAACACCTGGTGCCCTAAAGCCCTCCGGTTTGGGAGTCATTGGTCCAAAACTCGTTACATGGGTAATTCTGAATAGCCTAAGAAAACAAGACAAGATTAGGCGAGAAAAAAGAAAAATTTGTCAAGGCATAGAAGTAAAGCCCCTGTTAAGAGTTGCGTCACTCATAGGGTGTGTGTCATATGAAGTCAATTCTGTGAAGAATAACATCTAGAGTAAAGATGAAGTTTCTCTAATAAAGGGAGATAAGTCTTTTAAAATCTAATCATGCCCATGAATAATGACCATGGATGTTTACAAATTTCCTTGCGATTTCATAACTTATTCCATTTCATAATTTGAACTTAAAATGCCTCATTCACAAGAGTATACTAATCCCGACGGCCAAGCTGTTAAGCTGTTCGTACATTTTTCTCTTTTAATGTACAGGATATTGCTCACTCGCGACTTGGTCAACAAGGAGAGTTTCCCATATGAATCCCCGACAACAACATGCGAAAGTACTGGGGAACTTTCTAATTCCAAAAAATGGAAGGAGTTTAAGGCGAGATCAAGCTTCTTATCAAAAGAAAAGAGAGAACTCCTGAAGGAAATCACGGTGACGTAAGCTTTCCCCATCAGAAGAAGGGAAATTTTTTCAAAAAAGTCCTTACTTCAAGAGCAGAAGGCCAATGATGAAAGGTCTAGCGAATGAAATTCTCACCATTAAATGTGTCAACCTGTGTCAAGTCCTCACGAGTCGAGGCCTCTACATCGAAGTTCAAATATGGGCACCGAAAGAACGGGCTTTACCCTCCAGAGATGTCAGTAGCATTTCGATCATCAGTTCAGCCAAGTTGCGAATCAAAAGCTCAAGGGAATGGGGCACAAGCACCCCAACAGCGAAAAGAAACTCCAAATCGCCTCAGAAAGGGGAAGGTAAGTTTCTATTCTAAACACTTTAAAATGTGCATCAACCTAGGACAATAGACTCCTAAGGACAAATCTAGGTCATCACATCATGGATGATCTGCATATGTGCAAAAGCGCTACATCAACGTACATCTCCATAAACATTTAGCATTAATCTCCTATAGATTTAAATATGTGTGCACATTAAATGTCTAGATTAGAGTAAAACTTCATCGTAGACATCAGTTAGTTGTCATCAATCCAGCTTAACACCAGGCAAAATCTAGTGAATTAAGCTATTAAATATTACTTCAGTGAAGGTATAGGAAGAATCGGTATTCTAAATAATTAGCATCAATTTTGCATAACATCGAGCCATTTTAGCGATGAAAGCTTTGTATACCACCGTTCGAGTGGGAACCAAAACCATTTGGCGATGTCAGCGTAGAAAAATACCAGCAGGGTAGGCACCATTATAAACTATCAGTGTATGCATCGGGAAGGTTTGATGATTTTAGAACTTCATCCTTAACATAGATGTAGAAAACATCTCAACTTATCTTCATTAAACAAGCATCAACAACACCGATAAAAAGCCAAACCGTTGGAGTCAACACCAGCATAGGCATCAACAATAACCGGTAAAGGTAAAGTAATTTGTGATGTGCGATATCCGAAATGCGATATGCGATATGCGAAATATGATGTGCGAATTGTGAAGTGCGATTGGCCAAATGTGAAGTGCAAAATGCGATATGCGACTTGCGAACTGCGATTTGCGAAAGCATTTTAACATTCATCATAACATTCATTACATTACGATTTGAATCATTCAAAATACCTTGTCATATTTCAAGTGTCTAGTAATCTTTATCATGCCCATTCCATTTCATTGCATGAACATGATAAAGAGGGACATCTGTAGACACTCAAAATTTCATTTTCTTGTTACTAACTATATAGGAGGACAAAAGCGTCTTTTTTACTCTCCAGAGATAACCCTGGAAGACCACAACATGAATTCTAACCACGAAGACAGCCCCGGGAGATCAAGTTTCCAACCCCAGAGATAACTTCGGGAAATCAATTTCCAACCCCGGAGATAACCCCAGGAAAATCAGTTCCAACCTTGGAGATAACCCCAGGGGATCAAGTTCAAAGCCTGGAGATGACCCCAGGAGGTCAAGCAAACCTCAGAAATAACCCTAAGGACATTTAAAGTCAACAATATGACAATCTTAGAGATAACCCTGAGAAAAGACCGCTACAAACTGCGCTAAAGTTAGAAAAAACCCTAAGAGAGGTAAAATGGTCATTTTGCCACATTAATCTCAACTCAACTCAACTCAACTCATTTCAACTTAAACTTCTTCAAAAGAAGTCCAACGAGAACCATATCTTAACTTTCAAGCGCAAATTACGCAAAATAGCTCAACGGACTACCTAACGAAAACCCGAAAATGCCATTTCGATCATGGACCCATATTCTTGGAATCAAAAAAGGGCAAATCCTGTGTCATTGCATAGCTCTCAAAAAGAGCTTTCCAGAATTGTATGGCACTCCTCAATTGGAGGTTCGAATTGAAAGTTCTGCAAGTTCGAGCAGATATCACGTTATATGCGTGCACATAATTCGAGACGACGGGACCCGCAGAGCCCGGGGCACCCCGGGCAGCCGCAGGTGCTTCTGCGACTGCCATAGGTACACTTGCGGCTCCCCTCTCTATAAATAGAGGGCTTGGGGTGGCCATATTTGCAAGAAAAAATGCGAGGAAGCCCTGTCCAATTTGCTTTGTACACATTGTAAACTGAGTGCTTTCCCATTTTAAACACTTGTGAGCTCATATATTATCATATTTTTACCTGCGGGAGCCGAGTTTTCATCCACTTAGAGTCATAGAAGTCTTCTTTAGCAGCCCACTGTAAGCCTTCTTACACACTATAAAGCCTTTCTCTTCATCTTTGCACACACTATTCTTCACATTGAGAGTCGTGTTGTGTGCGTATGCCCGGACTTCGATCCGTGGTTTTCATTTCTGTCAATATATATATATATATATATATATATATATATATATATATATATATGTTTATATATATGGACTAACATTATCGAGTTATGCCTCGATTGAGCCTGAACTTATGTTCTAACATTTACTTGCTTTTTATATATATATATATATATATATATATATATATATATATATATATATATATATATATATATATATATACTTATATATATGAACTGTTGTTCGGATTATGTCCTATGAGCTTGGATTTTATATCCGGAGCGTTTACTACTTATATATATATATATATATATTTTTACATTTCCCGTTTAGCAGTGTCACATCACTAGGTCAATGTGCAAACCTTTTCTCGGTTGCGTTGGTTCAACCAGTTAAAAATACCAACTAGCGACTCTTACAGTCAAATCGTCGACATATACATGTCGGACCTTTTTTAGTTGTTTTTTCAAATAAATCTCACATAACATGAGAACACCAAAGAACAAGAAACGAAAAGGGACAAATAAAAATCCCGACGTCGACATATATATATTTACAACTTTTATATATATAACTACTTAAAGCTTTCATACAAACTGCAACATCATGTGAGCCTATGAATCATGTGATCACAGATTCATTCTCCTGAATCTAGATTCAGTTCCCGTGATGGACATTTTTGGCTGTAACCAACTTGTAAATTATTCATGGCGTTTGAATTTCCTTAGATGGCTCTCATGTCCACAAGGAATTTGGCACTGCTATGTATCTTATTTTCCTGAATATGCCTCGTATCCCAAAAAATAAAAGCAATCCAGTCGAATACACATAATAAAATGGAGATATCAAAGGCCTCAATTACTATTAAGCATAAGGGTTTGAAAAACCTCTTTTACAAAACATCACTGATATATCTTGTTAAAAACTGAACTTTTATACAACATTCAAACCCTTTGTATATAGGTGAAAACGAGATATATCACTACTTCCAAATAATTATACATTGACCACACACATACACACACATTCATATAATAGTTTAATTTGAAAAGTGGCGGTCACCATGGTATCACGGATATCGGGGGATGCCTAACACCTTTCCTCCGCATAATCAAGCTCCCAGACCCTAACGAATATCGGTTTCACAGACTAGTTAAGAAATATTACATCACCAGGTTAATGTGCAAACCTTTTCTCGGTTGAGTTGATGCAACCATTTAAAAATACCAACTGGCGACTCTTACAGTCCAATCATCGACATATACATGTCGGACCTTTTCACAACTTGTTTTTTTCAAACAAATCTCACCTAACATAAGAACACCAAAAGACAAGAACAAAAAAGGGATAGTAAAAATCGTGACGTCGACATTGACTATTCCACTGCCGTTCAATCCGGCTCATATGTGAAGACAGCCATTTCATGCTGCATATTGGTCAACTCCTTAATGCTCATGACAGTCATAGATGATTGTTCCTCCCTAAACTTCACTTCACCCATTGGCACGAAGAATCGTTCACCACTTGAATTATCCACTAATTTGCCTTTCTCATCAAACTAAAATTGTTCAATGTGCTCTAGTGGCCCCTCTAGGGTTTCAACAATCGTGAGTGTGGTTTCCAAATTTTCATTAGTTTGACAATACAACCACTCGTAATCCTCTCTTCTCCATCTTTATACGCCACAGGTAGGTTAATAGGTACTTCAACATCTCTCTCAGCAACTTTTTCAGACTCATCGCCTTTTCCTTGTGTCCCCACCATTTAATGCTCTACAACTTCATCGTTGTGATTAGTTATAACCGGTAGATTGCCTTGTGGTGGATTTGTGATGGCATTGATGAGTTGTCCTAATTGACTCTCGAGGCTCTGCAATGAGGCGTCTTGGTTCACCATTCGAACCTCATTTCTCTCTATAAAGTTGGTAAGAAGCTCTTCAAGCCTTTTATCTTCTTCTCTTTTTAAGTATATAGAAGGGCTCTCATCGGTTTGAAATATTACCTCATATTGCAGTGGAGACTGATATTCAAATTTTATCTGATATGAAAATTTTGGATCATGATATTGCTCTTGACTGTAGTCCCAAGAATTTGGATAACCCTGACAATCTAGATGATAGTGAGTCATTTCATTGTCAGCTCTTTCCTGACAGTAGGCATTCTGAGTGGAATCACACTCAAGATTGTCAGAAAACCTCAAGAGATTTGAAATTTGATCTTGCAATCGCTTAAGTCCTTCTTCCGATCTTGGTTGTACCATCCTCTCAAAAGGCCATTGATAACATTGATCGTCCATAACCTGTAAGCTTAAAAACAAAAAGGAAGATAAAAAAAATAAAAAATATATATATATACGTTCAAATTAAGACCAAATTGATTGAAATCAATATTGGATAATATTAGAATAATAATTCCCCGGCAATGACACCAAAAACTTGTTGCTCGTTTTCACAATCACTAAACATGCATAAGTATACGCGATCTAACAAGTAATACGGTGATAAGAAAAGTGTCATACCCATGAGGAACTATCACTAATATTTACTAAATACCAACTTTGTATTGCTTAAGTCTTATTCGAATAGCAGAAATACAGATGTGTAACGAATCTAGTTATATCTAATTATCAAAGCAAGTAAATGGATAATGAATGGTATCGAAGGTGTTACAAGCTAAGGTCATAACTTCACCCCACACTGGCATTTTATCAAACACCTGGTGTGCTATGTTTCATAAAACTTCTTACCCTTCTCTATTTGGTCTTAGTAGTCACAACAGTTTGTCGACCGAGAACACATAAGTGCTCATACACTTCTTTCGAGGTGTGTACAAACATATCCTCTCTAGATCCACTCGATAGGGAATAGAATAGAAAAGAACATCCAAGCTAGGCAATAATCTTACACATGTCTATGCGAATTAACCATAACAAGGATTTAAAGCATAAGTTCTCAATGAGGTCACACATAGTGCACATATATATGTCTATAATATACACAAATTAGGCAATCGAATCAAGTCGACAACTCATAATCACATGCCAATATATTAAGGTGTAATACTACAATCCTTCTTTCAATATCATCTAGATTACCAAAATCATCGCTAATTTCTTAGCAAGAATCATTAAGCATAAATATATTGAACCAAACCATATGGTGCAAACCAAAGAGATAAGACATTCCAAATTAACAAAGGGTTCCATTATAACCTTAGAGCCAATAATTAATCCATAGCTCTTGAACTAAATATAAGTAGCAATAAAAATAACATTTATGGATTACAAAATCAAAGAAAACAAATGGATAAGAATAAACTCTGTCAAAGCTCTCCAGTCTCCAAGAATTCCAATCCATTCAAGCTTTCAAATCCATGTTCCTAATTGCTCTTGAGCTCCATAAAATCCCAATCATTTCTCTAATCTATCTAAACTATATTTATAAATTTTACCTAATAAAAAATGGGTATCAGAGAGAGAGAGAGAGAAACTAGTTCCCAAAGGGGGAATATCAGATGTCATGCAAAGAGGTTTCCCCTTTAACATATAACACGTGTTTTTCATAAAGCAAGGTCAGATCTAGATCTTTTCTGTCTGGGAATCGGAGGTGACGCAGCAGCATCAAGATTAAGCCTTGGAACGGCGCTGCAGTGCTGAGTCATCATAAAAAGATCGGAGGTGGCACTTTAGCTCTAGTTTATAAAGGAACTGGGGTGTTATAGCATCGAGATGATGTCACAGTTAGTCAGGTGGGGGCACTGCAGCACCAGGTTTAGGCCTGGCATAGGCGTTGCAGGACCGGTGTAGAAAAATTAACATTTTTGCCCTTATAAGATGGAAAAGACCTAATAAGCCCTGCAATAAATAGGTTAAGCAAAATAATACCAAAATAATATAAAATCTATATAAACTACAAAGATCAAGCAACTTCTTAAGCAATAAAGGATACAATTCGCGGGTATAAATCCCATTCATCAATAGTCTTATGATATGGCTCTACATATGTCTTCATCCACTGGTAGCCGGTTTGAGCATACCTCACCCATGTTGGTGGCCTTTTCTTTGAGATCTTAGTATGACAGTTTCTCTTCCCCTGATCAGGCAGTTGATAAGTTGTTGAGGCACTCTGTGACCCTCCTGATGTTTTAGGTTCCGTTGGGCTTTGTAGAGGGCATGCTAGATCATTGGATACTAGAGAGACATGTGTTCAGATTTGATATTCATGAATTGACTCCCACATTGGAGGAGTATGAGCATTTTATAGATTTGCCTTTGGATCAACCTTGTTGTTAGTAATATGAACCGACAGTTTATGACATTGATAGGCTTAAGGCGTAGAGTTTCCCTAGACGAGATTACCTCGGGGCATGTGGTGTTTATAGACTTCTTGATTGACTAATTTGGGTTATTGGACCGTTATCTATGATACTCCTTAGACTTCATCATTTCTGAGGGTGAGTGGCATACTTCCCCCGTAGATATTTTCTTGATGTGTATTGTGGCCTATTTATACATTCCGTTATACATGGACTATCTGGATATCGGTGTGATTATGGCAGTATGTGCTCTCAGGGAGGGTCATATCATCTTGCTGATGATCTTGGCAGAGACCTTGAGGTCGGCCACATTTTTCCATACCAATTCTATGGGGTTTTTAGAGGTAGTGTTGTCTTATTGTACGTGTGGTTTATGACACACTTTAGAGCGATAGACACCTTTAGATGTTATGGGTATTATTTTACTCATTAGATAGCCATGTCTTATTCCTTTCAGTCGGCTGAGTGTACAGATGCAACATCCTGGTTAGCTTTTTTGTCAGGGATTGAGGATCCTTTTGCTATTTTGCCTTATTTAGGACTCAGCTCTCCCTACATCTTTATTACTCATACAGTTGGCATAGAATATATACCCCTAGCTGGTTGGAGAGGGGTGACCACATATCATCCACTGGCTGTTATGGGACAATTTGATCAGTTTCAGGATATTCATCCCTTTAACGGGGCATTAGGTCAGCGATTGTTAGCTCGACTTTTGTCAACAGAGGATTTAACCAGGATTTATGATTGTTGGACTCATCGAGAGAAGGTTGCCTTTTTGAATAGTCATTCAGGTCGTTCTTTAGAGTATTTTGCATGGCTGGAGGTAGAGATTGTATCAGCTAGGGTTGTTTCCTCAAAGCTGAGTATTGATTCTGAAGATGGGGAGCCTATGGAGGACCTTAATTCTCTCATCGAGGATAAGCTATTTGCTGGTTTGATAAGAGCTCTAGTTGATTCCCCCAGTATTCCCACTATTCTGGCTCCACCTTCTGTAGAGTATTTTAAGTAGATGTTGCATCTGATGACATTTGACAGGGATCAAGCTAGGGCCTTAATGTTGACAGCTCTTTCTGGTAGAGTTACTGCTTTTATTGAGAGAGATGATGCCCTAGCTAGTAGGGATACCACTATTATTGAGCAGGATGAGGCTCGATCATCTCGGGATGCAGCTGTTGTTGAGCAGGATGAGGCTCTAGCTACTCGGGACACTGCCCCTACAGATAGTACTACACTTGGATCGTATATTCCTAGCATTATTGCATAAATGAGTGCATTCATAGATGAACATGGTAGCTCTACGTAGATGGTCGTAGATCTCCTGGATTGTATGGACTCCTTGGGGTGGGAGCTCATAGATTCACCTCCATCTTCTGAGAGGGATGACAAGCTGGACTTGTTGGCTCGCTTGTCCATGGGTTTATAGATTAGCTTTTATTTTCTTGTATAGATTAGGTTAGCCAATTTTGTCGTGTACAAGACACATTGTATATATCAAACAGTATTATATGGCAAGGAAATATATTTTGATTCACTTCCCTTTTAGATATGCCTTGTTACTTGTTTGATAGTTTCCATTTTCTTCATAACTTGTTATCTTGATGTATTCTGAACTCCTCCTTGGTGGATGGACATTGAGGTGTCCCATAATCTTGTAGAATGGATTGTTGATCTTTTGGTTTCCCATTTATTTGGTGTTTTGGGACTAGTTTTTGAATGTGGTTGAGGTTTGAACAAAGGATTTTGGCTTTACTCTCTGAGGGCTTGACCGCACCATAGATGGTCCCCGATTTTCTCCCATTGATAAGGGGAGACTAGGTAGTTCCATCTCTGTGGCTTGGTTTTCCTTTTTGAGGGTTTGACCGCAGACCATAGATGGTCGCTAGTTTTCTCCCATTGATGAGGGGAGACTGGGTAGTTCCATCTTTATGGTTTGAGCCCTAGAGATTTGGTTTGACCACACCACATATGTTCACCTGTTTTCTCCCATTGATGAAGAGAGACCAGGTAGTTCCATCTCTATGGTTTGGCTTGAAAAGTTGAATGGGTGTTCACAGAACCATTGAAAGGGTTTCGTGATTTTTTTTGAGGTTAGATCGCACCATAGTTGGTTGCCTACGTACTCCCATTGATGGGGAGATCAGGTCTGCGTAGTTCGAGATTAACCTGAATGGTTTGAAAGTTATACGCAGTGAAGGGTTTTTTGGATTTTCGTAGAGGTTAGATCGCACTATAAATGGCTGCCTATGTACTCCCGTGTCTGGGGGAGTTCAGGTATTCATAGTTCGAGCTTGACCTGAATGGTTTGAAAGTTATACGTAGTGAAAGGTTTTTTGGATTTTTGCAGGGGTTAGATGTTAGGTTTGTAATATTCATAAACACAATCAAATTGCACAAAATAAGCGAAAGCATGGAAAATCAGAGTTTTAAAATTTTACAAACCATGTACCCGGATCATCCTTTATGCACAATTATTAATTAAACGAAAAGATAAAGAATAAGAATCATACCCTTGAAGATTCAACCTTCCTCAGGTACAAGTTCACCTCCAATCTTTTTTGCGTTCAACTTGAATCCACCAGGTTTGGTTCCTTCCTTTGATCAACGTTAGCCACCCATATTTTTGGCCTCTAGAGGTGATCCACCAAGGAAGAACAATGATTCGGGAAGATGGGTATTTGGCAAAACCCTAGTTTTTCTATCTCTCATAGAAAATGGTGTACTCTCTCAACTATTGGAATTACATATTCTATGAAAACGTCAATAACTTCACCCATAATAAGACTTCTCTTATTTATAGATGTAGGCAACCCTCCTTAATAATTAAGGAATTGGGTTTTATTTTAATTAATTAAACTCCTTTAATTAATTAGGCTCCTAATCTTATTAGAAATAATTAATTAAATTTTTTAATTATTTAGCCTCCTAATCTTATTAGGAATAAATGAGAGTACTAATATTAAATTAATTTTCAACTCTTTATAAATTAAAATAATAATAATTGTAATAATATTAATAAGACTCCTCTTATTAATTTATATATTTAATATTTTTAAAATACTAAATAATAAATATTAAGCTATTTAATTTATTCTATCACCATAGATTAAATTAAATACACTTAACATATTATCATGATTATGCCAATAACTTCTTAAATAATTATTCTTCATTTTATGATGTGACCCTTTAGGTTCTCCATATTAAACCGGTTGTGAATAAATCAATTAGAACAATTCTAATCTTATTTAAATAAATAAATTAAACTATTAATTTATTTTAAAAAAATAATATTTATTCTACAATAGGGATAAGCCTCCCTAGCGATTAACGACTTTTCAGATAATATAGATTTCAACATTAATCATAAAAGAATACTTGAGTAAATAGTTATCGTACAATGCAATCCTTCCACCATACAATGTCCCAATTAAATATAAGACATGGAATTATTGTCGAGTCTTATTTTATTTAATTATATGTTTTTCGACTCTTAAATGCACAACTCCAAATAATGCAAATTAGAAACTCCTTTCTAATTTCATTCTGCCTTGGCCAAGGACTACTGGGTTGTCATTTATCGAATTACGTAGGACATTTCTCTTCTTTTACTAGAAGTGGTAGATTCTTTATTGATCATACATTATCTCCATGTACAGCTTATTATACCCAAGCATACCCTTTAATATACCCTAAGGGTCTTAAGGAATAAGTCAAAGTATAACTCATCATACACAAGATACTATGATGATCTCAAGTCCAAGGATCACTTGTACTACTATCACTACAGGAATTCCTGTTAACAGACAATTAAAACCCCATTACGTATTCCTTAGCGAGGCACGTTCAGTGAACTTATTCTCTAATAAACAAATACATACTTGCTTTAATGTCTCCACATAAATGATCATGATATCAATCATCCTCATCCAATGAGCAAGCAACGTATGTACCAATCTATTCGAATTCACTAATCCCCAATTTAGTAATCCAACGATTGGGAACTATTTTAGTTTTAAGCTTTCTAAGAATTTAGATCTCATTAGAATGATCATCATCATTATTCTAAAAGCATTGCTTAAAACTATGGGTTTATCACATATTATAAAGCAGCATCATGTAGATAATTAAAAGCCTTTAATAAATTAATACTTTTTATTAATAAATGAATAAGATTGTTACAAAGTATATGCTTTATCATCAAACATGATTGGCTTGTGTGCATACTACTTTCAATCTCCCACTTGCACTAAAGCCAATCGTCATGGTATCTCATACCCTTCTTCTCTAAGTGACGATTATCCTGCTGTTGGATAAGCTTTAGTTAAAGGATATGTAATGTTGTTCTTGAGAGTCCACTATCTCTATAATGATTTTCCATCTTTCAATGATTTCTATAATCAAATGAAAGTGCCACAACACATGTTTAGATCCAAGATGAGACTTAGGAACTATTCCTAGTTCTGTACTAAACTATTCCTCCAAACAATCAACTTGTTGCTTCATTTACAGCTATATACTTTGTCTTTATCACTAAACTAGCAACTCTTTATTGTTTGGAACCTTTCCAATTCACTGCACCACCGTTCAAGGTAACGCTTTACCTTAAAGTGGATTTCTATCGTCTTGGTCTGTCTGAAAAACTTGAGTCTGTTAAGCCCTCTAGTTTTAATTCAGACCCACCATGTATATGATCACATCCTTAGTGTCGGTTAAGTACTTTAAGATGTTTTTCACTGACTCGTAGTGAACTTCTCCAGAATATAACTAATCAACATCAGGTCTCGCATATTTCATTGCATACATGATAGTTACTCATGCGATCTCTCTTTTATGAGTCTTTGGGGACTATTAAGAGAGATACTCTCCATGGCTCATCAACATGAGACAACTCTTGGAGTTTGCCATGCTAAACAACTTTAGCATCAAATGAATATACATTCCTTGGGTTAAGTCGAGCATCCTCTTAAATCTATCTATATAGATTTGTATCCCCAATTAAGATACTCTTCCCAAATTATTCATGGAGGAATGTTTAGAAAACTTCATCTTTACTAATTGTAGCATTGGTATGTCATTCCTTATCCGTAGTATATCAACATATAATACTAGGAATGTCACGACGCTCCCACTGACCTTTTTGTACACACTAGGTTCATTCTTTTTTCTGATAAAATCAAACTCTTTTGATTTGCTTCATCAAAACGAATGCTCCATTTTTGAGAAGCTTGCTTCAATCCATTTCTCTGAGTGTCTACAACTCTTACCTCATCGTATGTAACTGGATCATCATCTTCTATGATACGTACCTCATCATTATCATCCATGATGAATCCATACCTCCCAGGTATCTTTGGTACTATTCCAGATTTACGATTTGCTTGTGGTATAATAGTTCTATCTACATGTTCCTCTTATTTGACTTATAGTGTTTTGTGGTTCTTGAACTCTTCAAGATCTATTATCCTCCCACTAGCCCCTTTAATGATAAACACATTTATCTTAAAAGGTTGCGTGTTTCTCAACAAACACCTTTTGCTAAGTAGGATTATAGAACATTTACCCTAAACTTACTTTAGGATGTCCCACAAATCTGTACTTGTCAAATCTTGTCCCAAGCTTATCCTTTGAAACCTTTTCACATAAGTTGGACAACACCTTATCTTAACATACTTAAGATTAGGAATCCTCCCTGTCCATAACTTTTATAGAGTCTTGGGACTAGATTTTGAGGTTGCCTTTTCGTAGATATGTAGCCATTTCTAGGACATTATCCCATAAGGATACTGAAATGTCGATAAAATTATTATGGACCACACCATGTCCAATAAGGTACGATTTTTCCTTTTAGATACATCAATCAATTATTACATATCAGTAGGCGTCCATTATGAGAAAACCATTTGAGATGATCTAGAAACTTATTGCACAAGTATTTATTCCTTTATCTAATCAAAGAATCTTAATACTTTGCCAATTTGTTTCACTTCTGAATTCTTTGAACCTTTTAAATAATTCACACTAGTATTTCAAGAGATACACACATTCAACTCTTTGAATGATCATCTCCTTTTCTTATACTAATTTGTTTAATATGCAAAATTATTTTCACGTAAGTCAAGTATACAAAATCCATTAAGTGATATTCCAGTTCTAAACAAAACATTATTATTATAAATAGAACAATAATTGTTCTTAAATATAATAACAAAGATTTCATTGTCCAACAATAAAATGGAAATAATGTTTCTAATGAGAACTGGAATACAATAACAACTTATTGACTAAATAGATTTGCCCGTAGACAATGCTAAACTATAAGTTTCTATGGCTAATGCAGCAACCTTGACTTAAAGAAAAATTTATTTTAAATCATGAAGAAAATTGTATTTGTAACCGAAGCTTCACTAAGCTTCTTCTAGTTAGCTCTGCAAGATGCTTCTCGTAATTTCTTTTCTAGTGTCCTGGCTTATTGCAGTGGAAGCAAACTCCTTTGCTATCCGTATCAGTTTTGTTCTTATTATCCTTTATTTTTACCTTTCTATTTACCTTCTTTGAATCGTTCTTCTTTTCAGAAGATCATTTGGCCCCTACCAGTAAGACATGGTCTTTCTTGGTTGGAAAGTGACTCTCATCATTTTTTAACATGTTAAGCAAATCAGCGAAGCTGATATCTAGCTTGTTCATATGAAAAATTCACAACAATTGTGAAAGGAGTCCAGGAGTGAGTGCAAGATCAAATCTTGGCTCAACTATCCATCAATGACAAAACTCGTTGTCCTAATTGATTAATCAAATTGATTATGTTAAGGACTTTTATCTGTACAATAATGTCATCGGTCATTCTAGATCAGAAGAGCTCCTTAGATATCTGATATCTATTAGTCCTACTTTCCTCACAATCCACTACTTGACGTGCATGAGTATAGTAGGAGCATCCATAGTTTCATGCTGACGCTGAAGCTCGTAACTCATGGATGCGAGCATGATGCATTGAGCCAACTGTGCATCATCTTGCCACTTTCTAAAAGTAGCAATCTTTCCTCAGAGGCATTGTCAGCAACCATTGCAGGGGTAGGCGTATTAAGGACATAAGATAGCTTTTCAGCCGTGAGAACTATTCTCAATTTCCTTAACCAATCCATTTAATCCGGTCCTGTTAAATAGCATCTAATATACTTTACATTGATAGTAATTTAGACATTGTAAAATTCTATAAATGAATTTGTAATTAACAACATTTTAACATACATTCTTTATCAAAATAAATTAGGTCTTGTTTTAAATTGGTATCTCCCACAATTTTCTTCAAACTATATTACCCTCAATTTATATAGTTTGGCGATATCTAATTAAAGATATGCTAGTGAGAATAAGGATCCCATTTCAAATATATATAGACTTGTGTGTGCACAACAAACTATATATAAATAAATAGGTAGACAACTCATGTCAATTACATCAACTATGCCACTCCTTGTATTTTGCCTCTTAAATCATAATGGTCAAGTGTGTGCACATCCGAAATAAAATGATTTAAGTTATGTCAGACCCAACATTTCTATATAAGTGAAGAGAAAACTACAGCCCTTATGTGTGCACAACAAAGCAGTAATGTTCAATTCCTTATAAACATCATATGTAATAAAAACAACATCTCAAATATTTAATATTTGCCTTGTGTGTGCACAACAAACTCATATTAAATATTCAATACTCTATTGTTTCTATCATGCTATAAGGCAACATTCGATATTCCAAATATCTTTAAACGTTACAACTTAATATAAAATAATTTGAGGGGATTGTTATTAATTTGTCTCATCTTGTTTAGCGCGCATGCACACACACACACACACACACACACACACACACACATATATATATATATATATATATATATATATATATATATATATATATATATAAAAATACGCGTCATATTAATTAACATGCAAAGCATGTTTACATACTATAATATATATATATATATATATATATATATATAGTATAAGCATGCACATATAGAATACTATATTCTACCCGGATTGATTATGGACTTCATTCTAGTTTGGTTCACTAGCTAGAGCCACCAAGTGAACCAAAAAGTCAAACCTAGGGTGCAAGAATTAAATTTAAATATAACTATTACATTTAAATCCCGGGCTCCATTACAAACGGGTCTTCAAGCGCTCGTTACTCCTTGATCTCCAATTCTTTAAAATTAATTCTAACTATTCCTATTACAAAACTATTTAAAATAAATAGAAACCTTGAACAACAGTCAAGGGGAAGTACATAGGATGGAGTTAGAATTTACATTAAGAAAAAATTAGAGAAGACGATGTACGCATACCCCATTTAATAAAACTCATACATTCATGCATCTAACTAAAATAAAATTCAATCACATTGGTCAAATAGTTCATAATCAATCACATTTATTATCATACACATCTACATATGCATCAATAAATTAATTCATCTCATGAATAATAAACATTCAATATATATATATATATATATATATATATATATATATATATATATATATATATTGATATCATTTAATGGGCAAATTTAGTTAGTATAAAATTTAATTTTGAATCAAAATAAACTCTTTTATTTTAATCCAAATTTAAATCAAAATAAATCTGTTATTTTAATTTATCCAATTTTGAATAAAATAAACTATTTATTTTAATCAAAATTTTTAATCAAAATAAGTCATTTATTTTAATTAATTATGGAATCCAATTCTAAGTGAAAAAAATAAATAAAACTCCTTTATTAAAGGAAACACGAATTCTCTTTCCTATTCACAAATAAACTCCTTTATTTTGAATAATATGAAATTTTATTCCATATCTAAATAAACTCCTTTATTGAAGGAAAGATGGATTCACTTTCCTATTCACAAACAAACTCCTTTATTTTGAATAATATGAAATCTTATTTCATATCTAAATAAACTCCTTTATTTAAGGAAACATGGAATCCAATTTCAACTACAATTAGTTATCATGGAATCTAATTCCAACTCTAATTAGTTAGCATGAAATTTAATTTTAAAATTAAAATAAACTTTTATTTTAAGATTAAAATAAATATTTTATTTTAATTATAAAATAATTAAGAATATTATATATATATATATATATATATATATAACGTGATGCCCATCCTTACATTTTATCAAAGAAATCCTACCGCAAACATATTATAAATATAATAGTTATCATAGTAATCAATCTTGGGTAACTTTTGAATATAATACCGTAGTATATATATATATATATATATATATATATATATATATATATATATATATATATATCATAGTAACATTTGAATCACTGGACTCACCGATGTACTTTAACACGATATTTACTTTAGATAATATATATATCTCAGTATATATTTAATGGAAGAATCAAATCACCACAATTATGTGATTCACGAAAATATATATACATATATATTATATATGATAGCTCGTACTTGTTATCAAACTGATCTTCAAAACAATGATCCCATATATATTTAATAACATGATTAACCACGGACAGTGACAACGGCAAAACAGATTTCATAATTTTTTAATTTTTTTTAAAATTTTTATACAACAAAATTATGCCTAATTAAATTATTCTAAACACATCAACATACATATCGAATCTTGAACTATTAGTAATTCGCATAAAAGTTTGGCTCTGATGCCACTGTTAGGTTTGTAATATTCATAAACGCAATCAAATTGCACAAAATAAGCGGAAGCATGGAAAATCAGAGTTTTAAAATTTTACAAACCATATACCCGGATCATCTTTTCTGCACAATTATTAATTAAACGAAAAGACAAATAATAAGAATCATACCCTTGAAAATTCGATGTGACGCCCCCAAAATAGGTATACATCAACCATCTTGAGTCGTCAAATACATGGTACAAAATTCAAATACAACTTAATTATTCAACAGTCGTGTAAAATACGACAAAACATAGCTGAGAGTTTAAACAAGAATAATGTCATCTAGACAATATCCACACTCAATGGTGTCCTCATTACAATTATTATCATACTATTCTGTAAAATAGTGAGGACTACTAAAGCCATTTATCTTGGACCATCACTCCATTCTCCGACTCGTCCCAGCTATATTCTCATATTCTGAAGAGAATAATGAAAGAAAGGGTGAGCTCAACTAGCCCAGTAAGAAATATTAAGACTAAGATATTGCAGAATAAATTATCCTTAGCCTTCAACAGTATAACAATAGATAGAATACAATAGACAATAAGTTTTAGATCAACAACTGCAGTGAAAATAAGCAATCCATTAGAAGAGTTAAGTAGAGCATAAAATATACTATCTTCTATGATTTAAAAAGTTTTTCATCAACTTTATCGATGAGACTCAGCTTAATAAATAAAATCGAATCATCCCTGCACCACGACCAAGG
Organism: Panax ginseng; assembly: GCA_020205605.1. Classification (NCBI taxonomy): domain Eukaryota; kingdom Viridiplantae; phylum Streptophyta; class Magnoliopsida; order Apiales; family Araliaceae; genus Panax; species Panax ginseng. The sequence goes on from CM035144.1 coordinate 88,614,775, forward strand.
ATATTCATGTAATCATCAATGGTCATGATTATAACGAATAATCCCTGGTTATAATCATACCAATAACTGTCCATCAATGAACTACAGGCCAATGAGGACTTTTATCACATCATTCGTCACATTACGGTCATAATTATACCGAATAATCCCTAATCATAATCATACCAAGTCCATCTATGCACGTAAGCCAAAGATGACTTTAATCACAATATAAGCATGAGGATGATGACAATGACATAATAATTCAATAAAACAAGTTCAAGGATAAATTTTAAAGATTTATAATTTAATTTATCAAGGAATCAATAACGTCCAAATTGTCAACATGATACTGCTTAGTAGAGTAAAATTCAATAATAATATTCATGTACCAAAAATAATTTGTACAGAAAAAAAATATATTTTTCGAGTGAATAATACCCCGTTAAGAGTACCCCGACACAAAAAGTACCCCAAATACCCGAGTGAAGGATACTAGAGTGAATAATAATCGAGTGAATAGTAACTCGTGAGTAGTACTCCGGAACGAAAAGTGCCCCTAATACCCGAGTGAATAATACTAGGGTGAATAGTAATCGGGTGAATAGTAACCCGTGAATACTTACTCGTAACAGAAAAATACCAAAGAAAATGATATTTCATGACGAGTACCAAAGAAATGATATCCTAGATGAGTATAATAGAATATACAAAACTGCAAATGGATTTTCATCCATCATGCGGTAATCCACGCAGACAGATCATTTCCACAATTTAATAAATAATGAATACGCATGATCTTTCACCATGCATGCGGTAGTCCACATGCATGAGTTATTCCAATGTAATAATAAAGAATGGAATAACAAAAGAATTCACCAGCATACGCGATAGACCCTTGCAGACATGTTCTTCCAACATAATAATAAAGAATGGAACCAGTCATGCGTGCGAATCAAATGCATGCATGAATATTCCAATGTAATAATAAAGAAACGGAACGGTCATGTGTAATCCGCACTGATAGGATATTCCAATAGAATAATAAAGAACGAAATAACAACAGAATTCACCAGGTATGCGATAAACCGCACAGATAGGTAATTCCAACAGAATAATAAAGAATGGAATAATAGAAGAATTTCACAATGTATGCGGTACTTCGCATAGACAAGTTATTTCAACATAATAATAAAGAATGGAATAACATTTCCTAAGAGTATTGAAAGAAATAACTCTCTTCAAGAATACAAAAAAATAATACCCCTTACCTCAAAAGAAGACTGGATACTAGAATAGTGAGGTAGCAGACTTCTCTTCTTCTTCTCTCTATAATTTCTCTCTAAAATAATTGCTCTATAGCTTTAGTGAATTGGTGAAAAATAATGAAGGAATGAGCTTCTATTTATAGGAAAATATAGTTTCGATAATTGCACGTTTTGGGGCTCAAAATATTATAGTATAATACCTTCCTCTTTTTCTTCATTTTTAATTTAGTCTTGCAAGTATTATCAAACTTGCACCACCTCCCCTAATAGTAAATCATGTGAATCAATAGTAAATCATGTGACTCAATAGTTCTAAACATGTGAAAAAATTAATTATAGTATAGTACCTTCAACTATACCTCCATTTTTAATTTAGTCATGCAAGTATTATCAAACTTACACCACCTCCCCTAATAGTAAATCATGTGAATTAATAATAAATCACGTGACTCAATAGTTCTAAACATGTGAAAAAATTAATTATAGTATAGTACCTTCATCTATACCTCCATTTCTAATTTAGTCATGTAAGTATTATCAATTTTGTACCAACTCCCTTAATAGTAAATCATGTGAATCAATAGTACACACATGTGAACACATAGTTATAAGCATGTGAATTAATATCAATTAATTGCTCATTTATCCGGTTAATTACTCGATTGGTCAATATAACTTCCAGACATTAATTATCATCGAAATAAATGTCAATTTCCACTAACACTAATAATCCCAACGCAATGGAACTATCAATTTCATCTTTAATCAACACGAACTTATTCATCATTAATATTATAACTCATAATATTTAACAACCAGGTTGTTCCCAGGAAAGAGGGGGCTTTCCGATAAGGATTTCTTCTTATTGGTGCGCAATTAGATGACCTAACCTCTCCTTGACAAAACTTCTAAACATTGTCAATATTGCAAATAATAATATGAATAATTGTGTCATCTCAATTATTGATTTAATAATATAAAATATTGTCACAATAATTGAATAAAATTGAGTAACTTCTCACGTAAGCATCAATAATCAATATCGTGTGCTACTATGCAACCACACGTATTACTGTACTTTTACTACCGGGTATTTTATGACAACTTGCTTACTTTGAAAAATTTTCATATATCACCCTTAACTTTAAACTTTTATCAATTCGAACTTTTTTCCAAAATAGAAAAAATTGAATACTTTTATTTCATAAAATTCGGGATCTCATAATCTACCCTCTTTATGAAATTTCGCCCTCGAAATTTACGTACCTGGTAGTTCGAAGAGCTGAGAATACCTTGCTTTCTTTTTGGATTGTACCTTTCCGGTTATTTCCTTTCTATCATGATTTTCCCATTTATCATCTCCTGTATTTCAGATATCATTCTAGAATATAGTTTCAAAATAAGGGTTAATTGACATAACACAAATTATCCCTATATTATGACCGACCAATTAAATACCAAATAAACTTAGGTAGGTCATACTAGTGAAGGAATTCCTCGTCTCTCCCCTCCTAGTTCTTGTCTCACATCTCAGCCAGGGATCATATCCCTAAGCTTTGATACCAACTATGACGCCCCCAAAACAGGTATACATCACCCATCTTGAGTCGCCAAATACATGGTACAAAATTCAAATACAACTTAATTATACAACAGTCGTGTAAAATACGACAAAACATAGCTGAGAGTTAAAACAAGAATAATGTCATCTAAACAATATCCACACTTAATGGTGTCTTCATTACAATTATTATCACATTATTCCGTAGAATAGTGAGGACTACTAAAGCCATTTATCCTGGACCATCACTCCATTTCTCGACTCGTCCTAGCTATATTCTCATTTCTTGAAGAGAACAATGAAAGAACGGGTGAGCTCAACTAGCTCAGTAAGAAATATTATGACTAAGATAATGCAGAATAAATTATCCTTAGCCTTCAACAGTGTAATAACTGATAGAATACAATAGACAACAAGTTTTAGATCAACAACTGCAGTGGAAATAAGCAATCCATTTGAAGAGTCAAGTAGAGCATAAAATCTACTATCTTCTATGATTTAAAAAGTTTTTCATCCACTTTATCGCTGAGACTCAGCTTAATAAATAAAATTGAATCATCCCTGCACCACGGCCAAGAATATTCATGTAATCATCAATAGTCATGATTATACCAAATAATCCCTGGTCATAATCATACCAACAACTGTCCATCAATGAACTACGGGCCAATGAGGACTTTTACCACATCATTCGTCACATTACGGTCATGATTATACCGAATAATCCCTGGTCATAATTATACCAAGTCCATCTATGCACGTAAACCAAAGATGACTTTAATCAAAATATAAGCATGAGGATAATGACAATGACATAATAATTCAATAAAACAAGTTCAAGGATAAATTTTAAAGATTTATAATTTTATTTATCTAGGAATCAATAACGTCCAAATTGTCAACATGATACTTCTTTGTAAAGTAAAATTCAAGAATAATATTCATGTACCAAAAATAATTTGGACAGAAAAGAAATATATTTTTCGGGTGAATAGTATCCCGTAAATAGTACTTCGGGAATAGTTCCTCGTCAATAGTACCCCAACACGAAAAGTACCCCAAATACCAGAGTGAATGATACTAGAGTGAATAGTAATCGGATGAATAGTAACTCATGAATAGTACTCCAGCACGAAAAGTGTCCCGAAAACCCGAGTGAATAATACTAGAGTGAATAGTAACCGGGTGAATAGTACCCCGTGAATAGTAACTCGTAACAGAAAAATACCAAAGAAAATGATATTTCATGACGAATACAAAAGAAATGATATCCTAGATGAGTATAATAGAATATACGAATCTGCAAATGGATTTTCACCCGCCATGCGGTAATCAACGTAGACGGATCATTTCCACAATTTAGTAAAGAATGAATACGCAGGATCTTTCACCATGCATGCGGTAATCCACACAGACAGGTTATTCCAACAGAATAATAAAGAAAGTAATAACAATAGAATTCACCAGGCATGCAATAGACCACACAGACATGTTATTCAAATAGAATAATAAAGAATGGAACCAGGTCATGCGTAATCCGCACAGACAGGATATTCCAACAGAATAATAAAGAACGGAACCAGGTCATGTGTAATCCACACAGATAGGATATTCCAATAGAATAATAAAGAACGAAATAACAACAGAATTCACCAGGCATGCGATAGACCGCACAGATAGGTTAGTCCAACATAATAATAAAGAATGGAATAATAGAAAAATTTCACCATGTATGCGGTACTTCGCACAGACAGGTTATTCCAACATAATAATAAAGAATGGAATAACAGCTCCTAAGAGTATTAAAAGAAATAACTCTTTTCATGAATACAAAAAAATAATACCCCTTACCTCAAAAGAAGACTAGATACTGGAATAGTGAGGTAGCAGACTTCTCTTTTTCTTTCTCTCTATAATTTCTCTCTATAATAATTGCTCTATAGCTTTAATGAATTGGTGAAAAATAATGAAGGAATGAGCTTCTATTTATAGGAAAATATAGTTTTGATAATTGCACGTTTTGGGGCTCGAAATATTATAGTATAATACCTTCCTCTTTTTATTCATTTTTAATTTAGTCTTGCAAGTATTATCAAACTTGCACCACCTCCCCTAATAGTAAATCATGTGAATCAATAGTAAATCATGTGACTCAATAGTTCTAAACATGTGAAAAAATTAATTATAGTATAGTACCTTCAACTATACCTCCATTTTTAATTTAGTCATGCAAGTATCATCAAACTTGGACCACCTCCCCTAATAGTAAATCATGTGAATTAATAGTAAATCATGTGACTCAATAGTTCTAAACATGTGAAAAAATTAATTATAGTATAGTACCTTCATCTATACCTCCATTTCTAATTTAGTCATGCAATTATTATCAATCTTGCACCAACTTCCCTAATAGTAAATCATGTGAATCAATAGTACATACATGTGAACACATAGGTATAAGCATATGAATTAATAGCAATTAATTGCTCATTTATCCGGTTAATTACCCGATTGGTCAATATAACTTCCAGACATTAATTATCATCGAAATAAATGTCAATTTCCACTAACACTAATAATCCCAACACAATGGAAGTATCAATTTTATCTTTAATCAACACAAACTTATTCATCATTAATATTATAATTTGTTGGGTAAAATCTAATTACGCACAACACGCAAGTATACGTGGTCAATAAGTAATAAAGTGATAAGTTGAGTATCGTTCTAACAGAGAATTATTTAATAAAAATCACCATGTACTAACCCGTAACCAACTCAATCTTATTTAAACGAATGAATTTCAAATTATATAAATTAAACTGCTATTAAATTCCACTAATTAAATTATGACTATGGAGATTTAAGATCACAACTTCACTTATTGCTTCATTTAATTTAACACACTTCTCATCAATTATTCTCTATCCCGAATTGTTAATCAAGAACATTAAAGTAGTATTAACCACCTCTCGATGTACTAATACCGTATTAACGTCAATCCACAATTAAGATAGAAATCCGTTAAACACCTTAATCAACTAACCCACTATATCTCTATGTGAATTACAATTGAAAAAAGTTTAAGAATAAGTTCTCTATCTGATTACATGTGATGTCAAACATATCTCTACCTTAACACTCATCAAGTTTAAGCTATTAACAAAATCCTGAACACATGTTATCATGATTAGATCTAAATCAATACTTCATCTCTCGAGTTCATATAGATTATCACGGTAATTGATGGCCAATCAATTAAACAATTAAGTCCAAATCACAATAGACAATCCTCACGATAGAACATAACAATTGATAACGAAGCATATTAAAATAAACTACACAATAAGATCCATTGTAATCTCAAACAAAGAATTAGTTCATGATTATTGCATTAAAACTAAGAATCTACAATTGAATACACATTAAAAGACAAAGATAGAAGAAGATAAAAAGATAGAATCTATTGTCTGTAGATTTGACACTCCCTCCTTGCTCCTACTTTGAATCTTCAATGGTCTCCAAGTTGCTTTAATCTCCAAAACTCATAATAAATAAGGTTTTTCCCAAAATACTCTAATCTAATCTAATGGAATTCTTCCTGTAACCCCCTCTAATCCTTGTAAATCTCCTCCTTTTATAATCCTCCTTATATGTCTTTGAGTCCTCTTGGGAGTCCTTGAATCAAACAACTCAAACAATCCTTTTAGGACTCAAATTTAGACAAAATCTACTCTTTCTCGCACATAAGCAAACCCCGACTTGTCTTTTTCCTTTGTAAAAATAGCAAGCCCTAGCTTGCTAGTGGCCTCGCTGATTTCATGCTTGGACCCCAAGCCCTGGCTTGCTCCCAAGGTACAAAAGAGCAAGCCCTGACTTGCCCCCAATCTGCCAATTATTTTTCTGCTACAATGTCTTTTGGTAAAACGGCCATAACTTTTGATTCGGGAGGAATTACGGGGCCTGCCACCTATCGAATAGAAGATATCGACGAGCTCTACCACTTTCATTCTTTGAGGTTTGAGAAATAACGAACGGATGAGGGTTGAAATTGGACTGGAAGTGACTGCTATGCAAATGGCCACCCAAAACAATGAAGTTCAACGACGTCCGTTGTTAGAAATGTCATAACTCTTTCATCCGAACTCCGATTGGAATGATTCAAGATGTTCCGGAAAGCTAAGGAAAAGATCTTAAATATAGTCTAAGTTCCAAGCCAAGAACATGAAATGAACATGTAAGCACAAACGATATCCGGATTGCTTTTCTTTGTATTTTCCTACCAATTCTTTGCGATTTCCTTGCTTCTCCTTACCAATAGTCGCTCACACCGCTCCCAAACATATAACCTACAACATGAACACAAAATGTATGAAAAGTAACTAAGACACATGAATATAAGCAACTAATTCAAGTAAAAGATACTGGATAAGTAGGTATAAAACCTACTTATCAAATACCCCCAAATTTAAACCGTTGCTTGTCCCCAAGCAACAAAACATAATTCAATGCAATGCAATGAAATGTAACTAATCTATATGCCTATGAATCCAGCAGTATTGTTAGAATCAAATTGATTCACTCCTACTTAGAGTAATCAAGCAAACACGATAATACTTCATATCAAAACCAATCAACAATTTCCTAGTCAATCATCAAGTCTTAAATTGTTATTATCGGTATAGTGTGTGTGTGTGCTCCACAACAATGTTAATCGATATAAAATCAAATTTAACACATAACAAGTGTCTTGAAGGCATCATACAAATTGTAAACTCAAGAAATCCAAAAACAAGCTAGATCCAACTAAAATCAAATAATTACCAATATCGAGGGTTAACATGGGATACTTATGCTTTATTTTTCATCTACGAGGGCTTTTTGCTCTTATTTCCCATTTTATTAATTTTTTTATATACACATAGCTATGCAATGTCTTATTTTCTTAGCTTTTCAATGCTACCTTAACGAGCTTTCGACCAACGACTCCTGCACTATTAAGACCTTTAGGCGCTAGGTGTAGAGAGACAATCCCTGGGGCATACTTACTCAAGTAACAAAGGCCATAAAACTAGACAAGCACGCCTATGGTGTTTATTCATACTTTTTTCTTTTTTCTTTTTTTTCTTTTTTTATATAGCTTATGTACCCCAAATATTCCCCAAACTTAGGTTCTTGTCTAACTTTAGCCATCACTACTTATTCTTGTCATTCTTTCATTTAAACTAGCATTATCCTTTAGAGTCCCATTATGTATCAATTTAAATTCAATCAATCAACAAGTTGTTTTTCTTGTGCATATCCTTATTATACCGGTTTCAAATGTAAAAAGATTCAATTCCTAACAAGAAATCACATCAAAGCTCTAATAGTCAAGATTATACTTGTCTACTCAATCCCAATCTCATCATTGGCCAAATATAAACTTTTATCAAACAAATTGGAATTGGGTAAAATATAATTACGCACAACACGCAAGTATACGTGGTCAACAAGTAATAAAGTGATAAGTAGAGTATCGTTCCCACAGAGAATTATTTAATAAAAATCACCAAGTACTAACCCGTAACCAACTCAATCTTATTTAAACGAATGAATTTCAAATTATATAAATTAAACTACTATTAAATTCCACTAATTAAATTAAGACTATGGAGATTTAAGATCACAACTTCACTTATTGCTTCATTTAAGTTAACACACTTCTCATCAATTATTCTCTATCCTGAATTGTAAATCAAGAACACTAAAGTAGTATTAACCACCTCTCGATGCACTAATACCGTATTAACGCCAATCCACAATTAAGATAGAAACTGCTAAACACCTTAATCAACTAACCCACTATATCTCTATGTGAATTACAATTGAAGAAGGTTTAAGAATAAGTTCTCTATCCGATTACACGATGTCAAGCATATCTCTACCTTAACACTCATCAAGTTTAAGCTATTAACAAAATCCTGAACACATGCTATCATGATTAGATCTAAATCAATACTTCATCTCTAGAGTTCATATAGATTATCACGGTAATTGATGGCCAATCAATTAAACAATTAAGTCCAAATCACAATAGACAATCCTCACAATAGAACATAATAATTGATAACGAAGCATATTAAAATAAACTACACAATAAGATCCATTGTAATCTCAAACAAAGAATTAGTTCATGATTATTGAATTAAAACTAAGAATCCACAATTGAATACACATTAAAAGACAAAGATAGAAGAAGATAAGAAGATAGAATCTATTGTCTGTAGATTTGACGCTCCCTCCTTGCTCCTACTTTGAATCTTCAATGGTCTCCAAGTTGCTTCAATCTCCAAAACTCATAATAACTAGGGTTTTGATCTAATTTACTCTAATCTAATCTAATGGAATTCTTCTCAAAACTCCTCTAATCCTTGTAAATCTCCTCCTTTTATATGTCTCTTTATATGTATTTAAGTCCTCTTGGAAGTCCTTGAATCAAACAACTCAAACAATCCTTTTCTTGACTCAAATTCGGACAAAACTACTATTTTTTTTCACAGAGATAGCAAGCCCCGCTTGTTATTTTTCTTTGTAAATAGCAAGCCCCTGCTTGCTATGCTATCGATTTCATGCCCCAGACCCCAAGCCCTGGCTTGATATCAAGGCACAAAAGAGCAAGCCCCGCTTGCCCCCAATCGCCAATTATTTTTTTCATTGAACCTCCTCGCTAAAACCGCCATAACTTTTAAACCGGAGGAGTTACGGGGCCTCGCCACCTATCAAATCGAAGTTATCGACGAGATCTACAACTTTCATTCTTTGAGTTTTGAGAAATAACGAACGGATGAAGGTCGAAATTGACTGGAAGTGACTGCTATGCAAATGGCCACCCAAAACAATGAAGTTCAACGACGTCGCTGGTAGAAATGTCATAACTCTTTCATCCGAACTCCGATTGAATGATTCAAGATGTTCCAAAAGCTAAGAAGACGCTCTACAATATAGTCCAAGTTCCAAGCCAAGAACATGAAATGAACATGAAAGCACAAATGATATCCGGATTGCTTTTTTTTTTAGTTTTTCTACCGATTTTTTCATGATTTCCTTGCTTTTTCTTACCAATAGTCGCCACACCGCTCCCAAACATATAACCTACAAAATGAACACAAAATGCATGAAAAGTAACTAAGACACATGAGTATAAGCAACTAATTCAAGTAAAAGATACCGGATAAGTAGGTATAAAACCTACTTATCAAATACCCCCAAACTTAAACCGTTGCTTGTCCTCAAGCAACACAACATAATGCAATGTAATGCAATGAAATGCAACTAATCTATATGCCTATTAATCCAAAGAGTAGATTGATAGAATCAAATCTATTCACTCTACTTTAGAGCAATCAAGCAAACACGATAATACTTCATATCAAAACCAATCAACAATTTCCTAGTCAATCATCAAGTCTTAAATTGTTATTACTGGTATAGTGCGTGTGTGCTCCACAACAATGTTAACTGATATAAAATCAAATTTAACACATAACAAGTCTCTTCAAGGCATCATATGTTGTAAACTCAAGAAATCCAAAACAAGCTAGATCCAACTAAAATCAAACAATTACCAATATCGAGGGTTAACATGGGATACTTATGCTTTATTTTTCATCTACGGGGCTTTTTTGCTCTTATTTCCCATTTTATTTTTTTTTTTTTTGGTATTTTATATACACATAGCTATGCAATGTCTTATTCCCTTAGGCTTTTCAATGCTACCTTAACGAAGCTTTCACCAACGACTCCTGCACCATTAAGACCTTAGGCGCTTAGTGTAAAGACAACAATCCCCTGCTTATTTACTCAAGTAACAAAGGCCACAAAACTAGACAAGCACGCCATGTTGTTTATTCATTTTTTTTTTTTTTTTTTTTTTTTTTTTTTTATATAGCTTATATATCTCAAATATTCCCCCAAACTTAGGTTCTTGTTTAACTTTAGCCATCACTACTTATTCTTGTCATTCTTTCATTTAAACTAGCATTATCCTTTAGAGTCCCATTATGTATCAATTTAAATTCAATCAATCAATAAGTTGTTTTTACTGTGTTATCCTTATTATACCAGTTTCAAACAGAAAAAGATTCAATTCCTAACAAGAAATCACATCAAAGCTCTAATAGTCAGTACTATACTTGTCTACTCAATCCCAATCTCATCATTGGCCAAAATAAACTTAAACTATCAAACAAATTGGACTCATGCAAGATGAACATAGTAACTAACTATTATTTTTTAATTTTTGAATTTTGATTTTTTTTTTTATAATGAACCTAAAACTATATTAACAACATATGCAAAATAACATAACATAAACATGAAACTAAACATGCAATAACGAACTAAACTAAACTCCCCCAAACTTAGCAATTACAATGTCCTCATTGTAAGAATATAGCGGTAAGTAGAAGAGAACTTCCCGTAATCGCCTAAGCGTGAGTTGATGGTATGTATGATGTACATGACGATCATTTTCCTATCCATTGAACCTCCAATACCGCAATGAAGAGACAACGTGGATTAGATTATAAGAGAGCTTAATAAGCAAATTAATTCCTATCTACTAAATAAACTAGTAAAGCATATAAATATAAAAATTCATGGGTTGCCTCCCAGTCAGCGCTTGATTTATAGTCTTTCAGCCTGACTTTGTCTGGTCAATGCTATCCAATTCCTCTTCAAAGTCGAGGAACCCTCCATCCATCGAAAAATAATATAGCTTTTGGTAGGTTCCCATTTGTGATAGCCATTGTATTAAAGTCACCTAGCATGCTTTCTTTAGATAAGAATACATTCAAGAACGTCCAACATCTAGGTGTTTTCTCCATTGTGTCTCATGAATAGATTCTCGCATCGAGGCTTGTCGACACAACAATCTCTTCTTCTATCTTCTCCAAATTCCTCATCACACCATGGTTTCAAGTTGTACTCGCTTTTACGTCACAAGGAGTATTGCCGACGACATGACTACCAATCTGGACAAGGTTTTGCAAATCTAACCGGATTCTTGAACTGTGGAGGAGAAGGCACTTGAGGCATAAATAACATCGGCTCATCATCGCTGGTTCTCATAATTAGTTCTTTACCGCCTTGTTTTCATTATCCCCACGTGTCTCCTCTCTTTTTCAACATCTCGTGGCTCATCCAATTGTAGATTTGGCTCTGCACTTCATTAATCTTTAATCCTCATCATAACACCAATTGTTTTGAGGGAAGCTTGTTCAAGGCTTTGAGTATTTGATCCAATTCGTTCTCGCAGATTTTGCCTTGATATCTCTTGATTCTCGAATCGACCGCTTCTTGATTAATCCTCCTCTCCTCATTTGATGCTATGAACTTGGACAACAATTCCTCCAAATTTGACTTTTTTCTTCTTTTTAATGGAGGTTGATATGAAAATTCGCGTGTATGTTGGATTTGGAGTAGTAGTATTGGTCTTGATAGTTGTAGCTCCATGAAGAATCCGTGATACCCCCAAACTGATGATGATAATTAGCATATGTATAATCGATTGAGGTATTCACCACCATGTTGTCCTCGCCCAAAACTGATGGTGCATCGATGACTTTGATGATTACCAAAGACAATAATCACAAGATAATAATCGCCATCCTTCGACACATTCAATGGGTCATAACGCCCAACTTCCTCGAAAAGTTCTTCAATCATGCCGACATTATGTAAAAGTGTCGCGAAGTCCATCAATCTCCGCTTCCCTTGGTCGAGTCATGTTCGTAGTATGGCCATTGATACGCAAAGTCATCCATGGTATTAAAAAGAGAGAAATATAGAAAGAGAATTAAAATTAAAATAAAAATGTTTAAATTAAGACTAATTTGATTGAAATTAATATTCGCAAAAAGAGATATTAAACTAATTCCCCTAAGAATCTACGCCAAAAACTTGTTGGGTAAAATCTAATTACGCACAACACGCAAGTATACGTGGTCAACAAGTAATAAAGTGATAAGTCGAGTATCGCTCCCACGAGAATTATTTAATAAAAATCACCAAGTACTAACCCGTAACCAACTCAATCTTATTTAAACGAATGAATTTCAAATTATATAAATTAAACTACTATTAAATTCCACTAATTAAATTAAGACTATGGAGATTTAAGATCACAACTTCACTTATTGCTTCATTTAAGTTAACACACTTCTCATCAATTATTCTCTATCCCGAATTGTTAATCAAGAACACTAAAGTAGTATTAACCACCTCTCGATGCACTAATACCGTATTAACGCCAATCCACAATTAAGATAGAAATCTATTAAACACCTTAATCAACTAACCCACTATATCTCTATGTGAATTACAATTGAAGAAGGTTTAAGAATAAGTTCTCTATCCGATTACATGCGATGTCAAGCATATCTCTACCTTAACACTCATCAAGTTTAAGCTTATTAACAAAATCTCGAACACATGCTATCATGATTAGATCTAAATCAATACTTCATCTCTCGAGTTCATATAGATTATCACTAAGAATTGATGGCCAATCAATTAAACAATTAAGTCCAAATCACAATAGACAATCCTCACAATATAACATAATAATTGATAACGAAGCATATTAAAATAAACTACACAATAAGATCCATTGTAATCTCAAACAAAGAATTAGTTCATGATTATTGAATTAAAACTAAGAATCCACAATTGAATACACATTAAAAGACAAAGATAGAAGAAGATAAGAAGATAGAATCTATTGTCTCGAGATTTGACGCCCTCCTTGCTCCTACTTTGAATCTTCAATGGTCTCCAAGTTGCTTCAATCTCCAAAACTCATAATAACTAGTGGTTTTGATCTAATTTACTCTAATCTAATCTAATGGAATTCTTCCAAAAACTCTCCTCTAATCCTTGTAATTCTCCTCCTTTTATATGTCTCTTTATATGTATTTAAGTCCTCTTGGAAGTCCTTGAATCAAACAACTCGAAACAATCCTTTTCTTGACTCAAATTTTAACAAAACTACACATTTCACAGATATAGGCAAGCCCCTACATTGTTATTTTCCTTTGTAAATAGCAAGCCCGGCTTGCTATGCTATCGATTTCATGCCTGTGACCCCAAGCCCCGGCTTGATCCTAAGGCACAAAAGAGCAAGCCCCGCTTGCCCCTCAATCTGCCAATTATTTTTTCATTGAACCTCTCGCTAAAACCGCCATAACTTTAAACCGGAGGAGTTACGGGCCCGCCACCTATCAAATCGAAGCTATCGACGAGATCTACAACTTTCATTCTTTGAGTTTTGAGAAATAACGAACGGATGAAGGTCGAAATTGACTGGAAGTGACTGCTATGCAAATGGCCACCCAAAACAATGAAGTTCAACGACGTCTGCTGGTAGAAATGTCATAACTCTTTCATCCGAACTCCGATTGAATGATTCAAGATGTTCCGGAAAGCTAAGAAGAAGCTCTTACAATATAGTCCAAGTTCCAAGCCAAGAACATGAAATGAACATGAAAGCACAAACGATATCCGGATTTCTTTTCTTTGCGTTTTCCACCATTTTTCCATTCCTTGCTTTTCCTTACCAATAGTCGCCACACCGCTCCCAAACATATAACCTACAAAATGAACACAAAATGCATGAAAAGTAACTAAGACACATGAATATAAGCAACTAATTCAAGTAAAGAGATCGGATAAGTAGGTATAAAACCTACTTATCACAATCTCCCTCCTTATGAAATTTCGCCCTCGAAATTTACGTACACTGTAGTTCAAGAGATGAGAATACCTTGCTTTCTTTTCGGATTGTAACTTTAGGTTATTTCTCTCTATCATGATTTTCCCATTTATCATCTCTCAGTATTTCGAGATATCATTCTAGAATATAGTTTCAAAATAAGGGTTAATTTACATACCACATATTATCCCTATATTCTGACCGACCAATTAAATACCAAATAAACTTAGGTAGGTCATACTAGCGAAGGAATTCCCCGTCTCTCCCCTCCTAGTTCTTGTCTCACATCTCAGCCAAGGATCATATCCCTAAGCTTTGATACCAACTGTGACGCCCCCAAAACAGATATACATCACCCATCTTGAGTCGCTAAATATATGGTACAAAATTCAAATACAACTTAATTATACAACAGTCGTGTAAAATACGACAAAACATAGCTGAGAGTTAAAACAAGAATAATGTCATCTAGACAATATCCACACACAATGGTGTCCTCATTACAATTATTATCACATTATTCCGTAGAATAATGAGGACTACTAAAGCCATTTATCTTGGACCATCACTCCATTTCTCAACTCGTCCCAGCTATATTCTCATATCTTGAAGAGAACAATGAAAGAAAGGGTGAGCTCAACTAGCCCAGTAAAAAATATTATGACTAAGATAATACATAATAAATTATCCTTAGCCTTCAACAGTATAACAACTGATAAAATATAATAGACAACAAGTTTTAGATCAACAACTGCAGCGGAAATAAGCAATCCATTAGAAGAGTCAAGTAGAGCATAAAATCTACTATCTTCTATGATTTAAAAAGTTTTTCATCAACTTTATCACGAGACTCAAATTTTAATAAATAAAATCGAATCATCCCTGCACCACGGCCAAGTATATTCATGTAATCATCAATGGTCATGATTATACCAAATAATCCCTAGTCATAATCATACCAACAACTGTCCATCAATGAACTACAGGCCAATAAGAACTTTTACCACATCATTCGTCACATTACGGTCATGATTATACCGAATAATCCCTGGTCATAATTAAACCAAGTCCATCTATGCACGTAAGCCAAAGATGACTTTAATCAAAATATAAGCACGAGGATGATGACAATGACATAATAATTCAATAAAACAAGTTTAAGGATAAATTTTAAAGATGTCCAAATTGTCAACATGATACTGCTTTGTAAAGTAAAATTCAAGAATAATATTCATGTACCAAAAATAATTTGGACAGAAAAGAAATATATTTTCGGGTGAATAGTACTTTGGGAATAGTACCCCGTGAATAGTATCTCGACACAAAAAGTATCCCAAATACCCGAGTGAATGATACTAGAGTGAATAGTAATCGGGTGAATAGTAACTTATAAATAGTACTCCGGCACGAAAAGTGCCCCGAATACCCGAGTGAATAATACTAGAGTAAATAATAACCGGGTGAATAGTACCCCATGAATAGTAACTCGTAACAGAAAAATACCAAAGAAAACGATATTTCATGATTTAGTACAAAAGAAATGATATCCCATATGAGTATAATAGAATACACTAAATCGCAAATGGATTTTCACCGCCATGCAGTAATCCGTGAGATGATCATTTCCACAATTTAATAAAGAATGAATACACAGGATCTTTTCGCCATGCATGCTATTATTCCACACGCATAAAGTTATTCCAATGTAATAATAAAGAATGTAATAACAAAAGAATTCACCAGCATGCGATAGACCGCATGCATACATGTTATTCCAATGTAATAATAAAGAATGGAACCAGTCATACGTAATCCGCATGCACGGTGATATTCCAATGTAATAATAAAGAACGGAACCCGGGTCATGTGTAATCCGCATGCATGTGATATTCCAAATGTAATAATAAAGAACAAAATAACAATGTAATTCACTGGCATGAGATAGGCAAGATGCAAAAGTTATTCCAATGTAATAATAAAGAATGGAATAATAGTAGAATTTCACCATGTATGTGGTACTTCAGATAGACAAAAGTTATTCCAACATAATAATAAAGAATGGAATAACAGCTCCTAAGAGTATTAAAAGAAATAACTCTCTTCATGAATACAAAAAAATAATACCTCTTACCTCAAAAGAAGACTGGATACTGGAATAGTGAGGTAGCAGACTTCTCTTTTTCTTTCTCTCTATAATTTCTCTCTATAATAATTGCTCTATAGCTTTAATGAATTGGTGAAAAATAATGAAGGAATGAGCTTCTATTTATAGGAAAATATAGTTTTGATAATTGCACGTTTTGGGGCTCGAAATATTATAGTATAATACCTTCCTCTTTTTCTTCATTTTTAATTTAGTCTTGCAAGTATTATCAAACTTGCACCACCTCGCCTAATAGTGAATCAATAGTAAATCATGTGACTCAATAGTTCTAAACATGTGAAAAAATTAATTATAGTATAATACCTTCAACTATACCTCAATTTTTAATTTAGTCATGCAAGTATTATCAAACTTGCACCACCTCCCCTAATAGTAAATCATATGACTTAATAGTAAATCATGTGACTCAATAGTTCTAAACATGTGAAAAAATTAATTATAGTATAGTACCTTCATCTATACCTCCATTTCTAATTTAGTCATGCAAGTATTATCAATCTTGCACCAACTCCCTTAATAGTAAATCATGTGAATCAATAGTACACACATGTGAACACATAATTATAAGCATGTGAATTAATACCAATTAATTGCTCATTTATCCGGTTAATTACCCGATTGGTCAATATAACTTCCAGACATTAATTATCATCGAAATAAATGTCGATTTCTACTAACACTAATAATCCCAACACAATGGAACTATCAATTTCATCTTCAATCAACACAAACTTATTCATCATTCATATTATAACTCACAATATTTAACAACCAGGTCATTCCCAGGAAAGAGGGGGCTTTCCGATAAGGATTTCTCCTTATTGGGGCGTAATTAGATGACCTAACCTCTCCTTGACAAAACTTCTAGACATTCTCAATATTGCAAATAATAATATAAATAACTGTGTCATCTCAATTATTGATTTAATAATATAAAATATTGTGACAATAATTGAATAAAATTGAGTAACTTCTCACGTAAGCATCAATAATTAATATCGTGTGCTACTATGCAACCACGCGTATTACTGTACTTTTACTACCGGGTATTTTATGACAACTTGCTTACTTTGAAAAATTTACACATATCACCCTTAACTTTAAACTTTTATCAATTTAAATATTTATCAAAATAGAAAAAATTGAATACTTTTTTTTCATAAAATTCGGGATCTCACATTCGAGCTTCCTCAGGTACAAGTTCACCTCCAATCCTTTTCGCATTCAACTTGTATTCACCGGGTTTGGTTCCTTTCTTTGATCAACGTTAACCACCCATGTGTTTGGCCTCTAGAGGTGATCCACCAAGGAAGAAGAAGGATTCATGAAGATGGGTATTTGGCAAAACCTTAGTTTTTCTATCTCTCATAGAAAAGGGTGTACTCTCTCAACTATTAGAATTAAGTATTCTATGAAAACGTCAACAACTTCACCCATAATAAGACTCCTCTTATTTATAGATGTAGGCAACCCTCCTTAACAATTAAGGAATTGGGTTTTATTTTAATTAATTAAACTCCTTTAATTAATTAGGCTCATAATCTTATTAGGAATAATTAATTAAATCTTTTAATTAATTAGTCTTCTAATCTTATTAGGAATAAATGAGAGTACTAATATTAAATTAATTTCCAACTCTTTAGAAATTAAAATAATAATAATTGTAATAATATTAATAAGACTCGTCTTTATTAATTTATATATTTAATATTTTTAAAATATTAAATAATAATATTAAACTATTTAATTTATTCTATCACCATAGATTAAATTAAATAAACTTAATATATTATTACGAATATACCATTAACTTCTTAAATAATTATTCTTCCTTTGATGGTGTGACCCTTTAGGTTCTCCATATTAAACCGGTTGTGAATAAATCAATTAGAACAATTCTAATCTTATTTAAATAAATAAATTAAACTATTAATTTATTTAAATAAATAATATTTATTCTACAATAGGGATAAGCCTCCCTAGCGATTAACGACTTTCCAGATAATATAGATTTCAACATTAATCATAACAGAACCTTTGAGTAAATAGTTACCATACAATTCAATCCTTCCACCATACAATGTCCCAATTAAATATAATGCATGGAATTACTGTCAAGTCTTATTTTATTTAATTATATGTATTTCGACTCTTAAATGCACAACTCCAAATAATGCAAATTAGAAACTCATTTCTAATTTCATTCTACCTTGGCCAAGGATCACTGGGTTGTCATTTATCGAATCATATATGACATTTCTCTTCTTTTACTAGAAGTGGTAGATTCTTTATTGATCATACATTATCTCCATGTACAACTTATTATACCCAAGCATACCCTTTGATATACCCTAAGGGTCTTAAGGAATAAGTCAAAGTATAACTCATCATACACAAGATATTATGATGATCTCAAGTCCAAGGATCACTTGTACTACTATCACTACATCAATTCCTATTGACAGGCAAGTAAAACTCCATTAGGTATTCCTTAGCGAGCCACGTTCAGTGAACTTATTCTCTAATAAACACCTACATACTTTCTTTAGTGTCTCCACACAAATGATTATGAAATCAATCATCCGCATCCAATGAGTAAGCAATATATGTACCAATCTATCAGGATTCACTAATCCCCAATTTAGTAATTCAACGATTGGGAACTATTTTAGTTTTAAGCTTTCTAAGAATTTAGATCTCATTAGAATGATCATCATCATTTTTCTAAAAGAATTGCTTAAAACTATGGGTTTATCACATATTATAAAGCAGCATCATGTAGATAATTAAAAGCCTTTAATAAATTAATACTTTTTATTAATAAATGAATAAGATTGTTACACAGCATAAGCTTTATCATCAAACATGATTGGCTTGTGTGCATACTACTTTCATTAGACCGCACCATAGATGGTTGGCTATGTACTCCTGTGTCTAGGGAGATCAGGTCTGCGTAGTTTGAGCTTGACCTGAATGGTTTGAAAGTTGTACGTAGTGAATGGTTTTTAGGATTTTCGTAGTGGTTAGACCACACCATAAATGGCTGTCTACGTACTCCCGTGTCTGGGGGAGATCAAATCTGCGTAGTTTAAGCTTTGTGCATGAAAGGGTTGGTGCAGTTTGAAAACCTGAATTGACTTGATTAGTGATGACTGATTCTCTAGAACCAGGATTCTGGCTTGTAGGTAACTTTAGACATAATACCTTTTCACGGTGTCTGAGTTGATAAGCTGGGGAAATTCTTTGCCATCCATTTCTTTCAATCTTATAACTCCTCCCATTAATACATCCTTGACAATGAAAGGGCCTTCCCAGTTTGGGGAGAACTTTCCTTTAGATTGGTCTTGATTGGCACGGACCTTCTTCAAGACCAAGTCATTTCTGTGAACTGTCGTAGCAGAATTTTTTGTTGTAGGATCGAGCATCCTCTGTTGATATAATTGACCATGAAAAATGGTTGTGGCCCTCCTCTCATCTATCAAAGATAATTGTTGGTACCGGTCTTGTAACCATTGGTCTTCTTCCATTTAAGCATTTATCAATACTCTTAAAGACTCCACTTCTACCTCTATGGGGAGCACTACTTCCATGCCATAGACCAATGAGTAGGGGGTAGCCCTAGTAGAAGTGTGCATTAACGTTCGGTAGTCTAACAGAGTCAGAGGTAACAAGTCATACCATCCTTTATGATTGGTAAACATCTTTTGCATGATCTTCTTAATATTTTTATTAGCCTCTTCAGCAACACCATTCATCTTTGGACGATAAATGACAGAGTTCAAATGCTTGATGTCGAATTTGCTTCATAATTCTTCCATCATCTAGTTGTTGAGATTTTTGGCATTGTCTGATATGATCACCTCCGGTTGCCCATATCAACAGATGACATTAGTTTTTATGAAACCAATAATTACCTCTTTGGTGACTTTGGAAAAAAGGCTGCTTCTACCCACTTGGTGAAGTAGTCGATCATGGTGAAGATAAATCGATGACCATTGCTGGCTTTGGGCTCGATTGGCTAGATCACGTCCATTCCCCACATTAAAATGGGCCATGGTGAACTCATATTGTGTAGTTCACTTAGAGGAACCTGGATGACATTTCCATGAATTTGGCATTGATAGTATCTCTTGACGTGATCATCACAATCAGCTTTGAGAGAGACCCAGTAATGCCCCGTTCTTAATATCTTCTTCGCACGTAAATGTCCACTCATGTGTGGGTCCGCCATAGATTTTATCCATGAGTCTTTGGGTTTAGTCTTTTTCTAGGCATCTTAGAAAGCCTAGTCCTACATCCCTTTTGTAGAGTACGTCTCCACTTAGATAGAATTTCATTGCCATACTATGCATCCTCTTTCTATTAACTTGACTTTCCCCGGTGGGAATAGATCTATCTCGTAGATACTCTTTGATGGACTGATACCAAAGGTGTTGCATGGGAGGCAGTTCATCCGCTACTTCTCTAATGTAATTTCCATAAGCTGGTGCCTTATGGCTTGAAAATTTGATATTTGGAATGTCTACCCTTTCAAATATGTGGATCAAGGAGGCCAGAGTTGCTAGTATATCCAAAAAATCATTCCTTCTCTGAGGAATAAGGAGGAAGGACATCTCTTCAAACTCCAGAGTCATCTTAGTAACTTGCCAATGGTAAGGCAGCAAATGAAATTCTTTGGTGTGATAGGCCCCATTGGTTTATTTGATAACTAGCTCAGAATCCCCAACGATAGTCAACCATTTGTCACTAATGGATTGGGCCAGTTTCATCCCCATTATACAGCCTTCATATTCAGCTGTGTTGTTGGTGCTGAGAAATTATAATTTGATAGCAATGAGATACTGCTCTCCTAAAGGAGATACCAGAACTGCCCCTACTCCGGGACCTTCCATATTTACATCTCCATCAAAGTAAAATTTCTACGATCAGACTATATTTTCCTGATGGTTTTGTTGAATTGTCATTACCCCTTCATCAGGGAAATATGTTTCCAAGGGTTTGAATCCCCTGATGGTGATGTGGCCAGTTGATCTCCAATTTCTTGACCTTAGATAGACTTTTATGATGTCAAATTGTTGGAGGATCAACTGCCATTTGGACAATCGATAATTCAACATGGGTTTGCTGAATACGTACTTCAGAGGATCTACACGGGATATAAGATGGGTTGTGTGACCATGAAGATAATGTTGTAATCTCATGGAGGCCCATGCTAATGCACATCATGTCTTTTTAATCAAAGTGTACTGTTGCTCGCTATTGTTGAATCTTTTGTTGAGGTAATAGATAGCTCTTTCCTTGCCTCTATCATCTTTTTGCCCCAGCATGCAGCCCATGACATTGTCATTAATTTACAGGTACATAAACATGGGAACATTATCCCTTAGAAGTACCAAGATAAGAGCTTTGACCAATTTCTCTTTGATGGAAAGAAAGGTGTTTTGACACTCATTATTCCACTTCTTGGAGGAGTTTTTCCTTAACAGCTTGAAGATGGGCTCACACGTTCCTATGAGTTGGGAGATGAATCTGCTGATGAAATTAATTCTCCCTAGAAATCCCCATATTTCCCTCTCTGTCCAGGGCACGAACATCTTAGTGATGGCTTGAATTTTGGAAGGATCCAACTCAAGGCCCTTGTGGCTTACAAGAAATCCCAACAATTTTCCTGACTTGACACCAAAGGCACACTTGGTTAGATTCAGCTTCAAGTTGTATTTGAGTAACTGGTTGAAAAGCTTTTTAAGGTGGTCTATATGGTCCTCTTCCCATTGAGATTTAATGATGGTGTCATCCATATAGACTTCTATTTCTTTGTGCATTAAATCATGGAAAAGAGCCATCATGGCTCGCTGATAGGTAGCACCGACATTGATGAGGCCGAATGACAACCGTCTGGAACAGAATGTTCCCTAGGGAGTGATGAAGGTTGTTTTCTCTCGGTCCTCTTCAACAACCATAATCTGATGGCACCCAACAAAATAGTCCATAAAAGAGTACATGTTATACTAAGCCGTGTTGTCTATGAGTATGTGGATAAAAGGCATTGGGAAATTATCTTTCAGATGAGCTTTGTTCAAATACCTGTAATCCACGCACACTCATACCTTCTCTCCGGGCTTAGGTACAGGAACTATGTTGGATAGCAACTCAGGGAAGGTTGATACCATGATGATGTCGGCTTTGAATTGTTTAACAATCTCTTCTTTGACTTTCAAACTCTACTAAGGTTCCAATCGCCTGAGATTCTGTTTGACTGGCTTAAATCCCTCTTTATGGGCTGACGATGAATGATAATATTAGTAGACAATCTGATCATATCTTCATGAGACCATGCAAACACATCTTGGAACTGGGTCAATAAAGCAACCAGGTCTTTCCTTTGGCTTTGGGTAAGGTCCATGCCAATCTGGATTTGTTTATAGTTTTTTGACGTTCCAATTTTGACAGAGGTAGTCTCTTGCTCAATCTCCATCAAGTTGAAGTCCAACTTTACATCAAAGTTGCAGTCATTATTGAGATTTGGCATTCCATCAGCAAGGCTAGACAAACCTAACTCTGGAGTCCCTTTTTGGCAAATGCAAGGAGTGCTGCTCTAATTACCTAGGGTCAAGTCCTGGTGGACAGCTGTGATGAAGGGGCGGTTGTCATCCTCCTCCTCTTTGATGATGACCATGACTGAATTTATATAAGGGTTAATGTTTTTCTTTGAATGATTCTCCTTAGCCCTATTGATGTGAGGGGTCGGGATCTGAACTTCTGAGCAGTTATCATCTGGGATATTGTCGTTAATACCCTCAGTATGCACCAGAAAGTACATCTTTGATAACTGTCTCTTCATGTCTTGTTTGCGTCTCTGATTCCTTTCCTCAATGTCTGGGTCTAGGATTAGGACTTCCTTCCCACAAGCCGGTATGGGCCTAGGAATTAGCATACCCACCATAGAAATATGAATTTTCCTTAGAGGCCTCACATATCCTGCATCTATAAGATTAGGCAACAAAATTGAAGAGGAAGGAACCGATGGATTCTTGTACAGATTCCTATGATTTGATCCAGAGGAGTGGCCTAATCCTTCCTTCCATGTCTTGCTGGGAATTTGAATTGGAATTCTGATTCCTTGTAGACTTTTCCCTAACCTTTGTCCTAGCTAGAAACCGAAGGATATCATTTCTTTACTAGCCGACATTACTTCGGCGGAAACTTTGGGTTTCAAAGCTGGAGCCCCGATAGGTCGATAATGAGTGTTGCTCATCTCGAGGGCTGGGAAACTGACAAGCTCAACTCCTTCATTGAGACTGATTAGAGGCATATCACTTTGGACATGGGCAAGATATTCTGGTTCAGCATTGATAGGGTCCAGATTACCGTTGATGATGTACTTAACCCGTTGATAAAGAATGGATGGAATGGCTCCCGCTATATTGATCCAAGGTCTTCCCAATAGTAAATTATATCTTGTAGTGATTTTGAGCTCTTGAAAGGACCGATCTCCACTGGAAATTCAATTTCTCCTACATCATTTTGTCGAGAACCATCAAAGGCTCTAATGACTATGTACCTGCTTCAGATTCGATTAGGATTGATCTTCATCCTTTCTAGCGTGGCATAAGGGTATATGTTTAAGGAAGATCCTCCATCTATTAACACACCCCCGACCACATATCCAGAAGACATCACTGTGATGCCCCCAAAATAGGTCCACATAACCCATTCTAAGTCGTCAAATACATGGTACAGAAAACAACTACAACTTCATTATTACAATTGTCGTGTAAAATACGATAACATATCTGATGTGAGTTTAAATACAAATATTGTCTTCTAGACAATATCCAAACTCAAATAAGTCCTCATTATAATTATTGATACACTATTTTACAAAATAGTGAGGACTGCTAAAACAACTATCTTGACCCACCACTCCACACCCCGACTAGTTCCTACTATATTCTCGCCTCCTGAGAAGAAAAACGGAACAAAAAGGAAAAGGGTGAGCTCAACTAACCCAATAAAGAATATTATGACTAAGATAATGAAAAACAAATTATCGTTAGCCTTCAATATATCAGAAAAAATATAATGGACAACAAGTTTTAGATCAATATTCGCAACGGAAATAACAATTCATTAGATGAGATAAGTAGAGAATGACGTCTACTATCTTCTATGATTTAAAAGTCCATCATCAATATTTTATACCTGCAACATCATTCAATATACATCTTGAATCAAATATTCATCTTTGCACTACGGGCCAAAGATATTCATTTTTATCACCAATTGGTCATGTTCATCTCAACACATGTCCATCTTTGCACTACGGGTCAAAGATATTCATTAGATAATCATTCATCTTTTCACCACAGGACAAAGATATTTAGTTATATCACCATTTAAGACAGAGGATGGTAAAAATATTTTCAAGAAAACGAATCTAGAGAGATAAAAGGACAAAGATTAAGGATTCATACTTTAGTTTATCTAAGTTCCAAAAATACTCCATAATAATCAATTATGGAGAAAAATCCAAGAATTAAGATCAAAACATGGATACAATCAAAGATAGTAACCATAATAGACAACTTAGACAAAGAAAAGAAATTTTAATTTTTCTGTGAATAGTGTCGTATACGTGAATAGTGTCGTATACATGAATAGTAATCCCGACATGAAAAGGCAAAAATTTCACAAGAAAAATCATACTTCGGGAATAGTACTCGTGAATAGTACCGTATACGTGAATAGTAACCTCAACATGAAAAGGTAAAAATTTCTTAATAAAATTCATACCAATATTTTGGTATAATGATATTAAAAGAAATAATATCATGTACGAAAAAAATAACATCCCTTACCTCAAAAGAATAATACTTCTAGCTGGAATATCAGATATAATGTTGAAGGAAACTTGCACTATATAGCAATACTCAAGATATCTAAATACTCACAAAAATATGCTCGATATTATAGAGAGAGAAAACTTCAGATTCTGGTGTGATTTCCAATTCTAACCTGAGCACCCTATTTATAAGAAAATGCTTAGAATGCCAAAGCAAAAAGTTTAATAAAATATTATTAATTTTTTTTCCTTAGCACACCACATCACAATCTCATCACGGCACAAGTGGGTCCCACCATATTAAAAACATTTTTTGTAAAAAAATTTTTATAACCCCAAAAATCAATTATTTTGGAACTTAAAATAATTCATAATAAATAGCACTTTTATCAGAAAAATTCGAATCTTATGTCCATTCCATAGGAAATTTAATTCTCTACAACTTTATAGAAGAAAGTTTTTCCAAATTCCAAACGAAAAATGATCGAAATCCACATATGGATGATTTTCAACATCTCTATTCTGACAAAATACTGATAAAACACCTCATCATTAATTCCTTCATTTATATCCACATAAAATAAATATTTCTTTATCATATAAATCAATAATTAATTATTCACAAATAATATTACAGATTCACAATAATGACAATCAGGTCGTTCCCAAGAAAGAGAGGGCATTCCGATAAGGATTTCTCTTTACTGGCGCACAATTATGTGACCAAACCCCTTTCCTAGACATAACTTCCTTAAACATGGCTAATAATGCTATCTAATAATATTATTTAAATAATATAAATTATTGATCTGATAATTTGAAATACTATGCAGTGACAATTATTGAATCAATAATATAAAATATCAACCTAGCAATTATTAAATCAATAAAATAAAATATTGAACAGTAATTACTGTAACAATTATTGAGTAGTAACTTCTTACTTAAGAATCAATAATTAGAATTATTGTGCAATACTGTGTGCTACTGTGCAACAACGCGTATTACTTTACTTTACCCACCGGGTATTCCAAAAGTTTTAACGGTAACCGTTACGTCGTTATTATTAAAAAAACACATTCATGTCATTTTCTTCATCCGACCGTTATGGGGCCGACATATGGCTGCGCCGTTGTATGAATATTCCCCGAAATCAAGAATATTCTACGACCAAACGAATATTCCCCGAAAATAATGAATATTTTATAACCACTTGCTTATTTTGAAAAATTTACATACATCACCCTTAACTTTAAATTTTTATCAATTTAACTATTTACTAAATAGAAAAATTGAATATTTTTATTTCATAAAATTCTGGGTCTTACAATCTCTGCTATGTGCAGTGGCTTGTAATGACCCATCCCTTTGGGGGGTATGTCATTATCAGTGAAAGATATCATATTGTTGTTGAATGTAGCGTCCCCAAATCCGGGTACTTTTTACCTCAGATCTGGTACGTCACGATACATCATTTATATAACTATTGCGAAAGATATAAATATAAATTGTTTATACAATAAAACTTTACAACATAATCCCCAAGGTCTACTGTAAGACCCCAAATTTTATGAAATAAAAGTATTCAATTTTCTTATAATTATTATTATATTTAGTAAATAGTTATGATAAAAAAGTAAAAGTTAAATGTGATATGTGAAAATTTTACAAAGTAAGCAAGTTTTCATAAAATATCCGTTTGGTCAGGGAATATTCTTTTTGTTGGGGAATATCCGTACGACAACATATTCATTGGTTGACCCCACAACGGAATAACTGTCGAATTTAGAAAGCAACAGAAATAACCTTTTTATAAAAATAATGGCAAGACTTTTACCGTTAAACTGTTGAAATACCCGGTAATAAAAATATAGTAATACGCATGGTTGCACAATATCACACGGTATTGCATAGTATCTCTAAATTATTGATGCTTACGTAAGAAGTCACTCAGTTATACTCAATTATTGCAACAATAGCTGCTGCATAATATCTCATATTATTGATTCAATTATTGTCACTTTATCATCTGTACAATATTTTATATTATTAAATCAATAATTGAGATGACAAAGTTATTCATATTATTATTTTCATTATTGATAATGTCTAGAAAGTTCTGTCGAGGAAAGATGTTTTTTCACCTAATTGCGCGCCAATAAGGAGAAATCCTTATCGGAAAGCCCCCTCTTTCCTGTGAATGATCTTGTTATTAATATTGTGATTTATAATATTAATGAAGAATAAATGTTATTAAAAATGTGTTTAGTGAAGCCAAGTGAATTGAGATAAATAGAGGAGTTTTTTATGAAGTATTTGTTATAAATTTGGCTTATTACATGGACCCCCACTTACTCATTTTTCAAAATCGTCGAGAGAACATTATCTCAATTTTGTTTCATTACTTATATATATATATATATATATATATATATATATATAGAAATTTTCTGCACACCTGTTACTGACATTGCAGGAGGGCAGATTCGTCTTTCAGATATAACCTTAGAAGACAGCTCACATCCATTCTGGATACTACCAGAAGTTTAGTCTAAATCCCGGAACACACACCAGGAGTATCAGTTTCAACTTCGGAGATAACCCTAAGTTTCATCCTTGGAGATAACCCCAAGGAATGTCGTTGCAGTTCTGGCGATAACCCCAGAAATGCTTGTTTCAAATGCATGCAATCTGCTACAACCTTGGAACTCTTGTCGAGCCACTCATTCCAAAGACTCGGAGATAACACCGGGAAGACAGACACATTTAAAGATGATCTTGAGGAATTCAAACACTTGCGTGATAGCCTAATCTAGAGATAACCTCGAGCAACGTCGCTTGATCATTCAATAGGAGATAACCTCGGTCAGGCAAAATTATCATCTTGCCACCCCAACCACATCGCGTCGTCTCAACATTTCATACATACATTTCTACACAGCAATGTCCCACAAGAATCGAGGAATTACAATCTCGAGTGACTATTACGCAGGGCAGCACACCGGATAGAATTTGAAGCTTGAAGACCATGGGCATGGTCCCCTCTTCCTGACTTTATACAACCTCTAATCCCATGTCATTGCATAACTCTCGACAAAAGCGGTCCGAAGAAGGTCTTATACACCTCATTCGAATGCTTGGATTGAAGTTCTACAAGTTCGAAAGCGACAAAGACAAAGACATGACCGCATCGCATTTAAGACGGTGGGACCCACTTGAGCCTCGGGAACCCCGGCACCAGAAGTGCATCTCATACCGCCGCAGTAATCGTTGGGTAAAATCTAATTATGCACAATACGCAAGTATACGTGGTCAATAAGTAATACAATGAAAGTAGAGTATCGTTCCCACGAGGAATTATTTAATAAAAATCACCAAGTAATAACCCGTAACCAACTCAATCTTATTTAAACAAATGAATTTCAAATTATATAATTAAACTACTATTAAATTCCACAAGTTAAATTAAGATTATGGAGATTTAAGATCACAACTTCACTTATTGCTTCATTTAAGTTAACATACTCTTCATCAATTATTCTCTATTCTGAATTGTTAATCAAGAACACTAAAGCAGATAAAACCACCTCTCGATGCATAATACTCATACTTACTTAAATCCACAGATGATAGAATTAAGCAAGACACCCTAATTAACTAATCCACTATATCTCTATGTGAATTACAATTAAAAAGGATTTAAGGCACAAGTTCTCTATAAGATTACATATGGCGTAAAGGCATATCTCTATCCTAAACACGAATCATGAATTCCATCTATGCAAAAATCACAAACACATGCTATCATGATCAGATCTAAATCTAAACTTCATCTCTCGAGTTCATATAGATTATCACGGTAATTGATGGCCAATCAATTAAATAATTAAGTCCAAATCACAATAGATAATCCTCACAATAGAACATAATAATTGATAGCGAAGCATATTAAAATAAACTACACAATAGGATCCATTATAATCTCAAACAAAGAATTTGTTCATTGAATTAAAATTAACAATCCACAATTGAATAAACAATAAAAGACTAAGATAGAAGAAGATGAGAAGATAAAATCTATTGTCTGTAGATTTGAAGCTCCCTCCTTGTTGCTACTTTGAATCTTCAATGGTCTCCATGTCGCTTCATTCTCCAAATCTCATAAAAACTATGTTTTCTCCTATTCTACTCTAATATAATCTAATGGAATCCTCTCTCTCTCTCTCTCTCTCTCTCTTCTAATCTATGTGATTCTTCGAGTTTTCTGAGCATACCCTCACCCCAGCGGGGGTTATAAGCCTAAAAGGGCCCGCCCCGGCAGGGGTACTTACTGTTTTGCAGCTGGGGTCACTTTGTGAAGGGAAAGCCCACCGTGGCGGGGGTCACTTTTCTGCTCTGACATCCTTTGGGAAAATGGCCATAACTTCTTCGTCTGAACTCCGATTTTGATTATTCAAGATGTTCTGGAAAAAGGAGATGTAGATTTACAACTTTCATTCTTTGAGTGTTTCGAAATAAGGAATGGAGCAATGTTGAAATTGGCTCTGAAGTAGATGTTATGTAAATAGCCACCCAAAACAGTGAAGTTCAACGTCTGTTGGTACAAAAGTCATAACTCATGCATCCGAACTCCAATTAGAATGATTCAAGATGTTCCGGAATGCTAAGAAGAAGCTATAAATATAGTCCATGTTACAAGCCAAGAACATGATAAAAACATGAAAGCCCAAATGATATCCGGATTGCTTTTCTTTGCGTTTTCCTTACTTTTCCTTACCAATAGTAGCTCACACCGCTCCCAAACATATAACCTACAAAATGAACTTAAAATGCATGAAAAGTAACTAAGAAACATAAATATAAGCAACTAATTCAAGTAACAGATACCGAATAAGTAGGTATAAAATCTACTTATCAAATAACCCCAAACTTAAACCGTTATTTGTCCCCAAGCAACACAACACAATGCAATGTAATGCAACTAATCTACTTAAACATTTGCTTGTCCTTAATCAAAAACACAAAACAACAATGCTATGCAATGCAACTAATCTACATGCTTACGAATCTAGCAGTAATGACAGAAACAAGTCTAATGAACCGGCCTTAGAGAAATCAAGTAAACATGATAATACATCATATCAACACAAATCAATAATTTCTCAATCAATCATCAAATCATAGACTGTTATTAATAATATAGTGTGTGTGTGCTCCATAACAATGTTAACTGATATAAAATCAAATTTCACACATAACAAGTATCTTCGAAGGCATCATATGGTGTAAACTCAAGAAATCCAAAAACAAGCTAGATCCAATCAAATAATTACCAATATCAAGGGTCAACATGGGATACTTATGCTTTATTTTTCATCTACGGGGGCTTTTTGCTCTTATTTCCCGTTTTGTTTTTTTTATTTTTTTTATATACACATAGCTATGCAATGTCTTATTCCCTTAGGGTTTTCAATGCTACCTTAACGAGCTTTCGACCAACGATTCCCAGACCATAAAGACCTTAGGGCGCTAGGTGTAAAGGCAATCCCCTCGGGCTTACTTACTCAAGTAACAAAGGCCACAAAACTAGACAAGCATGCCACGGTGTTTATTCATACTTTTTTTCTTTTTTTATATAGCTTATATACCCCAAATATTCCCCCAAACTTAGGTTCTTGTCTAACTTTAGCCCTCACTACTTATTCTTGTCATTCTTTCATTCAAACTAGCATTATCCTTTAGAGTTTCATTATGTATCAATTAAAACTCAATCAATCAACAAGTTGTTTTTACTGCACTATCCTTATTATACAAGTTTCAAACAGAAAAAGACTCAATTCCTAACAAGAAATCACATCAAAGCTCTAATAGTTAGTACTATACTTGTCTACCTAATTCCAATCTCATCATTGGGCAAAACAAACTGTAAATATCAAAAAATTGGACTCATGCAAGATGTACTAAATGCTATATAAACATAGTAAACTAACTACTATTTTTGAAAATTTTCAATATTGTTTAAATTTTTTTTAAAAGAAACTGAATGTAAAAACTTAATGTAACTATACAAACTACAATGCAAATAACTAAATATATGCAATACGACACTAAAATGCCCCCAAACTTAAACTAGACATTGTCCTCAATGGCTGAAATAGAAAAAAGAAAAGCAGAGGACTTCCCTGAAAATATAGCAATCTTCCTCCTTTTCTGTTAAGTTTGGAGAATAGATTAGGCACATGGAACAAATTGGCACCACACTTGAATTGGACTTGAATAACTTTTTCATAATCTTTTACCTGTCCATTGAACCTCCAATACCTGCAATTAAAAGAGACAATATGGATTAGAATAGCACTTGGATTGGTAAGAGATCTTAATAAGAAAATTAATTCCTATCTACTAAATAAACTAGTAAAGCATATAAATATAAAAATTCCTGGGTTGCCTCCCAGTTAGCGTTTGATTTACAGTCTTTCAGCCTGACTTTGTCTGGTCAACGCTATCCAATTCCTCTTCTATAATTGAGGAACCCTCCATCCATCAGAAATAATGTAACTGTTGGTAGGTTCCCAATTGTGATAGCCATCATATTAAAGTCACCCAGTATGCTTTCTTTATATAATATCATATTCAAGTACGTCCAACATCTAGGTGTTTTCTCCATTGTGAATGTCATAACTTTGGGGCATGGAAGCTTGTCACACACAGTGGGCTCTTCGTCTATCTTCTTTTTCTCATCCCACCATGGATTCAAAATTGTACTCGCTCTTATGTCATCAAGAGCTTCGCCGATGACATGACTACCAAGTGGGCATGATTTTGCAAATCTGACTGACTCTTTGATCTTTGGTGGAGACACATTTAGATCTTCGTCGACCTCTATTTCGTTATCCCCAATTGTCTCCACACTTCCGATATCTTGTAGCTCATCCAGTCACGGATTTGGTTCGGGTTCTCCGTCAATTTCGTCATCAATGTCATAAAGCCAAATGTTTGGAGGAAGGTTGCTTATGGCTTTGGTCATTTGATCTATCTTATTCTAAAGATTCTGAATTGACTTCTCTTGATTAATCATTCTCTCCTCATTTGATGCTATGAACTTGGATAATAATTCCTCCAATCTCGAATTATCTGTCTCAGTTTTGGAATCCATATATTGAGGACCATGAGTTGAAGTGGTAATGAGTTGTTTCATCTGGTGCTGAAAATTATGGCTTGATATTTCTTGACTCATCATCCTCTCCTCTTGGTTTGCTATGACCTTTGATAGTAATTCCTCCAACTTTGACTTTTCTTCTTTTGGCAATGGAGGTTTACATGAAAATTTCGGTGTGTATGTTGAATTTGGAGCGTAGTATTGGTCTTCATAAGTATAGCTCCATGACGAATCCAGGTGATACCCCCAAACTTGATGATAATTAGCATATGTATAATCATTGAGGTATTCACCACCATGTTGTCCCAGCCCAAAACTAACAGTGCATTGATGACTCAGATGATTACCAACACAATAATTACAAGTAACTGCTATCCTTTGATTACGTTGGGCTGCAACAACGTTCAACCTCCTTGAAAGTTTCTCAAGCTGCGCTGATAATGCAAAAAATGCATTGAGACCATCAATCCCCGCTTCCCTTGGTTGAGTCATGTTCGTGTATGGCCATTGATACGCAAAGTCATCCATGGTACCTGAAAAGAGAGAAATATAGGAAGATAATTAATAATAAAAATAAAAATGTTTAAATTAAGACTAATTTGATTAAAATTAATATTGGTAAAAAAATATTAAACTAATTCCCCGGCAATGGCACTAAAAACTTGTTGCGTAAAATCTAATTACGCACAACACACAAGTATACGTGGTCAACAAGTAATACAGTGAAAGTAGAGTATCATTCCCATGAGGAATTATTTAATAAAAATCACCAAGTACTAACCCGTAACCAACTCAATCTTATTTAAAAAAATGAATTTCAAATTATATAATTAAACTACTATTAAATTCCACTAGTTAAATTAAGATTATGGAGATTTAAGATCACAACTTCACTTATTGCTTCATTTAAGTTAACAGACTCTTCATCAATTATTCTCTATTCTGAATTGTTAATCAAGAACACTAAAGCACATAAAACCACTTCTCGATGCATAATACCCGTACTCACTTAAATCCACAGATGATAGAATTAAGCAAAACACCCTAATTAACTAATCCACTATATCTCTATGTGAATTATAATTAGAAAGGATTTAAAGCACAAGTTCTCTATAAGATTACATATGGCGTAAAGGCATATCTCTATCCTAAACACGAATCATGAATTCTATCTATGTAGAAATCACAAACACATGCTATCATGATCAGATCTAAATCTAAACTTCATCTCTCGAGTTCATATAGATTATCACGGTAATTAATGGCCAATCAATTAAACAATTAAGTCCAAATCACAATAGACAATCCTCACAATAAAACATAATAATTGATAGTGAAACATATTAAAATTAACTACACAATAAGATCCATTGTAATCTCAAACAAAGAATTAGTTCATTGAATTAAAACTAAGAATCCACAATTGAATAAACAATAAAAGACAAAGATAGAAGAAGATGAGAAGATAGAATCTATTGTCTGTAGATTTGAAGCTCCCTCCTTGCTCCTACTTTGAATCTTCAATGGTCTCCATGTCGCTTCAATCTCCAAATCTAATAAAAACTAGTGTTTTCTCCTATTCTACTCTAATATAATCTAATGGAATCCTCTCTCTCTATCTCTCTCTTCTAATCTATGTGATTCTCCCTCTTTTATAAGTCTCTTTATCTGTCTTTAAGTCCTCTTGGAAGTCCTTGAGTCAATTGGATCGAAACAATCCTTCCCGAACTCAAATTTGGACAAAAACGAAGTTTTCACGATGATGCCCCGCCTACAGGGGTTATAAGGCTAAAAGGGCCTGCCCCGATGGGGGTCCTTACTGTTTTTTAGCTGGTATGCCCACCCCGACGGGCATTTATGAAGGGAATGCCCGCCCCGATGGGGGTCACTTTTCTGCTCTGACATCATTTGGGAAAATGGCCATAACCTCTTCGTCTGAACTCCGATTTCGATGATTGAAGATGTTTCGGAAATAGGAGACGTAGATCTACAACTTTTGTTTTTTGAGTGTTTCAAAATAAGGAATGGAGCAATGTTGAAATTGGCTCTGAAGTAGCTGTTATGTAAATGGTCACCCAAAACAGTGAAGTTCAACGTCTGTTGGTACAAAAGCCATAACTCATGCATCTGAACTCCGATTAGAATGATTCAAGATGTTCCAGAATTCTAAGAAGAAGATCTACAATATAATCCAAGTTCCAATCCAAGAACATGAAAAAAACATGAAAGCCCAAACAATATCCGGATTGCTTTTCTTTGCGTTTTCCTTGCTTTTCCTTCCCAATAGTCGCTCACACCTCTCCCAAACATATAACCTACAAAATGAACACAAAATGCATGAAAAGTAACTAAGAAACATAAATATAAGCTACTAATTTAAGTAACAGATACCGAATAAGTAGGTATAAAACCTACTTATCAGGTACACCTGCGGCTACCAGCTCTATAAATATATAGCTTAGGGTGGCCATATTCAAAGAGGAAAAGGCGAGGAAGCCCTGTCAAATTTGCTCTGTACACACCCCATATTGAGTGCTTTCTCATTTTAGACACCTGTTAGCTCACATATAGCTATATTTTTACCGACGGGAGCTTAGTGTATATCCATTTAGAGTCATAGAAGTCTTCTTTTGCAGCCCACTGTAAGCCTTCTTACACTCTGTAAAGCCTTTCTCTTCATCTTTGCACACACTATTCTTCATATTGAGAGTCGTGTTGTGTGTGTATGCCCGCAGTCTTCGATCCGTGGTTTTCATTTCTATATGTATACATATACTTATATATGTATATATTTATATATGGACTAACATTATTTTATTATGCTCGATTGAGCATAGACTTATGTCAGAAGCGTTTATTTATTTATATATATATATATATATATATATATATATATATATATATATATATATATATATATATATATATATATATGAATTGTTGTCGGATTATATCCATGAGCCCTAATTTTACATCAGGAGCATTTACTTTATATATATATATATATATGAGCTGTTGTGACACCTTTGTTCGATGAGCTCGGATTTTATATCCAATGCGTTTATCGTTATATATATATATATATATATATATATATATATATAGCGATAAATCCTTTGAAATGATAAACCGAAAGCGGGATTGAGAAACATATATATATATATATATATATATATATACATTTTTTCAGCTCGGAGTTTACTTCGTGGCCTTTTACCGCTTTATTTACATTTCATCTCACTTTGAAGTTTACTTCGTGATAGTTGATATTTTTTTACTTTTTTACATTTAGTCACTTTGTAGTTTACTTCTGGCGGTTGATCGATTTATTGCTTTATTTACATTTTCGATCCCCATGGAGGTGTTTCGTGGTGGTTGATCATGTCTCTATATATATATTTATCGCTTTTTTTATATATTTACATTTTCAATGCTTCGTGGAGGTGCTTCGTGGTGGTTGATATATATATATATATATATATATATATATATACAACTTTTTTATATATAATCGCCATCGCTTTTATATAAACTACGGCATCATGTGAGCCTAGGAATCATGTGATCACAGATTTAATCTCATGAATCTAGATTTGATTCCGTGATGGACATTTTCAGCTGTAAGCAACTTATAAATTATTCACGGTATTTGAATTTCCTTATATGGCTTCCATGGCTATAAGGAGTTCGGCACTGCTATATATTATTTTCTCAAAGATGCTTCGCATCTCGAAAATAAAAGCAAACAAAGCCGAACATATAATAATAAAATGGAAGTATGAAAAGGTCTCAATTACTATTGAGCACAGGGTTTGAAAAAACCTCTTTTACAAAACCTCACTCCTATATCATGTTTAAAACTGAATTTTTATATAAATTCAAACCCTTTGTATATAGGTAAGAATGAAGCCACTCACTACTTCTAAATAAATTGCACATTAATCCACACACACACACACACACATTCATATAATAGTTTCTTGAAAAGTGACCGTCACCATGGTAACATGGATGTCAGGGGGTGCCTAACACCTTCCCTCTGCATAATCAAGCCCCCGAACCCAAATGAATCTCGGTTTCACAGACTCATTTAGCAGTGTCATATCACTGGGTCAATGTGCAAACCTTTTGCGTTGGTGCAACCAGTTAAAAACACCAACTGGCGACTCTTATAGTGAAATCGTCGACATATACATGTCGGACCTTTTTCACTTGTTTTTTCAAACAACTCTCACATAACATAAGAACACCAAAGAACAAGAACAAAAAAGGGACAAATAAAAATCCTGACGTCGACAGGTGGTGACTCTGCTGGGGACACCAGTAAGAGGGCTTAAGCCGCTACAACAAGCTTTTCAAAACTATTTTATGCTTGTGTGTAAATGTTGCATTTACATTTATGATGAATGTGTACGAATGCATTTTACTTACTGCACTGCAATATATCTATCTGTGATATTAGTGTTTTGCACATGTCATCATTTTCATAAACGGTGAGACACGTTGTATG
Source organism: Panax ginseng (assembly GCA_020205605.1). Classification (NCBI taxonomy): domain Eukaryota; kingdom Viridiplantae; phylum Streptophyta; class Magnoliopsida; order Apiales; family Araliaceae; genus Panax; species Panax ginseng. Next base: position 88,652,011 of record CM035144.1, read on the forward strand.
TGAATGTATGTTGTGTGGTTCCTCCACCAGGAGGCTATCCTATCGGTGTTTGATTACTGGACTCATAGGGAGACTAATTCCAACGAGGCTCAGGAAAGGCACCACCCAGATTCACTCCAGTTGAAAGACCGGATTAACTTCCCGTCAAGTAGATTGTGATGATCTGGGAACCTTCATGCCAAAAAGCTGCGAGAGTAACCCTAAGATAGGTCAGCCTCTGATAAACCAAATGCGGAGGAAAGTCTCTTCATGCTTTCCATTTTCTATTACTTGTAAAAGAATTTACTTGTAATTTTATTCCATGTTCATCTTTATGTAATGGAAAATATTAGAATATTTGCATATACATGACATGCTATCAAAATGACACCTGTTTTTTCAGGATAATATTCCTAAAATGGACACATTATGATAGAATGTGAACATTTACATTATCCTTAAGACTAAACTACATGAGTTTTTGTGGGGAATAATTGGGCATGTTACTCGCTCAAAATCCAAAAAGGCCACGAGCCTACAGCCAATCATGTCTTCTTCTGACCAGTCCAATCCCATTTCTCGAGAAGAATTAGACGGATTAAGTAAACAAATTACAGATTTGGCTGTTTTGCTTAAAGAATTGCATCAGTCTACTCAAGGCTCAAAGATGCCTACACATACAGAATCCTCTGAACAAGGAGGAGCACAAGGTTTGGATAAAACAAATCTGGAACCTCAGTTGGATACGACCAACAAAGACCCTGAAAACACCCATCTCAAAGGAGATCCTGACACAAGTGATATCAGGAAGAAGGTCCTTTAAATGGAAGAAACCATCTGTTCTCTTAAAGGGATTGGAGCACATGGGAGTGTTTTATATGCTGACCTTTGCATATTCCCTGGTGTTCATTATCCAGAGAAGTTCAAAACCTCTGACTTTGAAAAGTATGATGGATTAGGGGATCCTTACACACATTTGAAGTTGTTTATTGGAGAACTTGGATCTTATGCAGAGGACAAGAAGCTCAGAATGTAGCTGTTCCAGAAGAGTCTGACTGGAGAAGCCCGTTCATGGTATACCAGATTAGATAACTTAAAGATCCATAGCTGGGAATAACTAGCTCATGCAATCCTTACTCAGTACAGCTTCCAGTCTCAGATGGCTCCTGACCGGTATCAGATTACCAAAGTCAAGAAACAGTCCAACGAGTCTTTCAGAGAGTATGCTCAAAGGTGGAGGTGCCTTGCTGCTTAAGTTATTCCTTCCATGACAGAATCAGAAATGGTTATGACCTTCATAGACATACAAGAAGCTCCTTTCTATGAGAGAGTCTTAGCAGGTATTGGCAAACCATTTTCTGAAATGATCAAACAAGGAGAGATGGCTGAGATGGGATTAAAGTCAGGAAAGATTCAAGACCTAGCCACTTTTAAAGCAGTTGTTCAGCACATCCAGTCCGGAACTTATGGAAACAAACCCTGGAGGGTCCATAAAAAGAAAGAGGAAGATGTTTCTTTGATACTACAAGGTCAAAAAGGCAATCAAAATATGCCTATACAGAGGAGAAACTACTCCCCTTTTTAAGCACAGTCTTCAAATCCTCCATTGCCTAAAAGTGGAGAAGCAAAGCACCCTCGAACATTCACCCCCTTAGGGGATTCACTCGAGAATATTCTTACTCTTCTGACTACTCAGAAGAAAATCACACATCTTCTTCCACCAGCTAACCCTAATGGGAGGGGTTTCAATGCTACTCGGAAGTGTGCTTATCATTTCGGGCCACTTGGACAAGATACTCAAGATTGTTGGGCCTTGAAACACAAGATCCAAGATTTAATAGACAACGAAGAGATCGTGGTTACCAAACCAGATCAACCTCATGTGCAAGACAACCCTCTTCATCAACATCAATAAGGAGAGGTTAACATGATTAGTTAGAGCAGTGGACAGAGTTCCAATTTTAATGGTGAATCATCCCAGACCAATAAAGATGGTGTTGACAGATGGGATTACGCAAAGTTTCAATTTTCTATGGAACAAAAGATGAAAGCTCTTTATAAGAAAGTTGAACAATTGGCAGAATTGGTGATCCATCAGCATCAAGTCACACACCAGTTAGTCATCTAGGATCATGCCTGTCTCCTTCCTTTTGTTATGAATGCTCCATCATCACCTTCAGAAAGTGAAGCACTGGATGACAAGGTTGCGAAGAGAGCAAGTGCAAAGCTCATCAGGATTTTGCCAATAGAAGTGAATTTATATACTTGGGCCAACCTGTGGAGGAGATATTTTAGATGTTAATCAACGAAGGAAGAATCACCTCCCTTCTACCTCCAATTAATCCTCGTTCAAGATGGTTCAACTCTGATGGAGTGTGTCAATATCATTCACATTCTCGTGGTCATAGCACAAAAGAATGCTGGGCACTCCGCCACCTTATTCAGAATCTAATTGACAGCGGTGTCCTGTAGTTGGCAGACAATGACACTGTGCTACTCGAGAGTGGGAATACCTATCCTACTAAGTGGAAGGGGATAGTATCAGTTATATCTTTTGAGACTGATGAGACTGTTGGGCCATTTCCCATAAAAGAAATTCAACTTAAATGTGGCGCTAATCCTTTAAAAGTGGTTGCACCAAAGCCAATTTATTTACCTTTCAGACCATAGTGTCTCCGTTGTCACTTACACAAAGTTCCATGGAATTATGGAGAAGTCAAGGATCCACATCTCTCATACTATCTACTATGTTGTCGAAGGAAAATCCACTGTATCTTCCTCAGAGGGTGATGAAGCCAACCATAAAAGCAAATGGGAAGATTCCCATGGAGAAGATTGAGAAATTCCTCTGCACTATGGGTCATAATGAAGCTGAGGTGGTTCTAAGCTTAAGAGAAGCTCCACATCAAATCTCTCAACATGGACTTGGTTTTCTCCGAGGATCACAGAAAGATCTTATTGAAGGTTTTGGAAGAAGCCTACTTACCGAAATTAGTGGATGTGGAAAACTTTCAACATCTGGTTGATCACATTTTTAACAACAATGTGATATCCTTCACTGATGACGATATACCGCCCGAAGGGACCGATCATTATAAGCCATTGCACATTGCAGTTTTGTCCTCCGAGTATATATTAGTTGGAGTTTTGATAGATGGAGGTTCGTCTCTAAATATCTGTCCTTATGCCACTTTGGTGAAGATGAACGTCAATCTCAAACGGATCTGAAGTAGCCATATAGTTATCAAAGCATTTGATGGATCCCAACGAAATTCTGGCGGAGAGATTGAGCTGTCAATTAAAATTGGTCCAAATACATTCAACGTATCCTTTCACGGCCTCAAGATAGATTTAGGATATAACCTACTATTGGGGAGACCATGGATCCACATGGTTGGAGTCATCCCTTCTACACTTCATCAATAACTTAAATACATTATCAACAATAGCCTAGTCACTGTCAACGCTGAGCCGAAATGTCCTAAATAAGGAGACCTACCACTCATTAGCTTCAATTCAGAAGTTGAGCCGGCCAGTTTTCATACTTTGGAAGTGAGAAACATAAAATATTATCCTATTGGAGTGCCATTTCATGTACCCAAGATTTCTACCGAAGTGATGGCAGCTACACAAGAAATGATGTCATTGGGTCATCAGCCTGGACAAGGGCTGGGTAAAAATAAGCAGGGTACTAAGCACCCAATTCAAATGTCTAGTCAATTCGGGACAGCCAAACTAGGCTATTCTGCCAGTTCCAGTCATATGAATCCTCATAAGCACAAGTAGATTCCTCAAGCTTCTGCCACACGACGATTTTCTCCACATACACCTCATGAGCTTGTACAGTCTCCGGTAAAGATGCCAACCAATGTTATGGCTATACTATTTCCCAAACCAGCATTGTTTAAAGAAAAAGAGGTCCTGATTCTTGATGCCGAAGTGGAAGAAAGGGAACAAAAATGTAAACATGACATCGTCCTGATGATGTCAGGCATACACATCATTGTCCATGATGAGCATACAAATAGATACACCACAGAGGATGATTTCCCAGATGTTATGGTCATCATTCGGGAAAAGGAGGACGATGACAGCGCCTCCATCACTGCAGTCCATCAGGACTTTACCCTCAGCAATTGGAGCAGCACTCCATGCATTGGTCAACGAGGGTAAAATAGGCAGAAAATCCCTTGCCCAGTAGATAACTTTAATTGCATACTTTTCTTTACAATATTAGCAGTTATTTTATCAGTACATGCTAACACTTTTGTATGATTAAATAGTTTCATATATTAAGTGAAAGCATATTTTGTTTCAGAACTCTGAATTTAGATGTGCATGTACTTGCTGATGAGGTGCCTTTTCTCCACAAGGACTGTAACTTTGACAAAAAGTTGGACTCGGACTTGATAGAAATATAAGAGGACATTGAGATACCTCAGGAGATTAAGGAATGGGTCGAAGACAAACCTAAGCCCAACATTGATCAAACCACTTCTTTCAATCTCGGAACCTTAGAAAGCCCTAAGTTAATCCATATTGGTTCAGACCTCACCGAAAACCAATAGAATGATATGGTTACATTACTAACTCAATTCCAAGATGTGTTTACATGGTCTCATGAAGACATGGTGGGTTTGTCCACTGACATTGTCCTTCACCGCCTTCCTATTAAAGAGGGATTCAAACCAGTCATGTAGATGCTCAAACGATTGAAACCTGAGTGGAGTTTAAAGGTGAAAGAAGAAATTGTGAAATAATTTGAAGCTGGCACTATCATGGTGTCTACATATCCGGAATGGATATCCAATATAGTTCTCGTGCCTAAACCAGGAGGAAAGGTGCGAGTTTGCGTGGATTACCGGGATCTGAACAAAGCTTGCCTTAAAGATAGCTTTCCCGTGCCCTTTATCCACATTCTCATTGACAATACTAGTTGATATAGAATGTACTCATTTGCAGATTGCTTCATAGGGTATCATCAGATTATGGTCACTGAGGATGATTGTGAAAAAACTGCCTTCATCACGCCTTGGGGAACCTTCTTCTATAGACGGTTGTCATTCGGCCTCATCAATGCCAGAGCAACCTATCAGCGAGCTATGATGGCTCTTTTCCATGATTTAATGCATAAGGAGATAGAGATCTATATGGATGACATCATTGTCAAGTCCTAAAGGGAGAAAGACCACTTAGACCATCTCAAAAAGCTCTTCAACAGGTTGCATAAGTACAACTTGAAGTTGAATCCAGCCAAGTGCGCCTTTGGCATTAAATTAGGCAAGTTGCTAGGTTTCCTAGTTAGCCACAAAGGGATTGAGCTGGATCCCACAAAAATCCAGGCCATTAAAGAAATGCCCATTCCTCAGACAAAGAAGGAAATACAGGGATTTTTGGGAAGAATCCACTTTATTAGCAGGTTTATTTCTCAACTCATAGTGACCTGTGAGCCCATCTTCAAGTTGTTATGGAAGAACTCCTCCATGAAATGGAACGATGAGTGTCAGAAAGCCTTCCTTATAATTAAAGAGCAGCTGTTTAACGCTCCTTTTTTGGTACCTTCTAGGGATGATGTTCCCCTATTCATGTACCTGTCCATTAATAATAATGTTATGGGCTACATGCTAGGACAAAAAGACGATAGAGGCCAAGAACGAGCTATTTATTACCTCAGCAAAAGATTCAGCAGTAGTGAACATAAGTATAATCTAATTTAAAAGACTCGTTGTGCTTTAGCATGGGCTTCTATGAGGTTACAACATTACCTCCATGGTCACACAACCCATCTCATATCCCGCGTGGATCCTCTCAAGTATGTGTTCAGTAAGCCCATGCTGAATTGTCGGCTATCCAGATGGCAGTTGATTCTGCAATAATTTGACATCGTCTACGTGACGCAAAAGTCTATCAAAGGTCAAGGAATTATGGATTAACTGGCCACCGCACCTGCAGGGGATTTCAAACCCTTAGAAACATACTTCCCCAATGAAGGGGTAATGGTAATTCAGCGACAACATCAATACGATACATGCCGTACGTGGAAAATGTATTTTGATGGAGCTGTTAACACATAAGGTTTTGGAGCTGGAGCAGTTCTAGTGTCTGGTACGGGGGAGCAGTATCCCGTCACTGTCAAATTGCAGTTTATCAGCACCAACAACACAGCTGAGTATGAAGGCTGTATTATGGGGCTAAAACTTGTTCGCTCAATGGGCATCAGGCGGTTAACTGTGTGAGAAACCAGATTTTATGAATAAATATTTAATTTTCTCAAAATATTTTTTTTTAATATTATGGTGTAGAATTGATATAATGTTATAGTTGTGGGTAGTATTTATAAATTTTACAAAGTATGCAAGTTGTCAGATTATATTCGATTGGTCGGGGAATATTCTTTTTGTCGGGAATATCCGTACAACGGCACAATCATTGGTGGACCCCATAACAGAAGTACTGTCATAGTTAGAAAACGACAAAAATATTTTATGGAAATAACAACGGAGGTTTTACCATTAATACTGTTGAACTACCCGGTAGTAAAAGTAAAGTAATATGCGTGGTTGCATAGTAGCGCACGATATTGATTATTGATGCTTACGTAAGAAGTCACTCAGTTATACTGCATTTTTGCTACAGTAATTGCTGCATCATATCTCTCATATTATTGATTCAATTATTGTCATAGTATAATGTGCATAATATGTTATTTTATTAAATCAATATTTGAGACGACAAAGTTATTCATATTATTAAATTGCAATATTTACAGTGTCTAGAAGTTCTGTCAAGGAGAGGTTTGGTCACCTAATTGCGCGCCAATAGGGAGAAATCCTTATTGGAAAGCCCCCTCTTTCCTGGGAACGACCTGGTTGTTAAATATTGTGAGTTATGATATTAATGATGGATAAGTTCGTGTTGATTAAAGATGAATTTGATAGTTTCATTGTGTTGAAATTATTTATGTTAGTGAAAATTGACATTTATTTCGATAATAATTGATGTCTGAAGGTTATATTGTTCAATCGGGTATTTGAGGAACTTTTCATGTTGGGTTACTATTCACGAGTTACTATTCATGAGTTACTATTCACGAGTTACTATTCACGAATTACTATTCACGAGTTACTATTCACGAGTTATTATTCATAAGTTACTATTCACGAGTTTTAATAGTAACTTGTCCTTTCGGTTTTCCAAGAGTTAATTACCCCTTCGCAAATAGTAGTTGCCTCTTCAATATTACCAAGAGTCATTTTGACCCTTCGTTAAGACCACGAGCCACTCTCAGTTTTCTATAAATAGAAGCTTATTCCTTCATTATTTCTTAAGAATTCATTGAAACTCTAGAGAGAGAAATTATAGAGAGAAGCTATAGAGAGAAAATTATAGAGAGAAAGAAGAAGAGTATTCTGCGACTTCACTACTCCTATATCCAGTTTCTTTTACGGTAAGGGGTGCTATTCTTTCTTATTCATGAAGAGAACTTTTGTTATTCCATTCTTTATTATTCGGTTGGAATAACCTGTAAAAGTGGAATACCCTATACATAACCTGTATACGCGGCATACCCTATACTTGGTGAAATCCTTATGTTATTCCATTCTTATTTATTCTGTCGGAATAACCTGTATACGCGGCATACCCTATACTTGGTGAAATCCTTATGTTATTCCATTCTTTATTATTCATTGGAATAACTCAGATGTCATGGTTTACCCTATACTTGGTGGAATGACCTGTATATGCGGTTTACCCAATACTTGGTGATCTTCTTCTGTTATTCCATTCTTTATTATTATGTTGGAATAACCTATTTAAGTACCACATACTTGGTGAAATTCTTTTATTATTCCGTTCTTTATTATTCGCCATTTGAATATCTCATCAATGTGAATTTCACCGACGTTCTTTATTGGTTCCATATTTATTATTCCGCATTTATTATTATTAATATTCTATGGGAATAACTTCGTCTGCATGCGGTCTCTATCCCATGCATGGTGAATCCTTACATTATTCCATTCTTTATTATTCTGTTGGAATAACCTGTCTATGTGGATTGCCACATGCATGGTGAACGATCCTTTGTATTCATTCCTTATTAAATTGTGGAAATGATCTGTATACGTGGATTACCGCATGGTGGGTGAAAATCCATTTGCAGTTTCATATATTCTTTATTATACACAGTTGGTTAAAGTTTTGACTTCTATACTCCATGAAATTAGTGGAATATCCTTGATATTTGCGCTTCATCCAGTATCTTTTCATGAAAATATTCTTCTGAGCATTCTTGACTTTTACTTTACAAAGAAGTATCATGTTGATAGTTTGGATATTATTAGTTCCTGGATAAATTAATTCTTGAACTTGTTTAATTGAATTCCAATAACATTGTCATCATCCTCACGTTTATGTTATGTTGGAAGTCATCTTTGGCTTACGTGCATAGATGGACTTAGTATGATTATGACCAAGGATCATTCGGTATAATCATGAACTGTGATGTTATAAGTGATATGGTAAAAGTCCTCAGTGGCCTGTAATGCATTGATGAACAGTATTTGGTATGATTATGACCAGGGATTATTCAGTATAGTCATGACCATTTATGATTTAATGAATATCCTTGGCTCGTAGTACATGGATGATTAGAAGATGTGGGTTGTTTATTAAACTGAGTCTCAGCAATAAACATTGATGAAAACATTTTTTAAATCATAGAAGATAGTAGGTTTTATTCTCTACTTGACTCTTCTAATGGATTGCTTATTTCGCTGCAGTTAAACTTGATGTCTATTATATTTTATCAGTTTAACATTGTTGAAGACTATTGATAATTTATTCTGCATTATCTTAGTCATAATATTTCTTCTTTGGGCTAGTTGAGCTCACCCTTTCTTTCACCGTTCTCTTCGTGAAATGAGAATATATTTGGGACGAGTCTGGGAAAGGAATGATGGTCCGAAGATAGCATTAGTAGTCCTCACTATTACGTTAAATAGTGTGACAATAAATGTAATGAGGACACCTTTGAGAATGGATATTGTCTAGATAACAATATTCCTATTAGAACTCTCAGTTTATGTATTGCCGTATGTTACACAACAGTTGTATAATTAAGTTGTATCTGTATTTTGTACCATGTATTTGGCTACTCAAGGTTTTATCTATTTACCTAATTTTGGGGGTGTCACGGTTGGTATCAAAGCTTAGGGATATGATCCCTGGCTGATATATGAGACAAGAACTAGGAGGGGAGAGATGGGGAATTTCTTTGCTAGTGTGACCTAGCTAAGTTTATTTGGTATTTAATTGGTCGGTCAAAGTATAGGGATAATATGTGATATGTTATTTAACCCTTGTTTTGTGATAGTGTTTGCGAATGACATCTGAAAATATTGAGATAAGCAATGAAGCAAATGAGACCGTTGAGTCAGCTCAACCAAAAGGTAACAACCAACAACACGATAATTATCATACCGGTGGCAACGACTATCGGAACAACGATAACCATCGTGGAGGAAATTATCATGCCGAGAATGGTAACCACTTCGGTGGTAATCATGGCCAAGGTAATAAAAGTGGAAATTTCAAGAAGAGAATGTCATTTAGCTCAATTTTATCGTATAGTGAAGTCAAGTCCAGCTAGGACGGTGGCACCAAAGGTGGATACGGACAACACAAAGTCGGTGGTTTCAGGGAGAGCATTTTTGCGACTTCTCAAAAGCTTAGTAAACTTAGAACAAAGTTAGCACGGGTTAGTTAATTATAAATTGCGAAGTCTATACCTTATAAGATACCGGTTTTACCCATTATTTTGTCTCTCTTGCTTGCGTTCAACGTTTAAATTTGACTCCGGAGAAGTTAAACTTTGACTTATTGGTTGAAACTTCGTTAGTAGGAGCCTTCGTTACCTCTACTGTTTTTAAATCTTGTTTAATTCAAATAAACACTTTCACGTTATCTATCGATCTTATCTTTTTGAAAATACTTGCCTTTAATGTGATTTTAGGAATCAATTGGTTAACTACTCATCATGCTTTTCGTAAGGTTGTTAGCTTTTATATTCATAACCAACTCACATGCGAATCCAAGTAACCAAACCACTAAAGTCAATTATTGTCATATCAAGCCATAAGTAAAGAGCCCCGAACCTTTCGTTGTTGACTTCCTTGTGTGGAATGCACCGAAGCCAGAGTTTCTATAGGCGACATCGTGAATGAAGATGGCAAGTTGATAGGTATCATTGTGAGGTGCTATCTAGGTTAAGGGATAGAAGTCACAGTTGGTATCAATGTGACGTACTATCCAAGTCTTGGATGAGAGTCACAGTTTTGAATGATATTTCTATTATTAATAAATTTCCTAACGTATTCTTGAAGACTTCTTAGCCTACTTAGAGCGTGAAATCGAATTTTGTATTGACCCCAGTACAAAACCCATTTCTTAAACTCTCAAATATTTCTTCAACTAAAATGAACAGTTTACGTGTGTTACGATGAAAGTCATAATAAAAGTATAGGACTGATAAAAATCATCGGTATATGAAGTATTAGTAAGTGTTATGATGAGTTATGTTAGTTATTATGTGAAAACATGAAAGTTTCTTAGAAATCACAAAGAGTTGAAAATCAGATTTTGGTGAAAAATATAACATGAAATTCAATTGACCATATCTCCTATTATATTTTGAATTTTTGAGTGTGGTCAAGTCCTAGAGTTAGATCTATGAGTTACCTAACTAATCCAAGTGGAATCACTGAAAAAGGTGTTGTAGATTTTCGTGTGAACTGATTTTAGCAAAGGAGGCGGAAACTGAAAATTATGAAAAAGTTGCTGCCACATTTTTGTAAGGGCTGTTTCGGCCACTTAATTTGTAAGAAAACTTCTTTCCTTTTGGGACATGAAGGTATATGGTATAAAGTACCTCCTATCCAAAAATGAGCTCATTCTGACTTAAAATGAGCAAGTTATGACCATTTCAATATTTAGGTTTTTCCGACGAAAAATGCTATAACTGGAGTTCTATAACTCCGATGACCATGAAATTTAAACTGAAAGCTCACATTAACATGTATAAGATCCTTCCAAGATTTGGGAAATTTTGGAGTTAAACTTGAGGTAGTTAATTTCTTAAGGAATTAATTAGAAATTGATTTTTGAAAAATAGTAAATGAATTTTAAAAATTCCGAGAAAAATATATTTTCATTGTGGGACTATATTATACTAAATCCCAGAAAAGAAATATTTTTGGAACTAATTTGGTATTTTTCATGAAAATGATCTAGTTATGAGTAAATGAGTTAAATATGTTATGTGAAATAACAAAATTGGAAAATAGGATTTTATGGCTAGGGAATCCTATATAGGGGATATGCATATTTTTGATGGGTGATTTGATCATTGGTGATGATATCTTATGAGTATAGCATTTTTAAATGATTAAATGCATTATGTGGTAAAGTGTAAACAATTGAAATAAATTGTTTATAAGTTTAAGAAGTGATTAAAATATTGTTATAATATTAAATGATATTAGATTATGAGATTATTAAGTGATTGATAACATTGGGATATTCTTGAACCTCGGATAAATTATATTATGTTTAATATTTATCCTTTATCTCATTTGATTGATTATTTATATCATTGTCATGATCCTCATGCTTATATTGTGTTGAAAGTCATCGTGGCTTACGTGCATAGATGGACTTGGTATGATTATCACCGAGGGATTATTCTAAGTATAATCATAACCGTAATGTTACAAATGATGTGGTAAAAGTCATCTTTGGCCCGTAGTGCATAGATGGACTTGGTATGATTATGACCGAGGATTATTCGGTATAATCATGACCAGATTAAAAAAAAACACGAATATCCTTGGCCCGTAGTGCATGGATAATTCGTGGTCGTGATATTATTGTCGAGTCTCAAAGATTATTGGTTTCTGATTGTATATCTTTTGCCTGTAGTGCAAAGATGAATTGATAATGAATATCTTTGGTCGTATTGCAAAGATGAATTTAATGAACCTGTATACGCGGCATACCCTATACTTGGTGAAATCCTTATGTTATTCCATTCTTATTTATTCTGTCGAAATAACCTGTATACGTGGCATACACTATACTTGGTGAAATCCTTATGTTATTCCATTCTTTATTATTCATTGGAATAACTCAGATGCTGTGATTTACCCTATACTTGGTGGAATGACCTGTATATGCGGTTTACCCAATACTTGGTGATCTTCTTCTGTTATTCTATTCTTTATTATTATGTTGGAATAACCTTGTTTATCGAAGTACCGTATACTTGGTGAAATTCTTTTATTATTCCGTTTCTTTATTATTCGCCGGAATATCAGCCGATTTGTGAATTTCACCGACACGGTTCCATATTTATTATTCCGTTCTTTATTATTCGTCGGAATATCATGTTTGGGTGAATTTCACGACACGGTTCCATATTTATTATTCCGCATTTATTATTCTCGTTTGGAATAAACTATTCGTGCAAAGATGAACTGCTGATGAAGCTGTTGATTATTGGTTATCTGATTGGCATGTGTGACGCCCCCAAAATAGGTATACATAACCCATTCTGAGTTGTCAATACATGGTATGTAAACAACTACAACTTTATTATTACAACAGTAAAACTGTGAGTTTGAATACAAATATTATCTTCTAGACAATATCTATACTCAAATAAATCCTCATCACATTTATTGATACATTATTTTACAAAAATGGTGAGGACTACTAAACAACTCTCTCTAGAACCTTCATTCCATACCCGACTCGTACTCGCTATATTCTCGCCTCCTGAGAAGAAAAATAGAACAAAAAGGAAAAGGGTGAGCTCAACTAGCCCAGTAAAGAATATTATGACTAAGATAATATACAACAAATTATCGTTAGTCTTCAACAGGAAAAATCTAATAGAATACAATAGACAACAAGTTTTAAATCAATATTCGCAACGAAATAATAATTCATTAGAAGAGTTAAGTAGAGAATGCAAACTACTATCTTCTATGTATGAATTTAAAAGTTCATCGCTCATCTTTTATCCTCGTAACATCAATCAATATATATTTGGAATCAAATATTCATCTTTACTACTACAGCCAAAGATATTCATCGATTGGTCATGTTCATCTAAACACTGCTCATCTTTGCACTACGGGCCAATGATATTCATCAAAATCATTCATCTTTGCACCACTGTGCCAAAGATATTCAATAATATCATCATTTAAGACTGAGGATGATGAGATATATTTTTAAAGAAGCGAATCCAGTGAAACAAAATGACAAGGATTAAGGATTAAGGATTCGTACTTTGTTTTATCCATGTCCAAAAATAACTCAAAAATAATCATAGTGGTGTAAAATTCAAGAACTATCAAAACATGGGTACAATCAAAGCTAGTATCCACAATAGATATTTTAGATGAAAAGGAAAAATTTTTATTTTTCGATGAATAATCTTGCGTGATTCGTGAATAAAGTGTCGATATCGTGAATAAGGTCAGAGTATCGTGAAATAGTAACTTCGACACCAAAAGTTCCAAATTTGATAAAATCTTCAGATCAATATTTCAGCATAATGATATTGAAGAAATAATATCATTACGAAAAAAATAATATCCCTTACCTCGGAAAAATAGTACTTCTAACTGGAATACTGGATATAAGCTATAACTTGAACTTGCACCGTATAGCAATACTCAAAGTATACTCCAAATACTCACAAGAATACGCTCGATAATATAGAGAGAGAAAACTTCAATTTCTGGTGTGATTTTCAATTCTAACCTAAGCACCCTATTTATAGGAAAATGCTTAACACCAAAGCGTAAAATTTAATAAAATATTAATATATATTTATTAAATTCCTACGCACCCAAAATCTGATTCAAACCATCACCACCAAGAGTGACTCACCTTGCCTAACTCAAAAAAAAATGTTTTTCTTATTAAAAATATTTAAAACTTCAAAAATTAATTATTTCTGAGCTTCAGAACTTCAATAATTCACAATAAATAGCCCTTTTGTCAGAAAATTCGAATCTCGCAAGTCTTTATAGGAAATTCAATTCTCTACAACTTTGCGTAAGAAAGTTTTTCCAAATTCCAAACAAAAATTGACCAAATCCATAAACCAAGCGATTTTATTGTGCTATAATCAAATTTCGGTCAAGAAATGGGGTCCACCGACATGTTTAACATGTTTTAAATATTTATTGCAACAAAAATACTCTTTCTCCACGTATACTCATATATCACACATTCATTGTAAAAATATCACCATTATTATATTATTAAAAATATAATAATATATTTAAATGAATTATTTTATCGAAAAAAGATAAAATTTTAATTTTCAACAATTGTCACATTAAAAATTTTCTCCATCTATATCAACATAAAATCAATATTTTCCTCATCATATAAATCAATAATTAATTATTCACGAATAATATTACAGTAATCACAATATTAACAACCTGTGCGGTTCCTGTGAAAGAGGAGGTTTTCCAATAAGAATTTCTCTCATCTTCTTGGCCGCAATTAGGTGACCAAACCTCTCCTTAGATGTAACTTTCTAGACATTGCCAATAATGTTATCCAATAATATTATTCAGATAATATGAATTATTGCTTCGATAATGAAAAAAAATATCGTAGTGACAATTATTAAAACAACAAAGAATATAAAATATCAACACAAAGAATTATTGAATCAATAAAATAAAATCTTCGAATAAAGAATTATCGTAACAATTATTGAGTAGTGCCTTCTTCACGTAAGAATCAATAATTGGTGCAATACTGCAATGCCATCTTGTGTTTTAACCATCGAGTATTTTAACAAAGATTAACTGTGAATAACTACGCCCGTTATTTTTAAACAACTTATTCTTGTCGTTTTCTTCCTCCAATCGCTTTCCGTTATGGGGCCCACACATGGCTGCGTCGTCGTACGAATATTCCCCGACAGTACGAATATTCCTCGACCAACCGAATATTCCCCGACAATAATGAATATTTTATAACCACTTGCTTATTTTGAAATATTTGCGTATTTTACCCATAACTATCCACATTAATCAAATCAACCCTTACTATTTCAAAATAATAAATAGAGAAAATTAAATTTCATTAATAATAAGTTGGGGTCTTACAGCATGTGGTGCAAAGATGAATTGATAATGAATATCTTTGGTCGTATTGCAAAGATGAATTTAATGTTTTCGACGATAAAGGTATCCTCACCTCTTCGTCATACCAGGTACGTACGTAAATTTCGAGGGCGAAATTCCATAAGGAGGGGAGATTGTGAGAACCCAGATTTTATGAATAAATATTTAATTTTCTCAAAATATTTTTTTTAATATTATGGTGTAGAATTGATATAATGTTATAGTTGTGGGTAGTATTTGTAAATTTTGCAAAGTATGCAAGTTGTCGATTATATTCGATTGGTTGGGGAATATTCTTTTTTGTCGGGAATATCCGCATAACCAAGCACAATCATTGGTGACCCCCCCATGTAAGTAATCTTGTCATAGTTAGAAAACGACAAAAATATTTTATGGAAATAATGGCGGAGGTTTTACCATTAATACTGTTGAACTACCCGGTAGTAAAAGTACAGTAATACGCGTGGTTGCATAGTAGCACACGGTATTGATTATTGATGCTTATGTAAGAAGTCACTCAGTTATACTGCATTATTGCTATAGTAATTGTTGCATCATATCTCTCATATTATTAATTCAATTATTGTCACAGTATCATGTGCATAATATGTTAGTTTATTAAATAAATAATTGAGACGACAAAGTTATTCATATTATTAAATTGCAATATTCACAATGTCTAGAAGTTCTGTCAAGGAGAGGTTTGGTAACCTAATTGCGCGCCAATAGGGAGAAATCCTTATTGGAAAGCCCCCTCTTTCCTGGGAACGACCTGGTTGTTAAATATTGTGAGTTATGATATTAATGATGGATAAGTTCGTGTTGATTAAAGATGAATTTGATAGTTTCATTATGTTGAAATTATTTATGTTAGTGAAAATTGACATTTATTTCGATAATAATTGATGTCTGGAGGTTATATTGTTCAATCGGGTATTTGGGGAACTTTTCGTGTCGGGTTACTATTCACGAGTTACTATTCATGAGTTACTATTCACGAGTTACTATTCATGAGTTACTATTCATGAGTTACTATTTACGAGTTACTATTCACGAGTTTTAATAGTAACTTGTCCTTTCGGTTTTCCAAGAGTTATTTGCCCTTGATTGTTCCAAGAGTTAATTACCCTTCATGAAATAGTAGTTGCCTCTTCAATATTACCAAGGGTCATTTTGACCCTTCGTTAAGACCAAGAGCCACTCTCAGTTTTCTATAAATAGAAGCCCATTCCATCATTATTTCTTTCGAATTCATTGAAACTCTAGAGAGAGAAATTATAGAGAGAAGCTATAAAGAGAAAATTATAGAGAGAAAGAAGAAGAGTATTCTGCTACTTCACTACTTCTATATCCAGTTTCTTTTACGGTAAGGGGTGTTATTCTTTCTTATTCATGAAGAGAACTTCTGTTATTCCATTCTTTATTATTCTGTTGGAATAACTTGTAAAAGTGGCATACCCTATACATAACCTGTATACGCGGCATACCCTATACTTGGTGAAATCCTTATGTTATTCCATTCTTATTTATTCTGTCGGAATAACCTATATACGCGGCATACCCTATACTTGGTGAAATCCTTATGTTACTCCATTCTTTATTATTACATTGAATAACTCAGATATGCTTTAATTACCTATACTTGGTGGAATGACTCAGATATGCGGTTTACCCAATACTTGGTGATCTTCTTCTGTTATTCCATTCTTTATTATTATGTTGGAATAACCTGTTTATGCAAAGTACCGCATACTTGGTGAAATTCTTTTATTATTCCGTTCTTTATTATTCTGTCGGAATATCCTGTCGGTGTGAATTTCACCTAACCTGGTTCCATATTTATTATTCTGTTCTTTATTATTCTGTCGGAATATCCTGTCGGTGTGAATTTCACCTGACCTAGTTCCATATTTATTATTCCGCATTTATTATTCTGTTGGGAATAACCTGTCTGTGCGGTCTCTATCGCATGCATGGTGAATCCTTCTGTTATTCCATTCTTTATTATTCTATTGGAATAACCTGTCTATGTGGATTGCCACATGCATGGTGAACGATCCTTTGTATTCATTCCTTATTAAATTGTGGAAATGATCTGTATACGTGGATTACCGCATGGCGGGTGAAAATCCATTTGCAATTTCATATAATCTTGATTATACTCAGTTGGTTAAAGTTTTGACTTCTATACTCCATGAAATTAGTGGAATATCCTTGATATTTGCGCTTCATCCAGTATCTTTTCATGAAAATATTCTTCTGAGCATTCTTGACTTTTACTTTACAAAGAAGTATCATGTTGACAATTTGGATATTATTAGTTCCTAGATAAATTAATTCTTGAACTTGTTTAATTGAATTCCAATAACATTGTCATCATCCTCACGTTTATGTTATGTTGGAATTCATCTTTGGCTTACGTGCATAGATGGACTTAGTATGATTATGACCAGGGATCATTCGGTATAATCATGAACTGTGATGTTATAAGTGATATGGTAAAAGTCCTCAGTGGCCTGTAATGGATTGATGAACAGTATTTGGTATGATTATGACCAGGGATTATAATGTATAGTCATGACCATTGATGATTTAATGAATATCCTTGGCTCGTAGTACATGGATGATTAGAAGATGTGGGTTGTTTATTAAACTGAGTCTCAGAGATAAACATTGATGAAAACATTTTTTAAATCATAGAAGATAGTAGGTTTTATTCTCTACTTGACTCTTCTAATGGATTGCTTATTCCGCTGCAGTTAAACTTGATGTCTATTGTATTTTATCAGCTTAACATTGTTGAAGACTATTGATAATTTATTCTGCATTATCTTAGTCATAATATTTCTTACTGGGCTAGTTGAGCTCACCCTTTCTTTCACTGTTCTCTTCAGGAAATGAGAATATAGCTGGGACGAGTCGGGGAAAGGAGTGATGGTCCAGAAGATAGCATTAGTAGTCCTCACTATTCTGTTAAATAGTGTGACAATAAATGTAATGAGGACACCTTTGAGAATGGATATTGTCTAGATAACAATATTCCTATTAGAACTCTCAGTTTATGTATTGCCGTATGTTACACAACAGTTGTATAATTAAGTTGTATCTGTATTTTGTACCATGTATTTGGCGACTCAAGATGGGTGATGTATACCTAATTTTGGTGGTGTCACAGTTGGTATCAAAGCTTAGGGATATGATCCCTGGCTTAGATGTGAGAAGAGAACTAGGAGGGGAGAAACGGGGATTTCCTTTGCTAGTGTGACCTAGCTAAGTTTATTTGGTATTTAATTGGTCGGTCAGAGTATAGGGATAATATGTGATATGTTATTTAACCCTTGTTTTGTGATAGTGTTTGCGAATGACATCTGAAAATATTGAGATAAGCAATGAAGCACATGAGACCGTTGAGTCAGCTCAACCAAATGGTAACAACCAACAACACGATAATTATCATACCGGTGGCAACGACCATCGGAACAACGATAACCATCGTGGAAGAAATTATCATGCCAAGAATGGTAACCACTTCGATGGTAATCATGGCCAAGGTAATAGAAGTGGAAATTTCAAGAAGGGAATGTCATTTAGCTCAATTTTGTCGTATAGTGAAGTCAAGTCCAACTGGGACAGTGGCACCAAAGGTGGATACGGACAACACAAAGTCGGTGGTTTCAGGGAGAGCATTTTTGCGACTTCTCAAAAAGCGAGTAACCCGAACAAAGTTAGCACGGGTTAGTTAATTATAAATTGTGAAGTCTATACCTTATAAGATATCGGCTTTACCCATTATTTTGTCTCCCTTGCTTGCGTTCAACGTTTAAATTTGACTCCGGAGAAGTTAGACTTTGACTTATTGGTTAAAACTTCGTTAGTAGGAGCCTTCGTTACCTCTACTGTTTTTAAATCTTGTTTAATTTAAATAAACACTTTCACGTTACCTGTCGATCTTATCTTTTTGAAAATACTTGCCTTTGATGTGATTTTAGGAATCAATTGGTTAACTACTCATCATGCTTTTCGCCAGTTATTCCGATTTTCTAACCCTCTTTTACATACTCTTTTACCCCTCAAGGAAACATACACTTCAAACAAGCATCCTGGTTTCACCTCATTTCATATCTTTCATACAATATCGGTTATCCTAAAAATGGGATTGAACCTTTATACCTGCAGTTTATCCTGAAGACGGGATTAAACTTTCCTACGCTCTTAGATTGCAGGAAATGGATGGTGATGAATTTCCACAGCTTATCAACACAGACACCATGAAACAGTACTATGTCTGAGGTTACCATCAAGCAAACATCCTAGTTTTGGATCATCAGATCACCAATCATTCCAATTTTCTAACCCTTTTTACATACTCTTCTGCCCCTTAGGGAAACATACACTTCAAACCAGTAGCCTAGTTTCACCTCATTTCAAACCTTTCATACAATTTAGGTTATCCCCCCATGGATTGAACCTTTCACACCTGCAGTTTATCCTGAAGACGGGATTAAACTTTTCTACGCTTATAGTTTGTCCTGATGACGAGATCAAACTTTTTCACACCTGCAGTTTGTCCCAAGCATGAGATCAAACTTTCTTTCCCCACAGTATAGCCTGCACATGGGATTCAGACTTCTCTTCGGCTGCAAATCACCCTGAGGGGCGAACTACATTGACCTGATCTCCCTGATACAAGGGAGTATGTAGGTAACCATATGCTATATGCCCTGGTCACAATAAAAAAAACATTTTTGCCCTTTCCCTACAAAACAAAAACTACAAAAATACTTTTACATCCTTCTTCATCAATAAATCTTCTACACCCACTTACACCTTTCACATTCAGCGTTGAACCTCTTACACCAGGTTTGAATTACGCAGATCTGATCTCATCTTCAATAGGAGTACGTAGGCAGCCATTTATGGTTTGGTCTAACCCCTACCAAAACACAAAAACTTATCAACGGTAATGGGATCAAACTTCAATCCACCATATTTCATCGGCTTCAGACCAAAGGAATGGAACTACCTAACCTCTCCTCACAAATAGGAGATTCGATGACCATCTAAGCTGCGATTGTGCCTCAAAGAGCAACACCAATCCATAAGAGATGGAATTAACTAGGATCCTCACAAATAGGAGTACTAACGACCATCTGTGGTGCGGTCAATCTTAGAGTGGAAAAGCTACACTCCTCTCCACATCTATATATAGAAACCAGTCCCAAGACACCAAAGATGGTAGGGATACACACAGATCAATGATCAGTTCTGAAAGATCCTGTGACATCTCAATGTCTACACATCAAGGATGAGTTTAGAATGCATCAAGCTCATAAGTCCTGGAGAAAACAGGCAAATATCAAGCAAGTATCAAGGTACAACTAAAAGGGAAGTGAATCAAAATATATTTCCCTGCCATATATAATACTGGTTGATATATACAATATGTATTTTACATAAAAAAAATGGCTAAGCTAGTCTGTGCAGTAAAATACAAGTCTATTTATGGATTTGTGTGTATGCAGACTATCAGATCTAACAGAGCATCCCTCTCCGAAGAAGGAGGTAACGCTGCAAGCTCCTGCCCAATGGTATCTACACGAGCTAGCATATCTGAGGCTAACTACATGGTGGCATGATGCTCATCAATGTATGCACTCATATCGGCAAGGAAGCCAGTCGTAAGGGATCTCACTGAAGTATTGTCTGTGACGGCCACATCCCGGGCAGATAGGGCAGCATCCCGCTCTATAATCAATACATTTCTGGCTGATCTGGCCTCGTTTCTCCCATCAAGAGCTATCAATATCAAGGCCCTAGCCTGATCTCTCTCAAAGGTCATCAGATGTAGACTCTGCTCCAGATACTGTGATGAATGCTGAATCATAGTATCACTCATAGTGGGAGAATCCATCACAACTGCTAGCAACCCAGTAGTCAAATCCTCCTCGATGGGAATATCATTCTCCTCCATAAGCTCCCCATCATCGGAATCAATCCCCGGCATTGTGGATACTTCCATAGTTAATGTCGTCTCTGTCTCCATCCACGCAGAATACTCTACAGAATAACCCGGATAGCTGACGAAAAACTCAGCTAGCTCACGCTGATCCTAACAGGTATACAACCTGGATCTATCCTCTGCTAATAAGTGGCGTCAAGTGAAGCGCTGACTCAATGCCCCCCCAAAAGGATGAAAATCCTGGAACTGGTCAAATTGACACATCACAGCTAATGGGTGATAAGTAATCATGCCTCTCAAACTAGCTAAAGGGAGATAATCCATGCCTGGAGCATGAGTGATAAAGCTGTAGGGTGTGTTGAGCCTTGTATATGGAAATATCGCAAATGGATCTCCGATCCCTGCCAGGAAAGTTGACCAAGATGCAGCATTTATACACTCCGCGGACTGAAAGGAGTATGACATGGCTATATCGTGGGTGAAACAATACCCATGCCTTCTAAAAGTGTCAATCGGTCTTAAGTGTGACATAAACCACACGTATAACATTACTAAGCTTCATGTAAACACTCCCGTCGGATAAGTGCAGCAGTATGTGGCTGACCTCAAAGTCTCTGCTATAATCATCGGTATGATGGTGTGACCTTCCCTGAGAGCTCTCACTTCCATGATAACTCCTATATCCAATTCATCCATGTATTGTGGCATGTAGACGTACGATAATATGAATAATAGCAGTACATCCACTCTGGCCAAACGCCAATGATCCTCTGGTGTGGTGAAATCCCCAGAATGCTGTGTATAACTATCCTCAAAGCCAAATATGTCAAACAAAAAATACTGGGATATCACATGGCCAGATGTGAGCTCATCCTGTACCATCCTAGGCCTTAATCCAGTAAGGTTCATGAACTTCCTACTCATATCTCCAATCGCCATATGCACATAAGGTCTGTCCAGTGGCAGCATCGTCAAACGTGTATACTCCTCCAGAGTAGGAGTCAACTCCTGGGTCCCAAATCGGAAAACCTGCCTCTCTGATACCTAATGATCCAGCATGCTCTCTACGAATCCTATGGGAACCTAAAACATCACTAGGGTCATAGTATGCAGCAACAGCTGATCTACAGACACCATGTCTGATGGTGACATACTATCATACCACGATCGCATACCAGATGCCACCAATAATGGTGGGGTATGATCAATACGGCTAACTATCGAAGAAGACATATGTACGGGCCGTGTCATAAGACCATCCAGGGGTCAATGCTGAATATCTCTAGACATACATATATATGCATAACCTAATAACATGCATGATACAATAGATGGCAATATGATTTAGGGAATGGAAAACTGTACATACATTCCTAAGTATATCATCATCTAATACATCTCTGTAAAGCTACAATACAGGGAAATGAGGCAAAATTGCCCTACAACTAACAGAGGTCTATCAAAAGATATAGAGAAAATGGGGCGAAGCTACCCAATGTCTAATAGAGGCCTATCAAAAGAGATAACGAGAATATACATCAGAAGAAGATAATGGTGTCAATGTCTACATCATCAATCTTTTCCACCTGATGTAACTCCTCTTGAGTCACTGGATCTCTATCCACAGGATGTTTGGCCTATATAAGGGAGGATCTGCACTGACAAAGCCATATGGGTCACCTGAGGGGCCAGTTCCAGAGCTGGAAGGATCAAAAATATCTACCTCTGAAGGATCTCTGCCCAAGTACCGGATAAAGAAATGTGTCCGGTCCAACTACCGGGTCAAACTGTTAATCTGTGTCAAATGAGTCGGATCTCGGACACAGGCTAGCCAATCCATCATCATCACGGATCCTGGAACTATATCCCCCATGAACTAAGTGGCACGGGTCTGGGCTCCAATGGTATGAAGGAACCACCAATGCTAGAACATCTCCTGAGTGTAGGGACCCTCTGACAGTGCAAAACTGTCAACACCCAACAATGGGATATCAATGATGGGTGACTGCGAAACAGGCCAATAACGCCTGGCAGGAGGCAAGATCGGTATAAGAATATCTCTTATGGTGCTCTTGATAGCATGCTCTCCTAGGTAGAGCTCCCATCAACCATCTGCGAAGAGAGGAATCCTACGGGTGGAAATCACGTGCTCAACTCCAGTCGCGTACCCATCCTCAAATCCAATGCTCAAATGCCCCCCTGAATAGGGAATCCATGTGATGACATCAGCTGTCAACAACTCCAATTATAGGTGCCAATGAGTAAAACCCTCCGTAACAGGGACCTCTGCCAGTATGGAATGATCCCATCTCCGTCCTTGTGGATAGGTATCTAAGCCTAACACACTCACAGGAAGCAAACATTGGAGCCTCTCATAGGCCCAGAACTGTCAATGTAAAGATAAACATCTGCTGTCAGTTAACACTCTTAACCTGTACATGGGAAAAGACAAGAGAAATACTCACCATTAGAAATGGGTAAAATCCTAGCCAAGCCTCGGTCAAGCCCTGCAAACGCATGCGCATTCCCCTGAGGAAGTAGGCAAAGGTGTAGGAACCCCAATCATACTCTCCAATACGGTCCACATGTCGAGTGCCGCTGATCAAAGTGAAGGACACCGTAGAAGAGTTATCTGCTATGAAGTAGCCCCTAATGATCATCAGGAAAAAATCGCCGAAGAATGCGATCCCTAGCTCTCACATCATCGGGTATTGGCTCACTCAACATCCCGCTCATAGCATCTATGCTCAAAGGACCTGTACGAACAGTCCTACCTTTGAGCGCCTCTGCCGAAACTCCTAGCAAGGATCTGACGATAGTCGGGATAATATTCGCCATACAAGGCACTGGTACCTCCCCAAACTCCATACCTGTGATAAACTGTCAATCCATTGGCGTCATCATCACCTCATAATCTAGCAAATGGAGTGACTGAGTTTTGTGAAACCAACGCTCAGACAATGCCCTGAGGTAACCCCAGGGACAACGACGGAGAAGAATGGAAAAGAATGTCCTGAATCCCCAGCTATGTACAATCTCTCTATAGTCATTATGCAGAGCCTGATACATAGAGTGGATGCTGAACTAGTTCCCTCGAGGCTATGTAAAGCTGGGAACCTACATCAAATGCAGATCAACATCAGAATCCTTTACTCCTCATCAATAGGAAAGAATGAAGATTAAGATCTAACTTTATACCTCGTTTGCGTGCAAGTAAACTGAAGGGTGTCGACTTAAGTCACAGAGAAGTTCTAGGTTTGCCACCTGAATTCCTCGCAAATTCCTACGAGGAACAGATACAGCAGGAGCGGGGTCCGCAACCGGAACATCCTCCTCCTTGTCCTCGACGTCCAACACATCAACCTGGACTGTACGTATCATTTCCTCCACCAAACAACGAGGCTGTCTAACAAAACGGAGTCGAGGCATTTCAAAAGCCCTTCTCCGTACACCAGAAGTGGTCCTGCAGGAACTACTCGGCTGATCCGGATCCATATATCTGGATAACAAGTCTCTAAATAACCTCAGAAAGGGTGTGGTAAATTCTAACCTACAGCTTTTCGAAATGCATTTTATGACTACATGCATGCATGTATTATTTTAACATATATCTATAGTAGAGTTAAAAATATATGACTACCCAATGCCTACGTTTTGGAAAATTTTTGCAATAGTCCCCTTTGTAAATAGGACTATCCACATGCACATAGGCATGATTAGGTAGCCATTCAGTAGCACACCTACCCATATACATCCTACATGCATTAATACATCATAGTAAAAAATCCATAAGTGTAGTCTAATTACCAGGATTATTTTTTCTTTTCCACCTTTACTCATTTGTCCTCAAATAGGATAAGAAATGACAGTAAAAGGTGCCAATTTGACTATTTCAAAAGTTAAATTTTTTCACATCATTATGTTCAGCATGGTTTAATACTAACATTTGCTATATTGAATATTTTTTAAAGTCATATCAGCATGCATATTCAAATTCCACGTGATAAGTCATTTTCCAACGAATAAAAACTGGAAAAGAATACATGCATACATTACCAGGACAATGTAGAACACTTGTACGGTAGCAAAATTTGCAGAAAGTTGCCCGAACTCAGCAGATCTGAAGAAGAGCTCTCAGATTTCCTTCGTGGCGCCACTTGAAAGTGACTTATAAAAGCAATCTGTAGGCTTTACATAGACACGGTTGGCCACAGGTCCACCTGCGGCTGGCACAGGTGTACCTGCGACACCCCTACATGGGTCCCACCCCTTCGGCTTAGTTTAATTCGAGTTGCAAAGGAGGTCTCACAAGCTGAAAAGGCCAAATCAGGAATAAAAATGCTACGCGACTGAGCGGAATAGCCTAAAATCCTGGTTGTCACAAGTCAAATCATGGCTTTACATGTCACTCATTAGTATTCGCCTAAATACAAGGTACACTATACCGATGAGTTCAAATTTTGCAAATCATACTTGGCAATGCCTCACACAGGTCTGATGCCGCCAAATACATGGTCGTAACCCTAAACAGTGCCCCGGCGGGGATTACAATGCATTCTTCGTCTATGAACAAATCCCCGGCAGGGGTTATAATGCAATGCAACCATTGATGCACACGTCAATGAAGGTCAAACAACCGTTATTCCCCAGCAGGGGTTACAACACAATTCAACCATTGATACACACATAAATGATGGTCAAGTAGCCTTGACAATTCACCCAACAGGGATCTATTCATTGATACACACATCAATGAAGGTTAAGTAACCTTGACAGTTCACCCAACAGGGACTTATCCGGTGATACACACATCAGCGAAGGTCAGGCAACCCTGATAATACATACTGTTGGCAATAACTACAATAGGACCGTGGTATATGCTGGTGACACAAACTAAAGAAGACCATCCTCATCGGAAAGGACCGATGATGGAATATGTTATACACATCCTCAAACAGATAAAGCTTTATCACCACAGAACTCTTGCACACCAGAGGCACATCTACAGAGTAAAGTCTGTATCAAGGATTCAGGACTTTGGTGATAACCCCAACGTCAACATCCTAGAAGACTTGGATTACACATCCAAGACATCACTGATTGTCATCCCCGGTAGGATTAACAGGGAACCAGAAATCATCCCATCTTGTTAGAAAGCAATCCAACAAAACACATGCATCATGCATTTGCATCATGTTTATCTTGCTACATTTCAAGTGTCTAGATTCTTTATCCTATCTATGCCTTGCATTGCATGAATATGATAAATAAGGGCATCTGTAGACACTCAAAATTTTCTTAACACCTGTTACTGACATTGCAGGAGGGCTGATTTGTCTTTCAAAGATAACCCTGGAAGAGAACTCACATCCATTTTGGATACTACTGGAAGCTCAGTCTCAACCCCGGAACACAAATCGAGAGTATCAGTTCCAACCTCAGAGATAACCCCTAGTTTTATCCTTGGAGATAACCCCAAGGAATGTCGTTGCAGTTCCGGCGATAACCACGGAAATGCTTGTTTCAAATGCATGCAATTAGCTTTAACCTCGGAACTCCCATCGAGGCACTCATTCCAAAGACCCGGAGATAACACCGGGAAGACAGACACACTTAAAGATGACCCTAAGGAATTCAAACACTTGCAGCAGTCCAATCTCAGAGATAACCCTGAGCAACGTCTTCTTTATCATCCCAAACCGGAGATAACCTAGGTCAGGAGCAAAATTGTCATCTTGCCACCCCAACCACATAACGTCGTCTCAACATTTCATACATAAATTTCTACATATAAATGTCCCACAAGAGCCGAGGAATTATAATCCCGAGTGACTATTACACAGGGTAGTACATCGGATAGAATTTGAAGCTTGAAGACCATGGGCATGGTCCCATCTTCCTGACTTCATACAACCTCTAATCCCATGTCATTGCTTAACTCTCGACAAAATCAGTCTGAAGAAGGTCTTGTACACCTCATTCGGATGCTTGAATTAAAGTTCTGCAAGTTCGAGCAGACATCACAGTGCATGACTGCACGTACTTCGAGACGGCGGGACCCCACTACACCAAAAATGGCTTATAGCGAAGGAAATTTTGTGAAGGAATTAATTCCTTCACATGAGAAGTTGTTTAACGAAGGAACAGTAAACAAAAAAAATATAGTGGCAATATAGTTATTAGCGAAAGAAACATCTTTCACAATTTATATTTTTTTCTTGCAAAATTGGGGCGATAAAAAGATTTTTGGAGCCAATTTATGATGAAAATTTGCGAGGAAAAAATTTATTTAGTAAAGAAATTATTACTCACTATATATCATTATTCAGAATTTTTTTGCGAGGGATAAAATTGGTCGCTATCTTGTTCTAAATATTTTTTTTTGAATTGATTGTGGTGAATATAAATACCTTAAATTTTTTATAATAGTAAATTTAATTTTAATAACACTTTTTAAGTAACTTACAATATCAACTATTTATTTTAATAAACTATAAAGTAAATAACTTTACACTATGTTAAACTTTAAATTTCTCCATAAAAGTTTATTTTTATGATCATAATTAAATAAAGTTAAATTTAAATAAAAATTAAATTAAATAATCCAAAAGACTTTAAATTTTATTTTAAGTATATAATATTAATCCAAAAAGTCTTTTGGAGATTAATTTAAAGCAACTTTAAATACCTGTTCAGTACTAAACCATAAGAAAAAATCAAAAAAACTTAACTTTATTTATTTGAAGCACAGTATTGTGCTTGTTTCAAAAAAAAAGAAAAAAAAGAGTACAGTAGTGTGCGTAGTGTGCGTGACTCATACAAGAAAGGGAAGCCAACGATCGAGATAGAAAGAATACAATAGTGTGCGTAGTGTGCGTGACTCGTACGAGAAAGGGAAGCCAACGATCGAGATAGGAAGTAAGACGGATCAAGCCAGATCAAGTTTTTGCTCAATCTTTTGCCAAAATTAAAATTTTAACAAGATAGATGCTAGGTCTCTCAATTTGGTTTCCCCTCTCTTCCTTAGCCATAGTTTTCGCATGAGAAATATAAAATTAGCACCAAATTTTGTCGCAATTAGCGAGATCGAGATTTAATTGTGTGAATAATGTTTCGTACGAGTAAAGGGATTATCATTAATCCTAAAGTTTTACCCCAAACTTCATCTTTGCATCTTCAAATCTGCACCTTTTGTCCCAATTGTAGAAGCCCTAACTTTGAAGACCCAAAGATTCGTCAATTTGTTCGAAGGTATTTTTTCCAACAACTTTTTTCATCCGTATTCCATTAGTTGCTGTAATAATTCATATATACAGACACATGTATGTATGTGTGTATTTGTTTATGTAAGAGACGCTATTATTATACTTTTTGATGTCTTATTTTTCCTTTTATGGTGCATTATGTATATAATAGTGTAGTCGAATTTTTTTGCAAGGTTTACAGATCTTCAGTTTAACTTGTCCACCACTAAAAGTTTTATGGTTCGTCGCATTCAAAGACATATCTATTTTTCTGTTTTCCTCTCAATTTTGTCATTCAATTGTTGACTCTGTTTCTTTCACGACCTGCATAACTTTGTTGTGGACATTTCACATTTTCTATGATAAGGTAGTGCTATTACAAAATTTCACCCTTTTAGACTTTTATGAATATTGGTGTTATATTGTCTGTTGGACTAATATGAAATTTAGTTATTGGGCATCTGGTTTCGTTCCTATTATTAGTTGTAATGTTAATATATTATTAGAATAATGTATTATGTATGATATGAATGTACATTATGTTTTATTAATATGTTTAGGATAAATGTCAATAGATCCGTAATAGGATTCAAATAATATTTATATAATAGTCAAAAAATTCTCAGTCATACTCTGAAACTCTTTGATGTTAGTTAAATTGAGCTTGCTCGGTAGGCACTGAGGACATTACTTAATGGTATGCCAATTTTAGTTGCAAAGTACCATGTCACCATGTGTATCTTTGGTGCAAATCAGTTGAGAGTATTTTAGTAAGAATAATCTGCAAGAGCTTTTCTTTCAACGGAAACATATTAGATTATCCCCTGTTGAGATAGTGCCTCCTCACGCTGTGATCAGTATAAATTGTGATTGGACCATATTAGTGGGGATTAACATTGTTGGCTATTAAAACTTGTACATACAGATATTAAGAGTTTTGAGTAGCATTCCATTAATAACTTGGATTTAAGCTTTTGGGTAATATCAATGACTACTTTGTATTGCTTTTTCTTTATTGCTTATGAAAAGAAAAAAGAAAAGAGCACTTTCATTTATTCTCTCTTGAACAGATAGATTGATACACAAAAGGATTTTTTTTCCCTTCCTTTTGTCACAAACCATTTTGAAAACTCTTTACTAGCTTCTCTTGATATTTCAGGATGGATCACATTCTAATTTGAGTGCCTAATTTATGACTTGATTTTAAATTCACTACTGTCGTGGGAAGAAAGAATTAAGGAGCAAAAGAAATATACTACTAGTTATAGTACACTGGATGTCTCTCTCTTTCTTTTTTGGTAATAAGCGATGTCCTTCATGTACTACGTACTATTTTCTCTTCCCTTTCAAACTAATTTTTTGCATGCCATTCTCTTAATAGTTGTGCGGTAAATAGCTATACTACAATTTATATATTTAGTTGGTCTTGAAATGCATGTTTTTATTCTAGTAGTGGATAGCTATGCTATAGTTGCATCTTGCTTCCACAAATAAACATAATCTATACATTCTATAGATGATATATGTAACGAAGTCGTGCCGGCACAACGATACTATGTGTGAGCCTCATTCGTGACTAAGAATTTATGTTTTATTTACATGTGATATGATTGTTTGTAACTGAACTTGTTTTGTTTTGTTCTATTACATAGTGCGCTATTGAGGGACTAGTTTTGGGCAAGGTTGACATACATAGTATCGTGACTTACCATTGTAGAATCTAGACAAAATGTAATCAGTTCACATACATAATTTATAATACTATTATATGGGACCTAAATTTGTTGCCACAATTAAATAATCTGTTTATTACTGTGATCAAACTTCTGTGCGAACAATTTTTTAATGGTTTTTTCCTTAGAAAATAGTGATTTGTGAAATGTGTGCATTTTATTAGAAAATAAGTTTACATGTTTTTTTTTGGAAATGATAAATGGATGATCTTCATATGATAATCAAGCCTGAGTATGCATATTCAAGGCAAGGTTGTTCTTCTCATTTGGCCAAGTACAGATCTTATTTCTTCTTTTCCTATTTCTATAAATAATTCTATTATCACCACATGGGATCATTGTTTAGAGGAAATTATTGCGATTGTAGCTGATAATTTTCAGATAACACCAAGGTGCTAAAGACCCTGACCTTTTGGTTGCATTATTTTCTTCACTAACATATTTTACCATACAAACTAAGCTAAACTATAGTTCCTTATGTATCCGTTGAGAATGATGAGACTAAAAATAAGGTTCCTAATTAACATGAAATATTTTAATGTAAACATAATGGAAGCAGTATTACTTTGACACTATTAGAAGCTCAACAAGTTCAAAAATTAGATAAAAACAAAGCAAGAAAATACAAACCAGTAGAGGGAAACATAATTGCAGATATTGAAATACCTTACTTTACTTTGTTTTCCTCAACTTCTTATGGAAAACTACATTTTGTCAAACTTCCACTTATTTGGAACAGAGTGTATAATAATTGTTAATAACAGAATCCCCATTGTCTACTTTGCTTTTATAGCTATTATTATTGCATGTGCAAGTTGGTTAAGCATAGTTAACTTCTTGTTCCATTTAGGAGCAAAGTTGGATAAAACATTAAAAAGAAAATGTTAAAAACAAGGTAGTAGATATTTTGTTGGACTATGGCTAAGGGGGCAGAAAGAGTGAGAGAGAGAGAGGAGACGTTCATGCACCCCAAGAAGCATCAATGTATAAAAGGATGTCCCGCTATTATCATCCCTCTTGCACATTCAGCACCAATTTGTGGACACCTCCCTCCGTGTTAGATTATCCCCTGTTGAGATAGTGCCTCCTCACGCTGTTGTCCAAGTAAAAGCAGCCATTAAAAGGTGCACCAGCCCTCCAAATCCCTATTTAGGGAATGTTAAACCCTGCTTTTAGAAGCTCTGCATAGTAATATCTATACGCCCCTTGGAACACCTTGTGTAAATAGAGTACAGTTTCTCAGTAAATGCCTTTTGATATATCATTATTGTGGATAGTTCAACTTTTCCATCATTATGATAGGATCAGTATAAATTTTGATTGGCCCATGTTAATGGGGATTAACATTGTTGGCTATTAGAACTTATACATACAGATATTAAGAGTTTTGAGTAGCATTCCATTAATAACTTGGATTTAAGCTTTTGGCTGATATAGAACTGATTTTTATAAAATCACTGATCGTATTGAAGTTACTTAAATTTGGTAATGCAATTTTAGTTTTGAATTTGATATTCATTTGGCTTATGATTTTTTTTTCTTTTTTAATTCCCAACTCGAATAATGTTTTTATGTATGCAGGTACAACAGAGAGACTAGCTAACAAATTTGATCAATTTAAACTCTCTGATCAGTGTAATTTCTTTTTCCTTTGTCTTTTGGTAAGGAAAGAAGTAGAAGTTTTATGGTGATACGCATCAATCATGTCATTGCACAAATTTGGAATCGCATGATAGTTTTATATATCATGGTCCCGTTGACAAAAGCATGATGTTTTCTAGGAATCCTATATAGCAAAAATAGATCATGAATTATGGAGTATAATAGTACCCCAACTACTTCCCCATTTCTAATCAAATTTTCACCAACATAACCCACATCTCAGTTGTTGTTTCTTTAATTTGTCAATGCTTTGAATTATTGGGACAAGAAAAATTTAACTCAATCTGAATAGTAATATACTGGAAATTCTGATTTTTCGAATTTACTATCTAAGTTGCATATGCTTTGACAGTTTGTCAAACTTTAAATTAGTGCAGGGTAAATTACTTGTAAAGTATTCCTTCAACAGTTATGATGGAGCTATTTTCTGTTTATTATTGACTATAATTATTTAAGTTGCATATGCTTTGATGGTTTATCAGACTTTGAACTAGTGCAGGGTAAATTACTTGTAATGTATTCCTTTAACAGTTATGATTGAGCTATTTTCTGTTTATTATTTACCATAAATTACTAAGAATGCAAATGGATTTGAATAGTCTCTTAAATAACATTATAATTCGCTATGCATTCTTTACTAAGAATGAAAATGGATTTCTTTTTCCTTTGGATTTGAATATTTGAATTTTTTAATAGTTTGATGATGAATGTGTTTGTTGACATTAATTAGGTGGTAATTGCAAACTGCAATCATGTCAGCTGATCGAACTTCGATGACACGTAGGGCAGGGGATAATGGGATTGAGGTTTCTTTTGAGTTTCGACAAGGTGTGGAAGAATTTCTTAATTTTGCCTTTGACAACCCAAAATTTTTACACGCAAAAAAGATTAGGTGCCCATGTAGATCATGTATGAACTCTTGTTGGTTAAGCAGAGGTGAGGTTAACTTTCATTTATTTAAGAGAGGTTTTACAGCTGGATATAACCGATGGTCTCACCACGGGGAATCTTTTTTTGTGGAACCTAACACTTCTCATGTTCGAACTGATTTCAGGTCTAATAATGAAAGTTATCAATGTGGTGATATGGTAATTGATGTTATGGGTAATTGATTTGATCAACAAATTGATAATGATCTTCATGATGATATTGTCGAGGAAGAACCTATTTTAAGTGCAAAAAAGTTTTACCAAATGCTTAAAGATACTGAAGTCCCATTATATAGTGGTCATGAGAAACATAGTAAATTGTCTGTTGTTACTAAGTTGCTGCACTTCAACTCTAAGAGTGGATGTAGTGAGAAACACTTTAACCACTTGTTAACACTTATTAAACAGTTCTTGTCGGAGGATGATGAGTTGCCAGAATCTTACTACTTGGCAAAAAAAATGGTTAGAGGACTAGGTTTGGGGTATGAAAAGATAGATGCATGTAGAGAAGATTGTATGTTATATTGGGGGGAAAATAAGGATAAACAAAAGTGTTTGACTTGTGGTCTCCCAAGGTATCAGCCTAACAGCAGAGGTAAGGGGAAGGATATATCATGGAAGGTCTTGCGATACTTTCCTATTGCACAAAGACTTCAAAGGTTATATATGTCAACAAAGACCTCCGAACATATGAGATGGCATAGTACCCAAACCAAAAGTTCCCGATGAATTGAGACACCTTGTAGATGGAGAAGCCTAGAAAAACTTTGATGCTACACACCCATCCTTTGCAAAAGAAGATAGAAATGTAAGGTTTGGACTCGCCATCGATGGTTTCACTCCATTTGACCTATCAAGAACACCACACTCTACTTGGCCTGTAATTCTTGTTCCTTATAACCTCCCACCATGGATGTGTATGAAGGATGCATACATGTTTTTGTCGTTACTCATTCCTGGTCCTCAAAGTCGAGTAAAGACATCGATGTATACTTGAGACCGTTGATAGATGAGTTGAAAATGTTGTGGGAGACGAGAGTTCACACCTATGATGCATCTTCTAAACATAATTTTCAAATGAGAGTTGCAGTCATATGGACTATCAATGACTTTCCTGCATATGGTATGATGGAAGGATGAAGTACACACGGAAAGATGGAATGTCCAGTGTGTAAGGATGGAACTAAAGCTATTCATTTAACTTATAGTTCAAAACCAAACTTCTTTGGATCACATCGTAGGTTTCTACCAATTCAACACAGATTTCGAAGACACAAAGATAATGCTCATAGAGACCAAGAAAAATGTGTTGCACCAATTTGATTATATGGAGAAATGGTAAAGGCGTGGTTAGATCAATTGAAGTTTCCACCTCCCGGAAAGGTCTATAAGGATCATAGAGCTGAAGGGTTTGGTGAATCCCATTATTGGACCAAACAAAGTATTTTCTTTTAGTTACCGTATTAGAGTACACTCATGCTCTGACACAACTTAGATGTGATGCATATTATGAAAAATGTGTTTGATAATGTCTTTAATACGGTGATGGGTGTGAAGTCTAAGACTAAAGACCACATTAAAGGACGAAAGGATATGGAAGAAATGGGCATTCACAATGATTTGCATCCTGAGCCGAGTAAAAATGCTATTAAGGTGATCATGCCAAAAGCAGCCTTTACATTGAACAAAGAGCAAGTAAGACAAGTTTATCAGTGGGTGAAAGAATTAAAGCTCCATGATGGATATGACTCTAACATATCTCGGTGTTGTAACCTCAAAGATAGTAGATTCTATGGGTTAAAGAGTCATGATTGTCATATATTCATTCTACAATTAATTCCAATTGCTTTCTGTGATTTATTGCCTCCTAAAATCATTGATGTTTTGTCAGAAATTAGTCATTTCTTTCGTGACTTATGCTCAACTTTACTACGAGAGAGTGATATGGATGTACTTGACAATAAAATTGTTTTAACAATTTGTAAGCTTGAAAAGATCTTTCCCCCGTCATTCTTTGATTGTATAGAGAATTTACCTATTCATTTGGCTTATGAAGCAATATAGGTGGGTCATTGCAATACCGATGGATGTATCCATTTGAGAGGTATTATTTTTCTTTTTCTTTTTCCTTTTCACGATAATCAAAAGACTAATAATTTTACTCACTTTGTTCAAATAACATCATATATTTATTTATTTTTTTTTATAAAAAAATCAGATGTATGTGCCACTTAAAGAAAAAGGTTACTAATAAAGCTCATGTGGAGGGTACAATTGTGGAGGCATACATCATTGAGGAGCTCGTAAACTTTTGCTCTCTCTATTTTGAGGTTGACAAAGAAACAAAACATAATCATGTTCGTCGTAATGAAGATATTGGAGAAGTAGATTGTGAAAACCTTTTTATCTTCAAAAATGTTGGTTATGCTATCTGTGGGAGTACACAATGAGATTTAACTGACGAGGAGTATCAAGTTGCAACATTATATACTCTTATGAATTGTATAGAGGTCGGACCATTCATCAAGTAAGTTAGGCATTTTATAATTTGTGTATTAGAAATATAAAAATATATATATATATATATATATATATACACACACAAATATGCATACACATTTCAATTATCTGCATTAAGATGGTAATGTATACTCAGGGAGTTTGATGAAAAACTTTTGGCATCTAATCCTAATATATCTGAGAAATAAAGGGTAGAGTTGCAGAACAAATATTTCATTAAGTGGTTTAATAAACGTGTAAGAACATATGGTGCTTTTTATTGTATCAATGTAATATATGGTTGGCATAAAAAAATTATTCATATCATATAATAATAGCAGTCTACTATATTTATACGTACTCGATGATAACAACACCGATGAAAGTTTAAGAAGACTAGCTCGTGGCCCTGGTAAAACAGTTAATGTGTATAAGGGATTCATTATCAATGGTTTTATATTCCACACGAGTGATGTAGCAGCTAATAGAAAAACCCAAAGCGATGGTATTATGGTGAAAGGTAGTTTTTGTAATGACTCCAGTCAAGATTATTACGGGACCTTATTAGAGATTGTTGAGTTGCAATACCTTACAAAAAAAGTTATAATGTTTAAATGCAACTGGTTTGATACTCAGAAGGACAAGGGTTTTTGCGTGATTGGAAATGGATTGATACAAGTTAATATAACGTCAAGGCTCAACTCATATGATCCATTCATCCTAGCAGTAACTGTTAGTGTTAACTGGACTGTAACTGGATTGATAAGCTCTTTCGAATAGGCATTACTCTCTTAAAAGATAGCATCCCATGTGCTGCTATGTTGTTTGCTCTCTGTGAAATAGGACTATCTGCTACTATCAGCTAAGCGAAGCATAGCGCCAACTTTATTTTCATGGACACATTTCATAAGAAAAGTTATTTTAAGAGTCGGAAATGTCTCTATATTTGTAAATTATGTACCTGATTATGATGATTTTGAGTGCATTGTGGTCAGAATGGTGTTGTTGGACAATTACATATCTTTGCTGCCACGCGCTTGGCTGCTTCTTTAGACTTAACTTGCTTAACTTGCTTGTTGACTGTGTTGCCACTGTTAATATAAATGTAAATGTTATTGATAATTAGATTGCTAGTAACTTTTAGTGTTAACTGGACCGATAAGCTCTTTCGAATAGGCATTACTCTCTTAAAAGATAGCATCCCATGTGCTGGTATGTTGTTTGCTCTCTATGAATTGGGACTATCTGCTACTATCAGCTAAGCGAAGCATAGCGCCAACTTTATTTTCTTGGACAAAATTCATAAGAAAAGTTCTTTTAAGAGTCAGAAATATGTCTCTACATTTGTAAATTTTGCAACTGATTATGATGATTTTGAGTGCAACTGCGAAGGTCAGAATGATGTTGGGTAGCGAAGATTCGCGTCTTGCGCATTTTGCATTATTACCGCAAAGAAATTGGGCTTAGCTTGTTGTTGACTGTGTTACCACTGTTTTGGTTATCTTGACAGTTAAATTCATGTAAGGTAGAGTTAATTCAGTTGTCCCTAATTTCTAATTTCTTATATTTTAGTTGTTTATTGCATTAGTAGCTCATCATGGAGAAATTATTTTCTTTTATAGAATTCCCCAAAAAATATCTAATGCACTTAAAAAATAAGATAAAATATTAGAACATAGAACGAACCTTTCACTTTTCAGATAAACGCAGTAAACATAATCTATTGTGGTAAATTTTCAAGTACATATAAAGAGATTGAAAGTATTTACTATGTGTCACTCTGAAATCGGATTCTGCCTTCTTTCGTGAACATACATTAATGTGGTTTTGTATATAAAGAACCAGTTTGACCACTCCTAAGAATTATTCAGACACGATTTTATATTCAGTCTTTTTGGAAGTCTTACCTTTGATTTTGTATCTACCGTTTATTAGTCGAACTAGTCTTTTGAGTCTTTGACAGTGATCAATATAGGGTTCAACTAGTATATTAAGATTAGTGGTTAAGTTATTTGTCAACTTAGTATCACGTATCCAGTCCAGGTTAACCTAGTCAATCTACAGCTTTTGTAATAATACCAAATTGATTTCTCATTTTGGGAGTTAATTTCTGCTGGTTTGTTCCATTTTTGATAAGCATTAGATACTAACTGATAAAAAAAGTGTCCTCATGCTTGTTAATCCATGTTCTTGGGTTGTGGAGGATTTTTTATGTTCTAGTCCATGGCTCATTCTTCTTCCCTTCTTTTTATGTTTAAATGGCTGTGTTTAAGCTAACAACTTTATCATATTGTTATTATAATTAATCAAGTTATAATGGATGGATTTAACAATGGCTAATAAAAGAGCTCCAACTTTGATAGAGGTATGGGATAGGACCCACTACAAGGAACAGGGTAATGGAGTTTATATCAACTCTCGTGCTAAGGAGATTATAGTAAACTTTTTTTATTAGCTTCTGATATAGATTATAAGATTACATGATTTTTTTTTTCATTCAAATCAATGATTACTTTTTTTATTAGCTTCTGATATGATGATTTTGTTTTTCATTCAAATCAATAATATTGATTATAAGATTACCTAGGCTTGAGGCCCATCTAGGTGCAAGGTTGACGCCTTGCCTTACTTAAGTCCTAGCGACTTGGTGAGAACGCGCACTTTAGGGTCTAGGTGCACGATGCCCTCGCTTCTTTGAAGTAAAACCCAATTAGTATCGACTTCTAATCTAATATCACCGAGCCACTCATATTTACCTAGACCGGTGTTACATGGACTCTTCTGTTGAGGGTACATTTTTACCAAATCTATAATATATAAATCATCACGTTAATAGACCACACTAATTATCTTTTATATTCAGATTACAGAACATAGATATTAAAACGAAGTAGGACACGGAATCCCTCAAAATATACAAGTGAGAAAAGAAAGAAAAATTAATGAAACTCGGCCATGCTCAAAGCTAGATATCTGCATCTTGCTGCTTTTGCATTATCCTAGACAAATTTTTAAACGTCCTAGTTGTTAAAATTAAGAAACATTTTAATTTTTACCTGTATAGTGTTTGATAATGACTGGTGAAAGTAAAACTCGTGATCAATATGTTAAACTAGATGAACTAGTTTCTAGGTATTTCTTTATTGGGTACTAGATGTTATATCCTACTAAAGATCTCTCTTTCTACCACTCAAAAATCTGCTGTTGATAAAGATTCTAATTCTTTTATGCAAACTAATTTCTCTGAACAATATTAAAACCTCCATAACCATATGTTCCCAATGGTATGTTTTCCTTGTCATAGTCTTCAGATTTTCACCTATGAAAATTCATATCCTAAATTTGGTCGTGTGACAGAGAGTAGCTGGGAGTTTCAATATATTAGTTTCAGTAAGATAAAAGACTATCTTCTGTAAATAAGTAAATAAAAAATGTTGTAGAAAGTTCAGGTTCTCAGAAAATCCCATCTAAAATGTCAAAAGATCAAAATTAACCTTGATAGCAATTTTCTTTTGTTATATCAGTTTTCTTTTTTGGAAGATAAAAGGAGAGAAGTAAGCTGAAGGTGTCAACTTTTTGCAGACTTGCACTCTATTTGCCATCCTTGACCTTTATCCTATTTTTGGATAAGAACTGATTGGGCCTACCTGAATACTTAGCTTTAGTTGGATTTGTGGGTGGTGGAACCCATACCTTTGTCCACTTGTACTTAATAATCTGGATCTATACTGGCTGATAGATATGTTTTATCCTTTTTGTTTGTTGGATCATCTATTGTGATATTAGCATATTAGTATCAATAATTGAGATCCATTATCTTTCAGGATTGTTTATATTTTAATGCTATGATATTTTTTGTTAATAATTTAGTTTAGGACTTTGTTTCCCTTCCTTAACCTTTATCATAAGTGATCTGGAGTATTTGGACCAAGACATAACAAAGTCAGCAAAGTCATGTAACAAAACATAACAAAGTCAGGAACATTTGGACTCAAGAGAGATCATGTACTTAAATAATAATAATCGCAATGCCCCTTATCACAATGCACACTGCCGGCGAATAAGAGCAATCTGATCTCAGAAACCACTCGAATAGATTGTGGCATCTATTCAATATCATGTTTAATAATGTAGAAGACTGTCTAGAGATTCAATATCATCTTGTCAAATGCTGATTGTGTTTTAATGTGTGTTTTGCGTGCACGTGTTCGTGCATTCGTGTGTGTTATGCGTTTGTCCCTCAAGAGTTGCATGATGAGGGTACTGTCTGTGACAACCCAAATTTTTAGAAGTTATTAAAATAAGAATTTAATAATTAAAATTCTTATTATGAGATGTTTTGAGTTTGAGTATGTATATGTATGTGCTGTATATTTTGAAATATGTGATCTGGTATGAAGAGAAATATATATTCATATATTGGGAAAGTGAGGTTTAATAGTACCCTGAGTTATTTGTTTAATCTGTATTTTCGATTCTGGGGACATAATCTTTGTACGGAGGGAAGAATGTGATAATCCAAGATTTTCGTAATTGTAATTTAAAATATTTATTTAAATGAAATAAATATTTTATTTATGTGGTTATTGGTAGTAAATATTTATGACTAGATAATATTCTAAATTAAATTAATTTATAATTTAGAGAGTTGTAATATAACATGAGATGTTATATTCTTTGTTTTAATTTAATAATTTAAGATGATATGATAAGTTATTAAATAAAAATTATAATGAGATTATAATTTTGTGATATTTGTTTAAGTAGAATATTTATTTTAAATATAGTATGTGTAATTAATTTATTTGATTATTATTGGATATGGAAATCCAAATAAATAATATGTGATTATAAATTATAAACTAAATTGCTTATTAAAATAAATTAATGGAGTTTAATTTAGTTTTTGCCAAACAAGGCTTAAATATATTAAGTCTTTAAATTTTAAAGAGTTTTGCCAAACAAAGCCTTATGACTTTTGGATTTTTAATTTTTTAATTTGTAAATAATATAAATAGAATAAATAAAATAATAAATATAATATATTTATAACCTATACGTTTATTAGCTTGTAACTGATACAATAAGTATGCGTATTATTATTGGTTATCAGTTTGGTTTTTACGCATAACTTAGTTACTAAGCTTAGGAAGAAAATTGAGAATTCAGAGAGGAGCTTGAGAGAGAATTGAGAGAGAACCTAAGGATTTCAAAGGTCTTTCAGTGGTGTTAGCAAGGATTCCAAGCTATTTGAAGGTATTTCTTTAACACCTTAGTACTATATATATACGGATATACATATATGAGTTTACGGCAAAAAAAAAATTTATG
Source organism: Panax ginseng (assembly GCA_020205605.1). Lineage (NCBI taxonomy): Eukaryota > Viridiplantae > Streptophyta > Magnoliopsida > Apiales > Araliaceae > Panax > Panax ginseng. The sequence goes on from CM035144.1 coordinate 88,692,565, forward strand.
TTCTGTGAATTTGATTTTTCTGGAATTGTTGCTCTACAACTAAATTATTGCAATTGTAAGTAATTGTAATGCTAGAGTTTATGTTTGAATAGGGAATTGCATGTTAATTTCGTGTAAGAGTGGGAAAAATAATGGCAGTGTTTGTATTTTCTCATATGTCTTGTAAAAGTACCAATTTTAGTGGTCAATTTGTATGTTAAACTGTAAATTGAGTTTTGATTATGCTAGTTCGTTAAGAAACAAAGATAACGTAGGTTGAACGATGTGATTCAGTGTATAATTTTAATCATAGTGATGATTTTTGTGAAAGATGTTAAAAATGGAGTTTGCATATAAAAATATGGAATTTGGAAAATTAAACTAGTTTAAGTTGTTGTTAAACTGTTCTAATTGGTTTAATATGTTAGCAAACATGTTTGTAATAGTTTTATACCAATTGTATGTGTTAATATTACTATTTTGAGGGTGAAATTCGTGTTAGTTGGGCTAAAAACGACTCATCTGTTTCACTCATTGTATCTCGGTTCTGTTTATGCATTGGGCGCATCTGCTTGTAGGTGCTATGGCTGTAAATAACGTTCTTCTATTGGTGGTCGAGCTTATGTATGGCGCAAATGCGCCGCCATACAATCGATCTGTGGGGTGGTTTCTTCTATCACGCAAACCTGAGATACCACTATAACTTCGTCTCAGGTCATGTTAAAACATAATCGTGTCATGTCATTGATAATTTTAAGTTGTAGAAGGATTTATAAGTTATGAACTTGATATGTTATAACTTAGTGTACACAATGAATGTTAGATAAGTGTTGTGAAGTCAACACTTGGAATTTCTGATATTTATATGGTAGCATAAGATTTGTACTAAAATAACAAGTTTAGCTAGAAGTGAGTGTTATGTTGGAAAGTGGAATGTAATGAGAAGAAAAAGGAATTTTAATGTAATTAAACTGATTAAACAAAGAGACGTCGTAACAAGACTTAAACACTAGATTGAACATCGAGTGACGATTAGAAAGAAATGTTTTGAAATAAAAGGAAGAGAAGAGTCAATGCAATCTAATTGACTTCATTGTGTATATGTAACTGATGCTTGTATATATGAACTTCTAAACTATTGTAGGATAAACGCAAGGTAGTAAGCTGTAGTTGGTAAGCAACGAATTAGGCAAGTCTTTCAGTTCCTATCTGCTATGTGAACTTGGTGATTAACTATTTTAAATATTTAATTTCAAAGAGCATGATGTGTTATATATATGTTGAATGTATGAAACGTTAAAGTCAACTTATGACTACGTTGATTGAGTAAAGCATGATGATTGAGTAAGGAACTCAATCTTTATACTTGTTATATGAACTGTAGCATGTATGTTATGTTAGTCCAATGTTTATGAGATATATGTTGAGTATGTTATTATGTGCTACGTGATGCATGAAAACTGTTAGATTTTGCTTGGCTGTCAAGCTCAACCTTGCAAATTACCATTTTTGCAGGTCAAAATTTCAAGGTAAGGATTTGTGCTAAGTTAATTATAAGAATCCATATTTGCGAAGTTTTCTTATGTTTTATGAGAAAAGTATTTAATATTTTGAATGTAACATGTGCGTTGAATTGTAAGTTGAGTTGTCCGGTGTATTTAGATATCTATTTATGATGTAAGACTTTGTATAGTCATTTTGTTGTAATGATTCATTAGATGTATTAGAGGTTTTATGATGTACAGTTTTATGTTGAGTTGTAAAGCTAAAGTTAGAGTTATCTGATATGTAAAGGTTATTGGATTGAAATGTAAAATTTTAAATAACAATAGTGATAAAGTGAATCATAAAATAAGATTGATTCAAAGACATGTAGATGATAAAGGTTTTGATTCAGGGAATCAAAGTAAGAAGACATAAAAGTTTAAATTATTCCGCATTTTATAAAGTTTAACATCGAATAATGATGTAAAATCAGAAGGTAGATGTGTTATTAACGATCAATGTTAAGAATTTAATTGTATGAATTTTGGGGTCGTTACACTGTCCTTGTACAATTCTTCACCTAGAGTGTCAAGTTCAACTATGGCTTCCTCAAAAGCCTATACAGTATACACATAAATATAGACAGAAATCAATAATGACATTCAAAACGCTTGAAAACTAAAAAAAGTCTGAACCATCCACCAGCTAGCTTAATTTTACTGCTATAGGAGTGTTAAAGAAAAACTTTTGCTCACTAATTTTGACTTAGGATGAAACTTATGCGTAAGTAGCACTTCATCAATAATAACATAGTCGCCAGTAAAGTGCAATATCAGCAAAGTAGTTATGCCTTTGATGTTGTTTTGATGTCATCCTTTATTATCCCTTAACCCGTGTTTTCTATGTTGTACTCATGTTTAGCCTTCTACCATACTGTTTGTCCAAATTACTTAATATTTTTTTTCCTTGTGTACTATAATCAGTTTGTAATTGCTTTCGGTGCATAAACTAAACTATCTGTCAGAGAGGATTGTTTCATTAGCATTAGATGTTATTAACAGTTGATTCTACATGTTTCATTAGCATTTGATGTTATTACCTTGTTGGTGGATTCCTTGTCTAAATCTTTGACAATATTTTTACATTATCAAGTCTGATTTTATATGGTTGGCTTCTCTATGCTTTTTCCAATTTTCTTTTATTTGTCTATACATCAATATTTATAGTTTTAATTGCTAATTGATGTGCATTTTTTGTGACTTGCAAATGTATTTAATGTACATATTTAACTCTTGTACATGTTTTGGATTTTAGACAGAATATAGTACTGAGGTTGGCAGTCCTGCAGAGGACGGTACACCAAAGGTAGATGACTTGGCTATTTGGATTTAGAAAACTTGTGGGATTAAGAAAAAGGATACTTGGTTTTTTAGGATATCGCGCACGAGACGTGCTCAGTACTCCTCCTATAGTGCCGCCGAGTATAGGTTATTCTTCACCGCAACAATCTACTGATCCTAAGGAATTGGAGAATATGATTGACAAGATTGTCCTCCGTCGATTGGGTATAAAGTCTATGGATGATACTTCTACCAATGATAGTACACCACAACCGTCCATTGGTATAGATATTACTTAACATGTAACTAAGTTGGTAGAGAAGAAGTTTACCAACTTCCTTCAAACATTTACCAACTATGATTCACTTGAGGTATTTACTAATAACTATATTTTTGTCTTTGTCCTTCATTAATATCTCTCTATCTATTAATTTAGGTTCACCAGGTTTATTTTTTCTTATTCCTCATATTGTTGAAATTGAATTTTGGTGTTTCTTTTGTAGGAGGAACTTTACAGGCCCAACCTTGATTTTCTTGAAGAAAATGATGATGAAGTGGACCTAACATGATGTACACTTTATTCCTTCTAGCTCGTTATTTTTTCAGTTTTGTTACGTTAGTTATTAAATATTGTAAGTACTATGATCTTTGGGAGTTCAAGATACAATAACAAATTATGTACTTATCGTGACATGAGCATTATCGATTTATATATGGAGTATTAGTTTTAATTTTTGTCTCTTTATGCAGTTTATCAATTAGTTTGAAACAAGTATGACATTTATATTAATTTGAAATATTAAATTTAATATTTATTATAACATTTAATAATAATAATAATAATAATAATAATAATAATAACAATAATAATAAATATGAAATTAGTGATTTGAAAATTAATTATAATTTGCAATGAATTTTGATTATTTATCAATTAATTTATTTTTTTACAAATTTATAATTTGTGAAGGATTTTACTTCAGAAATGGATTTTAATGAAGGATTATTTTCCTCACTAAATCTTTTCTAGTTAATTAGTTAGTCATCAATGAAGTATTATTTCCCTCACTAATTTGAAGATACATTATAAATTTATAATTAGTGAAGGAAAATTTTCTCTCGTTAAATAAATTTGTTCTTCACAATATATTATTTGTGAGGGAATAAAGTTATTCACTAATTTCAAATAGTCCTTCTTAAAATATTATTTGTGAAGGAAACCAATCTTTCACTAAATAACAATATTCCATTACTAAATACAAATTGTGAATAAAAAAGTTATTCACAATATATCCTTCACAAAAAATATTTAGTTACTACTTAGCAAAGGATACCCAATTGCGAGGAGGTCTAATGTGAGCACTCCTGTGAAGGAAATATTTCTTCGCAATAAATCACTTGTGAGTGATATAGGGCCTCTAGTGAAGGATTTGTCCTTCACTAGAGGCCATTTTTGGTGTAGTGATCAAGCCGGGGCACCCTGCAACCATAAGCATATAGGCGATCGCTTGCAGTACACACATACCAACAAATCTATAAATATAGATCATGGGGTGACCATATTAAAGAGGAAAATGCGAGGAAGTCCTATCAAATTTGCTCTGTACACACCCCATATTAAGAAACATCCTATGAGTTTTCTTGCTATATATATATATATATATATATATATATATATATATATATATATTTCTATCAGAACTGAAGTTTACTTTGTGGCCTTTTACTACTTTTTACATTCTGTCTCGCCTGGAGTTTACTTCGTGGTTGTTGATCGTTTTTACTACTTTCTTTACATTTAGTCCCACCTGGAGTTTACTTCGTGATGGTTGATCATGTCTCTATATATATATTTACCACCTTTTATATATTTACATTTCCGATCCCCCATGGAGGTGCTTCATGGTGGTTGATCATGTCTGTATATATATATATACAGTTTATATATATATATAGTCACATCGCTTTTCATATAAATCTATGAGCATCATGTGAGTCTAGGAATCATGTGATCACAGATTCAGTCTACTGAATCTAGATTCGATTCCCGTGATGGACATTTTCAGTTGTAAGCAGCTTGTAAATTATTCATGATGTTTGAATTTCCTTAGATGACTTTCATGCCCATAAGGAGTTCGGCACTGCTATATATTATTTTCTCGAAGATGCTTCACATCTCGAAAATAAAAGCAAACAAGCCGAACATATAATAATAAAATGGAAGTATGAAAAGGTCTCAATTACTATTGAGCACATGGTTTGAAAAAACGTCTTTTACAAAACCTCACTACTATATCATGTTTAAAATTAAATTTTTATATAAATTCAAACCCTTTATATATAGGTGCAAATGAGGCCTCACACAACTTCCAAATAAATTGCACATTAATCCACACACACACACATTCATATAACAGTTTCTTGAAAAGTGGCAGTCACCGTGGTAACACGGATGTCGGGGGGTGTCTAACACCTTCCTTCTGCATAATCAAGCCCCCGAACCCAAATGAATCTTGGTTTCACAGACCCGTTTAGCAGTGTCATATCACTGGGTCAATGTGCAAACCTTTTCTCGGTTGCGTTGGTGCAACCAGTTAAAAACACCAACTTGCGACTCTTACAGTTAAATCGTCGACATATACATGTCGAACCTTTTTCACTTGTTTTTGAAACAAATCACACATAACATGAGAACACCAAAGAACAAGAATAGAAAAGGGACAAATAAAAATCCCGATGTCGACAATATATATTATATAAGTCTTGTTTTTATTATTATTATAATAGTAATAAAACAAAAAACTATTTATATAAAACAGAATACTTTTTATAAAGTTATTCATTTTATTAGATTATAAATAGAATATATTATACTTTATTTAAAGTTTTTGTTTTATTAGAATATTTTATTACATAGTGTTGCATAGTAAAATTAAAATTTTCAACGAAATTAGCCAAAGAATTTTGCCCGTGGGGTTGCCACTGTGCAGTCTGTGATTATTTTCCTAAATAGTATCCTGTTATTCTCCTATAAATAGGATGCTCAGTTTAGAAATGAAAATCACACCAAAATCAGAGAATTTTTCTTCTATAATATTGAGCGTATTTTGTAAGACCCAAACTTTTTTTTTTATAAAGATTAATTTTTCTCGAAATATATTTTTGAATATTATGGTGTGAATATGATATAATGTTATAGTTGTGGGTAATATTTGGAAAATTTTGTAAAGTAAGTAAGTTGATATAAAATATTTGTTGTGTCAGTAAATATTCGATTGGTTGGGGAATATTCGTTTTAACAGGGAGTATTTGTACGACGGCACAATCATTGGTGGACCCCACAACGGAAGTATTGTGGTATTCAGGCTCATCAGACAGAGTCTAACAACAGTTTATATATATATATATATATAAAAGCAAATAAATGCTCTAGACCAAAGTCTAGGCTCAATCGAGGCATAACTCGATAATGTTAGTCCGTATAAAAATATATACATATATGTAAGTATATATATACAGACAGAAATGAAAACCACGGACCGAAGTCCGGGCATACGCACACAACACGACTCTCAATGTGTAGAATAGTGTGTGCAAATATAAAAAGAAAGGCTTTATAGAGTGTAAGATGGCTTACAGTGGGCTGCCAATGCAGACTTCTATGACTCTATATGGACAAACACTCAGCTCCCGCGGGTAAATATATAACTGTATGTGGGCTAACAGGTGTTTAAAAAGAGCAAGCACTCAATATGGGGTGTGTATAAAGCAAATTGGACAGGGCTTCCTCGCCTTTTTTTCTTTCAAATGGCTAACCCCAAGCTCTATATTTATAGAACTAATGGCGCAGTGTACTGTGGGTAGCTGCAGATTACACTCGCTGACGCCTGTGGTTTCTGCGGGTCCCATAAATCTCGAAGCACGTGCAATTGTAATGTCCGCTCAAACTTGCAGAACTTCAATCCGAGCATCCGAATGAGGTATATGTGACCTTCTTCGGACTGCTTGTGTCGAGAGTTACGCAATGACATGGAATAGAGGTTGTACAAAGTTAGGAAGAGGGGACCATGCCCATGGTCTTCAAGCTTCAAATTCTATCCGATGTGCTGTCACGCGTAATAGTCACTCGGGATTGGAACTCCTGGTTCTTGAAAGACATTGTTGTATGTATGTATGTATGAAGTGTTGAGACGATGCGCAGGTGTTGAGGTGGCAAGATGACGTTTGACTCCTAATCGGGGTTATCGCCGATTTGAGTTGAAAGCAGACGTTACTCAGGGTTATATCTGAGATTGGACTGCTACAAGTATTGAATGTCGCAATGTCATCTTGTGGATGCCTGTCTGCCCGGTGTTAGCTTCGGTGTTTAGGGTATGAGTGCATCAGTAGGAGGTCTGATTGAAGCTGATCGCATTTGAAACAAGCATTTCTGAGGTTATTGCCGGAACTGCAACAACATTCCCTAGGGTTATCGCCAAGGACGAAACTCGGGGTTATCTTCGAGGTTGGAAATGATATTCCTAGTGTGTGTTCTAGGGTTGAGACCGATACTCCCGGTAGTATCCATAACGGAGACTGAACTTCCCGGTGTGTGGTCCAGGATTTCAGACTGAACTTCCGGTAGTATCCGGAATGGAGACTGATCTTCCGGGAGTATCTGGAATGGATGTGAGCCGCCTCTTCGGTGTTTATCACCAAAAGGCGGTTACGCCTCCCGCAATGTTAATGTGATTGTGCGAGAAAATTTTGAGTGTCTACAGATGCCCCTCCTTATCACATTCATGCAATGCAAGGCATGGATAGGATAAAGATTCCTAGACACTTGAAATACAACAGATAAATATGATGCTCTGTGCAGCAACATGATGTAAATGTATGATGCATGATTGTCAATTACTCCTGCTGGGATGAAAATCACGGATGCCTTGGACATGCGATCCAAGTCTTCAAGGATGTTGACATTGGGGCTATCACCAAAGTCGTGAATCCTAGACACTGATTTCTACTCCATAGAAGTACCTCTTGTGTGAAAGAGATCTGTGGGGAGAAATCTTTGTCTGTTTGAGGATGTGTATAACATATCCCACCGTCCTGTCGGAGTTACTGCCAACAATATTTATTTAGCAAGAACTATGGGAAGACTCATTTAGGAGTTTGTCTCAAGGGGAAGTTGGTGTGTTACAACTGTGGACATGAGGGGCATATTTTGCCTAATTTTCCAAGTCCAAAGAAGAACCATGGATGCTTCGTATGTGGATCAACTGACCAAATAGCGAAGAACTTCCCAAAGAAGAGGACAGACAGGAATAAGGGGCGCTAATAGTGGTAAGTTAGCTATTAGTGGTCCAGCTCAGACGAGTAGGCCGATGGCCCACACCTTTAACATGACGGTCCAAGATGTAGTTTCATCAGGGGATGTAGTTGCAGGTATTATCCCGATCAATGATATAAATGCTTGTGTTGTTTGATTCGGGTGCTACTTGTTCTTTTATAGCATGTGATTTTGCTAAACGATTAGAATTACTTCCCGAAAGATTTTATGTACCTTTGTTTATCAAGGAATCAAATGAAGAAATAATTTCTGTTGAAAACATTTATAAGAGTTGTTGTGTAGATATACGAGGTTATAAATTATCGATAGATTTGATACTGATAAAGTTGGGAGAATTCGATGTAATTCTCGAGATGGATTGGTTGTTTAACCATGGTGCAATAATTGATTGCCACAAAAAATGTGTAAATATTAGAATGTTGACACAACCTCATGTAGTGTTTTATGGTAATAAATCGTCGGGACGTTCGGGTTGTCTTACCATGACACAAACTAGGAAATTGTCGAGGAAGGGATGTGTAGGTTATTTGTGTCATGTTGTTGATACCCAGAGAGTGGGAGCAACAATGGAACAAATACCTATAGTCAAAGAATTCATGGATGTATTTCCAAGCGAATTATTAGGTCTTCCGCCAGATAGGGAGATTGAATTTGTAATAGATATTATGCCAGGAGCGGCACCAGTTTCAAGGGCACCGTATCGAATGGCGCCGGTAGAGATGAAGGAGCTGATGGTTCAGTTACAAGAACTATTGGATAGAAAGTACATTCAACCGAGTGTTTCACCGTGGGGAGCACCGATATTGTTTGTGAAGAAGAAGGATGGATCGTTGAGACTTTGTATCGACTATCAAGAGTTGAACAAGTTAACGATAAAAAATAAATACCCATTGCCCAGGATCGATGATCTTTTTGATCAGTTGAAAGGGGCAAAGTATTTTTGTAAGATAGATTTGCAAATGGGGTATCATTAGTTGAAGGTTAGGAAGGAGGATGTACCTAAGACATCATTCTGGACTCGTTACGGCCATTAAGAGTTTCTGATAATGTTATTTGGGTTAACGAATGCACCAGCTGTATTTATGGATATGATGAACAGAGTGTTCAAATAATGTTTGGACAAGTTCGTCGTAGTGTTTATTGATGATATTCTAGTCTATTCTAAGATAACAGAAGATCACACTGAACACCTAGGAATAGTGTTGGAGACACTGAGGAAGGAGAAGTTATATGTGAAATTTATTAAGTGTGAATTTTGGCTAGAAAGGCTATAGTTTTTAGGAACCATTATTGATAAGGATGGAATTTTAGTAGATCCAGCGAAGGTGGAAGCAGTAATAAATTGGGAACCACCGAAAACACCGACTGAGGTACAGAGTTTCCTAGGGTTAGTGGGATACTATCGAAGATTCATCCAAGATTTTTCTAAGATAGCTACTCCGTTGACTAATTTGACAACGAAGACAGTGAAGTACGTATGGATTGAGAAGTGTGAAGACAGTTTTCAAGAACTGAAGAAAAGGTTGAGTGAAGCACTTGTATTGTCATTACCTGATAATACATGAAATTTTATAGTTTATAGCGATGCTTCACATAGAGGACTTGGTTGCGTGCTCATGAAGCATGGCAAGGTCATTGCGTATACATCATGGCAGTTAAAGGATTATGAGAAAGTTTACCCTACTCATGATCTAGAACTAGCCGCGGTAGTGTTTGCCTTAAAGATATGGAGACATTATCTTTATGGAGAGAAATATGAGATATACACGGACCATAAGAGTCTAAAATATATCTTCACATAAAAGAATTTAAATATGAGACAAAGGAGATGGCTGAAGTTGATAAAGGATTACGACTGCGATATCCTGTATCACCTCGGAAAAGCCAATGTAGTGACTAACGCCTTAAGTAGGAAGGGTCGGGAAAAGTTGTCTATGTTAACGGCTCAAACTAAGTTAATAACAGAGATGGCTAGAATGGAGTTGGAGGTGAAGTTACCGAGAAAATTGGGTTAGATTGTTTATAATGGAGATTCGATCTACCATTGTAGACAGATTCAAGGAGGTACAACTCAGAACGGATGAGTGTGACCAGATGAAGAAGCAGCTAACAAATAAAAAAGATATAAAGTATAGTCTTGATATCGAGGGGTTATTAAGATTTGAAGGAAGAATTTGGGTTCTGAATAAGATGGAATTAAAGGAGGAAGTGTTACAAGTGGCTCATAGTTTGAGGTACTCGATTCATCTTGGTAGTACTAAGATGTATCAAGACCTTCGATAGAGTTTTTGGTGGCCGAACACGAAGAGAGAGATAGCAGAATACGTGAGTAGGTGCTTAACCTGTCAGAAAGTTAAGGCCGAACATCAATGACCAAGTGGCTTGTTACAGTCATTGGAGATTCCAAAATGGAAGTGGGAGCATATCACGATGGACTTTGTGGTGCGACTTCCAATCATGCAAAAATGGTACGACGTTATTTGGGTAATAGTGGACCGATTGACAAAGTCAGCTCACTTTTTTCCAATAAGGGTTAAGTATAACTTAGATCAGTTAACTAAACTTTATGTTAAGGAAATTATTTCCAGACATGGAGTACCAGTTTCGATAGTGTCAGATCGTGATCCATGATTCACATCAAACTTTTGGAGAAGTCTACAAGAACAGTTGGGAATGCAGTTGAAGTTAAGTACATCGTATCATCCACAAACCGATGGGCAGAGCGAAAGGACAATTCAGACGCTAGAAGATATGTTGAGATCTTATGTCATGGATTTCAAGGGTAGTTCGGATGTTCACCTACCACTAGTAGAGTTTGTGTATGACAACAGTTATCATACAAGCATAAGCATGCCGCCTTATGAAGCTTTGTACGGAAAGAAGTGCAGAACACCATTGTATTGGGATGAAGTAGGAGAAGGCTGAATGCTAGGACCTGAATTGGTGCAGGAAACAACGGATATAGTCAAGCTGATATGAATGCGTCTGGTAGTAGCTCAAGACAGACATAAGAAGTTTGCGGATTTGCATTGATTAAACCGAGAGTTTAAAGTAAGCTCGTATGTATTTCTAAAGGTATCTCCTTAGAAAGGAAAGATACGCTTTGGAAAAAAGAGAAAGTTAAGTCCAAGGTTTATAGGACCTTTTGAGGTATTAAAAATGGTAGGAGAGGTAGCTTACATAATAGCATTACCTCCAGACTTAGACCGAATACATAATGTATTTCATGTATCTGTGTTACATCCTTATAAGCCAGATTATAAGCACTTAATAGAGTATGAGTCTATTCATATTGAGAAGGACATAACATATGAAGAGATGCCAATTCAAATCATCGATAGAAAAGAGCAAGTTATGAGGAACAAAGTTATACCTTCAGTAAAGGTATTATGGAAGAACCACGATGCCGAAGAAGCAACGTGGGAACTTGAAGAAAAAATGAGGAAGAATTATCCTCAGCTATTTGTTTATAAGTGAGATTCTGGGGACAAAATCCTTATAAAAAGGGGTGAATGTAACGACCGAGAAAATCGGATTATTTGTAAAATAATTTTATTTGATTAAATAAGGAATAAAATTATATTATAATGACTAAGAAAGATAAATGTTATTCTATAACCTAAGAATGTTATAATATCATAGTATTTTGGCTACGTGGAGGAATTAGAGTGTTTGAATTTCCAAGACAAAAATAAAAGTTTTCCGAGAAATTTTCTGAAAAACACTATTCATCAATATCTACTCGGGAATTATTTTCGAACTTCCGAGAAATATGTAACTATAGAATAATAAGGAAGGATGGATTATGTAATAATAATTCATGTATGTTAAACGCAGTTTTTCGTCTATGTACTAAGTTCGAGAATGTTAAGAAAAGTGAAGCGTTAATGAATAGACAATCGTATGATACACAAGTGTTGTACGAGGTAATGAATACGAGTATGATACGAAGTATTATACAAGTATGTATGAAAGATGGTATGTCGTATATGATAAATGATTATACAAACTAGGATATGAGAAGAAAACGTAGACTATACATTATAGAATTAAGCTAAATGTAATGGAATTGTAGGATTTGTGCAAGCCCAAGGGAAAACTTGTTAAGGGTCCAATGTTTGATAATGCAAGCCCAAATGTTAAGCTAAAGTTATTAAAAACTAAGCCCAAACTAAGAACCGGATCTGTGGATCGAACCAATGGGTTACTGGATAAGAAAAACCCATGGGGCAACCCATGTGAGCCCCATAGGTGAGTCATGGCTGGCCATGTGTGGTGGCCAAGCAAGGGATAAGATGTGTGATGGCCAAGAAAGGAATAGTAAGGAGGTGGGATGGCTTATTATCTAATTTGCCCTCACTTTGTATTTCCTATAAATATAAGAGACTTGCTAGATTATTTTACTTGTTAAATTTCCACCAACATCCTAGAGCTTTCATATTGAGAGAGAAAAGTGAGTAAGAGCTAGACTTTGATAATTCAAGAAGGAAAAAGAAGAACCAAGGTAGAACTTAAAGGGTAATAATCCTAAACCATTAATCTCCATCTCTTCATCATAGTTTTGATAGAGAAGTGAGTATTTGTGGTGCATGTTTCATAAGGTGTATAAGGATGGTTATTAATGGATGTAAACTTTAATAAACAATGTATACATGGAATCATAAGTATAAAAGTTATGAACCAATGAAGAACATTGAAGAATTGTAATGTTGTTATTGATGGACAAGTTTAAAACCATCATTTGTAGGCTTAGATAATATATGTTATGTTAATGGAATGAATCCATTTGGAATGGTGTAAAAATCTTAAGTAACGAAGTTCTGGCAAAATTTACGAGATTAGACGATAATCGTCGAAATCTTTAAATTCTCAGAATGGAAGTCAAAAGTCACCATTTAACTCAAAAATGTTGGTTTTCGATGGAGAATAGTCTATGTTTGCATTATAGAGTTACGGACTTGAAAATGGTCAAATTCTGACTTAAAATGAAGAAACGAGCTATGAACGTTCACGAACGTTTATTATTTTCATAATAACGGACTTAAACAGTGAATTCCATGTTAACGGATTCAAAAATATAAAATTCTTATATGAACACATAGTTCATGTGATTTGTGAGCTAATGGCTTTTGAACGAGCCAATTCAGACTTAAAATGAACAATTTAGGAGCCCAAAAAATTCACCAAATAAGAAAACTGTTATAACTGTCTGAGGCACAGGGTCGGTGCTGCAGCGCGGCCCAAGGCTTTAAAATTAGCGCCGCAGTGCTAGGCCAAGCCCAAAAGCTACAGGAGATTGGCATCGTAGCGTAGCTGTTTGTAATGAGCATGGCACCACAACGCCAGAGCCGAGCAAAAGCAACTACAGATTCGCGCCGTAGTGCGTGAAGTATAAATGAAGCTAGTGCCGCAGCACCAGCACTAGGAAAAAACCAGTAAAGAAAGCTAATGAATATAAACAATGTAGAAGTTGATTGAAGGTGAATTATAACCTTAATGAACTTAAAATAACATCCTTAAGGATGATAACAACCTTAAGAATTATGACTAAAGGTTGACGAAAGATTACTTGAACGTAAATGTAAAACAATGCGATAACCGTAACCAATGTTAAACAAATCTAATGAACGATTAGATTAAGAAGAAGGGTAAGATACGTTAGTAACCACACATGATTGATTATGACCTAATGTGGTATGTTACATGATTATGTATTGTAAAATCCTTAAAGACTCAAAAAGGAAAGTATTTAATCTGTAAAAGACGCTGAAGGCAAGTGTTATAACCCTTGTCTATGTTCATTTTGGACAAGCTTTGTGATTCGTGTATCTTACGCATTAGTTGATGTATAATAAAGTCGAAGCCAATTCCTTTGGCTAGACTTAATGTATTTAGTGGATTTCTTATAATTTATCAAAATGTTATCAATGTTGCTATCTTTTGCCAAACTATTTTTGTATGGATTTCAAAGAAAAACTGAGTATGAATAAACAAATGTTTTTGTCGTCAAACGACAGGCACGTGAGGTTACCAAAACTTAAACATAAATACATTTAAAGAAGAAGTGTTGTACAACATAGAGTACTATAGGCTGATCACCTAGACGTTCTCGTAAGATATATCGGATTTACGGACTTAGTGCCGGGTTGTCCTTTTCAAAGAAAGAATGAAATGCTCAAGGTCTTGGACCCTAAATTTATGTTTAATGAACGTGGTTCATTGTGAAATGTTTTAAAGGAAAAGAAGTGCTATTTAGAATTATCTATAGTACTTCATAACTATTGCTTTAGTTATAGAAGATATACAATTCGTATGTTTCAAGCATGTTGTTTAATGAAATTGTCATACTTGATGAGCTAGTTATGCTCACTCTTGCTTGAACCATATTAATGCAGCTAAGATTGAATGACCTGAAGGATCGAATAAGGATAAATGAAAGGCTAAGGCAGACCACTGAACTGTCTATGTAATAGTATAGGTTTAATGTTATAATTATTTGATATTATGACAAGGAACATATGTAATGGTTATAAAGAACCTAGGAAAGGGAATATTGTTTTGGAAAATAAATAAGACATATTCACTCTTAAGTACACGAGTTACTTTAAGTTCATTCTCAAAGTTTCAAGTTTTCTTTAGAAATCATTTTCAACTAAGCTATTATAAGTAGATAATAAGTAAAGCAACTTTAAATCACTTTTCATGCTTAGGTATACTCATAACTCAACCATATTTATGTGTTAAAATATCATAACTTCAAAGACTCAAGGTTTGTCAAAATTCGTTTTTCAAAACTCCAAGTTTCTTTTCAAGACACATCCTAAGTCATGCTAAAGCATTCTATTATGAGTAAGATAATCTTATATGTCATGTCTATTATCATGAATATTTATGTTTTATCACTTAGAATAACATATTCCATCGTCGGGAACACTATACTTGTGTATGTGCTCGTCTGACGCCCTCTGATTGCTTCTTATAACACATTAGTCTTAAATATGACTATTTGGATCCATTCTAACGACCCCAAATTGAAAAACTTAAAAGAACAAAGGTTGTAGGTCTATTCGTCCTCGTTCCGTATCATCTTGAATCACCTCAATCGGAGTTCGTATGAGAATGTTTGGCTTAATTTACTACAGCAGGTCAAAGTAATCTACCAAACACTGATGTCTGGCGCAACTGCGCCCATTGAGGCACAGCGACTACTCAAACTCTATTCTTCATGATTTTACAAACCCATACCCCTTTCGATTTTCATAACATGAGTCTTACTCATCCTAATTAGTCCGTTTTTCATTCTATGGGTTTGTAACTCATAAAACTACAACATACCAAATACCTAACAATTAACATAAATATTAACTAACCCAAATATTAATCTAAAACTCATGTTCACACTAAATGTTCATTTTTTGACAAATTTAGCGAATTCATTCACTATGAATTCGTTTCTCAACCAAATTGGTTCGTTTAACTTCCGTTGTTTTCGCATTTGACTATATTAACAGTATCTAGCAACAATTCATGGATTATAACAATCCATAGCCATCAATTTTGTGACTTAAAAGCAAGTTTTCTTGTCATTTCTAAGTAACTAAAAACTTAGGAATCAAAAGCATATAAGTTAGTGTGACGATTTGATTATTTGAATCGTGATTCTGGGGACAGAATCCTTGTAAGGAGGGAAGGATGTAACAATCCAGAATTTCAAATTGTAATTTTAAATGTTTATTGAATTATATAAATATTTTATTGTGGTGTTTATTGTTGATTAAATATTTATTGATGTGATGGTTGTTATTAAATATTTATGAATCTAAATTCATTAGATAATATTCTAAATTAAATTAATTTATATTTTAGAGAAATGTAATATGACATGAGATGTTATATTGTTGTGTTGATTTAATAATTTAAATGGTATATTAAATTATTAAATAAAATTATAATTTTGTGTTAATTGTTTAAATGGTATATTTATATAGTGTGTAAAATTAATCTATTTGATTAATGTTGGATATAGAAATCCAAATAAATAAGATGTAATTATAAATTATAAACTAAAGTGTTTATTAAAATAAATTAAAAGGGTTTAATTTAGTTTTTACCAAACACGACTTAAATATATTAAGTCTTTAAAATTTAAAGGGTTTTGCCAAACAAAGCCTTATGACTTTTGGATTTCTAATTTTTTTTTAAATAATATAAATAGAATAAATAAAATATTATTAAAATAATAAATATAATATATTTATAATATATACGTTTATGTTGTAACTGTTATTACAATTAGTATGCGTATCACTACAAAAAAAGGAATCATTGCCGATGGTCACTGTTGTCGCCTATGACTATAGTGCCGTCGGCATTGAGGTCATCATGAGCAAATGCAAATGCCGCGGTAAACCCGTCATCGCCCACGTGTCGTCGCCTTGGCTCTCCGTCGCCGGTTTGTTAAGCATCATTATCATTACCGACGGTATCATTGGCGACTTCAACATAATGTCAATATCGATCGCTATACCGATGACAGCAAGGTCGCTTAATAAAGACCCCATAAATTTTTGAGGAAAAACTCAATACCGACGGCATGATGAATCATTTAAGAATGCCTTTATAGCCGTCAAGAATGACCTTTATCCATATCGTCAGAGCTATATGTCATTGGCGACGGCTATGCCGTCGCCATTACCCCCGTCGATAATGACTACATATATTTTGAATTTTTTTTTAAATTTCAAAATTTCCCTGTTCATTTACAAATATACACTTGTTATAAACTAATAACAACCATCAAATAACAACTATACTTGTTATAAACTAGTAATCCAAATCAAATATATAGATAAAAAATATAATGGCCGTCGGTACAACTCAAAAACTGTACAAATACATACATGAAACTCAGAATATAAAATAAACTAAACTAACTACAACCCATCGCCTGTCTCTATGTCATCGAGTCGGCGGTCATCACCATGTACTGGAGGAGGCTGCTCTTCATCAACTCGACGGTCATCGCCATGTACTAGAGAAGGCTGCTCGTCATCAGCTCGACGGTCATCACTAGTGCCTCCACCTCCACCTCCACGAGTCTCGTCAACAAGACCCTACAAAATTAAAATATTAATAACAAAATCAAATTGTCCTAATTTTTTATCTACTTTAACTCCATTCTCAACATCAAACCAATGACAATTGAAGCAAACTAATTATTTATGACCCCAATATTTGAGAACAAAAACTTCTAGCAATCGTCCATACCAGTCACCCCAAATGTTATCGTAGCAGCTACCTTTCACCACAACACCATAATCAGCAGAAGCGACTTCCCCAATATCACAACACTTAAATCTTTAACCGTTGACAATGCAACATGTATAAGTATCTACAGATCTTTCAGGGCCGTCGGCTATAAGCTTTAGCCGATTGTCAGCTAACTAATCTGTGAGGACCTAATGTACATTAACACAACATATTCTAAAGTTAATTACGCCATAAGAATAAATCTATGATGGTAGATTCATTGAACTTGTAAAGGCTAGACTTACATGATCTTTAAACCATTGCACAAATTGTCCATTTCTCAAATTTTGCAAATCCCCGTCCGATATACTCGGATTCGCTTCACGATACTTCCAAAGATCATCGATCGCAATACGATTATATACTTAATGTGTTTATAAAGGAACCTCGATTATTGCATATATATATAGTTATGACTACTTACTTAATGTATGGCGTTACTTCATTCATGTTGACAAGTGCATACAATGTGGCAGCTACATACTCACTATCGATTAAGAATCGCCTTTGTTTACCGCCGAATTGGTGTACAGGATAACTAAAGGCCGTTAATTCTCCATTTTACTCGTACGCAACAGCCTCATTCCGACGTAAGCGATTGTGCTTCGTCTGAACATTCAGCTCAAAGTACAACGACCAGAAATTAACAAGTTATTCCATAACATAACTTTCACATAACATAACTTTTAGCAATTAACCCCTCTACACAGGCTCTATTCTTCACCTTTTGCTTTAGACGTCACATATACCTATGTGATATATAGATTAACAAACAAGAATTCTAAGTTTACCGTATTAAAAACATTAATGTTACCTCTCAAATGGATACATCCATCTATATTGCACAGGACCGCCAAACTTAGCTTTGTATGGCAAGTGAATAGGCAAATGCTCCATTGAATCAAAAAATGATGGAGGGAAGATCATTTCTAACTTGCACATTATTACCATTATCTACCTCTCTATTTTATCTATGTCTTTGAGCTGGAGCTCCGTCAAGTATAGATCTCTAAAGAAATTAGAAAGCTCTGTCAGTGCTTTAACCACACATTTCGGTAACAAATTGATAAATGCCACAGGGATCAACTTCTACATGAATACGTGACAATCATGACTTTTGAGACCCCGAAACTTCAGCTCTTTGACTTTACAACACCTTGCTATATTCGAAGAATATCCATCTGGGAGCTTCAGTCCACTGATCCAATTACATATCAATATCAACTGTTCCCTGGTCAAAGTATATTCAGCTTTAGGCGTTACCATCTTACTACCCTCCTGATACAGCCACAAATCTTCTCTAATGTTCATTTCTACCAAATCAAGTCTCGACTTATTGTTGTCCTTTGTTCTACCACTAGCATCTAGGACTGTATAAAAAATGTTATCAAATACGTTCTTCTCAGTATGCATTGGATCTAAACAATGACGGATGCAGAGTGTAGGCCAATAAGGCAGGTCAAAGAACATGGATTTGTGTGTCCAGTTGTGATACTTGTCGTAACCATAAGCTCGCTCCAATCTATGATTCTTTCTTGGAGGTGGAAACTTCAAAAGACTAATCCAACTCAACACTGTTAACCCAGAAAGATGACCAGGTACTTAACGTTTCTCTATTTTTTGATTGAATTGTCTACTCATCCGTCGATAACGATGTTCAATCAGCAAAAACTGTCTGGATGTTGCAAAGAAACTCATTTTCCCCCCATGTTTGAGTCGCATAGATTTAATTGACCCCATGCACACGGGACATGACAAGCCCCCGTGAGTCGACCATCCACTGATCATTCCTAACGCCGGGAAGTCATTTATTGTCCACAGTAAAGCTGCCCTCATGTCAAAGTTCTGCTTAACAGATACATCATAAGTTTGAACCCCTTTTTCCCACAACATCTTCAACTCATCAACTAATAGCCTGAGGTATACATTGATGTCTTTACTCGGACTCTTATCACCCGGAATAAGTAAAGGCCTGAACATGTAGGGATCTTTCATGCACATCGAAGGCGGGAGGTTATACACCACAATAATCACCATCCAAGTTGAGTAGGGTTTTGTGTAAGACCCGTTAAATGGATTAAACCCATCCGTAGCAAGTCCAAGCCTAACATTGTGAACCTCTTCAGCAAACGAGGGGTGCTTATTATCAAAAATTTTCCACTCAAGCCCATCTGTCGGGTTCATTAGTTGACCTTCAACTATGTCTCGTGTAGAGTGCTACCTCATATCCTCAGCGGTATGTGTTGACATGAACAACCGCTGAAGCCTCGGGGCAATGAGAAAGTAACGTAAGATCTTTCTCGGCACATCTTTTCGCTTTTTCTTGCGCTATTCACGGTATCTACTTGTACCACAAATATCACATGACCTCTTATCTTTATTGACATCACCGTAATACAACATACAGTCATTCTCACAAGCATCAATCTTCTCATACCCTAGATTGAGCCTTTTGACCATTTTCTTCACATCATAGTACGACTTCGGTAACTTATTGCCTGCACGTAAGCACTCCTTCACAATGCATAAAAATTCATTAAAACCTCTCTCGCTACAGTCATGCTCGTTCTTGAAGTGTAAAAACTTAGTCACGACAGATAAGACGGTGTGCTTTTTGTGCTGGAATCATCTGATGGCGTCCGCTTCATGCAATAACTCATAGAAACCCTTAGCCCCATCATTCGGCTCTTGGTCGTCGCTACTTCCATCCTTGTCTGTATTCCACTGGAAGTATGAACCAGCAGCTTCGACTATCATGTTAGTACAGTCAAAGGTTTCGTCACCTCCGAATTTTGGTTCTGATTCATGTTCATCCAACCAGGTTTCCCCATGATAGATCCATGGCGTATAACCCTGCTTGAACCCATATGCAAATAAGTCGCACATGACATCACTCCTTTCCTTCCACACTTCATTCGCACACCTCTTACAAGGACATCTGATCTCATCGCCGCTGACTTGCTCAAACGCGAAGTTGAGAAACTGTTCAACCCCACTACGATACTCAGAGCTAAGCCCACTAAAATCAGTGGTTACCCTACGTTGCATCCCACTTCGATCAACAGACATCTCGGACAACTGTCTGGTATATATATGGAAAGTTAGACAAACACAATCATCCAAGCTTATGAGTTTCCTAACTTCATCTCCCACTCTAACGAGTCAGGCTTCTATCCCATTCCCGAATGTGTCACCTCACTGATGCCAACAACTTGAACACATCTTTAAATTTTTCAAAAATTTCGGCAGCACCTCCCCATAGTCTTCAAGTACACGAAATAGACTAACTCATCGTAGTCTAAATATGCACCTGAAAAACATCAAGAGATATATACTGACCGAAAATTCAAAAAATATAATGACATGCTCAAGTCGTTAACACCGGCCTAAGTGAGATCGAAACATACAAGAACAGTCCCAAAACGGGGACTATTTGAGATTCACTCCTACTAAGTGAATCTCAAATAGGTTTATAAGCTTCCTAAACTATATGAAAATATGCACATGTCAAATCACATGGAATACACACATTTGATCATAGTGATTATTGAAGATAAAAAAGATATATTTTTTCAAGGATGAAGAAGAAATCAAAGAAACACAAAGAAGATCACTTTCTTAGACTCTTAGATGAGATTATAATCACTATATTCACCGAGTTGAGCAATCTTCAATAACCCAATAAACAAACCAAATTTTGAACAAAATTTTGTATTAAGATACAGATGATGTAATGTAAAGACAACTTAACGATGAAAAAGGGAATATGTGGTTCCTAACTACTCTAAATGACACTACATACATATTATGCTACTAGAGTTAGACTATACATTACATACAATAGAATCAAATTTGGTAAATATGAAATGTGAATCCTCCTCGGCTTCTCTCGTTGTACTAACAACTGAAAAAACATACAAAAATAAACTTAAAAAAACATAAAGTTCAACAAGTACAGAAATTATTTACTTTGTTAACCTAAACCAATTATATCTATATATATAGATATATATAGATAGATAGATATAGATATAGATATAGACATGTTTCTGTGGTTTCTATATATACTATAATGTAAACATTTGGATTGGCTAATGAAGATTATAAAACGAATTGTATTATATGTTTGTTATGAAAGATCATGGCACATGGTCGGGTCGGGAGACAGATAGAGTTTAATTAGCTCAATCAATTAAATTAAATTAACATAAAGCTTGATTGCTTTTATTAACAAAAATAATCACAGTTTGTATTAAAGCTATTTTTTGTTGCAAATCTTTCAACATTGTCAGTTTGTCACAATCCAGCAAATGAGTGTCCTATTTGTCTATTACAGACGCACTTAATTAATTATTATGTTATTTTTTGAAAAAATATATAAATTATTCTAATAATTTTAATTCACAATAATAATGCTAATCTTGAAAAATAATTATGTCTTGCTTAACTCTAAACATACCTCTGTTAGTATGAGGATAAATATAAGGCAGTCGATATTGTCATAGTAAAAATAATGATAACAAAGTAAATATACATTACTAAACTTAAAATTCATGAAGAAATTATTACAGAAATTGCATAATAGTAAACATAACATATGTTTCCCCAAGTACATATGGGGCTGAAAATGTACACATACAAATTAATATCATATTAAACCAAATACAGTTTAATAGAAGTTCAACATTGAATGATTATATAGTTTCATATTAAATACCCAACTTGAACCTAAATAAATTAAATAGGAGATAGGAAAATTAGTTTTCAGAAATTGAATAAATATATATCATAGCCCCAATTATAGCACACTTACTAAATGTTGTTGTATGTTCGAAATCTTACATGTTTATGAGCCTACCAATGTAAACCATCTTCTTGTACAGGTGACGGTAAAGTTCTGAAGTTGCAACGACGAACTGGCCGAAGGTACCGTCGGAGGACCGGTCAAAGGCCTCGATTGCAGCGGTGAAAAGGGAGGGTTTGCAACAGGGATGAGAGAAATGGGCGAAATATGAATAAATAAACCGAAATGGGTGAACTTTAGAGAATCAATAAACCAAATTTGAGATTCAGTGGGGAAATTAAGGAGCGAAAATGGTTGAAATTGAGAGGGAAAGAAATATAGAGAAGAAAATTTTATAAAAGGAGTCGTTGTCGTCGAAGAGGTTTTAATTGTCATTCTCAACGGCATACCCCGTCACTATTAATTCAATGTTAACGGCAACACCGTCGATGGTAAAATCATCACCGTCATCAATGAGGTTTTCCCTCCACCGGGAATGTCTGGTGCAAAAAAAAAGTCATTACCGACGGCAATCATTGGTGACGGCGAGGCCATCGATAGTGACCTTATTGGCGACGGGGATTGTGCCGTTGGCAGTGAGCCCGTCGCCAATGATGATTTTTTTTGTAGTGTATTAAGAATTAGCAGTTTTATTCTTACGCTTGGCCATATCAGTTTTCTTTAAGCATACTTGGATAAGTCTGAGAGTTGAGAGAAATTGAGAGAAAGCCTAAGGATTACCAAGCAGTTTCAGTGGTTTAGGAAGAATTATCTTAACAAATTGAAGGTATGTTCCATAATCTCTATATTATAAGCATGTATATGTGTGTGACAGCAAAATTCTATATACTTTGTGAATTCAAATTGTTGAATTGTTGAGATAAATAACTGGTAATTGTGAGTATATATGTTTATGATGCTAGAGATTATGTTTAAAACAAGGAATTTCATGCTAATTTCGTTTTAACAGTAGAAAATTTTGACAGTATATGTATTTTTCATATGGCTTATGTAAGTATAATTTTTAATGGTTAAATGTTATGCTAAACTGTAATATGAGGCTTTTATATGTTAGTTCGTTAAGAAACGAGCATAATATAATTTGAACGAAGTAATTTGGCCAAGTATAGAGATTACAGTGATGATTTTTGCAAGAGATGGCAAAAATGGAGTTTTCATATGAAAATATGGAATTTGAGAAATTAAACTAGTTTTAGTTGATGTTAAATTGTTCTAATTGGTTGAAAGTGTTAGCAAACATGTTTATAATAGTTTGGTATCAATTGTACGTGTTAATATTACTATCTAGTGTGTGAAATTGGTGTTTGTTGGGCTAAAGTCGGCTACTGTTCATAGCTATCTCTGTCTCTATTCGTGCACTGCTTGGTAGCAATTGCGTTGGTGCCAAGGAAAATCTGACAACTTGGCCGGTCCTAGGTTCGTGTATGGTATTCTTATTGCCATACCTACAGTTTGAGACATCGACTTACATTGGTGCTTTGCAGGTTATAGAATAACGACATATATTGGACTAATGATGTGTTAGTAAGATAATCATGTAGTAACAAGGCTAAAACAGAGTCGTGTGATGTGGTTAGGAAATTTAATGTTTCAAATGATTATTAAGTAATGAACGTGTTATGTGATAACTTAGTATACACAATGAATGTTAGACAAGTGTTGTGAAGTAAAACACTTGGAATTTCTGAAATATAAATGGTAATGTAAGACTTGTGCTAATATAACAAGTCTAACTATAAATGCTTATGGTACGTGAATGTTAGTATATTTAATAGGTATTGTTGTTCTAAACCAATGTGTAGGTGAACGTGAGTTTAATATTATAGCTTACGCTCGAGGCAAGTTTCTAAACTTCTCTTTTTACATTGAGCAAGTTTTCCTAACTCTACCCTTTCGTTGAGATAGTTCATTTATTACACTGTGCAAGTTTATTCTTACTAATGAGCAAGTTCTTGTATCTAGTTTGTTTATGATTTCTAAATCTAGATCTTATTCTGATATTGAACAAGTTATTCTTGTCTTTAACTTGTTATCTAGCATGCAAGTTTACATATTCTCATATACTCATGATTGAACAAGTTTTATCGTTTAATGTACTATTTGTTATGCATGCGTAGTACTCAATTCTAAATAACCTTGGCTTAATATTGTTCAAGTAAGGTACATTATGTTTATTCGTTGTTTATGATGTTAGTTTATTCCTAAAGCATGATCTTAATTTCAATGTCGATTTAGTTATGATTACTCCATAGCATGACATTATCAATATTTTATTCAACTAATCCTTAATTGATGACCGTTAAATTCTAAATTACCCTTGAAATGTATCCAAACCAAACTTACTTTGGTGCGGACTTGTACTCTAAATACTGAGATGAATAACCCTATTATTAGGGGATAATTTACGCTTAACGTTGAAATGTTTATGCACAATACATTGTACGAAGGGCTGATCCCCCCTAAGTACGAGGAGTCCTTATAGTCTTATGACTGTTAAAGTTGAAGTTGAAATATTACTTGCAACTGTGGACATAGTTCATGGTCTTATGACCCTCAGTTATATATATTACATATTTTGGATTCCAGTTTTGGTTATCATTGTTAGAGTACTATTCAGTTTTGTTGATTCATTGGCATCTATTATTGCTATTCTAGAGGAGCCTTGAGATATTCAGGTGATTTGGGAACAACTACTGCCATAGGAAACAGTTCCGTCGGTCACAGTAGTTGAGCAGGAGAAGGTACCTGATGAGGATGATGAGATAGGGAAGGATGGGGAGGACCCCGTGGAGCTGTCACAGTCGGATGAGGAGAACAAGGAGGAAGAGATTCCACTTAACTCGATTGTTTCCCATATATACGACGAGGTGTACGACCGTAATGTGGAACTTCAGGATACCATCGAGGAGTTGCAAGAGATAGTAGTTGAACAGCAGACCTCGATGGCATAGAAGGACGACGAGATCTAGGATCGAGAGGAACGTCTGAATAACGTTGAAGAGAAGCTGGTTCACACCGAAGGAGAGAACGAGTGAATGACAGCAGAGATTGCATAGTTGAAGAACAAGTTGAAAGAGGAATCTACTAAGAGGGAAAGAACTAAAGACGCGTACAATGAAGTTTATCAATGAACCAGAATAGCAGAGAGAGATGCACAAGCAAAGAGGATGAAGATGGAAGAGATGAATAACGTATTCAACACCGTGATCAATCGAGCTCAGGATCAGGTCATGGGTTATGCAATTCAGTTCGAGACGCTACCATCATACATATTAGATTGCCGAATAATGTTCCGAATTATGGAGGAAGAACGTCGTAAGGCTACGCAGCATCTTAGTAAGACATCGTAGGTTGATATGTAACTATTATGTGATTGATGAATAAATA
Organism: Panax ginseng; assembly: GCA_020205605.1. Lineage (NCBI taxonomy): Eukaryota > Viridiplantae > Streptophyta > Magnoliopsida > Apiales > Araliaceae > Panax > Panax ginseng. The sequence continues at coordinate 88,718,201 of CM035144.1, forward strand.
AGATGTAAATCCCCGGTATAATACAACCAATGGGATGTGATGATGATGAAGTAATCCTGCAACTTTTGTAGTTCAGGGAAGTAATGTAAATAGCAGTAATGCTATTGTGTTGATGTTTTTTTTTAAAGATTATGAATGAATAAAAGTTATTATTTTATTCAAAGTGTTATGTGTTACGTGATAATCTTTTATGATGTGCAACTTAAGTACGTATTATTTAGAAGGTTGAATAGAATCTAATGGGTGTATTTTAATAGAAAATGCCTCCAAGACGTCAACCACCCCGACAGAGAGCCACGGAAGGGACCAATAACAATAATGCTGAAGATAATCCAGTTCAGCAATTCGTAACGTTACTAACAGGAGCATTGCAGAATCAACCTCAAAATCAAGGAACAACTTTTAAGGATTTCAAGGCGGTTGGACCACCAGAATTCCGTGGAACCATGAACCCAGTTGAGGCACAAACCTGGATCATGGAGATAGAGAAGGTTTTCGATGTTGCTAGGGTAGGGGACAATCAGAAGACTGCTTTTGCAACATTCATGTTGAAAGCAGAGGCTAGTTATTGGTGGCAGGCCAATAAAACCCGAGGAGGTCAAGGGATTATGTCTTAGGAAAGGTTTAAGGAGATATTCTTCGAGACCTTTTTCCTAGAAAGTTCGAAGAGTCAGCTAGAAGTGCAGTTTTTGGAACTGAAGCAGGGAAAGAATTTGGTGTCTGAGTATGCCGCAAGATTCAATGAGTTGGCAAGGTTTGCGCCATACCAAGTCAGCATAGACGAACGCAAGGCTAAGAGGTTCGAGCAGGGACTAAAGCCCTGGTTGTATAGTAGAGTCTCTGTGACGCCCCCAAAACAGGTATACATCACCCATCTTGAGTCGCCAAATACATGGTACAAAATTCAAATATAACTTAATAATACAACTGTCGTGTAAAATACGACAAAACATAAACTGAGAGTTTTAATAAGAATATTGTCATCTAGACAATATTCACACTCAAAGGAGTCCTCATTACATTTATTGTCACACTATTTAACAAAATAGTGAGGACTACTAATGCTATCATCTGGATCGTCACTCCATTCCCCGACTTGTCCCAGCTATATTCTCATTTCCTGAAGAGAACAGTGAAAGAAAGGGTGAGCTCAACTAGCCCAGTAAGAAATATTATGACTAAGATAATGCAGAATAAATTATCATTAGCCTTCAACAATGCTAAACTGATAAAATACAATAGACATCAAGTTTAACTACAGCGGAATAAGCAATCCATTAGAAGAGTCAAGTAGAGCATGATATCTACTATCTTCTATGATTTAAAATGTTTTCATCAATTTTTATCACGAGACTCAAATTTTAATAAATAAACCACATCATCGAGTCATCCCCGCACTACTACGCCAAGGATATTCATTAAATCATCAATGGTCATGACTATACCGAATAATCCATGGTCATAATCATACCAAAAACTGTCCATCAATGCACTACCGGCCAATGAGGACTTTTACCATATCATTCGTTACATTTACGGTCATGATTATACCGAATGATCCCTGGTCATAATCATACCAAGTCCATCTATGCACGTAAGCCAAAGATGACTTTCATCGCAATATAAGCATGAGGATGATGACAATGATATAAGCATTAAACAAATGAAAATAATGATAAATATTAAAGACTTTAAATTTATCCAAATATTATCAATCACTTAATAAACTCATCATCTAATATTATTAATATTATAACAATATTTTAATCACTTCTTAAACTTATAAACAATTTATTTCAATTGTTTACACTTTACCAAATAATGCATTTAATCATTCAAAAATGCCATACTCATAAGATTTCATCACCAATGATCAAATCCCTCATCAAAATATACCCTATATAGGATTCCCAAGCCATAAAATCCTATTTTCCAATTTTGTTACTTCACATAACATATTTAATTCATTTACTCATAACTAGTTCATTTTCATGAAAAATACCAAATCAGTCCCAAAAATATTTCTTTTCTAGGATTTAACAGAATATAGTCCCATATTGAACATATATTTTTCTCGCAATTTTTATAATTCATTTACAATTTTTTATATGGCCAAAACTGCCGAATATTTATACATTTATCATAAATTATACTTTTGTCCATAAATTCCAAAATTTACAGGGTATACTCCTATTATATACATGTACTCCCAATAAAAATTTCACCAATTCTGGAGTTAACCACAAAGAGTTATAAGGGTTTACTTTTAAAATAGTCTTTTCCCATAAAATCCATAACTCTTAATCTATACATCCAAAAATTGTCATCTTTGGACACAATATAGAAAACTCATCAAATTATCATTTAAAATATTTTTCAGAATTTTTGAGGGTCAAAAAAATTATGAAACTGCCCCTGGCAGAAACCCCTTTTGAATGAAAATACTATTCATATGAATACAAAGGATCATTCACCATGCACGCAGAATCCACGTAGACAAAGTTATTCCAACAAAATAATAAAGAATGGAATAATGTAAGAATTCACCATGCATGCGATAGATCGCATGCATAAAAGTTATTCTCAATAGAATAATAAATAATGGAACCAGTCATGCATAATCGCATTGCATGTGATATTCGGCTGTAATAATATAGAATGAAATAATAGAAGAATTTTACCATGTATGTGGTACTTCGCATAGACAGGTTATTCCAACCTAATAATTAAGAATGGAATAACAGAAGAATTTCCCCATGTATGCGGTACTTTGCATAGACAGATTATTCTAACATAATAATAAAGAATGGAATAACAGAAGAATTTCACCATGTATGTGGTACTTCGCATAGACAAGTTATTCCAACATAATAATAAAGAATGGAATAATAAAAGCTCTCTTCATGAATACAAAAGAAATAATACCCCCTACCTTAGAATAAAGCTGGATACTAGAATAGAGAGGTAGCAGACTTCTCTTCTTCTTTCTCTCTATAATTTTTCTCTATAATAATTGCTCTATAGCTTTAGTGAATTGGTGAGAAATGAAGGAAGAATGAGCTTCTATTTATAGAAAAATATAGTTTCGATAATTGCACATTTTGGGGCTCAAAAAATTACCATACAATACCTCCAACTTTTCTTTCATTTTTAATTTAGTCCTGCAAGTATTATCAAACTTGCACCACCTCCCCTAATAGTAAATAATGTGAATCAATAGTTCAATCATGTGATTCAATAGTTATAATCATGTGAAAATAATAATAAAGATATAGTACCTCCATCTTTAACTTATTTTCATGCAAGTATGCAAGTATTATCAATCTTGCACCAACTCCCCTAATAGTAAATGAATGTGAATCAATAGTACACACATGTGAACAAATAGTTATAATCATATGAATTAATAGCAATTAATTGCTCATTTATTCGATTAATTACCTGATTGGTCAATATAACCTCCAGACATCAATTATTATCGGAATAGATGTCGATTTCCACTAACACTAATAATCCCAACAAAATGGAACTATCAAATTCATCTTTAATCAACACGAACTTATTCATCATTAATATTATAATTCACAATATTTAACAACCAGGTCATTCCCAGGAAAAAGGGGGCTTTCCGATAAGGATTTCTCCTTATTGTGGCGCAATTAGATGACCAAACCTCTCTTTGACAGAACTTCTAGACATTGTAAATATTACAATTTAATAATATGAATAACTTTATCGTCTCAATTATTGATTCAATAATATATAAAATATTTTACAGATGATACTGTGACAATAATCGAATCAATAATATGAGAGATATGATGCAACAATTACTGTAGCAATAATTGAGTATAACTGAGTGACTTTTTACGTAAGCATCAATAATCAATACCATGTGCTACTATACAACCACGCCAGACATCGTACTTTTACTAATGGGTAGTTCAACAGCTTTTTATTCAGTAACACTTTTCGCCGTTATTTTTATAAAAAGATAATTCTGTCATTTTCTAACTACGACAATACTTCTGTTGTGGAGTCCACCAATGATTGTGCCTTCGTACGGATATTCCCTGACAAAAATAGTATTCCCCAACCAATCGAATATTATATAACAACTTGTATACTTTGCAAAATTTATAAATATTACCCACAACTATAACATTATATCAAATCCACACCATAATATTCAAAAAAATTATTTCGAGAAATTTAAATCTTTATTCATAAAATTTGGGGTCTCATAATCTCCCCTCCTTATGAAATTTACCTGGTATGCCGAAAAGGTGAGGATACCTTGACTTCATTTCAGATTCTAACTCTTAAGGTATAACCTTGGAGTGTTGAATATGATCCTTCTTATCCAAGATTTTAACACGTATCTCCTTATACGTTAAATCTTTTGTTATCTCGTCTAGTTCTAATTTAATAACGTGGTTCGGGTCATCCACATATTTACGTAACATCGATACGTAAAAAAATGTTATGAACACGCGACATACTTGGTGGTAAAATGTGTCTATAGGCCACAGTTCCTACTCAATCGAGGATTTCAAATGGGCCAATTAAATTGAGGGTTGAGATAACGCCTTCTTGAACCTTCTTCTTCACATTCATCAGATTCAGGTGTATAGCTTGAACGGCTTTAACTTTATCGATTAAAGTCGATTCTATTCGTATATTCGTTATCTTCACGTGGGTCCCTAGAGTCTTTAACTCTATCTTCATCATTTGTAAGTTATACAAAATGAGTTTTTGTGTGAACAACATCGCACTCGTAAACGTATACGATCTTCTACTCAACGCGTCAGCTACCACGTTCGCTCTTCCACGATGATATTGAATGGTATAGTCGTAATCTTCAATAGCTCGAGCCAACGTCTTTGGCACATTATAAGATCGTTTTAGGTAAAGAAATATTTGAGGGTTTTAGAAATGGGTTTTGTACTAGGGTCAATACAAAATTCGATTTCACGCTCTGAGGTAAGCTAAGAAGTCTTCAAGAATACGTCAGGAAATTTATTAACGATAGAAATATCATTTAAAAACTGTGAATCTTATCCAAGACTTGGATAGCACATGTAATAAAGGTTTCTCCTAACGGAGTTTCAACAGATAAGTCAAAGTCTAACTTCTCCGGAGTCAAATTTAAACGTTGAACACAAGCAAGAGAGATAAAAGAATGGGTAGAACCGGTATCTAATAAGGTATAGACTTCGCAAAAATTTATAATTTACTAACCCGTGCTAACTTTGTTCGGGTTACTCGTTTTTTGAGAAGTCACAAAAAACGCTCTTCCTAAAACCACCGACTTTGTTTTGTCCGTATCCGCCTTTGGTGCCACCGTCCCAGCTGAACTTGACTTCACTATACGACAAAATTGAGTTAAATGACCTTTTCTTCTTGAAATTTCCACCTCTATTATCTTGGCCATGATTACCACTAAAGTGGTTACCATTCTTGGCATGATAATTTCCCCCACGATGGTTATCATTGTTTCGATGGTCGTTGCCACCGGTATGACTATTATCGTGTTGTTGCTCATTACCTTTTGGTTGTGCTGACTCATTATCGCGCTCCAATAACTGAGCCCTATTCATAACATCAGAATATAAACAAAGTTTGTGAGAAATGAGGTATTGACGTATATCAGGTTTCAAACCTCTTAGAAAGATTCACGTTATTCGCTCCTCATTATCGACCAAATGGGATGCAAACCGGGATAACTACGCAAATTTAGCCTCGTATTGCGACACGGTCATATTGTTTTGCTCCAACTTAATAAACTCCACCTCCTTCATGTGACAAATACTTTTGGAAAAGTACTTTTCATTGAACAACTCTTGGAACTTCTCCCAAGACATCTTGAGTGCGTCAGGCTGGGTACGTTTTACAGATTCCCATCAGTAATCTGCCTCTTCATGCAACATAAAGGTGGAGAAGGGAACCTTTTGCTCCTCTGAGCATTCCAAGGCATCAAATATCTTGGTGATTTGCTTTATCCACGTCTCCACCTTAAGTGGTTCTGGCTTTCCCAAGAACTCCGGCGGTCCCAGCTCCTTGAACTGCTTAGCAGTGACCATCCGAGAGTTTCCAGTGTTTACACCTGAATTTTTAACAGGAATCTCTCTCGCCTAATGTTGCATGAATTGGATAAAGCCTCTGAACATCCCATCGTTCATCATCTGATCGGTGTTGTTATTTACTTGAGGAATATTGTCTTCCTGTTACACATTATCCTGATTATTGATCTGTGGAGACTCAATGGTCTCCTGTTGCTATTTTCAACATTCTAGGATGTCATTTTCAAATACTACAACAAAATAAGGGTTAATTGAAATATCACATATTATCCCTATACTCTGACCGACCAATTAAATAACAAATAAACTTAGGTAGGTCATACTAGCGAAGGAATTCTCCGTCTCTCCCCTCCTTGATCTTGTCTCACATCTCAGCTAGGGATCATATCCCTAAGCTTTGATACCAACTGTGACTCCCCCAAAATAGGTATACATCACCCATCTTGAGTCGCCAAATACATGGTACAAAATTCAAATACAACTTAATAATACAACTATCGTGTAAAATACGATAAAACATAAACTGAGAGTTTTAATAAGAATATTGTCATCTAGATATATATCCACACTCAAAGGAGTCCTCATTACATTTATTGTCACACTATTTAACAGAATAGTGAGGACTACTAATGCTATCATCTGGACCGTCACTCCGTTCCCCGACTCGTCCCAACTATATTCTCATTTCCTGAAGAGAACAGTGAAAGAAAGGGTGAGCTCAACTAGCCCAGTAAGAAATATTATGACTAAGATAATGCAGAATAAATTATCATTAGCCTTCAACAATGTTAAACTGATAAAATACAATAGACATCAAGTTTAACTGCAGCAGAATAAGCAATCCATTAGAAGAGTCAAGTAGAGCATGATATCTACTATCTTCTATGATTTAAAATGTTTCCATTTATTTTTATCGTTGAGACTCAGCTTAATAAATAAACCACATCATCGAGTCACCCTGCACTACGGGCCAAGGATATTTATTAAATCATCAATGGTCATGACTATACCGAATAATCCCTGGTCATAATCTTACCAAAAATTGTCCATCAATGCACTACCGGCCAATGAGGACTTTTACCACATCATTCGTTACATTATGGTCATGATTATACCGAATGATCCCTGGTCATAATCATACCAAGTCCATCTATGCACGTAAGCCAAAGATGACTTTCATCACAATATAAGCATGAGGATGATGACAATGATATAAGCATTAATCAAACGAAAACAATGATAAATATTAAAGACTTTAAATTTATCCAAATATTATCAATCAGTTAATAAACTCATCATCTAATATTATTAATAATATAACAATATTTTAATCACTTCTTAAACTTATAAACAATTTATTTCAATTGTTTATACTTTACCAAATAATGCATTTAATCATTCAAAATGCCATACTCATAAGATTTCATCACCAATGATCAAATCCTCATCAAAAATGCATATATACCCTATATAGATTCCCAAGCCATAAAATCCTATTTTCTAATTTTGTTACTTCACATAACATATTTAATTCATGTACTCATAACTAGTTCATTTTCATGAAAAATACCAAATCAGTCCCAAAAATATTTCTTTTCTAGGATTTAATGTAATATAGTCCCATATTGAACATATATTTTTCTCGTAATTTTATAATTCATTTACTATTTTTTATATGGCCAAAATCATTAATATTTATACATTTATCATAAATTGTACTTTTGTCCACAAATTCCAAAATTTACAGGGTATACTCCTATTATATACATGTACTCCCAATAAAAATTTCATCAATTCTGGAGTTAACCACAAAGAGTTATAAGGGTTTACTTTTAAAATAGTCTTTTCCCATAAAATCCATAACTCTTAATCTATACATCCAAAAATTGCCATCTTTGGACACAATATAAAAAACTCATCAAATTATCATTTCAAATTTTTTCAGAATTTTTGAGGGTCAAAAAAATTATGAAACTGCCCCTGGCAAAAACCCCTTTTGAATGAAAATACTATTCATATGGATACAAAGGATCATTCACCATGCATGCGGTAATCCACGTAGACAGGTTATTCCAACAAAATAATAAAGAATGGAATAACAGGAGAATTCACCATGCATGCGATAGACCGTACAGACATGTTATTCTCAATGGAATAATAAATAATGGAACCAGGTCATGCATAATCGCATGTATAGGATATTAAATGTAATAAATAAAGAATGAAATAATAGAAGAATTTCACCATGTATGCGGTATTTTTTATGTATAGACATGTTATTCCAACATAATAATAAAGAATGGAATAATCAAGAATTTCACCATGTATGCAGTATCAGATAGACAAGTTATTCCAATATAATAATAAAGAATGGAATAATGAAGCACTCTTCATGAATACTGAAAAAATAAAACCCTTACCTTAGAATAAAGTGGATAATTGGAATAGAGGTAGTAGACATTTCTTCTTCTTTCTCTCTATAATTAAACTCTATAATAATTGCTTTATAGCTTTAGTGAATTGGTGAGAAATGAAGGAAGAATGAGCTTCTATTTATAGAAAATATAGTTTCGATAATCGCACGTTTTGGGGCTCAAAAAATTACAAGACAATATCTCCAACTTTTCTTTTTATTTTTAATTTAGTCCCGCAAGTATTATCAAACTTGCACCACCTCCCTAATAGTAAATAATGTGAATCAATAGTTCAATCATGTGATTCAATAGTTATAATCATGTAAAAATACGAATAACAGTATAGTACCTCCATCTATACCTCCATCTTTAACTTAGTCATGAAAGTATTATCAATCTTTCACCAACTCCCCTAATAGTAAATAAATGTGAATCAATAGTACACACATGTGAACAAATAGTTATAATCATGTGAATTAATAGCAATTACTTGCTCATTTATTCGATTAATTACCCGATTGGTCAATATAACCTCCAGACATCAATTATTATCAGAATAGATATCTATTTCCACTAACACTAATAATCCCAACACAATGGAACTATCAAATTCATCTTTAATCAACACAAACTTATTCATCATTAATATTATAACTCACAATATTTAACAAACGTGTCGCTCCTGAGGAAAAAGGGGCTTTTCGATAAGGATTTCTCTTTATTGGCGCGCAATTAGATGACCAAACCTCTCCCTGATAGAACTTCTAGACATTGTAAATATTGCAATTTAATAATATGAATAACTTTATTGTCTCAATTATTGATTCAATAATATATAAAATATTATGCAGATGATACCGCGTGACAATAATCGAATCAATAATATGAGAGATATGATGCAAAGAATTATCGTAGCAATAATTAAGTATAATCGAGTGACTTTTCACGTAAGCATCAATAATCAATATTGTGTGCTACTATGCAACCATGTGTACATCGTATTTTTTACTACCGGTAGTTCAACAGCTTTTAACAGTAACACTTTCGCCGTTATTTTTATAAAAGATAATTTTGTCGCTTTCTAACTACGACAATACTTCCGTTAGGGGTCCACCAATGATTGTGTTAGTCGCATTTAATATTCCCCGACAAAAATAATATTCCCTGACCAATCGAATATTATATAACAACTTGTATACTTTGTAAAATTTATAAATATTACCCATAAATATAACATTATATCAAATCCACACCATAATATTCAAAAAAAATATTTCGAAAAATTTAAATCTTTATTCATAAAATTTGGGGTCTCACAGTCTCCTTGTTCTAGCTGAAGACTTTTGCAGCAGTAATGGAGAAAGCAATTCTCGCTGAGAGTGGAGGCGAGGTTGTAACAAAACACAACCAAGAGCAGATGAAGAAGAAGAGTGAAGGTGAAGTTAGGAATGGTGGTGGTCGTTACGGAGTAAATGGCAACAACAATTTGAAGAGGAAGTGGAGTGAAAATGTGGGAGCTGGAAATCAGCAAGGAAACCAGCAAAAGAAGAAGTTCGAAGCATGTGCTACATGCGGGAAGTTTCACAAGGGTGTGTGCTTGATGGGGAAACGAGTATACTTCAGTGGCCAAGAGGGTCACATCGCCCCGAATTGCAATCAACCTAAGAAGAACGTTTTCTTCACGTGCGGGGTCCAAGGATCACTTTGCTTGTGAATGCCTTAAGAAAAGATCTGGTGAGGCAAATGGAAGCAAGGGAAATGCTAGTGGAGGTACACTGGCTATTGCTGGACCAACGTCAACAAATAAGCCAACAACAAGAACCTTCAACATGACGGTGCAGGACGAAGTGCAATCAAAAGATGTCGTGTCAGATATTATCCCAATCAATGATATAAATGCATATGTATTATTTGATTCGGGTGCTACTTGCTTGTTTATATCTGATGATTTTGCTAAGAAGTTAGAAATACCTAGTGAAGAGTTGAATTTCCCTTTAAACATAGAAATTGTGAATAGGGAAGTGATTCCTGTTAGGTTCGTATACAAGAACTGTAGGGTGAACATTAAGGGGAATGTTATGAAAGTAGATTTAATCCCAATAAAACTCGGAGAGTTTGATGTGATATTGGGAATGGATTAGTTATTCAATTATGGAGCGATAATTGATTGCCAAAAGAAATGTGTAAACCTTATGACCCCGTCAAAGGTAGTTTTTCATGGTAGCAAATCGCCTAGACAAATGAGATGTCTAACGATGATGCAGGCCAAGAAGTTGTTGAGTCGGGGCTGTGTAGGGTATTTAGCTTACATAGTCGATACTCAAAAGGAGAAGGGTGTGAAATTGGAGGAAATACCAGTGGTTAGGGAATTTGTGGACGTGTTTCTGGAGGATTTGCCAGGACTTTCGCCTGACCGAGAGATCGAATTCGTAATCGACTTAGTGCCAGGAACCGCTCTGATATCGAAGGCCCCGTACAGAATGGCTTCGGTAGAGATGAAGGAACTAATGGTACAACTGCAAGAGCTGTTAGATAAGAAGTACATTCAGTCGAGTGTGTCACCGTGGGGAGCACCAGTGTTATTCGTGAAGAAGAAGGATGGGTTAATGCGTCTTTGCATTGATTATAAAGAATTAAACAAGGTCACTATTAAAAATAAATATCCATTGCCGAGAATAGATGACTTGTTTGATCAATTGAAGGGTGCTAGATATTTCTCAAAAATAGATTTAAGAAGTGGGTATCATCAATTGAAAGTGAGGAAGGAGGATGTACCGAAGATGACATTCTGAACTCGGTATGGACATTATGAATTTTTAGTGATGTCTTTTGGTTTGACAAACGCCCTTGCAGCGTTCATGGATTTGATGAACAGGGTGTTTAAACCATTTTTAGACAAGTTTGTGGTAGTATTTCTCGATGATATTTTGGTGTACTCCAAAACTCAAGAAGAACACGCAGAACACTTACGTCTGACGCTGGAGACGTTAAGAAAAGAAAAATTGTACGCGAAATTCTCTAAATGTGAATTTTGGCTAGAATGTGTACAATTTCTTTGGCATATAATTGACAAGGATGGGATTTCAGTGGATCCATCAAAAGTCGAAGCTTTGATAAATTGGGAACCACCAAGAACTCCATCAGAAGTAAGAAGTTTCTTAGGATTGGCAGGTTATTATAGACAGTTTATCCAGAATTTTTCCAAGATTGCCACTCCGTTAACAAATTTGATGAGAAAATCTATAAAATTTGTTGGACAGAGAAGTGTGAGGAAAGTTTTACGGAATTAAAGAAGAGGCTTAGTGTGGCACCTGTGTTGTCATTACCAGATAATACAGGAAACTTTGTGGTGTATAGTGATGTTTCACACAAGGGTTTAGAATGTGTCCTAATATAGAATGGCAAAGTCATTGCGTATGCATTAAGACAATTGAAAGACTACGAGAAAGGGTATCCAACTCATGATTTAGAGTTGGCGGCAGTAGTATTTGCTCTGAAGATATGGATGCACTATCTCTGTGGAGAGAAGTGTGAGATCTACACAGACCTTAAGAGTCTAAAGTATATTTTCACACAAAAGGACCTGAATATGCGGCAAAGGAGATGGATGGAATTGATAAAGGATTATGATTGCGAGATCTTTTATCATCCAGGCAAAGCAAATGTTGTTGCAGATGCCTTGAGTAGGAAAGGTCGAGAGAAGTTGATGTTGTTAACTGATAAGGAGGAGCTTATTTCAGCAATGGCAAGATTAGAGTTAGAAATAAATTTCCAAAAGAATCCGATGAAAATTTATACCAGATGGAAGCTAGTCTAATTTTGAGAGACAAAGTGAAGAACGCTTAACTACAAGATGAAGAATGCAGAAAAATACGGGAAAGCGTGATCAAGGGAAAAGAAGTGAAGTACAACATTAATACTGAGGGAATACTAAGATTCGAGGGACGAATTTGGGTTCCAGCAGTACAAGATATTAAAGAAGACATCTTGATAGAAGCTCATAGCTCAAGATACTCGATTCATCCGGGAAGTAAAAAGATGTATCAAGATTTGTGGTGATATTTTTGGTGGCCAAATATGAAAAGAGACGTTACAGAATGCGTTGCAAAGTGCTTGACATGTCAGAAAGTGAAGGTCGAGCATCAAAGACCAAGCGGATTACTTCAACCGTTGGAAATACCGGAATGGAAATGGGAGCATATCACAATGGATTTTGTGATAGGTCTTCCAACGACTTAGAAAGGATACGATGCGATATGGGTGATAGTGGACAGACTGACAAAATCTGTACACATTTTACCAATAAAGATTAGATTTAATCTTGATCAGCTGGCGAAACAATACGTTAAGGAGATTGTGATGAGGCATGGAGTTCCAGCATTAATATTGTCAGATCGAGACCCGAGGTTCACATCAAATTTCTGGAAGAGACTACAAGAATGCATGGGAACACAATTGAAGATGAGTACAGAATATCATCCGCAAACAGATGGGCAGAGCGAACGAACAATCCAGACGCTAGAAGATATGCTTAGAGCGTGCATCATGGATTTCAAAGAAAACTGGGATGATCATCTACCGTTGGTGGAATTTGCATACAACAACAGTTACCATGCAAGTATTGATATGCCTCCATACGAGGCATTATACGGTAGGAAGTGCAGAACTCCACTATGTTGGGATGAAGTTGGTGAACGTCAACTGCTAGGACCAGAACTGGTACAGCAGACCACTGAAATTGTCAAACTCATCAGAGCAAGATTAATAGCTATTCAAGATCGACAGAAAAAGTATGCTGATCAACATAGGCAGAATCGTGAATTTGAAGCAGGAAATTTCGTGTTCCTGAAAGTTTCTCCTTGGAAGGGGAAAATTCATTTCGGCAAGAAGGGAAAGCTAAGCCCAAGGTTTATTCGACCTTTCGAAATTCTACGAAGGGTGGGAGAGGTAGCTTATGAAGAAGCTTTACCTCCAAAATTAGAATAGGTGCACAACGTTTTTCATGTGTCAGTGTTGCGACCGTATAAACCCGATTACAAGCATGTGATCGAGTATGAACCGTTGTAGTTCAGTAAAGATTTGTCCTATGAGGAGATTCCTATCCAGATAGTCGACCGGAAAGAACAAGTGCCCAGGAATAAAGTGATACCTTCTGTGAAGGTGATATGGAGGAACCACAATGTCGAAGAGGCTACGTGGGAACTCGAAACTGAAATTATGAAAAATTACCCTGAGTTATTTGTTTAGTCTATGTCTTCGATTCTAGGGACAGAATCTTTGTAAGGAGGGAAGAATGTGACGATTTGATTGTTTGAATCGTGATTCTGGGGACAGAATCCGTGTAAGGAGGGAAGGATGTAACAATCTAGAATTTCAAATTATAATTTTAAATGTTTATTGAATTATATAAATATTTATTTGAGGTGTTTATTGTTGATTAAATATTTATTGATGTGATGGTTGTTATTAAATATTTATGAATCTAAATTCATTAGATAATATTCTAAATTAAATTAATTTATATTTTAGAGAAATGTAATATGACATGAGATGTTATATTGTAGTGTTGATTTAATAATTTAAATAGTATATTAAATTATTAAATAAAATTATAATGAAATTATAATTTTTTTGTTAATTATTTAAATGGTATATTTATATTGTGTATAATTAATCTATTTGATTAATGTTGGATATAGAAATCCAAATAAATAAGATGTAATTATAAATTATAAACTAAAGTGTTTATTAAAATAAATTAAAAAGGGTTTAATTTAGTTTTTGCCAAACAAGGCTTAAATATATTAAGTCTTTAAATTTAAAGGGTTTTTCCAAACAAAGCCTTATGGCTTTTGGATTTCTAATTTTTTTTTAAAATAATATAAATAGAATAAATAAAATATTATTAAAATAATAAATATAATATATTTATAATATATACGTTTATGTTGTAACTGTTATTACAATTAGTATGCGTATTAAGAATTAGCAGTTTTATTCTTACGCTTGGCCATATAAGTTTTCTTTACGCATACTTGGCTAAGTTTGAGAGAAAGCCTAAGGATTACAAAGCAGTTTCAGTGGTTTTGCAAGAATTATCTTAACAAATTGAAGGTATGTTCCATAATCTCTATATTATAAGCATGTATGTGTGTGTGACGACAAAATTCTATATACTTTGTGAATTCAAATTGTTGAATTGTTGAGATAAATAACTGGTAATTGTGAGTATATGTGTTTATGATGCTAGAGATTATGTTTAAAACAAGGAATTTCATGCTAATTTCGTTCTAACAGTAGAAAATTTTGACAGTATATGTATTTTTCATATGGCTTATGTAAGTATAATTTTTAATGGTAAAATGGTATGCTAAACTGTAATTTGAGGCTTGTATATGTTAGTTCGTTAAGAAACGAGCATAATGTAATTGAACGAAGCAATTTGGCCAAGTATAGAGATTACAGTGATGATTTTTGCAAGAGATGTCAAAAATGGAGTTTTCATATGAAAATATAGAATTTGAGAAATTAAACTAGTTTTAGTTGATGTTAAATTGTTCTAATTGGTTGAAAGTGTTAGCAAACATGTTTATAATAGTTTGGTATCAATTGTACGTGTTAATATTACTGTCTAGTGAGTGAAATTGGTGTTTGTTGGGCTAAAGTTTGCCATCGTTCATAGCCGAGTCTACGCTTCTGTCTGTCAGGTTGTAATTAAATTACTTTAGTGTGTCAAGGCAAAATCTGAAGAATGCTACTTGTGGCCCCTAGGCACGTGTATGGATAACTTAGTATACACAATGAATGTTAGACAAGTGTTGTGAAGTAAAACACTTGGAATTTCTGAAATGTAAATGGTAATATAAGACTTGTGCTAATATAATAAGTCTAACTAGAAATGGTTATGGTACGTGAATGTTAGTATATCTAATAGGTATTGTGGTTCTAAACCAATGTGTAGGTGAACGTGAGTTTAATATTATAGCTTATGCTTGAGGCAAGTTTCTAAACTTCTCTTTTTACATTGAGCAAGTTTTCCTAACTCCGCACTTTCGTTGAGATAGTTCATTTATTACCCTGTGCAAGTTTATTCTTACTATTGAGCAAGTTCTTGTATCTAGTTTGTTTATGATTTCTAAATCTAGATCTTATTCTGATATTAAACAAGTTATTCTTGTTTTAAAATTTTTATCTAGCATGCAAGTTTACATATTCTCATATACTCATGATTGAACAAGTTTTATCATTTAATGTACTATTTGTTATGCATGCGTAGTACTCAATTCTAAATAACCTTGGCTTAATATTGTTCAAGCAAGGTACATTATGTTTATTCATTGTTTATGCTGTTAGTTTATTCCTAAAGCATGATCTTAATTTCAATGTCGATCTAGTTATGATTACTCCATAGCGTGACGTTATCAATATTTTATTCAAGTAATCCTTACTTGATGACCGTTAAATTCTAAATTACCCTTTAAATGTATCCAAACCAAACATACTTTGGTGCGAACTTGTACTCTAAATACTGAGATGAACAACCCTATTATTAGGGGATAATTTACGCTTAGCTTGAAATGTTTGTGCACAATACATTGTACGAAGGGCTGATCCCCCCTAAGTATGAGGATTCCTTATAGTCTTATAACTGTTAAAGTTGAAGTTGAAAGATTACTTGCAACTGTGGACATAGTTCATGGTCTTATGACCCTCAGTTATATATATTACATATTTTGGATTCCAATTTTGGTTATCATTGTTAGAGTACTATTCAGTTTTGATGAGCCCATTCGTTGGCATTTATTGTTGCTATTCTCCTGTTAATTCATTGTTATATCCAGTGAGCAATTGTTTTGCTCACTCTTGCATAAACATTATTATTGCAGCTAAAGTTGAGAAGGTAGATGAACCTTCAACTAGCAAAGGAAAGGGAAAAATGTACAAGTGATGCAGACTTGTAGTTTTGTGTTATTGTTATAAATTTTTATATAATTATGTGATGTAATAATTTATTTCCGCACTTGAATGATGTTTAAGGTTAGACAACATGGGATGCTTTTGGATTTATTAATGTAACCCTATTTAAAGGGAGGATTTATGGTTTAAATATTATTTTATTTGGGTAGATAGTATGAATGTTTGGATAGTGAACACCAAATCTTGTGGGAATGAAGTACCTGGATTTGGGGGTGTCACAGTTAGCATTATTACCTCTTGAATGCTTGCAATTATTAACTATAGTTCTTCAATTCTCCAATTGCTCCTTAACTTTCCAATCCTATTGACTCTCTGTAGCAACTTCTCAGAAACTCAAACAAACGAGAAAGAGAATAAGGGAACTCTATTTATAGAGAATTCTCTACCTAGACAAAGCCTTTATATAGTGTTTTGATTTAGCAAAAAGAAGAAGAAGCCAGTTGTTGCTGAAGAGTTGGTTACCAACTCCTTTCCCAACCATCCTTATAGCAATCATTAACTAGCTTCATAGTTACTATACATTCTTGGTGGTTACACAAAGAAAATATAGGACACTGTTTGGGTACTAATTTTGGGATAAGCTTATTTCTCAGCTACTAAAGCTCAGTTTAGTTCCTTTAATTCTCAAAATAAAATTTTAATGTGTTAATGCTACTACACCAAATAAAATTAGAGATTATTTATGTACTCACAACATATACTCCATGTACATTAGTCCACATAATATTTTAATTGGGCTAAATATCATTCAGTTGGGTATTCCCAACCCCTTACTTCATATCACACATAATTATCAGAATGATTAATATCAATCATCTATTATCTTTCCATTAATTCTCTTTTAATAATTTTAATTAAATATTTAGTCTAGTTTTACTTTAATTCTTAGGCCACATAAGGCTCATTTATCTCATTTACTGAACTTATATAACTCAAGCTCATTCTCTCTACTATAAAATATTAGGGGTTTAGGCCACGTTTGGCTTTTCCCCAATCCCACATTATTTTATTATTTATTTAATATAAAGTTTGTGTGACACACATTACCTTACTGCTAAATTATTTAGCTTACCTTACACTTGTAATATGTTTAACCTTTACACTTAAAATAATTAATATCTACTCTATTAATTATTTAAATTATACACTATTCGTATAATTATTCGATTGTCCCAAGACAACTTCTTCCATCTTTATATTCAGCCACATCTTAAGTGCTAATCTAATACCTCCATCTCTAACCAATATTCATTTACAATTATATTGGTACTTCTCTTTTATTAATCACTTATCTTTCAAAAATATTAACTCTTTTATTCAATTTACTATCACGCCACTGCCA
The DNA here is from genome assembly GCA_020205605.1 of Panax ginseng. Classification (NCBI taxonomy): domain Eukaryota; kingdom Viridiplantae; phylum Streptophyta; class Magnoliopsida; order Apiales; family Araliaceae; genus Panax; species Panax ginseng. The sequence continues at coordinate 88,736,017 of CM035144.1, forward strand.
TGCAATGCTTTATAATGTACCTACTTAACCAATATTTTTTCCGGGTTAATTAATCAACTCTTATTCAAATCATGTTTTACTAACTTAATTCCTTCATGGACAACTTAATTTTTATTCATGAACTTTATATGAGTCCTTAGTATATATTTCTTGAAATTTAAATTCTATAAACTCACTCAGAACTTCCTACAGATTCCAACAAGAATCACACCGTCATCATAGTTTGAAAATGGCGGCAATTGCTTGCATACCAATACCAAGTTCGAGTAGGCACAAGTTCTCGCATCAAAGAAATAAAATCTATGCTCCTAATCCCTTTACATATACCTCATAAATGGTAACTCATCTAAAATCAACGTCTTCTTTGATTCCACATCATGGATTACTATTTTCTTTAATAATTTAATTATCAAACTTCGAGTTTTAAAACTCTATTTTTCCTTAATAGTTTAACCAACTATGAAATCTCCTTTATGGGTTTCTTACCACAAAACTCAAACATAAAGCACCCATTATAATCACATATTCACTATTTACTTAAGTGATTCTTAAACTCCTTCAAATTATATTATTCCATAATATAACTTCCACTTAAATATAAATTAACCAATATTTCTACTTGTTAGTTAATTCTCATAATTAACTAATTTATGCTTTAATATCTCAATCTATCCATGGATAGCTTAAGCACTAACTAAAATTCATATTACATCATACTAGTTACTAGTATATATATTCAAGAAAATGGTGATTATCCATCAAAGATATTTAATGTCAACAACTCACTGTGATAAAATAATTCTATAAATTTTTTTAATGTCGATAGATAAATCTTATCCATCTTCTTATTAATTCATCTCTACAATTTATAACAAATATATAATAATGATATATATTTATTAAACACAACATGACTTATTACATAGCTCATATTACCCTATGTAACACAATACCACATACCTCATAACACATTTATATATTCTTGTTCGAACCCATCTCATGCTTTAAGAATTTTATCTATTAAATTCTTATTTTAATATTTTTTGAAAATTTGGGTTCTTACAGGGTCTAATGATATTCCATCCTTATCCACCACGTGTCCTAAGAATTGAACATTCTCCATCCAAAATTCACACTTAAAAAATTTTGCATACAACTTTTCTTTTCTTAGTGCTTCCAAACCATCTTCAGATGTTCGGCATGTTCCTCCTCCATCTTTGAGTAGATCAGTATATCATCTACGAATTTATCTAACAATGGCTTGAAGACTCGATTCATCAAGTCCATAAATGCTGCTGGAGCATTTGTCAACCCAAATGACATTACCAAAAATTCAAAATGTCCGTAACGAGTTCGAAATGTCATCTTTGATATATCCTCTTCCCGCACCTTCAACTGGTGATAACCCATTCACAAATCTATCTTCGAGAAACACTTGGCTCCCTTCAGTTGGTCGAAAAGATCGTCTATCCTTGGTAACTGATAAGTGGGTTTTATATCCACGAATCGGCTCCAAATTCAAGCTTAATCGGTGTTAATTCCTTGATTTTATGTTTTTTTTACTTGTTTAATGTTGTTTGGTGTTTAGGTATGGTGGATGGGAAATTAAAGTAGAAGAGTGGAATTATGGCAAAGTTAGAGCTCAAGTGGACATGTATTATAGAAGCCACCTGGCCTGTGGCTCTTTTTATACTAATACCCCGATGGGGGTGGGGTACTAAAATCGATATAAAGAAGATATAAGAAGTTGGGTGGCTATTTTCAAAACAAACACCCAGATCGGAAATTTGCAAGTGCTGAAGTGACAGAGTCTGGTTCTTTTTAAATGCTGCAAAACGTGAAGATAAGTAATGGCAATGACATGGGACTCAACTATGGATGGAATTGTAATCAGAATACGTGTCTAAGCATATAATTAACAACAAATAGCAAGATTGAAAGAGGCAAGAAGGCAATTAACAAGATTGAAGACAGAATTTAGAGCAAGAGCATTGGGGAGAGTTTTTGAAGGAATTTTCACACAATTGCAGATTGAGCTATAAAGAAGGGTAGTTCTGGATTTATTCTTCTTATTTAGTTTAATTTTTGTAATTGGAAAGATTTTTTCTTTAATTAATTCAATTTTTATTTCATTGATGATGAACTAAATTACTTTTTAGGCTTATGATGGATCTTTAAGTGGAACGATGATTATGTAACTTTGATTTTCAGTTTAATAAGTTATTCCTTAGTTTATCCATATTAATTTATGCTTGAATTTATGAATTGATTGATCATCAATTCTTTGTGGACTTGTATAGATTCAAGAGAAGAAATACGAGTCTAGACTTAGTTAATATAGCATGTGTTCTTGAATTCTGTGAATTAATGGAATCTTGATGATTGTTAGGGTAGAGATATGCTTAACATCGCATGTAATCGAATAGAGAACTTGAACTTAAACATTCTTTGATTGTAATTGATGAATGGGTAGTATACCCATAAATTGGATATATTTAGACTTAAATTATTGCATTCTTAAGTTATTTAGTAGCATTTTTATTGTGTTTATATCTTGTTTTATGATTTGGAAGTTGGAGGGGCAATTATGGGAAATTCAAGCATTTAATGGCAATCTGGTAATTTTAGAGAAGTTCGGCAAGGGCTATTGAAATTACTACTACCTATATAAGGAATACCGAGCCTCGGTGACCTTGATTGGATTAATAAGGCGTTTGACTTATGGTTGGACTTGACTTGTCTATTGGGGGCTAATGTAAAACCTAATTGGATGAGGATTGGGGGAGGCTATAAAAAGAAACTAAGTGCTGAAATAAAAGAGGGATTTTTTTTTATTATTCTTGGGAGGATTCAACGAGTTCTTCCATTGAAGGTTACACAAGATTACTTGGAGATTAAGGATTGGCTACAGAGTTTCTTCTTTTTCTCCTTATTTTCAATTTGTAATTCTTTAAGGATGATTTTTCAACAATTAATGGTTCTTATTTTCGTGATGAACTAATTCTTTAATTAAGATTTCAATTGAACTTTTTATGATTATAAATTAGTTATTCTCTCATTCTAATTATTTATGTTGAAGTGGATTGTTTATCATGTTTGATTCTATTGATTAATTATTTGGCCAATAATTACCGTGTTACTCTAGAAGGAATTGGGAAAGGAATTTAGGTTAGAACTAGACATGATAACATGTGACTTAGTTATTTGCACGGTAAATAATTAGGTTTGTGAATTGAATGGAAATATTTGTTCACCGCATATAACATATAAGGAATTGGGATTGGAAAGAGTTTAATTCAATTGTTTTGCATAGGAATATAGCAAGATTAATCTGGATTAAATAGAAGTCAATTGATCACTTGGAAGAGGGCTTTTGGCATTTGAGAATTCTCATTAACAATTCAAAGAGACATAATAATTGGGATGATTAGATAATTGATTTATAGTTCATAATTGGGGATATTGAAGTCTTAATATTTACCTATCTAAGTCATTCACTCAAGTATTAGCTTAGTTATTCGCTTATCTTAGTACAATATCTTTAAGTGTTTAATTTTGAGTTAATAATTTAGAAAATCACAATTTATCATTGTTTGAAAAAAAATTGAATTGATATAGTATTAGTAGTTGGGATTTATTAATTAGAATTTCACGGGAACGATACTCAATTTATCACTTTATTACTTGTTGATCACAGATATACTTGCGTGTTGTGTGTAACTAGATTTTACTCAACAAGTTTTTGGCGCCGCTGCCGGGGAATTTTTGTTAATATTAATTTCATATTAGTTATAATCAATTCGGTTTTAATTTGAACGCCACTTAATCTTTCTTCTTGGATTGGCAGGAATTCGTGTATGCACACTAGATCGAAAACTAGAAAGGAACTTCTTACGTATATAGACAACCTTGAGAAGAAGTTCCAGACAGTGCAGTTGAATAGTTAGGTTATACATTTGGAAGAAGAACTGACAACCCAAGAAATACTCGTGAACATGGCGAGAAGAACGAGCGAAATCACTTAGGATTACATACGCCAAATGTCACTTGATTTACGATCAAGTATTAAGAGACCGGCAATCAATGCGAACAGTTTCGAGATAAAACCGGGATCAATTCAGATGCTACAGAATATATGCCAGTTTGGGGGTAATTCGATAGACGATCCTAATGAACATATCTTGAGTTTCTTGGAAGTTTGCGATACCTTCAAATTTAACAATGTATCGGAAGACGCTATAAGGTTGAGGATGTTCCCGTTTACTTTAAAAGATAAAGCACGAAGCTGGTTACACTCCTTGCCTCCTGGTTCAATCACCACATGGGATAACTTAGCTCAAAAATTTTTAGCTAAGTTCTTCCCACCAGCGAAGTCGGTAAAACTACGGAACAACATTCATACTTTCGCACAACTTGAGTCAGAATCGTTATATGAGGCGTGGAAAAGGTTTAAGGATATGCTCCGTAAGTGCCCTCATCATGGAATCCCGCAGTGGATGCAATTAGGGATATTTTGTGATGGTTTGCACGCATCCACGAGGTCTAGTATTGATGCAGCAGCGGGAGGAGTGATTATGTCCAAAAATTTTGATGAGGCGTATCAATTGTTAGAAACAATGGCCACCAATAACTATCAGTGGCCCATGACGAGGACCAACCATCCAAAAGCATCAGGAAAATATGAAGTGGACGCGCTAACAGCATTAACAGCACAAGTGACTGGAATAGCTAAGCATATAGAAATATGGCGTCCACAAGCCACACAACAGGTAGCGATGGTTTGTGAGTTGTGTGCTGGGGGTCATGCTACGGATCAATGTGCCATAATCGCTCAACTCAACCATATCCGACTCAAAATGCTTATAATCCAGGTTGGAAGAATCATCCAGGGTTCTCATGGAGTAACAATCAAGCTGTAGCTCAACCACCTAGACAACAACACACCTCCGGATTCCAAAATCAACCTTAACGACCAGAGAGGGTATCAAGTTGGGAAGCAGCCTTGGAAAAATTTATTAGAGCCTCTGACAAAAAGAACGAGGAACACGATAAGAAATTGAATCAATTAGATCTAACTTTGCAAAGCTATGGGGCATCGTTAAAGAATCTGGAAAATCAATTGGGGCAAATAGCACATGCATTGAATACCCGTCCACTAGGAATGCTCCCGAGTGATCTGAGAAATAAACCGGCAGAAATGAGCACCTAAAGCGGTAATCTTCTGAAGTGGGAAGGAGTTGCAAGCGATTAAGGATAAGGAAAAGGGGATAACGCAACAACCGAAATAGAAGAAGTTGTGAAAAGGAAAGATAAAGAGGAAATAGGAGAGGAAAATGCAGGGGTCATCTACAACAATGCCACCCATACCATATCCGCAGAGATTTTAAATCCAAGTTAGATAAGTAGTTTTTAAGATTTTTGGATATTTTAAAAATTGCATATCAACATCCCATTCGTACCAAGCTTTAGAACAAATGCCGAAGTTACGCTAAGTTCATGAAGGATGTGCTATCAATCGGGGATTATGAAGCGATGGTGCTAGCTTAGAAGAATGTAGCGCAATTATTCGAACAAGTTACCTCCTAAGTTGAAAGATCCGGTAGTTTTACTATTAAAGTGCGACATTGGTAATCGCCGGGGAAAGCTTCGTGTGATTTGGGGGCCGAGATTAATTTGATGCCATTATCGATCTACCGTCGATTCGGGCTCCAAGCACCAAAACCGAGCAAATATCGATTTCTTTGTTGGCGGTCGATCGATTACATATCCACGAGGTATCGTTGAAGACGTATTAGTAAGGGTGGATAAATTCATCTTTCCAAAGAGACTTCGTTATCTTGGATTGTGAAGCAGATACGGAACTTCCCATCATTCTCGGACGACCATTCTTAGCAACGGGGAGAACGTTAATCGACGTGCAAAAAGGAGAATTGACGATGAGAGTTGACGATCAACAGGTCACTTTTAATGTGTTTAAAACAATGTCTTATCCGAAGGAAAAAGGTGAGTGTTTGCGGGTGGATTTAATGGAGGAGATAGTTAATCACAAGATTTGCGGTAATTACTCAGAGGATCCGATAGAATCCATGTTGGTTAGAACAGACAACGATAGTGCTGATGCAGACAATGAGCAGGTCAAATGGCTAGACACACCATCATTCTACCGGAAAAGTAATCAACCATTCGACACCCTTGATAGGCCCAAAACGGAAGGTAAAAAGTGCAAACCCTCGATAGAAGAGCCACCGGTGTTGGAATTAAAGCCACTCCCCTCTCATCTTGAATATGCTTATCTAGGGAAAGATTCAACTCTACCTGTTATTGTTTCGACAATGTTAACTGACACCCAAAAAGAAAAATTGCTACGAGTTCTACGCGAGTTCAAAACAGCGATTGGGTGGACTATAGCGGACATTCGAGGTATTAGCCCATCTTTCTGTATGCATAAGATTTTAATGGAAGAGGGATCAAAACCAACCATTGAGATGCAAAGAAGGTTAAATCCCATTATGAAAGATGTGGTGAAGAAGGAAATTATAAAATGGTTGGATCTTTAGATTATCTACCCAATCTCGCAGGCGGTTCATGGGTAAGTCCCATGCATATTGTGTACCAAAAAAAGGGGCATGACCGTGGTAAAAAGCAAGCGCATGAGCTCATCCCGACTCTAAATCATATGTGTGGAGAGTATGTATAGATTACCGCAAGTTGAATAAAGCCACACACAAGGATCACTTTCCCTTGCCGTTCATTGATCAGATGTTGGACAGGTTAGCGGGACATCAATTCTACTGTCTGTTAGATGGATATTCTAGGTACAATCAAATTGCCATAGCGTCGGAAGATCAAGAAAAGACCACGCTCACATGTCCATATACAGATGCGTTTGCATTCTCGCGTATGTCCTTTGGTTTATGTAATGCGCCAAGCAACCTTTCAACGTCAGATGATGGCAATCTTCTCCGATATGGTCGAATGTAATTTAGAGGTGTTCATGGATGATTTCTCCGTGTTCGGTGATAGTTTTGACTCGTGTTTGAAGAATCGATCTTGGTGTTAAAAGATGTGTGGAGACTAACTTTGGTGCTTAATCGGGAAAAATGTCATTTTATGGTACAAGAAGGGGTTATTCGGGACATAAGGTTTCCAGATCCGGATTGGAGGTGGATAGAGCGAAGATTGATACAATTGAGAAACTACCTCATCCATCATCTGTAAAAGGCATTCGGAGCTTCTTGGGACATGCAGGGTTCTATAGACGCTTTATTAAAGATTTTTCAAAGATCTCGAAACCCCTATGCTCACTCTTGGAGAAAGATGTACCATTTAAGATGGATCAGGCATGCATCGAGGCATTTGAGGTATTAAAGAAGAAATTGGTCTCTGCACCAATCATTGTAGCGCCCGATTGGTCTTTACCGTTCGAATTGATGTGCGACGCCAGTGATTACGCGGTGGGAGCCGTATTGGGACAACGTCATGATAAGATTTTTCATACTATCTACTACTCTAGTAAGACATTGACGGATGCCCAGCTGAACTACACAACAACCGAAAAAGAATTACTTGCAGTGGTGTTTGCTTTTGACAAATTCAGAGCTTATCTCCTCGGCACTAAGGTAATTGTCTACACTGATCATTCGGCTATTAAATATCTGATTGAAAAGAAAGATGCTAAACCACGATTAATACGGTGGAATCTTGTTGTTACAAGAATTTGATCCGGAGATCCAGATGTAAAAGGTACGAGAAAATCAAGTGGCGGATCATCCGTCTCGGTTGGAAAATATAAAGGAACAGAAAGAAGACAACTCAGTGATTAATGAAAAATTTCCGGATGAGCAATTGTTCCGGGTAACTACCATATTGCCTTGGTATGCTGACTATGTCAACTATGTGGTTGCCAAAGTGTTACCGCCGGATTTGACCTCACAACAACGAAAGAAGTTTCTCCACGATGTGAAGCAATACTTTTGGGATGAACCATTTACATTTTAAAGCATGTGTGAGATCAAATGATAAGACGTTGTGTACCTCACGAAGAAATGGATAGTATATTAGGCCACCGTCTCACTCCTCGGATTACGGAGGTCATTATTAGGTGATCGAACAAGTGCTAAAAGTACTACAATCGAGATTTTTCTCGCCTTCTTTATTCAAAGATGCTTATCTCTTTGTGCTGAAATGCGATCGATGCCAACGCGTAGGTAATATCTCCAAGCGCAATGAAATGCCACTTAACACAATTCTAGAGGTGGAACTATTCGACGTGTGGGGTATCGATTTTATGGGACCATTTCCATCTTCTCTTAATAATCATTACATCTTGTTAGCAGTCGATTATGTTTACAAATGGGTGGGTAGACGCCGCAATACATTACCACGCATGATGCCAATGTTGTCATCCGATTTTTAAAGAAGAACATTTTTACCAGATTTGGGACACCGAGGGCTATAATAAGTGATGAGGGAACTCACTTCTGTAACAAGCAGTTCACTAAATTGCTTGTAAAGTATGGAGTTCGTCACAAAATTGCAGCTGCATATCACCCACAAACCAATGGCCAGCAGAGAGGTGTCGAATCGGGAAGTTAAGAGGATCCTGGAAAAAGTAGTCAATCCGTCACGAAAAGATTGGGCATTGCGTCTTGACGACGCTCTATGGGCCTATTGAATAGCGTACAAAAATCCAATCGGCATGTCCCCGTACAGAATGGTATTTGGAAAGGCGTGTCATCTCCCGGTCGAGCTAGAACACAGTGCATACTGGGCCATTCGGAAATTAAACTTTGATCTAGAAGCGGCGGTGAGAAAAGGTTACCGCGGTTGAACGAGATGGATGAATTCGGTTCAATGCCTCACTAAAACGCTAAGCTCTACAAGGAGAAAGTCAAAGCTTGGCACGATAAAAAATTCTCGATAGAACATTTGCACCGCCACCAAGTACTCTTATTCGCTCAACTCACGCTTGCGTCTATTTCCGGAAAATTGAAATCCGGTGGTCCGCCATTTGTAGTTATATCTGTCACTCCACACGGAAATATTGAGGTTGAGGAACCGAACTCAAAGCGTACATTCAAGGTCAATGGTCAACGTCTGAAACATTATTGGAGTGGACCAATCGAACGTCAAGCTACGGTCCAGTACCTCTCTGACCCAGTGGACAACTGAACAACACCGAAAAGTCGGGCTGACGATGGTAAACCAAGCGCTTCTTGGGAGGCAACCCATTACGTTCTATAATTTTTTCTCGTTATTTTATTTTATTTTATTTTTTTGATTTAAAATTCTCTTATTTTTACTTTTATCTTTTAGTAGTGAAGAATACGAGTTTACTAAACTAACTCTTAAACTTGTCCATGTATGCACGTTACACAGATGAAGTCCAGTGCCCCGGCGCCCCCATCACTAAGGATTCAGTAGCCCGGCGCTAGGGCACCAGAACCGACAACAAAGCCAGTAGCCAGGCCAAGCTTCGGCTTCAATCACAATACCCAAGACTAGACCATCCCAATCGATTCGCCATACAAATACTTCAAATACGCCATGTAAGCTAAAACCAGTAGCCTTTGCGTGGCGTCAAAGTTAGGCCTTGATACTTTAAAACCTCGACCGTGCCCTTCTAGCCCAACTTCCTTCCCCACGCCGGCACATCAGGTCAGTCACGCCTCTCTCCCTCTCCATATCACAAGGTCATTGAACTTTGGATAATTTTCTTCCACCCATCTACCACGCGTCAATTACTTCGTTCCACATTGGTCGTCTGTGTCTTGTGTGCCGAATTCTACTCCTCCAAATTCTTTAAAGGTAGCAAAGAATTCTCTACATGGCGTCCAAACGTCATCGAGGCACAGGGTCAGGGGCCGCTTCAACTTCACCTCCAAAATTTGACAGCAGGCGTTTTGTTAGTGTCGCAGCTCAAGAACGCTACAGACGCATGGCCACCCGCTCACTAGTCCCCAAATGTGGTCTCCGTCCCGATCAAACCAAGGATGGAGAAATAGCAGTGATGATTGCTGAACGAAACTGGTTCTCCCTCACCGAACAGCCTGACATAGCAGTGATTGCAGTGGTCAAAGAATTCTATGCCAACTTTCCCGAGCATGACCATTATGGGGTATTTGTCAGAGGTAAAACCGTGGAATTCGGTGAGGAGGATATCAATGGGTGCTATCAACTACCCTTAGAGGGCCTTGATGATGAATATGCTCGCCTAGTGAGTGATGGGCCGGACTATGAAAGGATTATTCGGGAGCTGTGTCAACTGGGCACTACTTGGTCCATGCATGAGTGTGGCAGCATGACTTTCCCATTGTCTCACCTCAGTCTATATGGAAAGGCATGGTATGCCTTCATATGCGCTAAATTGATGCCCTGCACACATGTGAGTCACGTCACCAAAGAAAGGGTTGTGCTATTATACTCCATCATACAAGGCCTAAGAATTGATGTCGGCCATCTTATTCAGCAATCTATGCTCTCGCAGATCTCGGCCAAGGACCACAGGAGGGTTACCACATCCATCACTGATCTGCGTCTTATGTGCTAAGTTTGGGGTCAAATGGAAATCAGACGAGATGATTCAAACTCCTATGCCCGTGTTGGACCACAACTTGATCCGTCGTTATAAAGTGTGGTCAGGTGGCGCTAATCACCCTAGGGGAATGGGTTTCATTATCCCCCAAATTACGTCTACACAAGCCCCACCACCTCAGGCTCCACCTACTTACGGCCCCTTGACAACAGCTCATCGAGGTGTGGTCCCCGAAAAGTCGCCCAAATGGAGATAGGATTTTGGTTTTACAACATCGAGTCCCGAGAATGTGTGCTTATCGGAACGTCAAGACGTGATTTTCAAGTTTTAGTTGACCAATTTGTCGCATGTAACGCAATCGACCATCCAAACCCATCAAGGCGCTCCACTTAGCCATTTCCCCACGGCTCCAGCTCGCCAAAGATTCCCCTCCGATCATGAGATGAGCGAGGACGATGATGCTCCCCCAGAAGAATAAGTTCGTCAGGGAAGTCCTCTGTTTTATTTTGACTTATTTTTCGCATGAGGACATTGCTCTAGCTTAGTTTGGGGGTGGTTACGTTTTATTTTTAACAGTTGTAGTTTGTTATTAGTTTGTGGATTGATTATTAGTAAAGTTGCATTTAGGATTGCATGTTAATTCCAGTTTTTGATAGTGCGTATATCTGGGGCCAATGATGAAAGTAGAATTGCATGAACAAGTCTAGTAAGGATTGTTGATTCAGTGATATGATTTTCGTGACTTGAATTGGATCTTTATCTGTTTGACATTGATATTATAGGAAGGCACTTTGAAATAAAACGACCATGTTGGCTATGATAGTTTAAATGGTTAGATAATAGAGTTCTAAAGGAGAATTGCTAGTGATATGGAAGAACAATTTGAATAACTAGAGGAGACTGAATTCATGCATAAACTCGAGTTTGGGGGAAAAACATTTGGAATAAAGGGTGACTAGTCTTGTTTCGGGGCCTGTGTTACTTGAGCAAGTACGCCCGAAGGGGTATCTTAAAACCTAGCGCCCTAAGGTCTTATATGGTCTGGGAGTCGTTGGTCAAAAGCTCGCTAAGGGGTAACACTGTTAGCCTAATGGGATGAGACGTTGCACAGTCATTTATGTAGAGCAAAAAAAAAATGTTCCATTTTGACTTTTGAATTCGGGTAAGTGTTTGAGTTCAGTTGAAACAAGTATATTTGATGAGTTCTCAAGTTCACACTGTATGATGCTTACTAAGAAAGCTATTATCTTTCATATTTTTGTCTTTTCATGGGTTAGCATGGTCGTGGACACACACGCATAATATCGATAATATGATTTAGATCCGTTGATTGTTGGGATATTGTTGATCTGTTTTTGCATGATGAATTAGCATGTTTACGTGATTTTCTAAGGCATATGGATCTACGTGAGCTCTTGAATTGCTGGAATTACGAACATATAAATATAAATAGTTGCATGTGCATGATGTTTAGTTTTGTTTTGTGATCTTATATTTTGTCGCATGAGGACACGCAACGATTTATGTTTGGGGGTATTTGATGAATGGGTAGTATACCCATAAATTGGATATATTTAGACTTAAATTATTGCATTCTTAAGTTATTTAGTAGCATTTTTTGTGACGACCCCAAATCCAGGTACTTGAAACCCGAACTCGGTTCTCCACGATACCATTTCTTTAAAATTTGAATAATACTAAAATAATAATACATTCGAACTTAATTTACATACATCAAAGTTTACTTCCCTGTGCACGTGACCTTCAAATACATTCCTTATAATACTTGAATAGATACCAATACAACTATAACCATTAACTCATGATACACACTTATTCGATCGCCTTTCCTTTTCCTTTGTTCGTTCGTAGCTCTGAGCCAAAGTTGCTCATACATAACTCGAAAATATTTAATTTAAGCAAGGATGAGCATTTGAGTGCCTAACAAGTAATAGCAATTATATATATAAATTTGAAAGAATATAAGTATTCTCTTTACATAACACTTCTACAACGAATCGAAAGTTGTGAAGTAATCTATACTAATAAAAAATTCACATAACAAATCTCTTCCAAATTATTTAAATTTGGCTCTGGCTCTACCCATGAATAGGGTTTAAGAATCATACTATGAACATTCTTTTCATTTTTGAAAAGGTTTGGCAGAAATCCATCCGCAAACCGCTCTAGCTTACGGGCACGGAGGTGATCATTTCATTGTACCTGTGATTGATCAATACTACATAACTTGAACGTAAATTCATCGCTCACTCTATCCATTTTGGCGCAAAAATCTTCCCATATAGGGATGTTCATACATGCACGGTTCCAAACCAAGAAGGTTTTAATCTTGCTCAACAATAATATGTAATTCAACATATATGTATACGGGTAATTGACAGAGGTATATCAACATGTGAATAAATGCCATGGTTATCCAAGTGGGGACACTTGTATAACCATTTAGAAATCAACTTAACAGAATATATATCTGAGCTAACATGTTGATAATCAAAGCGTACATAATCTGTACAGGAATAGAATAATTCTGAAACTTCTTACTCATGTCCATTGCATAAAGAAAATGCAAAGGTAGGATACTTGCCTGATTCGCTGATTACAAATCTCAACTTAGGTTTTATCTCTTTATCACAACCTATCAATAATCAGATCATTCGTTCGATTAGAACAATATATCTTAACACATAATACTGTCTATTACAGTCAGCACATAGTCCAATCACATAATCACAGTGATCATACTTTTAGTTCCTATTCTATACTTGAAATATTTTTATACATTTTTCAAATATCTCATCCATGCTCTTACAATAGTCTTTTCTTTCTTTTATAAGGTCTGACATTTGTCGCTGCATCAATGCTTTTTTATCGGGTAAATAATTGAGTCTAAGACTCTTAATCTATACCTCAACATCTCGTAAATATCGGACATCTTATTTTTAATCATTTTCGAATTTTTCGTAAATTGAAAAATTTAAAATAATTCAAATCATTACTAAAGGGCCTATAGTGATATAATCATTACTATAGGTGTTCTTCTTCAAATTCGTAACTTCATAATCGGTTCTCAAGTCACTAGTTTGGTCATTTATAACTTTCAAATATTGGAATCATAATTAAATGATTTAAACATTAAACAATTCCATTATCATTAATAGTTTAATTAATACTAAACTATTAATGAAACCATCGCTAAAAATATAAAAGTTATTTATAATAACTCAAACTATTTTTAAAACATTTATATTACCTTAAATGATTTTTACAACAATAAAAATCATTTTTAAATAATTACCATTAATATTTAAATATTAATGTACTATTTATCCAAATATTAAAAGTCATTAATTATAACTTAAAATATTTTTAAATCCTTAATATCCTCTTTAAATGGTTTTTAAATAAGTAAAACCATTTTTAAACTATTTATTTAATAATAATTATTAAATAAACTAAATATCATTAATATTATCTTAATATCATTAATATTTAATTATTAATGAAATTATCATTTAAATATTAAAAGTTATATTTTATAACTTAAAATATTTTTAAATACCTTATTTTCATTTAAAATGATTTTTATAATATTAAAATCATTTTTAAATTAAATTATTTAATATAATCATTAAATAACTTTAATATCATTAATAATAATTAATTAATGAAATTCATCACAAAATATTAAAAGTCATCACAAATAACTCATTTACATAACCAATTCTAAGCCAAAATAAATATAGTAAACTAACTAGTTTATTAACAACACTAACTAAACTTCAAAAATTCAAACTTTAACTAACAATTAAAAATAATAACATTACAAAAATTAAATAAGAAAACACATTAAAATACTGAATTCCACAGATTGAATACGACTTCCACGCCCAAAATTTAACTAAGGAGAGATCTTTATAAAAGTTCTCCCACAACAAAGCCTTTCTCAAAAAAATTGGAGGCCTTATTGTTGGTGAATGAAACAAAGGCCAAGCCCTTCTATTTATAGGTTTAGAAAATGGTGAAGTTCTTAACTTAGTCGATGTGGGACTTGGTTTATACTAATTTTTCAATAGCTCACTTTATGATTTTCTAACGCATTGCTCATAACTCCGATTAATCTGATTTTTGGATATGTTATACATGGTATGTAAGACTATTTTAAAAATACGAATTACCCAATTCGGGTTCATTAGGTAGCCCAAACAAGGCCAAAAGTGGATGTTCATAACAGTTTTCAATCTCGTTTCAGCTTTACCTCTTCCGCTAAAAACAGTCATAACTCTTTCATTTTAAAACATTTTTGAACGATTCTTGAGCCCACGAAGCTAACTTCTGGGGCTACAACTTTTATTCTTTGACCATTTCCAAATTCGAACACATCAGCCAAGAAATTCCGTTCAAATGGACTGCACCGCACTTGTTGGGAAGTTTTGACACTACTACTTTGAAATGTCATAACTCTCTCCTCCGATGCATCGGATTTAGTCCGCTTTCAGAGTCTATGGAAAGCTTATTCGGTGTACTATAACATACCAAAAGCCCAGAAGGTTTTGAAAACATTAACTGATCGAAACAGTGTCCCGAATAGCACATCCCGCCGCTTACTTTCGGCTTTTGACACATTTCCTTCCAATCACCGTAATTCCCTCATCCGAGGTCTGAATGAGGTCATTCCAAAGCCTATGGCTTCCTAACTCAGTGCACTACAACATATCAAAAGTCCAGACCTTTTAAAGCACAAAAAGTGGACGAGAATGCCCCATTACTGATCGCCCAAAAAAGCAGTTTATCATGATCTATCAACCATGTTTGACCATCTATAACATCTAATCTATACATGATATGGACTTGATTCTTTTTGCAGATTAAAGACCACATATCAAAGGCTACATATAACAACTTTTGAAGAACAAATCTCATGATCGAGCAAAGAGTTATGGCCTCGACATTTGGTGAAAAATAATGTAATTCGGTTTTTCCAACTTGCTTAAATCTTCAAATTCGTGCACTTTGATGTTATGGGTCTTTGATTTATCAACCCATATCATCAATTAACATTCTATTACACAACTTTAAATAATCAATTGTATCAAATAACATCGAAATTAAACCCGGTAATTAAAATTAGGGTTTCTAATTGACCATTAGTGGTTCTTTAATTATCTATGTATGTTACTAACACAGTCGTTACGGTTTCTAATTTCAACCGGTTAGGGTTATAATAATTAGGGTTTGTCCCAATTATCGATGTACAACAAAGAATTAGGGTTTCTTCTAATTACCGATATTCTTATTCACAGTAATTTCATATATACAAATACTACTCGTAAATACCCCATAATCGAAGTTTAATAATTAGGGTTTCACAAAGACGGTAATATGTTATGACCTAATTGATCGTCATTGCTCAATATTATCTGTCAAGCACATACCCAAAAGACATAATTATGGTAATTGTAAAATAATATAATATTATTATTCTCATCTCTTGATCACAATCCCAATCCAGATTTGGATCTCATGTATCGACTTATTCTTCGTACACAAGACATCAATAATCAAGTTAAAATAATTAACTTAAATATTATGAACAATTCATATAATAAAATATTTATTATATAAATCTAATTATCACTTCATATATTATTTTCAATCATGTTTTCATAGAAAATAATTAATAAAAATATTTCGGCTTACAGAAATTTATTACCATATAATTTGTGGTAATTAATAATTCCAAAATTATTTCTAATTTTTCAAGTAATAAATGTATTCGCATTTATCGTTCACTTTACTTGACACTTAGTCTCGTCATTAAAAAAAAATGTATACGCAAATTTTTTTATTTATTTTATATAGAAAATCTCGGGTTATTACATTTTTATTGTGTTTATATCTTGTTTTGCAGATTTGGAAGCTGGAGGGGCAATTATGGGAAATTCAAGCATTTAATGGCAATCTGGTAATTTTAGAGAAGTCCAGTCAATGTATACTGAAATTACACTACCTATTGGCCACGGGCTACCGAGCCTCGGCTGACCTTGACTGGATTAGCGCGTTTGACTTATGGTTGGACTTGACTTGTCTATTGGGGGCTAATGTAAAACCTAATTGGATGAGGATTGGGGGAGGCTATAAAAAGAAACTAAGTGCTGAAATAAAAGAGGGATTTTTTTTTATTATTCTTGGGAGGATTCAACGAGTTCTTCCATTGAAGGTTACACAAGATTACTTGGAGATTAAGGATTGGCTACAGAGTTTCTTCTTTTTCTCCTTATTTTCAATTTGTAATTCTTTAAGGATGATTTTTCAACAATTAATGGTTCTTATTTCCGTGATGAACTAATTCTTTAATTAAGATTTCAATTGAACTTTTTATGATTATAAATTAGTTATTCTCTCATTCTAATTATTTATGTTGAAGTGGATTGTTTATCATGTTTGATTCTATTGATTAATTATTTGGCCAATAATTACCGTGTTACTCTAGAAGGAATTGGGAAAGGAATTCTAGGGTTAGAACTAGACGATAATATGTGACTTAGTTATTTGCACCAGTAAATAATTAGGGTTTGTGAATTGAATGGAAATATCATTCACCGCATGTAATATATAAGGAATTGGGATTGGAAAGAGTTTAAGTCAATTGTTTTGCATAGGAATATAGCAAGATTAATCTGGATTAAATAGAAGTCAATTGATCACTTGGAAGAGGGCTTTTGGCATTTGAGAATTCCTGTTAACAATTCAGTAGACATAATAATTGGGATGATTAGATAATTGATTTATAGTTCATAATTGGGGATATTGAAGTCTTAATATTTACCTATCGGAAGTCATTCACTCAAGTATTAGCTTAGTTATTCGCTTATCTTAGTACAATATCTTTAAGTGTTTAATTTTGAGTTAATAATTTAGAAAATCACAATTTATCATTGTTTGAATAAAATTGAATTGATATAGTATTAGTAGTTGGGATTTATTAATTAGAATTCCCTGTGGGGACGATACTCAACTTATCATTTTATTACTTGTTGACCGCGTATACTTGCGTGTTGTGTGTAACTAGATTTTACTCAACAGTAATTCATATAGAGATATAGTGAGTTAGTTAATTAAGGTGTTTAACTTAATTCTATCTAAATTGTGGATTTAAGTTAATATGGTGTTAGTGCATCGAGAGGTGGCTAAGTCTATTTTCGTGTTCTTGACTAATAAATTGGGATAGTGAGTTAAACTAAAATAAAGGGAAATAATCAGAGTGAAGCATAGGGTGAAGTTGTAAGCTTAATTCTACAATACTTGTTTGAAATTTCAGTTTTTAAAATTTGTGATTATTTTGTGATTTTATATTTTTAATAATATTTAGTTTTCGTAATTATAATTCTTAAATTGGATAGTTTAATAAAATTTGGATTGATAGGAAGCTGATAATTGTGAGGGTTAATTTCTTACTAATTCTCTATGGGAACGATACTTTACTTACTATTATATTACTTGTTGACCATGTATACTTGCGTGTTGTGCGTAACTACATTTTACCCAACAAGTTTTTGGCGCCGTTGCCAGGGACTTTAGTATAGATTTTAATAATTTTGCAATATCAGTTTAATTATTCCAATTTTACTTAAACACTTTTTCTTTTTTTTTTGTTTTGTTCATTCTTATTTCAGGTTTTTGAAGTTGTTTATGCAAACTCGGTCCAAAAATCCAGACTCGCTTCCTTTTGAGGATTACATTGAGAGACGGTTTCAAAGGCTAAGTAAGTGGATCAAGGATACAAGGGAAAACTTCAAAAATTCTGAAAAAGAAGAAGCAATGGCTGCTGAAGAGCAGAAAACGTTGAGGGACTTTGCTACTCCTAAAGTGACTGAACTTCAATCAAGTATTACCAGGCCTGCTATAGCCGCAAACACATTTGAAATCAAGCCTGGGACTATTCAAATGATCCAAAATTCAGTTCAGTTTGGGGGACTAACAAATGATGATCCGAACGAACATTTGGTCAGCTTTTTGGAGATTTGTGACACCTTCAGGTATAATGGGGTATCGGATGATGCAGTTAGGCTTCGCTTGTTCCCATTCACTTTACGGGACAAGGCGAAGAGTTGGTTACACTCTCTACCGCCGAGATCAATAACTACATGGGAAGACCTCACTCAAAAATTTCTAACAAAATTTTTCCCACCAACGAAGACTGCAAAGATGAGAAACGAGATTACCATGTTTGAACAGCAACATGGGGAATCACTGTATGAGGCATGGGAAAGATACAAGGAATTGCTTAAAAAGTGCCCACATCACGGATTGCCTAAGTGGTTACAGATGAACACATTCTACAATGGATTACATGGGAAAGAATGACACAACCTAAGTCAGGTAGAGTGTTAGAGGTAGATAGAGTGACGACATTAGCAGCGCAAATTTTAGCACTTTCTAAGAAGGTGGATGCTTTGTCGGGGGTACAGACATAGCAGGTTGCAGTTATTTGTGAATTATGTGCAGGTGAACATCCTACAGATCAATGTGCGATCAACCCAGCATTAGTATAATTTGTGGGTAGCTACAACAGAATTCCATAGAACATGTACCAGAATGCATACAATCTGGGGAATAGGAATCAACCTAATTTTTCATGGAGCAATAATCAGCATCAACAAGCTCCACGACCATCTTATCCCCTGGGATTTTGGAATCAACATCAACAACCAGCTCATCATAAAGAGAGAAAGACAGATTTAGAGGAGTTGTTGTCAAAGTATATAACAAGCAACGAGGGTAAGAATATTTAGAAGTCCTTCACGGTAAAAGCCATTACACACAAACCACATATCAAAATGTGTCCGTTCTTTTTCCTACATGTAGATAACTTTTTAAGGTAACTCTGTGATTTTTCCCAAATTTTTAAAAGATTTGAACTGACCAAAATAGCCTTAGGAAAATGAGGTCAGTAGACTTTTAGGGTTTTAAAGCTTTAAGTTCTATACCTGGACTATTTTGGGAAAACAGCCCCCAAGGCTTCAAAAATTGTTAGATTTATGTTCTAACACTTTGGTTTACTAGCTAACTCATGTATCTAGCACCCCCTACGATGGATCACAAATCCAAGTGGTAAAACTTGAGTTACACAAGATTTAGTGGAAGGAAAACTAGGGTTTCACCCCTAGGAGAACATATGCTCATTTTCTTCGTTTAAACCTTTGATCTAACACTCAAGATACTTAGTTCCATACATGATGATATGTAGAACTAGGGTATCTTGGGTATTAGTTCATAACCCCATCAAATCTTGCTATAACACTAAATAGAAGAAGAAGATGAAGATTTAGGACATACCTTATTCTAGTAGCAACCTTCCTTGATCTACCAAAGTAAGATATGAACTTAGGGTGCATTAATCAAGCTAGAACACTCCTCTCTTTCTCCTCAAAAATTCTCTCTCTCTCTCTCTTTTCTCTCTTTGTATTTTGCTATCTTGGGAGAAAAATAGAAGAAGAAGAATAGGAGAAATGAAATGAAATGTGGTGATTTAAAAAATGTATCTTGCAATATAGTTAGATACAATTAAGATCATATCTAATATCCCCCATATCTTTGTTGTCCCTTGGATAAAAGGCTCTGCCTTATCTTTTCCAATTAAGCCTAATCATGTCATTAAGGGTGCTAAGTAGATTTTCTACCAATGGGAGATAGACACACTTGTACTTGATGTAAGAGTTACTAATTAAGGAACTTGATTAGCATAATTTTGTTGCCTTAAAAGGCCTAAAAGGGGCTGTCACTCTTGCCCCATTATCCTCTTCATTTTTCATTTATTTTAATGCACAAATTTGATTAATCAAAAGTCTAAAATACCCTTAATCAAGTGGGTTAAGTATTAGTTTACATTTTATTTCTTTTGGGCTTCTCATTTAATTATTTTGGGCTATGCAATAAACATAGTTTAATAATTTTAATATATATTACCCTAATTGTTTATTTAGGATTTCTATTTCCAATCTTATGGAATTTAATTACTTACACATTTCTCTTTAACTTGTAACCTAATTAGATTTACTATAATTAGGCTTAAAATTATTAATCACTTGTAATAATAAAATTATTACATTCGTGTTCTCGACTTACGGTCCAAAATAATCAATTGAGCTTGCAGGAAGTGTATTAATTTGGATAACGCATTAAGTGAAGTTATATCCCCAAATTTCCTTATTTGGCTATCTTACTTGTTAATTAGTTGTCTTATTATATTTAGCAATTCTAGATGAAACACAAATTGTTCATCTGTTTAAGTAGACCAAGATAATTACAAAATTAATGCATATTAGTTAAAATAAAATTCATATTCTCTGTGGGATCGATACTCTACTTTTATTATATTACTTGTTGACCACATACACTTGTGTGTGTGTGTTGTTTTGATTAACACCCAAACAAGCCAACAGTTGTGTCGTGCACCAGACATGGATTCTCATTTCTACTATAATGTGTTAGTTCTAACATGCTAATATGACTTAAACATGCATGAAAATAGGCATGGCTTGTAGATCTAGGTTTCTTTGCATAGCATTAGTATGCGTTTTCTAAAGAAAACTTAGCATTTTGAAAGTGAACTTTAACGAAACTGGTAACATCTTATGTTCTGACCATGTTAACATATATATGTAGCCTAACTATGCATGACCTGAGGTTCCAAGTTGCTTCATATGTGTTAGAATGCTTTGACTTGGTTTAAAATGACTTTCAAAGGTAAACTCGAATGTGTTGCAAACTTATAACTATGAACATGACATTGTTTACATTCTAAACTTTAGAACATGAATATTAGTACTCCTTATGTTACTAAGTTGGCCTATACATACACACACATTGTTAGACAAAAGACAAGTTATTCAAACATGAGTTTAGACATGTTTTAAAGTGATAAACAATACTAACTATGTGTAGATGATGTGAATACTTACGAGTATGCATATTACAGAGTATATGACCTTCTCATATGAATAGATGGTTAACATAATTAGCCTCGTGATTTTTCTTTGGCCTTAAGTCATTAAAAAATTTAAACTAAAACCATAACATATAAAGGTGAACATGGGATGATCATAAAAGCATGCAAGACCTCTTGTAACAATCCAAGATTTTATTATTTGTAATTTAAAATATTTATTAAATGAAATAAATATTTTATTGATGTGATTGTTGTTAGTAAAATATTTATTTGATGTGATTGTTGTTAATAAATATTTATGAATTAGTAAAATTCTAAATTAATTTAATTTATAATTAGAGAGTTGTAAGATAACATGAGATGTTATATTGTTGTTTTGATTTAATAATTTAAGATG
This sequence comes from Panax ginseng, assembly GCA_020205605.1. Lineage (NCBI taxonomy): Eukaryota > Viridiplantae > Streptophyta > Magnoliopsida > Apiales > Araliaceae > Panax > Panax ginseng. The sequence continues at coordinate 88,757,917 of CM035144.1, forward strand.
GTATGTTAAATTATTAAATAAAATTATAATTTTGTGATAATTGTTTAAGTGGAATATTTATTTAAAATATAGTATGAGTAATTAATTAATTTGATTAATGTTGGATATGGAAATCTAAATAAATAATATGTGATTATAAATTATAAATTGAATTGTTTATTAAAATAAAATAAAGGAGTTTAATTTAGTTTTAACCAAACAAGGCTTAAAATATTAAGTCTTTAATTTTTAAAGAGTTTTTTCCAAACAAAGCCTTATGACTTTTGAATTTTGAATTATATTTATAATATAAATAAAATAAATAATATATATATTAAATTAAGGTAACTGATGATTTAATAGGACCATTAGTAGGACGTCGGTTTTTAGATGTTTGAAAGTTTGTGCGTTGGCTGGAGTTAAATTTTATCTTACGTGAAAAACATATGGCTTAAGCCTAAGAAGAATACTGAGAATTACAGAGAGAAGCTGAGAGAGATTGAGAGAAATTTGTGATTTCAAAGTAATTATCAGTTGGTTAGCAAGGATTGTTTAAGCATAAGAAGGTATTTCTCTATAATTTTGATATTTTATGTATATATATATAGGTTTTACAGCAAAAATATTAAGCTTTCAAATTCTGTGAATTCAATTTGTTGAATTGTTGCTATACAACTGAATTATGGTGATTATACGTGTTGGTGATGTTTGAGTTTGTATGTAAACAAGAAATTGTTATGCTAATTACGGATAAAAAGGAAGAAAACTGTTATAGTATATATATTTTCTCATATGGCTTGTAAAAGTACCAAATATGGTGGTCAATTTGTATGTTAATCTGTAAATTGAGTCTTGATTATGCTAGTCCATTAAGAATCGAAGAGAACGTAGTTTGAACGAAGTAATTTGGTGTAGAATTGTGATCACAGTGATGATTTCTATGAAGAATGTCAAAAATGGAGTTTTTGTGTAAAAATATGAAATTTAAGGAATTAAATTAGTTAATGTTGTTGTTAAATTGTTCTAGGTGGTTGAATATGTGAAGAATCATGTTTGTGTTAGTTCTATACTAATTGTCTATGTTAATATTACAGTTTTGTGGGTGAAATTCATGTTAGTTGGGCTAAAAACGGAACATTGTTATGCTTCATTCTGTTTCTGTCTATGCATTAAGCGCAATTGCTACCGTGGTGTCAAGGCCGTAAACAAGTGTAGTTGTATGCCAACATAAATTGTCTTTGGGTCCTGTGCTTAAGTATATGCATTAAATTGCGTTATACCCTATTCTGAGACAGTGAAGTTTGCTACTTCTGCAGACTATGGACCACTATTATAACTTGGTCTAAGGTTATGTTAATGTGTCAAAGATGTAACGACGAGGTTAAAACAGAATCGTTTTAAAGGGTTAGTAATTTCAAATTTGTAAAAGGATTTATAAGTTATGAACGCGATATGTTAGAACTTAGTGTACACAATGAATGGTAGATAGGTGTTGTGAAGTTAACACTTATGAATTCTGAAGTGTATATGGTAACGTAATACTTGTACTGAAATAACAAGTTTAGCTAGAAGTGGGTGTTATTTTGAAAAGTGGATGTTAATATATCTAATAGATATTGTGATTCCAATAAAATGTGTAGGTAAACATAATTTGTAAATTATAGCTTACGCCCGAGGCAAGTTTCTAAACCTTACCTCTTTACATTGAGCAAGTTTCTTACTCTAAACTTTGATTAAGTAAATTCTTTTATTCTTAATCTTTATTCGAGCAAGCTCTAATTCTAGGGTTATCCAAACAAGTTTTGTATTCTAATCATGATTGAGTTATTCTAACTTGTTTATAGATAAGCAAGTTTCTTAAGTTCTATTTCCTTATAATGGATGTAACTTCTTGAACTCTCGTCTCTAATATTGAGCTATTTTGTTTTAAATTACTATGCACAAGTTATTATAATGTTGAGCAAGTTTTTAGTTTTCAGCTTGCTATCAGTTAATGTATGTTCAGTAATTTCATTTCTAATTTTATAAGATCATAGCCTTAGCTTATTATTGTTCAAGCAAAGTTTATTGTTTCATTCAATACTTATGTTTTAGTTATTTCTAAGCATAAGTTTAATAAATAGTTGGTTATCTACGATTATTCATTGTTCCATAATATGTTGTTGGTGATCAACTGTAGTGTTATCATATTTTGTTGATTCAACTAATCCTTTAGTTGATGACCGTTAAACTCTAAATTACCCTTAAAGCTTATCCAAACCAAACTTTCTTTGGTGTGGACTTGTACTCTAAAACTGAGAAGAACAACACTATTATAGGGGATACGCAATACGTTTATATGTTTGTTCACAATATATGGTACGAAGGGCTGATCCCCCTAAGTACATGAAGTCCCTACAGTATAATTGTTAAGGTTAAAGTTGAAAGATTACTTGTAACCGTGGACATAGTTCGTGGTCTTATAACCCTCAGATATAATTCATATTTTGATTTCAGTTTTTGGTTATTGTTGATAGAGTATCATTCAGTTTTGATAAGCAGTTATTATTCACTTGTTGATTCAGTGTTATATCTAGTGAGCATTTGTTTTGCTCACTCTTGCATATATATATACACTCATGTTGAGAAGGTAGATGAACCTACAACTAGCAAAGGAAAGGGAAAAATGTGCAAGTGATGAAGACTTGTAATTTCATTTGTTGTCATGATGTTGAACTTTATATTTAATGATGTGATGTAATTCTTTTATTTCCGCACTTGATTGATGTTTAAGGTTAGACAACCTGGAAGACTTTTTCATTAATGATGTAACCCTTTTAAAGGGAGGATTTCTGATTTAATTTTATTATATTTGGGTAGATAGATATGAATGAATGGAAAGTGAACACCAAGTCTTATGGGAATGAAGTACCTAGATTTGGGGGTGTCACAAGTTGGTATCAAAGCTTTAGGTTATGAACCTTAGGTGGGGGAAAAGCCTTAGGGAGTAACCTTTGAAAAGATAGTGGTGATAAACTCTTATCGAGTTTTAGGAAAGAAATAATAAAACACTTAAGTGCTTATGTGGTTGCAACCTATGTGCTCGTGAGTGTCGAGTAATAATGATTAGTAATTAAAACTTAAAATTTTGTGGACAGGATGGCTAATGTAGAAGAATTCACTCAGGCTAGGGAGGAAGGATCCCAGATGCCTAGAGAGGAGGAGCCTCGAGATATTTAGGTGATTTGGGAACAACTACTGCCACAGAAAATATCTCTGTTGCTTACAGTGTTTGAGCAGGAGGAATTACCTGATGAGGATGATGAGATAGAGACGGATGAGGAGGACCCCGTTGAGCTGCCACAGTTAAATGAGGATGAGGAGGACGAGGAAGAAGACATTCCACTAAACACGATCGCTGCCCGTATGTACGATTAAGTGTATGACCGTAATGTGGAACTTCAGGATATCGTCGAGGAGTTGAGAGAGATAGTAGCTGAACAACAAACCTCAATGGCGCAGAAGGACAACAAGATCTAGGATCGAGATGAACATCTGAATAATGTCAAAGAGAAGCTGATCCACACTGAAGGAGAGAACGAGCAACTGACAGAGAAGATTGTAGAGTTGGAGAACAAGTTGAAAGAAGAATCTACGAAGAGGGAAAGAGCTGAAGACGCATATGAGAAAACTTTTCAACGAGCCAGGGTAGCAGAGAGAGAGGATCAAGATGGAAGAGATGAATAGTGTTTTCAATATCGTGATCAATCAAGCTCAAGATCGGGTCATGTGTTATCCTATTCAAGTCGAGATGCAGCCATTGTACATGTTAGATCGCCGAACAATGTTTTGTATTATGGAAGAAGAGCGTCATAAGGCTATGCAGTATTTTAGTAGAACATCATAAATGTAATTACTATGTGATTAGTGAGTAAATAAGATGTAAATCCCGGGTATGATATAAGCCATGGGATATAATGATGATGTAGTTATCCTGAAACTTTTGTAGTTCAGGAAAGTAATGTAAATAGCAGTGATGATATTGTTCTTATGTTTCCTAAAAGATTATGAATGAATAAAAGTTATTATTTTATTCAAAGTGTTATGTGTTATGTGATAATATTTTATAGTGTGCAAATTAAGTAGTAAATACTTAAAAGATTGAATAAAATCTAGTAAGTGTATTTTAACAGAAAATGCCCCCAAGACGTCAACCACGACAAAGGACCCCTGAGAATAACGACAATGCTAAGGCTAATCTAGTCCAGCAATTCGTAACGCTACTGATGGGAGCATTACAGAATCAGCCACATAATCAAGTTGCAACATTTAAGGATTTCAAGGCAGTTAGGCCACTAGAGTTCCGTGGGTCCATGAATCCGATTGAGGCACAGACCTGGATCATGGAGATAGAGAAAGTTTTCGACATTGCTAGGGTAGGGGATAACCAGAAGACTCCTTTTGCGACATTCATGTTAAAAGAAGAGGCTAGTTATTGGTGGCAAGCCAATAAATCTCGAGGAGGTCAAGGGGTAATGTCTTGGGAAAGGTTCAAGGAAATATTCCTTGAAACCAAATTTCTAGAAAGTTCAAATAATCAGATAGAAGTGCAGTTTTTAGAGCTAAAACAGGGCACAATGACAGTGTCAGAGTATGTAGCAAGGTTTAATAAGTTGGTGAGGTTTGCGCCATATCAAGTAAATACGGATGAGCGCAAGGCAATGATATTTGAGTAGTGACTGAAGCCCTGGTTGTACAGCAGAATCTCCCTATTCTGGTTAAAGACATTTGCAGCAGTGCTTGAGAAGGCAATTCTTGTTGAGAGTGGAGGCGAGGCTGTAATAAAGCACAACAGAGAGCAAAGAAAGAAGAAGAATGAGGGTGACGCTAAGAATGGTGGTGGTAACGGTGAAAATGATAATAATAATTTGAAAAGGAAGTGGAATGCAAATGTGGGAGCTGGAAACCAGCAAGGTAACCAGCAGAAGAAGAAGATTGACGCATGTGCTACATGCGGGAAGTTTCACACAGGTATGTTCTTAAGGGGGAAACGGGTATGCTTTAACTATGGCCAGGAGGGTCACATTGCCCTAAACTACAATCAACCCAAAAAGAATGCTTGCTACACCTGCGGGTCGAAGGATCATTTTACTCACGAGTGTCCATAGAAAAAGTCTGGTGAGGCAATTGGAAGCAAGGGAAGTGGCGGTGGAGGTACACTGACTATTGTTGGACCAACATCATCAAATAATCCCACAGCCAGAACCTTTAACATGACGGTGCAGGACGTGGTGCAATCAAAAGATGTCGTGTCAGGTATTATCCCAATCAATGATATAAATGCATATGTATTATTTGATTCGGGTGCTACTTTCTCGTTTATATATGATGAATTTGCTAAGAAGTTAGAAATACCTAGTGAAGAATTGAATTTTCCTTTACAAATAGAAATTACGAATAGGGAGGTAATTCCTGTTAGATTCGTATACAAGAACTGTGGGGTGAATATAAAGGGGAATGTTATGAAAGTAGATTTAATCCCGATAAAACTTAGAGAGTTTGATGTTTTATTGGGAATGGATTGGCTATTCAATTATGGAGCGATAATTGATTGCCAAAGGAAGTGTGTAAACCTTATAACTTGGAGAGTTTCTGGTAATGTCTTTTGGTTTGACAAACGCCCCTGCAACGTTCATGGATTTGATGAACAATGTGTTCAAACCATTTTTAGACAAGTTTGTGGTGGTATTTATCGATGATATTTTGGTGTACTCTAAATCTCAAGAAGAACACGCGGAACACTTACGTCTGACACTGGAAACGCTAAGAAAAGAAAAGATGTACGCGAAATTCTCTAAATGTGAATTTTTGCTAGAACGTGTACAATTTCTTGGGCATGTAATTGATAAAGATGGGATTTCAGTGGACCCATCAAAAGTCGAAGCTTTGATAAATTGGGAACAACCAAGAACTCCATCAGAAGTGAGAAGTTTCTTGGGATTGGCAGGGTATTACTGACTGTTTATTCAAGATTTTTCCAAGATTGCCATTCCGTTGATAAATTTTATGAGAAAATCTGTAAAATTTGTTTGGACGGAAAAATATGAGGAAAGTTTTACGGAATTGAAGAAGATTGTAAGACCCCAACTTATTATAAATAAAATTAAATTTCCTCTATTTATTATTTTGAAATAGTAAGGGTTGATTTGATTAATGTGGTTAGTTATGGGTAAAATGCGCAAATATTTCAAATATGCAAGTGGTTATAAAATATTCATTTTATCGGAGAATATTCGTTTGGTCGTGGAATATTCTTACTGTCAGGAAATATTCGTACGACGACACAGCCTTGTGTGGGCCCCATAACGAAAAGCGATAGGATGAAGAAAACGACAAATATAAGTCATTTATAAATAACGGCGTAGTTGTTACCATTAATACTGTTAAAATACCCGGTGGTTAAAACACAGTAGCACACGGTATTACACCAATTATTGATTCTTAAGTAAGAAGGCACTACTAAATAATTGTTACAGTAGTTAATGTTCAATATTTTATTTTATTGATTCAATAATTTCTACATTCAATATTATTTTATTTTATCTACGATTATTCATTGTTCCATAATATGTTATTGGTGATCAACGGTAGTGTTATCAAATTTTGTTGATTCAACTAATCCTTTAGTTGATGACCGTTAAACTCTAAATTACCCTTAAAGCTTATCCAAACCAAACTTTCTTTGCTGCGAATTTGTACTCTAAAACTGAGAAGAACAACCCTATTATAGGGGATACGAAATACGTTTAGATGTTTGTTCACAATATATGGTACGAAGGGCTGATCCCCCTAAGTACGTGAAGTCCCTACAGTATAACTGTTAAGGTTAAAGTTGAAAGATTACTTGTAACCGTGGACATAGTTCGTGGTCTTATGACCCTCAGATATAATTCATATTTTGATTTCAGTTTTTGGTTATTGTTGATAGAGTACCATTCAGTTTTGATGAGCAGTTATTATTCTCTTGTTGATTCAGTGTTATATCTAGTGAGCATTTGTTTTGCTCACTCTTGCATATATATATATATACACACTCATGTTGAGAAGGTAGATGAACCTACAACTAGCAAAGGAAAGGGAAAAATGTGTAAGTGATGAAGACTTGTAATTTCATTTATTGTCATGATGTTGAACTTTATATTTAATGATGTGATGTAATTTTTTTATTTCTGCACTTGATTGATGTTGAAGGTTAGACAACCTGGGAAGACTTTTTGATTAATGATGTAACCCTTTTAAAGGGAGGATTTCTGATTTAATTTTATTATATTTGGGTAGATAGATATGAATGAATGGAAAGTGAACACCAAGTCTTATGGGAATGAAGTACCTAGATTTGGGGGTGTCATAAGTTGGTATCAAAACTTTAGGTTATGAACCTTAGGTGGGGGAAAAGCCTTAGGGAGTAACCTTTGAAAAGATAGTGGTGATAAACTCTTATCGAGTTTTAGGAAAGAAATAATAAAACAACTAAGTGCAAGCAACCTATGTGCTCGTGAGTGTCGAGTAATAATGATTAGTAATTAAAACTTTAAATTTTGTGGACACGATGGCTAATGTAGAAGAATTCGCTCAGGCTAGGGAGGAAGGATCCCAGATGCCTAGACAGGAGGAGCCTCGAGATATTTAGGTAATTTGGGAACAACTACTGCCACATAAGATATCTCTATTGCTTACAGTGTTTGAGCAGGAGGAATTACCTGATGAGGATGATAAGATAGAGATGGATGAGGAGGACCCCGTTGAGCTGCCACAGTCAAATGAAGATGAGGAGGACGAGGAAGAAGAGATTCCACTAAACACGATCGCTGCCCGTATGTACGATTAAGTATATGACCGTAATGTGGAACTTCAGGATATCGTCGAGGAGTTGAGAGAGATAGTAGCTGAACAACAGACCTCAATGGCGCAGAAGGACAACAAGATCTAGGATCGAGATGAACATCTGAATAATGTCGAAGAGAAGCTAATCCACACTGAAGGAGAGAACGAGCAACTGACAGAGAAGATTGTAGAGTTGGAGAACAAGTTGAAAGAAGAATCTACGAAGAGGGCAAGAGCTGAAGACGCATATGAGAAAACTTTTCGACGAGCCAGGGTAGCAGAGAGAGAGGATCAAGATGGAAGAGATGAATAGTGTTTTCAATATCATGATCAATCAAGCTCAAGATCGGGTCATGTGTTATCCTATTCAAGTCGAGATGCAGCCATTGTACATGTTAAATCGCCGAACAATGTTTTGTATTATGGAAGAAGAGCGTCATAAGGCTATGCAGTATTTTAGTAGGACATCATAAATGTAATTACTATGTGATTAGTGAGTAAATAAGATGTAAATCCCGGGTATGATATAAGCCATGGGATATGATGATGATGTAGTTATCCTGAAACTTTTGTAGTTCAGGAAAGTAATGAAAATAGCAGTGATGTTATTGTTCTTATGTTTCCTAAAAGATTATGAATGAATAAAAGTTATTATTTTATTCAAAGTGTTATGTGTTATGTGATAATATTTTATAGTGTGCAAATTAAGTAGTAAATACTTAAAAGATTGAATAGAATCTAATAAGTGTATTTTAATAGAAAATGCCCCCAAGACGTCAACCACGACAAAGGACCCCTGAGAATAACAACAATGCTAAGGCTAATCTAGTCCGACAAAAGAATTGTGAACTCATCGACGGAGCATTACGTAATCACCACGTAATCAAGTCGCAACATTTAAGGATTTCAAGGTGGTTAGGCCACCAGAGTTTCGTGGGTCCATGAATCCGATTGAGGCACAGACCTGGATCATGGAGATAGAGAAAGTTTTCGACATTGCTAGGGTAGGGGATAACCAGAAGACTCCTTTTGCAACATTCATGTTAAAAGCAGAGGCTGGTTATTGGTGGCAAGCCAATACAACTCGAGGAGGTCAAGGGGTAATGTCTTGGGAAAGGTTCAAGGAAATATTCTTTGAAACCAAATTTCCAGAAAGTTCAAATAATCAGATAGAAGTGTAGTTTTTGGAGCTAAAACAGGGCACAATGACAGTGTCAGAGTATGTAGCAATGTTCAATAAGTTGGTGAGGTTTGTGCTATATCAAGTAAATACGGATGAGCGCAAAGCAATGATATTTGAGTAGGGACTGAAGCCCTGGTTGTACAGTAGAGTCTCCCTGTTCTGGTTAAAGACATTTGCAGCAGTGCTTGAGAAGGCAATTCTTGTTGAGAGTGGAGGTGAGGCTGTAATAAAGCACAACCAAGAGCAGAGAAAGAAGAAGAATGAGGGTGACGCTAAGAATGGTGGTGGTAACGGTGGAAATTATAATAACAATTTGAAAAAGAAGTGGAATGCAAATGTGGGAGCTGGAAATCAGCAAGGTAACCAGCAGAAGAAGAAGATTGACGCATGTGCTACATGCGGGAAGTTTCACACGGGTATGTTTTTAAGGGGAAAACGGGTATGCTTTAACTATGGCCAGGATGGTCACATTGCCCCAAACTGCAATCAACCCAAAAAGAATGCTTGCTACACCATCGGGTCGAAGGATCATTTTACTCACGAGTGTCCAAAGAAAAAGTCTGATGAGGCAATTGGAAGCAAGGGAAGTGGCGGTGGAGGTACACTGACTATTGTTGGACCAACGTCATCAAATAAGCCCACAGCCAAAACCTTTAACATGACGGTGCAAGGCGTGGTGCAATCAAAAGATGTCGTGTCAGGTATTATCCCAATCAATGATATAAATGCATATGTATTATTTGATTCGGGTGCTACTTTCTCGTTTATATATGATGAATTTGCTAAGAAGTTAGAAATACCTAGTGAAGAATTGAATTTTCCTTTACTAATAGAAATTACGAATAGGGAGGTAATTCCTGTTAGATTCGTATACAAGAACTGTGGGGTGAATATAAAGGGGAATGTTATGAAAGTAGATTTAATCCCGATAAAACTTAGAGAGTTTGATGTTATATTGGGAATGGATTGGCTATTCAATTATGGAGCGATAATTGATTGCCAAAAGAAGTGTGTAAACCTTATAACTTGGAGAGTTTCTGGTAATGTCTTTTGGTTTGACAAACGCCCCTGCAGCGTTAATGGATTTGATGAACAAGGTGTTCAAACCATTTTTAGACAAGTTTGTGGTGGTATTTATCGATGATATTTTGGTGTACTCTAAATCTCAAGAAGAACACGCGGAACACTTACGTCTGACACTGGAAACGCTAAGAAAAGAAAAGATGTACGCGAAATTCTCTAAATATGACTTTTGGCTAGAACGTGTACAATTTCTTGGGCATGTAATTGATAAAGATGGGATTTCAGTGGACCCATCAAAAGTCGAAGCTTTGATAAATTGGTAACAACCAAGAACTCCATCAGAAGTGAGAAGTTTCTTGGGATTGGCAGGGTATTAGTGACTGTTTATTCAAGATTTTTCCAAGATTGTCATTCCGTTGATAAATTTGACGAGAAAATCTGTAAAATTTGTTTGGACAGAAAAATGTGAGGAAAGTTTTACGGAATTGAAGAAGAGTGTAAGACCCCAACTTATTATAAATAAAATTAAATTTCCTCTATTTATTATTTTGAAATAGTAAGGGTTGATTTGATTAATGTGGTTAGTTATGGGTAAAATGCGCAAATATTTCAAATATGCAAGTGGTTATAAAATATTCATTTTATCGGAGAGAATATTCGCTTGGTCGTGGAATATTATTACTATCGGGAATATTAAATTTACGGCAAGACAAAATTGTGTGGCCCCATAGCGGAAAGCAATTGGATGAAGAAAACGACAAATATAAGTCGTTTATAAATAATGCGTAGTTATTACCAATTAATCATTGTTAAAATACCCTTGGTTAAAACACAAGAAGATTACGGTATTACACCAATTATTGATTCTTACGTAAAGAAGGCACTACTTAATAATTGTTGCGATGAGTTCTCGCTCAATATTTTATTTTATTGATTCAATAATTGTTACGTTGATATTTTATATTATTGTTGTTTCAATAATTTCCACTACACAGTATTTTCATTATCAGATCAATAATTCATATTATTTGAATAATATTATTAGATAACATTATTGGCAATGTCTAGAAAGTTCTACATCTAAGGAGAGGTTTGGTCACCTAATTGCACACCAAAGAAGGAGAAATCCTTATTGAAAGCCCCTCTTTCTGAGGAACGACTTGGTTGCAAGATTGTGTGATTCTGTAATATTATTTGTGAATAATTAATTATTGATTTATATGATAAGGAAAATATTCATTTTATCTGAATATAGATGAAGAAAATTTTTAATATGACAATTGTTGAAAATTAATATTTTATCTTTTTCGATAAAATAATTCATTTAAATATATTATTATATTTTAATAATATAATAATGGTGATATTTTTACAATGAATGTGGGATATATGAATAAATGAGGAGGAAGAGTATTTTTGTTACAAAAAATGTTTAAAATATGTTAAACATGTTTGTGGGCCCCACTTTGTGACCGAAATTGGATTATAGCCCGTAAAATCGCCCGTTTGTGAATTTCGATCAACTTCTGCTTGGAATTTGGAAAAACTTAAAGTTACAAAGTTGTAGAGAATGGAATTTCCTATGGAAAGGACATGTGGTTCAAATTTTTCTGATAAAAGGGCTATTTATTATGAATTATTGAAGTTCTGAAGTTCTAAAATAATTGATTTTTGGAAGTTTTAATTTTGTTTATTAAGAAAAATGTTCTTTGGGCTACACTAACATGTGCAAAATGAGCTGAGATCAGTTGTCTAAGGTGGGCTTGATTTTTGTTAAATATATTAATATTATATTAGATTTTCTGCTTTGGTGTTCTAAGCATTTTCCTATAAATAGGGTGCTTAGGTTAGAATTGAAAATCACACCAGAAACTGAAGTTTTCTCTCTCTTTCTCTCTCTATATTATCGAGGGTATTCTTGTGAGTATTTTGATACTTTGAGTGTTGTTATACGGTGCAAGTTTCCTTCTAAGACTATATCCCAGTATTCCAATTTAGAAATCACAGTCTTTTCAAAGGTAGGGATATTATTTTTTATAAAATGATATTATTTCTTCTAATATCATTATGCTGGAATATTGGTAAGATTTTTCTTGTGAAATTATTGTCTTTTAGTGTCGGGGTTACTATTCACGTATACGGCACTATTCACATAAAAATTAATTTTTTGTTTTTTGTCCAAAATATCTATTATGGATACTAGCTTTGATTGTATCCATGTTTTGATCATTCTTGAATTTTACTTCACTACAGTTATTTATGAAGTATTTTTGAACTTGGATTGTTTGAAATACTTAATCCTTAATATTTGTTCTTTTGTTTCATTGGATTCGCTTTTTTTAAAATATTTTTCATCATCCTCAGGTCTAAATGATGGTATTACTGAATATCTTTGGCCTGTAGTGCAAAGTTGGTTGATTTTCTTATGAATATCTTTGGCCCGTAGTGCAAAGATGTACAGGTGTTGAGATGAACATGACCGACTGATGAATATCTTTTGGCCTATAGTGAAAAGATGAATATTTGATTCAAGATGAATATTGGTTGATGTTATAGGGATAAAATATTGATGATGGACTTTTAAATTCATAGATTATAGTAGATTTCATTCTCTACGTAACTCTTCTATGAATTATTATTTCCGCTGCAAATATTGATCTGAAACTTGTTATCTATTGTATTTTATCAGATTTTTCCCTGTTGAAGACTAACGATAATTTGTTCTATATTATCTTAGTCATAATATTCTTTATTGGGCTAGTTGAGCTCACCCTTTTCCTTTTTGTTCCATTTTTCTTCTCAGGAGGCGAGAATGTAGCGAGTTCTAATCGGGGTGTGGAATGATGGATCTAGAAAGTTGTCTTAGTAGTCCTCACTATTTTTGTAAAATAATGTACCAATAATTGTAATGAGGACTTATTTGGGTGTGAATATTGTCTAGATGGAAATATTTGTATTTAAACTCACAGTTTATATGTTGTATTAATAAAGTTGTAGTTGTTTCTGTACCATGTTATTGACGACTCAAAATGGGTGATGTATACCTATTTTGGGGGCGTCACAGTTGGTATCAGAGCTTAGGGATATGATCTCTGGCGAAGATCGGGGAATAGAACTAGGAGGAGAGAGACGTGTAAATTCTTCCCTAGTGTGTCCTACCTAAACTTATTTGTTAGTTGGTCAGTATATAGGGATATTATGTGATATGTTAATTTCCTTAATTAACCCTTGTTTTATGGCAGTATTTGAGAATGTCGACTGAGAATGTTAACAGTGGAGTAAATGAGACCGTGGAGACACCTTTACTCACCAACGAGGATAACGTGCAACAGGCTGGCAATGTTCCTCCTGTGGACAACACCACTGAGCAGATGATGAACGACGGGATGTTTAGAAGCTTTTTGCAGTTCATGCAAAATCAGACAAGGGAGACTCGTGCATAAAATATCGGTGGAAATGATAACAACGCACGGTTTGTCACAGCCAAGCAGTTCAAAGAGTTGGGACCACCAGAATTTTTGGGAAAGCCAGATCCGATTAAGGCAGAAACGTGGGTCAAACAAATCACCAAGATATTCGATGTCTTAGGATGCACGGAGGAACAGAAGGTTCCATTCGCCACCTTTATGTTCCATAATGAGGCAGATTACTGGTGGGAATCTAAGAAGCGTACCCATCCAGCCGTACTCAGCATGTCTTGGGAGACATTTCAGAAACTTTTCAATGACAAATACTTTCCTGAAAGTATTCATCATATAAAGGAAGTGGAGTTCATTAGACTGGAACAAAATAACATGACGGTGTCCCAGTATGAGGCAAAGTTTGCAGAGTTATCCAGGTTTGCACCTCATTTGGTGGAGAATGAGGAACGTATGACGCGGATGTTTCTGAGAGGTTTGAAACCCCAGGCATACGTTAGTATCTCATTTCTCATAAATTTCTCTCTATTCAGATGTTGTCAATGTGGCTCAATTGTTAAAGCGAGATAACGAAGTACGCTCAATCGAGGACCATAACCAGGATCATATCGTTACAAAGTGATCATCGTAACAATGATAACCAATGGAGAAAGAAGAATACGGACAAAAGCGGCAATCACTCGCAAGCGTAATCATGGCCATGAGAATAAAAAGAAGCGAGTCTGGGAGGAGATTTTAAAAGAGGAGATTCAACAATGACCATGTGAAGACGTCGGCCAAAGAAGAATCGGTTCTAAGGGAGGAGAACGACCACCGGTCGTATGCTATAAATATGGAAAAGAGGGATATATCAGCCCAAACTGCCCACAACAGTTCAAGGTATGCTATAATTATGGAAAAGAAGGACATATCACTCGAGATTATACGGTAGCGAAACCAAGTCCAGCGGGGATGGTGACTCAAAAGGCTGTCCCAGAAAAGTCAAAGTCAACGGTCCCTGGAAGAGCATTTGTCGTGACTGGTCAAAATGCGAGGAACCCAAATGAGGTGATCATGGGTAAGCTAATCATAAATTCTTGCGAAGTTTATACCTTACTAGATACCGGTGCTACCCATTCATTTATCTCTCCTGCTTGTGCTCAACGTTTAAACTTAACTCAAGAAGAAAAGACTTTGATTTATCTGTGGAGACTCTGTTAGAGAAACTTTCATCACATCCACTCGTTTATAAATCTTGTTTGATCCAAGTTGGCACCATCACATTACCGTTGACCTTATCTCTTTAAAGATACTTGCTTTTGATGTGATTTTAGGGATTGATTGGTTAACTACTCATCATGCCAAAATTGATTGCTTTCGTAAGGTTGTTAGTTTTCATATTCCTAACCAACCCGTTTATTTAATTTAAGCAACTAAACCATTAAAATCAATCACCATCATATCTAGTTATAAAGCTATTCATTTATTAAAAAACGGATGTCAAGATTTCTTAGCCCATGTTATGGATTTGAATAAAGACACGCCGATTTGAATAATATTCTGTTGTTAGTAAATTTCCCGACGTGTTTCTCAAGAACTTCCGGCCTACCCCGTAACGTGAAGTTGAATTCTTTATTGATCTTGAACCTCGTACAAAGCCCATTTCTAAAACCTCATATCGAATGGCTCCTTTGAACTTCAGGAGTTAAAGGTCCAACTACAGGAGTTATTGGACATTGGTTTCATTCATCCTAGTACATCTCCCTGGGGTGCTCCTATTTTATTTGTAAAGAAGAAAGACGGGAGTATGCGACTTTGTATTGACTATCGAGAATTGAACCATGTCACCATCAAGAATAGGTATCCGTTACCTCGTATTGATGACCTATTTGACCAGTTGCAAGGAGCACAATTCTTTTCAAAGATCGATCTTCATTCTGGATATCATCAGCTGAAGATTAGAACTGAGGATATTCTAAAGACTGCCTTCAGAACTTGATACGGGCATTATGAATTTTTAGTCATGTCTTTTGGATTGACTAATGCTCCTGCGGCTTTCATGGATATGATGAACCGAGTATTCAAAGACTATTTGGATCAGTTCGTTGTTGTCTTTATTGATGACATTCTCATATATTCTAAAAGCCGTGAAGATCATGAGCACCATTTGAAGCTGGTACTCCAAAGGCTTCGTGAAAATAAGCTATATGCCAAGTTGAAGAAATGCGAATTCTGGCTTGAGGAAGTAGCATTCCTTGGGCATGTGGTGTCAAAACATGGAGTATTTGTCGACCCGACGAAGATTGAAGCAATACAAAGTTGGGAGCAACCAAAGTCGGTGACCGAAGTACGTAGCTTTCTGGGCCTAGCTGGTTATTATCGGAGATTCGTGGAAGGATTTTCTTGAATCGCTACCCCGTTAACTCAACTGACTCGAAAAGATACAAAATTCGTATGGAGCGAGTAATGTGAAAAGAGTTTCCAAGAGCTTAAGAGGAGACTCATTTCAGCACCTGTTCTGACAATACCATCTGATTCAGATGGATTTGTTATCTACAGCAATGCTTCAGGCAAAGGGTTAGGATGTGTTCTCATGCAACATGGGAAAGTCATAGCCTATGCCTCGTGACAACTTAAAGAATATGAGAGGAATTATCCTACTTATGATCTAGAGTTGGCGAACGATCGTTTGCCGCTTAAAGATATGGAGGCACTATCTATATGGAGAGAAAGTGGAGATAAATTCAGACCATAAAAGCCTCAAATATTTCTTCACCCGAACTCAACATGCGACAATGACGTTGTCTCGAGCTGTTAAAAGATTATGACCACACCATTCAATACCATCCCGAAAAGCAAACGTGGTAGCCGACGCGTTGACTAGAAGATCATATGCGCAGAACGAAAAGCGATGATATCAAGTATACGCATAGAACCAACTTTAATCTATAAAGTTAAAGTTGCCCAAGCCACAGACCCGGAGCTGATGCGTATAAAGAAGAAAGTACAAGAAGGTGCTATTCCAGAAGCAAGAATTGATGAAGAAGGAATACTTTGAGTTCACTCTAGACTTTGTGTTCCTAACGATTCTGATTTAAAGAACAAGATCATGATGGAGGCACACAATACACCATTTTCAATCCATCCTTGAAGTACCAAAATGTATCGTGATCTTCGACATACATTTTGGTGGAACAATATGAAGAGAGAGATTGCAAAGTTTATCTCGAGGTGTTTAACTTGTCAACGTGTAAAGGCGAAGCATCAAGTACCTAAGGGTCCGTTGCAACCACTTGAGATTCTGAAATGGAAGTGGGAACACATTACCATGGATTTCGTTATGGGTCTTCCCACGGTTTCTCAAGGTGTAAATGCTATTTGGGTTATTGTTGATAGATTAACCAAGTCTGCTCATTTCTTGCCGATACGGGAGACTTATTCCCTTGAACGTCTTGCTCATATGTATGTAAATGAGATTATGAGATTACATGGCATGCCAGTATCCATAGTTTTGAATCGTGAGCCAAGATTCACTTCACAATTTTGGGTTAGCTTGCAAAAAGCTATGGGCACGGATTTACGATTCAGTTCGGCATACCATCCTCAAATGGACGGACAATCAAAGAGGACTATTCAAACTCTTGAAGATCTATTAAGACTTTGTGTCTTAAACTTCAAAGGGAGTTGGGATAAGTATTTACCATTGGTGGAATTCTCCAACAACAACAGTTATCAGGCAAGTATAGGTGTGGCTCCATTCGAAACATTGTATGGACGAAAGTGTCGCTCTCCAATATGTTGGGATGAGGTGGGTGAAGCAACATTGTTGGGACCCAAGTTGGTACGTATGACCACGGAAAAGATCCAAATGATTCGACAACGTATACAAATGGCTCAAGATCGACAAAAGAGTTATGCGGATCTTCATCGAAAGGACGTGGAATTTAGTATTGGGGATCATGTATTATTGCGTGTTGCCCCATGGAAGGGAGTTACAAGATTCGGGAAGAGAGGAAAGCTCAATCCATGAGTTATTGGTCCATTTTAGATTCTTGACCGAGTAGGAAATGTAGCCTATAGACTAGCGTTACCTCCAAGTATGTCTCTTGTTCATAATGTTTTTCATATATCTGTGCTTCGTAAATATGTGAAAGACCAGAACCACGTTATTGAGTTAGAACCAGATGAGATAGCAAAAGACTTAACGTATGAGGAGGTACCTGTCAAGATCTTGGATAGAAAGGAGCATGTCTTACGTACAAAGGTCATACCACAAGTCAAAGTTTTGTCGAGGAACCATGCTATTAAAGAAATGACCTGGGAGTTGGAAACGGAAATGAAAGTGAGGTATCCTCACCCTTTCGAAACACCAGGTACGTACGTCAATTTTGAGGAAAAAATTTCATAAGGAGGGGAGGTTGTAAGACCCCAACTTATTATAAATCAAATTAAATTTCCTCTATTTATTATTTTGAAATAGTAAGGGTTGATTTGATTAATGTGGTTTGTTATGGGTAATATGCACAAATATTTCAAATATGCAAGTGGTTATAAAATATTCATTTTATCGGAGAATATTCGTTTGGTCGTGGAATATTCTTACTATCTGGGAATATTCGTACGACGGCGCAGCCTTGTGTGGGCCCCATAACGGAAAGCGATTAGATGAAGAAAATGACAAATATAAGTCGTTTATAAATAAGGGCGTAGTTGTTACCGTTAATACTGTTAAAATACCCGGTGGTTAAAACACAGTAGCACACGGTATTACACCAATTATTGATTCTTATGTAAGAAGGCACTACTTAATAATTGTTACAGTAGTTACTGTTCAATATTTTATTTTATTGATTCAATAATTTCTACGTTCAATATTATTTTATTTTATCTACGATTATTCATTGTTCCATAATATGTTGTTGGTGATCAACTGTAGTGTTATCAAATTTTGTTGATTCAACTAATCCTTTAGTTGATGACCGTTAAACTCTAAATTACCCTTAAAGCTTATCCAAACCAAACTTTCTTTGGTGTGGACTTGTACTCTAAAACTGAGAAGAACAACCCTATTATAGGGGATACGCAATACGTTTAGATGTTTGTACACAATATATGGTACGAAGGGGTGATCCCCTAAGTACATGAAGTCCCTACAAAGATAATTGTTAAGGTTAAAGTTGAAAGATTACTTGTAGAAGTGGACATAGTTCGTGGTCTTATGACCCTCGAGATATAATTCATATTTTGATTTCGCTTTTGGTTATTGTTGATAGAGTATCATTAGCTTTTGATGAGCGATTATTATTCTCTTGTTGATTCAGTTGTTATATCTAGTGAGCATTTGTTTTGCTCACTCTTGCATATATATATACACTCATGTTGAGAAGGTAGATGAACCTACAACTAGCAAAGGAAAGGGAAAAATGTGCAAGTGATGAAGACTTGTAATTTCATTTGTTGTCATGATGTTGAACTTTATATTTAATGATGTGATGTAATTCTTTTATTTCGCAAGACTTGATTGATGTTTAAGGTTAGACAACCTGGAAGACTTTTTCATTAATGATGTACCCCTTTTAAAGGGAGGATTTTTGATTTAATTTTATTATATTTGGGTAGATAGATATGAATGAATGGAAAGTGAACACCAAGTCTTATGGGAATGAAGTACCTAGATTTGGGGGTGTCACAAGTTGGTATCAAAGCTTTAGGTTATGAACCTTAGGTGGGGGAAAAGCCTTAGGGAGTAACCTTTGAAAAGATAGTGGTGATAAACTCTTATCGAGTTTTAGGAAAGAAATAATAAAACACTTAAGTGCTTATGTGGTTGCAAAACTATGTGTCGTGAGTGTCGAGAGTAATAATGATTAGTAATTAAAACTTAAAATTTTGGGGACAGGATGGCTAATGTAGAAGAATTCACTCAGGCTAGGGAGGAAGGATCCCAGATGCCTAGAGAGGAGGAGCCTCAAGATATTTAGGTGATTTGGGAAAACCATCGCCACGTAAGATATCTCTGCTTGCTTACATGGTGTTTGAAAGGGGAGGAATTACATGATGAGGATGATCAGATACAGACGTATGAGGAGGACCCCGTTGAGCTGCCACAGTCAAATGAGGATGAGGAAGACGAGGAAGAAGAGATTCCACTAAACACGATCGCTGCCCGTATGTACGATTAAGTATATGATCGTAATGTGGAACTTCAGGATATCGTTAAGGAGTTGAGAGAGATAGTAGCTGAACAACAGACCTCAATGGCGTAGAAGGACAACTAGATCTACGATCGAGATGAACATCTGAATAATGTCGAAGAAAAGCTGATCCACACTGAAGGAGAGAACGAGCAACTGACAGAGAAGATTGCAGAGTTGGAGAACAAGTTGAAAGAAGAATCTACGAAGAGGGCAAGAGCTGAAGACGCATATGAGAAAACTTTTCAATGAGCCAGGGTAGCAGAGAAAGAGGATCAAGATGGAAGAGATGAATAGTGTTTTCAATATCGTGATCAATCAAGCTCAAGATCGAGTCATGTGGTATCCTCTTCAAGTCGAGATGCTGCCATCGTACATGTTAGATCGCCGAACAATGTTTTGTATTATGGAAGAATAGCGTCATAAGGCTATGCAGTATTTTAGTAGGACATAATAAATGTAATTACTATGTGATTAGTGAGTAAATAAGATGTAAATCCCGGGTATGATATAAGCCATGGGATATGATGACGATGTAGTTATCGTAAAACTTTTGTAGTTCAGGAAAGTAATGTAAATAGCAGTGATGTTATTGTTCTTATGTTTCCTAAAAGATTATGAATGAATAAAAGTTATTATTTTATTCAAAGTGTTATGTGTTACGTGATAATATTTTATAGTGTGCAAATTAAGTATTAAATACTTAAAAGATTGAATAAAATCTAGTAAGTGTATTTTAACAGAAAATGCCCCCAAGACGTCAACCACGACAAAGGACCCCTGAGAATAACAACAATGCTAAGGCTAATCTAGTCCAACAATTCGTAACGCTACTGACGGGAGCATTACAGAATCAACCACATAATCAAGCTGCAACATTTAAGGATTTCAAGGCGGTTAGGCCACCAGAGTTCCGTGGGTCCACGAATCCGATTGAGGCACAGACCTAGATCATGGAGATAGAGAAAGTTTTCGACATTGCTAGGGTAGGGGATAACTAGAAGACTCCTTTTACAACATTCATGTTAAAATAAGAGGCTAGTTATTGGTGGCAAGCCAATAAAACTCGAGGAGGTGTAGGGGTAATGTCTTGGGAAAGGTTCAAAGAAATATTCTTTGAAACCAAATTTCCAGAAAGTTCAAATAATCAGATAGAAGTGCAGTTTTTAGAGCTAAAACAGGGCACAATGACAGTGTCAGAGTATGTAGCAAGGTTCAATAAGTTGGCGATGTTTGCGCCATATCAAATAAATACGGATGAGCGCAAGGCAATGATATTTGAGTAGGGACTGAAGCCCTGGTTGTACAGCAGAGTCTCCCTATTCTGGTTAAAGACATTTGCAGCAGTGCTTGAGAAGGCAATTCTTGTTGAGAGTGGAGGCGAGGCTGTAATAAAGCACAACCAAGAGCAGAGAAAGAAGAAGAATGAGGGTGACGCTAAGAATGGTGGTGGTAACGGTGGAAATGATAATAATAATTTATAAAGGAAGTGGAATGCAAATGTGGGAGCTGGAAATCAGCAAGGTAACCAGCAGAAGAAGAAGATTGACGCATGTGCTACATGCGGGAAGTTTCACACGGGTATGTTCTTAAGGGGGAAACGAGTATGCTTTAACTATGGTCAGGAGGGTCACATTGCCCCAAACTGTAATCAACCTAAAAAGAATGCTTGCTACACCTGCGGGTCGAATGATCATTTTACTCACGAGTGTCCAAAGAAAAAGTCTGGTGAGGCAATTGGAAGCAAGGGAAGTGGCGGTGGAGGTACACTGACTATTGTTGGACCAACGTCATCAAATAAGCCCACCGCCAGAACCTTTAACATACATGGTGCGGCAGGACGTGGTGCAATCAAAAGATGTCGTGTCAGGTATTATCCCAATCAATGATATAAATGCATATGTATTATTTGATTCGGGTGCTACTTTCTCGTTTATATATGATGAATTTGCTAAGAAGTTAGAAATACCTAGTGAAGAATTGAATTTTCCTTTACAAATAGAAATTACGAATAGGGAGGTAATTCCTGTTAGATTCGTATACAAGAACTGTGGGGTGAATATAAAGGGGAATGTTATGAAAGTAGATTTAATCCCGATAAAACTTAGAGAGTTTGATGTTATATTGGGAATGGATTGGCTATTCAATTATGGAGCGATAATTGATTGCCAAAAGAAGTGTGTAAACCTTATAACTTGGAGAGTTTCTGGTAATGTCTTTTGGTTTGACAAACGCCCCTGCAGCGTTCATGGATTTGATGAACAATGTGTTCAAACCATTTTTAGACAAGTTTGTGGTGGTATTTATCGATGATATTTTGGTGTACTCTAAATCTCAAGAAGAACACGCGGAACACTTACGTCTGACACTGGAAACGCTAAGAAAAGAAAAGATGTACGCGAAATTCTCTAAATGTAAATGTTGGCTAGAACGTGTACAATTTCTTGGGCATGTAATTGATAAAGATGGGATTTCAGTGGACCCATCAAAAGTCAAAGCTTTGATAAATTGGGAACAACCAAGAACTCCATCAGAAATGAGAAGTTTCTTGGGATTGGCAGGGTATTACTGACGGTTTATTCAAGATTTTTCCAAGATTGTCATTCCGTTGATAAATTTGACGAGAAAATATGTAAAATTTGTTTGGACGGAAAAATATGAGGAAAGTTTTACGGAATTGAAGAAGAGTGTAAGACCCCAACTTATTATAAATAAAATTAAATTTCCTCTATTTATTATTTTGAAATAGTAAGGGTTGATTTGATTAATGTGGTTAGTTATGGGTAAAATGCGCAAATATTTCAAATATGCAAGTGGTTATAAAATATTCATTTTATCGGAGAATATTTGTTTGGTCGTGGAATATTCTAACTGTCGGGGAATATTTGTACGACGGTGCAGCCTTGTGTGGGCCCCATAACGGAAAGCGATTGGATGAAGAAAATGACAAATATAAGTTGTTTATAAATAACGGCGTAGTTGTTACCGTTAATACTGTTAAAATACCAGGTGGTTAAAACACAATAGCACGCGGTATTACACCAATTATTGATTCTTACGTAAGAAGGCACTACTTAATAATTGTTACAGTAGTTACTGTTCAATATTTTATTTTATTGATTCAATAATTGCTACGTTGATATTTTATATTATTGTTGTTTCAATAATTGTCACTACACAGTATTTTCATTATCAGATCAATAATTCATATTATTTGAATAATATTATTAGATAACATTATTGGCAATGTCTAGAAAGTTACATCTAAGGAGAGGTTTGGTCACCTAATTGCGTACAAGAAGAAAAAATCCTTATTGAAAGCCCCCTCTTTCCTGTGAGCGATCCAGTTGTGATGATTGTGATTTCGTAATATTATTTGTGAATAATTAATTATTGATTTATATGATAAGGAAAATATTTATTTTATGTGGATATAGATGAAGAAAATTTTTATCGTGATAATTGTTAAAAATTAATATTTTATCTTTTTCGATAAAATAATTCATTTAAATATATTATTATATTTTAATAATATAATAATGGTGATATTTTTACAATGAATGTGTGATATATGAATAAATAAGGAGGAAGAGTATTTTTATTACAAAAAATGTTTAAATTATGTTAAACATGTTTGTGGGCCCCACTTTGTGACCGAAATTGGATTATAGCCCGTAAAATCGTTTGTTTGTGGATTTCGATCAATTTTTGCTTGGAATTTGGAAAAACTTAAACTTACAAAGTTGTAGATAATGGAATTTCCTATGGAAAGGACATGTGGTTCGAATTTTTCTAATAAAAGGGCTATTTATTATGAATTATTGAAGTTCTGAAGTTCTAGAATAATTGATTTTTGGAAGTTTTAATTTTGTTTATTAAGAAAAACGTTTTTTGGGCTACACTAAATTGTGCAAAATGAGCTGAGATCAGTTGTCTAAGGTGGGCTTGAATTGTGTTAAATATATTAATATTATATTAGATTTTCTGCTTTGGTGTTCTAAGCATTTTCCTATAAATAGGGTGCTTAGGTTAGAATTGAAAATCACACCAGAAACTGAAGTTTTCTCTCTCTTTCTCTCTCTATATTATCGAGCGTATTCTTGTGAGTATTTTGATACTTTGAGTGTTACTATACGGTGCAAGTTCCCTTCAGCACTATATCCGGTATTCCAGCTAGAAGTACAGTCTTTTCAAGGTAAGGGATATTATTTTTTATAAAATGATATTATTTCTTCTAATATCATTATTCCGGAATATTGGTTAGATTTTTCTTGTGAAATTATTGTCTTTTAGTGTCGGGGTTACTATTCACGTATACGGCACTATTCACATAAAAATTAAATTTTTGTTTTTTGTCCAAAATATCTATTATGGATACTAGCTTTGATTGTATCCATGTTTTGATCATTCTTGAATTTTACTTCACTATGGTTATTTATGAAGTATTTTTGAACTTGGATTGTTTGAAATACGAATCTTTAATATTTGTTCTTTTGTTTCATTGGATTCGTTTTCTTTAAAATATTTTTCATCATCCTCAGTCCTAAATGATGGTATTACTGAATATCTTTGGCCTGTAGTGCAAAGTTGGTTGATTTTCTTATGAATATCTTTGGCCCGTAGTGCAAAGATGTACAGGTGTTGAGATGAACATGACCGACTGATGAATATCTTTGGCCTGTAGTTCAAAGATGAATATTTAATTGAAGATGAATATTGGTTGATGTAACAGGGATAAAATATTGATGATGGACTTTTAAATTCATAGATTATAGTAGATTTCATTCTCTACGTAACTCTTCTATGAATTATTATTTTCGCTGCAAATATTGATCTGAAACTTGTTGTCTATTGTATTTTATCAGATTTTTCCCTGTTGAAGACTAACAATAATTTGTTCTATATTTCTTAGTCATAATATTCTTTACTGGGCTAATTGAGCTCACCCTTTTCCTTTTTGTTCCCATTTTTCTTCTCAGGAGGCGAGAATGTAGCGAGTTCTAATCGGGGTGTGGAATGATGGATCTAGAAAGTTTTCTTAGTAGTCCTCACCATTTTTGTAAAATAATGTACCAATAATTGTAATGAGGACTTATTTGGGTGTGAATATTGTCTAGATGACAATATTTGTATTTAAACTCACAGTTTATATGTTGTATTATTGACGACTCAAAATGGGTGATGTATACCTATTTTGGGGGCGTCACAAAGAGGCTCAGTGTGGCACCTGTCTTGTCATTACCAGATAATACAGGAAATTTTGTGGTGTATAGGGATGCTTCACACAAAGGATTGGGTTGTGTCCTTATGCAGAACGGCAAAATCATTACGTATGCATCAAAGCAATTGAAAGACTAAGAGAAAGGGTATCTGACTCATGATTTACAGTTGGCAGCAGTAGTGTTTGCACTGAAAATATGGAGACATTATCTCTATGGAGAGAAGTGTAAGATCTACACAGACCATAAGAGCGTGAAGTATATTTTCACACAAAAGGACCTGAACATGCGTCAAAGGAGATGGATGGTGTAAAATCCCAAATTTTACGAATAAAGATTTAATTTTCTCAAAATATTTTATTGAATATTATGGTGTGAATTTGAGATAATGTTATAGTTGTGGGTAGTATTTATAAATTTTGCAAAGTATACAAGTTGTTATATAATATTCTATTGGTCGGGGAATATCCGTACGACGGTACAATCATTGGTGGACCCCACAACGGAATTATTGTCGAATTGAGAAAACGACAAAAATATTTTATTAGAATAACGGCGGAAGTTTTACCGTTAAACTGTTGAACTACTCGGTAGTAAAAGTACAGTAATACGTGTGGTTGCATAGTAGCACACGGTATTGATTATTGATGCTTACGTGAGAAGTCACTCAGTTTTGTTCAATTATTGCTACAGTAATTGTTGCATAGTATCTCACGTTATTTGATTCAATTATTGTCGATATTTTGTATATTATTAAATAAATAATTGAGACGACGAAGTTATTAATATTATTATTTGCAATATTAACGATGTCTAAAAGTTCTGCCAAGGAGAGTTTTTGTCACCTAATTGCGGCGGCCAATAGGAGAAATCCTTATGGGAAAGCCCTCTTTCGGGAACGACCTAGTCGATTAATATTGTGAATTATAATAATAATGATAAATGTTGTTAAATATATTAAGGTGTTTTTTTATGAATTCACGTAAGTTTATATATATAAATTTTGTTTTATTAGTATTATTAATATAATAAAATGTAAAAGCTTTTTATATAAAAAGCAGAATACTTTTATAAAGTTATTTATTTTATTAGACAATAATTAGAATATAATATATTTTATTATGCATAGTATTTTGCATAGTAAAATCTTTTATATAAATACGAATACTTTTATAAATTTATTTGTTTTATTAGACAATAATTAGAATATAATATATTCTATTATGCATAGTATTTGCATAGTGTATGCATAGTGTTTGTATAGTAAAATCTTTTTATATAAAACAGAATACTTTTATAAAGTTATTTATTTTATTAGATTTTAAATAATATATATATATATATATATATTATAAATAGAATATATTATATTTTATTGCATAGTATCCTTTCTATTTTTCCTATAAATAGGATGCTTAGTTAGAATTGAAAATCACACTAGAAGTTCAGAGAATTCTTCTTCTATAATCTTGAGCGTATTTCTTTAGAGTTTTAAGAAGCTTTGAGCGTAGTGCAAGTTTTCTTCAAGTATATCCCCGCCCTACCCGTCGGAGTACTCTTCTTTTAAAGTAAGGGGTATTATTTCTTTCGTATTCATGAAGAGAACTTTTGTTATTCCATTCCTTATTATTCTGTTGGAATAACCTATATATGCGAAGTACCGCATATATGGTGAAATTCTTCTGTTATTCCATTCTTTATCATTCTATTGGAATATCATGTCTATGCGTTTACGCATAACCTGGTTCCATTATTTATTATTTTGTTGGAATAACCTGTCTGTGCGGTCTATCGCATGCATGGTGATTTCTGTTGTTATTCCATTCTTTATTATTCTGTTGGAATATCTTGTCGGTCGTAAATTTACTTTGACCTAGTTTCGATTCTTTATTATTACAGCCGGAATATCACGTATAATGCGTGCTTACGCATAACCCGTTCCATTATTTATTATTACATTGGAAATAACTTTATGCATGCGATCTATCGTATGCATGGTGAATCCTTCTGTTATTCCATTCTTTATTCTTTCGTTGGAATAACCTATCTGTGTGGATTACCACATGCATGGTGAATGATCCTTTGTATTCATTTCTTATTAAATTATGGAAATGATCCAGCTACGTTGATTACATCGCATGGTGGTGTAAAATCCATTTCATAGCTTCATATATTCTATTATACACGATTGGTTAAATCTTTGGCTTCTATATTCCTTGAAATTAGTGGAATATCCTGGATATTTGTGCTTCATCCAGTATCTTTTCGTGGAAATATTCTTCTGAGCATTCTTGAATTTTTCTCCACAAAGTAGTATCATTTTGACAATTTGGACATTATTGAGTTCAGGATAAATTAACTTATAAATCTTTAAAATTTATTCTTGAACTTGTTTTATTGAATTATTATGTCATTGTCATGATGAGTTATGTTGGTTATTATGTGAAAACATGAAAGTTTCTTAGAAATCACAAAGGGTTGAAAATCAGATTTTGGTAAAAATGGAATATGAAATTTAATTGACCATATCTCCTATTATATTTCAAATTTTTGAGTGTGGTCAAGTTCTAGAGTTAGATCTGTGAGTTTTCTAACTTATCCAAGTGGAATCACTGCAAAAGGTGTTCTAGATTTTCGTGTGGACAGATTTTAACAAAGGAGTCAAAAATTGCAAAGTACCAAAAAGGCTACTATCCAGAAATTTAAAAGGGCATTTTTGGCCACTTAATTTGTGAGAAAAATTCTGGCCTTTTGGGACATGGAAATATATGGTATAAAGTACCTCCTGTCCAAAAATGAGTTCATTCCGACTTAAAATGAGCAAGTTATGACTATTTCAATATTTAAATTTTTCTGACGAAAAACGCTATAACCGGAGTTCTATAACTCCGATGACCATGAAATTTAAACTGGAAGCTCACGTTAACATGTGTAAGATCTTGCCAAGATTTGGGAATTTCTGGAGCTAATTTCTTAAGGAATTAATTAGAAATTGATTTTTGAAAAATACTTAAGGGAGTTGAAAAATTATAAAAAAATACTTATTGTGTATGAAATATATGTATATATGTTTGGGCAAATGATAGAAAAATAAAAAGTTGATTTGGTAAATTTTTATGAAAATAGTTTAGTTACGAACATATGAGTTAAATATGTTATGTGAAGTTGAAAAATTAGTAAATAGGATTTTAAAGCTTTGGAATCCTATATAGGGTATATGCTGATTTTTGGTAAGGGATTTGATCATTGGTGATGAAATCTTATGAGTATGGCATTTTTGAATGATTAAATGTATTATTTGGTAAAGTATAAACAATTGAAATAAATTGTTTATAAGTTTAAGAAGTGATTAAAATATTGTTATAATATTAATAATATTAGATTATGAGTTTATTAAGTGATTGATAATATTTGGATAAATTTAAAGTCTTTAATATTTATCCTTGTTTTCGTTTCATTAATGTTTATATCATTGGTATCAATCTCATGTTTATATTGTGATAAAAGTCATCTTTGGCTTACATGCATAGATGGACTTGGTGTGATTATGACCAGGGATTATTCGGTATAATCATGACCGTAATGTGACGGATGATGTGGTAAAAATCCTCAGTTGCCTGTAGTGCATTGATGGATAGTTTTTGGTATGATTATGACCAGGGATTATTCGGTATAGTCATGACCATAGATTATTTAATGAATATCCTTGGCCCGTAGTGCAGGGATGATTCGATGATGTGGTTTATTTATTGTTGAGTCTCGTGATTAAGTTGATGAAAACTTTTTAAATCATAGAAGATAGTAGATTTTATTCTCTACTTGACTCTTTTAATGGATTGCTTGTTCCGCTGCAATTAAACTTGATGTCTTTTGTATTTTATCAGTTTAACATTGTTGAAGGCTAATGATAATTTATTCTGCATTATCTTAGTCATAATATTTTTTTTGGGCTAGTTGAGCTCACCCTTTCTTTCTTTGTTTCTTCTTGAAATGAGAATATATTTCGGGACGAGTCGGAGAATGGAGTGACGGTCCAGATGATAGCATTAGAAGTCCTCACTATTCTGTTAAATAGTGTGACAATAAATTTAATGAGGACTCCTTTGAGTGTGGATATTGTCTAGATGACTATATTCTTATTGAAACTCTCAGCTATGTTTTGTCGTATGTTACAAATGTGGAGGGGAAGGACACAAAAGTCCAAACTGCACGATGCAGTCCAAAGCATATTACAATTATGGAAAAGAAGGTCACCTAGCCCGATTTTGTCGTGAACCAAAGTCAAGTCCAACTAGGACGGTGACACCAATAGCGGATACGGACAAAACAAAGTCGGTGGTTTCAGGAAGAGCGTTTTTTGTGACTTCTCAAAAAGTGAGTATCCCGAACGAAGTTAGCATGGGTTAGTTAATTATAAATTCTTGCGAAGTCTATACTTTATTCGATATCAGTTCTACCCATTCTTTTATCTCTCTTGCTTACGCTCAACGTTTAAATTTGACTCTGAAGAAATTAGACTTTGACTTATCTGTTGAAGCTCCGTTAGGAGAAACCTTCATTACATGTGCTATCCAAGTCTTGGATGAGAGTCACAGTTTTGAATGATATTTTTATTGTTAATGAATTTCCTGATGTATTCCCGGAAGAACTTCTTAGCCTACTCCTAGAGCATGAAATCGAATTTTGTATTGACCCAAGTACAAAACCCATTTCTAAAACCCTCAAGTATTTCTTCACCCAAAACGAACGTATAATGCCCCAAAGATGTTGGCTCGAGCTGTTGGAGATTACGATCATACCATTCAATATCATTGTGGAAGAGCGAACGTGGTAGCTGACGCGTTGAGTAGAAGATCATATGCGTTTACAAGTGCGAATATACGAACCTACGTGAAGATAACAAATATATGATTAGAACCAACTTTAGTCAATATATAATGTTAAAGCTACTAAAGCTACAGACCCGTAGATGATGAATACGAAGAAGAAGGTTCAAGAGGGTGTTATTTTAAAAGCAAGAGTTGCTGAAGAGATGAAATATCAACCCTCGATTTAATTGGCCCATTTGAAATCCTCGATCGAGTAGGAATTGTGGCCTATAGACTCGTTTTACTGCCAAATATGTCGCGTGTTCATAATGTTTTTAATGTATCAATGTTACGTAAATATGTGGATGACCCGAACCACATTATTAAATTAGAACTAGACGATATAGCAGAAGATTTAACGTATGAGGAGATACGTGTTAAAATCTTGGATAAGAATGATCATATTCAACACTAAAAGGTTATACCTCAAGAGTTAGAATTTGAAATAAAGTCAAGGTATCCTCACCTCTTCGACATACCAGGTACGAACGTAAATTTCGAGGGTGAAATTTCATAACAAGGGGAGATTGTAAAACCCCAACTTTTACGAATAAAGATTTAATTTTCTCAAAATATTTTTTGAATATTATGGTGTGGATTTGAGATAATGTTATAGTTGTGGGTAGTATTATAAATTTTGCAAAGTATTCAAGTTGTTATATATTATTCGATTGGTCGGGGAATATTCGTACGACGGTACAATCATTGGTGGACCCCACAACGGAATTATTGTCGGATTGAGAAAACGATAAAAATATTTTATGAAAATAATGGCGGAGGTTTTACCGTTAAAACTGTTGAACTACTCGGTAGTAAAAGTACAGTAATACGTGTGGTTGCATAGTAGCACACGGTATTAATTATTGATGCTTACGTGAGAAGTCACTCAGTTTTGTTCAATTATTGCTACAATAATTGCTGCATAGTATATCACGTTATTTGATTATTAAATCAATAATTGAGACGACGAAGTTATTAATATTATTATTATTGCAATATTAACGATGTCTAGAAGTTACGCCAAGGAGAGGTTTGGTCACCTAATTAAGGCGGCATGATAGGGAGAAATCCTTATTGAAAGCCCCTCTTTTCTTGGGAATGACACAGTCGATTAATATTGTGAATTATAATAATGATGATAAATGTTGTTAAATATATTGAGGTGTCTTTTTATGAAGTCACGAAGTTTTATATATATATATATATATATATATATATATATATATATATTGTTTTATTAATATTATTAATGTAATAAAAGCAGGAAAAGTTTTTTATATAAAAGCAGAATACTTTTATAAAGTTATTTGTTTTATTAGACAATAATTAGAGTATAATATATTTTATTATGCATAGTGTTTTGCATAGTAAATCTTTTTATATAAAGCAGAATACTTTTATAAAGTTATTTGTTTTTTATTAGACAATAATTAGAATATAATATATTCTATTATGCATAGTGTTTGCATAGTGTATGCATAATGTTTGCATAGTAAAATCTTTTATATAAAAGCAGAATATTTTTATAAAGTTATTTATTTTATTAGATTTTAAATAATATATATATATATATATGTATATATATATATTATAAATAGAATATATTATATTTTATTACATAGTATCCTTTCTATTATTCCTATAAATAGGATGCTTAGTTAGAATTGAAAATCACAACAGAAGTTCAGAGAATTCCCCTTCTATAATCTTGAGCGTATTTCTTTAGAGTTTTAAGAAGCTTTGAGTGTAGTGCAAGTTTTCTTCAAGTATATCCCCGCCCTACCCGTCGGAGTACTCTTCTTTTTAAGGTAAGGGGTATTATTGCTTTTGTATTCATGAAGAGAACTTCTGCTATTCCATTCCTTATTATTCTGTTGGAATAACCTGTATATGCAAAGTACCGCATACATGGTGAAATTCTTCTGTTATTCCATTCTTTATCACTCTGTTGGAATATCCTGTCTGTGCATTTACGCATGACCTGGTTCCATTATTTATTATTTTGTTGGAATAACCTGTTTGTGCGGTCTATCGCATGCATGGTGATTTCTTTTGTTATTCCATTCATTATTATTCTGTTGGAATATCATGTCGGTGCGAATTTTGCCTGACCTCATTCCGTTCTTTATTATTTTGTCGGAATATCATGTCTGTTCGTTTACGCATGACCTGGTTCCATTATTTATTATTACATTGGGAATAACTTTATGCATGCGATCTATAGCATGCATGGTGAATCATACATTATTCCATTTTTTATTATTTACATTGGAATAACCTATCTGCGTGGATTACCACATGCATAGTGAATGGTCTTTGTATTCATTTCTTATTAAATTATGGAAATGATCATTTACGTGGATTCTGCATGGCGTAAGCAAAAATCCATTTGCGATTTCATATATTCTATTATATACGGTTGGTTAAAGCTTTGGCTTCTATATTCCTTGAAATTAGTGAAATATCCTGGATATTTGCGCTTCATCCAGTATCTTTTCGTGGAAATATTCTTCTGAGCATTCCTGAATTTTTCTCCACAAAGCAGTATCATGTTGACAATTTGGACATTATTGAGTTCAGGATAAATTAACTTATAAATCTTTAAAATTTATTCATGAACTTGGTTTATTGAATTATTATGTCATTGTCATGATGAGTTATATTGGTTATTATGTGAAAACATGAAAGTTTCTTAGAAATCACAAAGGGCTGAAAATCAGATTTTTGTGAAAATGGAATATGAAATTCAATTGACCATATCTCCTATTATATTTCGAATTTTTGAGTGTGGTCACGTTCTAGTGTTAGATCTATGAGTTTTCTAATTTATCCAAGTGGAATCACTGGAAAAGGTGTTGTAGATTTTAGTGTGGACTGATTTTAGCAAAGGAGTCAAAAATTGCAAAGTACCAAAAAGGCTACAGTCCAGAAATTTAAAAGGGCATTTTTGGCCACTTAATTTATGAGAAAAATTCTGGCCTTTTGGGACATGGAAATATATGGTATAAAGTACCTCATGTTCAAAAATGAGTTCATTCCGACTTAAAATGAGCAAGTTATGACTATTTTAATATTTAGGTTTTTCCGACGAAAAATGCTATAATCGGAGTTCTATAACTCCGATGACCATGAAATTTAAACTGGAACCTCACGTTAACATGTGTAAGATCCTGCCAAGATTTTGGAATTTTTGCAGTTAAACTTGAGGTAGCTAATTTCTTAAGGAATTAATTAGAAATTAATTTTTGAAAAATACTTAAGGGAGTTGAAAAATTATAAAAAAATACTTGTTGTGTATGAAATATATGTATATATGTTTGGGCAAAGGATAGAAAAATAACAAGTTAATTTGGTAATTTTTCATGAAAATGGTTTAGTTACGAACATATGAGTTAAATATGTTATGTGGAGTTGAAAAAATAGTAAATAGGATTTTATGGCCTGGGAATCCTATATAGGGTATATGCAGATTTTTGATAAGGGATTTGATCATTGGTGATGAAATCTTAAAAGAATGGCATTTTTGAATGATTAAATACATTATTTGGTAAAGTATAAACAATTGAAATAAATTGTTTATAAGTTTAAGAAGTGATTAAAATATTATTATAATATTAATAATATTAGATTATGAGTTTATTAAGTGATTGATAATATTTGGATAAATTTAAAGTCTTTAATATTTATCCTTATTTTCGTTTGATTAATGCTTATATCATTGGTATCATTCTCATGTTTATATTGTGATAAAAGTCATCTTTGGCTTACGTGCATAGATGGACTTGGTGTGATTATGACCAGGGATTATTCGGTATATTCATGACCGTAATGTGACGGATGATGTGGTAAAAGTCCCCAGTGGCCTGTAGTGCATTGATGGACAGTTTTTGGTATGATTATGATCAGGGATTATTCGGTATAGTCATGACCATTAATGATTTAATGAATATCCTTGGCCCGTAGTGCAGGGATGATTAGATGATGTGGTTTATTTATTAAGTTGAGTCTCAGCGATTAAGTTGATGAAAAACTTTTTAAATCATAGAAGATAGTAGATTTTATTCTCTACTTGACTCTTTTAATGGATTGCTTGTTCTGCTGCAGTTAAACTTGATGTCTTTTGTATTTTATCAGTTTAACATTGTTGAAGGCTAATGATAATTTATTCTACATTATCTTAGTCATAATATTTTTTACTGGGCTAGTTGAGCTCACCCTTTCTTTCACTGTTCTCTTCAGGAAATGAGAATATAGCTGGGACGAGTCGGAGAATGGAGTGACGGTCCAGATGATAGCATTAGTAGTCCTCACTATTCTGTTAAATAGTGTGACAATAAATGTAATGAGGACTCCTTTGAGTGTGGATATTGTCTAGATGACAATATTCTTATTAAAACTCTCAGCTATGTTTTGTCGTATTTTTACACGACGTTTGTATAATTAAGTTGTAATTGTATTTTGTACCATGTATCTGGCGACTCAAGATGGGTGATGTATACCTATTTTTGGGGGCGTCACAGATGGATTTGATAAAAGATTATGATTGTAAGATCTTTTATCATCATGGCAAAGCTAATGTGGTTGCAGATGCCTTGAGTAGGAAAGACCGAGAAAAGTTGATGTTGTTAACCAATAAGGAGGTGCTCATTTCAGTAATGGCAAGGGTAGAGTTGGAAATCAAATTTCCAAAAGAATCCAACGAAAGATTGTACCAGATGGAAGCTAGTCCAACTTTGGTGGACAAGGTGAAGAACGATCAATTTCAGGATGAGGGATGCAAAAAAATAAAGGAAAGTATGGTCAAGGGTAAAGAGGTGAAGTATAAGCTTGATACTGAGGGAATGCTAAGATTCGAGGGACTAATTTGGGTTCCCGCAGTACAAGATATTAAAGAATAAATCTTGACAGAAGCTCCCAGCTCAAGATATTCGATTCATCTGGGAAGTACAAAGATGTATCAAGATTTGCAGCGACACTTTTGGGGGCCAAATATGAAAAGAGACGTTGCAGAGTGCGTTGTAAAGTGCTTGACATGTCAGAGAGTGAAGGCAGAACATCAAAGGCCAAGCGGATTACTTCAGTCGTTGGAAATACCAGAATGGAAATGGGAGCATATCACAATGGATTTTGTGGTAGGTCTTCCAACAACTCAGAAGGGATACGATGCGATATGGGTGATAGTGGATAGATTAACAAAATTAGCACACTTTTTTGCCAGTAAAGATTAGATTTAATCTTGATCGGTTGGCAAAACTATACGTCAAAGAGATCGTATCGAGACATGGAGTTCCAGTATCAATAGTATCAGATAGAGATCCGTGGTTCACATCAAATTTCTGGAAGAAACTACAAGAATGCATGGGAACACAACTAAAGATGAGTACAACATATCATCCACAAATATATGGTCAAAGCGAACGAACAATCTAGACATTAGAGGATATGCTTAGAGCGTGCATCGTGGATTTCAAAGGAAACTGGGATGATCATCTACCGTTGGTGGAATTTGCATACAACAATAGTTACCACGCAAGCATTGGCATGTCGCCATACGAGGCATTAAACGTCAGGAAATGCAGAACTCCACTATGCTGGGATGAAGTTGGTGAACGTCAACTGTTAGGACCAGAACTGGTACACCAGACCACTGAAGTTATCAAACTTATCAGAGCAAGGCTAGTAGCTGCTCAAGATAGACAGAAGAAGTATGTTGATCAACATAGGCAGAATCGCAAATTTGAAGTAGGAAATTTTGTTTTCTTGAAAGTTTCTCCTTGGAAGGGGAAAATTCATTTTCGCAAGAAAGGAAAGCTAAGCCCAAGGTTTATTGGACCTTTCGAGATACTACGAAAAGTGGGAGAAGTAGCTTATGAGGTAGCTTTACCTTTAGAATTAGAACATGTTCACAACGTTTTTCATGTTTCGGTGTTGCGACCGTATAAACCCGATTACAAATATGTGATAGAGTATGAACCGTTGCAATTCAATAAAGATTTGTCTTATAAAGAGGTTCCTATCCAGATAGTCGACAGAAAAGAACAAATGCTCGTGAATAAAGTGATACCTTCGGTGAAGGTGATATGGAGGAACCACAATGTCGAAGAGGCTACGTGAGAACTCGAAGCTGAAATGATGAAGAATTACCCCGAGTTATTTGTTTAGTCAGTGTGTCTTGATTACGGGGGATGAGAATCTTTGTAAGGAGGGAAGAATGTGACGATTTGATTGTTTGAGTTGTGATTCTGGGGACAGAATCCTTGTAAGGAGGGAAAAATGTAACAATCCAAGATTTTATTATTTATAATTTAAAATATTTATTAAATGAAATAAATATTTTATTGATGTGATTGTTGTTAGTAAATATTTATTTGATGTGATTGTTGTTAATAAATATTTATGAATTAGTAAAATTAAAATTAATTTAATTTATAATTAGAGAGTTGTAAGATAACATGAAATGTTATGTTGTTGTTTTGATTTAATATATTTAAGATGGTATGTTAAATTATTAAATAAAATTATAATGAAATTATAATTTTGTGATAATTGTTGAAGTAAAATATTTATTTAAAATATAGTATGTGTAATTAATGTGAGATCCCAGATTTTATGAATAAAGATTTAAATTTCTCGAAATATTTTTTTGAATATTATAGAATGAATTTGATATAATGTTATAGTTGTGGGTAATATTTATAAATTTTGCAAAGTATGAAAGTTGTTATATAATATTCGATTGGTAGGGGAATAATCGTTTTAATAGAGAATATTTGTACGACAACACAATCATTGGTGGACCTCGCAATGGAATTATTGTCGGATTGAGAAAACGACAAAAATATTTTTATGAAAATAACGACGAAAGTTTTACCGTTAAAACTGTTGAACTACTCGGTAGTAAAGAAATACGATGTCTGGCATGTGGTTGCATAGAAAGTAGCACACGGTATTGATTATTGATGCTTACGTGAGAAGTCACTCAGTTTTGTTCAATTATTACTTCAGTAATTGTTGCATAGTATCTCACGTTATTTGATCCGATTATTGTCGATATTTTATATATTATTAAATCAATAATTAAGATGATAGATTTATTAATATTATTATTTGTAATATTAACGATGTCTAGAAGTTCTGCCAATGAGAGGTTTGGTTACCTAATTGCGCTCCAATAGAGAGAAATCCTTATTGGAAAGCCCCCTCTTTCCTTGGAACGACCTGGTCGATTAATATTGTGAATTATAATAATGATGATAAATGTTGTTAAATATATTGAGGTATCTTTTTATGAAGTCACGGAAGTTTATATATATATATATATATATATATATATATTTTGTTTTATTAGTATTATTAATGTAATAAAACAGAAAAGCTTTTTTTATAAAATAGAATACTTTTATAAAGTTATTTGTTTTATTAGACAATAATTAGAATATAATACATTTTATTATGCATAGTGTTTTGTATAGTAAAATCTTTTTATATAAAGCAGAATACTTTTATAAAGTTATTTGTTTTATTAGACAATAATTAGAATATATTATATTTTATTATGCATAGTGTTTGCACATTGTTTGTATGGTGTTTTGCATAGTAAAATCTTTTTTATAAAAGCAGAATACTTTTATAAAGTTATTTATTTTATTAGACAATAATTAGAATATATTATATTTTATTATGCATAGTGTTTTTGCATAGTGCTGCGCATAGTGTTTGTATAGTAAAATCTTTTTATATAAAGCAGAATACTTTTATGAAGTTATTTATTTTATTAGACTATAAATAGAATATATTATATTTTATTTAAAAGATTTTGTTTTATTAGAATAATTTATTATTAACCTTTGCATAGTAAATCAATATGGACGAAATCCGTTTAAAAGTAAATCAATGGACCGTTCATGAATTAGTTACTATTAGGTCCATTCTCTTATAAATAAGCTCATTCCTTCATTATTTCTTATTTAATTCTTTGAAACTCTAGAGAGAGAAACTATAGAGAGAAAGAAGAAAAGCATTCTGCTACCTCACTTTTCTAATATCCAGTTCTTCTAAGGTAAGGGGTATTATTTCTTTCGTATTCATGAAGAGAACTTCTGTTATTCCATTCTTTATTATTCTGTTGGAATAACTCAGATATCTGTGAGCTACCCTATACTTGGTGAAATTCTTTTGTTATTCCATTCTTTATTATTATGTTGGAATAACCTGTATATGCGAAGTACCGCATACATGGTGAAATTCTTCTGTTATTCCATTCTTTATTATTCTGTTGGAATATCTTGTCGGTGCGTATTACGCCTGACCTGGTTCCATTAATTATTATTCTGTTGGAATAACATGTCTATGCGGTCTATCGCATGCATGGTGATTTCATTGTTATTCCATTCTTTATTATTTCATTGGAATATCTGCTTCGGTGTTAATTTTGCGACGACCGGTTCCGGTCTTTATTATTCTATCGGAATATCATGTCTATGTGTTTACGCATGACCTGGTTCCATTCTTTATTATTCTGTTGGGAATAACATGTCTGTGCAGTCTATCGAACGCATGTTGAATCCTTCTGTTATTCCACTTTTTATTATTCTGTTGGAATAACCTGTCTATGTGGATTACCACATGTATGGTGAATGATCCTTTGTATTCATTCCTTATTAAATTGTTGAAATGATTTGTATACGTGGATTACCACATGACGGGCAAAAATTCATTTGCAGTTTCATATATTCTATTATACTCAGTTGGTTAAAGTTTAGACTTCTATACTCCATAAAATTAGTGGAATATCCTTGATATTTGCGCTTCATCCAATATCTTTTCATGGAAATATTCTTCTGAGCATTCTTGAATTTTACTCTACAAAGCAGTATCATGTTGACAATTTGGACGTTATGTAATTCTGGATAAATTAATTCTTGAACTTGTTTTATTGGATTCTTATATCATTGTTATCATCCTCATGCTTATATTATGTAGAAAGTCATATGTGGCCTGTTGTGCATAGATGGACTTGGTATGATTATGACCAGGGATTATTCGATATAATCATGACCATAATGTTACAAATGATGTGGTAAAAGTCCTCATTGGCCCATAGTACATTGATGGACAGTTGTTGGCATGATCATGACCATTGATGAATACACGAATATCCTTGGCCCGTAGTGTATAGATAATTTGTGGTTGTGATACTAATGAATATCCTTGGTCGTAGTGCAGGGATGATGTGGATTATTTATTAAGTTGAGTCTCAGCGATAAAAGTGATGAAAAACCTTTTTAAATCATAAAAGATAGTAGATTTTATTCTCTAATTGACTCTTATAATGGATTTCTTGTTCCGCTGCAGTTAAACTTGATGTTTGTTATATTTTATCAGTTTAACATTGTTGAAGACTACTGATAATTTATTCTACATTATCTTAGTCATAATATTTCTTACTGGGCTAGTTGAGCTCACCCCTTTCTTTCACTGTTCTCTTCAGGAAATGAGAACGTAGCCAGGACTACTCGGGGAATGGAGTGACGGTCCAGATGATAGTATTAGTAGTCCTCACTATTCTGTTAAATATTGTGACAATAAATGTAATGAGGACTCCTTTGAGTGTGGATATTGTCTAGATGACAATATTCTTATTAAAACTCTCATTTTATGTTTTGTCGTATTTTACACGACAGCTGTATTATTAAGTTGTATTTGTATTCTGTACCATGTATATGGCTACTCAGAATAGGTGATGTATACCTATTTTTGGGGCGACACAGTTGGTATCAAAGCTTAGGGATATGATCCCTGGCTGAGATGTGAGACAAGAACTAGGAGGGGAGAGACGAGGAATTCCTTCGCTAGTATGACCTACCTAAGTTTATTTGGTATTTAATTGGTCGGTCAGAGTATAGAGATAATATGTGATATGTTAATTAACCCTTGTTTTGTGGCTGTATTTAAAAATGGCATCCGAATATGTTGAGATAAGTAATGAAGCACATGAGACCATTGAGTCACCAACGATTAATGCCTAGGGTAATGTGAAACAGGAAGACAATAATCCCTATGAAAACAATAACACCGATGAAATGGTGAACAGTGGGATGTTCAGAGGCTTTATGCAATTCATGCAACATCAGGCGAGAGTGGATCTTGTCCAAAATGCAGGTGGAAACACTGATAACTCTCGGACGGTCACCGCTAAGCAGTTCAAGGAGCTGGGACCACCGGAGTTTTTTGGAGAGCCAAAACCACTTAAGGCGGAGACGTGGATAAAGCAGATCAACAAGATATTTGATGTCTTGGGATGCTCCGAGGAACAAAAGGTTCCCTTTGCCACCTTCATGTCGCGTGTTGAGGAAGATTACTGGTGGGAATCTGTAAAGCGTACTTAACCTGCCGCACTGAAGATGTCTTGGGAGAAGTTCCAAGAATTGTTCAACGACAAGTACTTTCCTGAAAGTATTCATCATATGAAGGAGGTGGAGTTCATCAAGCTTGAGCAAAATAATATGGTAGTGGCGCATCTGAAGCTAAGTTTGCCGAGTTATCTCGGTTTGCGTCCCACTTGGTTGATAATGAGGAGAGAATGACGCGGATGTTTGTAAGAGGTTTGAAACCCGAGATATGTCAATACCTTATCTCTCATAAACTGTGTTTGTATTCAGATGTTGTGAATAGGGCTCAGTTATTGGAGCGCGATAATGAGTCAACCCAACCAAGAGAGAAGCAATGACAAGTCGATAATACCAATGGTAGTAGTCATCGAAGCGGTGACAACAAAGCGTGGAGGGAATCAACACGCGAATTGATAACCACGATTGGTAATCATGGCCAAGACAATAGGAGTGGAAAGTTCAAGAAGAGAAGGTTCAAGAAAGATAGAAAGCGCCAAAGACCAAAGACCCATCGTTAAGGAAGGAGAACGCAGTATCGGTCGTATGTTACAAATGTGGAGAGGAAGGACACATAAGTCCAAACTGCATGATGCAGTCCAAAGCATGTTACAATTGTGGAAAAGAAGGTCACCTAGCCAGATTTTGTCGTGCACCAAAGTCAAGTCCAGCTGGGATGGAGGCATCCAAGGGTGTCCCAAACAAGACAAAACCGGTAGTTCAAGGGAGAGCATTTGTCGTAACCTCCCAAAAAGCGAGGAATCCGAACGAGGTGATCATGGGTAAGCTAATCATAAACTCTAGCGAAGTTTATACTTTATTTGATACCGGTTCTACCCATTCCTTTATTTCTCCTACTTGCGCTCAACATTTAAATTTGACTCCGGAGAAATTAGACTTTGATTTATCTGTTGAAACTTCGTTGGGAGAAACCTTCATTACATTCTTGGTTTATAAGTCTTGTTTGATTCAAATTGGTAACCGCACGTTACCTGTCGATCTTATTTCTTTGAAAATACTTGCATTTGATGTGATTCTAGGGATTGATTGGTTAACTACTCATCATGCAAAAATTGATTATTTTCGTAAGGTTGTTAGCTTTCATATTCCTAACCAACCTATTATGTGAATTCAAGCAACCAAACCATTAAAATTTATCACTGTCATCTCAAGCCATAAAGCTATTCGTTTATTAAAAAACGGATGTCAAGCTTTCTTAGCTCATGTCACGGATCTAAACAAAAATACGTCAGTTTTGAATGATATTTCTATTGTTAATGAATTTCCTGATGTATTCCCGGAAGAACTTCCTGGCCTACCCCCAGAGCGTGAAATTGAATTTTATATCGACCTTGAACCTGGTACAAAACCCATTTCCAAAGCCCCATATTGAATGGCTCCTATTGAACTTCAGGAGTTAAAGACCCAACTACAGGAATTGTTAGACATCGGTTTCATTTATCCTAGTACGTCTCCTTGGGGTGCTCCTATTCTATTCGTGAAGAAGAAAGATGGGAGTATGCGACTTTGTATTAATTATCGGGAGTTAAACCATGTCGCTATCAAAAATAGATATCCATTGCCTCGCATTGATGACATGTTTGACCAGTTGCAAGGCGCCAAATTTTTTTCAAAGATTAATCTTCAATCCAGATATCACCAATTAAAGATTAGAATCGATGACATTCTAAAGACGGCTTTCAGAACTCGGTACGGGCATTATGAATTCCTAGTCATGTCTTTTGGATTGACTAATGCTCCTGCTGCATTCTTGGGTATGATGAACTGAGTATTCAAGGAATATTTGGATCACTTTGTGGTCGTCTTTATTGATGACATTCTCATATATTCCAAAAGCCATGAAGATCATGAGAAACACTTGAGGCCGATACTACAAAAGCTTCATGAAAACAAGCTTTATGCCAAGTTAAAGAAATGCGAGTTCTGGCTTGAGGAAGTAGCATTCCTTGGGCACGTAGTATCAAGTCATGGAATATCTGTTGACCCAACAAAGATTGAAGCAATTCAAAGCTGGGAGCAACCTAAATCAGTGACCGAAGTACGTAGCTTTCTCGGTTTAGCTGGTTATTATCGGAGATTCATGGAAGGATTTTCTCGAATCGCTACTCCATTAACTCAGCTGACTTGGAAAGATACAAAGTTTGGTTGGAGCGAAGAATATGAGAAGAGTTTTCAAGAACTCAAGAGAAAACTCATTTCAGCACCTGTTCTGACAATACCATCTGGCTCGGAGGGATTTGTCATCTACCGTGATGCTTCGGGCAAAGGGTTAGGATGTGTTCTCATGAAACATAGGAAAGTCATAGCCTATGCCTCTCGGCAACTCAAAGAATATGAGAGGAATTATCCTACTCATGATCTAGAGTTGGCAGTTGTTGTCTTCACACTTAAAATTGGAGGCATTACTTGTATGGGGAGAAAGTGGAGATCTTTACGGATCATAAATGCCTCAAATACTTCTTCACTCAAAAGGAACTCAACATGCGACTATGACGTTGGCTCGAGCTGTTGAAGATTACGATCATACCATTCAATATCATCGTGGAAGAGCAAACGTGGTAACTGACGCTTTGGGTAGAAGATCGTATGTGTTTACGAGTGCGATGTTGTTAACACAAAAACCCATTTCGTATAAATTACGAATGATGAAGATATAGTTAAAGACTCTAGGGACCCACGTGAAGATAATGAATATACAAGTAGAATCGACTTTAATCGATAAAGTTAAAGCCGCTCAAGCAACATACTCAGAGCTGATGAATGTGAAGAAGAAGGTTCAAGAGGGCGTTATTCTAGAAGTAAAAATCAATGAAGAGAGGAAATCTCAACCCTTGATTTTATTGGCCCATTTGAAATCCTCGATCGAGTAGGAACTATGGCCTATAGACTCATTTTACCGCCAAGTATGTCACGTGTTCATAATGTTTTTCACGTATCGATGTTACGTAAATATGTGGATGACCCGAACCACATTATTGATTTAGAACCGAACGAGATAGCCGAAGATTTAACTTATGAGGAAATACGTGTTAAAATCTTGAATAAGAAGGATCGTATTCAACACTCAAAGGTTATACCTCAAGAGTTAGAATCTAAAATGAAGTCAAGGTATCCTCATCTGTTCGGCACACCAGGTATGTACGTAAATTTTGAGGGCGAAATTTCATAAGGAGGGGAGATTGTGAGACCCTAGATTATGAATAAAGATTTAAATATCTCGAAATATTTTTTTTGAATTATGGAATGAATTTGATATAATGTTATAGTTATGGATAATATTTATAAATTTTGCAAAGTATGCAAGCTGTTATATAATATTCGATTGGTCGGGTAATAATCGTTTTAACAGGGAATATTCGTACGACGACACAATCATTGGTGGACCCAACAACGGAATTATTGTCAGATTGAGAAAACGACAAAAATATTGTTATAAAAATAACGGCGAAAGTTTTACCGTTAAAACTGTTGAACTACTTCGGTAGTAAAAAATGCGATGTCTGGCATTGGTTGCATAGTAGCACTACCGGTATTGATTATTGATGCTTACGTGAGAAGTCACCGGTTTTGTTCAATTATTGCTTCAGTAATTGTTGCATAGTATCTCACGTTATTTGATTCAATTATTGTCGATATTTTATATATTATTAAATCAATAATTGAGATGATAGAGTTATTAATATTATTATTTGCAATATTAACGATGTCTAGAAGTTCTACCAAGGAGAGATTTGGTCACCTAATTGCGCGCCAATAGGGAGAAATCCTTATTGGAAAGCCCCCTCTTTTCAGGGAATGACCTGATCGATTAATATTGTGAATTATAATAATGATGATAAATGTTATTAAATATATTGAGGTGTCTTTTTATGAAGTCACGGAAGTTTATATATATATATATAAATTTTGTTTTATTAGTATTATTAATGTAATAAAACAGAAAAGCTTTTTTTTATAAAATAGAATACTTTTATAAAGTTATTTGTTTTATTAGACAATAATTAGAATATAATACATTTTATTATGCATAGTGTTTTGTATAGTAAAATCTTTTTATATAAAATGTAATACTTTTATAAAGTTATTTGTTTTATTAGACAATAATTAGAATATATTATATTTTATTATGCATAGTGTTTTTGCATTAATGTATGCATGGTGTTTTGCATAGTAAAATCTTTTTTATATAAAGCAGAATACTTTTATAAAGTTATTTATTTTATTAGACAATAATTAGAAAATAATATATTTTATTATGCATAGTGTTTGTATAGTGTTTGTATAGTAAAATCTTTTTATATAAA
The DNA here is from genome assembly GCA_020205605.1 of Panax ginseng. Lineage (NCBI taxonomy): Eukaryota > Viridiplantae > Streptophyta > Magnoliopsida > Apiales > Araliaceae > Panax > Panax ginseng. Next base: position 88,802,357 of record CM035144.1, read on the forward strand.
ACAGAATACTTTTATAAAGTTATTTATTTTATTAGACTATAAATATAATATATTATATTTTATTTAAAAGATTTTGTTTTATTAAAATAATTTATTAATACTGCATGCGTTTAAAAGTCCGTTCGTTTAAAAGTAAATCAATCTGGACCCTATTATAGGTGATACGCAATGCGTTTAGATGTTTGTGCACAATACATAGTACGAAGGGCTGATCCCCCTAAGTACGTGAAGTCCCTATAGTATAACTGTTAAGGTTAAAGTTGAAAAATTGCTTGTAACCGTGGACATAGTTCATGGTCTTATGACCCTCAGATATAATTCATATATTTGATTTCAGTTTGTGGTTATTGTTGATAGAGTACCATTCAGTTTTGATGAGCAGTTATTATTCTCTTGTTGATTCAGTGCTATATCTAGTGAGCATTTGTTTTGCTCACTCTTGCATATATATACACTCTCATTGCAGCTAAAGTTGAGAAGGTCGATGAACCTACAACTAGCAAAGGAAAGGGAAAAATGTGCAAGTGATGAAGACTTGTAATTTCATTTATTATCATGATGTTGGACTTTATATTTAATGATGTGATGTAATTCTTTTATTTCCGCACTTGATTGATGTTTAAGGTTAGATAACCTGGGAAGACTTTTTGATTAATGATGTAACCCTTTTAAAGGGAGGATTTCTGATTTAATTTTATTATATTTAGGTAGATAGATATGAATTAAAAGTGAACACCAAGTCTTGTAGGAATGAATACCTAGATTTGGGGGTGTCACACCTCTTAACGTGTGTAATTATTATTTGATATCACCCATGCATGCTAGAAAGGAATTTAAAAACCAGAAATTAAAATTTCAGTTTTGGTCTAGCTTGAGGGGACTGATGCAAATTGAGCCCATCGCAAGCCCTTCTATCATAAATAACTTACCTTTACTTGCGATTTTGCTGCCTGACTGCTTTATTTGTAATCTGAATTTGGCAGCTTGCTTACATTCCTATTCTAAGCCATAAGACAGGGTCATAATGATGTTTTAAGTGTTTACATTATGTAGTGGTCTCTGATGAACCTTCCACTAGTAAAGGCAAGGGCAAAGTTAGCAAGTGATGAAGACTTGTTGTTTATTTGATGATGTATTTTGTTTAAGACTTGATTTAATGATGTTGTTAAGACTTATTTGTTTATGATTCTGCACAGATGTTTAAGGTTAGTTTAACCTTGGATTGTATTATTATTATTCAGATGTTGTAACCCTTAAGGGGAAGATTTTTATTCTATCTATTGCATGGCTTGCATTTATTATGGGTAGATAGATAGATGATATTTGTACAGTGAACACCAAATCCCGTGGAATTGAAGTACCCGAATTTGGGGGTGTCACAAGTTGGTATCAAAGCTGTAGGTTATGAACCTTAGGTGGGGGAACAACCTTAGTTAGTAGCCTTATAGAAAGAAGATAGTGATGGAAAACTCTTATCGAGTTATAAGAAATGAATTTATATAATTCATTAAAGATAATAAAAGACCTTATGTGTTTATGTGTTAAAGTATCGTTAGATGATACGACTTAGTAACTAAAACTTAAAATTTTGTTGTCGGGATGTCGAATGTTGGAGAAGCTAGTCAAGTCGGGAGGAAGAACCCAGGAGTACTTATAGTACCTCTTGAGGAGGAACCCGTGTACCTATAGTACCGATGCAGAGGAGGAGCCCCGAGACATTCATGTCGTTAGGGAGCGGTGGTCTGAGAGGAGTCATCTCCATTGATCACCGTTGTTGGTCGGGGAGCATAAGCGAGATCGATCTGAGGAGGATCCTCGGGAGGAATTTGTTGAGGAATAGGAAGAGGAAGAAGAGGAGTTACCACGGTACACCGTTGATCTTTGAGATGTATGACACGTTATCTGACCGTAACGTGGAGTTACGAGATGAGGTCCAGGATTTGACTGAGCGAGCGGTTATTCAGCATATTATTCTAGAGCAGAAGGAGAGGGAGATTTTGACTCCTCACTCTCGACTAGAAAATGTAGAATGGGATTTGGTTCATGAGAAGGGTCAAACTGAAGATAAGACCGAGGAGATAGAGAAACTGAAGAAGGAACTGAAGGAAACCTCTGAAAGGATGAACATAGCAGAGGAAGGATGGTTAAGAGAATCGCATCGAGCTGATCGTGGAGAGGATGATAGTAGTGCAAAGAAAGCGAAGATTGGGGAACGTACTCTACACTTAACAAGGCAATGAATGAGACCCAAAATCGTGTTTTAAGGTACCCAATCCAGTTCGAAGGACTACCATTGTACATGATGGATCACAGGATGATGTATCTCTTCTTAGAATAGGAGCGTAGCATGGCTATTCAGCACCTTAACCGGCAGTGATATGATTTGCTTAATTATGTAAAGAACTTAATTAGTTTTTAGATGTAAATTCTGACGTGTTTATGAACGAAAGAATATTTGAATGTTTTAATCCTGTGGATTCTTTATTCCAGGATAGTTGATGTAAATAGTAGTTATGCTATCGTTTAATGTTAAAACTTTTGATTTGAATGAAAATATATCAAGTTGTTTGAGATGATGTGTTAAATGAATATGTTAAATTGTTAAGTAATGCCTTAACTATTTAGAGAAATAAATAAAGTTCTAATAAGCATTTATTTAACAGAAAAATGCCGCCAAGGAGAAGACAACAACGTCACCCGGCTCAGGAAGAGTCAACCAATAATAACAATAATGCCAACGCTAATCCCGTTCAGCAGTTGGTGAACTTACTGACTAGAGCCATAAATAACCAACCTCAAGCTCCACCAAACACAATGTTTAAGGACTTCAAGGCGGTGGGACCGCCAGAGTTCAAAGGTTCCATGAACCCAATCGAGGCTCAAACGTGGGTTATGGAAATGGAGAAGGTTTTCGACGTTACTAGGGTTAGAGAAGACCAGAAGACCGCTTTTGCAACGTTTATGTTGAAGTCTGAGGCTAGCTACTGCTGGCAAGCAAACAAATTGCGAGGAGTTGAAGGCGTGATTACGTGGGAAAGATTTAAAGAGATGTTTTTCGAAATGTATTTCCCAACTAGTTCGCAGAATTAGATGGAGGTTCAATTTCTGGAACTGAAGTAGGGAAACATGAGTGTACCTGACTACGCGGCTAAATTCAATGAGTTGGCAAGGTTCGCCCCCTACCAAGTACACACTAACGAGAGAAAAGCCAGAATATTAGAACAAGGACAAAAGCCTTGGGTGTACAGCAAGGTATCAATGTTTCAGCTAAACACATTTTCCGGAGTACTGGAAAAGGCCATCCTCGCTGAAGGAGGAAGCGATGCGGTGACCAAGTATAATCAAGATCAAAAGAAGAAGAAGAATGAAGGTGAAACTAATAACAAGGCCAGTGGAAGTGGCACAGGAGGTGGAAATTTCAATCAGAAGGAAAGGTGGAACGACAGCTCATCATCGGGGAATCAGCAAGGTAATTAGAAGAAAAGAATTGAAGCATGCCCAACTTGCGAAAAAGCCCATCTGGGAGTTTGTATGAAAGAAAAAAGAGTGTGCTACAATTGTGTTCAGGAAGGGCACATAGCACCAAACTGTCCAAACCCAAAGAAGGGTGATTGTTTTAGTTGTGGTTCGAAGGACCATCTGGCAAGAGATTGTCCCAAGAAAGGATTGAGAGGGTCAGGATCAGGAGGAAACCGGGGAAATAACAGTGGAAATGCCTTAACCATCACCGGACCAACCACAACAAACCGACCAACCGCCCAAACTTTCAACATGACGGTGCAAGATGCAGTTCAATCCCGTGATGTGGTGTCAGGTATCATTCCGATCAATAAAGTTAATGCTTACATAGTATTTGATTCGGGTGCTACTTGTTCCTTTATATCCGATGCTTTTGCCAAGAATTTAGATTTCCCTAAGAATGAATTGGATTACCCCATGAACATAGAAATTGTGAATAGAGCAATAATCCCTGTTAAGTACGTACATAAGAACTGTAGAGTGGATATTAAGGGTAATATCATGAACGTAGATCTTATTCCTATTTGACTTGGGGAATTTGACGTTATTTTGGGAATGGATTGGTTATTCAATTACGGGGCTGTAATTGATTGTCAAAAGAAGCGTATTAACCTTATGACTCCATCAAAGGTTATGTTTTATGGTAGCAAGTCGCCTAGACAAGCGAGTTGTCTCGATGATGATCTGAGCCGTGAAGTCGTTGAGACAAGTGTGTAGGATACTTAACTTATTACGGTCGACCGTCAAAAAGAGAATCCAAAGGTAGAAGAGATACCGATTGTGAAGGATTTCGCCGACGATTTCCGCACGATTTACCGGTGACTTCCACCGGATAGAGAGGTAGATTTTCAGAATCGATTTGGCGCCTTAATCGCTCCAATATCGAAGGCACCATACCGAATGGCACCAGAGAGATGGAGGAATTAATGGTACAACTACAAGAATTGTTGGACAAGAAGTACATTCAACCGGCGAGCGATCGTCGTGGGGAGCGCCGGTGTTATTTATGAAAAAGAAGGATGGATCGATGTGACTTTGCATTGACTACAAAGAACTGAATAAGGTTACGATTAAGAACAGATATCCATTACCGAGGATCGATGATCTGTTTGATCAGTTGAAGGGAGCAAGATACTTTTCCAAGATAGACTTGAGAAGCGGTTATCATCAACTGAAGGTGAGGCCAGAGAATGTACCGAAGACAGCGTTCAGAACGCGATACGGTCACTATGAATTTTTAGTAATGTCGTTTGGTCTAACGAATGCTCCTGCAGCATTTATGGGACTCATGAATGGTGTGTTCAAGCCGTTTTTGGAAAAATTCATAGTGGTATTTATAGATGACATTTTGGTATATTCCAAAACCAAAGAAGAACACGAAGAACATTTGAGGTTAACGTTGGAAGTATTGAGAAGGAGAAGTTTGTCGCTAAATTTTTGAAATGCGAATTTTGGATCGAGCGAGTACAATTTCTTGGTCACGTAATCGATAAAAATGGAATTTCGGTAGATCCATCCAAAGTAGAAGCCATGATTAACTGGGATCAGCCGAGAACGCCATCGGAAGTAAGAAGTTTTCTTGGATTGGCGGGATATTATAGAAGGTTCATACAAGACTTTTCCAAGATCGCAACTCCGTTAACGAATTTAACTCGAAAAGCTGTGAAATTTGTTTGGACAGATAAGTGTGAGGAAAGTTTTCAAGAATTGAAGAAGAAGTTGAGTACGGCCCCTGTGTTATCTCTTCCGGATGATACAGGAAATTTTGTTGTTTATAGTGATGCGTCTCATAAAGGATTTGGCTGTGTGCTGATGCAAAACGGCAAAGTCATTGCGTATGCATCACGACAATTGAAGGATTACGAGAAGGGATACCCAACCCATGACTTGGAGTTAGCTGCAGTTGTTTTTGCTTTGAAAATTTGGAGGCACTATCTATACGGGGAGAAGTGTGAAATATATACGGACCACAAGAGTTTGAAATATATTTTTACACAGAAGGATTTGAATATGCGTCAAAGAAGATGGTTGGAATTAATTAAGGATTACGACTGTGAGATTTTATACCATCCGGGGAAAGCAAATGTAGTTGCTGACGCCTTAAGTAGAAAGGGTCGTGAGAAATTGATGATGTTAATCGCTCAGAGGAGCTAATTTGTAAATGGAGAAACTGGAGTTGGAAGTGAAGTATCCTATGGAGATCGATGAGAAGCTATTTCAGATGCAATCTGGTACAACTCTACTAGATAAAGTGAAGGAGGCTCAGCTTCAGGACGAAGATTGTATAAAGGTGACAAAGAAGATATCTGAAGGAACCGAACCGAGATTTAAGATGGATAAGGAAGGAATATTGAGATTTGAGAGTAGAATTTGGGTGCTGCCAGTACAAAAGATTAAGGAAGATATTTGAACGAGGCTCATAGTTCATGATATTCGATTCACCCTGGTAGTACCAAGATGTATCAAGATCTTAGACAACATTTCTGGTAGCCGAATTTGAAACGTGATGTTGCAGAATGTGTTGCCAAGTGTCTGACCTGTCAGAAAGTAAAAGTAGAACATCAGAGACCGAGTGGATTGCTACAACCGTTAGAGTTCCCAAAATGGAAATGGGAACATATTACAATGGACTTCGTGGTTGGCCTTCCGACGACTCAGAAAGGCTACGACGCAGTATGGGTTATCGTTGACCGATTGACGAAATCTGCTCACTTCCTTCCGATCAAAATAAGATTCAACTTAGATCACTTGGTGAGGCTATACGTAAAAGAGAATTTTTCAAGGCATGGAGTTTCGGTATCAATTGTTTCAGATAGGGATCCGCGCTTCACATCAAATTTCGGAAGCGTCTTCAGGAATGCATGGGTACGCAATTGCGAATGAGTACTGACTTACCACCCTCAAAGCAGACGGCAGAGCGAGAGAACGATTCAAACATGAGAGGATATGCTAAGAACCGGTGTGATGGACTTTAAAGGAAATTGGGATGATCACTCATCGTTAGTAGAGTTCGGCCATACAACAACAGATTACCACGCTTAGTATTGGTATGCCGCCACGGAAGCGTATATACTACAAAAGTGCGTAACTCCGCTTCATTGGGATGAAGTTGGTGAGGGACAATTGCTAGGGCCGTAATTGGTACAAGCAGACATCGAATAGTCAAAGTGATCCGAGTAACAACCGGTAGCGGCCAAGATCGATAGAAGAAATCTGCCGATCCACATCGTAAAAATATCTAGTTTGAATCGGTAGTTATGTTTTCTTGAAGGTCTCTCCCGGAAGGGAAGATCAGTTCGGAAGAAAGGGAAATTGAGCCCAAGATTCATTGGACCCTTTGAAGTCATCGAGAAGAATCGAGAAGTCATGATGAGGTAGCCTTACCTCCAAAGACTCGAGAATGTCCACAACGTCTTCCATGTTTCTGTGTTACGACCATACAAAGCCGATTACAAACATGTAATTGAATATGAACCCCTATATTTTGAGAAAGACTTATCTTACGAAGAAATTCTTGTCCAAATTATCGACCGAAAAGAACAAGTTCTCAGAAATAAAGTCATACCTTATGTTAAGGTAATTTGGAGGAACCACAACGCTGAAGAAGCTACGTGAGAACTCGAAGAGAATATGATGAAGAACTACCCTCATTTATTTACTTAGTTATGTGTAAGCGATTCTGGGGACAGAATCTTTGTAGGGGGGGGGAGAGAATGTAACGGGTCGAATTTATTGAGTCGTGATTCTGGGGACAGAATCCTTTTAAGGGTGGAAAGATGTGACGAACGAGATTTTTATTGAATTAAATAAATATTTTTTGATGATTTAATTATTGGATTAAATAATTATTTGATGCAATTGTGGTAGATTAATTTAATTATATGTGTTACATTTATTAAATTAATGGAGAATAATTATTATTCAAGTATGTAATTAATTGAGCTTATTGAATTAAATAAAATATTTAATTAAGCATGATGTTATTTTAATTAAATTAATTATTAATTAGAGAGTTAATAATTTGACATTATTAATTAATGAGAAAATTAAATATATGACTATGTGAATTTATTTAGAAGTCATTATATTTTATTTATATTAAATAAGATATATGAATTATTGTGCAAGTGGGTGTGACATGAATTAAACTATATGATAAAGCTTTATTAAATTAAATAATTTTTGAAATCTATTAATCTAGCCAAACAAGGCCCTATGGGGAGTTGGATGCGATTATTCACTCATTGGAGTAACTGACCATTATGCGCGTCTGTTGAATTCTTATAATACGTATTCTTCTTTTCATTCTTCATTATTGCCTAAGTCTAGAAAACAAGCCAGAGAGAATAGAAAACTTACAGAGAGAAAATAGAGAAGCTTGAGAGAAATTTGTAAGTGTGTAATCAACAGGTTGTTGTGAAAGGATCATCATTGATCACATCTTCTAAATTATACTCAGGATAATCTCCTCCTTCCCATTTCTACTTCACGTCTTTTAGTTTTCATGAAAATGGCTTTTAAAGTTTTGGTTTAACATCTGTAATTGGGTTAGGAGTAATGATTATGGGTTGTATGTGTGCTATGACATATCAAATCGTGTTTAATTATATATATTATGTAAACCATATCATCAAATTCATGAAAATATGTCGTATATGATTTCTACAAAATTACAGAGTATGGGTTTTGGCCTTATGGCCTTATACGTGATATTTTATGTATTGATCGTATATTATCCCTAAATTTTACACTTGTATGTTGTTATGCATGTTGATACGAAGAGACCAACGTTTAAATAAACGGATTCGGTGTTATAACGAATCCGTAGTGACAATTTTCATGTTTAATTTTTAAAACCTTCAAGAACATCAAGAACAATGGAAGTAAATGTGTTGATTTTGCAAATTATGTGTTGTAACTTGTTAAAAATCATGCTAGATGGGTTAAGTAATGATTATATATGTATTACAATGATTGGGTAAGTCTAAATTCGTGTAAAAATAACTAATTGGAAGTTATGGCCATATTCATGTATAATTTTACCTGTGATTGATTTTTGGCCTAATTTGGCCTTGTTATGTTCATGAAATTAGAATCGCAGAAACCGCAAAAAATGAGCCTAGTAACCCCACACTTACGTGGCGTTACTAAACTAAATTACCCTACTTACGGTCAAAAAAAAAAAAAAATAAAAAAAAAAAAAAAAAAATAAATATTTGATGAAAATTATTATTAAAATATTTATAAAATAAATTAAATATTTTAATTGAGATATTTATGGAATAAAATAAATATTTGATGAAAATTATTAAAATATTTATAAAATAAATTAAATATTTTAATTAAGATATTTATGGAATAAAATAAATATTCGATGAAAATTATTATTAAAATATTTATAAAATAAATTAAATATTTTAATAGAGATATTTATGGAATACAATAAATATTCGATGAAAATTATTATTAAAATATTTATAAAATAAAGTAAATATTTTAATTGAGATATTTATTGAATAAAATAAATATTTGATGGAAATTATTATGAAATAATTTATTCGAGTGTAATAATAGTAAGAGAGTGAAAATAGTCTAATTTAATTAAGTAATTAAATTAGAAGGGTAATGATTTGTTAAATAAAGTGGAGTTTATATTAAATAATTAAGTGAAAATGTAACTAATGAATGTCGTGAATACATATGGTATGTGTGTAGGATTTGTGGTGAACGAAAGTAGTAATCGTTTAGCCTACGACGACGAGGCAAGTTTCTAACCCTACTTGTCATTATTGTTCAAGTTTATTATTTACCTCGAGTAAATTATCATTACTATTATTCAAGTTCAAATGTTATATTAAAGATTGATTATCTTTTCAAAGCATGATTCAGCTTATACAATAATTGTCCTATTGTATACTTCCTGAGATTATTATTCAATTTGAATATCATTATTATTGAACCTTATTAGACTAACGAACCCTTATTGATTCGACTAGTCCATAGTTGATGAGCGTTCTAAATTTCAGAACCCTTGATAAATTATCCAAACCAAACTTCCTTTGGTGCGGACTCGAATGTCAAACTGAGATGAACAACCCTGCAAAGGGATTTACTTATGTGTTAGCGTTAAGATATTGTGCACAGTATGGTACTAAGGGCTGATCCCCCTAAGTACGAGTAGAAAGGTCCATATTCTTATGACTGTTAATAGTTTCAAGTATAACCCTTGATAACCTAGGACATAGTTCAAGGTCTTATGACCCTCAGAATTATTTTGATTCTTGTTATTCATTCTTGATTCAAAAGTTGAGCTTTTATTCAGATGTCTTTGATTTACTCGCATGTTATTATACTGTTATTTCATTATTATACTTATGGGCAATAGTGCTCACTCTTGCATAATAATAACATTGCAGCTAAGAACGAAAGAACTGATGAACCTTCCACTAGTAAAGGCAAGGGCAAAGTTAGCAAGTGATGAAGACTTGTTGTTTATTTGATGATGTATTTTGTTTAAAACTTGATTTAATGATGTTGTTAAGACTTATTTGTTTATGATTCCGCACAGATGTTTAAGGTTAGTTTAACCTAGGATTGTATTATTATTATTCAGATGTTGTAACCCTTAAGAGGAAGATTTTTATTCTATCTATTTCATGGCTTGCATTTATTATGGGTAGATAGATAGATGATATTTTTACAGTGAACACCAAATCCCGTGGAATTGAAGTACCCGAATTTGGGGGTGTCACAGGGGGCGTCACAAAGCACACTTGGCTGGGTTCAGCTTCAAGATGTATTTGCGGAGCTGGTTAAATAACTTATTGAGATGGTTGGTATGGTCATTCTCCTTTCTAAATTTGATGATGATATCATCTATGTATACCTCTATCTCCTTATGCATCATTTTATGAAAAATGGCTATCATTGGTCTCTGATATGTGGCACCAGCATTGATAAGGCTAAAAGACAATCACCAATAGCAAAAGGTTCCCCACGGGGTGATAAAGGTTACTTTCTCCCTATCTTCTTCGGCAACCATGATTTGATGATATCTGGCGAAGCAGTCGACAAATGATTACATGTCATATTGCGTCATGTTGTCTATTAATATGTGGATGAAAGGTACTAGGAAGTCATCTTTAAGACAGGCTTTGTTCAAATCTCAGTAATCCACACATACTCGTACCTTCCCTCCGGGCTTAGGCATAGGAACTATATTGGACATCTATTCAGGGTAGGTTGATACCATGATAATGCCTGCTTTGAATTGCTTGACAATTTCTTCTTTGACCTTCAGGCTCCACTCAGGTTTCAGTCTCCTGAGTTTCTGTTTGACTGGTTTGAACCCTTCTTCAATGGTTAGTCGATGAATGACAATATCAGTAGATAAGTCGATCATGTCTTCATGTGACCATACAAACACATCCTTGAACTATGTTAGGAGGTCAATTAGGTCTTTTATTTGGTTTGGGGTGAAGGCATTGCTTATTTAGATTTCTTTAGGATTTTCTGATGTTCCAATATTAACAGTGGTGGTTTGATCGAGGTTTGGTTTGGATTTGTCTTCAACCCATTCCTTGATCTCCTCAAGCACCTCAGAGTCATCTATCTCTTCTTGATCAATCCCCATTAAGTCAAAGTCCAGTTCTATATCAAAGTTGTAGTCACTGCTGAGACTTGGCAATTCATCAGCAAGGCTTAACAAATCAAAACTTGGAGTCCTGAAATAAAATGGTTTCACTCAATATATAAAATTGTTTAATCATACAAAGCACTAGTAAAAGCATGACAAAAGTAACTGCTAGCACTATGCAACAAAAGTAAGCAGTAAATATTATCTACACTTCAAGGAAGATGGACTCTCTGCCCTTTTACCCTTTACGATTGATGCAAGGAGTGTTGCTCCAGTTGTCCAAGGTCAGGTCTTGTTGATAGTTATGATAAAGGGGTTGTTGCTATCTACCTCCTCTTTGATGATGACTAGAACTAAATTCACATTAGGGTCAGTGCTTTTCTTTGGAACATTCTCCTTAGCCCTGTTTATGCGAGGGATCATGGATTGATCTTCTGAATAGTCATCATCTGGGATATCATCGTTCATACCCTTAGTATGCGCCAGAAGATACATTCTTGCAAATCGGTCTTGCACTTCTTGTAGGAAATTTTCATTCCTTTCCTTGTTTTCCTTAATAGGAATCTAGATTTTACTCTCACTGACCGAATTAAACTTACGAATCAGCATACCTAACATAGAAGCAGGGATTTTCCTCGTTTGTTTCATGAATCCGGCATCCGTGAGATTTGGTAGCAAAATGGTGGATGCATGAATCGGCTGATGCTTGTGCGAGTTCTTGTGATTTGATCCATAGGAATAGCCTAATCCAGCCTTTCTTGTTTGACTAGGTATCTAATTTGGATTTCTGATTACTTGTTAACTTTTTCCTATCGGGACAGAAACCCAAGGATATCATTTCTTGACCAACAAACATTACTTCAGAAGAAATTCTTGGCTTTAAAGTTGGGACTCCAATAGGTCGATAGTGAGTGTTACTCACTTCGAAGGCTTAAAAATTGGCAGCCTCAACTCCCTAATTTAGGTTGATCAAAGGCATATCCCCTTGTACATAGATAGGATATTCTAGCTCGGCATTAATAGTTACCAGATTGCCATTGATGATTTACTTGACCTACTGATTAAGAGTGGATGGAACTGCTTCTGCCATATGGATCCACAGTCTTCCCAACAATAAATTGTATCATGTGGTGATGTTCAACACTTGGAAAGATATGTAGAAAGTATGTGGACCAATTTCTACTGGAAGTTCAATTTCTCCTACAGGTGTTATAGGGACAGATGTTCAGAGAAGATCCTCCATCTATTAACACACCTCCTATCACATATCCAAAGGATATAACTTATATATGCAATGATCAGTCCCTTCTGCAGGAATGTCATCATCAGTGAAAGATATCACATTACTGTTGAAAATGTGATCTATTAGGTGATGGAAATTTTTTGTATCCACTGCCTTTGGAAAATGAGCTTCTTCCAATACTTGAATTAAGATCTTGCGATGATCCTTCGAGGATAATACCAAATCTAAAATGGATATCTGTCGGGGTGTCTCTTTTAATCTTTGAACTACCATGGCTTCATTATGCCCAATTTTGCTGAGGATTTCTTCAATTTTCTCCTCGGGAACTTTATCCCTAGTTTTAGTGACTGGCTTTATTACTCGCTGAGGTAGATATAGCGGGTTTTCCTTTGATATAGTAGCGGTGTGATTTGATGTTGATCCCTCATTCTCCCCATAATTCCATGAGACTCTTTTTAAGTTGATTAAGGGATATTGTAGTATGAATGGCAACATCAGTGGTTTTGGTGCAGCCACTTTCATAGGATTCTATCCTCCTTGATCCCCCTTTCCTAGAACTGTCAGGGGTATTATAACTATGTCCTTCTCACAGGAAATGACTGCTACAACTTCCTTCAGACTCAATGTTAGGGGAGAAAATATTGATTCTTTATCAGGAAAGCCATTATGTTGAATTGATTTTAGTAGCTCGCCACTTTCAATCAAGTTTGGAATTAGATGACGAAATCCCCAACATTCTTATGTATCATGACTAAGAGTGTTGGAATGATATTGACATATTTTGGAAGATTTGAACTTCCTTGATCGAGGCTCCACTAGGGGGTAATAGTTATGTGACTCTTCCCTCGTTGATCAACATCTGGAGAATTTCTTCCATAGGCTGATTCAAGGAAGTGAACTTTCTTTTGAAGGCAAACTCTCTGTGAGCTTGGCATTTTTCTTCTCTGGAAACTTTGTTTGCCCAGGTTTCATGTTCATGAAACCGATAGTGATCCTTCCTTGCAATTAGAAGAATTTTGGGCGTAGAAGGATTTATTCTCCGCTGGCTAACTTGAGTTATCAACTGTCGCTTCACTTGGTGTTGATATACCATCAGTATTGCCAGTTGACCAATATGTTCCTTGATAGACTTCATTTCTCATTCTATCAGAAACTGACATTCCAAATACTCCCATTTGTTAAAGATATCTTTGCTTGTTTGGGGAGAGTCTCCTACATATTTGAGGTATTTGGAACGTTCTCCACTCCCCGCCTCATTATGTTGAGGCAAAGTGTTATCTTGAACATGTGGCTTCTCTGGAGGTGTTACCACAATCTCACCACTATATATCATATCTTGGATCTTGTTCTTGAGAGACCAAAATTCTTGGGTATCATGGACAGGAGCCCCAGAATGGTAAGCACATTTCTTGCTTGGGTCAAAATTCTTCCCACTTAGATTGGCTGGGGGAAGTAACTAAGAAATTTTCTTCTGGGTTGTTAGAAGCTTTAGTATATTCTCAAGTGAGTCCCCTAAGGGTGTAAATTTTCTTCGACGTCTAACCTCTCTGGCTTTTTGGAACAGAGGATTTGAAGGTTGTACAGATGTTTGGAAAGGGGAATAATTTTTCCGTTAAAGGGCAGGTTTTGATTGCCTCTCTGAGTTTGACCTTGGAGTATCAAGGATACATCTTCTTCCTTCTTCTTATGAACTCTCTGAGGATTATTCCCATAATTACTGACCTAAATATGCTCAGCCACGGCTTCCAAAGCATTAAGGTCTTTAATCTTTCAAGACTTCAATCCCATCTTAGCCATTTCTCCATGTTTAATCATTTCTGAGAATGGTTTTCCTATGCCTGCTAAGACTCTTTCATAGAATGGAGCTTCATGTATATCAATGAATGTCATTACCATCTCAGTTTCTGTCATTGATGGAATGACCTACGATGCTAGACATCTATAAGGACCGAGAATTTTATATGATTATATATTTAAAATTTTACGAATAATTTTTTTTTATCTTGAGCTTATAAGTGAATATATGTTATGAAATATAAAGTAAAAAAAATATTTAATTTATTTATTTTAATTTACCTAAGATAAATACTTAATCAAGTTGATTAAGGAAAGGTAAAATAGGCTTATGTTAAAAAAATAACATAGCTTGAGTATTAGACTTGAAAATAAAAAGATTTATAATCTTTAAGTGATTAATTAGTATAACTAAGAGCATTAACAACAGTTTTCCTAATCAACTCTTTATCCCCAATTTGAAGAATACATCAACAAATTATTATCCAACAGTTTTCTTATCTTTATTTAACTCTCTATTTTATTCCCTATATAGGATTTTACTTCCTAGTGTGAGAGAGTCAAAAGACCATTCTCTATATATACAAAATGACATTTCGCACCCTTATTTAAGTGGACAACTCATCAATCATACACATCTTAACATTTTTTTACTTCTTTATTTCAAATTATAAACTTAATATTGACTTATTTTTAAAAAAATCATTTCAAATGTATTCAAATTTAAAATTGATATAAATTTATTTAATTTATGTCAATATAATTATAAATATTTAAATTTAATTTTGAAATTTTATAATTTTCAAAATTTAAATGAATCATATTAAATTTAAATTTAAAAATATCACAAATTAACTTTTTAAAAGTTAATATTGATCTTATGTACATTTGTAACTATAATACATTCAATACTCACTCCATAAACTACTTCAAATTTAAAATAAAATAAAAAATTATTTAGAGTTGAATAAAATTGATAACTTATACTCTTTCTTTTATAAATTATAAGATTATTATTAATTTGATGTTTTGACTATTGGAACTTTTAAATTTTAACTTTTAAATTTCAAATTTTATTATTTAAGGAATCAATATAAGGAACATGTTGGGTACATAGTGAAAAAATTGAATCCCTGTTTTGTAGAATGATCTGATAACACTACAAAGTAAGGATAAAGATAAGAAAAATATTATGAATGATCTACTATAAAATGGATAAAGATGTATAATAACTCATCAAGCCGATTAAGGCTAATTGGATTAATGAATAATTGGCTTGATGAAATAGTGAAACAAAAAGGAATTAAGAATGTGGCAAGTAAAAATAATATATAAGGCAAACCATATTGAAAAAGCTTATTGAATGCAGCAAACCATATTATAAGGTTTTACTAAAACATGAGTTGAATAGCCTAATAATTGAATTTAATAATTATTTATCAATGATGATAAATAAGTTATGACTTATGTGAAAAGTGTATGTGTCTAAATAAATAAATATATTATAAATATGTATATGTATTTATTTATTAAAAAAAATAAATAAAAAAGCTTGTAACCTAATAATACATATTAGGTATGGTAATTAAATAACCTAAGGGTTGTAGTATTGAATAATATTAGTATATAAAATTTATACTAACCTAAGAGAATAATTTTATTATCTCAATTTATTATTTATTTTAAACCTAATTAAAGCAAGTCTAATTGGGTTATAAAATTAAATGGACATGAGTAATTATTTAAATTCCAAAAGAGTGAAGATAGAAACCATAAATAAATAGTTAGGGTAAGAAAAATTAAAAGTATTAGACTATGTTATTTCCATGGCCCAAACAATTAATTTGGAATCCAAAAGAATTACCTTGAAAGCATAAATCTTTGGCCCAATTGTTAAGGGACTTTTTGGACATTTGATTAATCAAATTTGGCATTAAAAATAAAGCAAAATCGGGCAAAATAAGTAGGGGTACCCGTCCATAAAGGAGAAATAGGGGATGAATTTAATCTTTTCCAAGCTCTTTATCTCTAAGTTACTTACAGAATCAACATAGGTGCCAAGCTCTAATTTGTCCGCATCAAGATTACATGAAATCTAAAGAGATAAGAGAGAGAAAAGTGTTGGGAGATAGTATATAGATATACACACTACTACAAAACAGTAAATAGATAACACAAAAAAAACGTTGTGGTTTCAATCAAAAAAACGTCGTGATTAAGGGTGTCATCTATTTGACACCCTTACACAACGTTTTTAAAACGTTGTAGTTAGGCACATTATACAACGTTTTTTAAGAAAAAAATTTTGTAGATTTGTTTTCCATAAATTAGCATATGCTTAAAAACGTTGTAGAAGGTATGACTCCACAACGTTTTTTGGCTAAAAATGTTGTAGTTTAATATATTAGACAACGTTTAGGCACATTTACACAACATTTATAATGTGTCATCTATTTAGACAAATTTATATAACGGTTTTAAAACATTATAGTGTGACTTAAAAATGTTGTAATACATGCATATAACATTTGTTTTTAAATATCGACCATAGAAAGCAACAACAGACAACGTTTAAACCAATTTATACAACGTTTAGAAGGTGTCATTTATTTATACAAATATACAACATTTTTAAAATGTTGTAGATAAAAAAAGAAAAAAAATGTAGTGGTTCACCTATATTACCAATGCACCTGCAATATGCTAATGCCATGATATATAGCTAAAAGGTCTAAATTTTCATTTAAATTTAAAGCCAAAATGTATCAACCATTCAAAATACATCCCAATAATACCATTCGTTTAGGGTTTCAAATTACTACATCCACAAAATATATACCAAACTATCCATACATGCATCTCAAATTCACTTTTCGATATAAATTACTACTATATTGAATTGTGAATTTAATTACATGCATCCACAAAATAAACCAAACTATCCCTAAAATTAAGCTACTACCTAAGCATGTGCAAAAAAGCCTAGTTCTTCCAAAATACGTACATTCATCTAACCGTGTACATATTCATCATTAACTCGAGGCTCTACATGTAGCTGCTCATATATGTTGCCCACTTATCCCGTACATATATGTGCTTGTGTGTACATTAATCCACATGCCTTATCCCGCTGAAATAAAAGAACAACAAATTTAGTATTCAACAAAGATACCAAATCACAAGGATACCAAATCTAACATGTTACTGATGTATGGCAAGATAACTGACCAATCACAGGAATGACTTAACATAATTCCTAACCAAATTTATATATCCAAATAAATGACCTGCTACTGATGTATGGCAAGATAACTGTAAAAAAAAGGATACCAAATCTGACCAATAACTGATGTATGGCAAGATAACTGTAAAACACAAGGATACCAAATTTGATCCCATAAATATTTAGTCACTTTCTACTGCTACTGCTACTGCTACTTTCTTATGATAACATTGTAACATTGTTATCATTAAAATACAAGGATACCTATGTTTTGGGCTGAATCCAACTGATTGTAACATTGTCATTAACGGCTATAAAATCTTTCTCATTTGGTTTTAGAAGTGAAATATTAGCACCTGAATAAGCTATAGACAAACTTCAATTAGAAAGTAACTCTTCCTTCACCTCTAGATTTCATTTTTTCAGATCTCACTACAACTAAACTTTAGATTGGGAGCTGATGTTGGATGGCTCTGCGTCCTGTGCTTATTTGTTCTTGTCAGTAAATGCCATTTAAATTATTTGGTGTTTGTGGTTTACATTATCGTCCTTATTAATTGTTAAAGCTTGAAATAAAACTGCTGACTGAAGGAAAGAAGCAAGCTGTCGTAGATGTTTTATTTAATTACTCAACATTTGTAATGGCATGTATTGGCAATCAGGTGCAGCCATCTGATTTGAGGATGCATCTAATGAAGGTTATCTAGATATTCTTACTCGATGTTTTATTTGTTAGCAAGGCTTGCAATTGTACAAGTTTTTTCTTTTCTTGCCATTTATTCTGTTAAAAAATCTATTTAAAGGGATATACCTAAATGAAATATGCAAGGTGATAGTAATGCCTGCGACAAATGGAAAATACTGTGTATTTCCATTTTGGAGTTAACTGTATATTTTGTTGTCTTAGATGATGGATATGATATGCAAAACTCTATCATAATAAGTCGAGGGCCCATTTCAATGGATTTTCCTTCTGGTTTGTTCATATACTAGGGGACTCATCACACACACACAAAAAAATAAAATAAAAGGTAGAGATAATAAAAGCAGTAACTTGTATAATGCTCAGTTAACTTTTATAATGCTCAGTTATGACTTTTAACATACTTCTTACCATCACCATACTGCTACTGGCAAGATGTATGGCAAGATACTGAAGTGTATAGAAAAACTGCTACCATCAAATTTCTTATGCTACTGGCAAGATAATCGCTATCGCTACATCGCTATCGCTATCACTATCGCATCGATGTACGATAAGATACTGAAGTTTTTAAAAAAAACTTTCTATTTGAGCAATAAAGCTGACAAAAAATAACTAACCTTGGCTACAAAGTCCAAACTACCATCCTTAACTATCTCCTTCATAAAACGCATCACAAAATACCCGCACTCCTTGTGTGTTGGTTGTACACGAGTTCCCTAAACACAATTAGTAATTATGTCATGATAAATCAATAAAAATAACAAATGTCCATAAGTAAACATCTTATGCTAATTACATATATATATACATATATAATCTAACATACCACCAAGATTCTCCATTGTGGTGATTTTCGTATTTGATTATTGCTTTGCCCATTGTAAGCTTTAATGGCACTTCATGAGCAAGAGGGTGACACATATAAAATCATGCACATAATTCCAGAGATGATTTATTAGAAGAAATTTTATTGTAAAACTTTCCAATTGAACTACATTAAAAACAAAGTAATTTTGAATAACATGTGTTCACCACTTGTTTCCACTCCTAATCGATTCTACCGTACTTGAGGGAATCCATGAAGTACACATTATTATTGTCCAGATTGACAATAGTCAACACCCAATGACATCTATACAAAAATCAGCCCCAAACACATTTTTATAGTTAAACCAACAAGTTTTTTAGAATCAGGAGTTTTAATAAAAAAAAGGTAAAGAACTTTACCATTCCAGATCGAACTAAATATAATAAGTACTAACCCGGAGTTGTAAGCTATCAGGAAATACGTGCTAGGTTGTGCTCTTGAAAACTGAGATGCTATGTAACGTGTTTTTTGAGAAATACTTCCACAACCTTTAGCACCAACCCGAGTAGGGTCCACAAAAGTAATCATCCTTAACATATTTGTCTTCTTCAACACATCATATAAGTACTTAATAATTGAAAACCGTTAACTCTGTTTTCTTTCACAGTACCAAATAAGATTTATTTAATTATACCTCATGTATATCACTATGCAAGTGACTGATATTTCTGATATGGTACCAAATTGTAGAATGTCTTCATACAAAATATGGGTTGGACGAGCAAACCAAAAAATTTCCTCCTCCATAAAATTTTTTATGGTGTTTCCCTTCAATTGGAGGGTATTTTTGGCATATCCACACAACACCTTTAATGAGCTTGGCATGGGGCGCAGGTTATTCGATTCAAAACTTGTCTTATCAAACTTTAAGCATTTTCCATGTTTCTAGATACAAACACAAGAATATATATTAATGAAATCAATAATATGTAAAACTTTTTGTTATCTTAATGAAATCATTAATGAAATTAATGAAATCAATGACATATACCTTTAATAGTGGTATCTTTTTGTTATCATTGTCTTTGTTCTCTCCATTGTCAACATCCTCCTTCTCATCAATCCAAATTTTAGTTTTTTTTACAGCGGAACAACTAGCTTTGTCTAAAAAATGTGCACCGTTAAGGGTGGGGGGAGTCAAGTAGTGACCTAGGGGAATTGTTTCACCTGGGGCTGTACACTTTCCATCCAGTTTTGTCTCTATTTGCATAATCTTCTGCATCCAAAAATCTCGCTCGTCCGCTACAAGTTTTATTGCCATAAGTTGCCCCTTATCTCGCTCTTCTTTAAGAAGTTTGTGGACAATTTGTTTAATACCCTGGCTCACATACTCGGTTTGGCGTCTTGGTAGGTGAAAGTAGGAACTTGGAGTCACATAACCTCCCACACCTCTAACTCGTCCAGCACGCTCTGAAGTCCCCAATGCGATTGTGAGAATATCATGGCTGCTGATCACGGTCAATGAACCTTCATGTACTATTTTCTTGAATTCATCCTAATGCATTAACAAATAATTCACATTAACAATAAAAACAATTACTGCCACAAAGAAAGAATTCAGAACATCAATTGATTTTCGTACTATTTCCTTTGCTTTCTCAGTTGTCTTCTCATCTGGAATATTCCCATGCTTATCTTTGCGGCCTTTCCTCCATAATGTTGCTCGATCTATGTCTCCTTCCGCCATTTTTTCCAGCTGTTTCATATAAACAAACAATAATTATCTTACAAAATTATTACTTACTAGTTCATCCTCCAATCCAGCATATTCTTTGCGTGATAAGCGATGATTATACTGATATTGTGCACGTATTGATTATTGTTTCTTATGTAATGCCTGCAAAATATGAAGGGAAAAGTGTTTATGTAATTTGAAAAGCAATGATTTATTTGCAATTAAAATGGAGGAAAATGTACCCTAAACTCTTCAGTAAACCTATGGGATACAAAGGCTCTCCAAACATCAGGTTCAATGAAAGGATATTCTTTAGGGGGGTCACATAAGACTTATGCTTCATTTTTGAAATGATAAACATAGGTATTGGTCAGTCTAGACTTGAACTCTCGCCATTTACATGCTGCTGATCTTAAAACCATTTTCCTGCTTTGAGGAGCTATCACAAACGCCATCTACGCACAAGCAGATCACACGATTAAAAATATCAATACATGTGACAATGAAGAAAAATAAAACTACATGGGGAATTTAATCAACTTCATATACCTCTACAGCTTCCAAAATCTTCTTTTTTGTATCTAACTCCACAGCTTTCAATTTTTTAATGTCAATTCAGACCTTCGTGTGTACTAATACCCCAATGTAAGACTGCATTTCCTTTGCTGTCTTCCCATGAAGTGGCCCATTTTTATTAAACTCCACAACCTTTCTCACGCCTTGTACTTTTCACTTCATTATTCGTTGCATTGTGTTAATGCCTCATTTTCTTTTTGTGGTACTGGAGATTGTCTCAACTTCAGATTTTAGACTGTTTTGAGTCTCTAAAGCAGCTTGTTGCGTCTGTCTAGCCCTGGAAAGTTGGTTCTTTGCATATTTTGAACTAGCTTTCTTCTTTTGAGGGGAGGAAATAGCTTTCTTGGTTGAAGGGGAGGAAATAGCTTTCTTCTGTTGAGGGGAGGTAATAGGTTTCTTGGTTGAAGGGGAGGAAATAGCTTTTATCTATTGAGGGGAGGAAATAGCTTTCTTGGTTAAAGGGGATGAACTAGCTTTCTTCTTTTGAGGGGCTTGAATAGCTTTCTTCTTTGAAGGGGATGAAATAGCTTTCTTCTTTTGAGGGGATGACATAACTTTCTTCTTTTGAGGGGATGACATAACTGTCTTCTTTATTCTGCATAAAAATAAACATTTAGTTAGAAAATAAACATTGAGTTAGAAGAATATTCTGGAAAATAATTTAGTTTATAGAGTTATAAATACAACTATTGGAACATAAACACATCGTAACTGCTAGAAAAGTAACATTTTAAACTGCTAAAATGTAACATTTTAAACTGCAGGAAATTTACACTACTGGAAAAATATAAATACATGTGAAAAGTAACATCTTGCTAGCAAATAAACATTGAGTTATAAATATAACTGTTGGAACATAAACACATCGTAACTGCTGGAAAAGTAACATTTTAAACTGCTAAAATGTAAAATTTTAAACTGTAGGAAATTTACATGACTGGAAAATATAAATACATGTGCAAAGTAACATCTTGCTAGCAAATAAACATTGAGTTATAAATACAACTGTTGGAACATAAACACATCGTAACTACTGGAAAATTAACATTTTCAACTGCTAAAATGTAACATTTTAAACTTCTGGAAATTTAAACTGCTGGAAAATATAAGTACAACTGCTGGAAATATAGCTATTGGAAAATAATTCAGTTCATAAATACAACTGCTGGAAGTTAAACATTCAGTTCATTGAGTTCTATTAATTGCCACAAGAGTTCCTATTCCTTATCAATCCAAATATCCTCATAGTCAGCTCTCATGTATTATGAGCTGTTCTCGTGAAAAACATCATCAAATGTATCAACTGCAGGCATACCCCTTGTAAAGGGTTCGTGGTCAATTACAATGTCCCCTAGCTCATCATCACTGGCATAATCATTATAATCCCTATTTGGGGTTGATAATACAACTAACCACATAGAATCTAAAGGATCTTCAATATAAAAGACTTGTTTGACTAGGTTAGCCATAACAAATTGATCATTTCTAAAACCTATCCTACCAACATTGGCCAACGTAAATCCAAGTTCATCTACTTTAATGCCATTATTGTTCTCAACCCAATCGCACTTAAACATAGGTACTCTAAACTTATGATAATCTAGATCCCATATTTCCTGAATGACCCCATAGAAACTCATGTCTCCCACAATAGGATTTTTATCCTTTGCACTAGAAAGCTGCATTGTATTTGCTACTAGGTGCACTCCATTATTTTGAACAGCTCGCACATCATCACGTGACTTGGTGTTAAAGTGCAGTCCATTGATAATGTAGCTTTTATACTTTAGTCCTTCCATACGCGGGCCATCCGAAAGCCACCGCAAAGTCTCCGTTATGTCATTGGATGCTTGGGTAAGTTCATGTGAAACCTGAATCCAAAATAATATAAATCAAGAAACAAACAAGAGTAACCATCAAACATTTACAAAGATAAACACAATTTTACCCTTTTACGAAACCAATCAATGAATGTGCGATTGTGCTTATCTTGTAGCCACTTTGTTATTTTTTTGAATCTCGGATAAGTTTCTTTCAAATGTATCATATGTTCACTACATGAAATAGAAGACAATCAGATTTTAGTCGTTGAATTATAAGATAAAATTCTTCTATCTTATATAGAAAAACATTTAAATTACCTGATATATGGTTTAACTTCATCCGTGTTTTCTAATACACAACGATGTGCTTGGTGTAACATGTCACGCTCCGTAGATTCTACGGTAGCAGCAGATAAGGGTTGTGTACAACCCATATTTCGCCTCGATGGGATCCAAATAGTACTAACGTCAAATAAATATTCCTCGCAAAACTCTAAAGCTTCTTCACCACTATAACATTCAGCCATGCAACCTTCAGGTCGATTACGATTACGTACATACCCTTTTAATACTTTCATTAATCTTTCAAATGGATACATCCATCTAAAGTAAAATGTCCCACATAATCGAGCTTCTCTAACAAGATGCACCACGACATGAATCATGATATCAAAGAATGATGGTGGAAAATACTTCTCAAGCAAACACAAGGTTACCACTACATCAGCTTGCATTTTATCTAGTTTTGAAATGTCGATGACTTTATCGCATATCTCATTAAAGAAAAAACACAATCTGATTATTACATACCTCACAGGTCTTTCCATCACCGAACGTAAGGCAACAGGGAGCAATTGTTGCATTAAGGTATGACAGTCATGAGACTTAAGCCCATAGAGTTTTAGGTCTTGCAATGATACAAGACTTTTTATATTAGAAGCGTAACCTTTTGGGACTTTCATGTCATACAAAGAATTACATACAACTCTTTTCTCTGCCCTCGATAGATTCCAAGTACTTGGAGGCAAACGTGTCATTTTTCCCCCAAAATCTAGTCGCAAATAAGTCTTAACCCCCATTTCTAAGAGGTCTAATCGAGCTCCAACCCCATCTTTGTTTTTCCCCGGTATCTCCAATAATGTACCAATAATGCTATTGTATACATTTTTCTCAATATGAATAACATCAAGACAATGTCTAATATGAAGAAACTTCCAATACTCTAGTTCAAAGAAGATTGACTTCCTCTTCCAATAAGGCCCGTTATCCTTGTCATCAACAGTATGAGTCAAACCATCAATCTTTCTAAATACTTTATCTCCCGTTAGTGACACAGGAGGTGGTCTAAATTCTTGTTCTCCATTAAATGTTACTCGCTACTTCCGAAATGAATGATCTTGAGGCAAGAATCTTCGGTGGCCAATGTAACAAACTTTATTACCATGTGTCAACCTATGGCTAGGAGTATCCTCGCCACATATAGGACATGTTTTATAACCTTTTACAACACATCCAGATAAGTTCCCATAGGCAGGAAAGTCATTAATAGTCAACATTAATTAGGCTTTGAGCATGAAGTATTCTCCTCTAAATGCATCATACACCCCTGGAACCCCCTTCCATAAACATTTCAAATCATCAATCAATGGTTCCAAGTAGACATCTATATTATTACTGGCTTGTTTAGGACCCGAGATCAACAAAGTTAACTCATGAACTTTCTTTTCATACATAACCAAGGCGGAAGATTATAATAAATAATCATTATAATAGGCCAACAACTGTATCTACTACTAAGAGAACCATGAGGATTGATCCCATCAGCTGAAAGAGCAAGTCTAAGGTTTCTAGGGTATTTACAACTCCGACCACTTATCATCAACTAGCTTCCAAGATGCTGAATCTGATGGATGACGCATATGATCGTCGCTCATTTTATTATTAGCATGCCAAGACAAACTATCTGATGTCCTGCTAGATTTAAACATATGTTTAAACCTCAGGATAGGAGAAAAGTACCACAACACCTTCGCAGGCACCCCTTCTCTTACATGCTCATTCTTATCCATCTTCCACCTTGAGAAAGAACATTTTGGGCAATTAGTTACCTGGTCAAATTCCTTTCTATACAAGATGCAGTGATTAGGGCAAGCATGTATTTTCTCATAATCCATTCCTAAGGCATGTAAAGTCTTCTTTACCTTGTACAAGGAGTAAGGTAATGGTTACCTTCTGAAACAAGTTCAGTTAGAAAAATCAAGTGCTCTGTGAAACCAACATCACTCAACCCATGCTTTGCTTTCAAATTGTAGAGTCTAACAAGTGCAACTAACTTACTAAATTTACAACCAGGGTACAAGGGTTCATCTCCATCCCTAATCACATTAAGAAACTCACACAGATCATTTGAGAAATCCCCAAAACCATTATCTTCCATATCTACAGTTTCAAAGACATAGCCTTGTTCAGTAGTGCCTACAAAAGGTTCATTTGCATCTGCATCTAACATATTAGGTTCTCCATACCATATCCAAGTTTGATAACAAGTATCAACACCATTAAAATACAAGTGATCCCGTATAATTCTGGCACCAAATTTTTAAATGTTTCCACATTTTACCCAAGGGCAATGAATAAGATTCACATTTCTCGCATTGTCTACCGCAAACCTCAAGAATTTATCAACGCCTAGTTCATACTCTCGTGACCTTCTATCAGCACACATCCATGACTTATCCATCTTAAAAAAAACAAAACATGTCATCTAGAGTCCAACATTAAATATAAAACACTAAATAAGCACTCAGTTAATTATCAATTGGCTAGACTAGATAAAAGAAATGTTATTATTTCACCCAATGAATAAGATGCAAATTACATTGGAATTTGTGTCCACTTTGATATCAGTAGCAACCACATAAGAGAAAACAGAGGCAAATGCTAGTTAGAAAACCTAAAACTAATGATTATACTAGCGCATAAATCTACAATTTTGGATTCCAAAAGAAAAACCTCCATTGAAGAACAACATTTATAGACAAATTATTTCTCCAGCATTTTTCTTGAATTATAGTTTATAATTCAAACCGAGAAAACCGATAACGGTTAAAGAAAAGGATATAAAGAAAGATGAAGAAGAATGAAAATTTTAGACAGTGCATTAAAACTCATCAACTTCAATGTCCACAAGACTACAGCACCTATGGAATTTTTGAAGAGAACCCGATATTAAACTTCAGAGCTAAAAATACAGTTAACAAATCAGACCCTAGACCATAACTATGTCAAAAGTGAAAAGATACATAAAGCATCATTATCAACTAAACACTATAATACCAAATTACCAACTATAGTAAACTAGAAAAATCTTAAACTATAAGTAAACATTCTCACTAAGAACACAAGGATGATGACATATAAAAACATATACAAGACCACCGCATACCTAGTACACGAGAAATAAATAACATTAACATTACAGTTGTTATGCTTCCAAAATGACTACCAAACTGTGTTCAAACTAAAAACTACAGAGAAACTCTAATTGCACTGAATAGAAAAACAGTACGAGGGAATCGAACTAGAATGTTAATTATGAACATTTAAATCAGACTAATATTGTAATAGTCTATCAATTTTAAAGAAAATCTACACAAGTAAATAAATACATCGGCAAAAATAGTCTTTACTTCTTAGAGTCTGCCTGTCCCTTAGGAAAAGTTCGAAACAGTTGAAACTAAGATTTTCATCACATAACCTATATGCATAGGTTATATCACAAGTTGAATCCAGTTAAAATATAATCCCTTTGTTCCACAAAGGGTCTTGTTTACAAAAATAAAATTTGTTCCACGATAGGAGTCCACTTTTTATTGATGATAGTAAATAATGACATAATGTCCTCATTTTAATCACACAATTTCACAATCATTCCATAACTAGTAAATTAAACACTCATTATATAACTAGTACAATTAAGAATTTACATAACATAAATATTTAATTAATGAAACCAAACTTCTCCTGAACACATTTACTAACGCTACTAATTACTAAATAAACAGATAAATAGAAAGATATATACGACAAGTAAATAAACAGATCTTAAATAAGAAAACTAAGAACTCACAACTCCGGTGGGAGAGTAGGTGGTGATTGTGAACTTGTCGTCACTCTGGTAATCCTTGTATAGAATATCTAGCACACCAAAAAGAATTACAGTATTCAGAAACCCCTTAACTCACTCTTTGTGAGAAAAACATTAGAACATACTTAAGAAGGAAAAACAAAGGATTTTCAAATGAAAATGAAGATTATCATTATGCTTTATGTAATAATACAGATTTAATTAGTCTTCAATAACACTTAGAAGCTCCAAATTTGCTCCAAATTTGCTCCAAATATCGTAAAATTTCTAATTAAAACCTATATTTTAGGGAAAATTAACAAGTGAGAAATTAAAACCTAATTTTTAGTGGAGGAGACAGAGAAACCACCACTACATCCACCACTATGCTACCACTATGAAAGCAGAAATACCATTATAACAAAACAAATGGAGCACCTCAAACACGTTTATATACATAAAGACTGTAAATGGGTTGAAAATAATCATATGCAAGAACAAATCCAAAGAGATGAAGAACTTACGATGAAACCCTAGCCCCAAAATAGCTTATCTTCAAACACCCAATTAATGATCTTCAGATTTCATCCTCAGAGAGAAGGAACGAAAAGAGGAAACTGAAGAAAAGGAACGAAAAACTGAAAGCGAGAGAAGGAAATCGAAGAGAGGGAACGAAAGTGACGAGCACGGAGAGAAAAAGAACCAAACTGATGAGCACGGAGAGAAAAAGAACCAAACTGACGAGCCTTGGTGTAACACCCCAGTCCCACATCGAAAGATAGGGGAAAAATTTGTCTGCTTATAAGGAAATAAGTTACTACCAATAGTACCTTCAAGTCATGACCTTTTGGGTGAGCCTGTGGGAGGCTAAGTTGACCCAAGAAGGTACTATTGGGCCAGTAGTTTGAGACCTTATTTTGATGGATTTGATTCGATTCGGATTTGGGATTTGACCCAAGATTTATTCCGGACTCGGAATTTGACCCGGGTTGTTACACTTGGAGAGAAAAAGAGTATATGTCTTTCAATTTTAAGTGTTCACTTGAGCTCCATGTTTTTTAGATAGAGAACGTTTTTATAAAAAAAATATTATCTAGTTAAAACAAAAAATTTCCTTTTAAATAGATAACATTTTTTCATAGATATCTATAACGTTTTGTTAAAAAACGTTGTGGAAAAAAATACCACAACATTTTTTATAAAAAGGTTGTGGTTTAAGTGTTATTTATTTACTACTTTGTACTAGTGACAAGTTATATGTATATAATTTTTACCTAACAAATTAAAACTCATTTCATTCTTTTTCATCTTTTATTTCTCTCACTTCCAAACTAGCAAAACAAAAGAAAGAGAGAGGCAAGAGAGGGAGAGGGTCAGGGCTTAGAGAGAGAAAGAGAGGAGAGTTTTTATTTTTGTTGCACCCAAGTTCATCTTATAGGAAGAAAGCTACAAGATCTAGGTAAAATTTAAACTAATTTCTTCCTTTTATTTTGGTTTGAGTTTTATAAAACAAAGTTTTATGTTCTTTAACTCAAAAACCTTATATCTACATCTTTTTATAGTGTTTTATGTTGGATCTAGTCATTTTGAGTGTCAAAAGTTTTATCAGAAGGAAGAAAATGAAACTATGTTCTTAAATGTGAAAAACTCTTGCTTTTCTTCACTTTGATCATCAATAACTTTATATCTACACCTCCTATTTGTGATTCGTCAAAAGGGGGAGCTAGATGTGGAAGTTAACTAGTATAACCAAGTGGTAGCACTTAAAAATAATAATTTTACAAGCCTTGGAAGCTATTTTGGTAAAAATAGTCTAAATTTTTTAAAAGGGGTATAGAACAGTTTGTGTCCAGCTACTACCAGGGGCATTTTTGTCCATTAAATTTGCTTTAAAAATTCTGGAAAATTTTGGTAGGATAGTATGATAAGTTATCCAGATCCAGTTCAAAGATGGAAATTTTTGGATGTGTAGAATGAGAGTTATGAATTTTACAAGAAATGACTATTTTAAAAAAGAACTGAAATACTTTTTGAGTGTAACTCCAAAAATTGTGAAATATTTACTGGAGGTAGAGTATCATGGAAGGAGTATACCCGAAAATTTTCCAAATTTTTGGACAAATATTTGATTTATGAAAAATGTTGCAAGATTCGGCTATTTGGTCATTTTAAAAATAGTAAATGAAATCCAAAAATTCCATAAACATTATATGTTCATCATGATACCATATACTCATATCTTATAGAAAATAAATATTTTTTGATTTGATTTGGTATTTTTTATGTAAATGATTGTGTTATGAATAAATGGGTAAAATAAGTTATGTGATATCATAAATGGCAAAATATAATTTTATGACTTAGAAACCCAAAAAATGTGGTATATTCTGATTTATTGAGGGTATTTTGGTAATTTTTGATGAGATGTTATACTTATGGCATTTTAGGGTTGTTAAATAAAGTAATTAGTAAAGGTTAAACAATTAGAATAAATTGTTTATTAGTATAATAAATTATTAAAATATTATTAAGAGATTAATAATACTAGATTGAGATATTATTAAGTAATTAATAATATTTAGAATAAATTGGACTTAAAATATTATTAAATGATTAATAATATTAGATAATGATTTAAAATATTATTAAATAATTAATAATATTAGATTAAATTTATTAATAATATTAGATAATGATTTAAAATATTATTAAATGAGTAATAATATTAGATTAAATTAAAATTAAAATATTATTAAATAATTAATAATATTATATTAAAATATTATTAAATGATTACGAATGTTAAATGCGTGAATAAAATATTATTAAATGATTAATAATATTATGAGTTGAGTAAGATGCTATTAAATGATTAATAATACTTGTGAAAGAATAAAATAATATAAAGTGGTTAATAATATTGAAAAGGGAATAAAATATTATTAAATTATTAATAATGTTAAGAAATGATGAAATACTATTTGATTATATGATAATAATATTATCAATGGATGATAATATTACTAATGAGTTAAGGTATTATTATGTGAGTGTATGTTTAGATAAATTATTATGAAATAATAGTTAAGGTATGTGATGCTAATTGAGTGATCGATCTTATTAATGATAGGTCTTTCAAAAGAAGTTAAATTAAATTGCATAGCAGTAGTTAACCAATCAAGCAAGTTTTTTTAATTCAACTTGAGTTGTTATTTTTCAAAGCATGATTAGTGGATAATTATTGTTGATTATTCACATCCATAAAGATTATTGTTATTCGCACATAGCGCAATTGATTTCATATTTTATTATTTGAAATATGAAATAAATCTAAAGTTCTTTTATTCATGAATTATTTATGAACCATGTCTCAGCTAATTGTTTTGGCTAGACTAACAATTGATGAATCGTTCTATTATTTGAACTAAGTTATCATTGAAAGATTTATGCCCTTTATTTTAGCTAGATCAATATTACTATTATATGTTGAAATCATAGCATTTCTTTAAAATCAATCCAAACCATATTGTTGTGGTACGGACTCATGATGTAAGACTGAGATGAAAAACCCTTATAAAAAGGGGAACTTTATTGTCGGGCATCCGACCCTTACGCTATTATTGAGTATTATGCATAATCACGGGTACAATGAGGTTGATCCCTTTACGTACTTGCAGAAGGGTGTGATTTAATCTTTACGGTTAACTTATACTCTTGAGGTATTCAATCAGTAAATGAATTGATAATTCCTCTAATAGTTCTTGATCCATTTGTGATCACTCGGCCTGAAATTTTGGAATATCCCACACTATTGAATATTATTACAGCATTGTTAATTTTTCATAATAAAATTGATATTGTTGAATCCTTGAAAGAATTTAACATATTTCATTTTTGATATGTTATTCAACATGGAATATAAGAAAATTCTTAATATTGAAAATGATTTATTATTCAGCTACCTCGAACTCTTTTGAATATTGTTGACATTCTAGAAAGCTAGAATCTTCTATATCCTTTGTTGAACGCTTTAACTTGTGGAACAAACTAGTTGCTCACCCTTGCTTTAAAAAAAATATTTCAGCTAAAACCAAGGTAGTCGATGTAAGACCCCAACTTATTATTAATGAAATTTAATTTTCTCTATTTATTATTTTGAAATAGTAAGGGTTGATTTGATTAATGTGGATAGTTATGGGTAAAATACGCAAATATTTCAAAATAAGCAAGTGGTTATAAAATATTCATTGTTATTTGGGAATATTCGTTTTGGTCGTGGAATATTCTTTTGCCGTGGGAATATTAAATGCAATGAGTAGTGATTTTTGTGGGCCCCATAACTAAAAGCGATTGGATGAAGAAAAGCGACAAATATAAGTTGTTTAAAAATAACTTGGCGAAGTTATTCACAATTAATCTTGTTAAAATACTCGGTGGTTAACACACAAGATGACACCAGTATTGCACCAATTATTGATTCTTACGTAAAGAAGACACTACTCAATAATGGTTCTGATAATTCTTATTCAAATATTTTATTTTATTGATTTAATAATTCTTTGCGTTGATATTTTATATTCTTTGTTGTTTCAATAATAATTGTCATTACGATATTTTCATTATCGAAGAAATAATTCATATTATCTGAATAATATTATTTGATAATATTATTGGCAATGTCTAGAAAGTTACGCCTAAGGAGAGGTTTGGTCACCTAATTCAAGGCTGAGAAGGAAAAATTCTTATTGGAAAGCCCCCTATCCAGGAAGCGCCTAGTTATCGATATTGTAATTACATTATATTATTCGTGAATAATTAATTATTGATTTATATGATGAGGAAAATATTGATTGTATGTGGATATAGATTGAGAAAAGTTTTAATGTGACAATTGTTGAAAATTAAAATTTTATCTTTTACGATAAAATAATTCATTTAAATATATTATTATATTTTAATAATATAATAATGATGGTATTTTTTATGATGAATGTGGGATATATGAGTATATGTGGAGGAGGAGTATTTTGTTACCAAAAATATTTAAAGCATGTTTTATGTGTCGAACCCCATTTCTTCGATTTGAAATTTGATTATAGCACCGTAAAATCGCTTTGTTTGTGGATTTGGTCAATTTACATTTGGAATTTGGAAAAACTTTCTTCTCGTAAAGTTGTAGAGAATTGAATTTCCTATAAAAATTCATGAGTTTCAATTTTCCGACAAAAGGATATTTATTATGAATTATTGAAGTTCTGAAGCTCCGAAATAATTGATTTTTGGAAGTTTAAATTATTTTAAATTAGAAAAACGTTTTTTCTTACTTTTTCTAGAAGGTGGCATGTGCTTATTAAATTTGAAATCAGATTTTTTATATATATATATATATATATATATATATATATATATTTATATTTTATTAAATTTTCTACTTGGTGTATTAAGCATTTTCCTATAAATAGGGTGCTTAGGTTAGAATTGAAAATCACACGTAAATGAAGTTTTCTCTCTCTATATTATCGAGCGTATTCTTGTGAGTATTTTGAGTATACTTTGAGTCTTTATTGCTATCTGATTGCAAGTTCAAGTCATAACTTATATCAAGGTGTTTCAACTAGAAATACCATCTTTTCGAGGTAAGGGATATTATTTTAAAATGATATTATTTCTTCTAATATCATTATGCCGAAGTATTGATCTGAACTTTTTAATCAAATT
This sequence comes from Panax ginseng, assembly GCA_020205605.1. Lineage (NCBI taxonomy): Eukaryota > Viridiplantae > Streptophyta > Magnoliopsida > Apiales > Araliaceae > Panax > Panax ginseng. Next base: position 88,835,264 of record CM035144.1, read on the forward strand.
TGAAACTTTTAGTGTCGGGGTTACTATTCACGTATACGGCACTATTCACGTATACGGTACTATTCACGAATACGGCATTATTCATCGAAAAATGAAAATTTTCCTTTTCGTCCAAAATATCTATTCTGGATACTAGCTTTGATTGTATCCATATTTTGATCATTCTTGAATTTTACACCACTATGATTATTTATGAGATATTTTGGACATGAAATAATTTGAAATACTGAATCCTTAATATTTATTCTTTTGTTTCACTGGATTCGTTTTCTTTGAAATATTTTTCATCATCCTCAGTCCTAAATGATGATATTACTGAATATTTTTGGCCTGTAGTGCAAAGATGAATGATTTCTTGATGAATATCTTTGGCTCGTAGTGCAAAGATGAGCAGATTGTTTAGATGAACATGACCGGTCGATGAATATCTTTGGCACTGTGGTGCAAAGTTGAATATTTGATTCAAGATGAATATTGATTGATGTTCTGAGGATAAAATAATGATGATGGATCGTTAAATTCATAGATATTAGTAGATTTCACCTCTACATAAATTTTCTATGAATTAATATTTTCCATCGCAAATATTGATCTAAAACTTGTTGTTTAATGTATTCTCTCGATTTTTTCTCGTTGAAGACTAACGATAATTTGTTGTATATTATCTTAGTCATAATATTCTTTCTTGGGCTAATTGAGCTCACCTTTTTCCTTTTGTTCCATTTTTCTTCTCGGGAGGCGAGAAATATAGCGAGTATTTAGTCTGGGGTATGGAATGAAGGTTCTAGAGAGAGTTGTTTAGTAGTCTTCACCATTTTTGTAAAATAATGTATCAATAAATGTGATGAGGATTTATTTGAGTATAGATATTGTCTAGAAGATAATATTTGTATTCAAACTCACAGTTTTACTGTTGTAATAATAAAGTTGTAGTTGTTTCTGTACCATGTATTGACAACTCAGAATGGATGATGTATACCTATTTTGGGGGCGTCACAGTCGAAAGTTCCAAGAAGAGCAAAGGAAAAGAGAAGGCGACCGAGTAGGGTTGTTGGATAAATTCTAGATACACTCTACACGCAAGTGTACGTGGTCAACAAGTAATATAATGATGAATAAAGTATCGTTCCCACAGAGACTAGTATGAAATTTAATCTAACCATTACCAGTTTTATATTATTTCAATTTTATTAAACTATTTAAATTAGTGATTATAATTAATAAAAACTAGTAAACTAAATATCTAAACAAATCAACATAAATTATTAACCGTAATTTCAAGCAGATAATGGAGAATTAGGCTTAATTTCACTTTAAGTTTCACTCTGATTATCACACCGTTTTCCAATTTAATTTACTATCCCAATTTTTATTAATCAAGAACACTCAAGTAGAATTAGCCATCTCTCGATGCACTAACATCATATTAACTTAAATCAACAAATTGATAGAACTAAGCCAAACATCTTAATTAACTAATGCATTATATCTCTATGTGAATTAAAATCAAATAAGGTTTCAATTCCAAGTTCTTTATCGATTACATGCGATGTTAGGTATATCTCTATCCTAAACATTCATCAAGATTCCATCAAAGTGTAGAAATCAAGAACACATACTAAAGTGATTAGGTCTAGATTCATATATCATCTCTCGAGTCCATGCAAATCCACAAAGAATTGGTGATCAAGCAATTCATAAATTAAGTACAAATCACAATAGATAAATTGAATTGATAGTATTATTAAACTAAAATTAAGGCATAACAATCATTGTTCAACACTAAAGATCTATTGCAAGCCTAATAAAGAATTTAGTTCATTATAGACAAATTAAAAACTGAAATAAGTAAAGAATTCATCATCCCAATTATAAAATTCAAATTGAAAGGCTAAGAATAGTAGTACACCACCCTTATCCTCGCTCAAATCTGCAATCTTCATGATCTTGACCTTCCTTGCTCTCTCTAATGTCTTCTCTGAAATTAGGGCTCCAATTTTGCTAATTGAGTGATTAATTAATAAAGTCTCTATTATGATTAATATCTATTAGCATAAGTCATGTAAAACACTGATAAAAGATGACCAACACAGACCCAATCAATGCCAAAGTCCATCAGTCCAAGCTTCTACAGAGTTTATATCACAATAGGATAACTCTTTTCTGGCCGCGTACCCCATCCCCGGTGGGGGTTTTACTCTTGATATAGCCTGTCCTGGTGGGCTCTTGGAGTTTTACTTTTCACGTACACCCCCACCCCGGCGGGGGTTTTCTTCATTATAAGGCCCGCCCGGCGACGGGTCATTCTGCAGAAGTTGATTTTTTCTCTTCTTATGCCGCTTTCTCGCCACAACGCCACCATTACACCATCAATGACACGTAATGCAACCTAAACATAAAATAACACAAAAATAAGTAAAACTATACAGAATTAGACAGGATCAACATTGTTTAAATCCAAATCTGTAGCCGATTCGTAGGTATAAAACCCACTTATCAAACTCTCCCAAACTTAAACCATGCTAGTCCTCAAGAAAAATGATATGCAACGTAATGAAATGCAGCTACATGCCTACGAATCCAGCAGTAAGACAAAGATAAGTCTATTCACCCAGCCTTAGAGAAATCAAGTAAACACGATAGTATATCATATCAAGGCAAATCAGTAATTTCTCAAGCAATAATCAAATCTTAGACTGTTATCACTGATATAGTGTGTGTGTGCTCAGTAACCATGCTAACTGATATAAAATCAAATACGACTCATAATAGGTCTCTTTGAAGGAATCATACCGTGTAAACTCAAGAATTCCAAAAACAAGATGTATCCTACTAAAATTAAACAGTTACTAATTTTAAGGGTCAACATGAGGTACTTATGCTTTATTTATTCACATACGGGGGCTTTTTGCTCTTTTTCCTATTTTAATCACTTTTTTTATACTCATGGATGTGTAATGTCTTATTCCCTTAGGCTTTTCGATGCTACATTAAAGAGCTTTTGACCAATGACTCCTAAACCATTTAGGCTGTAGGGCGCTAGGTGTAAAGACATCCCCTCGGGCTTACTTACTCAAGTAACAAAGGCAACAAAACTAGACTAGCCATGATGTTTATTCATACTTTTTTATATATAGATAGCTTATATACCCCAAATTTTCCCTCAAACTTAGGTTTTTGACTAATCTTAGCCATCTCTGCCTATTCATGTTTTTCTTTCATTCAAACTAACATTATCCTTTAGAGTTCCATTATGTATCAAATTAGACTCAATTAGTCAACAAAGTTGTTCTTACTGTGCTAACCTTATTATATCAGTTTCTATGACAACCCGAGATCTCCTGTATAAAATAAATAAGAAATTTTGCGTATAATTTTTTTTTTAATAACGAGACTAAGTGTCTAGTAATGTGAACGATAAATGCGAATATATTTATTTCTTTAAAAATTAGAAATAATTTTGGAATAATCAATTACCACAAATTATATTGTTATGGTAATTAATTTCTGTAAGTAGAAATGTTTTATTAATTATTTTCCACGAAAACATGATTGGAAATAATATATGAATTGATAATTGGAATTATATAATAAATATTTTATTATATGATTTGTTCAGAATAATTAAGTTAACTATTTTAACTTGATTACTGATGTTGTGTAAGAAAGAGAAGTCAGATATGAGATCCAAACCCTGATTTGGATTATGATCAAGAGATGAGAATAGTAATATTATATTATTGATATAATGATTTTACGGTACCATAATTATGTCTTGTGTATATGCGTGCATGACAGAGATAATATTGAAAGCAATGATACCAATTAGGTCATAAAGCATATTACCGTGTTTGTGAAACCCTAATTATTAAAACTCGGTTATGAGATATGAATGAGTAGTGATTTGTGTATATGAAGTTATTGTGTATAAGAATGTTGTAATTAGAAGGAAACCCTAATTATCTTGTTATGACGTTGATAATTAGGACAAACCCTAATTATTATAACCCTAATCGGTTGAAGTTAGAGATCAGAATTGATCGTGTTAGAAACACACACGATAATTAGAGAACCCTAATGGTCAATTAAAAACCCTAATTGATGGTGTTAAGAAACCCTAATTTTAAAACCGTAATTTTTCAATCAAAAACCCTAATTTAAAATTATTGGGTTTAATTACGATGTTAATGTATAAATGTTTTAATTTACCAAAGGATGAAAAGTAATTGGTAAATGATAAGAATTACCATCTAGTGATTAAATACTACATTTAATTGCTATGTACAAAAATGTCGATTAAATTATATGTGAAATTACCAAAATACCCTTTTAGTGTATTATTAGTTATATTTTTTATGGAATTTTAAAATCTAAAGTGATAAACCCTAATGGTTATGGCCAATGTCTAAAATGCCCTTCATGGTAGACATGAGAAGTCTAAACTATCCTTGTGCATTATTAAAGGAAGAAATCAATTATTGGAGGGGAAATTACCATTTTGCCCTTTTGTCCACTTTAGTGCATTATTGGTGAAATAATTGTGTATCATTGCTACTAATCCACCAAATCCGGCCAACCACTCTATTATTGTCCTTTGAGCTCTATAATTATCAGCCATATCAGCATCCAAGGCAATCTAAGGGTCTATATATAGAGATTGAAGGAGAAATAATGAAAACACACTAATATTTTCTAAACTCTCTAGCTACACTCTCTCAACCTCTAGCCAACGAATTTGCCTTGCCCATAAGCTCATAATCAAAGCCCAACTATCACAAACCACAAATCAGAAGCATCAAGAAGCCAGAAATCAAAAATCAAGCTTGAAAAGGTAGGAAATCCTAAATTCTAGAAATCCTTCAATTCGATGTTAATTGATGCAATTGATTGTTTAAAGTTGTGTAATAGAGAGTCTATTAATGTTCTGGATTGTTAAATTCATGACCCATAACATCAAAGTGCTCAAAATCAAAGTTTTCAAACTTTGGAAAAAACCGAAAATATGGTCTGACAAGCCAATGTCAGCCCCCATAGATTCGTGTGTGTTTAGTGTTTTTGATGTTTAAAACTTGTAACATGTATCCTGATATGTGGTCTTTAGGATGAAAAAAGAATCAAAGCTAGAGCTATTATAGATCACAAGATACAAGCGGTCAAACATGATGATTAAACCGCTAAAAACCGCGAACCCGTAAATTCTTGAGCAGGTTGTCCGTGGTCTACTTTGACCAACGATTTCTGGTTAGATCTGATGTTGTTATGATGATGTTAAGTGTTATAGTTGTAGTGCTACATGTTGTATACATACTGGAATTGATAGATCACATAAAAGTTACACGATCATCAAGTTATAGAGGTCCAAAGGAGGTACCTCGAACTGTTCTTCACGAAGAACATCTCTGACAGCTACTTTGATGACTAATTTATCCCAGATATGATGTTGTTTAAACGTTATGATTGTTGTTAATTGTAGTCTGATATTTTCTTAACAAGAACCAATTTATAGATTGTCCAAATTCATTAAGAGGAAAAAGTTATTCACGGTCAAACATGCTCACTCGCTAACTGCCTTTTGAATTCGGGCTCAGTGAAGAACACCTATATGACGCTTCGTCACTATAGGGGCCTTTTAGCGACAGTTATTATTATTATTTTTAGGAAATTGATTTAAAATGAGAAAAATTAGATTTTAATTATTAAAAATACCAAATAAATTCTAAAAATTATTTTAAAGTCCTAGAAAAATAATATTTAATTATTTTGAGTATATTTCATAAATATTTAATATTTTTGGAATATAAAAGGTATTTATTTATTTAATTATAATATTAAATAAATGATTTAAAATAGTTTTAATTCATAAAAAATCATGAAAAATTATATTATGGTATAAGAAAATATTTTAAGTTATTTTCCATGACTTTTAATATTTTGTGATGAATTTCATTAATTAATTATATATTAATGATATTAAAGTTATTTATTGATTATATTAAATAATTAGTTTAAAATGATTTTAATATTTTAAAATTATTTTAAATGAAAATAAAGTATTTAAAGATATTTTGAGTTATAAAATATATCTTTTAATATTTAGAAGATAATTTCATTAATAATTATATATTAATGATATTTAGTTAATGATTTGTGATATTAAGTTTATTTAATATTTATATTAAATAAATAGTTTAAAATGGTTTTATTTATTTAAAAATCATTTAAAGAGGATATTAAGGATTTAAAAATATTTTAAGTTATAATTAATGACTTTTAATATTTGGATGAATAGTACATTAATATTTATATATTAATGGTGATTATTTAAAATGATTTTAATTGTTTTAAAAATCATTTAAGGGTAATATAAATGTTTTAAAAATAGTTTGAGTTATTATAAATAACTTTTATATTTTTGTAATGGCTTCATTAATAGTTTAATATTAATTAATTATTAATGATAATAGAATTATTTGATGTTTAAATCATTTAATTATGATTCCGATGTTTAAAAATGCATGATAAAATATCATAAAAGCTTTAAAATTATTTTAAGTCATTTAAAAATAAAATGACTGATGTTGAGATACAGAATAAGAGTCTTAGACTCAGTAATTACCCGATAAAGTTGTCGGTACGCCGACAAATGTCAGACCTTATAAAAGAAAGAAAAGGCTATTGTAAGAACATGGATGAGATATTTGAAAAATGTATAAAAATATTTCAAGTATAGAATATGAACTAAAAGTATGATCACCGCGATTATGTGATGACGATTGATTAGACTATGTCTTTCAATCGTAATAGTATAAAGATTCTTATGTGTTATGATATATTGTTCTAATCGAACAAATGATCTGATTATTAATAGGTTGTGATAAAGAGATAAAACCTAAGTTGAGATTTGTAATCAGCGAATCAGGCAAGTATCTTACTTTTGCATTTTCTTTATGCAATGGACATGAGTAAGAAGTTTCATAATTCTTTTCTATTCCTGTACAGATTATGTACGCTTTGATTATCAACATGTTAGCCCAGATATATATTCTGTTAAGTTGATTTCTAAATGGTTATACAAGTGTCCCCACTTGGATAATCATGGCAGTTATTCACATATTGATACACCTTTGTCAATTACCTGTATATATATATATGTTGAATTACATATTATTGTTGAGCAAGATTAAAAACCTTCGGGTTTGGAACCAGGCATGTATGAACATCCCTATATGGGAAGATTTTTGCGCCCGAGGCGGATAGAATAAAACGATGAATTTCGTTCAGAGTTATGTAGTATTGATCAATGCAGAGTACAACGAGGCTGATCACCCTCCGTACCCGTAAGCTAGAGCGGTTTGCGGATGAATTTCTGCTAAACCTTTTCAAAAATAAAAAAGAATGTTCATAGTATGTTTCTTAAACCCTATTCATGGGTGGAGCCTAATTTCAAGAAATTGAAAGAGAGTTGTTATGTGAATTTTTATCAAGATGATTACTTCACAACTTTCGATTCTTAGTAGAAGTGTATTGTAAAGAGAATACTTATATTCTTTCAACTTTTATATATATATAATTGCTATTACTTCTTTGGGCACTCAAATGCTCATCCTTGCTTAAATTAAATGTTTTCAGTTATGTATGAGCAACCTGAAGGTTCAGGCACGCATAAAGGGAAAGAAAAGCTGTTTGAATGAGAATTAGTATGAGTTAATGGTTATAGTTAGTAAGACAATGGAATCTATTGTCAGGTATTGTAAGGAATGTATTTGAAGGTCACGTACCTGGGGAAGTAAACTTTGATGTATGTAAATTAAGTTCGAATGTATTATTATTTAGTATTATTCAAATTTTAAAGAAATGGTATCGTGGAGAACCGAGTTCGGGTTGCAAGTACCCGGATTTGGGGTCGCCACAGGTTGGTATCAAAGCTGTAGGTTATAAACGTTAGGAATGCGAAACCTAGGTTATAACCTTAGTAGAATGGAGGACAAAAGTTAAGATAGACATTCAGTGAACCAAGAGACGAAGTACTCTAGTGAAGAATTATAGGATATGTTAGATAGATGATGAGTCGAGAAGATTCATCAAGTGGTACTAAATAAAATATTCCTTCATTTTATCGATGAATATATTTTATTTCGGTACTAATGTTGTCTCGTTTATTGTGGTCATAGGATGGATGACGAAAGTCAAGATAGTAATTCCTTGACCCAAGAGACTATAGACTCTAGTGAGGAGTACACAGATAGTGAGATGATAAGAGATTTGATAGTTAGGAACGACGACTTAAGGGTTAGAGCTGAGCAGGCGGAGGTACAGAATCGTACTCTCCAGATTTCGGAACAGCAGTACAAGAACGATGCTCACCGAACACAGATGGAGTTAGCAGAGTTACGAGGGAGATTGGAACAGAGGGAGATACAGATAGGACAGTTGAAGGTTGAGATAGAAGCCAAAGACACCAGGATATATACCTTAGAGCAGGCTTTAGACATAGCCTTCATACGATTCGATGCAGAGTGGATGGAGCTGCCTTTCGGCAAAGAGATAGGCGTTGATGAGAATTGAATAAATTTATCGTCAAACAAAATAAGAGACAACGTATATAAAACTCTTGATTGCTGTGTATATATACTATATGCTAATTAGGGTAACTTATGTATGTAGATGTCTGGTGGAAAAGATATGTGGAATAAGAAGGATCAGATCCATACCCCCGAGCTAATATCGAGGCCAACAACTGAAATAGAAGCTCAAAAGGAGAAAATGACAGATAGTGATTCAGACACTAAAGTTGAAGCTGCTCAAGCATCAACAGAGGTGCAGGATCTGGAGAACAAGGTTTCTTCACTGGAAAGGTTGTGGGAAATAAAAAAGTTGCTACGTCAGGCATTAATAGAAACAATGGAAGAACATGAGAAGCTTAAGATCCAAATTGATCAGATGAGAGCCTCAAGCAACACTTCGTGTGCAGCTCCGAGAGATAAGGGAAAAAGAAAGATAGGAGACTATGAATTAGAAAGACCCAGTAAGAAGAAAAGGAAAATAAAATGTTATGTTTGCAGACGTGAGGGACATACCTCTCATTATTGTCCTTATTTAGAACCAGGTTCGTGTTTTGTTTGTAGGAGGAAAGGCCATCAAGCGAAAAGATGTCCAAGAAAAAGCTTTAGGTTATGTTGAGTAGGTATGTTTAATATAATATGTGTGATAAGTATGTGTAATGAAATAATTTCAACCTTTGTGTTGGTTAAGTTTTTAAATCATGACTTTCGTAGTCACAAAGGGATAGCTGATGTTTAAAGCAATATGTGCTATGGTATGTTAAGTGCTATGAATATGAGTCTATGTTGGGTTAATGAAGTAAGTTGTTATAAAGATAGCAGATATTTATCTGAATATTGGTTAATATAGTAAACCAAGTTTCAAAATTTAATATTTTGGAATACATGATTATTTGAGTAGTAAATTTTGTGTTATATGTCGAACGTATACGATGAGGCTTAGAATGTAAGGAAATGAAGAATAATTTATGATTATGCCACCCTTCCTTCCTTTTACCCCCATTGTGCCCAGTTTAGATATCTCTGTCAAAATTTAGTCATAGTTGGGTTTGTTGTCATGTAGCTTAGCATACTGGCATACTGCGGGGGCTCGCAGTTAGTAGTAATCATTGATTGCTTATTGACTGAATGGAACATGTTTACCCCTCACAAATGCCCTATATGGCACCCTGTCCTAAACATTTGCATAGAATTATTTCACCAAGTTTACTATAGCTGGGTCAGGATCATCAGTGAGCATCTCCCAGCCCTGCTCATGTATTTGCCTCCTCATCTGCTTGTCGAAAGAATCCGGTGCCAAGCCCTGCTCAAGTGTTAGTGCTTTGGGCACTAAGTAGTCATACTTATCAGCGGCGTTTGCACTAATAAATTTTTGCTTGTCAAAAGGTTGCACCGATGGTGAAGAACCTAAACCCTCACCCCTTTGGCACTTCGATGGAGTTTTAGGTGCCATTTCACTGTACTTTTGTGTCTACTCCCCCAAACTGTTCTCTTGAGCAATACATCGAACCCTTGGTTTGCAACAACACCATAGAACCCAAATTCGATGACTACAATTCTAACTTGTGATGAAAACTAAAAGCAAGAGCTTACCCACTAATCTTCCTCCCAATTGAATGATATATTTGTAGTAGGTCATGCCAATTTGAAGTTTCCCCCCTTCCTTGTTGCTATCAAATTTGAACTTGGTGAAGCCCTAACCTTTTACTGACTGAAATTGAATGAAATTGGATGGAGATGTGGTGTGGAATTGGGGATTTAGGGTTTGTATTTATAGAGAGTGATAGTGGTAGTTGAATTCGTGGGTTAATGGGAGTGTTTAAGGTTGATCGTGGGTTAATGGAAGTGTTTAGGTTCGATTTCGTGGGGGAGGAAGTGACTGAAATCGATTTTAAAAGATTAGAAGTGGGAAAGACTCATTTGTGCAAAGATAAAAAATTTTGTTTTTGCACCTACTCGCCAAGGTGGGGGTGTTTGTACTAAAAAGGTTCGCCTGTATGGGGTCCTTTTCTGCACAATTTTGAATTTTAAGCTTCTTTTCCCCTTACACATGTTCAATGGCATCCTATATACCTAAAATTCATTAGAACCACAATTATGAGACAATGTCGTGGACTTTAAGCAAGAATGATGAATCTAACTAAAAACAATAACTAAATAACTATGAATTGCACAAAATTGAACTAAGCGATAATAAAATTACGAACTAAACTATAATTTGACGAAGATAAAATGAAAATACTGTAATGACATGAAAATTGGGTTGCCTCCCAATGAGCCCTTATTTTTTAGTCTTTTAGCCTGACTACTCCCTACATCTAGCCTGGATCAGTAGAGATTTTTTTGGCACGCTGTTTGTTTATCGCACAACACCAAGAATGCTCTATGGCATGCCCGTTCAACTGTGTTTTTTAGATTGACATTGACTTCATATCCTCGATCAGCGCCTTTAGACCGCCAACTTCTCTATAATCCTTGTGCTTGATATGTGTAGATGCCTCAATTGAATCACCCTCTTCATTCTTGGTAGTAGGAATTGGAATTTCCTTAAACACTTTCACTGTAACTACCTGATAGAACACTTTCATAATCAGTTCTTTGTTAGGTACGTCAATTAGTGTTCGTCCAGTCACAAAGAATGGCCATCCCAAGATGATAGGGATATTCTTATCTTCTTCAAAATCTAGCACCACAAATCAGTTGGAAAGATCAATGAGTCAACCTTCACCAACACATCTTCTACTATCCCAAGTGGATATGTTATTGATCTATCTGCAAGCTATAGACTGATGTTCATTGGCATTGCTTCCTTTAACCCCATCTTTTGGTAAATGGATAGTGGCATTAGATTTATACTCGCTCCTAGATCATATAGAGCTCTCCCCACATCATGATTGCCAATTGCACAAGGAATTGTAAAGCTCCCAGGATCTTTCAATTTAGGGGGAAGCTTTTTTTGCAGAATTGCACTGCATTCCTTAGTCAATGCCACTGTTTTGAATTTCTTGAGCCTGCATTTCTTTGAAAGTATTTCTTTCATAAACTTGACATAACGTGGCATTTACTCAAATGCTTTGGCGAATGGAATGTTGATGTGCAACTACTTGAATATGTCCATGAACCTTGAAAACTGATCCTTTAGCTTTTAACTTTCTAATCATTGGGGGAAAGGCATAGGTGGTGTGATTCCACTCTGTTCACCTTCCATTGGCTTGTCCAAGACTTTTTCCTTAGTTTTATATGCCGAGTTATTCTAGTCAACTTTAAAATCCTCATCTATACCTGATTTTATATCAATCTCAAAAACCAAGGCTTTACCACTCCTTAGTGTGACAGCATTACATTACTCGTGATTTCCCCTTGGATTCTTTTCTGTATCACTCGGTAACATTCCTTGAGGCTTGTTATTCAACGCTAACTCCAGCTATCCCATCTGAGTCTCTAAGTTCTTTATCACCGCCACTTGCATTTTCATATCTGCCTCATTACTCGATATGTATTTCAACAATAGCTCTTCCAAATCTGACTTTTTATCTTATTATGGAGTTGATTGTTGTTGTTGATTTTGGAACCCTGGGGATAAGATGATTGTGGAGCCTGCTAATTTTGATTATTACTCCACAAAAAGTTGGGATGATTCCTATTCACGAGGTTGTAGGCATTCTAATACTAATTCTTTAGAATTCTATTATGTCTGCCTACAAATTTAACCACTACAGAATTAATGGCACATTACTCGGTAGGATGTTCCCCGACACATAATTCACACACATAAGGAACCTGTTGAGTCTGTTCACCTGTAAGAGCATCCATCTTCTTTAATAAAGCTGAAATTTATGTCACTAACGTTGTCACCCCATCTATCTCTAACATCCCAGCTACCTTTAGTTGTGTCATTCTCGTTATGGGCCACTGGTAGTTGTTAGCCACCATCGTCTCTATCAGATCGTATGAGTACTCATAACTCTTAGCCATGAAAGCTCTACCAGACGCTACATCAATGTTAGTCCTGAGATTCCCATTCAGCCCATTGTAAAAAGTGTTCATCTGCAGTCATTTGGGTTGTCCATGATGTGGGCACTTCCTAAGTAGTTCCTTGTACCGCTCCCAAGCTTCGTATAAAGACTCCCCATACTGCTGCTGTGACGCCCCCAAAATAGGTCCACACGGCCCATTCTGAGTCACCAGATATCACACTACAGAAATCAAATACAAACTTCATTTATACAATTATTAAACTATCGTGCAAAGTACGACAACACATAAGTTGTTAGTTTTAATACAAATATATGTAACTCTCATGGTGCCTCGACCACAACACCTTACAATGGTACTTTACATAAAAGTACAGTCAATAATTATCTTAGAAATTAAAATCTTTTGATAATGCTCAAGGAAACCTTCGTACATGGGAGGCCATGAATCTAATTTATGATAGATATCATATGACTCGAGAATTATCCTTGGTTGACCCAATAGACCCCAAAGAAAAACGAGAAGATTACTATCATGTTCTTTCCAATGGTGAGTCTTCTCTTGACATATAATTATCTCCATTGTCTTCAATTGAGAATTATATTTCAATCAAAATCCAAGATTATATAGGTAGTGCTCATAGATATAATCAGCAAGTGCATGTGCACAACCCTGTCTTATGATATCACGAGGTTGTCTGTTATTAGACATCTTGTATGATAGTGGCAAAACGCCCTTCCAAAGTTGGGTTCACCTCACCCTATTCGGTTCACCAAAATCAACGGTTAAAATGACATATAAAATACGACACATTTATCTATAATTCTCAATAAAATTATTTTCATACTATTTTAGGGGAAACCTCAACATCTGTAGACCATCATTCTATTCCCTGTTATTTCTGGCTCAACCCAAATACTACACTCTTATTACCTGAAAGGAATTGTGAAGCAAAAGGGTGAGCACAACTAGCCAAAGAAAGAATATCATGACTAAAGATAATTAAATTATCAATAGCCTTCACAAGATAATAAATCGTAGATTTAGAACATATGGTAGATGATAAAACTTTTCAACCATAGTAGCAATGAATGAGTAATCCATTAGAAGAGTCAAATAGACCATAAAGTCTATTATCTTCTCAATGTTAAAAGTCCACCAACCATGTTTTATCCTCGTAACATCAATCAACAGTTCTCGCCCACAATTATTCATAATCATAATTGTGATTCTAAATTCCTCTTCGCACCTGGATTTAAGATAATTTTCATCACCTATCTTTACCGAAACATCAAAGATCATGGTTATACCAAATCACAGCCTGCTCATAATCATACTAATAAATTCATCTTTGCACTATGGGCCAAAGATATTCATTAACAGATTCATCTTTGTACCACGTGCCAAAGACATGCAATCGTATTTTTAGAAGAGTCAAGTAGAGCATGATATCTACTATCTTCTACGAATTAAAAGGTTATTATCAATATTTTATCGCTGAAACTCAGCTTAATAAATAATCCACATAATCGAATCATCCTTGTACTACGGCTAAGGATATTCATTAGTATCACGACCACGAATTATCCATGCACTACGGGCCAAGAATATTCGTATTTTCACCAATGGTCATGATTATATCAAATAATCCCTGGTCATAATCATACCAACAACTGTCCATCAATGAACTACGGGCTAATAAGGACTTTTACCACATCATTTGTAACATTACGGGTCATAATTGCACCGAATGATCCCTGATCATAATCATACCAATCAATAGTTCGTCTATGCAAGTAAGTCAAAGATGACTTTCATCACAATATAAGCATAAGGATGATAACAATGATACAAGCATTAATCAAATGACATCAAGAATAATTATTCAAGACTTTAAATTTATCCAGAGTTTAAAAATATCCAAATTGTCAGCATGATACTGCTTTATGGAGTAAAATTCAAGAATAATATCCATGTATCAAAACAATTTGGACAGAAAAGAAATAAAGTTTTCAAGTGAATAGTACCCCGTGAATTGTAACCCCGACATGAAAAGTGCCCCAAATATTCGAGTAAATAATACTAGAGTGAATATTAACTAGGTGAATAGTAACTCGTGAATAGTACTAGGGCACGAAAAGTGCCCCGAATACCCGAGTGAATAATATTTAAATGAATAATAATTGGGTGAATAGTAATTTATGAATAGTAACTCATAAATAGTACCCTAGCATGAAAAAAGCCCAAAATACCCGAGTGAATAATATTATAGTAAATAGTAACCGGGTGAATAGTAACCCATGAATAGTACCCCGGGTGAAAATATTGATATTTAATAAGAAAGTTCAGATCAATATTCGAATTAAACGATATTGGATGAAGCACAAAACTCAAGGATATTCCACTAATTTTAAGGATTATCGAAGCAATACTTACCATAGTAAGTTTATATTTAAAAATATGAAAAGAAATAACATACAAAAACTGCAAATGGATTTTCACCTGTTATAGGGTACGTAATCCGCGTAGATAGGTTATTCTGACATATTAAAGGATGAATATGAAAAATTGTATTCCTTATGAATATGAAAGAAATAATACCCCTTACGAATACAACAAATAATATCCCTTACCAAACGAAAAGAACATCCCTTACGAATAAAACAAATAATATCCCTTACCAAACAAAAATAACATCCCTTACGAATACAACAAATAATATCCCTTACAAATACAACAAATAATATCTCTTACGAATAAGAAATAACGTCCCTTACCTTAGTAGATGACTGGATACTGCAATAGTGAAGTAGCAGAATACTCTTCTTCTTTCTCTCTATAGTTTCTCTCTTTATAGCTTCTCTAGTGAATCTTAATGAATTGGTGAGAATGAAAGAAGAATTAAGCTTCTATTTATAGGAGAAATGACTAAATAGTAACTAATTCACGAATGGTCCAGATTGATTTACTATTAGAACGGACGGTCCATATTGATTACTATTAAAACCACAACCGACGATCCAGATTGAATTACTTTTAAACCCACCACCGGCGGTCCAGATTGATTACTTTTAAAACCACCACCGACAGTTCAGATTGATTTACTTTAAAAACCACCATCGACGGTCCAGATTGATTTACTATTAAAACCACCACCGACGATCTAGATTGATTTACTATTAAAACCACCATCAATGGTCCAGATTGATTTACTATTAAAACCACCACCAATGGTCCAGATTGATTTAACTAATTATACTTTAGTACCCCTAAAGTTTTCCAAGTTTGCATTATTCCCCTCTAACTTTTGTAATTCACTTATCTTCAATAAACACATTCTTAATACTTCAACAATTATTCATCATTATTATTATAACTTACAATATTGACAACCGGATCATTCCCAGGTAAGAGGGGGCTTTCCGATAAAGATTTCTCCTTATTGGCGTGCAATTAGGTGACCAAACCTCTTTCCTCGACAGAACTTTCTAGACATTTTCAATAATGTAAATAATCATATGAATAAATGTGTTTTCTCAATTATTGATTTAATAATATAAAATATTATGCAGATGTTACTGTGACAATAATTGAATCAAATAACGTGAGATACTATGCAACAATTATTATAGCAATAATTGAGTAAACTGAGTGGCTTCTTACGTAAGCATCAATAATCAATACCATGTGCTACTATGCAACCACACGTATTATTGTATTTTTACCACCGGTTATTTCAATAGTTAACGGTAAAACTTTCGCTGTTATTTTTATAAAAGATATTTTTGTCATTTTCTAACTCCGACAGTTATTCCATTGTGGGGTCCACCAATGATGGTGTCGTCGAACGAATATTCCCAAACGAAAGAATATTCCTCGACCAAACAAATATTCCACGACACAACGAATATTTTATATCAACTTGCTTACTTGCAAAATTTTTAAATATCACCCTTAACTTTAACCTTTTACTAATTTAACCATTTACTAAATAAAATAATAATTATTAGAAAATTGAATACTTTCATTTCATAAAATTCGGGGTCTCACAGCTGCTCAAACATAGTAATCTCGTTCCTCATCTTCGTAGTCTTCGCCGGTGAGAAAAATTTGGCCAAATATTTCTGAGAAAGGTCGTCCCAAGTTGTAATCGACCCTAGCAGTAATGAGTGTAACAAACTTTTTGCCTTTTCCCGCAGTGTGAACGGAAATAAGCGAAGTCTTACTGCATCATCCGACACCCCATTATATCTAAAAGTGTCGTAAATTTCCAGAAAGCTGACTAAGTGCTCATTCGGATCGTCGTTGGCTAATCCCCCAAACTGGACTGAGTTCTGTATCATTTGTATCGTCCCAGGCTTGATATCAAAATTATTCGCAGCTATCACAGGCCTGGTAATGCTCGACTGAAGCTTAGTCACTTTGGGAGTAACATAATCCCTCAGCGCTTTCTGATCTTCTGATACCATGGTTTCTTCCTTATCAAGATTCTCCTTAGTGTCCTTAATCCACTTACTGAGCCTTTGAAACCTTTTCTTGATATAGTCCTCGAAAGGAAGCAAGTCTAGCTTCTTAGACCGAGTTTGCATACACTAATTCAAAGAACCTGAAACAAGAAAGAATAAAACAAAAAGAAAAATTTGTTTAACTAAAACTGAACTAATTAAACTGATATTGAAAGTACTAAAATCAAAACTAGTCCCCGACAATGGTGCCAAAAACTTATTGGGTAAATTCTAGATAAGCTCTACTCGCAAGTGTACGTGGTCAACAAGTAATATAATAATGAATAGAGTATCGTTCCCACAGAGACTAGTATGAAATTTAATCTAACGATTACCAATTTTATAGTTTTTCAATTTTATTAAACTATTCAAATTAATGATTATAATTAATAAAAACTAGTAAACTAAAAATCTAAACAAATCAACACAAATTATTAACCATAATTTCAAGCAGATAATGGTGAATTAGGCTTACAATTTCACTTTATGTTTCACTTTGATTATCACATCATTTTCAAGTTTAATTTACTATCCCAGTTTATTAATCAAGAACACTCAAGTAGAATTAGCCATCTCTCGATGCACCAACACCATATTAACTTAAATCCATAAATTGATAGAATTAAGCCAAACACCCTAATTAACTAATGCACTATATCTCTATGTGAATTAAAATCAAATAAGGTTTAAATTCCAAGTTCTTTATGGATTACATGTGATGTTATGTATATCTCTATCCTAAACATTCATCAAGATTTCATCAAAGTGCAGAAATCAATAACACATGCAAATCCACAAAGAATTGGTGATCAAATAATTTATAAATTAAGTACAAATCACAATAGATAAACTGAATGGATAGTATTATTAAACTAAAATTAAGGTATGACAATCATTGTTCGACACTAAAGATCTATTGCAAGCCTAATAAAGAATTCAGTTCATCATAGACAAATTAAAAACCGAAATAAGTAAACAATTCATCATCCCAATTACAAAATTTGAATTAAAAGACTGAGAATAGTAGTACACCACCCTTATTCTCGCTTTAATCTGCAATCTTAGTGATCTTGACCTTCATTGCCCTCTCCAGTGTCTTCTCTAAAATTAGGGCTCCAATTTTGCTAATTGATTGATTAATTATTAAAGCCTCTGTTATGATTAATATCTGTCAGCATAAGTCGTGTAAAAGACTGATAAAAGACGACCAACACAAATCCAATCCATGATAAAGTCCATCAGTCCAAGTTTCTACAGAGTTTGCATCACACAATAGATAGCTCTTTTTTCCGTCAAGATACCCTCGCCCCAATGGGGTTTTACTTGATATAGTTTCATTTATTTGCTCTTGGATTTCTACTTTCCATGTACACCCCTGCCCCGGTGGGGGTTTTCTTCACTATAAGGCCCTCCCCGGCGAGGGGTCATTCTGCAGAAGTTGATTTTTGCTCTTTTTATGCCGCTTTCTTGCCACAACGCCACCATTACACCATCAATGACACTTAATGCAACCTAAACATAAAACAACACAAAAACAAGTAAAACTATATAGAATTAAACAGGATCAACATTGCTTAAGTCCAAATCAGTAGTCAATTTGTAGGTATAAAACTCACTCATCAAGGGTCTTTGAAGTACTATTTAATTATGTTAACTTATGTAATTAATTATGTAAACCTTTTTTTATCTAAGGGTATTTATTTAAGTTAAGGTTAGATAAACTTGGGATAATGTTATGTTTGTATTAAGAAATGGTATGAATGATGTAATTCATATTGAATGGGTAATTAGATGTGATGTGTATGTTGTATCATGAACACTGAATCTGAGGTATGAGTGACCCGAATTTGGGGACGTGACAACGTCTCCATCTTTGGGCATATTCACAGAAAGATTTATTGTTCTTCTTTTTAACTTTGGTAATTTGATATCTATTTGGAGCCATTTATGAGTGGAAGTTGTATAGATTTAACAAGGCATGGGCTAGCTCTTCCCAGCTATAAATTTTGGAGTTGTCCATGAAAGTAGTATGCAAACAAGTCAATCATGTATGATGATAAAACATATACTTTAAAAACAATCTTATTTGTTTATTAATAAAAGTATTTAATTACTGAAGGCATTTAATTTATGTACATGGTGTTATTTTAATAATATGTGATAAACCCATAGTTTTAAGCAATGCTTTTAGAATCATGATGAGATCATTCTAATGAGATCTAACTTCTTAGATAGCTTAAAAACTAAAATGTTCCCAATCAATGGATTACTAAAAAGGGGATTAGTAAATCCAGATAGATTGGTACATACGTTGCTTGCTCATTAGATGAGGAAGATTGATCTCGTGATCATTTGTGTGGAGACACTAAAGCAAGTATGTATGTGCTTATTAAAGAATAATTTCACTGAACGTAGCTCGCTAAGGAATACCTAATAGAGTTTTACTTGTATGTCAATAGGAATTCCTGTAGTGATCGTAGTACAAGTTATCCATAGACTGGAGATCATCATAGTATCTTGTGTATAATGAATTACACTTTGACTTATTCCTTAAGACCCTTAAGGTATATCAAAGGGTATGCTTGGGTGTAATAAGTTATATATGGAGATAATGTATGATCAATAATGAATCTACCACTTCTAGTAAAAGAAGAGAAATGTCCTACGTGATTCGATAAATGACAACCCAGGAATCCTTGGCCAAGGTGGAATGAAATTAGAAAGGTATTTCAAATTTGCACTCATTCGGAGTTGTGTATTTGGGAATCGAAATACATATAATTAAATAAAATAAGACTTGACAATAATTCCATGTCTTATATTTAATTGGGACATTGTATGGTGGAAAAATTGAATTGTACGGTAACTATTTACTCAAATATTCTTTTATAATTAATGTTGAAATTTATATTATCTAGAAAGTCATTGATCGATAAGGAGGCTTATCCTTATTATAGAATCAATATTATTTATTTAAATAAATTAATATTTTAATTTATTTATTTAAATGAGATTGAAATTATTCTAATTAATTTATTCAAAATTATTTTAATATGGAGAATCTAAAGGGTCACACCATAAAAGGAAGAATAATTATTTAAGAAGTTAATGGCATAATCTGTAATAATCCAAAATTTTATATGTAATTACAAATATTTATTGAATTAGATAAATATTTTAGTTGATGTGTTTATTGTTAAATAAATATTTGGTTTAATTTGATTATTTATTAGTTAAATAAATAATTCATGAGTTGTTGGGAATTAACTCAACTAAGGTAATATGTTAATTCAAATTGATAATTGGTAATTTGATATTTTGAAGTAATTAAAATAAAAGAGTGATGAATTAATTATAATGAATAATATTCTAATTTAATTTAATAATTAAATTAGAGAGTTGATAAAGATTAAATGAATTATTATAATGTTATTTTAAATTAATTTAGTAATTTAAGTGATGTATTAATTTATTAAATAAAATTATAATGAAAATTATAAATTTGTTGTATTGGATTATGTGGCAAATTAATTTAATAGGTTGTTGTTACTTTTAATTTAATTAAATTTGAATATAGAAATTTAATTAAATAAAGTGTGATAATTAAACTATATTATAAGTGAGTTATTAAAATAAATTAAAGGAGTTTTAATTTGGTTTTGTCAAATAAGGCTTAAGGATGTTAAGTCTTTAATTTAAAGGGTTTTACCAAACAAGGCTTGGGGTTTGTTAATCTTTATTTTAAAATTGTTTTGCCAAACAAAGCCTTATGGCTTTTGAATTTTAAAATTGATAAAATTTATTTCCTAGTTGTGTAACTGATGGTTAATAATGTGTATTATGTTTTATCAGCTTTATTTCTTTTACGTATTATACTTAGCTTAACCATTTGCAAAGAAAGAACAGAAGAGAAAACATAAAGAAAAAGAAGAGAGTCTAGAGAGAGTTTGAGAGAGAAATTGTGAGAAGAAGTTCTGTAAGAACAAGAAGAAGTAGCAATCAAAACCTTGTAATCATCTTCTAGTCTAAATAAGAAAGCAAAGGTATAATTCTTTAAGAGTTTTGTTTTTATCAAAAGTTCTCTATAATTGGATTTTTGTTGATGATTGTGGAATATATAATTTGTATATATTAGATTATGTATATAAATTATTATTTTTTGAGCTTTAGTGTTAACTAATCCATGGAAATCTGATAATTATGAAAAAAGTTGAATTACGTTGATATATATATATATATATATATATATATATATATATATATATATGTGTGTGTGTGTGTGTGTGTGTGTGTGTGTGTGAGTGTGTGTGTGTGTGTGTATGTGTGTGTGTGATGGCTTATTTTAGAATTAAAATTGATGTTCAATTTATGTAATAAACTAGTAATTGTTGGTTGATTGTGAAAATATATGAAGAAATGAAAACATTATGAGTTAAACTAACTGTTTTTGGTTGAAAACGAATTCACAGTGATGAATTTCGCAATGAATGTCAAAATGTGAAGAAAAAATAAAAACAGAGAATTTAAATGTTGTAATTTTGATGTTTATGTTGCTTATATGGTTGGAAACATGTTAGAAACTTTAAATTATATTTTTGTAAAGTTTATGCATTTTTTATGTGTTAAATTGGTTGTTAGAAAGTAGCTTGTAGGCCAATTTGACTCTATTTTGTGTTCTTCATAAACACCTGCCTTAGTGTAATCAGAATGTCATGTGCCATAGCCAGCTTTTACAAAAGAAACTAAAATGCAGTAGCTCACTCAATAAGATGTTGATGTGTGTACCCAGATCGCAGTCACGGTTATGCCAAGAATGGTGAGTACACAGTCACGAGACCGTTAGTGTAGCCGATTATAGGCTTTTATCTCATGCAAGATCGCTGTGTCACTGCTCCTCAAGATAAACTAGGAAGTCATAAATACCGAGTTAGCGATTTAGCTAAAAAAAAATATTTAATTATAAAATTCCGTAATTACTAATAAAGTGTAGTGTTATGACTATTAAAATGTGAATGATCATATTATGGTATTGTGGTATTACCAAATATGAAATTTTTTATTAAGTAATTAGTGCATTATGTGATAACTGAAAAGTTATGTTATCGCATTAAAAGTTTGGCTTAATCATGTAGTTAAACCTAACACTACAAGTCGTTCATGAAATAGATACTTAATTATGTACTGAGAACATGTAGTAACTAATTATGTCATGATGACATGTGTATAGGATATTAAGAATCAAGTTATACTGCTTAGCTTACACGCAAGGCAAGTTCTTAAACCTTATTCTTTACATAGAGCAAGTTCATTATCTTATCTTGTTTATTATTATGCAAGTTTCTTTACCCTATCTTGTTTATAATTGAGTAAGTTCCTAATCATACTTATAAAACTTGATTATGTTCATGCAAGTTCTTAACCTAATTCTTACTTTGAGAAGGTTTCCTATCTTTAACTTGTTTCTTATTATGCAAATTCTTAAATTTCTATTATTCTTATGTTTTGCAAGTTTTATTCCTCAACTTGATATTAATTATGGAAGTTCATTAACTCAATTCTTTTATTAAGCAAAATTATAGCCTTAGCTTATTGTTGTTCAAGCAAGGTTTGTTCTAATATCCAATGCATATGCTTTCTAGTTCATTTTTTAAAAGCATGATTTCGATGTATAATGTTGATTCACTTATCATGACTATTCCATATCATATTATTATCAAACACTTGAAATGACATCAAAATTTATTGATTCAACAAATCCTTAGTTGATGTTCGTTGAACTCTAAATTACCCTTGAAACCTATCCAAACTAAACTTCCTTTAGTGCAGACTTGAATGTTAAACTGAGATGAACAACCCTATTATAGGGGATTTATTACGCGTAAGCATTTAGATGTTTATGCACAATACATGGTACAAAGGGCTGATTACCCTAAGTATGGGGAGTCCCTACAGTATTATGATTATTTAGGTTTGAGTTGAAAAAATACTTATAACCTTGGACATAGTTCGTGGTCTTGTGACCCTCAGATAAACTTCAGATTCTATTTACTGTTCTTGATTATCAATGATAAATAATGTTATTCAGTCCTATTGAGCTTATTTGTTGACAGTTATTATGTTGTTATTATTAATTGTCATTTCAAGTGAGCATTTGTTTTGCTCACTCTTGCATATATAACAATTGCAGCTAAACTTGAGAAGGTTGATGAACCAACCACTAGCAAAAGAAAAGGAAAGATGAACAAGTGTTTAAGACTTGTAAATCTATTGACTTTTATATTGTCGGACTTTGTTTGAATTATTGTGATATAATTATTTAATTTTTCGCACTTGATTTATGTTTTAAAGGTTAGATAACCTGGGAGATTTATTGATCAGGTTATGTAACCCTTTAATGGGAAGATTTATTGTTCAAATTTTATTATATTTGGGTAGTTAGAAATGAATGAATGGAAAGTGAACATCAAATCTTGTGGGAGTGAAGTACCCAGATTTGGGAGTGTCACATAATCGTAATAATATATTAAGTGCATTTAATTTAATCTATGGTGATAGAATAAATTAATAGATTAAATTAAATACCTTAATATTTATTATTTAATATTTTTAAAAATATTAAATATAAATTAATAAGAGGAGTCTTATTAATATTATTACCATTATTATTATTTTAATTTCTAAAGAAGTTTGGGAATTAATTTAATATATGTACTCTCAATTTTTTCTAATAAGATTAGGAGATAAATTAATTAAAAGAGTTTAATTAATTATCCCTAATAAGATTAGGGAGCTTAATTAATTAAAGGAATTTAATTAATTAAATAAAACCGTATTTTTTAATTAGATTTGAAGGGTTTAACTAATATTTATATAAGATGAGTCTTATGCCAGATATGAGTAGACGTAATTCCAATTGTTAGAGAGTACCCATTTTTCTACAGAGATAGAAAACTAGGGTTTAGCCAACCACCCTCCTTCTTGAATAATCCTTCTTCCTTGGTGGATCACCTCTAGAGGCCAAACACATGGGTGGCTAACGTTGATCAAAGAAAGGAATCAATCCCAGAGATTCAAGGAGATCACGAAGAACTAGGAGTTGAACTCGTACCTGTGGAAGCTCGAATGTACAAGGGTATGATTCCATAACTTCTTATTCTTCGTTTTAATTAATAACATGTATAAAGGATGATTCGGGTAATTGGTTTGTGAAAATTTTTAAAATCTAATTTTGCCATGCTTCCGCTATTTTATGAAATTTGATTGCGTCTATGATTCACACATACCTAACAGTGGTATTAATGCCAAACATTTATGTTGTTATTAATTGTTTAGATTTGATATATGATTGATATGTGTTTTGTACAAATTTTATGGGCATAATATTAGCATAGAATTGAGTTTTTTGGAAAAAGCGCAAAATTCATGAATCGAAAATAGTTTCGTGAATCGGCATCGCAAAGACCTCTTTACATAGTAAACGGTACACGCAGCTGCGTTGTGTCGGGCATTCAAATGGGTCATCAAAGCGCGATTGCTTCTTCATTAAGATATAAACTCAAATACAGCAAATGCCAGACCGGTTTTTGAAAATCTAAGTCGATCAGAGCTACAAACACCCAAACCCAATACATTTGGGGCGCTGCAACGCCGGTACCAGAAAGGAATAAAAATTAATTTTATTTATAAAATTTGATTTCTAAATTAAAATAAAGAGTTTATTTTTAAATCATAATTGAAATTAATGCTAATTAAATTTGTTCATTAAGTCGATTTCATATATATATATATATATATATATATATATATATATATATATATTAAATGTTTTTATTTATGAAATGAATGTTTTGTTTATTGATACATATGGTGATATGTATGATAATTAATGGGATTAATTATGGACTATTGACCAATTAGATTGGATTTGTTTTGGTTGGATGCTTGAATGTATGGATTTTATTAAATGTGGTCTGCATACCTCGTCTTTTATGATTTTCTTCTTGATGTAAATTATATCTCTCTCCTATGTACTTCCCCTTGATTGTTGATTAAGGTTTCTATTTAAATTAAATTGTTTATGTAATAGGATTAGTTAGAATTTCTCGAAGAACTGGAAATCAAGGAGCAATGAGCACTTGAAGACCCGTTTGTAATGGAGCCCGGGTTTAAATGTAATAGTTATATTTAAATGGTAATTCTTGCACCCTATGGTTTGACTTTTTGGTTCACTTGGTGGCTCTAGTGAACCAAACTAGAATAAAAGTTCATAATCAATTCGGGTAGAATATTATTCTATATATGCATGCTAGTATTATATATATATATATATATATATATATATGTGTGTGTGTGTGTGTGTGTGTGCATGTGCGCTAAACAAGATGAGACAATTAATAATAAACCCCTCAAAACATTTAAGAGTTCAAAGATATTTGGAATATCGAATGTCGTCTTCTAGCATGATAAAATTAATAGAGTATTAAATATTTAATATGAGTTTGTTGTGTCACCACAAGGTAAGTATTAAATATTTGATATGTTAATTTATCACATTTGATGCTTATAAAGAAAATTGAACAATGTTATTTTGTTGTGCCACCACAAGGATAATATTTTTCTTTTTTGAATATATGGAAGTGCTAGGTTGGACTTAACTTAGATAATTTTGATTCAAATGTGCCACCACTTGATCAAAATAATCTAAGAGGTAAAAGATAAGGAGTTACATGATGAAGTAATTGACAAAGAGTTGTCTACCTATATATATATATATATATATATATATATATATATATATAGAGAGAGAGAGAGAGAGTTTGTTGTGTCACCACAAGGCTATATATATTTGAAATAGGATCCTTATTCTCGCTAGCAAAAAACTTTAATTAGATTTTGTTGAACTATATATAAGGCATTAAATACGATTCTCAACATTGAGTCAAAATAATCAAAACCTAAAATTCGAATCCACCTAGATGGTCAAAGGCAACACTCTTATCACACTAGCCCTGAATCACCCCTGCAAACCTGCCGGAAGAAAAACCCAGCATGAGCCAATTGCCCAGTACGGATATAAAGATACAAAAGATGTATAACTGAAATATGAAATCAACAGAGGTAAAATATTTCCTCTGACAAAAAAATAAAATTCCCAAAGATTTGAATAGAATATATCTGAACTAACAGAATTAACGAAACAAACATAAGAGTAAAGAAACTAATGAACTGAAATAACTAACCCAATTAATTGAAAGGAGACGAAACGAATAAAACTAACACAATGAAATAATAGGTTGAAACAAATGGCTGGGTTTATTTCATACCGATTGAGCTCAAAAATATATCTTGCCACACAGGCAAGTCAAAACAATGCCACACAGGCAAGTCAAAACCATGCCACACAGGCAAGTCAAAATAATGCCACACAGGCAAGTCAAAATGATTCCACACAGGCAATCAAAATAATGCCACACAAGCACATCAAAACAATGCCACACAGGCAAGTTAAATGATGCCACACAGGCAAATCAAACATTAGACCGCGAATCCAAATGTATGCAAATCGGATAGGTGTGTTTGGCACAACATCACCAATCCGCAAAACAGAAAACTAGGGTTAACCCATACGCCTTCCACAACAAAACACCAAATGGCCCACTTCATCAAGCCCAAAACAGAGGCGTCGTGGACTAATCACACCACCACGGAAAGTGTCATGCCTCTCGTGCCAAGACGACATGCTCTGTGGTACCCCACGGTGTGGTTATAGCTCGTATACCTTACTAAAGATATTCTAACAAAAAGACTATATCACAACACATGCGACATAATACCAACAAAAGGGTTCTATATATACATGTTGAACCAAATCAAATTATAGTCACAAGGTTTCAAAAAGAAGGTAGCAACATGTACCGCTCTACAATTATCAAAAATAAATAGTACTAAACATGATAACCTACTTCAAAGAGTACAAATACGAGTCATATATATCAACTCCAAAATGAAACTAATATATTTATTTCACAGGAAACAATTATGTGAAATAATAACGAAATTCGAACAAGCGACAAAACGAACAAATCAAATTTAACAAGAGTATCGCAGAAAGAGTACAGAATCCGTACCTTAATATAATACCAAAATAATTCACTGAAGTCAAATATCACCCGTTAGACTCCCTCAAATGCCAACGATATCAAATAAGAAACGTTATTCGCAACCTAAACATATTCACCTCAAATTAAAAATAATCCAACTCATAAACTCAAAAATAATTCGCAATTCATTCAAGGTACATTTAACCATCGCCTTAAATCAATTATTAATACTCCAAAATTTATATTCCAAAAAAAAAGAAAAAAAAAGAAAGAAAACTCTTTAAATTCCCTTCGTCTAACTAATAAAAAAAACAATAATGCAATTATAAGTCACCTAATAATTATAGTTTATACTAATATGAAATTAATTCATCCAATTAAATCAATTTTACAAGATAATCTAAATTAAATTATAATTTATCATCTAATCATTTTTTTTATTATTATTATATTTTAACAGAACAATAAATTTAATATATTATATACATCATTCATCATCATCTAAACCTCCACTCCATCAGAACTAATTTCTTTGACTTCACGCGTGAGGGAATTAAGAATAGAATCAGGATCATTAACAATTAACTTAAATGCTTCAAAAGCATGACCATATTTTCGGTACAGAGGCCAGCCAACATGAATAAACCTAGATCCTCAAGATCAATCTCCATAGTTTCAGCAACATGCCGCATAATAGAGTGAACAAGCTTACTCTTATTATACCTATACTCACAGATTTGAATAATAAAAAAAAATACAAAACGAAAGAGACTTACATGTATAATCAAATCTGCCAATTTCTCTTCTCTTTCCCTATGACAATTGAGTCTCTTCGCCGCCTCTGCTACTTGTTATTTTCTTTTAACGTGTGTGATGTAATGCTCTAGTAGGTTAGGTTTTATTAATTCTCATAATTATAAAGGATTTACTATTACTCACAAATATAATTTTAACCCAATTAATTTTAAAAGCCCAAATTAATGTAATCATTTACTTATAATAGTCCACACAAATTAAATACAAATTGACCCACACATAAGAAAAGCCCAATTAAAAAAATGGATTTAAACATTATTTAATTATTTTATTTATTATTATTGTTTAATATTTTTTTTTCCGGGGTATTACAATACCAATATAAAATAAGACATAACTTATTTTGGTAAAAATAAATTAATTAAATGAATGTTTGCTAAAAATGTTATTTTTTTCACATGCAGAAATTTGAAAATGTCACACTCACTAATTTCACTGCGTAGCATACTTGATGCTAATAAACTGACCAGGCCAAATTACACAGACTGGTTAAGGAATCTGAGAATAGTTCTCAATACTGAAAAGATTTCTTATATCCTAAATTTGCTTGTCCTTGCAAATGTTGTAGAAATAGCCTCTGAGGAAGAGATTGCTACTTTCATAAACTGGAAAGATGATGTAACTATGGCTCAATGCATCATGCTCGCATCCATGAGTAACAAGCTTCAGCTTCAGCATGAAACCATGGATGCTCCTACTATACTACTGCACCTCCAAGAGTTGTATGGTGAGCAAAGTAGGACTGCTAGATATGAAATATCTAAAGAGCTCTTCCGATCTCAGATGACCGAGGGCATTGTTGTTGAGACTCATATCTTAAAGATGATCAATCTGATTGAACGTCTTGGACAACTTAGGTTTGTCATGGATGGGGAGTTAAGTCACAATTTAGTCTTACAGTCACTCCCTGACACCTTCTTACAATTTGTTGTGAATTTTCACATGAATAAGTTAGATGTCAGCTTGCCTGAATTACTTAACATGTTGAAAACTGATGAAGGCCACTTCCCATCTAAGAAGGACCATGTCTTAATAGTGGATGATTCTTCTAAGAAAAGGAAGAGGCTCAAGGTATCTTCTGAAAAGAAGAAATCCAAGAAAGCTAAGGGCAAGGCGAAAGTGAAGGATCAAAAGAAACCTGATCCAGCTAACAAAGGAATTTGTTTCCATTACAACAAGTCAAGTCACTAGAAGAGGAACTGCAAGGATTATCTTGTTGAGCAAAAGCAGAATAATCTTGGAGAAGCTTCGACTCCTAATCAAGGTTTGTTCGTGATTGAAATTAATTTTTCTAAAAGTTAAAGTTTTACTTGGGTATTGGATACCGGTAGTGGTTCTCATATATGTAATAATATGCATGTACTGGTCAAAAATAGAAAGCTAAACAAGGATGAGGTCGTCCTACGAGTGGGAAATGGAGCAAAGGTTGTTGCATTAGCAGTAGGGACTTATTGTTTAGCATTGCCTACGGGCAAAACCATTAGCTTAAATAATTGTTAATTTGTTCTGAATATCATAAGAAACATTATTTCTATTTCTATATTAGATATGGATGGTTTTGACATTATAATAAAGAACAACAGTTGTTCTATTTATAATAAAAATATTGTATATGATGTTGGAAAATTGCAAAATAGACTTTACATACTTGACTTGCATGAAAATATACTTCAAATTGAACAAACTAAGAAAAGGAAAAGAGATGATGGTAATTATACCTATATGTGGCACTGTAGACTTGGTCATATTAATGAAACAAGATTATCTAAGTTGTATAAAGATGGGGTCTTAGAGCTATCGAATTATGAATCATATCCAACTTGTGAATCTTGTCTCATGGGATAAACAACTAAATCTTATTTTAGTAGAAAAGGAGAAAGAGTTACAAAGTTGTTAGTGTTGGTACACACAGATGTATGTGGACCTATAACAACGACTGCACGAGGAGGGTATTCTTATTTTATTACATTCACTGATGATCACTCATGATTTGGATATGTGTACTTAATGAAATACAAATCAGAATTATTTGAAAAGTTCAAAGAGTTTAGAAGTGAAGTAGAAAAACAAACTAGCAAAAGTATTAAGATTTTTTGATCGGATCGAGGTGGTGAATACTTAAGCAGTGAGTTTCTCAATTATCTCAAAGAAAATGGCATAATCTCACAATGGACTCCACCAGGGATGTCACAGCTCAATGGTGTATTTGAAATGAGAAATCGAACATTGTTGGACATGATTCGATCCATGATGAACTTTACCGATCTTTTAATTTTCTTATGGGGATAATCCCTAGAATCAGCTGCATACCTACTTAACAACGTACCTATCAAATTCATCCCTAAGACCCCATATGAGTTATGGACAGGGAGGAAACCAAATCTTAAGCATGTTAAGACTTGGGGTTGTCCAGCTTATGTCAAAGAGTTTGGAAACGATAAGCTACTAATTAGATCTGACAAGTGTAGATTTGTGGGATACCCTAAAGAAACATCAGGATATTATTTCTATCATCTAACTAATTAAAAGGTGTTTATAGCGAAACATGTTGCTTTCTTGGAAAAGGAGTTTATCATTGAATGGGTCAGTGGGAGTAAAATATATCTTGAAGAAGTTCAAGAACCACAAAATACTATGGATCAAAGTCAGGCACCTAACCAAATAGAAGAACCTATTTTACCACACCCTATTCGTAAATCTGAAAGAGTACCAAAGATACCTGAAAGGTATGGTGTAAGACCCCAACTTTTTTTTATAAAGATTAATTTTTCTCGAAATATATTTTTGAATATTATGGTGTGGATATAATATAATGTTATAGTTGTGGGTAATATTTGGAAAATTTTGCAAAGTAAGCAAGTTGATATAAAATATTTGTTGTGTCAATGAATATTCGATTGGTCGAGGAATATTCGTTTTAACAGGGAGTATTTGTACGACGACACAATCATTAGTGGACCCCACGATGGAAGTATTGTCGTAATCAAAAAATGACAGGAATATCTTTTTATAAAAATAACAGCGGAAGTTTTACCGTTAAACTGTTGAACTACCCGGTGGTAAAAGTACAGTAATACACGTGGTTGCATAGTAGCACACGGTATTGATTATTGATGCTTACATGAGAAGTCACTCAGTTATACTCAATTATTGCTATAGTAATTGTTGCATAGTATCTCACGTTATTGGTTCAATTATTGTCGATATTTTATATATTATTAAATCAATAATTGAGACGATAAAGTTATTCATATTATTATTTGCAATATTGACAATGTCTAGAAGTTCTGTCAAGGAGAGGTTTGGTCACCTAATTGTGCACCAATAAGGAAAAATCCTTATCGGAAAGCCCCCTCTTTCCTAGGAACGACCTGGTTGTTAAATATTGTGAGTTATAATATTAATGATGAATAATTGTTGAAGTATTATGAATGTGTTTATTGAAGATATGTGAATTACAAAAGTTAGAGGGGAATAATGCAAACTTGGAAAACTTTAGGGGTACTAAAGTGTAATAATAAGTTAAATCAATCTGGACCATTGATGGTGGTTTTAATAGTAAATCAATCTGGATCATCGATGGTGGTTTTAATAGTAAATCAATCTGGACCGTCGATGGTGATTTTAAAAGTAAATCAATCTGGACCGTCGGTGGTGGTTTTAAAAGTAAATCAATCTGGACCGTCGGTGGTAGTTTTAAAAGTAAATCAATCTGGACCGTCGATTGTGGTTTTAATAGTAATCAATATGAACCGTTCATTCTAATAGTAAATTAATCTGGACAGTTCATGAATTAGTTACTATTTTGTCCATTCTCCTATAAATAGAAGCTTAATTCTTCTTTCATTCTCACCAATTCACTGAGATTCACAAGAAACACTATAGAGAGAGAAACTATGAGAGAAAGAAGAAGAAGAGTATTCTGCTACTTCACTTTTTTAGTATCCAGCTTTCTACTAAGGTAAGGGGTATTATTTCTTTCGTATTCATAAGGAATACTATTTTTTCGTATTCATCCTTTAGCATGTCGAAATAACCATCTACGCGGATTACGTACCGTATGACAGGTGAAATGTGAGACCCCGAATTTTATGAAATAAAAGTATTCAATTTTTCTATTTTGGTACATAGTTAAATTGATAAAAGTTTAAAGTTAAGGGTGATATGTGCAAATTTTGCAAAGTAAGCAAGTTGATATAAAATATTCGTTGTGTTGGAGAATATTCGATTAGTCGGGGAATATTCTTTTATTAAAAAATATTCGTACAACGGCACAATCATTGGTGGACCCCACAACAGAATTATTATCGGATTGAGAAAACGACAAAAATATTTTTATGAAAATAACGGCAGAAGTTTTATCGTTAAAACTGTTGAACTACTCTAGTAGTAAAAAGTAAATGCGATGTCTGGCGTGGTTGCATAGTAGCACACGGTATTGATTATTGATGCTTACGTGAGAAGTCACTCAATTTTGTTCAATTATTGCTACAGTAGTTGCTGCATAGTATCTCACGTTATTTGATTCAATTATTGTCGATATTGTTTTGTATTATTAAATCAATAATTGAGACGATGAAGTTATTAATATTAATATTTGCAATATTAACGATGTCTAAAAGTTCTGTCAAGGAGAGGTTTAGTCACCTAATTGGGCGCCAATAGGGAGAAACCCTTATTGGAAAGCCCCCTCTTTCCTAGGAATAACCTGGTCGATTAATATTGTGAATTATAATAATGGTGATAAGTTTGTTTTATTATTATTATAAATGTAATAAAACAGAAAACTTTTTATAAAGTTTTGTTTTATTTGATTATAAATAGAATATATTATATTTTATTATGCATAGTGTTTGTATAGTGCCTGCATAGTGTTTGCATAGTAAAATCTTTTTATATAAAACAAAATACTTTTATAAAGTTATTTGTTTTATTAGATTTTAAATAGAATATATTATATTTTATTATGCATAGTGTTTGCATAAGTACTGCATAGTGTTTGCATAGTAAAATCTTTTTATATAAAATAGAATAC
This sequence comes from Panax ginseng, assembly GCA_020205605.1. Classification (NCBI taxonomy): domain Eukaryota; kingdom Viridiplantae; phylum Streptophyta; class Magnoliopsida; order Apiales; family Araliaceae; genus Panax; species Panax ginseng. The sequence goes on from CM035144.1 coordinate 88,868,256, forward strand.
TTTTATAAAGTTATTCGTTTTATTAGATTATAAATAGAATATATTATATTTTATTTAAAAGATTTTGTTTTATTAGAATATTTTATTAATATCTTTGCATAATAAATCAATATGGACCGTCTGCTTAAAAGTAAATCAATGGACCGTTCATGAATTAGTTACTATTCATCCATTCTCCTATAAATAGAAGCTCATTCCTTCATTATTTCTTACGAATTCACTGAAACTCTAAAGAGAGAAACTATAGAGAGAAAGAAGAAAAGTATTCTGCTACTTCCCTATTCCTATATCCAGTTTCTTTTAAGGTAAGGGATATTATTTCTTTTGTATTCATGAAGAGAACTATTATTATTCCATTCCTTATTATTCTGTTGGAATAACCTATATATGCGGACTACCGTATACATGGTGAAATTCTTTTGTTATTCTATTCTTTATTATTCTGTCGAAATATCCTATCTGTGCGTTTACGCATGACCTGGTTCCATTCTTTATTATTCTGTCAGAATATCCTGTCTGCGCGTTTACGCATAACCTGGTTCCATTCTTTATTATTTTGTTGGAATAACCTGTCTGTGCAGTCTATCGCATGCATGGTGAATTCCATTGTTATTCCATTCTTTATTATTACATTTGGGAATAACACATGCATGCGGTCTATCGCATGCATGGTGAACTCTTCTGTTATTCCATTCTTTATTATTACGTTGGAATAACCTGTCTATGTGGATTACCACATGCATGGTGAATGATCCTTCGTATTCATATGAATAGTATTTTCATTCAAAAGGGGTTTCTGCCAGGGGCAGTTTCATAATTTTTCTGACCGTCAAAAATTCTGAAAAAATTTTAAATGATAATTTAATTAGTTTTATAGATTGTGTCCAAAAATGGCAATTTTTGGATGTATAGATTAGGAGTTATGAATTTTATAGGAAAAACTATTTTAAAAGTAAACTCTTATAACTCCTTGTGGTTAACTCCAAAATTGGTAAAAATTTTATTGGGAGTACATGTATATAACATGAGTATATCCTGTAAATTTTGGAATTTTTGGATAAAAGTGCAATTTATGATAAATGTCTAAATATTCGGCAGTTTTAGCCATATGAAAAATAGTAAATGAATTTTAAAAATTCTGAGAAAAATATATGTTCAATATGGGACTATATTTCGCTAAATCCCCGAAAAAAAAATATTTTGGGGACTGATTTGGTATTTTTCATGAAAATGAACTAGTTATGAGTAAATGAATTAAATATGTTATGTGAAGTAATAAAATTGGAAAATAGGATTTTATGGCTTGGGAATCCTATATAGGGTATATGCAGATTTTTTTGATGAGGGATTTGATCATTGATGATGAAATCTTATGAGTATGGCATTTTTGACTGATTAAATGCATTATTTGATAAAGTGTAAACAATTGAAATAAATTATTTATAAGTTTAAGAAATGATTAAAATATTGTTATAATATTAAAGATAGTAGATTATGAGATTATTAAGTGATTAATAACATTTGGTTATTATTGAAAGCTGGATAAATTGTATTATAAATGTTTAATATTTATCCTTTATCACATTTGATTGATTCTTTATATCATTGTCATTATCCTCGTGCTTATATTATGATGAAAGTCATCTGTGGCCTGTAGTGCATAAATGGACTTGGTATGATTATGACCAGGGATTATTCGGTATAATAATGACCGTAATGTTACAAATGATGTGGTAAAAGTCCTCATTGGCTCGTAGTGTATTGATGGACAGTTTTTGGTATGATTATGGCTATGGATTCTCTTCGTCCAAGGGTACAAAGGTGAATTTTTTTATGGCATGATCAGGACCGTTGATGAAAACACGATTATCTTTGGCCCGTAGTGCATAGATAATTCGTGGTCGTGATATTAACGAATATCCTTGGCCTGTAGTGCAGTGGATGATTCGATGATGTGGATTAATTATTGAGTGAGTCTCAAAGAATTAAATATTAATTCATGGATGTGATATTAACGAATATCCTTGGCGAGTAGTAGTGCGAGGGGTGATTCGATGATGTGGATTATTTATTGTCGAGTCTCAAATGATAAAATATTGATAATAAATTTTAATTAAGTAAAAGATAGTAGATATCATGATCTACTTGACTTTTCTAAAATATGATTGTATATCTTTGGCATGTAGTGCAAAGATGAATTGTTAATGAATATCTTTGGTCAGTAGTGTAAAAGATGAATTTATTAGTATGATTATGAGCAGAAATTGTGATTTGGTATAACCATGATTTTTGATGTTTCAGGTGAAGATAGGTGATGAAATTTTTTTTCGTCCTGGGTGCGAAGAAGAATTTAGAATCACAATTATGATTATGAGTTATTCATATGATTGTGGACAGGAATTGTTGATTGATGTTACAGGGATAAAACATTATCGGTGGACTTTTAACATAAAGAAGATAATAGATCTGATGGTCTATTTGACTCTTCTAATGGATTGCTCGTTCCGCTGCAACTATGGTTGAAAAGTTTTATCATCAACCATATGTTCTAAATCTCTGATTTATTACTAACGAAGGCTATGGATAATTTAATTATCTTTAGTCACGATATTCTTTACTGGGCTAGTTGTGCTCACCCTTTTTGCTTCACAATTCCTTTCAGGTAATAAGAGTGTAGCTCGGTCGAGCGGGGATAACAGGAGAATAGAACGATGGTTTATAGTTGTTGAGGTTCTCCCTAAATAGTATGGAAATAATTTTATTGATGACTTTAGATAAGTGTGTCGTATTGTATACGTCATTTGATATTTAATTTTGGTGAATAGAATAGGGTGAGGTGAACCCCACTTTGGAAGGGTGTTTTGCCACTATCATACAAGATGTCTAATGACATACCACCTCGTGTTATCATATAAGATGGGGTTGTGTACATCCACTTGCTGAGTATATCTACGAGCACTACCTATATAATCTTGGAGTTTATTTGAAATATAATTTTCACTTGGAGACAGTGGAGATAGTTATATGTCAAGAGAAGACTCACCATTAGAAAGAAGATGATAGTAATCTTCTCATTTTTCTTTGGGGTATATTGGGTCAACCAAGGATAATTCTGTGAACATATGATATCTATCATAACCTAGACGCATGGCCTCCCATGTACGAAGGTTTCCTTGAGCACTTCTCAAAGATTTTAATTTCTAAAACAGTTTTTGACTATACTTTTATGTAAAGTATCATTGTAAGGATGTGGTCAAGGCACCATGAGAGTTACATATATTTGTATTAAAACTCACAGTTAACTGTGGTCGTATTCTATATGACAGTTCAACAGTTGTATAAATAAAGTTTGTATTTGATTTTTATAGTGTGATATCTGGCGACTCAGAATGGGTCGTGTGGACCTATTTTTGGGGCATCACATGAAAATCCATTTGCAGTCTTCGTATGTTAATTCTTTTCATATTCTTAAATCTAAACTTACTATGGTAAGTATTGCTTCTATAATCCTTGAAATTAGTGGAATATCTGTAAGTTTTGCGCTTCATCCAGTATCATTTTATTGAAATATTGATATGAACTTTCTTATTAAATATCAATATTTTCACCCGAAGTACTATTCACGAGTTACTATTCATGGGTTACTATTCACCCAGTTTTACTATTCACTATAATATTATTCACTCGGGTATTCGGGGCACTTTTCATGCTGGGATACTATTCACGGGTTACTATTCACCCAGTTTTACTATTCACTATAATATTATTCACTCGGGTATTCGGGGCACTTTTCATGTCGGGTTACTATTCACGGGGTACTATTCCCAAAGTACTATTCACAGGGTACTATTCACGGGGTACTATTCACTGAAAAATTTATTTCTTTTCTGTCCAAATTATTTTTGATACATGGATATTATTCTTGAATTTTACTCTACAAAGCAGTATCATGTTAAAAATTTGGACGTTATTGATTTCTGGATAAATTAAATTATAAATCCTTAAAAATTTATCCTTGAACTTGTTTTATTGAATTCTTATATCATTGTCATCATCCTCATGCTTATATTGTGATGACAGTCATATTTGGCTTACGTGCATAGATGGACTGTTGATTGGTATGATTATGACTAGGGATAATTCGGTATAGTCATGATCATTGATGATTACACGAATAATTCTTGGCCCGTAGTGCAAGAATAATGTGTGGATGTGATACTAATGAATATCCTTGGCCGTAGTGTAGGGATGATTCGATGATGTGATCTATTTATTAAGCTAAGTCCCAACAATAAAGTTAATGATAAACTTTTTAAATCATAGAAGATAGTAGATATCATGCTCTACTTGACTCTTCTAATGGATTGCTTGTTCCGCTGCAGTTAAACTTGTTGTCTATTATATTCTATCAGTTTAACATTGTTGAAGGCTAATGATAACTTATTCTGCATTATCTTAGTCATAATATTTCTTACTGGGCTAGTTGAGCTCATCCTTTTACTTCCATTATTCTCTTCGTGAAATGAGAACGAAATAAACTAGTCGTGGAAGCGGAGTGATGGCCGGGATGGTGTTATAGTAGTCCTCACTATTCTATAAAACAGTGTGCCAATAAATGTAATGAGGACTCTATTTGAGTTTGGATATTGTCTAGATGACAATATTCGTGTAAAACTCTCAGCTCATGTTGTATAATTAAGTTTGTATTTGTATTCTGTACCATGTATTTGGCGACCCAAGATGGGTGATGTATACCTATTTTGGGAGCGTCACAGTTGGTATCAAAGCTTAGGGATATGATCCCTAGATGAGATGTGAGACAAGAACTAGGAGGGGAGAGAAGAGGAATTCCTTCACTAGTATGACCTACCTAAGTTTATTTGGTATTTAATTGGTCGGTCAGAGTATAGGGATAATATGTGGCATGTCAATTAACCCTTGTTTTGTGGCAGTATTTAAAAATGGCATCTGAAAATATTGAGATAAGCAATGAAGCACATGAGACCGTTGAGTCACCAACGATCAATATCCAGGATAATATGCAACAAGAAGAAAATAATCCTCAGGTGAACAACAACACCGATCAAATGATGAACGATGGATTGTTCAGAGGCTTCATACAATTCATGCAACATCAGGCGAGAGCGGCTCCTGTTCAAAATGCAGGTAGAAACACTGGAAACTCTTGGATGGTCACTACTAAGCAGTTCAAGGAGCTGGGACCACCTGAGTTTATTGGAGAGCCAAAACCACTTAAGGCGGAGACGTGGATAAAACAGATCACCAAGATATTTGATGTCTTGGGATGCTCCGAGGAACAAAAAATTCCTTTTGCCACCTTCATGTTGAGAGGAGAGGCAGATTACTGGTGGGAATCAGTAAAACGTACTCAGCCTATCGTACTCAAAATGTCTTAGGAGAAGTTCCAAGAGATGTTCAATGACAAGTACTTTCCCAAAAGTATTCATCACATGAAGGAGGTGGAGTTTATCAAGTTGGAGCAAAACAATATGACTGTGTCGCAGTACGAGGCTAAGTTTGCCGAGTTATCCTGGTTCGCATCCCATTTGGTTGATAATGAGGAGAGAATGACGCAAATGTTTCTACGAGATTTGAGACCCGAAATACGTCAATACCTCATTTCTCATAAACTGTGTTTGTATTCAGATGTTGTAAATAGGGCTCAGTTATTGGAGCGCGATAATGAGTCAACCCAACCAAGAGAGAGTAGAAAGCAAGTCGATAATACCAGTGGTAGCAGTCATCGAAGCGGTGACAACAAATGTGGAGGGAATCAACATACCAGAAATGGTAACCACTTCGGTGGTAATCATGGCCAAGATAATAAAAGTGGAAATTTCAAGAAGAGGATATTCAATAATGATGGAAAGACGTCAGCACCAGCACCTGTTGTTAAGGAAGAAGAACGACCACCGATTGTATGTTACAAATGCGGAGGAGAGGGACACATCAGTCCAAACTGTACGCACCAGTCCAAAGCATGTTACAATTGTGGAAGAGAAGGTCACCTAGCCCAATTTTGTCGTGCACCAAAGTCAAGTCCAGCTGCAATGGAGGCATCAAAAGCCGTCCTAGACAAGACAAAACCGGTAGTTCAAGGGAGAGCATTTGTCGTAACCTCCCAAAAAGTGAGGAATCCAAACGAGGTGATCACGAGTAAGCTAATCATAAACTCTAGCGAAGTTTATACCTTATTTGATACCGGTTCTACCCATTCTTTTTTCTCCTACTTGCGCTCAACGTTTAAATTTGACTCCGGAGAATTAAGACTTTGATTTATCTGTTAAAACTCCGTTGGGAGAAACCTTTATAACATCCACTGTCTATAAGTGTTATTTGGTTCAAATCGATAACCCCACGTTACCTGTCGATCTTATCTCTTTAAAAATAACTGCATTCGATGTGATTTTAGGAATTGATTAGTTGACTACTCATCATGCTAAAATTGATTATTTTCGTAAGGTTGTTAGCTTTCATATTCCTAACCAACCTATTATGCGAATTCAAGCAACCAAACCATTAAAGTCAATCACTGTCATCTCAAGCCATAAAGCTATTCGTTTATTGAAAAATGGATGTCAAGCTTTCTTAGCTCATATCACGGATTTAAACAAAAATATGTCAGTCTTGAATGATATTTCTATTGTTAATAAATTTCCTGACGTATTCCCTGAAGATCTTCCTGGCCTACCCCCAGAGCGTGAAATTAAATTTTGTATCGACCTTGAATCCGGTACAAAACCCATTTCCAAAGCCCCATATCAAATGGCTCCTATTGAACTTCAGGAGTTAAAGACTCAACTACAGGAATTGTTAAACATGGATTTCATTCATCCTAGTACATCTCCTTGGGGTGCTCCTGTTCTCTTCATAAAGAAGAAAGATGGAAGTATGCGACTTTGTATTGATTATCGGGAGTTGAATCATGTCACCATCAAAAATAGGTACCCGTTGCCATGCATTGATGACCTGTTTGACCAGTTGCAAGGCGTCAAATTCTTTTCAAAGATCGATCTTCATTCCGGATATCATTAGTTAAAGATTAAAACCGATGACATCCCGAAGATTGCTTTCAGAACTCAGTATGGGCATTATGAATTCCTAGTCATGTCTTTTGTATTGACTAATGCTCCTGCTGCCTTCATGGATATGATGAACCGAGTATTCAATGAATATTTGGATCATTTTATAGTCGTCTTTATTGATGACATCCTCATATATTTCAAAAGCCATGAAGATCATTAGCAACACTTGAGGTTGATACTCCAAAAGCTTCGTGAAAATAAGATTTATGCCAAGTTGAAGAAGTGCGAATTTTGGCTTGAGGAAGTAGCATTCCTTGGGCACGTGATATCAAATCATGGAATATTTGTTAACCCAGCAAAGATTGAAGCAATTCAAAGCTAGGAGCAACCCAAGTCAGTGACCAAAGTACGTAGCTTTCGGGTCTTAGCTGGTTCTTATCGGAGATTCGTGGAAGGATTTTCTCGAATCGCTACTCCATTAACTTAGCTGACTCGAAAAGATATAAAATTCGGTTGGAGTGAGGAATGTGAGAAGAGTTTTCAAGAACTCAAGAGGAGACTCATTTCAGTACTTGTTCTGACATTACCATCTGGTTCAGAGGGATTTGTCATCTACAGTGATGCTTCAGGCAAAGGTTTAGGATGTGTTCTCATGCAACATGGGAAAGTCATAGCCTATGCCTCACGAAAACTCAAAGAATATGAGAGAAATTATCCTACTCATGATCTAGAGTTGGCAGCTGTCATTTTTACATTTAAGATTTGGAGGCATTACCTATATGGAGAGAAGGTGGAGATTTATACGGATCATAAAAGCCTCAAATATTTCTTCACTCAAAAGGAACTCAACATGCGGCAAAGATGATGGCTTGAGCTATTGAAAGATTATGATCATACCATTCAATACCATCCTAGAAAAGCGAACATAGTAGCTGATGCATTGAGTAGAAGATCATATGCGGGTACGAGTGCGATATTGTCAACACAAAGGCCCATTTTGTATGACTTACAAAGGATAGAGATATAGTTAAAGACTCCAGGAACCCATGTGATGATGGAAAATATACGACTAGAACTGACTTTAATCGATAAGGTTAAAACTGCTCATGCTACAGACCTGGAGCTAATGCGTATGAAGAAGAAAGTGCAAGAAGGTGCTATTCTGGAAGCAAGAATCGATGAAGAAGGAATACTTCGAGTCAACTCCAGACTTTGTGTTCCTAACGATTTTGACTTGAAGTATAAAATTATGATGGAGGCGCACAACACACCATTTGCAATCCATCCTGGGAGTACCAAAATGTATCGTGATCTTTGACATACATTTTGGTGGAGCAATATGAAGAGAGAGATAGCGGGTTTTATCTCAAGGTGTCTAACTTGTCAATGAGTCAAGGCGGAGCATCAAGTGCAAAAAGGTCCATTGCAACCACTTGAAATTCCAGAATGGAAGTGAGAGCACATTACCATGGACTTTGTTACTGGTCTTCCCAAGGTTTCTCAAGGCATAGATGCAATTTGGGTCATTGTTGATAGATTAACCAAATCTGCTCATTTCTTACCAATATGAGAAACTTATACACTTGAACGTCTTGCTCGTATGTACATAAACGAGATTGTAAGATCGCATGGTATGCCAGTATCCATAGTTTCTGATCGAGACCCAAGATTCACTTCAAGATTTTGGGTTAGTTTGCAAAAAGCTATTGGCACGGATTTACGATTTAGTTCGTCGTATCATCCTCAAACAGACGGACAATCAGAGAGGACTATTCAAACTCTTGAGGATTTATTAAGACTCTGTGTCCTTGACTTCAAAGGAAGTTGGGACAAGTTATTACCATTGGTGGACTTTTCCTACAACAACAGTTATCAAGCAAGTATTGGCATGGCTCCATTTGAGGCGTTGTATGGAAGAAAGTGTCGTTCTCCAGTATGCTAGGATGAGGTAGGTGAAGCAACGTTGTTGGGACCGAAGTTGGTACGTATGACTACAAAAAAGATTCAAACGATCCGACAACATATAAAAACCTCACAGATCGACAAAAGAGTTATGCTGATCTTCATCGAAAAGACGTGGAATTCAATATTAGAGATCATGTGTTGTTACGTGTTGCTCTATGGAAAGGAGTTATGAGATATGGAAAGAGAGAAAAACTCAATCCTTGATTCATTGGCCCATTTGTAATCCTTGATCGAGTAGGAACTATGGCCTATAGACTCGCCTTACTGCCAAGTATGTCTCGTGTTCATAACGTTTTTCACATATCTATGTTACATAAATATGTGAAAGACACGAACCACATTATTGAATTAGAACCAGACGAGATAGAGGAAGATTTAACGTATGAAGAGGTAGCTGTTAAAATCTTGGATAAGAAGGATCATATTCCATGCTCCAAGGTTATACCTCAAGTCAAAGTTTTATGGAGAAACCACGATGTGGAGGAAATGACATGGGAGTTAGAATCTGAAATGAAATCAAGGTATCCTCACCTCTTCGACATATTAGGTATGTACCCTAATTTCGAGGACGAAATTTCATAAGAATGGGAGGTTGTAAGACCCCAACTTTTTTTTTATAAAGATTAATTTTTCTCGAAATATATTTTTGAATATTATGGTGTGGATATGATATAATATTATAGTTGTGGGTAATATTTGGAAAATTTTCCAAAGTAAGCAAGTTGATATAAAATATTCATTGTGTCAGTGAATATTCGATTGGTCGGGGAATATTCGTTTTAACAGGGAGTATTCGTACGATGGCACAATCATTGGTGGACCCCACAATGGAAGTATTGTCGTAGTTAGAAAACGACAGAAATATCTTTTTATAAAAATAACAGCGGAAGTTTTACCGTTAAACTGTTGAACTACTCGATGGTAAAAGTACAAGAATATGTCTGCTGTGGTTGCGTAGTAGCAGACCAGATTGATTATTGATGCTTACGTGAGAAGTCACTCAGTTATACTCAATTATTGCTACAGTAATTGTTGCATAGTATCTCACGTTATTTGATTCAATTATTGTCGATATTTTATATATTATTAAATCAAAAATTGAGACGATAAAGTTATTCATATTATTATTTTCAATATTGACAATGTCTAGAAGTTCTGTCAAGGAGAGGTTTGGTCACCTAATTACGCGCCAATAAGGAGAAATTCTTATCGGAAAGCCCCCTCTTTCCTTGGAATGACCTGGTTGTTAAATATTGTGAGTTATAATATTAATGATGAATAATTGTTGAAGTATTAAGAATGTGTTTATTGAAGATATGTGAATTACAAAACTTAGAGGGGAATAATGCGAACTTGGAAAACTTTAGGGGTACTAAAGTGTAATAATAAGTTAAATCAATCTAGACCATTGATGGTGGTTTTAACAGTAAATCAATCTGAACCATCGGTGGTGGTTTTAATAGTAAATCAATCTGGACCGTCGATTGTGGTTTTAAAAGTAAATCAATTTGGACCGTCAGTGGTGGTTTTAAAAGTAAATCAATCTGGATCGTCGGTGGTGGTTTTAAAAGTAAATCAATCTGGACCGTCGGTGGTGGTTTTAAAAGTAAATCAATCTGGACCGTCGGTTGTGGTTTTAATAGTAATCAATATGAACCGTTCATTCTAATAGTAAATTAATCTGGACCGTTCATGAATTAGTTACTATTTTGTCCATTCTCTTATAAATAGAAGCTTAATTCTTCTTTCATTCTCACCAATTCACTGAGATTCACAAGAAACACTATAGAGAGAGAAACTATAGAGAGCAAGAAGAAGAGTATTCTGCTACTTCACTTTTTTAGTATCCAGCTTTCGACTAAGGTAAGGGGTATTATTTCTTTCGTATTCATAAGGAATACTATTTTTCGTATTCATCCTTTAGGATGTAGGAATAACCGTCTACGCGGATTACGTACCGTATGACAGGTGAAAATCCATTTGCAGTCTTCGTATGTTAATTCTTTTCATATTCTTAAATCTAAACTTACTATGGTAAGTATTGCTTCTATAATCCTTGAAATTAGTGGAATATCCGTAAGTTTTGCGCTTCATCCAGTATCATTTTATTGGAATATTTATATGAACTTTCTTATTAAATATCAATATTTTCACCCGAAGTACTATTCATAAGTTACTATTCATGAGTTACTATTCACCCAATTTTACTATTCACTATAATATTATTCACTCGGGTATTCGGGCCACTTTTCATGTCGGGGTACTATTCACGAGTTAATATTCACGGGTTACTATTCATCCAGTTTTACTATTCACTATAATATTATTCACTTGGGTATTCGGGACACTTTTCATATCGGGATACTATTCACAGGTTACTATTCACCAAAAAAATTGTTTCTTTTTTGTCCAAATTATTTTTGATACATGGATATTATTCTTGAATTTTACTCTACAAAGCAGTATCATGTTGAAAATTTGGATGTTATTGATTTCTGGATAAATTAAATTATAAATCCTTAAAAGTTTATCCTTGAACTTGTGTTATTGAATTCTTATATCATTGTCATCATCCTCATGCTTATATTGTGATGAAAGTCATCTTTGGCTTACGTGCATAGATGGACTGTTGATTGGTATGATTATGACTAGGGATAATTCGGGATAGTCATGATCATTGATGATTACACGAATAATTCTTGGCCCGTAGTGCAAGAATAATTTGTGGATGTGATACTAATGAATATCCTTGGCCGTAGTGCAGGGATGATTCGATGATGTGATCTATTTATTAAGTTGAGTCCCAATAATAAAGTTAATGATAAACTTTTTAAATCATAGAAGATAGTAGATATCATGCTCTACTTGACTCTTCTAATGGATTGTTTGTTCCGCTGTAATTAAACTTGTTGTCTATTATATTCTATCAATTTAACATTGTTGAAGGCTAATGATAACTTATTCTGCATTATCTTAGTCATAATATTTCTTACTGGGCTAGTTGAGCTCACCCTTTTACTTCCATTGTTCTCTTCAGGAAATGAGAACGTAAGCGGAATCGGTAGGGAGCTAGAGTGATGGCCCGAGATGGTGTTATAGTAGTCCTCACTATTCTATAAAACAGTGTGCCAATAAATGTAATGAGGACTCTATTTAAGTTTGGATATTGTCTAGATGACAATATTCGTGTAAAAACTCTCAGCTCATGTTGTATAATTAAGTTTGTATTTGTATTCTGTACCATGTATTTGGCGACCCAAGATGGGTGATGTATACCTATTTTGGGGGCTTCACATATGGATTCTTCATAGAGGATGACGATGAGGTATGCATCATAGATGATGATGATCCATTGAATTACGAATAGGCTATGAGTAGTAAAGACTCAGAGAAGTGGCTAGAAGCCATGAAATCTGAGATGGACTCCATGTATGAAAACCAAGCATGGACTTTGGTTTCACCACCTGAAGGCATTAAGCCTATTGGGTGCAAATGGGTCTTTAAAAGAAAGACCGGAGCAGATGGCAAGGTACATGGAGACCTATAAGGCCCAACTGATCGCAAAAGGTTTCAAACAAAGACAAGGAGTTGACTATGATGAAACCTTCTCACCAGTAGCTATGCTCAAGTCCATTCGAATTTTGCTTGCGATTGCAGCTTACCACGACTACAAAATCTGGCAGATGGACGTGAAAACGGCCTTCCTCAATGGGAAACTTGAGGAAGATGTGTATATGACACAACTAGAGGGATTTGTTTCAACAATTGGAACAAATCAAGTTTGTAAACTGCAACGATCTATTTATGGATTGAAGCAAGCTTCTCATAGATGGAACATCCATTTTGATGAGACAAACAAAGAGTTTGATTTTATCAAAAATGAGGATAAACCATGTGTGTACAAGAAGGTTAGTGGGAGCGTTGTTTCATTCCTTGTATTATATTTTGATAATATATTACTGATAGGGAATGATATTCCTATTCTTTAATCAATTAAAATCTGGTTATCTAAACATTTCTCCATGAAGGACTTGGGAGAAACATTCTATATTTTGGGGATAAAAATATATAGAGATAGATCTAAAAGGATGCTTGGCTCATTCCAAGGAACGTACATTGACTCGATGCTAAAGAAGTTTATCCTAGAAGATTCCAAAAGAGGTCTTATGTCGATGAGCCATGGAATACATCTCTTCAAGAAACAGGCCCCAAAGTTACCTGAGGAGAGAGACTTTATAAGTAAGATTCCTTATGCTTCAGCAATAGGATCTATCATGTACGGTATGATATGTACTAGACAAGATGTTGCTCATACACTTAGTGTAACAAGAAGATATCACTCGAATCCAGAAGAAGAGCACTAGAAGGCAGTGAAAAATATCCTAAAGTACTTAAGAAAAACTAAGGATGTGTTTTTTGTCTATAATGGGTCTAAATTAAAACTAGAGAGCTTCACAGACTCAAGTTTTCAAACAAACCATGATGATAGTAAATCCATTTCGGGGTATGTGTTTACCTTGAATGGTGGCACAATGAGTTGGAAAAGTTCTAAATAGCAAACAGTTGTTGATTCAATGGCAGAGGCAGAGTACATAGTTGAAAGTGAAGCTGCAAAGGAGGTTGTTTGGATGAAGAATTTCGTAATTGAACTTGGTATGGTTCCTTGCATTAGAGGACCAGTGCCTTTATGCTGTGATAACACTGGAGCTATTGCGCAGGCTAAGGAACCCAGGTCTCATCAGAAATCCAAATGTATTGTGGCGCATTCATTTGATTAGAGAGATCATTGAAAGAGGAGACGTCACCCTAAAGCGTATGAACTCTCAAGACAATATTGCAGATTCATTTACTAAAGCGTTGACAAATCAGCAGTTCGATCGTCACTTAGAGAATATGGGTATGAGATACCATGGTGGTTGGCTTTAGTGCAAGTAGGAGATTGAAAATAGTATGCAAACAAGCCAATGATGTATGATGATAAAGCATATACTTTGTAAACAATCTTATTTATTTATTAAGAAAAGTATTTATTTACTTAATGCATTTAATTTATCTACAAGGTGTTGTTTTAATAATATGTGATAAACCCATAATTTTAAGCAATGCTTTTAGAATCATGATGAGATCATGCTAATGAGATCTAAATTCTTAGATAGCTTAACAACTAAAATGTTCCCAATCAATGGATTACTAAAAAGGGGATTAGTGAATCCAGATAGATTGGTACATATATTGCTTACTCATTGGATGAGGATGATTGATCTATGATTATTTGTGTTGAGAAACTAAAGCAAGTATGTAGGTGCTTATTACAGAATAAGTTCACTAAATGTGGCTCGCTAAGGAATACCTAATGGAGTTTTACTTGCTTGTCAATAGGAATTCCTATAGTGATAGTAGTACAAATGATCCTTAGACTTGAGATCAGCATAGTATCTTATGTATAATGAATTACAGTTTGACTTATTCCTTAAGACCCTTAGGGTATATCAAAGGATATGCTTGGGTGTAAGAAGTTATACACGAAGATAATTAATGATCAATAAGTAATCTACTACTTCTAGTAAAAGAAGAGAAATGTCATATGTGATTTGATAAATGACAACCCAGGAATCCTTGGCCAATGTAGAATGAAATTAGAAAGGTGTTTCTAATTTGCATTCATTCGGAGTTGTGCATTTGGGAATCGAAATACATATAATTAAATAAAATAAGACTTAACAGTAATTCCATGTCTTATATTTAATTGGGACATTGTATGATGGAAGGATTTAATTGTATAATAACTATTTACTCAAAGGTTCTTTTATGATTAATGTTGAAATCTATATTATCTAGAAAGTCATTGATCGCTAAGGAGGCTTATCCTTACTGTAGAATAAATATTATTTATTTAAATAAATTAATAGTTTAATTTATTTATTTAAATGAGATTAGAATTGTTCTAATTGATTTATTCACAACCGGTTTAATATGGAGAACCTAAAGGGTCACACCATAAAAGGAAGAATAATTATTTAAGAAGTTAATAGCATAATCGTAATAATATGTTATGTGACAACCCCAAATCCGGGTCCCAAATCACCACGGATCTGGTATACTAATTCTATAACTATTGCGGAAGATATAAACATCAATTTTTTATACATTAAACTTTTACACATCATTCCCAAGGTCTACAACCTTAACTAAATACATACCTTTAATATCTAAAAAGGTTTACAATGCTAATTTCGTCAGAAAATTTAATAAATCTAACTGCACCATAATTTAATCTTGCACTTTGCCTTTGCTTCTGTCTTTACTCGAGCTTTCATCTTAATCTGAAAATTTTTATCATGATATAACAAGGGTGAGCAACAAGTTTGCCCAACAAGTATAAGTTTAATTGAGGATATATCATGATTGAAAGAATTGAACAAAAAGTTGGCTACATTCAACAATATAATAATTGAGAACTAGCAGGAATCAAATTTCATAACTGAACGATCATGACATTTAGAATGAATGTCAATCATAATCAAGAATAATTCAACTGAACTAGATGGTAATGAAGGTGACCAGCCTTTCATACCTGATGAATACATGCAATATGCACAGTGTGCGAATCAATAATTCATAGACGTGATAATCAACAATGATTTACCACAAGCATATTTAAATAATCATAACTCAGGGTTGAGTTAGAGAGAACTTGCATGTACCGCTGATTACTGCTAAGCAATCTAATGTAATCTCTCATGAAAGACCTATCAATTATCATATCGATCTTTCAATTAGCATAACATACATGTTAACTCATCATCTTATATTAAATTTTCTAACCTAGTTAAGAATTAGACATTACATTATAGCCTTAGTATTATCATTATACTTTGATAATCTTTTTATCATGTCATAACTTATACTTATAAGTTTTCCCTTTTTATATGTTATCTTAGTAAATTAGATAACATCTTAGTAAACCGAATTACCATTTCAGTAAGTCAGATTTTATTTTAGTATCCTGAAAACACTATTTAAGCAGACCAAAATCAGATTAGCAGTCTGAATTCAATTTCAGCAACCTGAATTCACTATTATTTTTCACAAAAATACCAACTTAACTTATTATTTTTCTATCCTTTGGTCAAACACATATACATATATTTCATACACAAAAAGTATTTTTCCATAATTTTCCAACTTCCTTTGGTATTTTTCAAAAATCAATTTCTAGTTAATTCCTTAAGAAATTAGCTACCTCGTGCTTAACTCCAGAAATTCCCATCTCTTAACACAATCTTTACATGTTAACGTGACACTCCAGTTTAAATCTCGTGGCCATCGGAGTTATAGAACTCCGATTATAGCGATTTTCGTTGGAAAATCACAAAAACTGAAATGGTCATAACTTGGTCATTTTAAGTCGGAATGAGCTCATTTTTTGGACAGGAGCTACTTTATACCATATATTTTAATGTCCTAAAAGGGCGAAATTTATTTCATAATTTAAAAGGCCAAAAATTCCCTTTTCAATTTCTAGGCAGTAGCTTTTTGCAATTTTGCAGTTTTGGAGTCCTTTGCTAAAACTTAAATAAAAGGAGATCTATAAATCCAATTAACGATCCGTCAATTTTTTTGGATTTGTATCTTTCCAATATACAATTTTCATCTATCACAATCCATATTTGGACATGTTAAGATCTCTGAAATTAGCCCGGAAGTGGCTGGTCAAAACAGTGGTTCTAACAGTTTTCTTAGCTTTGAGTAGTTTGGGATAAATTCCATAACTTGCTCATTTTTCAACCTAATTGAGTGATTACAAAGGGGTTTTATCCTTAATACATAGATCTATCATCCCAAGAAATAAATCACAAATATCCACCATAGATTTCAAAAATCAAAAGCTAGATCACACTTTCAAGTTTAAGCTTTGCGGAAAAATTCTATTTTCTTACCTTTTGTTCCAAATCTTTCCATATAAACTCATGTAAATCCATAACTCAAACCAATAAAATTCTAGATCTAACATTTATACATAGATCTAGCCACATAAAACTTAAACTCCAAAGATCCATCATAAAAATACAAATAGCATACTAGTCAAAGTTTTAGAAATCAAGTATAGATTTTACCTTGTTTTTATTTTTTCCCTTTTTCTTTCTTCTTCCTCTTCCTCTTCTTTTTCTTTTCTACCATTGAGATTCTTCTCTCCTTTTTCCCATGAAGGATTGTCACCCCCTCCCACTTTCTCTCTCTATATTTACGTTAAAAAAATAAGAGCACACATGAATTACCAAGTTTGCTAGCAATTTTAAAGTGATTAGATAACATAGCATATCTATCCATATCTTGCTTTTCTCTCTCTCATAGATTATGTGGTTTCTTGCACTTTATGCTTAATGTGTTGGTCAAATGAAAATTAGACACTTGTTGGAAGTTGTTCACCTACTAAAGTGGTGCAATCATTACATTCATCTCCCTTTCTCTCCTTCTTTTCTATTCGGCCACTTGGCCTTATAATTCTCCAAACTTTGCTTTCTTTTTATGCTTTTTTTGATTTACTAAATGTCCAACAAGTCATCTCCCACTTGGGCTAAAAATTGGGCCATCCAATATTTCATTTGGGCTTCCCAATTAAAAATGTTTGGGCTATAACAAATAACACATTCCAATATTCTTAATATTACCATTCCCTAATTATGTAATTAGGGTTTTTATTTCCTCAATTATAACATAAATCCTTACTCATGCACATTTATTTCCTTAACCTAATTAGACTTGCTATAATTAGGTTATAAAATTAATTAATTGAGATTTATAAAATAAATCTCTTAAAATTAGTATATATTCTATATACCATAATTCTCTCATCCCATAACCCTTAAGTTATACAATTCTTCATTCCTAATTTATAATTAGGATCACACTAGTTTTTTTTATTTATTTATATAATAAAAAAATATAAACCATCACATAATCTTCATATTCACTGAACATATACTCATATACACTTAATCCTGAATAATTTACTACAAGAATTTTTAAATTCACAAAATTCCTTCCCAAATATCTCAAATTCATTCACTTATTTTCTGTCTGAGTTTATTATTCAACCTTTAATTCATCATTAAAGATTTAAATAATTATCTAAATTTTTGGGTCGTCACATGTTAAGTGTATTTAATTTAATCTATGGTGATAGAATAAATTAAATACCTTAATATTTATTATTTAATATTTTTGGAAATATTAAATATAAATTAATATAAGGAGTCTTATTAATATTATTAAAATTATTATTATTTTAATTTCTAAAGAAGTTTGGGAATTAATTTAATATATATACTCTCAATTATTCCTAATAAGATTAGGAGGTAAATTAATTAAAAGAGTTTAATTAATTATCCCTAATAAGATTAGGAAGCTTAATTAATTAAAAAAATTAATTAATTAAATAAAACCATATTTTCTAATTAGATTAGAAGGGTTAACTAATATCTATATAGGAGAAGTCTTATGCAAGATATGAGTAGACGTAATTTCAATTGTTGGAGAGTACTCCTTTTTCTACAGAGATAGAAAACTAGGGTTTAACCAACCACCCCCCTTCTTGAATAATCCTTCTTCCTTGGTGGATCACCTCTAGAGTCCAAACACTTGGGTGGCTAACGTTGATCAAAGGAAGGAATCATTCCCGGAGATTCAAGGAGATCGCGAAGAACTAAGAGTTAAACTCGTACCTGTGGAAGCTAGAATCTACAAGGGTATGATTCCATAACTTCTTATTCTTCGTTTTAATTAATAACATGCATAAAGGATGATCCAGGTAATTGGTTTGTGAAAAATTTTAAAATCTGATTTTGCCATGCTTCCGCTATTTTATGCAATTTGATTGCGTCTATGATTCACACAAACCTAACAGTCCAGTCGAGCGTACCAGGCTCTAGCCTCTCCAGTCAAACTTTTCTGAAATAACTGCATTCTCAGCTTTTCATCCTCTGCATAGGATCTGAGTTCTTCGATGAATACTTTCAAATAAGTGTAAAGATCTCCCAATCCGTTGTATTTTTAAAACTGCAGAATCTGGAACTTGTCTGGATAACGGTCCCTTGGAAAGATGCAGAGGTCTGAGTAGTTAACACTCCCGTATGCTCCAGTCCCTTTGATAGACCGGATGGTTTCTTCCATTTGTTGGACTTTCCTTCTGATGTCACCAGTTTCTCGATCTTCCTTGAGATTGGTGATTTCATGGGTTTTGTTGATTGTCTCATTAGATTGAGGTTCATTTATCTATGCTTACTTTTTCTTGTCAGTACCCTGGCTGCCACCATATGCGGAGGACTCTGGTTGAGTGGGTATTTGTTGACCATGAGTACTTTTACTTTGTTCTTTTAAGAAGGCAGCTAATTCTGCTATCTGACTTTTGAGTCCCTCGTATTCTTCTCGAGATACAAAACTTAACCCCTGTTAGGTACTTTCCTCCATGTTAATAGGTAGGCTTTGGGCCTTTTTAGATTTGGATCTGGTAATGGGACCAATCTTGCCTACAATAAAAGTAGGTAGTTTAGTCTTGATAAACCCAAACAGTATGCATGATTATTCAAAGTGTCAGTTTTTTAGGGGGTTTTTTAATATTTTCCTGCGAAACAAATGTCAGTTATTTTAATGACAGGATAGCATAACATGATTTGATATCTGTACAATAATGGAATTGACAAGGAATGGAATGGATATTTACATTTGATTGACATTTACATGGAATTGAAATTTACATTCAATTGAAAGGGAAAGGCATGAAAAGACTTTCCTTAGCATTTGGTTTATTAAAGGCGGACCTTCCTTAGGTTCACTCTCACGGGCTTTTTGACATGAAGGTTCCCAGATCATCGCAGTCTACTAGATGGTAAGTTAATTCGATCTTTCAATTGGAGCGGATTTGAGTGGCGCCTTTCCTGAGCGTCACGGGATTATTCTCCTCTAAGTCCAGTAATCAACCACCGATGGGATTGCCTTCTAATAGAGGGACCACACAACAAACATTCATCGTGTCTCACCGTTATGTATGATGACATTGTGCGAAGCACTAATATAAAGAGCAGTAAATAAACATTCATTCACATCCATTTAGTGCAATGACAACATTCATACATATGTAGATAAAAGGGAATTGAAAAGATTGAAATGCAAATTAAGCCCTCTACTGTCCCCAGTAGAGTCACCACCAGACGACGTCGGGAAAATTCCTCAATTCCTAGGTATGGTTTTCTACCCTTTATATTTTCATGTAGTTTAATTTATCTTGCTTTAAAGAGTGAGATTTTAAGAAGAGACCGAAGTACAATGTCAACGATTTGAAATGTTTGATTTTAATGATTGGGCTGAATTAGACAGAGCCGCCAGTTGGTATGAGATAAATGGTTGTACCAACTCACCCAAATTTTGAAAGGTTTTACAATATGGCGCAATATGTGACTCCGTTTAATTGGTCTGGAAACCGAGATTCATAGAGCTCGGGGGCTTGCTTAAGCGAAGGGAAGGTGTTAGGCACCCCCCAACTTCCGTGAAACACGGTTACCGCGTCTTTTTATTCCCTATGCATTGTGTGTGTGTGTGTGTTTGAAAGCGTTGAATTGAAAAAGATGTTTTGTGCTTTATTTGAAAGTAGTGTTATACCTCTTTTGTACCTATATACAAAGGGTTTAAATTATCGAAAAGAACAATTTTAAGAAAAGATGTGACGCCTCCAAAATAGGTATACATCACCCATCTTAGGTTGCCAAATACATGGTACAGAACTTAAATACAAACTTAATTTATACAACTGTTAACTGTCGTGCAAAATACGATAAAATATAAGCAGTGAGTTTTAATACAAATATTGTCTTTTAGACAATATCCAAACTCAAATTCAATCTCCTTACAATTATTATAACACTATTTCACATAATAGTAAGGACTACTAATGCACCATCTCGGACCATCACTCCGTTCTCCGACTAGTCTCGGCTATGTTCTCATTTCCTAAAGAGAACAATGAAAGAAAAAGGGTGAGCTTAACTAGCCCAGTAAGAAATATTATGACTAAGATAATGCAGAATAAATTATCCTTAGCCTTCAATTGTATAACAACTAATAGAATACCATAGACAACAAGTTTTAAATCAATAACTGCAGCGGAATAAGCAATCCATTAGAAGAGTCAAGTAGAAAATGATATCTACTATCTTCTATGATTTAAAAATTTATCATCAATTTTATCGCTGAGACTCGGCTTAATAAATAATCCACATCATTGAATTATCCATGCACTACGGGCCAAGGATATTCATCCATGCACTACGGGCCAAAGATATTCTTATTTCCACCAATGGTCATGAACATGCCAAACAACAATTCATCTTTGCACCCTTGGCCGAAGAGAACGCATGGTCATGTTCATACCAACAACCCGTCATTTGAGACTCGACAAAAATCCACATCACTTGTAACATTACAGGTCATGATTACACCGAATAATCCCTGGTCATAATCATACCAATCAACAGTTCATCTTTGCACCCTTGGCCGAAGATGACTTTCATCATAATATAAACATGAGGATGATAACAATGATATAAAAATTCAAACAAACGAGATCAAGGATAAATATTAAAGATTTTATAATTTAATTTATCCAGAATTCAAGAATATCTAAATGGTCAACATGATACTGCTTTGTGGAGTAAAATTCAAGAATAATAATGTATCAAAAATGATTTGGACCGAAAAAAAATCAATTTTTGTCATGAATAGTACATCGGGTGAATAGTATCTGAGTGAATAGTACCCCGTTAATAGTACTTTGGAAATAGTACCCTGAAAAGGTTAAAACTTATCAAGAATGCTCAAAATAATATTTCTATGAAAAGATATTGGATGAAGCGCAAATATTAATGATATTCTACTAATTTCATGGAGTATAGAAGCCAAAACTTAACAAAATGAGTGTAGAATTCAAAATTATAAACGAAATAATATTGCTTACATACTACAGAGTATGGAAGAAAATATTATTTCT
This sequence comes from Panax ginseng, assembly GCA_020205605.1. NCBI lineage: Eukaryota > Viridiplantae > Streptophyta > Magnoliopsida > Apiales > Araliaceae > Panax > Panax ginseng. The sequence continues at coordinate 88,890,309 of CM035144.1, forward strand.
TACGAATATTGAACAAAAATAACATCTCTTACAACTGTTGAACGAAAATAATATTTTTTACTAATATTGAACGAAGATAATATTCCTTACGAATATTAAACGAAGATAATATTCTTGCGAATATTAAACGAAATAAAATTCTTACGAATACGAAAAATATTATCGTAAACGAATATGAAATAAATAATACCCCTTACCACAAAAAGAGAGCAATTTTGAATGGTATAGCGGATATATTCTTGAAGAAAACTTTCACTATTTTCTACACTCAAAGCTTCCTTAAACTCTAAAGAAATACGCTCAATATTATAGAAGAAGAATTCTCTGATTCTGGTGTGATTTTCAATTCTAAACTAAGCATCCTATTTATAGAAGAATGGAAAGGATACTATTTGAATTTTTGTTTCTCACGGACCAATAGTACTGATCACGGGCAACTTTCTAAGAATTCACAGATGAAACTTTTAAATTTTGATTTTACTATACAAATACTATGCAGACACTATGCAAATACTATGCATAATAAAATATAATATATTCTATTTTTCATATAAAACAAAACTTATTATAATATATAATAATAATATTACCTCCTTCCCATGTTCTTTCATCCCCCCCCTTCCGATTTCATTTGATATATATATATATATATATATATATAAAATAAAACTGAGATAATTTCTACCAACAGTTTTAAAAAATGGGTAAGTGGGGGTCCAAATAATAAGCCAAAATTTACAACAAAAACTTTATAAAAATCTCCTCAATATTTTTAACAATATTTATTCATCATTATTATAACTCGCAATATTAACAACCAGATTGTTCCCAGGAAAGAGGGGGGTTTTCGATAAGTATTTCTCCCTATTGGCGCGCAATTAGGTGACCAAACCTCTTTCCTCGACAGAACTTTCTAGACATTGTTAATTATGCAAATAATAATATGAATAACTTGTCATCTCAGTTATTGATTTAATAATATAAAATATTGTCTAAATGATACTGTGACAATATTAGAATCAATAATGTGAGATACTATGCATCAATTACTGTAGTAATAATTGAGTATAACTGAGTGACTTCTCACGTAAGCATCAATACCGTGTGCTAATATGCAATCACGCGTATTACTGTACTTTTATCACCAGGTATTTCAACAGTTAACGGTAAAACTTTCGCCGTTATTTTTATAAAAAGATATTTTTGTCGTTTTCTAACTCCGATAATAATTTCATTGTTGGGTCCACCAATGATTGCGCCGTTGTATGAATATTCCCTGATAAAACGAATATTACCCGACCAATTGAATATTTTATAACAACTTGCTTACTTTGCAAAATTTATAAATATAACCCACAACTAACATTATATCAAATTCACATCATAAAATTCAAAAAAATATTTCGAGAAAATTAAATCTTTATTCATAAAATTTGGGGTCTTACAACCTCCCCTTCTTATGAAATTTCGTCCTCTAAATTAACGTACGTACCTAGTATGTCGAAGAGGTGAGAATACCTCATCAGATTCTAACTCTTGAGGTATAACTTTTGAGCGTAGAATATGATCATTCGCATTCAAGATTTTAACAGGTATCTCCTCATATGTTAAATCTTCTGTTATCTCTCTAGTTTTAATTCAATAAAATGGTTCGGGTCATCCACATATTTACATAACATCGATACATGAAAAACATTATGAACACGCGACATACTTAACGGTAAGGCGAGTCTATAGGCCACAGTTCCTACTCAATCGAGGATTTCAAATGGGCCAATTAAATTGAGGGTTGAGATTTCCTCTCTCTATCGACTCTTACTTCTAGAATAACGCCTTCTTGAACCTTCTTCTTTATATTCATCAGCTCTGGGTCTGTAGCTTGAACGGCTTTAACTTTATCGATTAAAGTCGATTCTACTCGTATATTTGACATCATCATGTGGGTTCCTAGAGTCTTTAACTTTATCTCCATTATTTATAATTCATACGAAATGGATCTTTGTGTTAACAATGTCGCACTCGTAACCGCATATGATCTTCTACTCAACGCGTCAGCTACCACGTTCGCTTTTCCACAAATGGTATTATCATAATCTTTCAACAGCTCGAGCCAACGTCTTTGGCGCATGTTACGTTTATTTTGGGTGAAGAAATATTTGAGGGTTTTAGAAATGGGTTTTGTACTGGGGTCAATACAAAATTCGATTTCACGCTCTGGGGGTAGGCTAGGAAGTTCTTCAGGGAATACGCCAGGAAATTTATTAACAATAGAAATATCATTCAAAACTGTGACTCTCATCCAAGACTTGGATAGCACCTCACATTGATACTTATCAACTTGCCACCGTTATTCACGGCGTCCCTTACGGAAAGTCTGGCTTCAGTGCATCCCACACAAGGAAGTCACCAGTCTCGGGGCCCTTTACTTATGGCTTGATATGACAACGATTGACTTTAGTGGTTTGGTTGCTATAACAGGTTGATTTAAGAATATAAAAGCTAACAACTTTACGAAAATAATCAATTTTAGCATGATGAGTAGTTAATCAGTCGATTCCTAAAATCACATCAAATGCAAGTATTTTCAAAGAGATAAGATCGACAGGTAACGTATCGATTTGAATCAAACAAGACTTATAAACAGTGGATGTAATGAAGGTTTCTCCTAACGGAGTTTCAACAGATAAGTCAAAGTTTAATTTCTCTAGAGTCAGATTTAATCGTTGAGCGCAAGTAAAATAAAAGAGTGGGTAGAACCGGTATCGAATAAGGTATAGACTTCATAAGAGTTTATAATTAACTTACCCATGATAACTTCATTTGGGTTCCTCGACAAACGCTCTCATTTAAACTACCGGCTTTACCTTGTCTGGGACATCCTTTGGCGTCACTATCCCAGCTGGTCTTGACTTCACTACACGACAAAATCAAGCTAGGTGACCTTCTCTTTCGCAATTGAAACACGCTTTGGGTTGTTGCGTACAGTTTGGATGGATGTATCCCTCCTGTCCGCATTTAAAACATACGACCGGTGGTCGTTCTTCTTCCTAGGAAACGGGTGCCGCTGTCTTTCCATCATTATTGAACCTTCTCTTTTTGAAGTTGTTCACACTTAGTTTACCTTTCCTATTATCTTCGCCATGATTACCACCGATGTGGTTACCCTTTCTGGCATATTAATTCCCTCCATGTTTGTTTTCACCGCTTTGATGACTGCTACCATTGGTATTATCGATTTGCCGACTGCTCTCTCTTAGTTGGGTTGTCTCATTATCGCATTCCAATAACTGAGCCCTATTCACAACATCTGAATACAAGTAAAGTTTGTGAGAAATGAGTTATTGACGTATTTTGGGTTTCAAACCTCGCAGAAACATTCATGTCATTCTCTCCTAATTATCTACCAAATAGGATGCAAACTGAGATAACTCGGCAAACTTAGCCTCGTATTGCGACACGGTCATATTGTTTTGCTCCAGCTTGATGAATTTAACCTCCTTCATGTGACGAATACTTTTGGGAAAGTATTTGTCGTTGAACAATTCTTGGAACTTCTCCCAAGACATCTTGAGTGCGGTAGGCTGGGTATGTTTTACAGATTCCCACCAGTAATTTGCCTCTTCACGCAACATAAAGGTGGCGAAGGGAACCTTTTTCTCCTCTGAGCATTCCAAGATATCAAATATCTTGGTGATCTTCTTTATCCACGTCTCTGCTTTAAGTGGTTCTGGCTTTCCCAAAAATTCCGGTGGTCCCAGCTCCTTGAACTTCCTAGCGGTGACCAGCCGTGAGTTGCCAGTGTTTCCACCTGCATTTTGAATAGGAGACTCTCTCGTTTGGTTTTGCATAAATTCTAAAAAACTCCTAAACGTACCAGCATTCATCATTTGGTCGGCGTTTTTGTTTACCTGAGGATTATTACCTTCCTGATGCACATTATCCTTGTTATTGATCATCGGTGACTCAACGGTCTCATGTGCTCCATTTCTTATCTCAATATTTTCAGATGCCATTTTACTGTGACAAAACAAGGGTTAATTAACATTCCATATATTATCCTTATACTCTGATCGACCAATTAAATAACAAATAAACTTAGGTAGTTCATACTAGCGAAGGAATTACCCGTCTCTCCCCTCCTAGTTCTAGTCTCACATCTCAGCCGTGCATCATATCCCTAAGCTTTGATACCAACTGTGACGCCCCCAAAATAGGTATACATCACCCATATTGGGTCGCCAAATACATGGTACAGAACTTAAATACAAACTTAATTTATACAACTGTTAACTATCGTGTAAAATATGAGAAAATATAAGTTGTGAGTTTTAATACAAATATTGTATTTTACATAATATCCAAACTCAAATTCAATCTCCTTACAATTATTATCACACTATTTCATAGAATAGTAAGGACTACTAATGCACCATCTCGAATCATCACTCAGTTCCCCAACTAGTCCCGGCTATGTTCTCATTTCCTGAAGAGAACAATGAAAGGAAAAGGGTGAGCTCAACTAGCCCAGTAAGAAATATTATGACTAAGATAATGCAGAATAAATTATCCTTAGCCTTCAACAGTATAACAACTGATAGAATACCATAGACAATAAGTCTTAGATCAACAACTACAGCGGAATAAGTAATCCATTAGAAGATTCAAGTAGAGCATGAAATCTACTATCTTCTATGATTTAAAAGTTTATCATCAATTTTATCGCTGAGACTCATCTTAATAAATAATCCGCATCACTGAATTATCCATGCATTACGGGCCAAGGATATTCATTAGTATCACGACCATTAATTATCCATGCACTACTGGCCAAAGATAATCGTGTTTTCACCAATGGTCATGAACATGTCAAACAACAATTCATCTTTGCACCCTTGGCCGAAGAGAACGCATGGTCATGATCATGCCAATAATTTTTGCTGAGACTCAGCTTAAAAATCCACATCTGTAACGACCGAGAAAATTGAATTATTTGTAAAATATTTTTATTTGATTAAATAATGAATAAAATTATTTTATAATGAGTAAGCAAGATGAATATCATTCTATAACCTAATAGTGTTGGAATATCGTAGTATTTTGGCTACGTGGTAGAATTAAAGTGTTTGAATTTCCAAGACAAAAATAAAAGTTTTTCGAGAAATTTTTTGAAAAACACTATTCATCGATATCTGCTTGGGAATTATTTTTGAACTTTTGAGAAATATGTAACGATAGAATAACAAGAAAGGGTGGATTATGTGATAATAATTCAAGTATGGAAAATGCAGTTTTTCGCCTGCGGACTAAATTCGAGAACGTTAGGGAAAGTAAAGCGTTAATGAATAAACGATAGTATGATACGTAAGTATTGTACGAGGTAATGAATATGAGTATGATATGAACTATTATACAAATATGTATAAATAATGGTATGTCGTAGATGATGAATGAGTATACGAGTTAACATACGAGAGAAATGCGTAGACAATACGTTATAAGCTTTAAGCTAAGTGTATTGGACTTGTAGGATTTGTGTAAAAGTTATACAAGTCCAAGTGAATTAATGTTAAAGCCCAATTTTTGATAATGCAAGCCCAATGTTTGATTAAAAGTTATTAAAACTTAAGCCCAAATTAAGAACCGGATCCGTGGATCGAACCGATGGATAAACGGGTAAGAAAACCCCATGGGGAAACCCATGTGGGCCCCATGGATCACATGGCAACCATCTTGGTGACCAAGTAAAGTGGTTTTACTTGGTGACCAAGGATGAATAGTAAGGAGGTCATTAAGGAGGTGGATTAAGAAGGTGGAAGGGCCTAAATAACTCTTATACCCTAACTTTGTAATTCCTATAAATAAGAGAGTTCCTAGTTCATTATTTGCTTGTTAAATTTCCACCAACACATTATATTGAGAGAGAAAAGTGAGTAAAAGCTAGACTTTGCTATACCAAGAAGGAAGAAGGAGAATTAAGCTAAATAACTTCAAGGGTAAGAATCTTAAACCATGACTCTTCATCTCTTCAATTGTTAGAGAAGTTGTAACGCCCCAAAATTCGGTCTATCTTCACACCCGGATTCCGTACGTCACGAGTACATCATTCATCCCAACATACATCATTATATACTGAAATATAACAACATACATTCTCAAATCCCAGTTTCTAATACCTTATAACCTTGTTCATTACAAATAATGTTAATTACATTATTCTTTATATCTTACACGAGTGACTTTCATCCGCCACCAAGGATACATAACTATTCATTAACTAATCTATAGTTCAATTTTATCTTTCTACAAGTCTTCAATTGATCTTCACGCTCATTCACATACTGAATGGCACTCCATCTGGATACCATCAACTTGATCTTCATGGGATCCTTAAGTTCTTCTAACATAGTTCACTGAAAATGTTTTTCATTTAAAGCAAGTGTGAGCATTCAATTTCCCAGTAAGTCATAACAGTTGAACAAACAACTTTAAGAATTCAAACATTCCTTTAGAACTTTGATAATCGGACAAAGGTTATGAAGCAGCTTGAATAATAGGAATAATCGCAATTCCTATCATTTTAAAACATTATTCACTTTTACTTTGAAATACTTTCATTCTTCTACCTTTTTCATACACATTTTGTCTAGCTGGAATCATTAGCATAGACTTAACAATAACGAATCATGTATAGACAGAGCATTCTCTTATTGAATAGTTCAATCACAGAACAATTCATCTCATAGAAACACTGAAGTGTTCACATTGTGACATAAGGCCTCATACGTTCTACCACCTTGTACAAATATCGCACATTCGCACATAGATAGAACTTCTCAAGTTCAAAATCTGAGAAGTTTAAGAAACTAGCATTCATTTAGAATATGAATGAAGTTAGAAAACTTGCCTTCAAGCGTCTTCCAATAAATATTCAACAATTTTTGGTCTTTACAGTCTCTACAATACATAACCACATACCACATTAGGTCATGATCATCAGATATATATATATATGGTACCTAATATATCTTACCCTTCTTCTTAATCTAATTGTTCATTAGATTTGTTACGGTTATCGCATTACATTGTTCTTACGTTCACGTTCACATAATCATTAACAACTTTTAGTTGTAATTCTCAATGTTATAGTCATCATCGAAGATGCTACTTTAAGTTAATTAATTCATCATCAATCAATTATCTTTCATTTCATATCCTTAATCGTACTTATTTCATTAACAAAACTCGTTTCAAGTATTTATCTATCATTACGGCTTATTATCATTCATCATTTCAATATTAATAACTTACATTCAATTAATCTTTCTTTCAAACTGTAGTCGTTAACTTAAGTTTTTCAACATCTTAATTGATGTTACTTTTGGTTTAGTATTGATATGATTTATCATTATCAATTTACTTTCCATTTACATTCATAATTTTTCCTCTCTGTGCTTTATCTAATGCTAGCGCTTCAAATACTTGATTTTTTTCTTTATTAAGCATGCATATGCTACGCCACTCGTCGATGGTTGAGGACCGGACTCGACGTTGCTGCAGATGCGAGTCTCTTCGTTATTTGTTGTGTTACGGTTATTTGTCACCTTTGAGTTCATTTTTAATGAAAATGATAAACGTTCGTGAACGTTCAACGCTCGTTTCTTCGTTCTAAGTTGGAATTCGGTCATTTTTGAGTCCGCAACTCTAGAATGCCAAATGAGACTATTCTCCATCGAAAACCAATGTTTTTGAGCTCAATATCAAAACTTGACTTCCATTCTGAGAATTTCACGATTTCGACGATTATCGTCCAAACTCGTGAATTTCGCCATAACTTCGTTACTTATGATTTGTTCATCGTTTCAAATGGATTCATTCCATCATACTAACATCTTAACCTACATATTTCATTAACTTATATACATGATAAGTTCTTAATTATTCTTCATGAGTTTATAACTTATATGCTTATGATTTCACTTCACATGATTTATCATAGTTTTAGTCTTTTAACAACCATCCTTGCTTCTTCTTATCATACAAACTTCATTAATGTAAACATATGACAAGTTCTTCCTTATTTCATAACTTATATATGAACGAATTTCTTATTCATGGCTTATTAAGACTTAAGTTATTTGATTAGTCATTCCTACTTCTTTTTAGCATACAAGTTCTACCACTATTCACTTCTCTAACAATTGAAGAGAGAGAGAATCATGGTTTAGGATCTTACCCTTGAAGATTACTTGATTAATCTTTGTTCTTCCTTCTTGCTTCTTGAAGTAACAAAGTCTAAATTTTCTAGCTTTTTCTCTCTAACCAATAAGCACTTATAATGTTGGATGAAATACAACAACCAACAAATGAACTAGCACTCCTTCTATTTATAGAAAAACCAAGGTTAGCGTAGTTTAGACATTAAACCAATCCCACCTCCTTAATTAACCTCCTTACTATTCATTACTTAGCCATCAAGTTTAAGCACTTTACTTAGCCATCAAGTTTACTTGATCATCACATAACTTATCATTTGCTTAACAACTAAGTAATAAGCACTTTACTTGGTCATCACTTTGGGTCCCCCCATGGGTTTTAACCATCTGGTAACCCATCGGTTCGATCCGCAGTTTAGTTTCTTACTTTGGGCCTTAGCATTAATTCTCATCGGGCATATCTTGGGCTTGTCTTAATATAACTTTGACTTGTTCATTAATTCACATTGGACTTAACCATTCCTACCATTGGGCTTGCATAATTCCAATTGAACTTTACAACTTTCTACACAATCCTATAAGTCCATTATATATGGCTTAAAGCCTTAGAACGTATTGTCTACGTATTAATCTCATATTCCAACTCGTATACTTGTTCATCCTATACGACATACCATCATTCATACACACCCATATAATACCTCGTATCGTACTCGTATTCATTACCTCGTACAATACTTACGTATCATACTATATCATCGTTTAATTCATTAACGCTTTACTTCTCTTAACGTTCTCAAATTAAGTCTGCAGGCGAAAAACTGCATTTGCCATACGTGAATTATTATTTCATAATCCATCTCACATCGATATTCTATCATTACATATTTCTAGGAAGTTCAAAAATAATTCCCGAGCAGAAATCAGTGAATAGTGTTTTTACGAAAATTTCTTGGAAAATTTTTATTTTCGTCTTGAAAATTCTTACTCGTTCAGTCTAGCTCGTAGCCATAATCCTCCCAATTTATAATCATCCTAGGTTCTAGAACGATTAATAAACACATAGCACAGAATATTTATTAATAAAAATTCATTTTATTAATAACTAATTCTTTAAATCTTAAATTCTGAACAATCCGGATTCTCCAGGTTATTACAAAAGTGAGTAGTGGTAAAGCATGTTTGTTATGGAGTTATAATGATGGTTATTAATGGATGAAACCTTAATAAACCATATGAAAGTGAAATCATAAGTATAAAAGTTTTAAACCATTGAAAGTCATTGAAAAATTGTAATATTGTTGTTGATGGACAAGTTTAAAACCATCATTTGTAGGCTTAGATAATACATGTTGTGATAATGGAATGAATCCATTTGGAACGGTGTAAAAATCTTAAGTAACGAAGTTATGGCAGAATTTATGAGATTAGACGATAATCGTCGAAATCGTGAAATTCTCGGAATGGAAGTCAAAAGTTAGCATTGAACTCAAAAATGTTGGTTTTCGATGGAGAATAGTCTAAGTTTGCATTTTAGAGTTACGGACTCGAAAAATGGTCAAATTCTAACTTAGAACAAAGAAACGAGCTATGAACGTTCACGAACGTTTATCGTTTTCATAAAAATGGACTTAAACGGTGAATTTTGTGTTAATGGATTTGAAAATGTGAAATTCTTACATGAACACTTAGTTCATGTGATTTGTGAGCTAATAGCTTTTGAACGAGCCAATTCGGACTTAAAATGAACAATTTATGAGTCCGGGAAGTTCATCAAAGCAAGAAGTCTGTCAAATTTTTTTGGTGCACAGAGTTGGCGCCACAACACCATCCAAGGCTTAAATGGTGGTTGGCTAAAGGCGCGAGCCACGCCCAATACCATGGAGATTAGCGCAGCAAGACGACTAATTACACTAAGGATGAATAGCATGGCAGAGGTCTAGGTAAAAGTTATTGGAGATTCACGCCACAGCGCGAGACTTATAAAGGGAATCTGGCGCCGCAGCGCCAGCACTAGACAAGGCATAGTAAAGAAGGCTTATAAAGATAAGAAGGAAGTGGTTGATTAATGATGAAGTTATAACATTAATAAACCTAAAGTAACATCATTAAGGATGTTAATAACCTTAAGAATTATAAAGGTTAACGAAAGATTACTTGAACGTGAATGTAAAAACAATGTAATATGATAAACCTTAACCAATGTTAACAAATCTAATGAACGATTAGATTGAGAAGAAGGGTAAGATAAGTTAGATATCATACATGTCTGACTATGACCTAATGTGGTATGTTACATGGTTATGTATTGTAGAGACCTTAAAGACTTAAAAGGAAAAGTATTTAATCTATAGAAGACGTTGAAGGAAAGTATTTTAACCCTTGTTTATGTTCATTCTGGACAAGCTTTGCGATTCATGTATCTTGCACATGAATTAATGTATGATGAGGTTGAAGCCAGTTCTTTCGGCTAGACTTAATGTATTTATTGGATTTCTTATAATCTATTAAAATGTTATTAACGCTGCTATCTTTTTCCAAACTATTTTGGTATGGATTTCAAAGAAAGACTGAGTATGCATAAACAAACGTTTTGTCGTCAAACGACAAGCACATGAGGTTGCCAAAACTTAAACGTAAATACGTTTACAGAAGAAGTGTTATACAACATAGAGTACTATAGGCTGATCACCTATGTAAGACCTCGAATTTTATGAAATAAAAGTATTCAATTTTCTTATAATTATTATTTTATTTAGTAAATGGTTAAATTGATAAAAGGATTAAAGTTAAGGGTGATATGTGAAAATTTTGCAAAGTAAAGCAAGTTGTTATAAAATATTTGTTTCGTAGTGGAATATTCTTTTTGTCGGAGAATATTCGTACGATGACACAATCATTGGTGGACCCCACAACAGAATTATTGTCGAAGATAGAAAATGACAAAATTATCTTTTTATAAAAATAACGGCGAAAGTTTTACCGTTAACTGTTGAAATACTTGGTAATAAAAGTACAGTAATACGTGTGGTTGCATAGTAACATGCGGTATTGATTATTGATGCTTATGTAAGAAGTCACTCAGTTATACTCAATTATTTCTACAGTAATTGCTGCATAGTATTTCACGTTATTGATTTAATTAGTGTCACAATATCATCCGTATAATATTTTATATTATTAAATCAATAATTGAGACGATAAAGTTATTCATATTATTATTTATATTATTGACGATGTCCAGAAAGTTCTATCGAGGAAAGGGGTTTGGTCACCTAATTGTGCGGCAATAAGGAGAAGTCCTTATCGGAAAGCCCCCTCTTTCCTGGGAATGATCTGGTTGTCAATATTGTGAGTTATAATATTAATGATGAATAATTGTTGAAAGATTAGGAAAATGTGTTGATTGAAGATAAAAGGATTTGAAGTAAATATTTATTCAATCTTTGATGTAAATAAGAATTCTGTTATGAGACGTTTGTTATAAATTTGGTTTATTCTATGGGGCCCATATGTCATCATCTAAGAGTCACTTTCGCTAATAGTACTTGCCTTTACCAGACGTTAAACCACTTGCTGTTTCATATTACAGGCGTTGAACCACTTGTCATTTCATATTACAGGCGTCGAACCACTTGTCGTTTCACATTACAGGCGTCGAACCACTTGTCGTTTCACATTATAGGCATCGAGCCACTTGTCGGTTCACATTACAGGCATCGAACCACTTGTCATTTCACATTATAGGCGTCGAACCACTTGTCATTTCACATTACAGGCGTCTAACCACTTGTTGTTTCACATTACAAGCGTCAAACCACTTTTCTTTTCAAATCACCAATCGTCAAGCCACTTGCCTCTCCCCATTGCAAGGGCTAAGCTAGAAATCTTCTATAAATAGAAGCTTATTTCTTCTTTCATTCTCACCAATTCACTACGACTCACACGAGAATTCTATAGAGAGAGAATTAGATAGAAAGAAGAAGAGTATTCTGTTACTACACTATTGCAGTATCCAATCTCCAACTAAAGTAAGGGGTATTATTTCTTTCGTATTCGTAAGGATATTATTCTTGTTCAATATTCGTAAGAAATAATATTTTCTTCCATACTCTGTAGTATGTAAGTAATAGTATTTCATTTCATATTCCTAATTCTACACTTATGTTGATAAGTATTGCTTCTGTACTCTATCAAATTAGTAGAATATCCTTGATATCTGTGCTTCATCCAGTATCTTTTTATGGAAATATTATTCTGAGCATTCTTGATAATTTTTAATCTTTTTATGTCAGTGTTGTGACACCCCCAAAATAGGTCTACATCCCCCATTCTGAGTTGTCAATACACGGTACAGAAACAACTACAACTTTATTATTACAATAGTAAAACTGTGAGTTTAAATACAGATATTGCCATCTAGACAATATCCACATACAAATAAATCCTCATCATAATTATTGGTACATTATTTTACAACAATGGTGAGGACTACTAAACAACTCTCCCTAGAACTTTCATTCCATACCCAGGCTACGTACTCGCTTATATTCTCGCCTCACGAGAAGAAAAATGGAACAAAAAGGAAAAGGGTGAGCTCGACTAGCCCGATAAAGAATATTATGACTAAGATAATATACAACAAAATTATCGTTAGTCTTCAACGAGGGAAAAATATAATAGAATACAATAGATAACAAGTTTTAAATCAATATTAGCATGAATGAAATAATAATTCATTAGAAGAGTTAAGTAGAGAATGCAAACTACTATCTTACATGTATGAATTTTAAAGTTCATCGTCTATTTTTATCCTGTAACATCAATCATATATATATCGAGATCAAATATTCATCCTTGCACTCTGGGCCGAGGACATTCACGATTGGTCATGTTCATCTAAACACTGTTCATCTTTGCACTACTGGGCCAAAGATATTCATCGAAATCATTCATCTTTGCACTACTGTGCCAAAGATATTCATCGAAATCATTCATCTTTTTACTACGGGCCAAAGATATTCATCATAAATCATTCATTTTGCACTCTGGGCCAAAGATATTCAATAATATCATCATTTAAGGTGAGGATGATGAAAAATATTTTTTAAAAAGCGAATCCGGTGAAACAAAATGACAAGGATTAAGGATTAAGGATTCGTACTTTGTTTTATCCACGTCCAAAAATACCTCAAAAATAATCATAGTGGTGTAAAATTCAAGAATGATCAAAACATGGATACAATCAAAGCTAGTATCCACAATAGATATTTTAGACGAAAAGAAAATTTTCATTTTAGATGAATAATAGTGATTAAGTATTCGTGAATAGTGAATAGTCAGTATCGTGAATAGTAACTCAGAGCACCAAAGCGTTCCAAATTTGATAAAAACTTGAGATCAATATTTGACATAATGATATTGAAGAAATAATATCATTACGAAAAAATAATATCCCTTACCTCGAAAGATCGGATTACTTAAGCTGGAATCTTTGGATATAGACTATATCTTGAACTTTCACCGTATAGCAATACTCAAAGTATACTCAAAATACTCACAAGAATACGCTCGATAATATAGAGAGAAAACTTGATTTACGGTGTGATTTTCAATTCTAACCTAAGCACCTATTTATAGGAAATTGCTTAGAACACCAAAGCAGAAAATTTAATAAAATATTAATATTTATAAAAATATTATCGTATCCTTTGAAATCTGAATCTCAAATAATTCACACATGCCAACCTTCTAGAAGAAAATAAAAAAACGTTTTTCTAATTTAAAATAATTTAAACTTCCAAAAATTAATTATTTGAACTTGAACTTCAATAATTCACAATAAATAGTCCTTTTATCGGAAAATTGAATCTGGCGAGTTTTTAGGAAATCAATTCTCTACAACTTTGCGGAAGAAAGTTTTTCTAAATTCCCAACAAAAATTGACCGAAATCCATAAGCGGGTGATTTTAGAGGCTATAATCAAATTTCGGTCAATAAATGGGGTCCATGACATGTTTAACATGTTTTAAACATTTATTGCAACAAAAATACTCTTCCTCCTCGTATACTCATATATCCCACATTCGTTGTAAAAATATCACCATTATTATATTATTAAAATATAATAATATATATTTAAATGAATTATTTTATCGAAAAAGATAAAATTTCAATTTTTAACAATTGTCACATTAAAATTTTCTCCATCTATATCCACATAAAATCAATATTTTCCTCATCATATGAATCAATAATTAATTATTCACAAATAATATTCTGAGAATCACAATATTGTGACGAGCAGCGGGTTCAGGAAGAGGGGGCTTTCAATAAGAATTTCTCTCACTTCTTGGCGCAATTAGGTGACCAAACCTCTCCTTGAGGCAGAACTTTCTAGACATTGCCAATAATGTTATCTAATAATATTATTAGGATAATATGAATTATTGTTTCGACAATGAAAAAATTGTGTAATGACAATTATTAAAACAATGACAATATAAAATATCAACGCGACAATTATTGAATCAATAAAATAAAACTTTGAGCGATAATTCTCGTAACCATTATTGAGTAGTGCCTTCTTACGTAAGAGTCAATAATTGGTGCAATACTGCAAGTGTCTTCTGGATTCAACAACGCGTATTCGTGTGTTTTAACCACCGGGTATTCCAACGATGTAAAGCGGTAACAACTACGCTAGATTATTTTTAAACAACTTATATTTGTCATTTTTTCCTCCAATCGCTTTTTCGTTATGGGGCCCACACATGTCGCTGCTGCGTCGTACGAATATTCCCAAAAGATCTGAATATTCCACGACCAAACGAATATTCCCAAACAACAATGAATATTTTATAACCACTTGCATATTTTGAAATATTTGCGTATTTTACCCGTAACTATCCACATTAATCACATCAACCCTTACTATTTCAAAATAATAATTAGAGGAAATTAAATTTCATTTATTAATTATTTGGGATCTTACAACCTCCCTCCTTATGAAATTTCGTCCTCGAAATTGGCGTACGATACACAGTGTTTGAAAAGATGAGGATACCTCGCTTTCATTTCCGTTTCCAACTCCGGTCATTTCCTCTATAGCATGGTTTCTCCACAAGACTTTAACTTGTGGTATGACCTTCGTCGTAGGACATGCTCCTTCTATCCAAGATCTTGGCAGTACTTCCTCATACGTTAAGTCTTGACTATCTCAAATGGGTTCTAACTCAATAACGTGATTCGGGTCTTTCACATATTTCTGAAATCTGAGATATGTGAAACACATTATGAACACGAGACATACTTGGAGGTAACAGCGAGTCTATAGGCTACATTTCCTACTCGGTCAAGAATTTGAAATGGACCAATAAATCGTGGATTGAGCTTTCCTCTCTTCCCGAATCTTGTAACTCCCTTCCATGGGGCAACACGCAACAATACATGATCCCCTATACTAAATTCCACATCCTTTCGATGAAGATCCGCATAACTCTTTTTGTCGATCTTGTCCGTTTATATCGTTGTCGAATCATTTGGATCTTTTCGGTAGTCATACGTACTTAACTTTCGGGTCCCAACAATGTTGCTTCACCCACCTCATCCCAACATATTGGAGGCGACACTTTTCGTCCATATAATGCTTGAATGGGGCCACACCTATACTTGCACGATAAGCTGTTGTTGTAGGAGAATTCCACCAATGGTAAATACTTATCCCAAGCGCCCTTGAAGTCTAGGACACGAGTCTTAATAAATCTTCAAGAGTTTGAATAGTCCTCTACGATTGTCCGTCTGGTTTGAGGATGGTATCTTGAAGGGAATCTTAAATCCGTACCCATAGCTTTTTTTGCAAGCTAACCCAAAATCTTGAAGTGAATCTTGGGTCACGATCCAAAACTATGGATCTTGGCATGCCATGCAATCTCACAATCTCATTTACGTACATTTGAGCAAGGCGTTCAAGGAATAAGTCTCTGTATTGGCAAGAAATGAGCAGACTTGGTTAATCTATCAACAATAACCCAAATAGCATTTATGCCTTGAGAAACCGTGGGAAGTCCGTGAATGAAATCCATGGTAATGTGTTCCCACTTCATTTTGGAATCTCAAGTGGTTGCAATGGTCCCTTAGGCACTTGATGTTACGCCTTTACACGTTGACAAGTTAAACATGTTGAGATAAACTTTGCAATCTCTCTCTTCATATTGTTCCACCAAAATGTATGTGAAGATCACGATACATTTTAGTACTTCCGGATGGATTGCAAATGGTGTATTGTGTGCCTCCATCATAATCTTGTACTTCAAATCAGAATCGTTAGGAACACAAAGTGCAGGTGGACTCGAAGTATTCCTTCTTCATCAATTCTCGCTTAGGAATTGGTCCTTCTTGTACTTTTTCTTCTTCATATGCATCGGCTCAAGGGTCGGTGGCTTGGGCAACCTTAACTTTTCTATTAAAGTTGGCTCTGTCGTATACTTGACATCATCGCACTTTTCGTTCTGCATATGATCTTCTACTCAAGCGCGTCGGCTACCACGTTCGCTTTTCAAGATGGTATTGAATAGTGTGTGGTCGTAGTCTTTCAATAGCTCGAGCCAAGCGTCATTGCTTAGCGTGTTAAGTTCTTTTGAGTGAAGAAATATTTAAGGCTTTTATGGTCTGAATATATCTCCACTTTCTCTCCATATAGATAGTGCCTCCAGATCTTTAGCGCGAAAACGACTGCTGCCAACTCTAGATCATGAGTAGGATAATTCCTCTCATATTCTTTAAGTTGTCGCGAGGCATAGGCTATGACTTTCCCACGTTGCATGAGAACACATCCTAACCCTTTGCCCGAAGCATCGCTGTAGATAACAAATCCATCCGAACCAGATGGTATTGTTAGAACAGGTGCCGAAATAAGTCTCCTTTTAAGCTCTTGGAAACTCTTCTCGCACTCTTTGCTCCAAACGAATTTTGTATCCTTCCGAGTTAGATGAGTTAACGGAGTAGCGATTCGAGAAAACCCTTCCACGAATCTCCGATAATAACCAGCTAAGCCCAAAAAGCTACGTACTTCAGTCACCGACTTCGGTTGCTCCCAACTTTGTATTGCTTCAATCTTCGCCGGGTCAACAGATACTCCATGTTTTGACACCACATGCCCAAGAAATGCTACTTCCTCAAGCCAGAACTCGCATTTCTTTAACTTGGCATAAAGCTTGTTTTCACGAAGCCTTTGGAGTACCAGCTTCAAATGGTGCTCATGATCTTCACGACTTTTGGAATATATGAGGATGTCATCAATAAAGACAACAACGAACTGATCCAAATACTCTTTGAATACTCGGTTCATCATATCCATGAAAGCCGCAGGAGCATTAGTCAATCCGAAAGACATAACTAAGAATTCATAATGCCCGTCACAGGAGTTCTAAAAGCGGTCTTTGGAATATCCTCGGTTCTAATCTTGGTGATGATATCGAGCGAAGATCATTTTTGAAAAGAATTGTGCTCCTTGGTGTTGGTCAAACAAGTCATCAATACGAGGTAGAGGATACCTATTCTTGATAGTGACATGGTTCAATTCAGATAGTCAATACAAAGTCGCATACTCCGTCTTTCTTCTTTTTACAAATAAAAGCAGGAGCACCCCAAGGAGATGTACTAGGGACGAATGAAACCAATGTCCAACAACTCACGTAGTTGGACCTTTAACTCTGAAGTTCAATAGGAGCCATTCGATATGGGGTTTTAGAAATGGGCTTTTATGCGAGGTTCAAGGTCAATAAAGAATTCAACTTCACGTTACGGGGTAGGCGGGAAGTTCTTGAAATACATCGAGGAAAGTTAATAACAACATGAATATTATTCAATTTTGGCGTGTCTTTATTCAAATCCATAACATGGGCTAAGAAAGCTTGACATCCGTTTTTTAATAAGCGAATAGCTTTATGATTAGATATAGCGGTGATTGATTTTAATGGTTTAGTTGCTTGAATTGAACAACAAAGGTTGTTTAGGAATATGAAAGCTAACAACCTTACGAAAACAATCAATTTTGGCATGATGAGTAGTTAACCAATCAATCCTAAAATCACATCAAAAGCAAGTATCTTTAAAGAGATAAGGTCAACGGGTAAGATAAGGGTGCCAACATGGATTAGACAAGATTTATAAGCAGTGGATGTGATGAAAGTTTCTCTAACGGAGTTTCCACAGATAGGTCAAAGTCTAATTTCTCGAGTCAAGTTTAAGCGTTGAGCACAAGCGGGAGAGATAAATGAATGGGTAGCAGCTTAGGTATCTAGTAAAGTATAAACTTCACAAGAATTTATAAATAGCTTACCCGTGATCACCTCGTTTGGGTTCCTCACATTTTGACGATCACAACAAACGCTCTTCCGAGAATCGTTGACTTTGACTTTTACGGGGACGATCTTTTGAGTCATAGTCCCATTGAACTAGGTTTATTCTAGTGTAATCTCGGCGATATGTCCTTCCTTTCCACAATTATAGCATACAGGCTGCTTTGTGGGCAATTTGGTGATATGTCCCTCTTTTCGCATTTATAGCATATAATGGGGTGGTCGTTCTCTCCCCTTGGAACCGATTCTTCTTTGCCTTTGTCGTCTTCACATGGTTGTTGTTGAATCTCCTCTTTTTAAAATCTCCTCGATTTCGTTTCTTCTATTTTCATGGCCATGATTACCACCACGGAGTGGTTACCATTTTTGTCGCCTTTTTCTTTCTCCTTTGATTATTGTTGTTTTGTTGAACCGCTGCTATCTCGGTATGATCTGATTGTGGTACCTCGGTTGACCGTACTCGTTATCTCGCTCTAACAATTGAGCCACATTAACAACATCCGAATAGAGAGAAAATTTATGAGAGATGAGATCTTGGCGTATCGGGTTTCAAACCTCTCGAAACATCCGCGTCATCGTTCCTCATTCTCCACCAAATGAGGTGCAAACGTGGATAACTCTGCAAACTACCGCCTCGTCTTTGAGACACCGTCATGTTGTTACGCTCCGGTCTAATAAACTCCACTTCCTTCATATAGCGAACACTTTCGGAAAGTATTTGTCATTAAATAGTTTGAAATGTCTCCCGAGACATGTTGAGTGTAATTTGGATGGAGTGCGCTTCACGAGACTCCCACCGATGATACGCCTCGCCACGGAACATAAAGGTGGCGAATGGAACCTTCTGTTTCTCTGTACATTCCAAGACATCGAATATCTTGGTAATTTGCTTGACCCATGTTTACGCCATGATCGGATCTGGCTTTCCCTTAAATTCTGGTGGTCCCTGACTCTTTGAAGCGCTTGTGTGTGACAACCCGTGAATTGCTATCATTTCCTCCTATGTTTTGAACACGAGTCTCCTAAATCGATTTTGCATGAAGCGCAAAAAGCTTCTAAATATCCCTTTGTTCATCATCTGCTTTCGGTGGTGTTGTTCACATGAGGAACATTGCCCGACTGTTGCACGTTCTCCTCGTTGGTGAGTCTGAGAGCGTCTCCACGGTCTCATTTCCATTGTAAATATTCTCGATTCGACATTCTCAAATCTTGTCATATAAAACAAGGGTTAATTAAAGAAATCAATATATCACATAATATCCCTATATCTTGACCAACTATCAAATAAGCTTAGGTAGGACACACTAGCGAAGGATTTACTCGTCTCTCCCTCTAGTTCAATTCCCGATCTCCGCTTGGAGATCATATTCCTAAGCTCGATACCAATTGTGACACCCCAAAATAGGTCTACATCCCCATTACGAGTTGTCAATACACAGTGCGAAACAACTACAACTTTATTATTACAATAGTAAAGCTGTGAGTTTAAATACGAGATATTGCCATCTAGACAATATCCACATACAAATAAATCCTCATCATAATTATTGGTACATTATTTTACAACAATGGTGAGGACTACTAAACAACTCTCCCTAGAACTTTCATTCCATACCCCAGACTTCGTACTCGCTATATTCTCGCCTCCCCGAGAAGAAAAATGGAACAAAAAGGAAAAGGGTGAGCTCGACTAGCCCGATAAAGAATATTATGACTAAGATAATATACAACAAAATTATCGTTAGTCTTCAACGAGGAAAAATATAATAGAATACAATAGATAACAAGTTTTAAATCAATATTCGCATGGTGAAATAATAATTCATTAGAAGAGTTAAGTAGAGAATGCAAACTACTATCTTCTATGTATGAATTTTAAAGTTCATAAATCTATTTTTATCCTGTAACATCAATCAATATATATACGAGATCAAATATTCATCCTTGCACTTCTGAGGCCGAGGACATTCACGATTGGTCATGTTCATCTAAACACTGTTCATCTTTGCACTACTGGGCCAAAGATATTCATCGAAATCATTCATCTTTGCACTCTGGGCCAAAGATATTCATCGAAATCATTCATCTTTGCACTCTGGGCCAAAGATATTCATCATAAATCATTCATGTTTGCACTACTGGCCAAAGATATTCAATAATATCATCATTTAAGGTGAGGATGATGAAAAATATTTTTTAAAAAGCGAATCCGGTGAAACAAAATGACAAGGATTAAGGATTAAGGATTAGTACTTTGTTTTATCACGTCCAAAATACCTCAAAAATAATCATAGTGGTGTAAAATTCAAGAATGATCAAAACATGGATACAATCAAAGCTAGTATCCACAATAGATATTTTGAGACGAAAAGAAAATTTTCATTTTTCGATGAATAGTGCTAGTGATTCGTGAATAGAATAAGTATCGTGAATAGTCTTAGTATCGTGAATAGTAACTCTCAGCACCAAAGCGTTCCAAATTTGATAAAAACTTGAGATCAATATTCAAAGATAATGATATTGAAGAAATAATATCATTCTGAAAAAATAATATCCCCACCTCGAAAGATCAGACTTTTAGCTGGAATCTTTGGATATAGACTATATCTTGAACTTTCACCAGTATAGCAATACTCAAAGTATACTCAAAATACTCACAAGAATAAACTCGATAATATAGAGAGAAAACTTGATTTACGGTGTGATTTTCAATTCTAACCTAAGCACCTATTTATAGGAAATTGCTTAGAACACCAAAGCGAGAAAATTTAATAAAATATTAATATTTATAAAAATATTATCGTATCCTTTGAAATCTGAATCTCGGCCAATTCACACATGCCAACCTTCTAGAAGAAAATAAAAAAACGTTTTTCTAATTTAAAATAATTTAAACTTCCAAAAATTAATTATTTTGACTTGAACTTCAATAATTCACAATAAATAGTCCTTTTATCGGAAAATTCGAATCAAGCGAGAGTTTTTATAGGAAATCCAATTCTCTACAACTTTGCGAAGAAAGTTTTTCTAAATTCCCAACAAAAATTGGCCGAAATCCATAAGCGGGTGATTTTAGAGGCTATAATCAAATTTGATCAATAAATGGGGTCCACCAGAGCATGTTTAACATGTTTTAAACATTTATTGCAACAAAAATACTCTTCCTCCTCGTATACTCATATATCCCACATTCGTTGTAAAAATATCACCATTATTATATTATTAAAATATAATAATATATATTTAAATGAATTATTTTATCGAGAAAAAGATAAAATTTCAATTTTAACAATTGTCACATTAAAAATTTTCTCCATCTATATCCACATAAAATCAATATTTTCCTCATCATATGAATCAATAATTAATTATTCACAAATAATATTAGAATCACAATATTGACAACTGAGGCGGTTCCAGGAAGAGGGGCTTTCAATAAGAATTTCTCTTCATGGCGCAATTAGGTGACCAAACCTCTCCTTAGAAGCAGAACTTTCTAGACATTGCCAATAATGTTATCTAATAATATTATTAGGATAATATGAATTATTGTTTCGACAATGAAAAAAATTGTGTAATGACAATTATTAAAACAATGACAATATAAAATATCAATATGACAATTATTGAATCAATAAAATAAAACACCTTTGAAAGAATTACACGTAACCATTATTGAGTAGTGCCTTCTTACGTAAGAGTCAATAATTGGTGCAATACCGTGGTGCTCTTCTGGATTCAACAACAGCGTAGACATCGTGTTTTAACCACCGGTATTCCAACGATTAGTGTAAGCAGTAACAACTTCTGTGAGTTATTTTTAAACAACTTATATTTGTCATTTTCTTCCTCCAATCGCTTTTAGTTATGGGGCCCACACATGCATTTGTGCATGTCGCAGTAAATGCGAATATTCACAGACAGATGACGAATATTCCACGACCAAACGAATATTCCCGAAACAACAATGAATATTTTATAACCACTTGCATATTTTGAAATATTTGCATATTTTACCCGTAACTATCCACATTAATCACATCAACCCTTACTATTTCAAAATAATAATTAGAGGAAATTAAATTTCATTTATTAATTATTTGGGATCTTACAAGTGTACTATTCATAAGTTACTATTCATGAGTTACTATTCAAGGGGTACTATTTTAGAAGTACTATTCACAGGGTACTATTTACGGGGTACTATTCACCGAAAAATTTATTTCTTTTCCATCTAAATTATTTTTGATACATGGATATTATTCTTGAATTTTACTCCACAAAGCAGTATCGTGTTGACAATTTGGACATTATTAAACTCTGAATAAATTTAAAGTCTTTTATAATTATCCTTGATTTTTTTTTATTAATGCTTATATCATTGTCATCATCCTTATGCTTATATTGGGATGAAAGTCATCTTTGGCCAAGGGTGCAAAGATGAACTGTTGATTGTTATGATTATGACCAGGGATCATTCGGTATAATCATTACCCGTAATATTACAAATGATGTGGTAAAAGTCCTCATTGGCCCGTAGTGCATTGATGGACAGTTGTTGGTATGATTATGACCAAGGATTATTTGGTATAATCATGACCATTGGTGAAAACACGAATATCATTGGCCCGTAGTGCATGGATAATTCGTGGTCGTGATACTAATGAATATCCTTAGCTGTAGTGAAAGGATGATTCGATGATGTGGATTATTTATTAAGCTGAGTCTCAGCGATAAAATGTTGATAATAAACTTTTAATTCATAGAAGATAGTAGATATCATGCTCTACTTGACTCTTCTAAAAATACAGTTGCATGTCTTTGGTCTGTGGTGCAAAGATGAACTGTTAATGAATATCTTTTGCCCATAGTGCAAAGATGAATTTATTAGTATGATTATGAACATGAACTGTGATTTGGTATAACCATGATCTTTGATGTTTCAGGTAAAGACAGGTGATGAAAATTATCTTCGTCCTGGGTGCGAAGAGGAAATTAGAATCACAATTATGATTATGAATAATTGTGGACAGGAACTGTTGATTGATGTTACAGGGATAAAACATGGTTGGTGGAATTTTAACATGGAGAAGATAATAGAATTTATGGTCTATTTGACTCGTCTAATGGATTGCTCGTTCCGCTGCTACTATGGTTGAAAATTTTATCATCTACCATATGTTTTAAATCTCTGATTTATTACTGAAGAAGGCTATTGATAATTTAATTATCTTTAGTCATGATATTCTTTACTAGGATAGTTGTGCTCACCCTTTTGCTTCACAATTCCTTTCAGGTAATAAAAGTTTAGCTGGGTCGAGCGGGGGTAACAAGTGAATAGAACAATGGTCTATAGCTGTTGAGGTTTCCCTTAAAACAGTATGGAAATAATTTTGTTTAGAATTATAGATAATTGTGTCGTATTTTATACGTTATTTTAACCGTTGATTTTGGTGAACCGAATAGAGTGAGGTGAACCCAACTTTGGAAAGGGCATTTTGTCACTGTCATACAAGATGTCTAATGACAGACGACCTCGTGTTATCATAAGACAAGGTTGTGCACATGCACTTGCTGATTATATCTATGAGCACTACCTATATAATCTTGGAGTTTGGTTGAAATATAATTCTCACTTGGAGACAATGGAGATATTATATGTCAAGAGAAGACTCACCATTGGAAAGAACATGATAGTAATCTTCTCGTTTTTTCTTTGGGGTCTATTGGGTCAACCAAGGATAATTCTTGAGTCATGTGATATCTATCATAACTTAGATGCATAGCCTCCAATGTACGAAGGTTTCCTTGAGCATTTTCCAAAGATTTTAATTTCTAAAACAATTATTGACTGTACTTTTATGTAAAGTACCATTGTAAGGTGTTGTGGTCAAGGCACCATGAGAGTTACATATATTTGTATTAAAACTCACAACTTATGTGTTGTTGTACTCTGCACGAAAGTTTAACAGTGGTATAAATAAAGTTTGTATTTGATTTCTGTAATGTGATATCTGGCGACTCAGAATGGGTCGTGTGGACCTATTTTGGGGGCGTCACAACCTAGACGTGCTCGTAAGTAATATCGGACTTACGGACTTAGTGTCGGGTTGTCCTTTTCAAAAAAAGAACGAATGCTCAAGGTCTTGGACCAAAATATATGTTTAATGAACATGGTTCATTGTGAAACGTTTTAAAGGAAAAGAAGTGCTATTCTGAATTATCGATAGTACTTCATAACTATTGTTCAGTTATTGAAGATATATGATTCCTATGTTTCAATCATGTAGTTTAAATGAAATTGTCATACTTGTTGAGATAGTTATGCTCGCTCTTGCTTGAACCATATGAATGCAGTTAAGACTGAACGACCTAAAGGATCCTCTAAGGATAAAGGAAAGGCTAAGGCAGACCATTGAACTGTCTATGTAATAGTATAGGTTTAATGTTGTAATTATTTGATATTATGACGAGAAACAGATGTATTGGTTATAAAGAACCTGGGAAGGGAATATTATTTTGGAATATAGATGAGACATATTCACTCTTTTGAGTTATTTCAATTGAATGTATGTGTGAATGGTAGTACCGTGTAGCACCATCTATCGGGTTGAAAGATACCCGAATTTTGGGGCGTCACAACATCACTTGTAACATTACAGGTCATGATTACACCGAATAATCCTTGGTCATAATCATACCAATCAATAGTTCATCTTTGCACCATTGGCCGAAGATGACTTTCATCACAATATAAGCATGAAGATGATGACAATGATATAAAAATTCAATCAAATGAGATCAATGATAAATATTAAAGATTTTATAATTTAATTTATCTAGAATTCAAGAATATCTAAATTGTCAACATGATACTGCTTTGTGGAGTAAAATTCAAGGATAATAGTGTATCAAAAATAATTTGGACCGAAAAAAAATCATTTTTTTTCATAAATAGTACCCCAAGTGAATAGTACTCGAGTGAATAGTACCCAGTGAATATAACTTTGGAAATAGTACCCCGTGAATATTACTCCGACATGAAAAGGTTAAAACTTATCAAGAATGCTCAGAATAATATTTTCATAAAAAGATACTGGATGAAGCGCAAATATCAAGGATATTCTACTAATTTCATGGAGTATAGAAGCCAAAACTTAACAAAATGAGTGTAGAATTCGAAATCTTAAACGAAATAATATTACTTATATACTACAGAGTATGGAAGAAAATATTATTTATTACGAATATTGAACAAAAATAACATCTCTTATAATTGTTGAACGAAAATAATATTCCTTACGAATATTGAACGAAGATAATATTCCTTACGAATATTAAACGAAGATAATATTTATTGCGAATATTGAATGAAATAAAATTCTTACGAATACAAATAATATTATCGTAAGCGAATATTAAATAAATAATACCCCTTACCTCAAAAAGAGAGCAATTCTAACTGGTATAGCGGATATATTCTTGAACAAAACTTTCACTGTTTTTTACACTCAAAGCTTCCTTAAACTCTAAAGAAATACGCTCAATATTATAGAAGAATTATCTGATTCTGGTGTGATTTTCAATTCTAAACTAAGCATCCTATTTATAAAAGAATGGAAAGGATATTATTTGAATTTTTTTCACATGGAGCAACAGTACTGATCACGGGCAACTTTTTGAGAATTCACGGACAAAACTTTTAAAATTAGATTTTACTATGCAAATACTATGCATAATAAAATACAATATATTCTATTTTTCATATAAAACGAAACTTATTATAATATATAATAATAATAATATTATGTGACGCCCCCAAAACAGGTATACATCACTCATCTTGAGTCGCCAAATACATGGTACATAAATCAAATACAAACATAATTATACAACTGTCGAGTAATATACGACAAAACATAGCTGAGAGTTTAAACAAGAATATTGCCTTCTAGACAATATCCACTCTCAATGGAGTGCTCATTATAATTATTGTCACACTATTTCACAGAATAGTGAGGACTACTAAAGCCACTTATCATGGACCGTCAATTCATTCTCCGACTAGTCCCAGCTATATTCTCATTTCCTGAAGAGAATAGTGAAAGAAAGGGTGAGCTCAACTAGCCCAGTAAGAAATATTATGACTAAGATAATGCAGAATAAATTATCCTTAGCCTTCAACAGTATAACAACTGATAGAATATAATAGACAACAAGTTTTAGATTAACAATTGCAGCGGAAATAAGCAATCCATTAGAAGAGTCAAGTAGAGCATAAAATCGACTTTATCGCTGAGACTCAGCTTAATAAATAAAATCGAATCATCCCTGCACCACGGCAAAGGATATTCATGTAATCATCAATGGTCATGATTATACCAAATAATCCCTGGTCATAATCATACCAACAACTATCCATCAATGAACTACAGGCCAATGAAGACTTTTACCACATCATTCGTCACATTACAGTCATGATTATACCGAATAATCTCTGGTCATAATCATACCAAGTCCATCTATGCACGTAAGCCAAAGATGACTTTAATCACAATATAAGAATGAGGATGATGACAATGACATAATAATTCAATAAAATAATTTTAAGGATAAATTTAAAAGATTTATAATTTAATTTATCCAGAAATCAATAACGTCCAAATTGTAAACATGATACTACTTTGTAGAGTAAAATTCAAGAATAATATTCATGTACCAAAAATAATTTGGACATAAAAGAAATATATTTTTCAAGTCTATAGTACTCCATGAATAGTACTACGGGAATAGTACCCCGTGAATAGTACCCCGACACGAAAAGAGTCCTGAATATCCGAGTGAATGATACTAGAGTGAATAGTAATTGGGTGAATAGTAACCCGTGAATAGTAACTTGTGAATAGTACTCCGGCACAAAATGTACCCTGAATACCCGAGTGACTAATACCAGAGTAAATAGTAACTGGGTGAATAGTAACCCGTGAATAGTAACTCGTAACAAAAAAATACCAAAGAAAACGATATTTCATGACGAGTACAAAAGAAATGATATCCTAGATAACTATAATAGAATATACGAAACTGCAAATGGATTTTCACCCATCATGCCGTAATCCACGTAGACAGATCATTTCCACGATTTAATAAAGAATGAATCTGAAGGATCATTCACCATGCATCTTGTAATCCACATAGACATGTTATTCCAATGAGAATAATAAAGAATGGAATAATGAAAGAATTCACCATGCATGGGATAGACCGCGCGTAAACGAGTTATTCCCAACAGAATAATAAAGAATGGAAACCGGTCATGCGTAATCCGCATGCAACGAGGATATTCCAATGAGAATAATAAAGAATGAAACCCGGTCATGCGTAATACGCACAGACGAGGATATTCCAATGAGAATAATAAAGAAGCGGAACTGGTCATGCGTAATCCGCTTGCAGACGGGATATTCCAATGAGAATAATAAAGAATGAAATAACAAAAGAATTCACGGGCATGCGATAGGTAATCGCAGATGCGAGTTATTCCAACGAGAATAATAAAGAATGGAATAATAGAAGAATTTAACCATGTATATGCGGTATTGAGCATAAGCGAGTTATTCAACATAATAATAAAGAATGGAATAACAACCCTTACGAGTATTGAAAGAAAATAACTCTCTTCGTGAATACGAAAGAATAATACCCCTTAACTTAGAAGAAAACTGGATACTGGAATAATGAGGTAGCAGACTTCTCTTCTTCTTTCTCTCTATAATAATTGCTCTTATGAGACTTAGTGAATTGGTGAAAAATAATGAAGGAATGAGCTTCTATTTATAGGAAAATATAGTTTCCATAATTGCACATTTTGGGGCTCGAAATATTATAGTATAATACCTTCATCTTTTTCTTCTTTTTAATTTAGTCATACAAGTATTATCAAACTTGCACCACCTCCCCTAATAGTAAATCATGTGAATCAATAGTTCTAAACATGTGAAAAAATTAATTATAGTATAGTACCTTCATCTATACCTCTATTTTTAACTTAGTCATACAAGTATTATCAAACTTGCACCAACTACCCTAATAGTAAATGAATGTGATTCAATAGTACACACATGTGAACAAATAGTTATAATCATGTGAATTAATAGCAATTAATTGCTCATTTATCCGATTAATTACCCGATTGGTCAATATATATAACTTCCAAACATCAATTATTATCGAAATAAATGTCGGTTTCCACTAACACTAATAATCACAACACAATGAAACTATCAATTTCATCTTTAATCAACACGAACTTATTCATCATTAATATTATAACTCACAATATTTAACAATCGGGTCATTCCCAGAAAAGAGGGGGCTTTCCGATAAGGATTTCTCCTTATTGGCACACAATTAGGTGACCAAACCTCTCCTTGACAGAACTTCTAGACATTGTCAATATTGCAAATAATAATATAAATAACTTTGTCGTCTCAATTATTGATTTAATATTATATCATATTATGCAGATGATATTGTGACAATAATTGAATCAATAATATGAGAAATATGATGCAGCAATTACTGTAGCAATAATTGAGTATAACTAAGTGACTTCTCACGTAAGCATCAATAATTAATACCGTGTGCTACTATGCAACCACACGTATTACTGTACTTTTACCATCGGGTATTTTATGAAAACTTGTTTACTTTGAAAAAATTTCACATTTCACCCTTAACTTTAACATTTATCAATTTAACCATTTACTAAATAGAATAATAATTATAAAAATTAAATACTTTCATTTCATAAAATTCGGGGTCTTACAATCTCCCCTCTTTATGAAATTTTTCCCTCGAAATTTACGTACCTGGTAGTTCAAAGAGATGAGAATACCTTGCTTTCTATTCGGATTGTACCTTCCCGGTTATTTCCTCTCTATCATAATTTTCCCATTACTCATCTCCTGTATTTTAGATATCATTCTAGAATATAGTTTCAAAATAAGGGTTAATTGACATGCCACAAATTATCCCTATACTCTGACCAATCAATTAAACACCAAATAAACTTTTATAGGTCATACTAGCGAAGGAATTACCCGTCTCTCCCCTCCTAGTTCTAATCTCACATCTCAGCCAAGGATCATATCCCTAAGCTTTGATACCAACTGTGACCCCCCAAAACAGGTATACATCACCCATCTTGATTCACCAAATACATGGTACATAAATCAAATACAAACTTAATTATACAACTATCGAGTAATATACGACAAAACATAGCTAAGAGTTTAAACAAGAATATTTCCTTCTAGACAATATCCACTCTCAATGGAGTCCTCATTACAATTATTGTCACACTATTTCACAGAATAGTGAGGACTACTAAAGCCACTTATCCTGGACCGTCAATCCGTTCCCCGACTCGTCCCAGCTATATTCTCATTTCCTGAAGAGAACAGTGAAAGAAAGGGTGAGCTCAACTAGCCCAGTAAGAAATATTATGACTAAGATAATGCAGAATAAATTATCCTTAGCCTTCAACAGTATAACAACTGATAGAATACAATAGACAACAAGTTTTAGATCAACAACTGCAGCGAAAATAATCAATCCATTAGAAGAGTCAAGTAGAGCATAAAATCTACTATCTTCTATGATTTAAAAAGTTTTTCATCAACTTTATCGCTGAGACTCAGCTTAATAAATAAAATCGAATCATCCCTGCACCACGACCAAGGATATTCATGTATTCATCAATGGTCATGATTATACCAAATAATCCCTGGTCATAATCATACCAATAACTGTCCATCAATGAACTACAGGCCAATGAAGACTTTTACCACATCATTCGTCACATTACGGTCATGATTATACCGAATAATCCTTTGTCATAATCATACCAAGTCCATCTATGCACGTAAGTCAAAGATGACTTTAATCACAATATAAGCATGAGGATGATGACAATGATATAATAATTCAATAAAACAAGTTCAAGGATAAATTTTAAAGATTTATAATTTATTTTATCCAGAAATCAATAACGTCCAAATTGTCAACATGATACTGCTTTGTAGAGTAAAATTCAAGAATAATATTCATGTACCAAAAATAATTTGGACAGAAAAGAAATTTATTTTTTGGGTGAATAGTACCCCATGACTAATACCCCAACACGAAAAGTGTTCTAAATACCCGAGTGAATGATACTAGAGTGAATAGTAATTGGGTGAATAGTTCCCCATGCATAGTAACTTATGAATAGTACTCCGGCACGAAAAGTACCCCAAATACTTGAGTGAATAATACCAGAGTGAATAGTAACTGGGTGAATTGTAACCCGTGAATAGTAACTCGTAACAAAAAAATACCAAAGAAAATAATATTTCATGACGAGTACAAAAGAAATGATATCCTAGATAAGTATAATAGAATATATGAAACTGCAAATGGATTTTCACCCGCCATGCGGTAATCCACGTAGACAGATCAGTTCCACAATTTAATAAAGAATGAATACTAAGGATCATTCACCATGCATGCGGTAATCCACATAGACAGGTTATTCCAACAGAATAATAAAGAATGGAATAACAGAAGAATTCACCATGCATGCGATAGACCGCCCAAACAGGTTATTCCCAATAGAATAATAAAGAATGGAACGGTCATGCGTAATCCTTATGCATGAGGATATTCCAGCGAGAATAATAAAGAATGGAACCAGGTCATATGTAATAATCGCAGACATGAGGATATTCCAACAGAATAATAAAGAATGGAATAATGGAAGAATTCACCATGCATGGGATAGACCGCATAGATGAGTTATTCCCAACAGAATAATAAAGAATGGAACCGAAGTCATGCGTAATCAAATGTGATGCATGGATATTCCAACAGAATAATAAAGAATGGAATAACAACAGAATTCACCAGGCATGCGATAGACCGCACAGACAGGTTATTCCAACAGAATAATAAAGAATGGAATAATAGAAGAATTTCACCATATATGTGGTACTTCGCAAAAATAGGTTATTCCAACATAATAATAAAGAATGGAATAACAACCCTTACGAGTATTGTAAGAAAATAACTCTCTTCATGAATATAAAAGAATAATACCCCTTACCTTAGAAGAAAACTGGATACTGGAATAGTGAGGTATCAGACTTCTCTTCTTCTTTCTCTCTATAATTTCTCTATATAATAATTGCTCTTGTGGGACTTAGTGAATTGGTGAAAAATAATGAAGGAATGAGCTTCTATTTATAGGAAAATATAGTTTCCATAATTGCAGATTTTGGAGCTCGAAATATTACATTATAATACCTTCATCTTTTCCTTCATTTTTAATTTAGTCATACAAGTATTATCAAACTTGCACCACCTCCCCTAATAGTAAATCATGTGAATCAATAGTAAATCATGTGACTCAATAGTTCTAAACATGTGAAAAAATTAATTATAGTATAGTACCTTCATCTATACCTCCATTTTTAACATAGTCATGCAAGTATTATCAAACTTGCACCAACTCCCCTAATAGTAAATGAATATGATTCAATAGTACACACATGTGAACAAATAGTTATAATCATGTGAATTAATAGCAATTAATTGCTCATTTATCCGATTGATCAATATATATAACTTCCAGACATCAATTAGTATCGAAATAAATGTCGGTTTCCACTAATACTAATAATCCCAACACAATGGAATTATCAATTTCATCTTTAATCAACACGAACTTATTCATCATTAATATTATAACTCACAATATTTAATAATCAGGTCGTTCCAAGGATAGAAGGGGCTTTCAGATAAGGATTTCTCCTTATTGGCGCGCAATTAGGTGACCAAACCTCTCCTTGACAGAACTTCTAGACATTGTCAATATTGCAAATAATAATATAAATAACTTTGTCGTCTCAACTATTGATTTAATAATATATCATATTATGCTGATGATACTATGATAATAATTGAATCAATAATATGAGAGATGATGACAAACAATTTTGTAGCAATAATTGAGTATAACTGAGTGACTTCTCACGTAAGCATCAATAATTAATACCGTGTACTACTATGCAACCACACGTATTACTGTACTTTTACCATCGGGTATTTTATGACAACTTGCTTACTTTAAAAAAAATTCACATATCACCCTTAACTTTAACCTTTATCAATTTAACCATTTACTAAATAGACTAATAATTATAAAAATTGAATACTTTCATTTCGTAAAATTCGGGGTCTTACAATCTCCCCTCCTTATGAAATTTTGCCCTCAAAATTTACGTACCTGGTAGTTCGAAGAGATGAGAATACCTTGCTTTCTTTTTGGATTGTACCTTCCCGGTTATTTCCTATCTATCATGTCCCATTTCTCATCTCCTGTATATTCTGATATCATTCTAGCATATAGTTTCAAAATAAGGGTTAATTAACATGCCACATATTATCCCTATACTCTGACCGATCAATTAAACACCAAATAAACTTAGATAGGTCATACTAGCGAAGGAATTACCCATCTCTCCCCTCCTAGTTCTAATCTCACATCTCAGCCAGGGATCATATCCCTAAGCTTTGATACCAACTGTGACGCCCCCAAAACAGGTATACATCACCCATCTTGAGTCGTCAATTACATGGTACATAAATCAAATACAAACTTAATTATACAACTGTCGAGTAATATACGACAAAACATAGCTGAGAGTTTAAACAAGAATATTGCCTTCTAGACAATATCCACTCTCAATGGAGTCCTAATTACAATTATTGTCACATTATTTCACAGAATAGTGAGGACTACTAAAGCCACTTATCCTGGACCGTCAATCTATTTCCCGACTCGTCCCAGCTATATTCTCATTTCCTGAAGAGAACAATGAAAGAAAGGGTGAACTCAACTAGCCAGTAAGAAATATTATGACTAAGATAATTTAGAATAAATTATCCTTAGCCTTCAACAATATAAAAACTGATAGAATACAATAGACAACAAGTTTTAGATTAACAACTGCAGCGAAAATAAGCAATCCATTAGAAGAGTCAAGTAGAGCATAAAATCTACTATCTTCTATGATTTAAAAAGTTTTTCATCAACTTTATCATTTGAGACTCAAACTTAATAAATAAAATCGAATCATCCTCGCACACGGCCAAGGATATTCATGTAATCATCAATGGTCATGATTATATCGAATAATCCCTGGTCATAATCATACCAAAAACTGTCCATCAATTAACTACAGGCCAATGAAGACTTTTACCACATCATTCGTCACATTACGATCATGATTATAACGAATAATCCCTGGTCATAATCATACCAAGTCCATATATGCACGTAAGCCAAAGATGACTTTAATCACAATATAAGCATGAGGATGATGATAATGACATAATAATTCAATAAAACAAGTTCAAGGATAAATTTTAAAGATTTATAATTTAATTTATTCAGAAATCAATAACGTCCAAATTGTCAACATGATATTGCTTTGTAGAGTAAAATTCAAGAATAATATTCATGTACCAAAAATAATTTGGACAGAAAAGAAATATATTTTTCAGGTGAATAGTACCCCGTGAATAGTACTTCAGGAATATTACCCCAGGAATAGTACCCCGACACGAAAAAGTGTCCCGAATACCCGAGTGAATGATACTAGAGTGAATAGTAATTGGGTGAATAGTAACCCGTTAATAGTA
This sequence comes from Panax ginseng, assembly GCA_020205605.1. NCBI lineage: Eukaryota > Viridiplantae > Streptophyta > Magnoliopsida > Apiales > Araliaceae > Panax > Panax ginseng. Next base: position 88,924,627 of record CM035144.1, read on the forward strand.
CTCCGGCACGAAAAGTACCCTGAATACTCGAGTGAATAATACCAGAGTAAATAGTAACTGGGTGAATAGTAACTCATAATAGAAAAATACCAAAGAAAACGATATTTCATGACGAGTACAAAAGAAATGATATCCCAGATGAGTATAATAGAATATACGAAACTGCAAATGGATTTTTCACCGCCATGCGGTAATCCACGTGAGACAAATCATTTCCACAATTTAATAAAGAATGAATCTGAAGGATCGTTCACCATGCATGCGGTAATCCACATAGGCGAGTTATTCCAATGTAATAATATAGAATGGAATAATAGAAGAATTCACCATGCATGCGATAGATCGCATGCATGAGTTATTCCCAATAGAATAATAAAGAATGGAACCAGTCATGTAATCCGCAAAGACAGGGATATTCCAATGCGAATAATAAAGAATAGAACCGTGTCATGTGTAATCCAAATGCATGACGAGGATATTCCAATAGAATAATAAAGAATGAAACTGTGTCATGCGTAATCCGCATGCACGTGATATTCAAAGCAGAATAATAAAGAACGAGAACCGTGTCATGCGTAATCCGCATGCATGTGATATTCCAACAGAATAATAAAGAATGGAATAACAACAGAATTCACCAGGCATGCGATAGACCGCACAGACAGGTTATTCCAACAGAATAATAAAGAATGGAATAACAGAAGAATTTCACCATGTATCCGATTGTTGGGTAAAATCTATATACGCACAACACACAAGTATACGTGGTCAACAAGTAATAGAGTGATAAGTAGAGTATCGTTCCCATAGAAACTAACTAGTAATAATTTTAACTTACGAGTACCAATTTCCTATTAATCCTAATTTTATTAAACAATTCAACTCAATAATTATAATTAAAGATTCTAATTTAAATAATAATTAAACTATCATAAAACAATCACAAATATCAAAATCTAGAATTTCAAACAATCAATGGAGAATTAGACTTATGATTTCACCCTAAGCTTCACTCTGATTTTAACACCTTTATTCCAATTCAATGCACTATCCCAATTTATTAATCAAGAACACAAACGTAGTATTAACCACCACTTGATGCACTAATACCATATTAACGTAAATCCACAATTAAGATAGAAACACGTTAAACACCTTAATCAACTAACCCACTATATCTCTATATGAATTACAATTAAAGAAGGTTTAAGAATAAGTTCTCTATCTGATTACATGCGATGTCAAGCATATCTCTACCTTAACATTCATCAAGATTAAGATATTCACAAAATTCATGAACCCATGCTATATCGACTAGGTCTAGATTTGAATATCCTCTCTCGATTCCATCCAATTCCACAAAGAATTGTTGATCAGGCAATTCATAGGTTTAGCTCAAATCAATATAGATAAACTAGAAATAGACTATTGAAATGGAAATCAAAGGTTACAAAATCATCATTTCACTTAAAGATCCATCATAAGCCTAAAAAGTGAATTAGTTAATACTAAACGAAATAAACACTGAATAAATCATAGAAAACATTCTTTTGATTACAAATAATAGCCTAACACAAAGAATATTGAAAAACACCCTTCACGTCGCCTAGAATCGCAATTAACTCAAAAATCTCCCTAAAATACTCCTCCACGCTTGCTATAAAAAACAGAGCTTCTTTCTTCGTAATATCACTTGTGTATATTTCAAGTTGTTGTTTATTGAGTAAATGTTATCCAACACACAAGTCCCAGCCGAAATTCCCCTCAATTAGAGTTACATTGTCATACAAATAGCTAAGATTCGTGCCCAAAAAGAATTACAGACATAACAAGACACTTCAGAATAGACACCCGTAGGGTGTATGTATGTTATAAACGCCGCTTCCTACGGCACCCTTGTATTGTCTAGCCCAACTAAAGACCCCCCGCCCTGGCGGGGGTGTATAGTATAAATATGCCCGCCCTGGCGAGCTACCTTCTTGTTAATCGAGTAGAAGAAGACCCCCTACGGGGTGTATAAAGCCAATCGAGCCTACCCCGTGAGCCTCTATTCTCGCCATCGACATCTTTGAACTTCTAACTTTCTTCCAATCATGCTCCAATTGACTTCAAATCACACTGAATAGTTCCAAATGTACGTTGAATTCTACAACCACCATTCTACACATAAAATAACATAAAACAAGTAAAAATGAACATGATCACAAGAATTTAGCAACAAATAAGCATGAAATGGACATTAAATCGCGTATATAAAATCCACTTATCAAAATCCCCCAAACTTAAATCGTGCTAGTCCTCGAGCACAAAACAACTACATGAAACGCAATGAGATAAATTGAATATGACCTAACTTATATGCTTTCGAATCCAACAATATCGCAGAATCAAGATTTTCTTAACGGCCTCAGCGAAAACAAGCAACTATACAATATCAATCACCAAAACCAATCTACAATTCCATTTTAATCCTCAAATCTCAAGCCATCATCACTGGTATAGTGTGTGTGTGCAACATCCATAATAACCAATACTGACTCAAATTTTAATACAGAACCAATCTCTTAGAAGGAATCATGCAGCGCAAACTTAAAAATTTCAAAAATAGACAGTTCCAACTAAAACTAAGCAATCACTAATCTCAGGGGTTCAAGCAAGGTACTTATACTTTATTCATATACTTCCTTCTTCTTTTTTTTCTTTTTTTTTAAATAAGAGGGCTTTTTGCTCTTATTTCCCGATTTATTCTTTTTTATACACATAGCTATGCAATGTCTTATTCTCTTAGGCTTTTCAATGCTACCTTAATGAGCTTCCAACCAACGACTCCCAGACCATTAAGACCTTAGGGCGCTAGGTGTAAAGACAATCCCCTCGGGCTTACTTACTCAAGTAACAAAGGCCACAAAACTAGACAAGCACGCCACGGTGTTTATTCATACTTTTTTTATATATTATTATTATTAATATTAACTGGATAAAGCTTATATACCCCACATATCCTCCCCCAAACTTAGGTTCTTGCCTAACTTTAGCCTTTACTGTCTATCCTTGTCATTTTGTCATTTACTCTAACATTATCCTTTAGAGGCCATTTAGGTATCAATTTAAACTGACAAATCAACACAGATGTTTGTTAATCGTGTTATCCTTTTATACCAGTTTCAAACAAGCTCAAGATTCGATTTATAGCAGAAATTGTATCACAGTTCTAATACTCAATACTGTAATTGTTAACTTATTGTCAATCACATCATTGGCCTATAAACAATATGAAATATAACATTGATGGACTTATGCAACACAATATTTACTAACTAAATTTTTCTTCTTTTTTTTTATATAAGGATAACAAAATACATTACAAGATTATCTACTATGCAATGACAAACATTAACCTAAACTATCATGCAATACAGAAATTTAAATGACAAAATGCAAAATGCAACCTAAATGAGCTAAATGCATGCAAACATGTATTTAAATCCTCCAAACTTAAGTAATACAATGTCCTCATTGGATGAATAGTTAAAATAAGTGCGTGAGGACTTCCCTGCTATCGCTTAAGTCTGCGGAGGTGGTTGTTGTTCTTCTTCGTTCGAATCACTTGGTGGAAACCTTGGCATTGGCATGGGCTGTTGATATGGAAATTATGCTGCCGGGTTGAAGCTTTGAAGAGTTGTTTTCAGAGAAGAAAAAGATGCGTTCATGGCATTAAACATGTACTCTTGCTTCATTGCCAATTGCTGCATTTCCCGATGTGTTGCCTTGTTGTGCGCATTCAATTGATTTTGAAAATCAAGGAACTGAGAACTGGATATGGTCTCGGCCTGCGGTACCTGCTCATCCCCTTGATCGCCCATTGCTTCATCGCCATCCCCCGATGTCTCGGTAGCATCAACGTCATCTTCCGAATCCGACGGGAAAATGAACCCCAGACCACGTAGATGTGACTCGCCCCCTGCCCATACAGAATACCGCGTTATCATTCTAGAATCAAGTAATGCAAGCGGCATTTGTGTGGGCTCGTCATCGAACCATCTTACCCCTGCGTTGTGTCACAACCCACCTATGAGTGATGGGTGTGGCAAGCCTCCAGAAAAGTTTCCACGTAAGTACCGACGGATGGAGGAACAAATAATGGCCCCGACATTGATGATGAAATCTTGCACAATGGCGTACAACAATAATGCCTTCTCTTTTGTGACATCCGAGGTATGTTGGGATGGAAGTAATTTTGCGCATAGGAATGCGTACCAAATTTTGCCATACCGGCTAAGGTCCTTGCTATGGAACACGGTGCCTCCCTTTCGACCTTTAATCCAAGAAGTTCCCGGCTTTGTCATCTCCGTGATTATAGCATCATAGTCCGGGTCAGAATTACAGAGATGAGCATAATGGCAGTGGCAAGGTACCCTCAGTTGGTAATAGGTGTTGATGGCGTCGGCACTGAATGGAACCAACCGACCTCGCACAAATGCGTGGAATGGTTCTTTATCCTCAGCATTTGCGTAGAATTCTTTGACAATGTTCACAATGGCTGGTTCCGGCTCCTCCGTGAATTTGGGTCATCCTTTTTGGTAAATTTGAGGCATAAGCTCCCCATCGTTAGGATCCGGTGCCAACACCCACTCCGGTGTAAGGGCTTTGGTGAGCATGTAGTCATACCGGTCGGCGACGGTGGCACTTGCAAATTTCCGGCAATCGAAGGTGCGAGTTGGTTGAGATGGTCGTGAACTCTCCCCCCTTTAGCATTTAGAAGATGATTGTGATGCTATGTCTCTCCCTTTTGCTGGACTTGCCTTAGCTCTCTCCCAAACCTTTCAATTTTATCCTCTCTAGCTAACAAGTATACTCTATGTTTGCTTTATATCAATTGTTGTGGGATATTTGGTATGAGATGTGGTGTTATATATAGAGGTGAAAGAATATGATCTATTAGTGGATTAAAGAGGTGGGGTAATTAATGGAGTTAATGTGGTAATGGTAGTAGTGGATGGAGGTTATGAGGTTTAATGGAGATAATGGGTGATTGGTTATGGGAGGAGGTTACCTAACTGCCACCTTTGTCTCTTGAATTTCATGACCCCCGCCCCAGCAGGGGGTATTGTTCTTGGAAGGCCCGTCTCGGCAGGCTATGCCCCTGCTAGCTGAGTTTAGGGACCCCCACCCCGGCGGGGGTTGTAGTGTTAAAAGGGCCCGCCCCGGCGGGCTATGCTACTGTCAGACTCCTTGGTTTTGCTTCAATATAACTCACCTATGCTCCAATGTAATGCTTGATCATCCTTTATCCATCCTGCGTGACATAAAACATGAAGTTTAATGGGTTGTTTATAACATGAAGTATTGTTGAGAGATTAACTAGACTTTCAATGTATGCTGCTAACTATTAATTGAATAAAAACTATATTGTAACAACTATAAATGAAAAATATGAGAATAAACTAAAGATTGGGTTGCCTCCCAATTAGTGCTTGATTTTAAGTCGTTCAGCCTGACTACTTCCTGCTCATGTTGTGTCGGTCAATGTGATGGCGATCACGTCAGAGTTGGCTTCTCCACCCCAATAATGCTTCAATCGGTGTCCTTTTACTTTGAACGTATCTAGTGGATTTCGACTGTAGAGTTCTACTGCGCCATGAGAGAAAACCTGTTTGATAGTGAATGGTCCCGACCATCTCGATTTAAGCTTTCTGGGGAACAATCGCAACCGTGAGTTAAATAATATTACTAATTGACCCGGCTCGAATGTTCGATGCATAATTTTCTGGTCGTGCCATCTTTTTACCGTTTCTTTGTAAATTTTGGAATTCTCATAGGCTTGAAGGCAAAATTCGTCGAGTTCATTCAATTGAAGTAATCTTTTCTCCCCTACAGCTGCTTGATCAAAATTGAGTTTTTGTACCGCCCAATATGCCTTATGTTGTAGCTCGACCGATAAGTGGCATGCCTTCCCGTACATTAGTTGATATGGTGACATCCCGATTGGCATCTTGTATGCAGTTCAGTATGCCCATAATGCATCCAATCTCAAATGACCAATCTTTCAGGACTCGGATTCACCACTTTCTAATATCTTCTTAACTTCTCGTTTGATACCTCACCGTCCCTTTGGTTTGAGGGTGATACGTGATAAGCTACCTTGTGGTTGACCCCATACTTGGCTAAAAGAGCAGTAAAGGACTTATTGCAGAAGTGACTACCTTCGTCACTGATTATTGCTCTTGGTGTGCCAAACCTCGTAAATATGTTCTTTTGTAGGAACTTTAGGACCACCTTGGCATCGTTTGATGGTAATGCTGCAGCTTCAACCCACTTTGATACGTAATCCATTACGAGGAGAATATACTGATTGTTTAAGGATGAAGGGAATGGCCCCATGAAATTGATACCCCATACGTCAAAGATTTCCACTTCAAGAATCATTTGCAGAGGCATCTCATTCCGTTTCAAAATGTTGCCCACTCTTTGACACCTATCGCATTGCTTGACAAAATGGTGGGCATCTTTGAATAACGTAGGCCAATAAAAACCTGCTTGTAACACCTTCGATGTTGTCCTCTCACTCCCATAATGTCCGCCATACGCAGATGAGTGACACTCGTGCAGAATGTTCTTCACTTCGCTATAGGGGACGCACCGTCGAATCATTTTGTTGGTGCACTGCTTGAACAAATATGGTTCGTCACACATATACCATTTCACGTCATGAAGAAATTTCCTTTTCTGTTGTCTTGTGAGTTTAGGTGGTAGAATGTTGCTCACAATGAAATTTGCATAATCCCCATACCACGGAATCTCTGCTGAAATCCCAAATAGTTGCTCATCTAGGAATGACTCATTAATCTCACATCTGTCGTCTTTTGCTTTCCCTTGGTTTTCCAACCTAGACAAGTGATCGGCTACTTGGTTCTCCGTACCCTTCCTATCTTTTATTTCTAAGTCAAACTCTTAAAGTAAGAGAATCCACCCGATAAGGCATGGCTTAGCATCCTTTTTCGCTATCAAGTACCGAATTGCCGCATGGTCCGTGTAGACTATCACCTTAGTCCCGATCAAGTAAGCCCGAAATTTGTCAAATGCATACACCACTACAAGCAATTCCTTTTCTATGGTTGTGTAATTCATTTGAGTTTTTGTAAGTGTTTTTCTTGCATAGTATATAGCGTGAAACACCATGTCTTGACGTTGGCCTAAAACAGCCCCAACCGCGTAGTCACTTGCATCACACATGAGCTCAAATGGCATGCTCCAATCTGGTGCGACTATAACGGGGGCTGTAGTCAATTTTTTTTTAATAAGTCAAGCGCTGTCTTGCATTCTTCATCAAAGCTGAAAGTCGCATCCTTCTCTAACAAACTGCATAGAGGTTTTGTAATTTTAGAGAAGTCTTTTATGAACCTCCGGTAGAATCCAGCGTGTCCTAAGAAACTCCTAATACCCTTAACTGAGCTCGGTGGAGGCAGTTTTTCAATAGTTTCCAACTTTGCTTTGTCAACTTCCAATCCTTGAGTCGATACCTTATGGCCCAAAATTATGCCCTCTTCAACCATGAAGTGGCATTTTTCCCAATTTAGTACGAGATTTGTGTCCTTACATCATTGCAACACCATGACCAGATTCTTCAAGCAAATATCAAAGCTGTCCCCATAGACTGAAAAGTCATCCATGAAGACCTCAACATTTTTCTCCACCATATCTCGAAAAATGGCCATCATATACCGTTGGAAAGTTGCAGTGCATTTCATACCCGAATGACATCCTCCACGAATGTAAATGTGTCGTAGTAAAGGCACGTGAATGTCATCTTTTCTTGATCCTCCGAGCAATGACTATCCGGGTTATAGCCCGAGTACCCATCCAACAAACAGTAATATTGGTGTCCCGCCAATCTATCTAACATTTGATCAATAAAGGGCAGCGGGAAATGGTCTTTTCGAGTTGCCTTGTTCAATTTTCTATAATCCATGCAGACCCTCCAACCTGTCACTGTTCTAGTTGGTATTAATTCGTTGTCCTCATTCTGCACCACTGTCATTCCTCCTTTTTTTAAAACGCACTGCACTAGACTAACCATTCGCTGTCGGAAATTGGGTAGATGATGTCGGCATCTAACCACTTCAAAATTTCTTTCTTAACAACTTCCTTCATAATCGGGTTAAATCGTCGTTATTGCTCCACCATTGGTTTGGCCTCATCTTCCATCAAAATCTTGTGCATACAAAATGACGGGCTGATTCCCTTTATATCCGTAATTGTCCACCCGATCGCTAATTTATATTCCCTAAGCACCCTCAATAATTTTTCTTCCTGCAATTCGTTAAGTGCAGTAGAAATAATAACAAGTAAAGAATTTGAATTGCCTAAGAATGCATACCTGAGGTGTTTAGGGAGCTGCTTAAGTTCTAACTTTGGTGGTTCCTCCAATGATGGTTTTAGTTTTTCTGTGGTTACCTCCTCCGTGTGTAATGGTTCAAACGGTGTTCTAAATCTAGAAACTCGTGGCAATGAGTCTAGCATTTATAAGTAATCCACCAATTCCGAATCGTCGACCTCTTCATCCCCCAATAACGTTGTTTCTAATGGATCGTGAACCAAACTCTTGTTCATATCATCACTGATGATTTGCTCAATTAAATCATTCAAAAACATTCTTCCTCATCCGTAGGGAATTTCATGGCCTTAAACACATTAAATTTTACTTCTTGATCTTGGACCCTCATAGTGAGTTCCCCTTTTTGTACATCTATGAGTGTCCTACCCGTGGCTAAAAATGCTCTCCCTAGGATAATTGGGATGTTTTTGTCCTCCTCAAAATCCAGACTGATAAAGTCTGCAGGGAATATAAACTTGTCCACTTTCACTAAAATGTCCTCTACTATGCCTCTTGGATATGTGACTGACCTATCCGCCAACTGTAATGAAATATTTGTAGGTCTTGGTGCGGGCAAACCCAATTCTGTGTATACTGACAATGGCATACGGTTTACACTCGCCCCCAAATCACATAAACACTTGCTGAAATGCATATTCCCGATCGTGCATGGAATAGTGAAGCTCCCGGGTCCTTGAGTTTTAGTGGTAATCTCACGTAATACCGCACTACACTCCTCTGTTAATGCCACAGTCTCAAAATCTTCCCATTTCTTCTTCCTTGACAGAATCCTTTTCATAAATTTTGCGTAGAATGGCATTTGCTCTAAGGCTTCTACAAATGGAATATTAATCTGAAGTTTCTTGAATACTTCCAAAAACTTTGCAAAATGCTTGTCTAATTTCTATTTTTGGACCCTCTACTAAAATGGTGGTGGTGGATAAGCAATTGGTTTATTGTTTAGATTTGTTTCCTTATCTTGCTTATCCTTACATTTGCTTTCTATACTCACGTTCCTATCATCAACTTTTTCATCCGGAGTTGCTGAATTTTCTGCATTAGTACCCTCGAGACTTTTTCCACTCCCCAATGTAATTGCCTGACACTGTTCATGGTTGCCCTTCAAATTTCTCTCTGTATCGCTTGGTAGGGTCCCTTGTGGCCTGCTGTTTAATGCTAAAGCAATTTGTCCTATCTAATTCTACAAGTTCTTCATGGCTATTGCATGATATTTCATTGCTGCATCGTTATTAATCATGTACTTCGACACCACTTCCTCGAAATCTGATTTCCTTTCCTGATGTTGAACTGGTTGCTGGTGATTCTGAAAACATGGAGGGTATGACTGTCGTGGAGCTTGATGTCGCTGGTTGTTGCTCTATGAGAAATTCGGATGATTCCTATTTCCTTGATTGTATGTGTTCTGGTATGTGTTCTGCAGAATTCTGTTATAATTTCCCACAAACTGAACCGATGCTAAACTTATCACACATTGATCCGTTGGGTGCTCTCCCACGCACAACTCACATATTATTGCCACTTGTTGTGTTTGTTGTGCTTGTGCCCCAGTCATCGAATCCAACTTCTTCAAAAGTGCAGCAATCTGTGCTTGTATAGCTATCACACCATCTACTTCTAAAACCCCAGCTGCCTTCGCCTGTGTCATTCTCGTTGTGGGCCACTGGTAGTTATTAGCCGCCATGGTTTCAATCAAATCGTAGGCTTCCTCGTAACTCTTAGCCATGAATGCTTCGCCCGACGCTGCATCAATACTCGTTCTGAGATTCCCATGTAGTCCGTTATAAAAGGTGTTCATTTGTAGCCCCTTGGGTAATCCATGATGTGGGCATTTTTTGAGCAATTCTTTATATCTCTCTTATGCCTCATATAGCGACTCCCCATGTTGTTGCTCAAACATCGTTATCTCGTTCCTTATCTTTGCAGTTTTCGCCAGTGGAAAGAATTTGGTGAGGAATTTCTGAGCTAAATCCTCCCATGTAGTTATTGAACCGGATGGTAGAGAATGCAACCAACTCTTCGCCTTGTCCCGTAAAGTAAATGGGAACAAGAGAAGTCTCACCGCCTCATCCGACACCCCATTGTACCTAAAGGTGTCGCAAATTTCCAGAAAGCTGACTAGATGCTCGTTCGGATCGTCATTTGCCAATCCCCAAAACTGAACTGGATTCTGAATCATTTGAATCGTCCCAGGCTTGATTTCAAATGTGTTAGCAGCTATTGCTAGCCTGGTGATGCTTGACTGCAGTTCAGTCACTTTGGGTGTGGCGAAGTCCCTTAACGCTTTTTGATCTTCGGCTGCCATTTCCTCTTCCTTTTCAGATGTTTCGAATTCTTGCCTCATTTCCTTGATCCACTTACTCAACCTCTAAAACCTTTTCTCAATGTCATCCTCAAAAGGCAGCAAATCTGGATTTTTGGACCGAGTTTGCATAAACTGCTTCCAACACCTGAAATAAGAAGCACAAAACAAAAATAAAATGTCTAAGTAAAACTGGATTAATTAAACCGATATTGTAAAACTATTAAGATTTATACTAAATAGTCCCTAAGAATGGCGCCCAAAAACTTGTTGGGTAAAAAATATATACACGCACAACACGCAAGTATACGTGGTCAACAAGTAATAGAGTGATAAGTAGAGTATCGTTCCCACAGAGACTAATTAGTAATAATCTTAACTTACGAGTACCAATTTCCTATTAATCCTACTTTTATTAAATAATTCAACTCAATAATTATAATTAAAGATTCTAATTTAAATAATAATCAAACTATCATAAAACAATCACAAATATCAAAATCTGGAATTTCAAACAATCAATGGAGAATTAGACTTATGATTTCACCCTAAGCTTCACTCTGATCTTAACACCTTTATTCCAATTCAATGCACTAACCCAGTTTATTAATCAAAAACACGAACGTAGTATTAACCACCTCTCGATGCACTAATACCATATTAACGTAAATCCAAAATTAAGATAGAAACACGTTAAACACTTTAATCAACTAACCCACTATATCTCTATGTGAATTACAATTAAAGAAGGTTTAAGAATAAGTTCTCTATCCGATTACATGCGAGATCAAGCATATCTCTACCTTAACATTCATCAAGATTAAGCTATTCACAAAATTCATGAACGCATGCTATATCGACTAGGTCTAGATTTGAATATCCTCTCCCGATTCCATCCGATTCTACAAAGAATTGTTGATCAGGCAATTCATAGGTTTAGCTCAAATCAATATAGATAAACTGGAAATAGACTATTGAAATGGAAATCAAAGGTTACAAAATCATCGTTTCACTTAAAGATCCATCATAAGCTAAAAAAGTGAATTAGTTCATACTAAACGAAATAAACACTGAATAAATCATAGAAAACATTCTTTTGATTACAAATAATAGCCTAACATGAAGAATATTTAAAAACACCCTTCACGTCGCCTAGAATCGCAATCGACTCGAAAATCTCCCTGAAATACTCCTCCACACTTGCTATGAAAAACAGAGCTTCTTTCTTCGTAATATCACTTGTGTATATTTCAAGTTGTTGTTTATTGAGTATATGTTATCCAACACACAAGTCCCAGGCAAAATTCCCCTCAATTAGAGTTACATTGCCATACAAATAGCTAAGATTCGTGCCCAAAAAGAATTACAAACATAATAGGACACTTCAGAATCAACACCTTCTTCACTTCGTGGTGTGTATGTGTTATAAACGCCACTTCCTGCAGCACCCCTTCTGTCTAGCCTAATCTGAAGACCCTCGCCTTACGGGTGTATAGTATAATATGCTCATTTTGCTGGCTACCTTCCGTTAATCGAGTAAGAAGACCCCCGCATACGGGGTGTATAAAGTTAATCGAGCTCATGCCTGACGCCGCCTCTATTCTACTTACTGACATGCTGAACTTCGAACTTTCTTCCAATCATGCTCCAATTGACTTCAAATCACACCGAATAGTTCCAAATGTACGTTGAATGCTACAACCACCATTCTACACATGAAATAACATAAAACAAGTAAAATGAACATGATCACAAGAATTTAGCAACAAATAAGCATGAAATGGACGTTGAATCACAGTATATAAAATCCACTTATCGGCAGATTAGACATGAAAAGTTATTCCAACATAAAAATTAAGAATGGAATAACAACCCTTACAGTATATGAAAGAAAATAACTCTCTTCATGAATACGAAAGAATAATACCCCTTACCTTAGAAGAAAACTGGATACTGGAATAGTGAGGTAGCAGACTTCTCTTCTTCTTTCTCTCTATAATAATTGCTCTTGTGAGACTTAGTGAATTGGTGAAAAATAATGAAGGAATGAGCTTCTATTTATAGGAAAATATAGTTTCCATAATTGCACATTTTGGGGCTCGAAATATTACAGTATAATACCTTCATCTTTTCCTTCATTTTTAATTTAGTCATACAAGAATTATCAAACTTGCACCACCTCCCCTAATAGTAAATCATGTGAATCAATAGTAAATCATGTGACTCAATAGTTCTAAACATGTGAAAAAATTAATTATAGTATAGTACCTTCATCTATACCTCCATTTTTAACTTAGTCATGCAAGTATTATCAAACTTGCACCAACTCCCCTAATAGTAAATGAATGTGATTCAATAGTACACACATGTGAACGAATAGTTATAATCATGTGAATTAATAGCAATTAATTGCTCATTTATCTGATTAATTACCCGATTGGTCAATATATATAACTTCCAGACATCAATTATTATCGAAATAAATGTCAGTTTTCACTAACACTAATAATCCCCACACAATGGAACTATCAATTTCATCTTTAATCAACACGAACTTATTCATCATTAATATTATAACTCACAATATTTAACAATCAGGTCATTCCCAGGAAAGAGGGGGCTTTCCGATAAGGATTTCTCCTTACTGGCACGCAATTAGGTGACCAAACCTCTCCTTGACAGAACTTCTAGACATTGTCAATATTGCAAATAATAATATAAATAACTTTGTCGTCTCAATTATTGATTTAATAATATATCATATTATGCAAATGATACTGTGACAATAATTGAATCAATAATATGAGAGATATGATGCAGCAATTATTGTAGTAATAATTGAGTATAACTGAGTGACTTCTCACGTAAGCATCAATAATTAATATCGTATGCTACTATACAACCACACGTATTACTGTACGTTTACCATCGGGTATTTTATGACAACTTGCTTACTTTGAAAAAATTTCAAATATCACCATTAACTTTAACCTTTATCAATTTAACCATTTACTAAATAGAATAATAATTATAAAAATTGAATACTTTCATTTCGTAAAATCCGGGGTCTTACATATTACCTCCTTCCCACGTTTTTCCTCCCCCCTTCTCGATTTCATTTGATATATATATATATATATATATATATATATAACAAAACTGAGATAACTTCTATTGACAGTTTTGAAAAATGGGTAAGTGGGGGTCCAAATAATAAGCCAAAATTTACAAAAAATACTTCATAAAAAACTCCTCAACATTTTTAACAACATTTATTCATCGTTATTATAACTCGCAATATTAACAACCAGATCGTTCCCAGGAAAGAGGGGGCTTTCCGATAAGGATTTCTCCCTATTGGCGCGCAATTAGGTGACCAAACCCCTTTCCTCGACAGAACTTTTTAGACATTGTTAATTATGCAAATAATAATATGAATAACTTGTCATCTCAATTATTGATTTAATAATATAAAATATTGTGCAGATGATACTGTGACAATAATAGAATCAATAATGTGAGATACTATGCATCAATTACTGTAGCAATAATTGAGTAAAACTGAGTGACTTCTCACGTAAGCATCAATACCGTGTGCTACTATGCAACCACGCGTATTACTGTACTTTTATCACCGGTTATTTCAACAGTTAACGGTAAAACTTTCGCCGTTATTTTTATAAAAAGATATTTTTGTCATTTTCTAACTCCGACAATAATTTTGTTGTGGGGTCCACCAATGATTGCGCCATTGTACGAAAAATTGTGACGCCCCCAAATTCAGGTACTTGAAACCCGAATTCAGTGCTTCACGATACCATTTCTTTGAGCGGAATAATAATAATATTGTCATAAATATCAAACTTAATTTACATATCAGAGTTGTCTAAATCCCAGGTACGCGACCTTAAAATATTTCATTACATGATAGATAATAAATATCATCATCTTATTTAAGTCTAGCTATTTCATAAGATAACACAACTTATTCTAACAGCTTTCCTTTCCCTTTGTTCCTGGCAGAGCCCTCTAGTTGATCATACTTAACTAAAAACATTTAAATTAAGCAAGAATGAGCATTTGAGTGCCCAGCAAGTAATAGCAAATAATAAACATTAGCTGAAAGGATTAAATGTTTTCTTTGAGTGACACTTCTACAACGAAGCAATAGTTGTGAAATAACTGAACCAATTCTAATCAACATACCAATTCTATTTCAAATCTTTGAAATTACGTACTGACTATAAATGGAGATCAATCGACAGACTATGAACATTGTTTTCTATTTTCGAAAAGGTTTAACAGAACTTCATCTGTAAACCGTTATAACTTACGGGCATGGGGGGGTGATCAGCCCGTTATGCCCTGTATTGATCAATACTACATACTGTTGCCTCTTTTTTAGTTATGACAAAAGAACTCTAACTCATGCAAGCATACATGTGTCAACAAGTAATACAGAGTAAGTAAAGTATCGATCCCACAGAGAAAGTTGTTCAATTTAAACTACTATTCATCAATCAAATCACTATTTCTATATGCTTAAACTAAAGATCAAAAGTGTGAATTATTCTAACTGCAAATAATAACTAAAATGAGAATATGAGTGGAATAAATCAAATCTGGAGATAATGGGATCCTAACTTCATTTAATACTTCATCTAATTACCACTATCATGCAAGAATTGTTCACATATCACAGGAAAATAGCCAAGAGCACTAATAGAGTCATAGCCATTTTTCAATGCACTATGACCTACTCACACAGCATCCACAAATGATAGACTCCATGTAATCATCAATATAACCAAAATCACTATATGTCTATGTGAAGTTGCAATTATACTGAATTTTTGCACAAGCCCTTATTTAAACTCATACGGTGAATAAGTATTTGTCTATCTCATTCACAAAATACACAAGCCATATAAAATAGCCCCATATACGTATGCTATTATGATTATAATCCATACTCGCATGTTTATTGTCAATTCCATGCAAATACTGAAACGAATGGTGATCAAGCATTCATACATGTAAAACAACCATAATAGAATTTCCATATGATATATAAAACAGCCCTAGCAATCAAGCATGCAACTAAACTACATATTAAAATTCGTTAGAATCCCATAATGGAGTTTAGTTCATAACTGAACCAAAAGCCATTGTGGGATCAAAGCTAAACATGGCTATCAAGCAAACAATTGAAAGATGAAAGATAGAACGATCAAACCCAATTGTAGATTGTAAACCAATATCAACGTTCAACTCCTCATAAAAATCCAGTTAAACAATAATAAAAATCCACAATGACAGAAAATCCCAAGAAGAATTAGAGAAGATGGAGTTTTGGCTTCGTTTTTCGTTGGAATCTCCCTCACGTGTAAACCCTAGTTACTCTTATAAAAATACGTCAAAAGTTCTCCGTCTCTGCTTGACACTAGTCAGATATCGTTTTAAAACAAATTACAACCCATTTAATTAAAAATTAAAATAAAACAAATTAGCGACTTTCAAGATCCATGTGCCGCAAGGCTCCCCAAAGATATTCCTTGCGCGGGCATGAGACTTGTAGTAAGTCATGATGTCCAACCGGGCTATCGCGTGGGCGTGCGCTCTCAGGCTTAATATGCATGCATATGCCACGCGGCCATCGCAACTATTAATTTCGGGTTCTAACGCTTTGCTGCGACCGTTTCTATGTTCCTTCCTTCCATGCTTGGTTTCCTTGCTCCATTATACCTTCATGCCATGCATCCATCAACCTCATGCCATCTACACCAGCCTCATGCCATCCAACACCACCAAAGTAGCCATTTTCTGCAATTGTTCCACCAAAGGAATTCTAAGTATATGCAATGCAAAATAACATGAAATGCAACTAAAACATACTAGAATGGACTTGAGATTGGCATAATTCGCGTAAATTGATATCCAATAAGTAGGTATAAAACCCACTTATCACATACCAGAACGATATTCTCGTTCATCATAACCGCCTTGGGCGCACAAAAGTTTCCCAGATTTGGGATGTTCATACTTAGTCAGAAATCCGAACCAAAATAATTTGGTTAGATATCAATAGGGTTCTATCATGTTCAACGATATTTTAAATCTATGTCTAGCCGAGTTGAATAGCTTAGACGAATTTTGATTAAGGTATACATACTAGAAATCAACAATTATGTATCAACAACATGTACAATGATTATCCGAGTGAAGACACTTGTATAACCGAACGGAATATACATATCTGAATCTTATAGTAATACGATACTGAAAAATAATGAACGAATAAAGTTTCGGAACTTGTGTGAATATAAATGATTTGATACATAATCAATAACAATAGAGTTTACTAATCTGGCATAATGATAATATAATTCTGAAACTTTCTTACTCAAGTCCATTGCATAAAAGAAATGCAAAGGTTAGGATACTTGCACAATGTAAAAGATAATTCAGATACTTACACAATGTAAAGGATAGTTTAGATACTTACTCAAGTAAAAAAAAAAGAGTAAGAATTAAGAAACTTGCCTCAAGCGTAGTCTACCAAAGTAAAGCTTAATATCAGTCCAATGCACTATGATAACCTATTCATGTATAATCACATTAGTTATACAAGTTCAACATGTACACCTATTATCCTAATTTGTTATTGATAAGTTGGTTTTATACCTACTTATCCGATATCTTTTACTTAAATTAGTTGCTTATATTCATGTTTCTTAGTTACTTTTCATGCATTTTGTGTTTATTTTGTAGATCTTATATTTGGGAGCGGTGTGAGCGACTATTGGTAAGGAAAAACAAGGAAAATGCAAAGAAAAGAAATCCGGACATCATTTGGGCTTTCATGTTTACTTCATATTCTTGGTTTGGAACTTATCTTATATTGTAGAGCTTCTTCGTAGCTTTCCGGAACATCTTGAATCGTTCTAATCGGAGTATGGATGCAAGAGTTATGATCTGTGTACCAACGGACGTCAAACTTCGCTGTTTTGGTTAGCCATTTTCATAGCAGTCCCTTCCAGACCAATTTCAACCTTCATCCGGCCCGAATTTTTCAATCATCAAAGAATGAGAGTTGTAGAGCTTGTCGATATCTTCGATTTGATAGGTGTCAGGCCCCATAACTCTTCCCGGATCAAAATTTATGGCCATTTTACCAGAGGACACTACAACAGAAATGGACTGCATGCAAGGCGCGAATTTATAGTGCATTTCAAGGCATGCACACAATGACCCTGAGCCAAAAACGTGATTTTTTTGCTTTTTGCGGCACTACCAACTTCGAGCCAATTCTCGGGCGGCCATGACGACTTCGGGTGTTGACTAAAGCTGACTTTTCATTAAACAGCGTAATTGAAGCATAATTTGGAGAGGGGTTCAATTAGGGCTTATATATTAGACGTATTTTCATTATGTAAGAGATAGTCCACCCCTTGGGGGATCAAGTATCTATTGTTGCTTTCTCTCTTTAATTTTCATTATTAGATTAGAGTAGATTAGAACCCTAGAAGAGCTAAGATTTGGGGATTGAAGCAATTGAAGATCCTTGAAAGTTCAGAAGTGAAACAAGAGAAGAAACTCAGATTTGCTATTCTTAATCCCTAACTCTCTTTACTTCTATTTGTATCTTTCAATGTATATTCAATTGTGGATCATGGATTCTAATTCAACTATGAGTTAAACTCTATTTTGGGACTGCAATGAAATCTAGTGCCTAGTTAATTTTGACATACTTCATTGTTAGTCTTATTAATTGTTATGAGATTGTCTATTAAGATTCATGCTTATTTGCTTAGTTGATTGGCCATCAATTATTGTGATAATCCATATGAACTTGAAAACGAAGTATGGGTTTGTATGGGTTTATGTAATGTGGGTGTTCATGTGTATTCTATCAACTGTGGATTATATGTGATATGTGTATGGTACATTGAGAGATGACTATACTTTACTTTCATGTTCTTGACTAACAACCCGGTACAATTAGTTTGGCTTAACATGGAGTGTATGGATTTGAATAAGTCAATAGATGAAATTATAATCTCAGGTCTTCATTATCTAGTCTCACTCTAGGAATAGTTAGGTTTATTTAATTTCATAGTTTAAATATAAAATATAATATCATTCGTTTAAATAAGACTGAAATGGTTATGGGTTAATGCTTGGTAAACTTTATTAATTAATTCTCCGTGGGAACGATACTTTACTTACTCTTTATTACTTGTTGACCGTGTATACTTGCACGCATATATTGATCGGTAAAATGACCAACAAGTTTTTGGGCTATCATACACAAGTGAAATTTATCAATGCTAACATATAGTGCTAGTCTTCTATTCGCATAATCTTATGCGTATGACATCACATGAAAATTAGTTCATCATACCCCGTGTCATAGCTGAAATCACAATTAAAGTAGTAAACACATAGTCATCATAGGATCCTATCAACGACATGCTTATTAACACATGAATACTACACTGAACATGTATTACAGATTGGAGTAACAACTTAGGCATTTATGAAACCACAGAACAACAATAATCTGATCCTACTAAGATGCGGTGGCGCGCCGCTACCGATTTTATACTAAGGAGACGGCATGCGGCATGCGGCTCCCCAGCTTAAAACTGTATTGAGCAATCACTTGCTTGGCCTATCTTTCCCATCCTTACATACATAACATATATTAACAGGTCAAGGGTCCTTTCGTATCTTTCAAGTTCAATCTAGGTCCATTGTTTGCATAATATGGTTCTAAGTTGGACATATCAACAAATTAAGGCCATTCAAGGTTATGAAACCACAAAGTCTAACATGCTTGATTCTTAAACATATAAGGTAGTCATATAACTTATATTAGACATGCTTGTGAGTATTCATATCACATATGTGCAATTAACATCGTTTTGTTTTGGAAAATATTCTTCGTTTATGCTTTTCATGAATTACGATACTTAAACAGGGTACATATATTTTTATGATACATGAGTGAGTCTAAGAGTATCATCCAACATGTTTACAATTATCAGTTTTTAACCCTCAAAGTAGTATGTTAACATTTACGTTTAAAGTTCATATCTTTATTTAGTAAAACTTACTAATAGGTCTAACCTGATCATGCTTTCATTACGAAATCCATATACGTAAGTTAGTATGTCTGACATACATTTCAAAACCATACTACCATGCTTGCAAGATCAGAATATCAAAACGACTATAATAAGTAAATACTACCATGCTTGCGACACTTTTAGGTTCAATGGGGTTTCGGATGAGGCGGTGAGACTTCGATTGTTCCCATTCTCTTTAAGGGACAAGGCGAAGAGTTGGTTGCATTCTCTACCGTCCGGTTCGATAACTACATGGGAGGATTTAGCTCAAAAATTCCTTGCCAAATTCTTTCCACCGACGAACACCGCAAAGATGAGGAATGAGATAACGATGTTCGAATAGCAACATGGGGAGTCGTTATATGAGGCCTGGGAAAGATACAAAGAATTTCTCAGAAAATGCCCACATCATGGATTGCCCAAGTGGCTGCAAATGAACACCTTCTACAATGGACAACATGGGAATCTCAGGACGAGTATTGATGCAGCGTCGGGTGGAGCATTCATGGCCAAGAGTTACGAGGAAGCCTACGAGTTGATTGAAACCATGGCGACTAATAACTACCAGTGGCCCACAGCAAGAATGACACAGGCGAAGGCAGCTGGGGTGTTAGAAGTAGATGGTGTGACAGCGATACAAGCACAGATTGCTGCACTTTCGAAGAAGTTAGATTCAATGACAGGGGCACAAGCACAACAAGCACAACAAACACAACAAGTGACAATAATATGCGAGTTGTGCGTGAGGGAGCACCCAACGGATCAATGTGCGATAAATCCAGCATTAGTTCAGTTTGTGGGCAATTATAACAGAATTCCGCAGAACACATACCAGAACACATACAATCAAGGAAATAGAAATCATCCTAATCTCTCATGGAGCAACAACCAAAGAAAATCACGCCCACACGATACCATATCCTCCAGTTTTCGTAATCACCAAAGAACCAGCCAACATCGAAAGAAAATCAGATTTCGAGGAAGTGGTGTCGAAGTACATGATTACTAACGATGCAGCAATGAAAAATCATACCATAGCCTTGAAGAATTTGGAGAATCAAATAGGACAAATTGCTTTAGCATTAAACAGCAGGCCACAAGGGACCCTACCAAGCGATACAAAGAGAAATCTGAAGGGTAACCATGAACAGTATTAGGCAATCACATTGCGGAGTGGGCAACAGCTTGAGGGTATTAATGCAGAAAATTCAGCAACTCCGGATGAAAAAGTTGATGATAGGAACGGGAGTACAGAAAGTAAAGGCGAGGATAAGCAAAACAAGGAAACAAAGCTAAACAATAAACCAAATGCTTATCCACCACCACCATTTCAGCAGAGGATCCAAAAACAGAAATTAGACAAGCAATTTGCAAAGTTTTTGGAAATATTCAAAAAACTTCATATTAATATTCCATTTACAGAAGCCCTAGAACAAATGTCGAGTTATGCAAAATTCATGAAAGGGATTCTGTCAAGGAAGAAGAAATAGGAGGATTTCGAGACAGTGGCACTAACCGAGGAGTGTAGTGCGGTATTACAGCAAAAATTACCACCAAAACTCAAGGACTCGGGGAGCTTCACTATACCATGCACAATCGAAAATATGCATTTCAGCAAGTGTTTATGTGATTTGGGGGCAAGCGTAAACCTTATGCCATTGTCAGTATACTTAGAATTGGGTTTGCCCGCACCAAGGCCTACGAACATTACATTACAGTTAGCGGATAGGTCAGTCACATATCCAAGAGGCATAGTAGAGGACTTCTTAGTTAAAGTGGATAAGTTTATATTCCCCGTGTACTTTATCATTCTGGATTTTGAGGAAGACAAGAACATCCCAATTATCCTAGGGAGACCATTTTTGGCTATAGGTAGGACACTCATAGATGTATAAAAGGGAGAACTCACTATGAGGGTCCAAGATCAAGAAGTAAAATTCAATGTGTTTAAAGCCATGAAATTCCCTACGGACGAGGAAGAATGTTTTCGAATGGATTTAATTGAGCAAATCATTAGTGATGATATGAGCAAGAGTTTGGTAAACGATCCATTAGAAACAACATTATTGGGGGATGAAGAGGTCGACGAGCCGGAATTAGTGGATTACCTACAAATGCTAGACTCATTGCCATGAGTTTCCAGATTTAGAACACCGTTTGAACCATTACACACGGAGGAAGTAGCTGCAGAAAAACTGAAACCATCATTGGAAGAGCCAACAAAGCTGGAACTTAAGCCATTCTCTAAACACCTCAGGTATGCATATTTCGGCAATTCAAATTCTTTACCTGTTATTATTTCAGCTACACTTAACAAATTGCAGGAAGAAAAGTTGTTGAGGGTGCTTCGGGAACATAAATCAGCTATTGGGTGGACAATTGCGGATATTAAAGGAATCAGCCTGTCATTTTGCATGCACAAGATCCTAATGGAAGACGAGGCAAAACCAACGGTGGAGCAACAGAGACGACTTAACCCAATTATGAAGGAAGTGATGAAGAAGGAAATTTTGAAGTGGTTAGATGCCGGCATCATCTACCCAATTTCCAACAGCAAATGGGTTAGTCCAAGTGCAGAAGACGTACGAAAAAGGAGGAATGCGACAAGCAGTGCGTAATGAGGATAATGAATTAATACCGGCTAGAATAATGACAGGTTGGAGGGTTTTCATGGATTACAAGAAATTAAACAAGGTAACCCGAAAAGATCATTTCCCGCTGCCCTTTATTGATCAAATGTTAGATAGATTGGCGGGACACCAATATTACTGTTTGTTGGATGGGTACTCTGGTTATAACCAAATAGTCATCGCTCCAGAGGATCAAGAGAAGACCACATTCACGCGCCCTTACGGCACATTTGCATTCAGGAGGATGTCGTTTGGGCTATGCAATGCACCTGCAACGTTCCAACAGTGTATGATGGCCATTTTTTTTAGATATGGTGGAGAAAAATGTTGAGGTCTTCATGGATGACTTTTTGGTCTATGGGGATGACTTCGATATTTGCTTACGAATCTGGTCATGGTGTTGCAAAGATGTAAGGACACAAATCTCAGACTAATTGGGAAAATGCCACTTCATGGTGAAGAGGGCATAATTTTGGGCCATAAGGTATCGGCTCAAGGATTGGAAGTTGATAAAGCAAAGTCGAAACTATTGAAAACCGCCTCCACCGAGCTCGGTTAAGGGTATTAGGAGTTTTTAGGACATCTTTGGGTTCTACTGGGAGGTTTATAAAAGACTTCTCTAAAATTGCGAAACCACTATGCAGTCTTTTAAAGAAGGATGCGACGTTCAGCTTTGATGAAGAATGCAAGACAGCCTTTGAATTATTAAAGAGAAAATTGACTATAGCCCCTCGTTATAGTTGCACCGGATTGGAACATGCCATTCGAGCTTATGTGTGATACAAGCGACTTCGCGGTTGGGGCTGTTTTGGGCCAACGTCGAGACAAGGTGTTTCACGCCATATACTACGCAAGCAAAACTCTTACAGAGACTCAAATGAATTACACAACCACAGAAAAGGAATTGCTTGCAGTGGTATATGCGTTTGATAAATTTTGGGCTTACCTGATCGGGACTAAGGTGGTAGTTTACACAGACCATGCAGCGATTCGATACTTGATAGCGAAAAAGGATGCTAAACCACGCCTTATCAGGTGGATTCTCCTACTTCAAGAGTTTGACTTAGAAATAAAGGATAGAAAGGGGACGGAGAACCAAGTAGCCGATCACTTGTCTAGGTTAGAAAACCAAAGGAAAGCAAAAGACGACAGATGTGATATTAATGAGTCATTCCCAAACGAGCATCTATTTGGGATTTCAGCAAAAATTTTATGGTATCGGGATTATGCAAATTTCATTGTGAGCAACATTCTACCACCTGACCTCACAAGACAACAGAAAAGGAAATTTCTTCATGACGTTAAATGGTACATGTGGGACGAACCATATTTGTTCAAGCAGTGCGCAGACAAAATGATTCGACGGTGCGTTCCCTATAGTGAAGTGAAGAACATTCTGCACGAGTGTCACTCATCGGTGTATAGCGGACACTATGGTAGCGAGAGGACAGCAGTGAAGGTGTTACAAGCAGGTTTTTATTGGCCTACATTATTCAAAGATGCCCACCAGTTTGTGAAACAATGCGATAGGTGTCAAAGGGTGGGCAATATAACGAAACGGAATGAGATGCCTCTGCAAACAATTCTTGAAGTGGAAATTTTTGACGTATGGGGTATTAATTTCATGGGGTCATTCCCCTCATCTTTGAACAATCAATACATTCTACTCGCAGTGGACTACGTGTCAAAGTGGGTTAAAGCTGCGACATTACCATTAAACGATGCCAAGGTGGTCCTCAAATTCCTACAAAAGAACATCTTCACGAGATTTGGCACACCAAGAGCAATAATAATCGATTTGAAGGTAGTCACTTTTGCAATAAGTCTTTCTGACTCTTTTGGCCAAATATGGGGTCAACCCACAGGTAGCTTATAACAGATCACCCTCAAACCAAAGGGATAAAATGAGGTGTCGAACATAGAAGTTAAGAAGATACTAGAGAAAGTTGTGAATCCTAGAAGGAAAGATTGGTCACTTCGATTGGATGATGCATTATGGGCTTACAGGACGGCATATAAAACACCAATCAGAATGTCATCATACCAATTACTGTACGGGAAGGCATATCATTTACCGGTCGAGCTACAACATAAGGCATATTGGGCTGTGTAAATACTCAATTTTGATCAAACAGTTGTAGGTGAGAAGAGACTACTTCAATTGAATGAACTCGACAAATTTCGCCTTCAAGCCTATGAGAATGCCAAATTATACAAAGAAAAAGTCAAAAGATGGCACCAAAAAATTATGCATCGAACATTCGAGCCAGGCCAATCAGTACTCTTGTTCAACTCACGGCTGCGATTGTTCCCCGGAAAGCTTAAGTCGAGAAGGTCGAGACCATTCACGGTCAAGTGGGTATTCTCTCATGGTGCAGTCAAAATCTACAATCGCAATCCACTAGAAACATTCAAAGTCAACGGACACCGTCTAAAGCATTATTGGGGTGGAGAAGCCAACACCGATGTGATCGCCATCACATTGACCAACACAAGATAAGCAAGAAGTAGTCAGGCTGAACGACTTAAAATTAAGCGCTAATTGGGAGGCAACCCAATCTTTAGTTTATTTTTCATATTTTCAATTTATATTTGTTTAATCATAGTTTTCATTAAATTGCTAGGTAGAAGAATAATAAAAGTCTCGTTAACATCTCCACATTATGTTTTGTTATCAAAAACTCACTAATTTTCATGTGTTGAATCTTGCAGGATGGAAAAATATAGAATTAAGAGAACTACATGTAGCAAAACAAAGAATTTGATGAAGAGCATGGCACTGGCCAGGCCTTTTTAGTACTACAACCCGCCAAGTGGGGTCCATTTAATTCAAGAAGGCAATTGATGATTCCCAATGGTCCTGGGGCAAGAACAGATTATGGCAGTTACTTAGACTCTCCACTTCCCCATAACACACCACTAACTCACTTTCTCCACTTCCCCATTTCAGCTATTAAGTTCCATAACCACCACCCACTACCCACTACTACCACTCCCATTAATTCCTTAACTCCACCTCCTCACTCCACCAATGATAGCCATCCCTCTACCTCTATATATATCACTACCTCTCATATCAAATATCTCACACCAATTGACATAGAAAATTCATAGAGTATACTTGAGAGTTAAAGAGGAGCAAATTGAAAAGTTTGGGGGAAAGCACTAGATCGAGAACATGGATTCACAATCATCTTCGAAACACCAAAGGGGGGAGATTTCGCGTCCATCTCAACCAACCCGCACCTTCGATCGCTGAGAGAATTGCAAAGTTGCCGCCGGCCGTAACCCAGATGACTACATGCTCACCAAAGCCCTTACACCGGAGAGGGGGTTGGCACCAGTTCCTAACAATGGGGAGCTTATGCCATAAATCTACCAAAAAAGATGGACCAAATTCACCGAGGAGCTGGAACCAACCGTCGTTAACATCGTCAAATAATTATACGCAAATGCTGAGGACAAAGAACCATTCCACGCATTTGTGCGAGGACGGTTGGTTTTATTCAGTGCCGACGCCATCAATACTTACTACCAACTGAGGGTGCCTCACCACTGCCAGTATGCTCATCTTCGTAATCCTGACCCAGACTTTGATGCTATAATCACGGAGATGACAAAGCCGGGAACATCGTGGATAAAGGGTAGAAAGGGAGGCACCGTGTTTCATAGCAAGGACCTTAGCCGGTATGGGAAAATTTGGTACGCATTCTTATGCGTAAAATTACTTCCATCCTAACATACCTCGGACGTCACCAAAGAGAAGGCGTTACTGTTGTACGCCATTGTGCAAGATTTTATCATTGACGTCGGGGCCATAATCTGTTCATCAATCCGTCGGTACTTACATGGGAATTTTTCTAGAGGCTTGCCACACCCATCACTCATTTGTGGGTTGTGTCGCAATGCCGGGGTTAGATGGTCCAACGACGAGCCCACACAATTGCCTCTTGCATTGCTTGATTCGAGAATGATAACGCGGTATTCTGTATGGGCAGGAGGCGAGTCACATCCATGTGGTGTGGGTTTCATTTTTTCGTCGGATTCAGATGACGACGTTGATGCTACAGAGACATCGAGGGATGAAGATGAAGAAATGGGCGAACAAGGGGCTGAGCAGGTATCGCAGGCCGAGGCCATATCCAGTTCTCAGTTCCTTGCGTTCCAAAATCAAATGAATGCGCATACCAAGGCAACTCGTAGGGAAATAAGGCGACTAGCAATGAGGCAAGATCATATGTTCGATGCTATGAACGCATCTTTCGCCTCTTTGAACACAACTCTTCAAAGCTTTAACTCGGCGGCACAATTTTCATACCAACAGCCCAGACCAATGCCAAGGTTCCCACCAAGTGATTCCGATGAAGAAAACCAACAACCACCTCCTCAAACTTAAACGAACGCAGGGAAGTCCTCAAGTACTTAATTCGATTATTCTACCAATGAGGACATTGTATTACTTAAGTTTGGGGGATTTAAATACATTTTTGCATGCATTTAGCTCATTTAGGTTTGAATTTGCATTTTGTCAATTAAATTTCTGTATTGCATCTTAATTTCAGTATTGCATGATAGCTTAGGTGCATCCATATTAGCTTAGGTTAATGTTTGTCAGTGCATAGTAGATAATCTTGTAATGCATTTTGTTATCCTTAATCTTGTAATGCATTTTGTTATCCTTATATAAAAAAAAAATTTAGTTAGTAAATATTGTGTTGCGTAAGTCCATCAATGTTGTAGTTCATATTGTTTGTGGGCCAATGATGTGATTGACAATAAGTAACAAATACAGTATTGAGTATTAGAACTATGATACAATTTCGGCTATGAATCGAATCTTGAGCTTGTTTGAAACTGGTATAAAAGAATAGCACGATTAACAAACATCTATGTTGATTGGTCAGTTCAAATTGGTACCTAAATGGTCTCTAAAGGATAATGCTAGAGTGAATGATAAAATGACAAGAATAGATAGTAAAGACTAAAGTTAAGCAAGAACCTAAGTTTGGGGGATGATATGTGGGGTATATAAGCTTTATCTAAAAAAAATATGAATAAACACCATGGCATGCTTGTCTAGTTTTGTGGCCTTTGTTACTTGCGTAAGTAAGCCCGAGGGGATTGTCTTTACACCTAGCGCCCTAAGGTCTTAATGGTCTGGGAGTCGTTGGTCGAAAGCTCGTTAAGGTAGCTTTGAAAAGCCTAAGGGAATAAGACATTAGCTCATGTATAGCATGTATGTATCTAAAAAAAAAATTTAAAAAAAGGAAAAGAGAGAAAAAGCCCCCGCATATAAAAGAAAATATATATATATATATGAATAAAGTATAAGTACCTTACTTGAACCCCTGAGACTAGTGACTATTTAGTTTTAGTTGGAACTATCTGCTTTTGAAATTTTTGAGTTTGCATTGCATGATTCCTTCTAAGAGATTGGTTATGTATTGAATTTTAGTCTGTATCGGTTGTCATGGATGTTACACACACACACTATACCGATGATGATGGCTTGAGATTTGAGGATTAGAACGGAATTGTAGATTGGTTTTTGATGGTTGATATTGTATAGTTGCTTATTTTCGCTGAGGCCGTTAAGATAATCTTGATTCTGCAATATTGTTGGATTTGAAAGCATATTAGTTAGGTCATATTCTTTTCACCTCATTGCATTGCATGTATTTGTTTTGTGCTCGAGGACTAGCACAGTTTAAGTTTGGGGGATTTTGATATGTGGATTTTATATACGTGATTCAATATCCATTTCATGCTTATTTGTTGCTTAATTCTTGTGATTATGTTCCTTTTTACTTGTTTTATGTTATTTCTTGTGTAGGATGGTTGTTGAGGCATTTTACGGATATATGGAATCAATTGGGATGATTTGAGGTTAATTAGAGCAAAATTGGAGTACAACATGAATATTAGCAATGTCAGGTAGAAGAAGGATACCGACGGGTATGCTAATTTAATTTATACACACCGCGAAGTGGGGTCTTTAATCGAGCTAGACAGAAAGGGAGCCCACCGGGGCGGGCCTAATTAGTGCATGAACCCCCGTCGGGGCGGGGGGTGGAAAATCTGGCTATATCCTGTTTTGATTAAACTTCTTATTGGGCATGGTTTCTAGCAACGTGCAAGACAATGGAACTCTAATTGAAGGAAATTGTGGCTGGAGCTTGCTTGCTAGATATCTATTACTTTATCAACAACTGGAACATAACAGGAGGAGCTATTACGAAGATCTAAGTTCAGTTTTTGATAGCAAGCGTAGAGGAGTATTTCGAAGGGATTTTCGAGACGATTGCAATTCTAGGCTACGTGAAGGGTGTTTTTCAATATTCTTCGTCTTAGACTAATAGTTGTAATTTAAGAATGATTTCTATGATTTATTAAGTGTTTATTTCGTTTGACATGAACTAATTCACTTTTTAGGCTTATGATGGATCTTTGAGTGAATCGATGATTTTGTAAACTTTGATTTCTAATTTAATAATCTATCTATATTGATTTGTGCTTGAATCTATGAATTGCCTGATCAACAATTCTTTGTGGAATTGGATGGAATCGATAGAGGATATTCAAATCTAGACCTAGTTGATATAGCATGTGTTCATGATTTTGGGAATAGCTTAATTATGATGAATGTTAAGGTAGAGATATGCTTGACATCGCATGTAATCGGATAGAGAACTTATCCTTAAACCTTCTTCAATTGTAATTCACATAGAGATATAGTGGATTAAATGATTAAGGTGTTTAACGGATTTCTATCTTAATTGTGGATTGACGTTAATACGGTATTAATGCATCGAGAGGTGGTTAATACTACGTTCGTGTTCTTGATTAATAAACTGGGATAGTGCATTGAATTGGAATAAAGATGTTAGAATCATAGTGAAGATTAGGGTGAAATCATAAGTCTAATTCTCCATTAATTGTTTGAAATTCCATATTTTGATATTTTTGATTATTTTGTGTTAGTTTAATTATTATTTAATTTAGATTCTTTAATTACAATTATTGAGTTGATTTGTTTAATAAAATTAGGGTTAATAGGAAATTGATAATTGTAAGTTAAGGATATTGCTAGTTAGTCTCTATGGGAACGATACTCTACTCATCACTTTATTACTTGTTGACCACGAATACTTGCGTGTTGTGCGTATATAGATTTTACCCAACACCCACCTTTATAAAAAAAAATTATATCCAAAATTTCTTATTAAATTATATTGAAAATATTAGGCTATTACATCCACCCTCCCTTTTAAGGATTCCGTCCCCGGTAGACTTGGCAACGAAAGTAAGGGTGGCCGGCTTAACGCGAGCCGGGCCAATGGTGGGTCTGGCCAAAATGGCCCGGATTTTGGTGGGCTAGAAATGGAAGGTCTGTGGTGGTTCAATGGTGGCAAGCCCGACCATGAGTTTCTCCATTTAATTTTTTTTTTGTAAACTTTTTGCTATACCAAAAATAGTTATAATAATAAATATTAAAAATAAAAATATCAATTTTCTTGTAGGAAAAAATACAAGAAGATACAATAAAAATATCAATTTTCTTATAAATATACATTAAAAGGAAAAAATACAAGAAGATGGCAATATAAAAAGTCCACCCACCCTGACAAAAGTGGAAAGCAAAAATACACAACCACTTAAAACTTTGCAGCTCTCTAATCTAGACATAAATTTGACATCGGTCGATCCTAAAGGCTCATGCAACAAAAGCCACAAATAGTCAAGTAACTCTCTCACACAATAATAGTAAGAGATCCCACGGAACAGCCAACCACTACAGTACGCTCACTCCAAATCCCCAAAAAAACAGAGAAGAACTTATACTTCCAGAGCAGTTTTTGTGATTATGGATTGAGCTTTTATTAAAAATAATCAGCTTATCTGTCATTAATCGCTATAGTATGCGAGTCTTTTGGCTTTATTTTGGGTAGGGTATAACGTAACTTATATTATAAACTACTGCATTATTATTATTTTTTATATAGATAGATAATTCTTTTTCTAAAATTTTAATAGTATTATAAATTAGTATTATTAATTAATTATCTACATTAACTACATATCTTAATTATAGTTTTCAATTATAGTTAAAATATATTCAAGATTGCATTAAAAACAAATAGTTGTTGTACCTCAGTTGGTTTGAACTCTTATTTATTTACTTACAAGTATTGTGTTCAAGCCTCACAACCCACAAGTAGCAACATTTTACTTTTTTAAAGCATAAGTTGCGGGCCACGGGCCGGGCCGGGCCAAAAATGGGTCGGGCTAAAAACGCCCGCATTTTCATGGGCTAAATAACTGAAGTTTCCAACCTTGCGGCCCATGGCGTAAGTGGGGTTTAGCCTCTTTGCCGTGTCTAGTCCCCTAATCACCGCTTTAAAACTTATAGACACTGGGGCAAATAGCATACAGATTCATTTCATGTAGATCTCGATCAGATTCGATCGAACTGATCTTTAACTATTCAATATAAAGCTTGTCTATCTAATTCTACGAAAATTTGATTTCTAATAGAACTCAAATTTCTCCTTCAAAATTTCTTTATAACATAGTTTAATATATTTAAGAAAATCATATATACAAAAATAAAATTCATACGAATAATACCTGAAGTTTCATCCCCGGCTGCTACGGTATCCTGAGCCGTCATGTTGAAGACTCGTGCGGACGATTTCATCGAAGTTGGTCCCGTTATCACCATTGTTCCACTGCCTTTCCCCGCATTCATGCTTCCTATATCCATTCTCCTTTTTGGACAGTCCTTCACCTTATGCTCCGTTAATTCACACAGAAAACACCCATTGCCTATCCTAGGATTGGGGCAGTTAGGAGAGATATGCCCCTCCTGCCCACACTTATAGCACATAAACTTACCACTAAGACACTCACCAGAATAATTCTTCCCATAATTCTTACACTGTATCGTCTGCTTCCTCACACCTTCTTGTTTGACTTGGACATTTCCAAAAATATTCCACTTTCTTTTTCCATTCCTACTTCCACTACCTACTTCTACTTTCCCGGCTCCCTCACCCTTATTCTTTCTCTCCTTATTGTAGAGGCTCATGGCCTCACTTCCCCCTTCAGCTATGATAGCCTTTTCTAAGAGTGCGATAAACATATTGATCTACAACACTGCCACCTTATTATAGAGCCAGGGTTTTAGGCCTAGCTCAAACCTCCTTGCCTTTCTAGCCTCTATATCCACTTTGTGTGGAGCGAACCTAACTAACTCATTGAACTTTGCGGCATACTCCACAACTGTCAAGTTCTCCTGCTTCAATTCCAAAAACTTGACCTCCATCCTAGCCTGCACACTAGCAGAGAAATAGTTCTTAAAGAATAGCGTCTTAAACCTAGTCCATGTTATGACTCCTTCTCCTGCCCTAGCTTGATTTGCCTCCCACCAGAAATTTGCCTCTCCTTTCATCATATAGGTGGCAAAAGCTGTCTTTTGCCCCTCATCTACCCTGACGACTACAAATGCTTTTTCTATTTCCTTAACCCAAGTTTAGGCTTCTATCGGGTCAGTAGTACCTCTAAATTCTAGCGGTCCTACGGCCTTAAAATCTTTAAAGTTCGTAAATCGATTGTCTGGCTAATTTCCCGCCGCTGGCATTCTATTCTGCATGGCCTGAGCTACCATATTCGCGAAATTCTGCATCAGGTCTGGTTGTTGTCCTCCAACATTGTTGATAGATTCTTTTGCCCTTTGGTTTCGAGTTTCACGTCTTAGCGGCATTTTCTGGTTAAATAAAACAAAATCTACATTCTAAACCTTATCGCATAAGTTTAATATTTCAAACTTATTCCATTAATCAAACGTAGATTCATATTCATTCGGCTAATTCATAGTACACAGCATAGCACATACTGCTTTAAACATCTGATATCCCTTTGTGACCACAAAAGTCGGGAATCGCTACCACAACTTACACAAAATATAAAAACATAATATTACGCAAACATACTTATCATAGAACACACATATTGAAACAGTACTTATAATGCTTATTTACTACGCCTTCTCCTAATCCTGGACAACCTTTCGCTCGATGACCTTCCAATCCACAAAGAAAACATGCTCCTTGCTTTGGATTGGGACAATGAATAGAAATATGTCCCTTATGTCTGCAATTGTAACATATCTTTCTCCCTCTCCCGCATACGCCTTCATGTTTCTTCCTACAGTTTGTACACATTTCCATTTTGTTAGTATTCTCTTGGTTATTGTGACGACCCCAAATCCAGGTACTTGAAACCCGAACTCGGTTCTCCACGATACCATTTCTTTAAGCTGAATAATGCTAAAATAATAATACATTCGAACTTAATTTACATACATCAAAGTTTACTTCCCTGTGCACGTGACCTTCAAATACATTCCTTATAATACTTGAATAGATACCAATACAACTATAACCATTAACTCATGATACACACTTATTCGATCGACTTTTCTTTTCCTTTGTTTCGTGTTCGAGCCTTCAAAGTTGCTCATACATAAATCGAAAACATTTAATTTAAGCAATGATGAGCATTTGAGTGCCCAAACAAGTAATAGCAATTATATATATAAATTTGAAAGAATATAAGTATTCTCTTTACATAACACTTCTACAACGAATCGAAAGTTGTGAAGTAATCTGTCTTGATAAAAAATTCACATAACAAATCTCTTCCAAATTATTTAAATTTGGCTCTCGCTCTACCCATGAATAGGGTTTAAGAATCATACTATGAACATTCTTTTCATTTTCGAAAGGTTTGGCAGAAATCCATCCCAAACCGCTTCTAGCTTACTACAACACGGAGGGTGATCACCAGATTATACCTCAGATTGATCAATACTACATAACTTGAACGAAATTCATCGCTTTCAGTCTATCCGCCTTGGAAGCAAAAATCTTCCCATATAGGGATGTTCATACATGCACGGTTCCAAACCCGAAGGTTTTTAATCTTGCTTTCAACAATAATATGTAATTCAACATATATGTATACGGGTAATTGATGAGAGGTATATCAACATGTGAATAAATGCCATGGTTATCCAAGTGGGGACACTTGTATAACCATTTAGAAATCAACTTAATGTAATATATATCCGAGCTAACATGTTGATAATCAAAGCGTATATAATCATGCACAGAATAGAATAATTTTCAAACTTCTTACTTATGTCCATTGCATAAAGAAAATGCAAAGGTAGGATACTTGCTCGATTCAATGATTACAAATCTCAACTTAGGTTTTATCTCTTTATCACAACCTATCAATAATCGGATCATTCGTTCGATTAGAACAATATATCTTAACACATAGTACTGTCTATTACAGACAGCACATAGTCTAATCACATAATCACAGTGATCATACTTTTAGTTCCTATTCTATACTTGAAATATTTTTATATATTTTTCAAATATCTCATCCATGCTCTTACAAAGTAGCCTTTTCTTTTCTATTATAGAGTTCCGACATTTGTTTGCTGCATCAAACAACTTTATTTGTAAATACTTGAGTCTAAGACTCTTATTTTATACCTCAACATCGTAAATATCGGACATCTTAATTTTTAATCATTTTCGAAATTTTAAATTGAAAAATTTAAAATAATTCAAATCATTACTAAAGGGCCTATAGTGATATAAGCACATTACTATAGGTGTTCTTCTTCAAATTTAGAACTTCATAATCGGTTCTCAAGTCACTAGTTTGGCTTCATTATAACTTTCAATTATCGGAATCATAATTAAATGATTTAAACATTAAACAATTCCATTATCATTAATAGTTTAATTAATACTAAACTATTAATGAAACCATCATCAAAATAAAAAAGTTATTTATAATAACTCAAACTATTTTTAAAACATTTATATTACCCTTAAATAAAAATTATTTTTAAATAATTACCATTAATATTTAAATATTAATGTACTATTTATCCAAATATTAAAAGTCATTAATTATAACTTAAAATATTTTTAAATCCTTAATATCCTCTTTAAATGGTTTTTAAATAAGTAAAACTATTTTTAAACTATTTATTTAATAATAATTATTAAATAAACTAAATATCATTAATATTATCTTAATATCATTAATATTTAATTATTAATGAAATTATCATTTAAATATTAAAAGTTATATTTTATAACTTAAAATATTTTAAATACCTTATTTTCATTTAAAATGATTTTTATAATATTAAAATCATTTTTAAACTAAATTATTTAATATAATCATTAAATAACTTTAATATCATTAATAATAATTAATTAATGAAATTCATCACAAAATATTAAAAGTCATCACAAATAACTCATTTACATAACCAATTCTAAGCCAAAATAAACATAGTAAACTAACTAGTTTATTAACAACACTAACTAAACTTCAAAAATTCAAACTTTAACTAACAATTAAAAATAATAACATTACAAAAATTAAATAAGAAACATACCCTAAATACTAATTCCACGTGGTGAATAATACGCACTTCCACGCCCAAAATTTAACTAAGGAGATCTTTATAAAAGTTCTCCCACAACAAAGCCTTTCTCAAAAAATTGGAGGCCTTATTGTTGGTGAATGAAACAAAGGCCAAGCCCTTCTATTTATAGGTTTAGAAAATGGTGAAGTTCTCAACTTAGTCGATGTGGGACTTGGTTTATACTAATTTTTCAATAGCTCACTTTGCGATTTTCTAACGCATTGCTCATAACTCCGATTAATCTGATTTTTGGATATGTTATACATGGTATGTAAGACTATTTTTAAAAATACGAATTACCCAATTCAGTTCATTAGGTAGCCCAAACAAAAGCGTCAAAAGTGGACGTTCATAACAGCTTTTCAATCTCGTTTCAGCTTTACCTCTTCCGCTAAAACAGTCATAACTCTTTCATTTTAAAACATTTTTGAGCGATTCTTGAGCCCATGCGAAGCTAACTTCTGGGGCTACAACTTTTATTCTTTGACCATTTCCAAATTCCGAACACATCAGCCCAGAAATTCCGTTCAAATGGACTGCACCGCACTTGTTGGGAAGTTTTGACACTACTACTTTGAAATGTCATAACTCTCTCCTCCGATATCGGATTTAGTCCATTTTGAGTCTATGGAAAGCTTATTCGGTGTACTATAACATACCAAAAGCCCAGAAGGTTTTGAAAATATTAACTGATCAAAAACAGTGTCCCGAATAGCACATCCCGCCGCTTACTTTCGCTTTTGACACATTTCCTTCCAATCACCAGTAATTCCCTCATCCGAGGTCGGAATGAGGTCATTCCAAAGCCTATGGCTTCCTAACTCAGTGCACTACAACATATCAAAAGTTCAGACCTTTTAAAGCACAAAAGTGGATGAGAATGCCCCCATTACTGATCGCCTAAAAAAAGCAGTTTATCATGATCGGTCAACCATGTTTGACCATCTATAACTTCTAATCTATACATGATATGGACTTGATTCTTTTTTTTGATTAAAGACCACATATCGGGCTACACATAACAACTTTTGAAGAACAAAACTCATGATCGAGCAAAGAGTTATGGCCTCTCGACATTTGGTGAAAAAAATAATGTAATCTTGCTTTTTCCAACTTGCTTAAATCTTCAAATTCGTGCACTTTGATGTTATGGGTCTTTGATTTATCAACCCATATCATCAATTAACATTCTATTACACAACTTTAAATAATCATTTGTATCAAATAACATCGAATCAAAGGATTTCTAGGTTTAGTGTTCTTATACCCTTTTTGCCAAAAATTCTTGATTCTTGCTTCTGATTTGTTATGGGTGATGGTTGGGCTTTGTTTAAGAGTGTATGAGCAATCTTGTACAAGGCAATTAAATGTAATATTTCATCACTAGATTTAATTCTTATAATTTACCAATTAACTTCTATCCTTTGGTAAATTAAAACACTTATACAATAACATCGAAATTAAACCCTAGAATTAAAATTAGGGTTTCTAATTGACCATTAGTGGTTCTTTAATTATCTCGTGTATGTTACTAACATACCGTTCATTACGGTTTCTAATTTCAATAGGTTAGGGTTATAATAATTAGGGTTTGTCCTAATTATCGATGTACAACAAAGATAATTAGGGTTTCTTCTAATTACCGATATTCTTATTCATGATAACTTCATATACACAAATACTACTCGTAAATACCCCATAACCGAAGTTTAATAATTAGGGTTTCACAAAGACGGTAATATGTTATGACCTAATTGACCGAGTCATTATTACTCAATATTATATGTCGCACATACCCAAAGTACATAATTATGGTAATCGTAAAATAATATAATATTATTATTCTCATCTCTTGATCACAATCCCAATCCGTGGTTTGGATCTCATGTCCGACTTATTCTTCGTACACAACATCAATAATCAAGTTAAAATAATTAACTTAAATATTCGAACAATTCATATAATAAAATATTTATTATATAAATCTAATTATCACTTCATATATTATTTCCAATCATGTTTTCATGGAAAATAATTAATAAAATATTTCTTTTACTTATGTAAATTTATTACCATATAATTTGTGGTAATTAATAATTCCAAAATTATTTCTAATTTTTCAAGTAATAAATGTATTCGCATTTATCGTTCACTTTACTTGACACTTAGTCTCGTCATTAAAAAAAAAATTATACGCAAAATTTCTTATTTATTTTATATAGAAAATCTCGGGTTATTACAGTTATTATCGGAATTTCCTAAGTCGCGGTCTTTCATCTTTCTTTTCCCCTTCTTGCCTAGAGTTGCACCCGATTTGTTTCTTTTGGCTCCCCTCAGATCAATTTGGATCTTAAGCTTATCTTGTTCTTCCATCGTTTCGAGTAACGCCTTTCGCAATTGATTATTTAGTATCTTTTCTATCTCCCACAATTTTTCCAGAGAAGAAACCTTGTTCCTCAGATTCTGTACTTCAATTGATGCTTGATCAGCTCCAACTTCGGTGTCTAAATCATTATCTATTAGTTCCACCATTTCTGGGTCCGGTACTATATTTTCCAAAATGATCACCTCATCAAGGTTATCTTCAACGTGAGCCTCTGTTTCAGCTATTGGCGTTGATATTGGCTTGGTTATGGAGATTGGCTCCTTCCTTAAGATCTGAGGGTATCCTAATCCTTTTCTTCCTGACATCTACACCCATAAATTATCCTAATTAGCATGTAATATTTACACACAACAAGTAAAAGTTTTATATAAGTTATCTTTTATTTTTGTTTGACGATGAATTTATTCAATTCATCTCCTTTTAAACTTTATATGAGTTATTTATACTTTCAACGTTTTCCTCTGCTCTAAGGTTATAGCCTAAGGTCTACTCCCACCTATGGTTTCTAACCCTAAAGCTCGATACCAACTCGTGGACGCTTCACGAATTCGTGTACTTGAAACCCGAATTCAAGGCTTTCACGATACCATTTCTTTGAGCGGAATAATAATAATATTGTCAGAAATATCTAGCTTAATTTACATATCAGAGTTGTCTAAATCCCAGGTACGCGACCTTAAAACATTTCATTACATGATAGATAATAAATATCATCATCTTATTTAAGTCTAGCTATTACATAAGATAACACAACTTATTCTCGATGAATTTTCCTTTCCCTTTGTTCCTGGAAGAGCCCTCTGGTTGATCATACTTAACTGAAAACATTTAAATTAAGTAAGAATGAGCATTTGAGTGCCCAGCAAGTAACAGCAAACAATAAACATTAGCTAAAAGGATTAAATGTTTTCTTCGAGTGACACTTCTACAACGAAGCAATAGTTGTGAAGTAACTGAACCAATTCTAATCAATATACCAATTCTATTTCAAATTTTTAAAACTACGTACTGACTATAAATGGAGATCAATCGAGAGACTATGAACATTGTTTTCTATTTTCGAAAAGGTTTAACAGAACTTCATTTGTAAACCGTCATAACTTATGGGCACGGGGGGTGATCAGCCCGTTATGCCCTGTATTGATCAATACTACATACCAGAACGATATTCTCGTTCATCATAACCGCCTTGGGTGCACAAAAGTTTCCCAGATTCGGGATGTTCATACTTAGTCGAAAATTCGAACCAAAATAATTTGGTTGGATATCAATAGGGTTCTATCATGTTCAACGATATTTTAAATCTATGTCTAGCCGAGTCGAATAGCTTAGACGACTTTTGATTAAGGTATACATACTGGAAATCAACAAGTATGTATCAACATATACAATGATTATCCGAGTGAGGACACTTGTATAACCGAATGGAATATACATATCTGAATCTTATAGTAATACGATACTGAAAAATAATGAACGAATAAAGTTTGGGAACTTGTGTGAATATAAATGATTGGATACATAATCAATAACAATAGAGTTTACTAATCGGCATAATGATAATATAATTTCAAACTTTCTTTACTCAAGTCCATCAGATAAAGGAAATGCAAAGGTTAGGATACTTGCACAATGTAAAAGATAATTCAGATACTTGCACAATGTAAAGGATAGTTTAGATACTTACTCAAGTAAAAAAAAGAGTAAGAATTAAGAAACTTGTCTCAAGCGTAGTCTACCAAAGTAAAGCTTAATATCAATCCAATGCACTATGATAACCTATTCATGTATAATCACATTAGTTATACAAGTTCAACATGTACACCTATTATCCTAATTTGCTATCATACACAAGTGAAATTTATCAATGCTAACATATAGTGCTAGTCTTGCTATCATAACTTACGAGCACGGGGGGTGATCAGCCCGATATGCCCTGTATATATATATTAGAGTAAGCGAAAGAAGAAGATCTGGCCAAATTAAACAGTATTGCACGAGAATGGCTATCGAATGGCTTCTAGCGCCTCAAAACTCGTTTCCCATCGGTTAAAATTTGATATGTTGTAGTATATATGTATATGAGTGTTTACAAAGAAGTTTTACATAAATTCGAGTAAGATAGAAGCTCCGTTTAGCTCTCCTAGCCTCTTTTTGTCTCGCATGGGCCCTCTCTTTCTCTATTTCTCTTTATAAATGAGCTGGGGAGAGGGGGTATTTATAGACCTGATCTTTCACGGGTCTACCTGCAGCTAGGATTGGTGGGGCTATTTTGATGGGCCCCGATGTCTCAAAGTACGTGTATTCCAACCAATGCGCAGTTTGCTTGAACCTTCATAACTTATAATCTAGGAATTCGATGGAGGCGTGCCATTCCTTTCTGAAAAGCTCTTTCCGAGAGCTATGCAATAACATGGGGCTTAACCTTTTCTGAATCTAGGAAGATGGGTCCATGACCAAATCTTCAAGTCTTCGTAGTCAGTCCGTTGAGCTGTCTGGTACAGTTTTCACTCGGGATTGTTGTGATGGTTCTGTATGACCTTATTCAAATTAATTTGATCACTTTTGATGTTAAGTTGGAAAAAATACCTTTTTCTTTCTGGGTTGATTTCCAGGATTGACGTTGTTGTTGTTATCTTTCCTCAGAGTTATCTTTGGGATTTGACTATTGTTGAATTCTGTTTGTCTTGAGGGTTGTCTCTGAGCTTGATTTTTGATAATTTCTCAGGGCAATCTTCGGGGCCTGCTTTGATGTTTCCCAGGGCTATCTCTGAGGTTTTATTTGATATCCCACGGGGAAGTCTCCTCGGTTTAAGATTTACTATAGTCCTCCGGGTTAGAAAAGACATTTTTGCCCTCTTGTATGGTTAGTAACAGGAATGTGAAATTTCAAGTGTCTATGCTACGATAGATTGACGCCAACAGTTTACAATATCAGACATCCCGATATCTTCGCTAAAGTAGTGTTTAACGGCATACATCACTAGACCCTTCCCCGATGCTACGCTGGATTGATGCCAACGGTTTATAATATCAGACATCCTGATATCTTCGTTGAAGTAGTGATTAATGGCTTACATCACCGGATCCCTCCCTGATGCTACCCTAGGTTGATGCCAATGGTTTACAATATCAAACATCCCGATATCTTCGCTAAAGTAGTGTTCAACAACTTACATCACCGGATCCTTCCCCGGTGCTACGCTGGGTTGATGCCAGCAGTTTTGCAATATTATACATCCCGATATCTTCGTTGAAGTAGTGTTCAACAGCTTACATTATTAGATCCTTCCGCGGTGCTACGCTGGGTTGATGCATAAAATTTGGCGCATAAAATTTTCCCAATTTCAGGATGTTCATACTCAGTCTGGAGTCCGAACCAAAATAATTTAGTTGGACAACTCTATCATAAACAATCATGTTCAACGATATATTTCAAACTATGTCTAGCCGAGTCAAATAGCTTAGATAGCTTTTAATCAAGTATACATACCGAAATTCAATAGTATGTATCAACACTTGTTCAAATACAACCATTATCCAAGTGAGGACACTTGCATAGCACTACGGGCCAAAGATGACTTTTACCACATCATTTGTAACATTACGGTCATGATTATACCGAATAATCCCTGGTCATAATCATACCAAGTCCATCTATGCACTATGTGCCAAAGATGACTTTCATCACAATATAAGCATGAGGATGATGACAATGATATATATATAATGAATAAACATAAATAATCAGAATAATAAGATAACATAGATCTTAGTGATTTTCAACTTAATTATCCAGAGACCAAGTTGCTAACATAATATTAGATGAAGCACAAACTATTAAGGATATTATAATCCTTTCAGGACTTTTCACCATTTAATGATAAATTGAATAAACGCATAATAATATCTTGCCATAATATGGAGTATGAAAGAAAATGATATTCCTTTTACCATAAAAATGATACCCTCTTACCACAATAATGATATCCCTTGTGAGACCCCAAATTTTATGAATAAAGATTTAAATTTCTCGAAATATTTTTTTTAATATTATGGTGTGGATTTGATATAATGTTATAGTTGTGGGTAATATTTATAAATTTTGCAAAGTAAGCAAGTTGTTATAAAATATTCGTTTGGTTGGAAAATATTCTTTTTGTCGGGGAATATTCGTACGACGGCACAATCATTGGTGGACCCCACAATGGAAGTATTGTCGTAGTTAGAAAATGACAGAATTATCTTTTATTAAAAATAACGGCGAAAGTTTTACCGTTAAAACTGTTGAACTACCCGTTAGTAAAAGTACAAGAATGTCTGGCGTGGTTGCATAAGTAGCACACAGTATTGATTATTGATGCTTACGTAAGAAGTCACTCAGTAATACTCAATTATTGCTACAGTAATTATTGCATCATATCTCTCATATTATTGATTCAATTGTTGTCACAATGTCATCTGCATAATATGTTATATTATTAAATCAATAATTGAGACGACAAAGTTATTCATATTATTATTTACAATATTGACAATGTCTAGAAATTCTGTCAAGGAGAGGTTAGATAATCTAATTGCTCGCCAATAGGGAGAAATCCTTATTGGAAAGCCCCCTCTTTCCTGGGAACGACCTGGTTGTTAAATATTGTGAGTTATAATATTAATGATGAATAAGTTCATGTTGATTAAAGATGAAATTGATAATTCTATTATGTGGGAATTATTAGTGTTAGTGGAATTGACATTTATTTGGATAATAATTAATGTCTGGAGGTTATATTGACCAATCAGATAATTAATCGGATAAATGAGCAATTAATTGCTATTAATTCACATGTTTATAACTATATGTTCACATGTGTGTACTATTGATTTACATAATTTACTATTGGGGGAGTTGGTGCAAGATTGATAATACTTGCATGACTAAATTAAAAATGGAGGTATAGTTGAAGGTACTATACTATAATTAGTTTTTTAACATGATTATACCATTGAGTCACATGATTTACTATTGATTTACATGATTTACTATTAGGGGAGTTGGTGCAAGATTGATAATACTTGCATGACTAAATTAAAAATAGAGGTATAGATGAAGGTACTATACTGTAATTTTTTTTTTTTACATGTTTGGAACTATTGAGTCATATGATTTACTATTAATTCACATGATTTACGATTAGGGGAGCTAGTGCAAATTTGATAAAACTTGCAGGACTAAATTAAAAATGAAGAAAAAGAGGAAGGTATTATACTGTAATATTTCGAGCCCCAAAATGTGCAATTATTGAAACTATATTTTCCTATAAATAGAAGCTCATTCCTTCATTATTTTTCACCAATTCACTAAACCTATAAAGCAATTATTATAGAGAGAAATTATAGAGAGAAAGAAGAAGAGAAGTCTGCTACCTCACTATTCCAGTATCCAGTTTTTTCTAAGTTAAGGGGTATTATTCTTTCGTATTCATGAAGAGAGTTATTTTCTTTCAATACTCATAAGGGTTGTTATTCCATTCTTTATTATTATGTTGGAATAACCTGCCTATGTGAAGTACCGCATACATGATGAAATTCTTCTGTTATTTCATTCTTTATTATTCTGTTGGAATATCCTGTCTGTGCGGATTACGCATGACCTGGTTCCGTTATTTATTATTTTGTTGGAATATCATGTCTATGCGGATTACGCATGACACAGTTCTCATTCTTTATTATTACATTGGAATATCACGATATATGTAATTACGCATTGACATTCGTTCCATTCTTTATTATTGTGTTGGAATAACTTTTGCCTATGTGGATTATTGCATGCATGGTGAATGATCTTTTCGTATTCATTCTTTATTAAATTGTGGAAATAATCTGTCTACGTGGATTACCGCATGGCAGGTGAAAATCAATTTGCAGTTTCGTATATTCTATTATACTCGTATGAGATATCATTTCTTTTGTACTTGTCATGGAATATCATTTTTTTGGTATTTTTTTTATGAGTTACTATTCATGAGTTACTATTCACCCAGTTACTATTCATTATAGTATTATTCACTCAGGTATTCGGGGCACTTTTTGTGTCGGGGTACTATTCTCGGGTTACTATTCACCCGATTACTATTCACTCTAGTATCATTCACTCGAGTATTCAGGATACTTTTTGTGTCGGGGTACTATTCACGGAGTACTATTCACCCAAAAAATATATTTCTTTTATGTCCAAATTATTTTTAGTATAAGAATATTATTCTTGAATTTTACTCTACAAAGCAGTATCATGTTGACAATTTGGACGTTATTGATTCCTGGATAAATTAAATTATAAATCTTTAAAATTTATCCTTGAACTTGTTTTATTGAATTATTATGTCATTGTCATCATCCTCATGCTTATATTGTGATGAAAGTCATCTTTGGCTTACGTGCATAAATGGACTTGGTATGATTATGACCAGGGATTATTCGGTATAATCATGACCGTAATGTGATGAATGATGTGGTAAAAGTCCTCATTGGCCTATAGTTCATTGATAGACAGTTGTTGGTATGATTATGACCAGGGATTATTCGGTATAATCATGACCATTGATGATTACATGAATATCCTTGGCCGTGGTGCAGGGATGATTCGATTTTATTTATTAAGCTGAGTCTCAGCGATAAAGTTGATGAAAAACTTTTTAAATC
The DNA here is from genome assembly GCA_020205605.1 of Panax ginseng. Classification (NCBI taxonomy): domain Eukaryota; kingdom Viridiplantae; phylum Streptophyta; class Magnoliopsida; order Apiales; family Araliaceae; genus Panax; species Panax ginseng. The sequence goes on from CM035144.1 coordinate 88,968,681, forward strand.
ATAGAAGATAGTAGATTTTATGCTCTACTTGACTCTTCTAATGGATTGCTTATTTCCGCTGCAGTTGTTGATCTAAAACTTGTTGTCTATTGTATTTTATCAGTTGTTATACTGTTGAAGGCTAAGGATAATTTATTCTGCATTATCTTAGTCATAATATTTCATTGGGCTAGTTGAGCTCACCCTTTCTTTCATTGTTCTCTTCAGAAATGAGAATATAATTTCGGGATTTAGCCTGGGAATGGAGTGATGGTCCAGGATAAATGGCTTTAGTAGTCCTCACTATTCTATGGAATAATGTGATAATAATTGTAATGAGGACACCATTGAATATGGATATTGTCTAGATGACAATATTCTTGTTTAAACTCTCAGCTATGTTTTGTCGTATTTTACACGACTGCTGTATAATTAAGTTGTATTTGAATTTATGTACCATGTATCTGGTGACTCAAGATGAGTGATGTATACCTGTTTTGGGGGCGTCACATCCCTTACCTTAGCATGTCACTTGATTCTGCTTTTTGTGAAATTGATCAACTTAAACAATGCTTGCATTCCTTATCTACACTTGGAGTAACATTTCACTCAATAGAAATACTCACAATATTATACTCACAATATTATACTCACAATATTGTAGTAAAAGAATTCAATATTTTTAGTGTAGTGATGGTGTGTGTTTAGTTACTCAACCGAGCAATCTATTTATACTGAAAATTTAGTAAACAACTAGCAAACCTGTTTTGACAAAATAACCAAATGAGGTATATAATAATGGTAGTGGAATTTATAGTCCCACAGAGAAAACCAACTTATACACGTTTTAACAAAATTTATTCAATAATAGAGTTGTGGTCCATACTACTTTAGAAAAAGTAGAGTGTCGGCAAGTCCTGCCAAACTTACTTTTGTAAAAAGAAAATAATTAAACAAACGTCTGTATACCATACTTATCTTTAATTAAAACCTTTTATTCATCAATTATTTACACATTTTCAATCTTTCAACAATTATTCATAATTATTAACAAAGACTCACAATACTTCCAACTAGTATAATTATATCATATCAAATAATATGAGTCACTGTGCAACAACTACTGTGACAATTATTGAATGAAAGACTGAGTAAGAATCAATAATATGAATCACCGTGCAATAACTACTGTGACAATTATTGAATGAAATACATAGTGACTTCTTCGAAAAAAAATCAAATCAATACCTTACTTATAAACAATTTAAATTCTATTAAAAGTAAGGATCAACATCAAATCATAATTATCTCGAATAACATATAAACCAACTAATAATTCATTATTCATTCAAGTTGTTTTATTTATCGCATAAAACCATTATTCATATTCTAAAACTTTAGAAGTGAATAATAAAACTTGAGAAAACTAAAACCTCATATATGACAATCCACTATTCTGATATTATCACCATTTTTACTTTAACAAAAATATTATTTTTATTTTTATCATAACTCATTCGTTACTAGTGCGTTTACACCTCGACACCTCATGAACTTACTAACACTTATAAAATATTTAAAAATATGATTCTGAACTTTCCAAACAATTTTCACATTTTTTTAATTATCCAACAATTTTCTATAATTATTTCTATTTATAAACTATCATTTAATAGCTTCAAAATAGAAATACCCACTCCACATACTTTTATATATTTAAAACATCATCAATATTAATCTTACATTATTATAATATTTTTCAATGAGAATATATAATTTTCACCATTCATAGAATTTTCTATGAATCTCCTCTATTTTTAAACTAACCATAAATAGTTTAAAAATATAATAAAAAATTTTGTTATTCAATAATTTTTCAAAATTTTCCAGAAATTATAAAATAACATTATAATATTTTTCACCAAATTTCATAATTTTTCATCATTCAAAGAATTTTCTATGAATTTCTTCTATTTTCAAACTAACTATAAATAGTTTAAAAATATAATAATTACTTCTGATTTTCAATAATTCATCAAAAATTTACAGAAACTCTAAATTGATATTATAAGAATTCTGTATAAATATCACAACCCAAATAATTTTTTTGATAATTTAATTATAAATTCCAATATTCAAAAATTTCAATAATTCACAATAATTAGCACTTTTATTCCAAAAATATAGATCTTATGTACTTCCATGTAAAATTTAATTCTCTACAACTTTGTAGAAGAAAGTTTTCCCAAATTCTAACTCTAACATAGAGAGATACTCTTACCGAAAAATTCTGCTTGAATATTTCTGAACCAGCCACCTCACAAAATTCATAACAAATCATAAATTAATTTTAACGGTTAAAAATTTGTATACATATACTTAACTTATATATGTATAACATATCCAAAAATCACAACGATCTAACGGTCGGATTAAAAATTATAACTCACGCAATATTGCTTATTAAAACTGATTTTTCGGACTATAAGTCCTTCGTACCAGTTTCACTCAAACTACCACCACGAAAAATATACAAAAGGTTTTTGGGTGATTCAAATTTCTGTGTTTAGCTTACTTCCAGGGCTTTCGTTTGATATATGGCTCATCTCCTAACTCATTATACACAAAGAGTTATGGATTTTACAAAATTAAGTAGTAAACTAATTTTTATGAAAATTTCCAGATTTTGTTCTTCTTTTGATTTCTAGATTTTTCTCATTTGATTCATGCTTATGCAAGTTTAAATCATCCGATACATACACAAGTATTTACTCTTTACATAAAATCCATAAAAACTTAAATCTAAGAATAAATCAAAGATTTTTTTTTAAAACATACCTTTTTAATTTCCTCAAGCTTTTCCATTACACCCACTTGATTCTCTCACTAGCTTCTTGGATGTTTTTAGGGATGAAGATGAATATGGTGATCATGGAATGATTAAGGATGAAGAAGATATGAAATTGTGGGTTTACTCTTCTTCCTCCTCTTCCCTCTCTCTCTTTTCTCCTCTCTATTCTCCCGTGACTGAATTATTCTGTTTCCTTCCTTTCCCTTTCTTTCTCATTTCTTTCTTTCTTTCTTCCTCTTTTTCTTTTATCTCCCCCACATGTTCCCCCCTTAATAATTCTCACTTCCTTCCTCTCTTTTCTAATCAGATTCCTAGCCACCCACATGGACTACCATTTAATAAATTATATCCTTTCCACTTTTATTAACTCACTTACTCAATTAATTGCCCGTTTGATAAATTATCAATTTAACATTTTATAATTTTTGAATAATAATCATAAATTAAATTAGACTTTTATTTCATAAAAGTCGGGGTTTTACAATCTCCCCTCCTTATAAAACTTTGCCCTCGAAATTTACTTACGTATCTGGAATTCCAAAGAGATAAGAATTTCAAATTCTAGCTCCCAGGCTACTTCCTATGTTTCATTGTTCATCCATTGCTCATTTCCTGTATTTCAATATCATTCTAGAATACAGCTTCAAAACAAAGGTTAATTGACATACAACATATTATCCCTATATTCTGACCGACCAATTAAATAACAAATAAACTTAGGTAGGTCATACTAGCGAAGGAATTACCCGTCTCTCTCCTCCTAGTTCTAGTCTCACATTTCAGCAGAGATCATATCCCTAAGCTTTGATACCAAATGTGACGCCCTCAAAATAGGTATACATCACCCATCTTAGGTCGCCAGAAATAACACTACTGACAACTCTATTTATACAACTGTTGACACATACTGTGAGTTTTAATACAAATATTGTAGCGTCTATAATACGACAATATTCATACTCAAATTATTACAATGCCATATAAAGTACAACAACAAATATTTCAAGTCTTCAAAGGAATAATTGAAGATTTTTGCCCTCCTCATTCTAATGGAGTGCATTTTGACGCTTTCAAATTCTGATTCGCCTCACCCTATTGTTGTTCACCAAAATTAAATATTAAATGATGTATAAAACATGTCACACATATTTTAAGTTCTCAATACAATTATTATGCCACACCGTTTCATAATTTGATTAAGCTTGTGACTAATTCGTATCACCAGTTTATACCCATGTTCTCTCTGCTAGTTCCAGCTACACTTTTATTATCTGAAAGGGGTAGTGAAGTAAAAGGGTGAGCACAAATAGCCCAGTAAAGAATATCATGACTTAAGATAACTAAATTATCAAAATAAATTAGATATTTAGAACATATGGTAGAAGATAAAAGTTTTCAACCATAATAGCAGCGGAATCAACAATCCATTAGAAGAGTCAAGTAGAACATAATGTTTATTATCTCCTCTAGATTAAAAGTCCATCGTTAATATTTCATTCCTGTAATACTCATCCACAATTCTTTGCTATACCCAAGACAAAGAGAACTCTCATCACCTATCTTCACCTGAACCACCACAGATTATAATTAATCACAATTCATATTTATAATCATGTAAATCAATGATCCATCTTTACAATATGCTTCTAAGACATACAATCAGAATCAATAACGCCGAGACTCAAATTCAATAAGAGTATCACGACCACGAATAATCCATGCACTACAGGCCAAGGATATTCGTGTTTTTACCAATGGTCATGATTATACCAAATAATCCCCGGTCATAATCATGCCAATCAACAGTCCATCTATGCATAACTGGCCAAAGATGACTTTTACCACATCATTTATAACATTACGGTCATGATTATACCGAATAATTCCTAGTCATAATCATACCAAGTCCATCTATGCACTACGGACCAAAGATGACTTTTACCACATCATTTGTAACATTAAGGTCATGATTATACCGAATAATCCCTGGTCATAATCATACCAAGTCCATCTATGCACTACGGGCCAAAGATGACTTTTACCACATCATTTGTAACATTACGGTCATGATTATACCGAATAATCCCTGGTCATAATCATACCAAGTCCATCTATGCACTATGTGCCAAAGATGACTTTCATCACAATATAAGCATGAGGGTGATGACAATGATATATATATAATGAATAAACATAAATAATCAGAATAATAAGATAACATAGATCTTAATGATTTCAACTTAATTATCCAGAGACCAAGTTGCTAACATAATATTAGAGGAAACACAAACTATTAAGGATATTCTAATCCTTTCAGGACTTTTCACCATTTAATGATAAACTGAATAAACGCATAATAATATATTACCATAATATGGAGTATGAAAGAAAATGATATTCTTTTTACCATAAAAATGATACCCTCTTACCACAATAATGATATTCCTTACCTTAGCATGTCACTTGATTATGATTTCTGTGAAATTGATCAACTTAAACAATGTTTGCATTCCTTATCTACACTTGGAGTAACATTTCACTCAATAGAAATACTCACAATATTGTAGTAAAAGAATTCAATATTTTTAATGTAGTGATGGTGTGTGTTTAGTTATTCAACCGAGCAACCTATTTATACTAAAAATTTAGTAAATAACTAGCACACCTGTTTTGACAAAATAACCAAATAAGGTATATAACCAACTTGTACACGTTTTAACAAAATTTGTTCAATAATAGAGTTGTGGTCCATACTACTTTAGAAAAAGTAGAGTGTCGGCAAATCCTGCCAAACTTACTTTTGTAAAAAGGAAATAATTAAACAAACGTCTGTATACCATACTTATCTTTAATCAAAACCTTTTATTCATCAATTATTTACACATTTTCAATCTTTCAACAATTATTCACAATTATTAACAAAGACTCACAATACTTCCAACTTATATAATTATATCATATCAAATAATATGAGTCACTGTGCAACAACTACTATGATAATTATTGAATGAAAGACTGAGTAAGAATCAATAATATGAATCACTGTGCAATAACTACTGTGATAATTAAGCAAAGTAAGCAAATTAAGCAAGTTGATATAATGCTACAGTTGTGGGTGATATGTGCAAATTTTGTAAAGTAAGCAAGTTGTCATAAAATATTTGTTTGGTCGGAGAATATTCGTACGACGGCGTAATCATTGGTGGACCCCAGAATGGAATAACTGTCGGATATAGAAAGCGACAGAAATAACCTTTTTTTATAAAAATAACGGCAAAACTATTACCGTTAAACTATTAAAATACCCGGTGATAAAAGTACAGTAATACGCGTTGTTGCACAGTAGCACACGGTATTGCACAATATATCTGATTATTGATTTTTACGTAAGATGCCACTCTGTATTCAATAATTGCCATAGTAGTTGCTGCATAGTATCTAATATTATTGATTCAATTATTGTCACAGTATCATCTGCATAATATTTTATATTATTAAATCAATAATTGACACGACACAGTTACTCATATTATTATTTGCATTATTGATAATGTCTAGAAAGTTCTGTCGAGGAAAGTGGTTAAGTTATTTAATTGCGCGTCAATAAAGAAAAATCCTTATCGAAAAGCCCCCTCTTTCCTAAGAACGATCTGGTTGTCAATATTGTGAATTATAATATTAATGATGAATAATTATTGATAAAAATATTTCCATTGTATTGGGAATATTAATGTTAATGTAAAATCGACATTTATTTCAATAATAGTTGATTTCTAGATGTTAAATTGACCAAACGGGTAATTAATCGGATAAACAAGCAATTAATTACTATTGGTTCACATGTAAGGAACTATTGGTTCACATGCAAAGAACTATTAGTTCACATGCAAGTAATATTAGGGGATGTTATGCAATATTGATAATACTTGAGGGACTAAATTTAAAATACAGGCAAAGATGAAGGTACTAAAGTATAATTAACCTTGTAATTTGTCACCTTTTCCTAGCCTATAAATACTCCTCCATCCATTCATTATTTCTTAACATTTTTTTGAAGAGCAAAGTTATAATCAAAAGCTATAGTATTCTACTACTACACTATTGCAGTATCCAATTTCTTATTAAGGTAAGAGGTATTATTTCTTTCGTATTCGTAAATGATGTTATTTTCTTTATACTCATAAGGGTTGTCATTCTATTCCTTATTAATATGTGAGAATAACCTGTTTACATGGACTACCGCATGCCTGGTGAATAACCCTTCATATTCATTCTTTATTAAATTGTGGAAATGATCTGTCTACGCGGATTACCGCATGACGGGTGAAAATCCATTTACAGTTTCGTATATTCTTTTATACTCGTATGAGATATCATTTCTTTTGTACTTGTCTAGGGATATCATTTTCTTTCATATTTTTCTCCATTTATAGTACAAAATTATTGTTTGTTTCCATAACCTTATTATTAAATGGTGAAAATCCCTGAAATTAGTAGAATATCCTTGAGTTTTGCGCTTCATCTAGTATCGTTTCACTGAAATATTTGTCTAAAATTTCTTATTAAATTTTAATATTTTCATTCGAGGTACTATTCATGAGAAAATTAATTTTTTTCTGTCCAAATTATTTTTGATACATGAATATTGTAAGACCCCAACTTTCATGAATAAAGATGATTTTTCTATAGTTATCATTTTTGAATATTATAGAATGAATTTGTTATAATGTTATAGTTGTGGGTAGTATTTATAAATTCTGCAAAATATGCAAGTTGTTATATTATATTCGATTGGTCGGGAAGTATTCATTTTAACAGGGAATATTCGTACAACGACGTAATCATTGGTGGACCCCACAACAGAATTATTGTCGGATTGAGAAAACGACAAAAATATTTTTATGAAAATAACGGCGGAAGTTTTACCGTTAATTATCTTGTTGAACTACTAGGTAAAGTAAATGTGATAATACGCGTGGTTGATATAGTAAGACGCTTGGTATTGATTATTGATGCTTACATGAGAAGTCACTCAGTTATACTCAATTATTGCTACAGTAATTGTTGCATCATATCGCTCATATTATTGATTCGATTATTGTCACAGTATCATCTGCATTATATGATATATTATTAAATCAATAATTGAGACGACAAAATTATTCATATTATTAAATTGCAATATTTACAATGTCTAGAAGTTCTGCCAAGGAGATGTTTGGTCACCTAATTGCGCGCAAATAGGGAGAAATTCTTATTGGAAAGCCCCCTCTTTCCTGGGAACGACCTGGTTGTTAAATATTGTGAGTTATGATATTAATAATGAATAAGTTCATGTTAATTAAAGATGAATTTAATAGTTCCATTGTGTTGGGATTATTGGTGTTAGTTGAAATCGACATATATTCCGATGATAATTGATGTGTGGGGGTTATATTGATTAATCGGGTAATTTATTGGATAAATAAGCAATTAATTGCTACTAATTCACATGCTTATATAACTATTTATTCACATGTGTATACTATTGAGTCACATTCACTTACTATTAGGGGAGTTGGTGCAAGATTGATAATACTTGCATGACTAAGTTAAAAAGGGAGGTATAGATGGAGGTACTATACTGTATTTCGTATTTTCACATGATCACATGATTATAACTATTGATTCACATGATTGAACTATTGATTCACATTATTTACTATTAGGGGAGGTGGTGCAAGTTTGATAATACTTGCAGAACTAAATTAAAAATGAAAGAAAAGTTGGAGGTATTATACTGTAATTTTTTGAGCCCCAAAACGTGCAATTATCAAAACTATATTTTTCTATAAATAGAAGCTCATTCTTCCTTTATTTCTCACCAATTCACCAAAGCTATAGAGCAGTTATTATAGAGAGAAATTATAGAGAGAAAGAAGAAGTGAAGTCTGCTATATTTCTATTCAAATATCGACTTTTATTCTAAGGTAAGGGTATTATTTCTTTTGTATTCATGAAGAGAACTTCATTATTCCATTCTTTATTATTACATTGGAATAACATGTATCTGCTGCTACTACCTATACTTGGTGAAATTCTTATGTTATTCCATTCTTTATTATTACGTTGGAATATATCTTATGCATGCGTTTACATGCGGACACAGTTAAAATCTTTATTATTACGTTGGAACATCTTGTCGGTGCATGAATTTCACCGACTGGTTCCGTTATTTATTATTATGTTGGAATAACTCGCATCATGCGAAGTACCACATGCATGGTGATTTACATTGTTATTCCATTCTTTATTATTCTGTTGAACATCCTCGCTTGCAATTTAATTTGACACACCGTTCCGATTATTTATTATTCATTGGAATAACTTTTATCATCTAAATACCGCATGCATGGTGATTTCTTTTGTTATTCCATTCTTTATTATACTCGGTTGGTTAAAGTTTTGACTTTATACTCCATGAAATTAGTGGAATATCCTTGATATTTGCGCTTCATCCAGTATCTTTTCATGAAAATATTCTTCTGAGCATTCTTGAATTTTACTCTACAAAGAAGTATCATGTTGACAATTTGGATTTATTAGTTCCTCAATAAATTAATTCTTGAACTTGTTTTATTGAATTCTTATATCATTTTCATCATCCTCATGTTTATATTTTTTGAAAGTCATATGTGGCCTGTAGTGCATGGATGGACTTGGTATGATAATGACCATGGATTATTCGGTGTAATCATGACCGTAATGTTACAAATGATGTGGTAAAAGTCTTCATTGGCCCGTAGTGCATTGATAGACAGTTGTTGGCATGATCATGACCATTGACGAATACACGAATATCCTTGGCCGTAGTGCATGGATAATTTGTGGTCGTGACCCTAATGAATATCCTTAGTCGTAAAAAGGGGATGATGTGGATTATTTATTGTCGAGTCTCGATGATAAAAGTGATGAAAACCTTTTAAATCATAAAAGGTAGTAGATTTTATTCTCTACTTGACTCTTTTAATGGATTGCTTGTTCTATGATTAAACTTGATGTCTATTGTATTTTATCGGTTTAACATTATTTGAAGGCTAACGATAATTTATTATGCATTATCTTAGTCATAATATTTCTTCTTTGGGCTAGTTGAGCTCACCCTTTCTTTCCTTCATTCTCTTGAGAAATGAGAGCGTAGCAGGACTAGTCCAGGGAGCGGAGTGTGATCGAGAGATGGTGTCTTAGTAGTCCTCACTATTCTATAAAATAGTGTGATAATAAATGTATTGAGGACTTATTACGAGAGTGGATATTGTCTCAGAAGACAATATTTGTATTAAAACTCATGACTCTTGTTGTATATTTAAGATTGTATTTGTATTCTGTACCATGTATTTGGCGACTCAGAATAGGTGATGTATACCTATTTTGGGAGCGTCACAAATATCATTCTTAAATTTTACTCCACAATTAGTTATCATGTTGATAATTTGGATATTTTAAACTCTAGATAAATTAAATTATAAATCTCTAATATTTATCCTTGATCTCACTTGATTTATTTTTTATATCATTGTCATCATCCTCATGCTTATATTGTGTTGAAAGTAATCTTTGACCCGTAGTGCAAAGATGGACTGTTGATTGTTATGATTATGTCCTAAAATTGTGTATTGGTATAATCATGATCTTTAATGTTAAAAATAAAGGTTTGTGATGGAAGTCCTCTTTGGCCCGTAGTGAATAGATGGACAGGCATTTTGCATGATCATGACCACTGGTGATATAAACGATTATCTTTGGCCCGTAGTACATAGATATTTTGTTGATTGGAAATATTATTGATTGGTGTTACATGGATAAAATATTGATGATAGACTTTTAAATCATAGAAGATAGTAGATATCATGTTCTACTTGACTCTTGTAATGGATTGATATTTTCACTGCATTTGTTGATCTAAAATTTGTTGTCTATTGTATTCTTTCAGATTTTTTCCTGTTGAGAACTAAGGATAATTTGTTCTACATCATCTTAGTCATAATATTTTTTACTGGGCAACTTGAGCTCACCCTTTTCTTTTTAGTTCTATTGTTCTTCTTAGGAGGCGAGAAGGGTCCAAGATGGTTATTATAATAGTCCTCACTATTTTGTAAAATAGTGTGACAATAATTGTAATGAAAACTTTATTTGAATTTGGATATTGTCTACAAGACAATATTTGTATTGAAACTCTTAGCTTATGTGTTGTCGTATTTTACACGACAATTAATATTTGTATAAATGAAGTTTGTATTTGAATTATGTACCACGTATTTGATGACTCAGAATGAGCTGTGTGAACTTATTTTGGGGGCGTCATATATTTCATAATTTTTATATTTCATAAAAAATGTCATTTTCTAGTAACAGTAATATAAAATAACAATATCGATTTTAAAATTGTTCATTATCGTTTTCCTATCAAGTCATTATTACTAAACTAACAATTTATAATTTTTAACAAATAACAAAATTAACAAATTTATTACTTTTAAAAATAAACATAAAACAAAATACCTCCTTAACAAATATAATAAATGAGTTTATTTTACGGGAGAGAAGAAATATAAAATGATATTAAAATATTTGTTATCTCCATTTATTACTTTGATTCTATTTGGAACTTTTAATGCTACTCCTTTTTTAACCCTATCCTCCTTTTTCTCTCTCCTCAGTAGCGAGAAATAGACCTTTGCTCTATCTTTGTTTGATCACTTTTATCTCTTTCTATTTCTTTTTCATTTCTCCATTTCTCAAATATTTGGAAGTATTTAGAAATCTTTAGAGATGAAGTCAAATCAAACTTTGGATATGAATATCTCTTCTTTCAAAGTCTGTTAAACTCTACTATTTGATAGAAATATGAAAAATTTATGACTTTTTGAATATCAAAATACTTTTATAAACTTTGTAAAAATCTCAATTCAATACCACATAACTTTTAAAAATATTACAAAAATTATAATTAAATACCAATAAACTTTTATGAACTCTTTAAATGTTAATCGAATAAACCAAACTTTAAATATTTTTAAAATTCTTAATTGAATAATCGCTCATAATTGTTCATTATTAACAAGTTTACCATCCTTTTCTTTTCCGTTAGCAGTGTTAATTTAAACGGGCAAATATGTGAGGAAATATAAAATGCTAAGAGGGAAGAAGTTCGAAAAAGCGGCAGAAATGAATAGCAACAACAATCTAGAACCCCTAAGTGACCCCAACTCCGACCACCATCACTACCCCCAACCCCACCCTATCCAACCCCTGCCTCACCGCCCCCGTGGCTTCACCGCCACCGCCGCTGCAATGGGCGTCGCCACCACCACCGCCGCCACAACCACTCGCAACAGCAAGGGTAGGAAGGAAAAGGAGAAAGAAAAAGAACGCACCAAGCTGCGTGAGCGCCACCGCCGCGCCATTACCAGCAGAATGCTCGCCGGCCTCCGCCAGTACGGCAATTTCTCACTTCCCGCACGCGCCGACATGAATGATGTTCTTGCCGCCCTTGCACGCGAGGCCGGGTGGACTGTAGACGCGGATGGCACAACTTATAGACCGTTTCCTCCTTCCCTCGTGGTAAAGTGAATAGTTTTCTCACTATCTTAATCATAATTACCTCCAATTTGTATAGTGTTATGTGTTATGTTGCAATTGACAAGTACTCCATCTGTCCCGAAATAAAACTAATTAACCAATTAATAATATATTTTTTTAACTTAATTTGCCCTTTTAAATTACTTATTAATTGAAGTATTCTATGAAATATTACTTCTTCCCGGGTGAATTATTTCTCTAGATCACATTCGCAATAACTACTAAAATAAAAGCTAAAGAAAGAGTCTAGAGAACTATTGAATAGAAGACAGGTTATACTGGTAATCTGAGTGGTATAACAATTCAATTTTCAATAAAAGATGTGTAAAAAGATTATGAGGGTATAAATGAAAAAATAGGAAAAAAATAATTACAAATATAAAAATAGGACATTTATTATGGTCCTATGGAACATCCTAAAAAAAAATTAGGACGTTTAATACCGGACGGAGGGAATAGTTTGTGATTTGCATCATTCTGTATTTGGTTGTTTCTGATATAATAAATTAATACATTTTTATAGTTACTAGGGTTAGTTTGTTTGCAAAAATAATGGATGGGATTATTTATATTAATTTATTATCACTTAGGACTGGCAAAAATGATGGATGTGATATGATTATTTGCACTATTTTATTATTATGTCGGACTGTTTTATTCCCGTTACGTAATTCCATGGACTATTTGTCATCATTTCTAAGGTCATTTATCAGATTGGGATTATAATACCCTTCCTATTTGGGATTATAATATTTCATTAAATCGCCTTAGAAATGACAAAACATAGTCATGAGATTAAATAACGAACTAATCATTGGAGAAAATAATACGCAGTGGTAATAAATTAATACAAATAGTCCTATCTCACCCATCATTTTTGCCAACGAACATAGATAGAAGTCTTGAAAGTAAAAATTAATTAGGTGATGTGAAGATAAATATGGCTGTTTTAGTAGTTGGATACATTTTTAATTTTTTTTATTCAATTTCTCTCGAGGAAAGAAGTGAAAAGGTGACGCGGATATTTAGCCAATTGATGTTGTGCCTCCTAGAAATAGTGTGTTACTTAAATTTCATTGTTCGTTGTAGTTAGTTATTAGCTTGGATTATGGAAGGTATTATGAGTTATGGTAGGTTGATTGTTCTTGATGCGTATAAATGTTGAAAATGTAAGTGTTTCATGGGGAATCAGTTTAAGCTGGGATGAGATGGTAATGGTTTAGATTATGTTTATTTATTTATCTGTAAGTAGGATTAAAATTCACAGAAGTTTTGACTTTTGAATGTTTATCTTCATGGAAACCAAGATTTTTCTTGCATATTGGACTGTTTAACAGTTTGCTTATGCTCTATATATGTATGTAAATGTCTTTTACTATTCTAGTTGCTGCATTTTGTTCTTGAAGAGTCGAAGAAACTATAAAGATTGATAACAGACCATTATGTTAGTCTAAGTGAGCAACAGAGGGATGACTGATACTTCTAAAAGATGCTGCAAAGTTGTGTGTATTATGGCTTAGGGTGCAATTATATATATGGTAAAAAGATATAAGAATTTAGGTCAAGCTAATTATTAAAAGATGCAAGATTGCTTTCTTGTTGGGATTTGGCACGAGCTTAATACTAGACTCCTTAGGGTTAGGTACTTATCTTTTGATATATTTATCTGTGTCAAATATTCATAAAGATTGGGGACTATCCTTCATTAAAGATTCATACTACTCACTTTTTGCTTTTTGGTAGACTTGTGCCCTCCTTTGATGTTTCTCAACCATTGGTTAGTGCTATATCACTTGTCGTTTGGAAGTTTTTGTATCACATTTGGCATAATTTTGAGTGTTTTGGATACAGAAACAATCGGCTGGTTATGACTTGTGGTCATGGTGAAAGGTTGTACAAGGACCTAAGTTTGTATCTCTATGCATAAACTTTCATCAATACATGATATATTTTATTTAAATTTAATATTTACAGCACAATTTGTACAGGGCACCTATCCTATGAGGTCAGTTGAAAGCCCTTTATCTGCTAGTTCATTGAAAAATTGCTCCGTGAAAGCATCATTAGACTGTCAGCCATCAGTTCTCAGAATTGATGAAAGTTTATCTTCAGCGTCTCTGGATTCTGTTGTAGTTCCAGAGAGGAATTCTGAAGGCGACAAATATACAAGTGCTAGTCCCATAAATTCACCTCAGTGTTTGGAGTCTGACCAGGTTATTTTCTTAGCCTTGCTAATATTGTTTAATGTTTTTAGTGAACTATTGAACATTTTTAAATACAAAATACAGAATATACAAATGCTCATCATGCATGTGGTGCACCTCTCCACCAAAATATAATAAAAAGAACAGTTCACACTACTGCTAGTCATTCAAGACAACAAATTTATGAAGATACTGGAATTGTAACGCCCCGAAATCCGGTCTATCTTCACACCCGGATTCCGTACGTCACGAGTACATCATTCGTCCCAATATACATCATTATATATTGAAATATAACAACATACATTCTAAATTTCCAGTTTCTAAAACCTTATAACCTTTCTTATTACAAATAATGATAATTACATTATTCTTTACATCTTACAAGAGTGACTTTCATCCGTCACCAAGGATACATAACTGTTCATTAAACTAGTCTATAGTTTGATTTTATCATTCTACATTACAAGTCTTCGCTGGATCTTCTCGCTCATTCACATTCTGAATGACACTTCATCTTGATACCGTCAACTTGATCTTTACGGGATCCTTAAGTTCTTCTAACATCGTTCGCTGAAAATATTTTTCATTTAAAGCAAGTGTGAGCATTCAATTGCCCAACAAGTTATAGCAGTTGAATACACAACTTTAAGAGTTTAAACATTCCTTTATAACTTCGATAACCGAACTAAGGTTATCAAGCAGCTTGAATAATAGGAGTAATCTCGATTCCTATCATTTTAAAACATTATTCACATGCACTTTGAAATACTTTCATTCTTCTACTTTTTTTCATATACATCCTGTCTGGCTAGAATCATTAGCACAGACTTAACAATAACGGATCATGTATAAACAGAGCATTCTCTTATTGAACAGTTAAATCACAGAAAAGTTCATCTCATAGAAATACCGAAGTGTTCACATTGTGGCATAATGCCTCATACGTTCTATCACCTTGTACAAATATCGCGCATTGGCACATAGACAGAACTTCTCAAATTCAACATCTGAGAAGTTTAAGAAACTAACATTCATTTAGAATATGAATGAAGTTAGGAAACTTGCCTTCATACGCACTCTAACTTTACTGAATCGCTTTCATTCCGGTTCTATGTAGCACATAAGAAAAACAACACATACACCAATTAGTCATGTATATTTGACTTATGCATTAGTTTGCTTAACTTTACTTCTAAGGGTTCACGTTCTTGCAACCTAAGTTTACGCGACCACTTTCATTACCGTTCTACTGCTTCATGACATACGGAGATGTCTTACTTATACGTTCATCATCTTTGATGTTTTACATTCTTATCTTCTTCTTATAACTTCTTTAGGACTTAGCACACATCGCTTCTCTGCTAGTAGTCTATATGGTACTCTGAGTGGTTTCCCACAAACAACCAACAAACAAGTTCCTGTCTCGTCTACACTGCCATCACAGTGAGTTAGATCGGTTGCCAATTTCGTATATACCTTCGCTCTCTGAAGGAATTGTTTAGCCCAGCTCCCATATGTCAATCATCAAAGGTTACGATTGTATCACAACCTAACTTATCTTAACTTATCCAAACTATTAAACTATAATGTTCGTTAAATCAATTTCTTATTCCTTGTAGCTTTCTGACAACTAAATGCCATACCTCAGGATTCGTTCTTATCCGACTCACATTCGGCTTTCAATACTCTTATTACCGTTCGTTACGGCTTTCTTAATACCATTCGTATCTTACTTAATACTTTCGTTATCCATTACTTGAACCCCATGTTCATTAGTCATTCTTAATGTCGAAGCTATACCGTTCGTTGTATGCTAAAACCGCTCGTTTATCGCAACAACGTTGTGTACACAGCGTCTATGCGCTTCACACTTATCTCTCATTATCATGCATAACATCAAAATGTTATTCATTATCCTCGTCGCTCAACGTCTAAGGAATCACAACCATAGCAATACTCCACGTTCGTTTATCGTAACTACGGTCCCCGTATTCGTGTTGTGTAATCTACCGCTTAAATTCTCTGTCTTTTAATCTTGTTTAATCTTTCTGTTCAACCTTCATTAAAGGTTTAATTTACTAGATTAAGTGTTACCTTTGATGAACCTTATGTTCTTTATCTTCCCTTGCGTTTCCCCCAAGAGCTGAGCAGTTAAAAGCTCATCTCCGGCTTTTTCCCCACACCGGCGCTGCAGCGCGACTCGTCAGTAGTTGATGGCCGATCTCGCGTTGCGGCGCCGTCTCCCAAGGCTCAGCTGGCGCTGCGGCGCCGAGCACAAAACCTAGAAAATTTTCTAAGTCTTGAATCAAGTTTGAGACGCGTACTTTGCAATCTCGTATCTTCTTCGTTATAACTCGGAACGAGGTCGTTCCAAAACCATTCTCTTATCTTACGTACTTCAATACTCCTCAGACAGAACTTCGTTCTGAATCTGTTAACGTGCCATTCGATTGGCTTGATCTTCACCCTTCGTTCGTTTTACGTTTTAACGCTCTTTGTTTGCTCATCCGTAATTCGGTCATCCGAACTCGGAACTCGTTCGTTCTTGAGTTCACGACTCATGTTTTCTACGTTCTCTTACTTTCTTATGAAACCCTACACCTTCGGGTTCATTTACTCGCTTTCTAATTCTCGTTCGTCTTTTACGAAATTTTCGCCATAACTTCGTTATAGCTCAGTTTTAATTCGTTCTTCATGAACGTTTTTACCGTTCCTAACTTAGCAATAAGCATCTAACTTATACGCGATGGTTTTAAACTTGTCCATCAACAACAATTATCCTACGATGGTTTTAAATTTGTCCATCAACAACGTTCTTCGTGTTCTTCGCGTGTTCTTCGTGTTCTTCGTTCGTTCTTCATTTTAATCGATATTTTGGATTACGATTTCACTTTTTAGTGGAATTCGATGTTATAGAACATTATTCCTTATTTATTTTACCTACTCATTCATATAATTCACTCGGATCGTTCTAATTCATTACGAATCTTATACTTCCTTAAGAAATTTATAAAATAAACTTCTAATTCTTATTTCTTCATTTTCTTACGATTTCAACCATATGAAATCATTCCTAACTTCTTTTACTCCATATTCTCATTAAGCTATGTTTTGAACATAAAAACTTAAGAAAATCTAACTTAGGAGTTAGGTTTTAATACATTTCCTCTTTATTTTTCTTCCGCTAGACAAAACCGACGATTCGCAAGCTTTTCTATTTCACGATCACCTTCGATCCGATCATTCATGCTCACTCTCTTCCTTCTCCATCTTCTCCAAGCTCTCAAGCTTTCTCTCTCTCTCTCTCTCTCTCTCTCTCATGTTATAGGATTTTCGAAAATCTCATTTAAATGAAAATTAGCTTCCTATTTATAGAAAATCCAAGGCTAGGGGCAAAATAGTCATTTCACCCCTCAAACCTCCTTACTATTCATGACTTAGCCCTTAAGTTTACTTAGCCCTTAAGTTTACTTACTACTTAAGTTAACCTCCTTACTATTTACGAAACTTAGCCCGTAAATTTCGTGGTTCCGTTTTTCGGGTTTCGTCTGACAGTTTTAAAAACTGCGAATCTCGGAATTCAAATATTTTTGGATATTTCGTCTTTCCTTTACCGATTAACTTTAACGTATTCTTCGAATTTCTGAAAAACTGAAAAACATTTTTCGACACTAAGCGTTTTCCTTCACGTTTTTCCCTAGCGTAGTTAAACGAATGAAAAATACATAACAGTACTTTTCGTCGCTTTTATTTCGTCCGATTTCTGCACGTTTTTCGAGAAAAACTTTTATCGGCTTAACTTTTCATGATATATTATCGTCAAATCTTTCGACGGAATGTCATTTCGACATATCGAACTCTCGGAAAGACTTAGGTTATTCAAACCTTAACCCTTAGATTTCGTCTTAAAAATTCTTACTCGTTCAATCTAGCTCGTAGCTAGAATCCTCCCGACTTATAATCATCCTAGGTTCTAGAACGATTAATAAACACATAACACAAAATATTATTAATAAAAATTCATTTTATTAATAACTAATTTTTTAAACTTAAATTACAGACGATCCCAATTTTTAAGGTTCGTTCTGAGGGGAATGATCTCAGTAGTATGGGTCGGGACCCATGGGTCGGGTGAATCTGAGATACCGAAATCAACACAGAATATGCGAAGAAAGTCTAATTTGTGTAGGAGCTTAATCGACTAGTCGATTCATTTGTCAAACTAGTCGTCCAAGTCGACAAGTCATTTTCTATGTACAATTTATATATATATATATATATATATATATATATATATATATATATATATATACACACACACACACACACACACACAAACACACATTGGACATTATTATTTCACAATATTCAACACTATCAAATACTATTAGAATCTCAAATATATTATTACTTCCACAACAAGTCATTTGAAATTAAAAAAGAAAAAAGAAAAATAAGAAACTACTAACGCAAGTCATTGTTCATTACAATTCAAATAAGTAGCAAATAGCAACAAGCAGCCAAGCACACCATTAAATATACTAATTATTATATATTTCTACTTGTTCGGGAGCGTTTCTGGACCGACATTGTGGTAGAAGGCTGACATTAGAAGCGCTTTACGAGGTCATCAATTTTGAAAGCCCATGGAAAAGGTTCAGTGGTGTTGAATTGGCGTCCGAGTCCTTCCGGGTAGGAGCCTCACCTTAGGGGATACTCTTGGGTTCGGTGTCCCGAGTCCTTTGGTAGGATCGTAACCTGTCGTGTGGAGTTGGGGTCGGGCCTTGAGTCCTTTGGGCGAAGCCCAGTTGATGGTGGAGTTGTTTGGGCTGCGGTGGGCTCTCCTGCGTGCAGAGTTCAGGATCCTAATCATAATTGAATAAGGTAACTCTAAAGGTAGTGATTGAATTGGATTCCACTTGCACCTTTTAAGGAGATTGTGTTGGACCCAAGTTATAGTAACTATCGCTGACTAGGAGCCCTAATCACTCTGGAGAAGGATTCTAAGGTGGAGAGATACTATAAATATAAGGCCAATATTACAATTAATGTGTAATACCTACTTTTGAGCACTAAACACTTAGCCTTCATTGTTAAACCTTGTAGCAGCTGTCACTTATTCTCACACCGGAGCTATCCCCGTGCACAAGTCAAGCTTCTGTGTGATCTGTTATTGTCTGGTGTTCTAGCGCGTGGATTCGTGATGGACCTTGGCCGTGAAACTCAAGCGTTAACATTGCGCTAGAAGGAGGGCCTTAGTGCTTAATCAATCATGATCAATCTTTTATGGTAAGAAACTATGGCGAGCATGGAGTATGCTGTTTTTGACCACGAAAAGGCCAAAACACACCAGACCACCCAGGTGAGGGGGTCGGTCAAGGACAGATTGGGTTCAGAATCCAGGGAGATCCGGTGGAACCGCCTCCTTCCCCTCGGCGAAGACTCTTCCACGACGGCTAGCGTACCCCTAACTAGGCTAGTCGGGCCGATGAGAACCACTCACGGGCGCTTGAGGTGCATGGAAAAAAGCCGAGGCGAGGGCAGTCGGGATCAGAGGGAATTCATTCTGCAGAAAAAGATGCAGCAGAACAAGGACGCCATGATGGCCCTATGTCTTCAGCAAGAGGAGTTCGAACAGCAGATGGCTAATATGGCCGGAGAACAGGAGGCATCCTCAAAGAGGCGTAGGCATCAGAGCCGATCCCGGTCACCCCGACGGGGAGAGGCGGATAAGGAAAGGAGTAGGTATCAAAGCCGCTCGAGGGATGGCTGAAGCCGGAGGAGGAGCCGTTCAGCAGAGCGACGATCAGAACATCCAGACAGGTCGGGGCAGAGGAGGAGGGACACGACTCCTGAATATGGGAGGGACAGACACCGATCGTCCCCCCATAAAAAAGAGTCCGACCATCTCGCTCGAAGGGTGGCAGAGTTGGAAAAATTATTGTTGGCAAAGAATTCGACGGGGATGCCTTCAGCCTACATAGGGTCGCCTTTCTCGCCGGAGATCAATCAGGAGACAGTCGACCCCAAAAAGAAGATGCCCCCAATGGAGACCTACGATGGGATGAGGGATCCGTATGACCACTCAGATGGGTATGACAGGCTGATGACATACTACGGCCACTCTGATGCGGCCAAGTGTCACATGTTCGCAACCACTCTGAAGAAGAGTGCCCGAGAATGGATGGGGACCTTGGCGGTGGGATCAATTAACTCCTGGAATGATCTTCGGGAGAAATTTCATGCTCGATTCGGGAGTAATAAGAGGTAGGGAAAGATCACAGCTTCCCTCATGCAGGTCAGACAGAAGTCGGATGAAAGTCTGGGACAATACGTCAAGAGGTTCCGAGAGGCTGTGGGGTCGGTAGCAGAATTAAACTCCCCACAAGCCCTGGGCTTCTTCACGACTGGCTTGGACATCGGGAAGTCAAAGAAGTTGATGAAGGATTTGGTGATCAACCCTCCGGCAGACTTGACAGAAGCTTTCCACCGAGCCGAGGGACATATAACAATAGAGGAGGCGATGGGAAACTTGAACCCCACTCCCAATCCTACGAGAAACCGAGGATCGGGATAAATGCAATTTTCGAAGTCGAGACAGGGGAGGTCGATAACTATGGTAAGAAAAGCTATATTGGGGAGGTTGAGGCGGTGGGCGACCACCTTTCCCCAACAAAAATGTCAACAAAGTCTACACCACTTTTCAACACGGATCGGGCTAAAATCATTGGAGGAGATGCGAAACAAGCCCTTTTTGAACCGTGCCCAAAGAATCCCAAGCCCTGGGAAGAGGAATTGAAACAAATATTCAGGCGATCATCGGTCTCGGGGCATATGACGGAGGAGTGCAACAACCTGAAAGATCTGATAGAGAAGAACGTCTAGAATGGGCAACTGGTGCAGTATGTCGTCGGACGAGAAGGTTCGGAAGCCCCCTGGGAGGAGAACATGGAACTAACACGGGAAACATAGCCGCAACCGCACCCACAAGCCCGAGGGGTGATTGATGTGATTTCGGGCGGGTCGGTAGGGCGTGTAACCGGAAGGAAGAGGAGCGGTCATCTCAAGTCAGATTGTTTCAGATTTGCCGGTTCATCCGAAAGGATAGGGCCTATTCAGGGGTGTCCATCTCATTCTCGGATGAAGATTATCCTACCGATGATGGGGCGCTGGTAATAACTGCACAGGTCGGGCCAGTAGACATGAAAAGGATGATGATCGATAACGGGTCCTCGGTCGATATACTCTACACGCATGCCTATCAGAGGATGGATCTGGAGGGAAAGAAGATGGATTTGGGAGGAGAGGGCCGTTTGTATGGTTTCGATGGCGACGGTCGTGTACGTGTCAGAACAATAGAGCTACCGATCGGGTTTGGCACGACGCCAAAGAAGCGCGAAATAATGGTGCGGTTTTTTTGTAAGACAAGTGGATTGACCACAACGCCATCTTGGGAGATCGACATTGGCAAAGACATTACTGAAATGACGTCTATACCTCACTTCAAAATCAAGTTTTCGACACCGAACGGGATCGGGAGATAAAAGGTGATCTCGGACATTACCCAGAAGGTGTTATCGGAATACTTTGATTTCCTCGAGGGGTCGGGGTTAGAACAGAAAAGCAGATAATGGCCATCGAGATAGAGCTATTCACTAAGAGCAAAGATCGAACCCAGCGCTGCTTTGGCGAAGAAAGCAGAGGATGTGGAATTGATCTGGGTAACCCGTAAAAAAGCTGGTTAAGATTGGGGCAGGATTAACAGAACCACAACGAACCGGGCTGGTGGACTTGCTTCGGGTATATGCCGATATCTTTGCTTGGGAACTAGCGACATGCCCGGGAATAAAGGTCCAGGCATTAGCAAAGTTGCATACACGGACCGAAGAGAAACCGGTGATCTGTAAAAGAAGGATCTTCTACCGGAAAGGCAGAGGATCATCGATGAAGAGATTGTTAAATTGCTGGAGGCAGGATTCATCTTCGAGATCGACTATCCCGAATGGCTGGCGAATGTGGTATTGGTTCATAAGCAAAATGGGAAGTGGAGATTGTGCATCGACTACACGGATCTGAATAAGGCATGCCCAAAAGATTTCTATCCTCTACCCAACATAGACCAGCTGATTGACGCCACTTCGGGGTACGGAATGTTGAGTTTCATGGACGCTTTCTCGGGATATCACCAAATCTCGATGCACAAGGATGATATCCTGAAGACTAGCTTCATCACTCATCGGGCTATATATGCGTATCGGAAGATGACATTCGGATTGCTAAACGCGAGGGCAACTTATCAGCGGATGATGAACTTTGTATTCAGAAAGCAGTTGGGCCGAAGTATGGAAGTATACGTGGACGACATGATCGTAAAAAGCATGTCAGTCCAGGATCATTTGGAAGACCTAGAAGACTGCTTCGAGACAGTAAGGAAACACAAACTGAGGCTGAACCCGACGAAATGTACCTTCGGCCTAGGTTCGGGAAAGTTCTTGGGATACTTGGTCAGTAAAAGGGGAATCGAAGCCAACCCAGAGAAAATTTCGGCGATCTTAGACATGAAATTTCCGACGACATTCAAAGATGTGCAGAGGTTGACGGGTCGGATAGTTGCCCTTAGGAGATTTGTGTCAAGATCAACCGAAAGATGTTTGCCCTTCTTTGACACTTTCAAGGGACCCAAGAACGATAAGAGTTTCCAGTTGACTTCAGAATGCGAAGATGCGTTCCAGGGGATCAAGCAATATCCGAGCTCGGCACCGTTGTTAATGAAACCGATCCCTTCGGAACCTTTATACTTGTACCTAGCAGCGAGTCCGATGGCAGTAGGAGCGGCATTGGTAAGAGATAAAGGAGGAAAACAGTTCCCGGTATACTACGTCAACCATGTCCTTCGGGATGCAGAAACAAGATATCCTAACCTGGAGAAATTTGCCTATGCCCTAATCATTGCAAGCAGGAAGCTTTGGCACTATTTCCAAGGTCGGGTGGTGGTGGTATATACGGACCAACCGTTAAAATATTGCATAAGTCGGATGTGTCGGGACGTCTAGCAGCATGGGCGATGGAGCTAACACAGTTTGCCATAGAATATCATCCCCGAACGGCAATCAAGGGCCAGGCACTGGCAGACTTCATCGTGGAATGCTCCTTCACGGAGCCAGACGTAACGGCAGTGGCCGAAACTCAACAAAGGCCGATCGCGTGGACCTTGTATGTGGATGGATGAGCAGGGGTTATTCTGACAAGTCCCGAAGGGTTCAAAGTTCAGCAGGCGATACGATTTCAGTTCAAGGCCACGAACAACGGTTTTAGCACTGGCTATCCTAGCGAGGGATACGGTTAGCTCAAGCTTGGAAGTGCAGAACTTGGTTATCTCTGATGATTCGCGATTGGTGGTCAAACGGTTGTTTGGAGAGTATGAGGCTCTTGGGGGCGAGAATGACAAAATATCCGCCGAGGTAAAAGATAAGCTTCATGATTGCCATCATCACACGATTGTTGGGGTGGATCGGTTACGATAATACAATGGCGGATGCCCTAGCCAGTTTGGCGAACCACCAAGCAAGTTCCTTCGGTCGGTCAAGATATCCGGAGGTGTTAGAGCGACCAAGTGTTCAAGACAGAGGCGGCCGGCTTGGATCGACTCGATGGCCGGCTCACGCCTTACATCACGATCGAGACGGGTTCTACCTTTGCATCAATTCTTGCAAGAAAAGTTAAGCACAGGAGTTCGAACTTCGTCCTCATAGACGGAGATCTATACCGAAGGGCCTTTAGCTCCCCATTGCTCAAATGCTTAATCCCATCCTCTTCGGGAGGTACATGAAGGGATCTGTGGGGATCACATGGGAGCAAAGTCACTGGCGCACAAGATTTTGAGACAGGGGTATTACTGGCCGACTATCTACACGGAGGCCAAGGAATTCTTCAGAAGGTGTCTCAAGTGTCAGCTGAACAACACCATCCCACATCAGCCTCCCGAAGAGCTCTATTCAGTCCTATCCCCAATTCCTTTTGCTGTATGGGGAATCGACATCCTAGGGCCTCTGCCGAAGGCTAAGGGACAAGTTAGTTTTGTGATCGTGGCTATCGACTATATGACAAAATGGGTCGAAGCCAAACCACTGCAGAAGATCACCGAACAAGAATGCCTAAAATTTTTCAAAGAAGGAGTGGTTTATCGTTTTGGTATCCCGATGGCAGTGGTCTCCGATAATGGCAGACAGTTTGTGGGGTCTAAGTTCGAAGGTTTTCTGAAAGAGTTGGGAATTCAAAGATCGTGAAGACTTGATCGCCCACCCTCAATCGAATGGTCAAGTAGAAGTGACCAACCGAACCCTGCTCAACGGAATTAAAAGAAGGTTGGACGAATTGAAGGGTCGGTGGCCCGAAGAGCTACTATCTGTGTTATGGGCATACCGGACTACTCCGAGGACTATAACTGGGGACTCTCCGTTCCGACTGGCATATGGAACCGATGCACTCATACCAGTCAAGATCGGGTCCCTTACTCTTCGAGTAAGTCAGTATAAAGAACTATACAACGATGAAGGTTTAAAAACAAATTTGGATCTACTGGAAGAAGTTCGGGATTCAGCTATGATGAGGTTGGCTATCTATCAGCAAAAGACTGCCCGACACTATAACCAGAAGGTGAAATTGAAGAGGTTTGAAGTTGGGGATCTGGTCCTCCGGGAGTCGGAGGCATCAACCCCCCAGAACACTGGTGTTGATCGATTTCGCAATCAATGAATACGTGCAAGTATACACGGTCAACAAGTAATAAAGTGAAAGTAGAGTATCGTTCCCACGATGAATTATTTAATAAAAATCACCAAGTACTAATTCTTAACCAAACTAATTTTATTTAAACAATCTCAAATCGTGTTTTTTCTAATTAAGAAAACTAAATTAACTAATTAAAACTAAGATTTTAACGAATGAATTCAAATAAATAAAGATAAGACTTCAATATCCCCAATTATGAACTATAAATCAATTATCCAATTATCCCAATTATTATGCCACTTGAATTGTTATGAGAATTCTCAATTGCAAGAGCCCTTTTCCAAGTGATCAATTGCCTTCTATTTAATCCAGATTAATTTTGCTATATTCTATGCAAAACAATTGAATTAAACTCGTTATAATCCCAATTCCTTATGTGTTACATGCGGCGAAAAGATATTTCCATTCTATTCACAAACCTAATTATTCACTTTGTGCAAATAACTTAGTCACATGATATCATGCCCGATTCTAACCCTAGAAATCCTCTTCCAATTCCTTCTAGAGTAACAAAGTAATTCTTGATCGGATAATTAATCAATAAGCATAAGGCAAGATAAACAACTCACTTTGACACAAATAATTGGAATATAATGAATAACTAATTCATAGCCATAAAAAGTTCAATTGAAATCTTAATAAAAGAGTTAGTTCATAATTAATGAATTAAAACCAAGAATCCACAAATGAATAGACATCAAAAGATAAAAGTAAGATGAGAGAAGAGAATAGAAATGTTGTCAAGCAAATATGATGCTCCCCTCTTGCTCTCGCTTCGCTCTCGATCTTCAATGGTCTCCAAGTTGCTTCAATCTCCAAAACTAATAAGAACTAGGGTTATTTTCTAATCTAAAGGAGTGTTTAATCTAGGCTAAGCTATGTAATCTCCTCTTTATTTTATGCCTTACATCATGTATTTATAGGTTACAAGTCCAATTTTTAGTTTAGAACAAACCCAATCCTATTTGAGTCAAAAGGTGTCAAAATTAGCCCAAAAGCTGCGTCAGCCGCACTAAACCCTTCCTCAGTGGCCTTCAAATACTGGGCAATCTGCATTGAGTTCGCTTTTAATACCATTGCCATTTGGAAAATGCACTAAGAGTAGCGCGTATTTACCGCCCAAAATCCGACATTTTTGCTCCGAGCGTCCTTTGGGAAAATGGCCATAACTTCTTCGTCAGAACTCCGATTTCGATGATTCAAGATGTTAGGAAGAGGAGAAGTAGATCTACAACTTTCATTCTTTGAGTTTTTGAAATAATGTCGAGCTATAGTCAAATTGGCTCAAGTGATCATTGTGTGTGTAAAATTAAAACGCGAATCTAGCCACCCCAAACATCGATCCATGTAACTTTTGTCCCAAATCCTACAAAACAATATAAAACATGCTTGAATAGACACAAACACATAAAAATATCCTAAAAGACTTAAGAACAACAATAAATTAAGCCCGAATGTATCCAATTCATGGGTATAAAACTCACTCATCAAATACCCCCAAACTTAAATCTTTGCTTGTCCTCAAGCAAAAAACACAAAAAATGTTATGCAATGCAATGTAATGAAACTAATCTATATGCCTATTTAATCCAACAAAGAATGCATGAAACAAGTCTATTCAACCTACCAGAGAAATCAAGTAAACATGATAATACATCATATTAAAACAAATCAAGTAATTTCCCAATCAATCATCAAATCTTAGATCGTTATCATCGATATAGTGCGTGTGCTCCACAACAATGTTAAGCGATATAAAATCAAATTTAAGACATAATAGATATCTTTGAAGGCATCATAAAGTGCAAATTCACAAAATTCACGAACAAGCTATATCCAACTAAAGTCAAACATCCACCAAGTTCAAGAGTCCAACTGGGATACTTATGCTTTACTTTTCATTACGGGGCTTTTTGCTCTTTTCCTGCTTTTATTGTTTTTTTTTTAACCATAACTGCAATGTCTCATTCCATTAGGCTAACAAATTGTCACCCCTTAGCGAGCTTTCACCAACGACTCCTGCACCTATATAAGACCTTAGGGCGCTTAGGTTTTAAGATACCCTCTCAAGCATTTACTCAAGTAACAAAGGCCCGAAACAAAACTAGCTACTTGTAATTTTTTTTTTTTTTTTATTTTTTATTTTTATAGATGGTTGGTGAGTGCGTTTTACGCTCCATCTCACGCTTGTGTTTATGGGGAGTGTTTCTCCTCAACTCACCACAAGACTCAACATGTTTTTTTTTTTTTTTAAAGCTTATATACCCCAAAATTTCCCCCAAACTTAAGTTTTTATCAAAATTTAGCCATCTCGCTTTATTCATGTCTTTCATTCCTTCACACTAGTATTATACTTAAGAAATCCATTATGTATCAATTTAAACTTAATCGATTAACATAGTCGTTATTAACGTATAACCTTGATTATACCGCTTTTAAAAGAGGGAAAGATTCAATTCATAACAAGAAATCACATCAAAGCTTTGAATATTCAATACTATACTTATCTACTTAACTCCGCCTCATCATCACAAAATAGACTTTTACTATCTAACAGTTGGAATCATGCAAATATAAACTAAGCTGCAACAAACATAGTAAACTAACTACTATTTTTTGCGATTTTTAAATTTTTTTTTAAAAAAATAAAAATAAAAAAACGAATACAACAACTAAATGTAAATAACCCGAAAAACATAACGAACTACAATGTAAATAACTAACTATATGCAATACGACACTAAAATGCCCCCAAACTTAAACTAGACATTGTCCTCAATGAGTGAAATAGAAAAATTAAAGCGGAGGACTTCCACGAAAATATAGCAATCTTCCTCCTCGCTTCGCTAAGTTTGGAGAATAAAGCTAAGACATGGAACAAATTGGGCACCACACTTGAATTTGATTTGAATAACTCAGTAAAACCATGATAGAAGCAATTTTATTAAATCCTAAATAAATGCAAATTCAAAACTACTAATATAAAACTTAATAAAACTAAAAATAAAAATTAAACTTGGGTTGCCTCCCGATAAAGCGCTTGTTTTATAGTCTCATTTGACTTCTTCAATTCTATCCAATTCCCCTACGAAAGTTGAGGAACCCTCCATCCATCGGAAATAATATAGCTTTTGGTAGGTTCCCATTTACGATAGCTATCAGATTAAAGTCACCTAGCATGCTTTCTTTAGATAAGATCACATTCAAGAACGTCCAAAGATTCAGGTGGTTTCTCCATTGTCTGCGAATATATTACGGTATTCAAGCTTGTCGGAGACAACAGCGATTTCTTCTTCTATCTTTCCATTTCATCGCACCATGGTTTCAAGGTGTACTTGCTTTTACATCACGAGAGAGTATTGCGATTGCACGACATTACTACCAATCGGACAAGGTTTTGCAAATCTAATCGGACTCTTGAAGCTGTGGAGGAGAAGGCACTTGAGGCATAAATAACATTGGCTCATCATCATTGGTTCTCACAATTAGTTCTTCACCGACCTTGTTGTCATTATCCCCACTTGTCTCCTCTTTTTCATCTCGTGGCTCATCCGGTTGTAGATTTGGCTCGGGCTCTCCATCGATCTCGGAATCCATGTCATAGGTCCAGTGTATTGAGGACGGTTGTTCAACGACGTGCTATCTCTGCTCCACTTGATTTTCCAAATTCTTAATCAACGCCCCTTGGCTTTGCAAATTCAAATTCTACTTGATTCATTTTCTTGTCTTGTTCCTCATTCCTTTTTTTCGAAGCTTTAATAAATTTTTCCAAGGCTTCCTCCCAATTTGAATGTTCTTCTGTTGTAGTGGAGGTGGACACAAGAAATCCTGTGGGTATGTTGGACTTGGAGCATAAAATTGATCTTGATTGTTACTCCATGAAAATCCGGGTGATACCCCAACTCGATGATAGTTGTTGGGATAGACATAATTATTGGGGTAATCACCATTATATCTGCATCTTAGGCTCGAAATCGATGGTGCATTGATGACTCATATGATTTCAAAGACAATAATCACAAGTAACCACCATACTTTGACGATTATTTGAGCTTCAAAAAGCTTCAAACATCCTCGAAAGTGTCTCAATCAGGCCGACAATGCAGAAAGTTTCTCGAGTCTTTCAATCTCCACTCCCCTCCTTGGTTGAGTCATGTTGCGTGTATGGCCATTGATACACAAAAGTCATCCATGAAAAAATTTTAAAAGAGAGAAATATAGAAAGAGAATTAAAAATAAAATAAAAATAAAAATGTTTAAATTAAGACTAATTTGATTGAAATTAATATTGGTAAATAATTATTAAATTAATTCCCAAGAATGGCGCTTAAAAACTTGTTGATCGATTTCATAATCAATGAATACGATGCAAGTATATACGGTTAACGAGTAATAAAGTGAAAGTAGAGTATCGTTCCCACGAGGAATTATTTAATAAAAATCACCAAGTACTAATTCTTAACCAAACTAATTTTATTTAAACAATCTCAAATCGTGTTTTTTCTAATTAAGAAAACTAAATTAACTAATTAAAACTAAGATTTTAACGAATGAATTCAAATAAATAAAGATAAGACTTCAATATCCCCAATTATGAACTATAAATCAATTATCCAATTATCTCAATTATTATGCCTCTTTGAATTGTTAATGAGAATTCTCAATTGCAAGAGCCCTTTCCAAGTGATCAATTGCCTTCTATTTAATCCGATTAATTTTGCTATATTCCTATGCAAAACAATTGAATTAAACTCGTTATAATCCCAATTCCTTATGTGTTACATGCATGCGAAAAGATATTTCCATTCTATTCACAAACCTAATTATTCCTTTGTGCAAATAACTAAGTCACATGATATCATGCCCGATTCTAACCCTAGAAATCCTCTTCCAATTCCTTCTAGAGTAACAAAGTAATTCTTGATCGGATAATTAATCAATAAGCATAAGGCAAGATAAACAACTCACTTTGACACAAATAATTGGAATATAATGAATAACTAATTCATAGCCATAAAAAGTTCAATTGAAATCTTAATAAAAGAGTTAGTTCATAATTAATGAATTAAAACCAAGAATCCACAATCGAATAGACATCAAAAGATAAAAGTAAGATGAGAGAAGAGAATAGAATCATTGTCAAAGAAATATGATGCTCCCTCTCTTCTCTTCTCTTGCTTCTCTTGCTCTCGATCTTCAATGGTCTCCAAGTTGCTTCAATCTCAAAACTAATAAGAATTAGGGTTATTTTCTAATCTAAAGGAGTGTTTAATCTAGGCTAAGCTATGTAATCTCCTCTTTATTTTATGCCTTACATCATGTATTTATAGGTTACAAGTCCAATTTTTAGTTTAGGAACAAACCCAATCCTATTTGGAGTCAAAAGGTGTCAAAATTAGCCAAAACGCGTCCAGCCGCACTAAACCCTTCCCCAGTATTTCAAATAACTGGGCAACTGCTATTGAGTTCGCTTCTAGCGCTTTTGTACCGAAAATGCACTAAGAGTAGCGCCTTCTGCTATTTGCCCAAAATCCGACATTTTTTTCGCTCCGACGTCCTTTGAGAAAATGGCCATAACTTCTTTGTCAGAACTCGATTTCGATGATTCAAGATGTCATGGAAAGAAGAGAAGTAGATCTACAACTTTCATTCTTTGAGTTTTTGAAATAATGTCGGGAGCTATAGTCAAATTGGCTCAAGTGATCATTGTGTAAATGGTGTCGTAAAACGCGAATCTAGCCACCCCAAACATCGATCTATGTAACTTTTGTCCCAAATCCTACAAAACAATATAAAACATGCTTGAATAGACACAAACACATAAAAACATCCTAAAAGACTTAAGAACAACAATAAATTAAGCCCGAATGTATCCAATTCATGGGTATAAAACTCACTCATCAACTGGTAAGCTGATGCCTAAATGGGAGGGGCCCTATGAAGTAGTAGAGGTGCCGAAGCCAGGAACATACCGGCTTCGAGCAATGAATGGTTTGGAAATAAAGAATACATGGCATGCTAGAAGACTTAGAAAATTTTACCAGTAATAGTTATGTCATTCTTTTCTTTATCCATGTAACCACTTCAGTTTCAAATGAAATAAATGAAAGTTTTGGTGGAAATGTTTAACTTCATCTATATTCTTACAGTTTCCAATGTTCGATCGGACAAACATCGGACATTATCCGATCAGAAGGTTCGAAATGACACCACTGATCGAGATAAGTCACGGGTATAACCGATCGAGACTTCAATTCTAAAATCAGAAAAGCTTCGGGCAAATCCCGATCAGAGGGTTCGGAAAGACACCCCTGATCGAGATAAGTCACAAGCATAACTGATCGAGAAAATTATAAGTTTTTCATTCAGACAAACTTCGGGCAAAGTCCGATCAGAAGGTTCGGAATGACACCACTGATCGAGATAAGTCACGAGTATAACTGATTACAAAAATTTATGAACAAAAATATTCCATCTCATTTATACTGGGGAATTTTTACAAACCCGATTGCTTACGATTCGGGCGAAGTACAACAAAATTTTTTACAAGTCCTAACAATATCTATTCGGGACGAAGATCATCTTCGGCATCAGTTTCTTCGTCGGAAGAATCAAGGATAGAGGCGTCGAGCCCAGCAGCAGTTAATTTGGCCCGAGCCTTTTCACGATAAGCTTCATACCCATCACCAAACCGGGCGGCGACCTTCCGTTCAAGGCATCGACTCTTCATATTAATGACGATTTCGTTCATTGGCCTCGACGATCTTTTCGGAAATCGTTGTGATTCTGCGGTTAAAGTGTTGTTCGCCCCGATCACTTGCATCATCTTATCATGCATCTCGAAGAACTTCTTGGTGATGATGTCAACAACATTCTCCCGACCTCCTCGAGCAAACGATCCCTCTCCATCAGAAGCGAGGCGTACTTCTTCTCGAGCTCGTCAGAATGGAGTTCGGCTCGGGACGCCTTATTTTGGGTCTCCGCATAGAGATCCCGTTCCTTCTTTAGGTCAGCTCGAAGGCCACCGACCTCAGCTTCGAGCAACTACACGTCCGTTCTTAGCTGAACCTCCTTTTTTGTGGTTCGGGCAAGGGGAGGAATGGCTCGTGGAAGAATGGCGTTGGCCTACAGCAAGCACATGCATCAGCAAAATAAAAGCACAAGTTTACAACAACAAAGTAAGGTTCGTTCTGAGTTACCTGACACTGAGCTCGAATGTAGGCTACTAGGTTCTCCTCGGAAGAGAATCCCTTGAACCGTTCGTCATCGCCCGAAAGCTTAAAGTGATGAACAGCAGCCAAGAAGAAACACGCCGGAGGGGCTCTTGACCAACATGTAGCCTCGGCGACCCATGCGAGGAGGGTTTGGAAGAATGAGTGGAGGCACCGACCGGATCACCTATAACCACTTCAGCATTGGAGGGTTGTGACTCGGGCTCTTGACCAAAGGGGTTTCTTGGGTGGGGCCCATGGAACCTCTTGGTGTCCTCGGAATCCTCGATCACCGCAACCTTGCTTGGGATGGAGGGCTCTGGCCCGGTTTAATTTGTAAATGGGCCTTGGCAAGAGCTTTGAGGAGGGCTTGGAAGACTTCTTGGTCTTCTTTTTAGCAGAGCCATCCTCTCGGCTTTTGCTCATCTTCAAGGCGACCTTGGTTGGCGGTTTGGCGCCTCTGGCAGGGGAGGGGAGGACCGATGAGGAACCGGTGGAGAGTTCCGTGATCAGGATGGTTTCTCTCTTCTTCCATCTCACTCCGGTGATAGAAAACGAATCGGCTCGGCGAGATGGGAAGAGGAACTAAAGTTTCAAATTGCTTGCCGGGCTTGAAGATTTCAAGATTGCAAGAAGGAAGTTGGGAGACCGGTTATAGTTAGATGGTTAGAAAATGGAGAAAATTTGAGACACGAAGATAAAAGGGAGGTTGGGGTGAGACACTTACGGCCGTGTTGAGTACAACCAACTCGTTGGAAAAGACCTTGAGTTCCACTCGGTCTTGCTCCATTTCTTGTAAAACTCTTTAAAGGCGCCAGCCCGATCCTTGGGGAATTTGGACACCTTAGGGATAGGATCTTCGGGGTGGGCCCAGTTCGGGAGAAGTTTGAGGTCGGTCCCTTTACGAAGATCCATTGGGGATGCCACCTTTGTTGCTCGAGGGTCTTGATGGGACCGTTAAACTTTGTTGCTTGTTCGGTTGTCGAAGGCACGGCTTTTTGGACCGGCCAAGCGACCAGAAATGTAGGCGAAGAAGAAGTCGAGACCGGGGGTGATCCCGATCTCATGGCATACAGCGGTGAAGGAGATCAGTTGGATGTAGGCGTTCGGCACAAGTTGAGCGAACCCGATCCCCACTAAGCCAAGGAAGGTGGAGATGAAGTCGTGGAGAGGAAACCGAACCCCGTATCTCAATAGATGTAGGGGTACGGCGACCCATTCACCTTCGGGCCTCCAAAACATCCTCTCCTCTGGAGTGGGCACCCGAAGCTTGTACTCCCTAGGTATGTTGAACAGCTCTCGGATGTCAGATATTTGGGAAGGGATGACAGTGGATTGGGTGTTTATGTGAGAATACTCCGTCTCGGAGTGGTACGCGTTTCGAATTTTGGCTTCGGGGTTGATTGGTGTGGAGAAGGTGGGGGACGTAGCGGTGTCCGGTGGTGGTACCGGTAGGTCAATCGGGACCAAGTCGGTGGTCGTAATGGGGGTGAGAATAGTGGTTTCAGTGGTGACTGGAGGTTGTTCAGTGTTGGAATCAGCCATGGAAACGAATGTTAGCTGAAAGAAGTTCGAAATAAAAGAAATGATGAACGAGGTGAGTTCGCCGGAAATCGCATTGCCGGAAAAATTCTAGCGGAGATTTTGAAATGCAGAAGTCTGGAAAAAGTAATAAGGAGGGGGAAAAGGGGGTTTTTATAGGCGTAGGTGCACGTTCTCCAAGGGCGGCTAATAAATACTCAAGGTGGGACCAGGCATGGAAAGGCGTGCAGCGTTTCGAGAATTGAGGACAGATCGTTTGGCTTCCCCAGACAACTCATCATTAGTTGTGACCTTTCGAATACCTGACCTCTCGAGTCTCTAATTATAAATATATTATAATCAGAGACTGGGGGGCAATGTTCGGGAGCGTTTTACCGACCTTCGTGTGGGCCGAAGGCCTGACATTAGAACTGCTTTACGAGGTTATTGGGCTGAAGCCCATGTAAAGGTTGGTGGTGTTCGGGTCGGCGTCCGAGTCCTTCTGGGCCGGAGCCTCACCTTAGGGGATACTCTTCGGGTTCGGTGTCCGAGTCCTTTGGGCCGGATACGTAACCCTGTCGTGTGGAGTTCGGGGTCGGGCCTTCGAGTCCTTTGGGCCGAAGCCCAGATTTGATGGTGGAGTTGTTTGGGCCTGCACAGTGGGCTCTCCTGCGTGCAGAGTTCAGGATCCTAATCATAATTGAATAAGGTAACTCCAAAGGTAGTGATTGAATTGGATTCCACTTGCACCTTTTAAGGAGATTGTGTTGGACCCAAGTTATAGTAACTATCATGACTAGGAGCCCTAATCCGACTCAGAGAAGGATTCTAAGGTGGAGAGATACTATAAATATAAGGCCAATGTTACAATTAACAGGTAATACCTACTTTTGAGCACTAAACACTTAGCCTTCATTGTTAAACCTTGTAACGGCTTGTACTTATTCTCACACCGGAGCTATCCCCCGGCGGCACAAGCCGTCAAGCTTCTGTGTGATCTGTTATTATCTTGAGTTCTAGTAGCGTGGATTCGTGATTGGACGCCGCCGTGAAACTCAAGCGTTAACATTGGCGCTAGAAGGAGGGCCTTAGTGCTTAATCAATCACAGTCAATCTTTTATGGTAAGAAACTATGGCGAGCATGGAGTATGCTGTTTCTGACCACGAAAAGGCCAAAACACACCAGACCACCCAGGTGAGGGGGTCGGTCAAGGACAGATTGGGTCGGTCAAGAAGTCAGCATTCAACAACCACATGATACTCGCTGGCAGTAAAAAGAAGAAGAAGAAGAAGAAAGAAGAGAAAGTAAGAAAAAGGAAAGAGAAAAAGGAAAGAGAAAAAGGCGAAGTAGCAGGAAGAAGTAAATATGACTTACCTGTAATTTATTGATGTCGCGGGCACTTGTTGAAGTTGCCGATGCTTGGTACTCCTCTTTCTCTCGACTTTAGGTTTACCAATTTGGGAATTTGGTCGCGACTTTTTGCTGTTTAAAAGCCCAAATTGTTGTTTGGGTCGACTTGGGTTGCTAGTAACCGACTTGTACAATGTCGATCGGCTTAAGCCAAGTCGTCCTCGTCGTCCCCAAGTTGTCCAAGGCGAAGACCTGTCGAGTTGAGCACGTGGCTTGGAAACCTGCTAGTAAAGCGCCACGACGACTACGCGTTGCCTAGGCGACGACTTGATAAGCATTGTTAGAATTTAAAAGAAAACTTGGAGAAGCTGAGGTTGGATAAGAATGGGAGGGGGAAATAAAGGTGACACTCAAGAGAGCTCAAACAATTCAGATTTCATTTATATTATCAGGCTTAGGATTTCTATTACATCACTAGATATTTATAGACTACAAATATGCTCATAAAAGACAAAGAAACCCCTCTAAACTAACTATATTTTCTCTGCTCACAAATAACATGCTATGCTCTTATTTAACCACCCCCACAATATTATAATATTAGTACTAGTGCCCTTCTTCACCAGTATCTGTTCTGACATTGCCCTTCCCTTCAAAATGCTCCATGTTCTCATGGATTGCTGTAGTGCCCTCTTTAGTTCCACCTTCATACATTCTGGAAAGACCATTAGCTACCACATTTTCTTTTCCCTTGTTGTACACAATGGTGTAGTTGTAACCCAAAAGCTTACTTAACCATTTTGTTGTGGGAATTGACCATTTTTTGCTTCAAAAAATACTTCAAGGACCTGTGATCAGTTTTGATGGTAAAGTGTTTACTCATAAGTTAAGGGGACCATTTTTACACTGCGGTAACAACTGCCATTAGCTCTTTCTCATAGACTGATATTCTGGCTTTTTGATCCCAACGCCTTGCTGAAAAATGCCACAGGTTTCCCTTCTTGAATAAGGACAGATCCTATTCCTGAGTTAGATGCATCAGTCTCCACGGTGAATTCCTTATTAAAATCAGGTAGTGTTAGGACTGGGGTTTCTGTCATGGCCCTCTTCAATGTTTCAAATGTAGTTGTTGCTTCTTCATTCCAGTTGAACCCATCTTTTTGTAAGAGCTTGGTTAATGGTTTAGCAATGTGACCGTAACCTTTTACAATTTTTTTGTAGTAACCTGTGAGTCCAAGGAATCCTCTTAGGCCTTTTAACTGTTGTAGGAATGGGCCATGTAAGCATGTTCTCAACTTTGCTAGGATACACCGCTACTCCTTCATTGGATATGATGTGCCCCAAGTAAGTCACTTTGGTTGAAGCAAACTCACAATTGCTCATTTTAGCATAGAGCTGTTGCTTCCTCACATGATTCAAAGTCGCGGTAGTGGCCTATGTTGCTGAAGGTCGACTCGGTATCGGTTTTGGTTTAGGTACCGTTAGCTAGTTAGAAGCTTCAAAAACAATAAAAAAGTATGAAAAAGTTCTAAATAATAAAAACAATAAGAGGAATCAATTAAGTTAAAAAAAATACTATCTAGTGTACACAACATTGTCTAAATTATAAAACAGACATCTCACATATGTTTAATCAATCTTATATTTGAATAAAGTTAATATTGATGTTGTCTTAGCTCAAATGCTTGAGCACACATGATCTTCATAATTTAAGTTAATTTAACTTAACTAAGTACATTTTTTAAGTGCAATTTTTTTTAAGTTGTACTTAACTAAGAACTATACATTAATACATGTACAATTTAATAATAATTTAAGTATAATTTAGATTAATTAATTATATGTTAAATACATTTTTTAATATTTTTTGAAGGCATACTTAACTAGGTAGTATATAGGTATAATTTATAGAGAAAAGTTCGTTCTCTTTTGTCCTCTCATTTTTTAGGTTTTAGCATATTTGATTTTTTTGTGTGGCGTTTCTCCCCTTTACGTTGTGATTTCTCCTTTATTTTGTTCGAAACTGCTACGTTATGCTAAGATTTTTACTTTATTTGGTTCGAAAATGCTACGTTATTCCAGGTTGCCAAAATTTCATCAAAAATTTGTAATATCCCCAGATCCTGGTCCTAATCACCACGAATCTGGTATATTAATTCTATAACTATTGCGGAAGATATAAACATAAATTGTTTATACATTAAACTTACACACTATCCCTAAGGTCGAGAACCTTCACGTAATACCTGTATTCCATATTTTATCTGACATACAATGTCACTTGTCTTCTCCTGTATCCGACGTATTCGCCCTAATCTGCAATGTTTATCATGATATAGCAAGGGTGAGCAACAAGTTTGCCCAACAAGTTTAAGTTCAATAAATTAAGGATATATCATGATGGAAAGAATTGAACATTAAGCTGGCTAAAGTTCTACAATATAATTGTGAACTTGCATGAACAAATTTTCATAGCTGAACGAACATTGAACATGAACAAATCAACTGAACCAGATGGTAATGAAGGTGATCAACCTTTCATATCTGATGAACATATGCAATATGCACAGAGTGCGAATCAATAATTCATAGACGTGATAATCAACAATGATTAACTACAAGCATATTTGAATGAAACAACTTGAGGTCGAGTTAGAGAAAACTTACACAATAATTGAGTAAGGGAACTTGCCTGTTTCACCGACTACAAATACGCAGTCTATATAGCTTTATCCGAAGACCTATTATTAATAATATAGATCTCCCAATATTAGAATAATATCATCACAATATTTATTGCTAAATATAGTTATAAAATAACCTAAACACATTATCACGTATCCCTATCAGTCCACAAATTATCTAAGATTCGGTATCAAGCCAAACTATTTCAGTCTGAGTTGAATCCGACACAATTTAGACATCCCAACAGCCTAGTCGGACAATTCTCAAGCCTAATATCCATAAGACTGCCTAAAACGCTTTTCAATTGTCTTCGATAATTTTATTATCAATCAAAAATATTTTTCAAAGTCTCATAATAATTTTCAAGTAATTATTAACATTTATCATGATTTTTCAATCATTAATATCATATTTATATGATTTAATTACCACAATATTACATTATCATTAATATTTATTTAATATCAAATATTAATGAAAAATACGACATAATATTATAAAGTTTTTATAATATCTCAAAGTATTTTTAATACCTTAATATCACATTTAAATTATTTTTAAACAACTAAAATCATTATTAAATAACTACCATTAATATTAAAATATTAATGTATTCAATGACAAAATATCAAAAGTTATATTTTATAACTTCAAATATTTTTATAACCCTTAAATCATTTTTTATAATTTTTAAACCATTAAAACTAATTTTCCACAATTTATTTAATACATTTATTAAATAAATTAATTATCATTAATATTAATTTATTAATGAAATTCATCACAAAATATTAAAAGTAATTAAAAATAACTTTAAATCTTTTCTAACACCATAATATAATTTTAAATGATTTTTCAAATATTAAAATCATTTTAAGCAATTTATTTAATATTATAATTAAATAAATTAAATACCATTAATATTTAAAATATTAAAATATTAATGAAATATACTCAAAATTATTAAAATCCCATTTTTAGGCTTTAAAATATTTTTTAGGAATTTATTATGAATTTTTCATAATTAAAAACTATTTTTCTCTAATTATTTAAATAAAATAATTAATTTCATAATTAAAGTGTCACTAAAAGTGTTTATAGCGATAAAACTGTCGCTATAGGTGTTCTTGAGCATATCAGAACATTTAAAGGCAGTCACAAGGTTACTAGTTTGACCACTTCAAATTTAATGTTCTTGATGTTATCTGGGCAGCTAATGGTGTCAATCATGTAGTATAAGTGTAACACTACAACTACATACTAAGTTCATGGCCAAAACATATTAAATCAGCAAGATCTATGCTCCAAAAAAACTTGTCAGAGCTGTTCTTCATTTCTGGGTTTTCCAGAAATGAAGAACAGTTGCAGGGTCCTACTTTCCAAGCCTTGAGTCTTGAGTTCTGGGCTTGCTCAGTGTGTTCTAATGGTTCATACTTGTAGTAGAGATGTCAAGGAACAACAATACAACATTAGATCAACCTAACAACATCCCATGAACAAGATCTGGCATGGTCAAACCATGTCAGAAAACTTGTTCTTGAACATTTATGGGTTTTCCAGAAATTCATAAGCCTGTTGGTCAACTCAAGTTTGACCTTGATTATCTTTCACCCTGATCATGATCTAAGTGTTCTAATGACTTGTATGTGTAGTCCATATGTCAGACTACAACATCAAAACAACATGGCCTAAATATCAAACAACTGTAACATCAAAAGCCTAGAAAATCATGTCAGACCATTTTTAGGTTTCTGGGTTGCCTAGAAACCAGTCTCCCATGGTTGGTCAACCATGTTTGACCACTTATAACTGGAGATCTAGATATGGTATGGAGTTGATTCCACTTCCAGTCTACTCTCCTCATGGCATAAAACAAATCTATAACATAAAACACACATAACACTTAACACAGACAGATCTATGGGCTCTGACATATGGCTGTCAGGCCATATTTTATAGGGTTCTAAGTCAGTTGATAAAAACCCATTTTCTTGTATCTAGATGTTATGGATCTTTGATGCAACATATTGGATAGCTAAATAACATCATCTAACATAACTTTAAACAACAACTAACAACTTTAACATCAAATCACATGGATTTACAAGTTTAGGGTTTTATACCTCTTTAAAGCTTGATCTTTGATTCTAATCATTGATCCTGTTCTTGGAAGGCTAAATCTTGAACATGGCTTATCTTCTCACTATCTCTCACTCTAAATTTCGAAGTCTTTAGAGAGAGAAGGTCTTGGTTGCTTTGCTAAGTAAAGTAAAGGTTTTTCTTTACTTTTAATCTTATATTTTGATTCAATGTTTGCAAGGTGGCAATATCATCAGATTCGGTGAGATAATAAGCACATGGGATAAGTTTGGCTTGATGACTCACAAGATTTCACAAATCTTTTACTTAAGTTTTAAGTAAAATGGCATTTTCGTCATTTCGCACTCACTAAGGGCAATTTGATCTTTTCCCTTATAATTTGAAGGGAAATTTAGACATTTCCCATTTATCCCATAACTTATAACACTTAATCTTTTATACATAGCTTTTGAGCTCCCAAATTAGGGTTTACAAATTCCGAATTAGGGTTTCGGATTCCCGGAATTGAAATTAGGGTTTGCGAGCGTATCGTTAGGGTTTCTAATAAGTTGTTAGGGTTTACTAACTTAACCTTGATGTTCTTAACATAACTTTAGGATTTACTAAAGTTACAACTATCTTGATCAATCATTGATCCTAAACCACAATTCTGTACACATAAAATCACTGCACACAGATTCTTATGAACTCATACACCAAACTTATACCTCACTATCAGATCATTACTTACAGTCTATCAAATCATTCAAGTACTCCAAAAATTTTGAAATCCACCAAAATCCTTCACAGAAATCTCAAATCCATACACTTATTTCCTGTCTAGGTTCTATTATTGAACCTTTAATCCATCATTTTAGGATTTTATAAATTATCTAAATTCTCGGATTGTCACATTCACCCCTTCTTCTAAGAATTTCGTCCCCGCTACACCACTCAGACGCATCATCACATGCTACCCAATAAATCACTCACGAGTTAAATTTTTCAAATCGTGCTGAGGAGTCATATAGACTACTAATTTTCATTTTCGAAAAAGGTTATACTGAAATTCATCCGCTAACCGTCATGTCTTACGTACACATTAGGTAATTAGCCTGTTATGCCCTGTACTGATCAAGTACTGTTGGTCGGAACAATTTTTCCTGTTCCTCTTATCCGCCTTGGGTGCACCAAAATTTTCCAAATTTTGGGATGCTTACCTCAGTCTTTATAGGATTCCGAACCAAAACAATTCGGTTCGGGAAAATTTTCAAAAAAAAAAAACGCTTAGAATTTTTATAAACGTTGGTCTAGCTGAATTAAATAGCCCGTTTGAGGATGTCGTCATTGTATGACTTTGTCATAACACATCATATACTAGTGAGACAACGATTTTTCAATCGAATTCAACACTAAGTATTCCTGTATTTACAACTCCATTTTTTATCATCTGTGTACCAGGTTACATGATACATTGATGATAAATAAAATATATTTTGATATTTCAAATTATTTTTCGTCTAGCCGAAACAAGTAGCATAGTAAACTATCCTTTAAACCGTTCAAAAATCATTGTAAATCAGTTTTATCATCTCAACAGGTAACGTTGTGTCAGTGTCCCGAAGTTCACACATACACAATGGTCACCAGGAGTTGAGAATAAAAATTCATTTTTAAAAGACACATAGTGCGTATTTAGCTTAA
Organism: Panax ginseng; assembly: GCA_020205605.1. NCBI lineage: Eukaryota > Viridiplantae > Streptophyta > Magnoliopsida > Apiales > Araliaceae > Panax > Panax ginseng. Next base: position 89,010,681 of record CM035144.1, read on the forward strand.
TGTCAAAAAATTTCAAAGTCTGGCATAGCTAGAAGATTTGAAAAACCTATGTCTCCACTAATAATCCATTGCTTAATCATTCTATCTATTCCTATTATCCTCAATTCTCTATTCACACATAGTTATACCCAGTTCGTCAAACTTACCACACATTATGAGTTCATGAACTTTTCACAATCATATGATTTTAAGAACTTGTCCTAGTCAGACCATTGGCGTTCATTCGCTGATGGGTTCATAAATATTTCATATAATTATGAGTCACAAACTTACCATAAGTATGAGTTTTAAGAACTCGCAACTTAACCTTATATTCTCTAACTATACCCTACCTATCTGTTATACACATGAGAAAAGAATCACCTTCTCAACAGGTATATTGCAAATAGTGCGACACACACATTTCAATAATTGTCAATATTGGAAACCAAGTGGTCGTCAAATCAAACTCGGCCACTAATCAATATAGGAAGCTAAGCAGACAATTCCCCGCCCATACAAAGAATTGTTCAACTTAACCACTATATCAACCAGGAAGCTAAGCGGTTCTAAAACCAAGTACAAATTCCCTGCCCATACAAGGAATCATACAACTCTGCTGCTGACTTGAGTCCTCAATTGAAATCCCACTTACCAACCCTTTTTTTGAGTTGGCATCGTTCTAATTCATAGTACAACTGACACAACATTTTTGCCGTAAACTTTTCAATCATTCGATTGATCCTTCTCCATACTATAACCTTATCAGATCACGGGTTGATCTCATCGTATATATTACGATATATTTCTATGCTATGATCGTTTTGTTTTACGGTCTCCTGTCCCTGTGCTTTAGTCTTTTAAACTCTATCTATTAATCACCACTGTTCACCTTTATTATCAGAGTTAAGGAGCTCTGTATCTTTATAACTTGCTGAGATTCGTCTTTGAATCTTAATGACGCACTAACTCTATTTGAGTTAGACCTTATCCTTATCCTATCACTGCGGTTATTGGCCTAAGGTAACCCTTCCTAAGGTTTATAACCTACAGCTTTGATACCAAGTGTAATAGAACTGAATTACATGGCTTTGATACCAACTGTAGCATCCCCAGATCCTGGTCCTAATCACCACGAATCTGGTATATTAATTCTATAACTATTGCGGAAGATATAAACATAAATTGTTTATACATTAAACTTACACATTATCCCCAAGGTGGAGAATCTTCACATAATACCTGTATTCCATATTTTATCCGACATACAATGTCACTTGTCTTCTCCTGTATTTGACATATTCGTCCTAATCTGCAATGTTTATCATGATATAGCAAGGGTGAGCAACAAGTTTGCCCAGCAAGTTTAAGTTCAACAAGTTGGAAAGAATTGAACAATAAGCTGGCTAAAGTTCTACAATATAGTTGTGAACTAGCATGTGCAAATTTTCATAGCTGAACGAACATTGAACATGAACAAATCAACTGAACCAGATGGTAATGAAGGTGATCAACCTTTCATATCTGATGAACAGAGTGCGAATCAATAATTCATAGACGTGATAATCAGCAATGATTAACCACAAACATATTTGAATGAAACAACTCGAGGTCGAGTTAGAGAAAACTTGCACAATAATTGAGTAAGGGAACTTACCTGTTTCATCGACTACAGCCACGCAGTCTATATCGCTTTATCCGAAGACCTATTATTAATAATATAGATCTCCCAATATTAGAATACTATTATCACAATATTTATTGCTAAATATAGTTATAAAATAACCTAAACACATTATCACGTATCCCTATCCGTCCACAAACTACCTAAGACTCAGTATCAAGCCAAACTATTTTAGTCTGAGTTGAATCCGACATAATTTCGACATCCCGACAGCCTAGTAGGACAATTCTCGAGCCTAATATCCATAAGACTGCCTAAAATGCTTCTCAATTATCTTTGATAATTTTATTATCGATCAAAATATTTTTCAAAGTCTTATAATAATTTTCAAGTAATTATTACCATTTATCATGATTTTTCAATCATTAATATCATATTTATATGATTTAATTACCACAATATTACATTATCATTAATATTTATTTAATATGAAATATTAATGAAAAACATGACATAATATTATAAAGTTTTTATAATATCTCAAAGTATTTTTTAATACCTTAATATCACATGTAAATGATTTTTAAACAATTAAAATCATTATTAAATAACTTCCATTAATATTAAAATATTAATGTATTCAATGACAAAATATCAAAAGTTATATTTTATGACTTCAAATATTTTTATAACCCTTAAATCATTATTTTATGATTTTTAAACCATTAAAACTAATTTTCCACAATTTATTTAAAACATTTATTAAATAAATTAATTATCATTAGTATTAATTTATTAATGAATTTCATCACAAAATATTAAAAGTCGTTAAAAATAACTTAAAATATTTTCTAACACCATAATATAATTTTAAATGATTTTTATGTATTAAAATTATTTTTAAGCAATTCATTTAATATTATAATTAAATTAATTAAATACCATTAATATTTAAAAATGTTAAAATATTAATGAAATATACTCAAAATTATTAAAAACTCATTTTTAGGCTTTAAAATAATTTTTAGGAATTTATTATGAATTTTCATAATTAAAAACTATTTTTCTCTAATTATTTAAACAAAATAATTAATTTCATAATTAAAGTGTCACTAAAGGTGCCTATAGCGACAAAACTGTCGCTATAGGTGTTCTTGAGTATATCAGAACCTTCAAAGGCAGTCACAAGATTACTAGTTTGACCACTTCAAATTTAATGTTCTTGATGTTATCTGGGCAGCTAATGGTGTCAATCATGTAGTATAAGTGTAATACTACAATTACATACTATGTTCATGGCCAAAACATATCAAATCAGCAAGATCTATGCTCCAGAAAAAACTTGTCAGAGCTGTTCCTAGAAATGAAGAACAGTTGCAGGGTCCTACTTTCCAAGCCTTGAATCTTGAGTTTTGAGCTTGCTCAGTGTGTTCTAATGGTTTATACTTGTAGTACAGATGTCAAGGAACAACAATACAACATTAGATTAACCTAACAACATCACATGAACAAGATCTGGTGTGAGACCCCAAATTTTATGAATAAAGATTTAAATATCTCGAAATATTTTTTTCAAAGTTATGGTGTGGATTTGAGATAATGTTATAGTTGTGGGTAATATTTATAAATTTTGCAAAGTATGCAAGTTATTATATTATATTCGATTGGTCGGGGAATATTCTTTTTGTCGGGGAATATCCATACGACGACACAATCATTGGTGGACACCACAACGGAATTATTGTCGGATTGAGAAAACGACAAAAATATTTTTATGAAAATAACGGCGGAAGTTTTACCGTTAAAGCTGTTGAACTACTCAAATAGTAAAAGTACAAAGATGTACGCGTGGTTGCATAAGTAGTAGCACTGTATTGATTATTAATGCTTACGTGAGAAGTCACTCAATTTTGTTCAATTATTGCTACAAGATAATTCACGATAGTATTTCACGTTATTTGATTCAATTATTATCGATATTTTATATATTATTAAATCAATAATTAGATGATGAGTTATTAATATTATTATTTGCAATATTAACGATGTCAGAAGTTACGCCAAAGAGAGGTTTGGTCACCTAATTGCTACTGATAGGGAGAAATTCTTATCGAAAGCTCCTCTTTCCTAAAAACGAATTGGTCGATTAATATTGTGAATTATAATAATGATGATAAATGTTGTTAAATATATTGAGGTGTCTTTTTATAAAATCACGGAAGTTTTATATATATATATATTATATATATAAATTTTGTTTTATTAGTATTATTAATGTAATAAAATGAATTTTTTTTATATAAAATGAATACTTTTATAAAGTTATTTGTTTTATTAGACAATAATTAGAATATATTATATTTTATTGTGCATAGTGTTTTGCATAGTGCCTGCATAGTGTTTTGCATAGTAAAATCTTTTTATATAAAACATAATACTTTTATAAAGTTATTTGTTTTATTAGACAATAATTAGAATATATTATATTTTATTATGCATAGTGTTTGCATAGTGCCTGCATAGTATTTTGTATAGTAAAATCTTTTTATATAAAAAATGTAATACTTTTATAAAGTTATTTGTTTTATTAGACTATAAATAGAATATATTATATTTTATTTAAAATATTTTGTTTTATTAGAATATTTTATTAATATGCATAGTAAATCAATATGGACCGTCAGTTTAAAAGTAAATCAACTGGACCGTTTCATGATTAATTACTATTCAAATCCATTCTCTATAAATATAAGCTCATTCCTTCATTATTTCTTACGAATTCTTTGAAACTCAGAGAGAAACTATAGAGAGAAACTATAGAGAAAGAAGAAAAGTATTTCGCTACTTCACTACTCCTATATCCAGTTTCTTCTAAGGTAAGGGTATTATTTCTTTCAGATTCATGAAGAGAACTTCATTATTCCATTCTTTATTATTACATTGGAATAACTCAGATACGCAGGCTACCCTATACTTGGTGAAATTCTTACATTATTCAATTTTTTATCATTATGTTGGAATAATGCATACACATAAGTACCACTTACATGGTGAAATTCTTCTATTATTCCATTCTTTATTATTCTCGCCGGAATATCCATGCATGCATGCTTTTACGCATTTGATTCGTTCCATTCTTTATTATTCGCCGTAATATCACATGCATGCGTTTACGTATGACACGGTTCTCATTATTTATTATTCTCATTGGAATAACTTTTCTGCATTTGGCCTATCGCATGCACGGTGAATTTCGTTATTCCATTCTTTATTATTACATTGGGAATAACTCGTTATGCATGCGGTTTCTATCGCATTTATGGTGAATCCTTCTTTTATTCCATTCTTTATTATTCTGTTGAATAACTTTGCATGCATGTGGATTACCACATGCATGGTGAATGATCCTTTGTATTCATTCCTTATTAAATTGTGGAAATGATGCATCACGTGGATTACCGCATTGATGGTGAAAATCCATTTGCAGTTTCATATATTCTATTATACTCGGTTGGTTAAAGTTTTCGCTTCTATATTCTATGAAATTAGTAGAATATCACGGATATTTGCGCTTCATCCAGTTTCTTTTCATGAAAATATTCTTCTGAGCATTCTTGAATTTTACTCTACAAAGCAGTATCATGTTGACAATTTGGACGTTATTATTGGTTCCTGGATAAATTAATTCTTGAATTTGTTTTATTGAATTCTTATATCATTGTCATCATCCTCATGTTTATATTATGTTGAAAGTCATCTGTGGCCTGTAGTGCATAGATGGATTTGGTATGATTATGACCATGGATTAATCGGTATAATCATGACCGTAATGTTACAAATGATGTGATAAAGTCCTCATTGGCCCGTAGTGCATTGATGGACAGTTGTTGGCATGATCATGACCATTAATGAATACACGAATATCCTTGGCCTGTAGTACATGGATAATTTGTGGTTGTGATACTAATGAATATCCTTGGCCGTAGTGCAGGGATGATGTGGATTATTTATTAAGCTGAATCTCAGTGATAAAAGTGATGAAAAACCTTTTTAAATCATAAAAGATAGTAGATTTTATTTTCTACTCGACTCTTTTAATGGATTGCTTGTTCCGCTGCAGTTAAACTTGATGTTTGTTATATTTTATCAGTTTAATATTGTTGAAGACTAATGATAATTTATTCTACATTATCTTAGTCATAATATTTTTACTGGGCTAGTTGAGCTCACCCCTTTCTTTCACTGTTCTCTTCAGGAAATGAGAACGTAGCCGGGACTAGTCGGGGAACGGAGTGACGGTCCAGATGATAGTATTAGTAGTCCTCATTATTCTGTTAAATAGTGTGACAATAAATGTAATGAGGACTCCTTTGAGTGTGGATATTGTTTAGATGTCAATATTCTTATTAAAACTCTCAATTTATGTTTTGTCGTATTTTACACGACAGCTGTATAATTAGTTTGTATTTGTATTCAGTACCTTGTATCTGGCGACCCAAGATGGGTGATGTATACCTATTTTGGGGGCGTCACATCTGGCATGGTCAAACCATGTCAGAAAACTTGTTCTTGAGCATTTCTGGGTTTTCTAGAAATTCACAAGGCTGTTGGTCAACTCAAGTTTGACCTTGATTATCTTTCAACCTCGTCATGATCTAAGTGTTCTAATGACTTGTATCTGTAGTCCATATGTCAGACTACAACATCAAAGCAACAACATGACCTAACTATCAAACAACTGTAAGATCAGAAGCCTAGAAAATCATGTCAGACCATTTCTGGGTTTTTGGGTTGCCCAGAAACCACTCTCCCATGGTTGGTCAACCATGTTTGACCACTTATAACTGGAGATCTAGACATGGTATGGAGTTGATTCCACTTCCAGTCTACTCTCCTCATGGCATAGAACAAATCTATAACATAAAACACACAACACTTAACACAGATAGATCTATGGGCTCTGACATATGGCTGTCAGGCCATATTTTAGGGTTCTAAGTCAGTTGATAAAAACCCATTTTCTTGCTTCTAGATGTTATGAACATCTTGGATCAATAAATAATATCATCTAACATAACTTTAAACAACAACTAACAACTTTAACATCAAATCACATGGATTTACAAGTTTAGGGTTTTATATCTCTTTAAAGCTTGATCTTTGATTATGATCATTGATCCTGTTCTTGGAAGGCTAAATCTTGAACATGGCTTATCTTCTCACTCTCTCTCACTCTAAATTTCGAAGTCTTTAGAGAGAGAAGGTCTTGGTTGCTTTGCTAAGTAAAGTAAAGGTTTTTCTTACTTTTAATCTTATATTTTGATTCAATGTATCCAATGTTTGCAAGGTAACAATATCATCAGATTTGGTGAGATAATAAGCACATGGGATAAGTTTGGCTTGATGACTCACAAGATTTCACAAATCTTTTACTTAAGTTTTAAGTAAAATGGCATTTTCTTCATTTCGCACTCACTAAGGGCAATTTGGTCTTTTCCCTTATAATTTGAAGGGCAATTTAGACATTTTCCATTTATCCCATAACTTATAACACTTAATCTTTTATACATAGCTTTTGATCTACCGAATTAGGGTTTCGGATTCTCGGAATTGAAATTAGGGTTTCCGAGCGTATCGTTAGGGTTTCTAACCAGTTGTTAGGGTTTACTAACTTAACCTTGATGTTCTTAATATAATTTTAGGATTTGCTAAAGTTACAACTATCCTGATCAATCATTGATCCTAAACCCCAATTCTATACGCATAAAATCACTGCACACAGATTCTTATGAACTCATACACCAAAGACTATCAGATCATCACTTACAGTCTATCAAATCATTCAAGTCATTTTCCAAAAATTTTGAAATCCACCAAAATCCTTCACAGAAATCTCAAATTCATACTTATTTTCTGTCTAGGTCTATTATTTAACCTTTAATCCTTCATTTTAGGATTTTATAAATTTTCTAAATTCTTGAGTTGTCACAAAATTACCCTTTATATTAATACTTCCTATTTGCGATTCATGTCAAGGTTGCGGTTCGGCCCGACCGATACCTAATCGATCGGCCGATATCTTGAACCATGCTCCTCGTGATCATAAAAATTTGTTGTAGATGTTCTAAATATTCATTCATGCTTTTAGAGTACACTAAGATGTCATCAAAGAATACTACTCCCTCCTATTCAGATTAAATGACGTTTTAGGGAGTTTAATTTTATTCTATATAAGTGTCGTTTTGGAATCTCTATGCAATATTGCACTATTTTTTCCTAATTTACCCCTCTATTTAATATGCTTAGTAAATGCAATTGTGTAGAGAGAAATAATTAATTAAGGACATAAAAGACATTTTGTGTTATTTCTTAATAAGTGTGCTTAACTATAAAATGTCATTTAATCTGAATAGGAGGGAGTATTAGATTTATGAAATGGGTCCAAAGTCTTGTATATAGTGACATCAACCTCTCTAACTCAAAATCAATTGGTTATGAAAAGAGTTGGCCCAAGTCATTAATACTAGACATATTTTCTCAAGGTATTCAATATAGGACAATAAATATATACTTTAACACTTCCTCATGTGTAACCTGGTGTATTGAGGGTTGCACGTGGACTCATTTGTTATCAAGTTGTCGCCTAGGCATCGCTTAGGCGGTGCTTATGCACCCAGTCGGGACCTGTGTTACTCAGACTCGAGTGCGGGTGTCGGATGCGGGTACGAATATAAGTGTCGGACACATGAAGTCAAAAAATAGAGGATACGCGGATATGGATCCAAATTTGGACACGGGTGCGGGGATACAGTATGTTATGATTTTTTAATAATAATGTTTTTACTGTCCAAATTCTTATAGACATGCATTTATCATGAAACTTCAGGGGTTGAGGTGCAAAAATATAAAGAAACAGGAGCAAAATTGAAACTACTGAAACTTTAGGGGCTAAAATGAAAGAAAACAAAAGTATAAGAGACTAATATGTAATTTTTTAAGGGCTATTTTGAACTTTCAGAAAACCTGAGGGACTAAATTAAAAAAATTATAAAAACTATGGGGTACTTAACTGTAATTTTGCAAAGATATTTTAAAGATCTGATTAGACAGACCAAACTCGGAGAACATCGCGCAGACGTTGGAGAAAAAGAAGAAAAAGGCGATGGTAAGTTCTCACTCCTTTTTCTTCGGTCTTTCCTCTTCCTTTCTCGTCTCTTCTTCTTCTCTGATGAACATGAACAGCTGTATCCGGATTCTGTGGCTGTATCCCTTACGGATCCCGCACCCGTAGTAGTGTCGCGTCGTGTTGACACGGGTACTCCGCCAAAAATGACGAGTTCGAGTAACACAGGTCGGTACATTGGCTCGAAGGCATTTGGGCGACTTGGTAGGAGGGGAGAAAGGCAAGCGCTCAGATCCGACTTGGACAGTATGTGAGACTGGTCAGTCATATTTCTTGAATAAGCTGAGAATAGGTTACCCATTAGATAACGTGTAGTAATTGCTCATTCAGTTCTTTGTCTTGCTACATGATTTATATCCTTTCCTCTGGCAATAGAGGGTTTTTATTTTTCTTGGCAAATATATTAAGAAGTGCTGACAAAATATTTGTACATTATATTTTCAGGATATTTTATATATTCAATTTTCGATTGTATTACTATATTTGCAATTTAATGCATATAATAAGTTTTCGGCTTGAAATCCATGCCCATCCCACCCAAAACAAGGGGTCGATCTTTGCAAGACGAACTTTATTTACGTATAAAAAATGAATTTATTTGAAAGAAGAGAATAACATAAATGAAGGAAAAGGACTGGGTTAAATGCAAAGTTGACCACTGAACTTTTCTAATATATGGGTATTGAGCCCCTTTCTTCATGTCAACGCAAACTGAGCCCCTTTCTATTCAAAAATTTGGACTTTAAACCCCCAGACGCCACATGTGCGTTGACCTGTTGACGTGGCACACGTAACGCCTACGTGGCACACGTGGCAAGTCTGACGTGATATTTAATATTATAATTTGACACGTGTCCGCTGCTGACGTGGCAGGTCTTTTGAATTTTTTTACAAAAACTGCTTCTCCTTAGATTCGAACCTGTGACTTATTGTTTGAAACTTTGGTCATTTGACCGCTGGAGCAACACAAATTATCTGTTAATATCTTGCAAGGATTAATATTTATATCAAAACATGAGATTTCTCCCATATATTCGTTTCTTCTCCTTCACTACATACCATAATAATGAATCTAGAAAATGGTCATTAGAAGTAGAAGACAAAAGAGAATTAAGGCTTTATTTTCTGGTGAAGATGTGGAATTAAATAAATTTAGTTGCTGTTATGAAATAATTATGATCTATGGTTGATTAATTTTGCACTATTATTGAATCAATAATCAAATATAAGAACACAATCATTTACATGGTTCAACAAGTAGTTGCCTAGGTCTATGCAAATCAAAATGTACCGTAATAGAATATGGAGATATTATTATTATTATTATTATTATTGGTGTTGGTGTTGGTGTTATTATTATTATTATTATTATTATTATTATTATTATTAGTGTTATTATTATTATTAGTACTATTATTATGATTGTTATTATTATTATTATTATTGTTGTTGTTGTTGTTGTTGTTGTATAGAGTGAAGGAGAAGAAAGGAATATATGGGGGAAATCTCATGTTTTGATATAAATATTAATCCTTACAAGATATTAACAGATAACTTGTGTTGCTCCAGCGGTTAAATGACCAAAGTTTCAAACAATAGGTCGCAGGTTTGAATCTGAGGAGAAGCAATTTTTGTAAAAAATTCAAAAGACCTGCCACGTCAGCAGCGAATACGTGTCAATTTATAATATTAAACACCACATTAGACCTGCCACGTAGGCGCCACATGTGCCACGTCAGCAGGTCAACGCACATGTGGCGCCTAGGGGTTCAAAGTCTAAATTTTTGAATAGAAAGGGGCTCAGTTTGCGTTGACCGGAAGAAAGGGGCTCAATACCCAAATATCAGAAAAGTTTAGTGGTCGACTTTGCATTTAACCCGAAAAAGACTATTTAAATGGCGGGTTTAGAGAGAAAACAGCTGATGGGGACTCAAGTTAAGAATAAAGAAGAGATTCTTTATATTTATTATTTGGAGTTTTTATTATGTTTAATGTAAAAGTAGTTGATGTGATTTATGTATTTTATTTATTAGCGGGGATTTAAGATATTAATTAGTGATTAGGAATTATTTATTTAGTATTTTTTTATTCCACAAGTAATATTAGGGTTTTGTATCTCTTTAAATAGTGATGTAATCCCCACAAGTCATTTAGACTACAAACTAATGATATCGAAATTGATTATTTTATTCATACTGTAGAGGTATCTTACCGTAGAGGTATTTTTTTCATCTTGCTGTTTGATACGTGGAGTTGATATATTTGAGAGATACTAGTGGTTTAAACGTGGAGTTTAAACCTAGTTTATTGTCCAATAATTCTTCACCCTAAATCTGTCTTGCATCATTTTTGGTATCAAAGCTTAAGGTTTCCCCATTAATTTTTCAGTTTTCGGGGGAATCTTGGGTATTCAAAAAAAAAAAGAGAAAAGGAAAAAAAGTTATATTCATCATCGAGCTAGATGAGTTTCTTTGGAGTTATTGTTTATTTCCGGAGTACTTTTCATCATTTGGAGTTCTTTGTTTTATCGGGGTTTATTCGCTGAAAAAGTAAAAAAAAAAAGAGGAAAAAAAACTTCCTTGCTGCTGCTTTGCTTTGCTGCTCCTCCTCTTAACCCTAATAGTTAATCTTATAAATATATTTCCAAAATTGCAGTTTACATCTCATGGTTTTCTTTTCTTTTAAATTTTAGCCCCATAGTTTATACATTTTTCACTTATAACCTTTCATCCTTTCTAAATCAGCCCTTACACTTCCTGAATTCATACTTTAGCCCCTGTTTTTATTTTCTTTTCAATTAGCCCTTAAGTTATCAAAAAAAAGTTTAATTTTATTTATTTATTTTATAATCTATTGTCCCAAACACCTAATGTCTGAAGTCACTAAAGAATTGATTACCGAAGCAAAAGAGTATATTTGGTTTCTTGACAATAAAAGTGATCGAATTTGGTACATTATTAATGCATGTGGTCATAGATATTTGAAACACAAGCATGAAGAGATTAGATGAGATATGGTTGATGCACAAGATTACCTTGGAAAATTGCAACGTCGATATCAAGATGAATAAAGAAAAGCTGAAGCAAAGAAACGTCAACAAGTTAAAGCAAGAGAACTTCAAAAAGCTACATATGAAGTGATTTCTATATGTTCTTCAATAAAAGATCACATCCATTTATTAAAAGATGACACATCTTCTATAAAAGAAGACCTTATTGACTTGCGGGCACATCTTCAAGCAGAGCAAGAGAAAGAAAAAGAGCATGTTCCAAATTTTGGGGTTACAGACAGTTGTGATGTGTCTATAGAAATTTTTGAAGTTCCAAAAGTTGAACAAAAAATTATGTACGAGGAACAAATTGAGAAAATCTCTAACGTTGCTTTTGAGTTGTTCATTACCGAATAAAGGACGATTCGAGAAGTTGATCCAATCCAAGTTGACGATGATTTTGTGGTTACAGAAAGCTTCTTTTTAGCACTTTTGAATTCAAAACCAAGACTAATCAATTTTCTTTCAAAAAATTTGAGCCATACCGCGTGACGATGTTGTCAAAGGTGTTTTAAGATGTTCTTCCGTTGCAGAGGAGTTCATTGCTTTTTCTCTCATATTATAGAACTCGAGGTTGAGTTTTCTCCAACAAGAGGAGTGATGGAGACACCAAGTCAAGAACAAAGAAGAGATTCTTTATATTTATTATTTGGAGTTTTTATTATGTTTAATGTAAAAGTAGTTGATGTGATTTATGTATTTTATTTATAAGTGGGGATTTAAGATATTAATTAGTGATTAGGAATTATTAATAAGAGTATTTTAGTTGTTTAGTATTTTTTTTATTCCACAAGTAATATTAGGGTTTTTTTTCTCTTTAAATAGTGATGTAATCCCTTCAAGTCATTTAAATTACAAACTAATGATATTGAAATTGATTATTTTATTCATACTGTAGAGGTATCTTACTATAGAGGTATTTTTTCATTACGTGGAGTTTATACACTTGAGAGATTCTAATGGTTTAAATGTGGAATTTAAATCCTAGTTTATTGTCCATTAATTCTTCACCCTAAATCTTTCTTGCATTAACATCCCTGCAATCCCAACACATAAGAAACCAGATCTACATTAGTAAACACAACACAACGCATTCCAGTAATCCACCATCATATCATCAATCTTCAGTAGTAAACCCAACAGGACCAGATCTACATCAATCTTCAGTGTTGATAGATTTAGCGATCAATGAATACGTGTAAGTATACACGGTTAACAAGTAATAAAGTGATAAGTAGAGTATTGTTCCCACATAGAATTATTTAACAATAATTACCAAGTACCTTAACCAAATTAATTTTATTTAAACAATTGATTAAGATTATGAATTTTGGAAATAAAGTAAACTAATTAAACTACTACTAACCACCACAAGTTTGAATTCAGATATTAAAGACTTAAGATTACCATTTCCTTTAATGTTTCTCTTGAATTAATACACTTCCTGTTAAGTTGTGCTAATTATGTTGGATTGTTAATCGAGAAATCATCAATATTTATGACCATCTCTCGACGTATCATAAACGAATCAACTTAAATCCACAAATGATAGAATTAAGGTGAACACCCTAGTTAACTAATTCACTATATCTCTATGTGGATTACAATTAAAAAGGATTTAACGCATATGTTCTTTATCAGATTACATGCGGCGTATAGGTATATCTCTATCCTAAACACAAATCACGAGTTCCATCGTCATGCAGAAAACATAATTACATGCTATTATGATCAGATCTAAACTTATAATCCCTCTCAAATTCATATAGATTATCACGGTAATTGTTGATCAGACAATTAAGCAATTAAACGCAAACCATAATAGGCAATCCAAAAATAATCAACAATAATTAACAAAGAAGCATATCAATGTAAGCTACGCAAGAAGTTCCATGAAAAATTAGTTCACGACTGAATCAAAATCCATAATCCACAATTGAAATAACATTCAAGAATAGAAAATAAGAGATAGAGAATAGGATAAAATCTGTTGAATTAGTCTTTGAATCTCTCCTGCAGCTCCTAAGTTGAAACCTTTGTGCTCCTTCAATTGCTTCAAGCCTTCCAATCTTTCTCCCAAACTAGGGTTTTAATCCTAAAACTAATGGAATATAATGCAATTGAATTTCCCCTATATAATGAATAATAACAACTATTTATTGTCTCTAACATAAATTAGTCACAAGAATCAAATTTCTAAAAAGTCAAGTCAAAAAGTGAATTTTCGTCAACCCTCAAGTGGGCGTAGAAGTGTTGAAAAGGCTGGAAAGCGGCCGAAAAATTATCTTTGAGGCGCGTCTTTTGATAAAACGGCCATAACTTTTGATCCGGGAGGATTTACGAGGCCTGCCACCTATTAAATCAAAGATCTCGACGAGATCTACATCTTTCATTCTTTGAGAATTGAGAGATTCTGGCCGGATCTAGGTCTAAATTGGGCTTTAAGTGACTGCTATGTAAATGACAACTCTGAACTTTGAGGTTCAACGTCCATTGCTACAAAGGTCATAATTCTCGCATCCGAACTCCGATTGGATGATTCAAGATATTCCGGAAAGCTAAGAAGTAGATCTATAATAAAATTCAAATTCCAAGCCAAGAAAATGCATTCAACTTGGCATTGAAAGCTCTACATTTTCTCCTTTTTGCATTTGCTTGCATATTGTACTCTAAAAGATGTCTGGATTGCTTTTCCTTCCTTCTTCATGCCAATGTCGTGTCATAGCCTACAAAATAACATATACTGTATGAAATGCACACAAAACAATAAAGATTAACATTAATTCAAGTTTAATGAGATTCGATTCGTATGTATAAAACCTATTCATCAAATACCCCTAAACTTGAACCGTTGCTTGTCCCAAAGCAACACAATGTAATGCAAAACAAACTACATAATGATAACTATGAAACCTAACAACTATCATGCCTACGAAGCCGACCATCAATCAGTATGAAATCCAACCCTCTGCTTTATAGAAATCAACAATAGCTTCAAATAATAAATCCAATCAAAAGCAAGTCAATAACTCATATTAATCTGTAAATCGAAGCCTGTTATCACTGATGCAGTGTGTGTGTGGTCAACAAACATTAAAATCAACTACAGTTCAAATACACCACATAATATGCTTCTTAGAGGGAAAACACAGTTTTAATTCAAGAATCTCTGTAAACAATCCGGCTAAAACTTTGCAGTCACTAAGTTGGGCGTCAATACGGGATTTATTTCATTTTTATTCGGTTACAAGGGCATTTTTTCTCCTTCTTGTTTTTACACTTGACTGTGCAATGTCTAGTTCTCTTAAGCTTTTTAATGTTACCCATATAGCGAGTTTTCGACCAACGACTCCCAAACTAGATAGTTTTAGGGCACTGAGTGTAGAGACATCCCCTAGGGCTTACTTACTCGAGTAACAAAGGCCGCAGAACTAAACTAGTCAATGTGTTTATTCATACTCTTTTTTTCTTTTTCTGCATTTCTCTTTTTTTTCGGTATTTTTTCTTAGTTCATATATTCCATATTTTCCCCCCAAACTTAAGTTTTTGTGTCATCCTAGCCTTTACCACAAGATTGCCGATTTTCCTTCATTACAAACCAAAATTTTTCCCAAGAAGACAATTATACAACCATTTAAACCGAGTTAATCAAAACGGTCAACCTAACATGCTATCCGATTACATCAGTTTCAAATAGATTTCGATTTCCATCATGATATGCAATTACATCATCAATGCTTGATTATGATTATCAAATATCAATCCCATTCTCATATAGTTAAATACAACCAACTAATCCCATTCGGATTCATCAATACTACGTGAATTAACTAAATGCAAACCAACTAATCGCTCGGATTCATGCAATACTACGTGAACTAACTAAATGCAAACAAATATGATATAATAAACTAACTACACAAATATATACTAAATGCATGCAACCTAAGAACTAAGACAAACCCCCCAAACTTATCAAAAACAATGCCCACATTGTTATAAACAGTAAGAAATAAGATTAAAAGAGAAACTCCCCTAGTCCGAAGCATCCTCATTGTTGTCCTCCCCTTCATCATTGTTTGAAAGCGTATCTAGGGGAGGTTAAGTTGGGGTGTCGCCGTATGTTAGGAACTGGACGGAAGAACCGAGCTTTTTCTGCTGACTTGGCTTTAAATTAAAAATTGAGATTAAATTGTGGCGCGGTTGCGCTCGAGTTTGACCTTGGTTGGGCGCGCCTGCTCTTGAGTGGCAGAGTTTTTTTTCCTGATTTTATCCTGTCTGACCCTTCATCATCAGAGTTGGACCTAAGAAACACCAAATAACCTATCCGTACTACTAAAATCCTAAAATACTGAATTCTAAAAAATCCTAAAATAGTAAATGGATGGGTTGCCTGAATTTAGTGATTGTTTTTCCTTGATAGGACGTTTTCAACTTTCTCTAATTGAAAATAACCCTCCAAAGTAGTAAATGGACGAAAGGGGGTACAAAGTCCTCCCTTTTTTAGGTAGATTCACCTAACAAAGTCACCTAACTGCTTGTTTTAAGTGATTGTTTTAATCGTACAAATTTGGTTCGATTCAAGTACAAATTTATAGTTTAAATTATTTTTTGTATAAAAAGTTAAAGCGGAAAATATTCTATCCAATTCCCTCGGCTTGGCTTATAGATTGATATTAACCCTCCTTCCATCCTCCAATTTGTTGAAAGTAGAAAATGTATCTTTTGAGAGGATTCGTTATAATTTTAAATAATGTAAACATACCATGCTCTTATAATACTCTAAGTCACCGACGTTACTGCGTTTTAGATTAGATTCTTCTTCTTTGGGATGGCTTCAACATTTCTAACCCGATTAGGGGTATATCAAGATTTTGAAAAAAATGAACAAATTGTGGCTACTACTAATTGAAGCTCACCCATCAAAATCGGCCATTTTGGCCCTACCGACCCGCTTCTGGCTTTTCTTTTATCCTTCCTTTTCTCATCCCGTGAACAAATTGTGGCATTGAAGCTTTTTATCTTTATCCTTCCTTTCTCATCCCACCATGGCTCCAGTTATACTAGCTCTCATGTCACATGGAGCTTTCTTTGACATATTATGACTACCAATTGGGCATGAGATTGCAAATCTACCCGGATCCTTAAACTTTAGTGGAGAAGGCACATGGGGCACTATCAAAATCGGCTCATCTTCGTTGAAACTCAAAGCTAGATCGTCGTCCTTCTTTTCCTGATCCCCACTTGTCTCCTCTCTTTCAACATCTACACCTTTTGGCTCATCCGGTTGCAGATTTGTTTCAGGCACTCCATTAGTCTCGGGAACTATGTCGCTTGACAATTCTGTTGTGGGCGTTGATTAGTTGTTCCACTTGGTTCGCAAGATTTCGACTCAACAACTCCTGGCTAATCCTCATCTCCTCACTTGAAGCTATGAAGTTGGATATAAGTTCCTCCAAGTTTGACTCCTTTTCCTGTTGAGGAGCTTGATCCTGAAATTCTGGAGTGTATGATTGGCTTGGAGCAAAGGGTTGGACTTGATTATTATAGCTCCATGAAAAATCCCAGTGATACCCCCAATCTTGATGATAGTTGTTGGGGGTAGTCACCATCATACTTTACCGACTTGAAACTGACGGTGCATTGATGACTCGGATGGTTGCCAACACAATAATCACAAATAATCGCCACACTTTGAATAAGTTGTGTTGTTAAAGTGTCAAACTTCCTTGAAAGTGTCTCTAACTGTGCTGACAATGCAGAAAGTGTCTCGAGTCCATAAATCCCTGTTGGTTGTTTCATACTCAAATACAGCTATTGATAATTAAATTCAGCCATGGTACCTGAAAAGAAAGTAAAATAGGAAGAGAAATAAATAAATAAAAACGTTTAAATTAAGACTAATTTAATCGGAATTAGTATTGACAAAAAATATTAAACTAATTCCCCGGCAACGTCGCCGAAAACTTGTTGGTCGATTTCACAATCAATATATGTGTGCAAGTATAAACGGTCAACAAGTAATAAAGTGATGAGTAGAGTATCGTTCCCACAACGAATATTTAACAATTATTACTAAATACTAACTCTTAACCAAATTAATTTTATTTAAACAATTGATTAAGATTATGAATTTTGGAAATAAAGTAAACTAATTAAACTACTACTAACCACCACAAGTTTGAATTTAGATATTAAAGGCTTAAGATTACCATTTCCCTTAATGTTTCACTTGAATTAATACACTTCGTGTTAAGTTGTGCTAATAATGTTGGATTGTTAATCGAGAACTCATCAATATTTATGTCCATCTCTCGACGTATCATAAACGAATTAACTTAAATCTACAAATGATAGAATTAAGGTGAACACCCTAGTTAACTAATTCACTATACCTCTATGTGAATTACAATTAAAAAGAATTTAACGCATAGATTCTCTATTAGATTACATGCGGCGTATAGGTATATCTCTATCCTAACACAAATCATGAGTTCCATCGCCATGCAGAAAACATAACCACATGCTATTATGATTAGATCTTAACCTATAATCCATCTCTCGAATTCATATAGATTATCATGGTAATTGTTGATCAGACAATTAAGCAATTAAATGCAAACCATAATAGACAATCTAAAAATAATCAACAATAATTAACAAAGAAACATATCAATGTAAGCTACGCAAGAAGTTCCATAATAATCTTAAATAAAAATTAGTTCATGACTGAATCAAAATCCATAATCCACAATTGAAATAACATTCAAGGATAGAAAACGAGATATAGAAGAGAATAAAATCTGTTGAAGTAGTATTTGAATCTCTCCTACAGCTCCTAAGTTGAATCCTTTGTGCTCCTTTAAATGCTTCAAGCCTTCCAATCTTTCTCCCAAACTAGGGTTTTAATCTTAAAACTAATGGAATATAATACAATTGAATTTCTCCCATATAATGAATAATAACAACTATTTATAGTCTCTAACATAAATCCAAGTTCTACTAGAAATTAGGGAATTAAATTTACACTCTAATTCGTTAATGGATAAATCAACTTTTGGTACCTGTACTGGGACACGACTTACAATTTGGTGCAGAAGAGAAAAATTTTACAAGCGGTGATTGTAGCGAAAAATGTTACACTCAGATTAAAATTAGGGAACTAGAATTTGGGGCGAAGTGAAAAAAGTTACAAAAATTTATCTTCGAAAAATATTTGAAAAAAGCGCCATAACATTTTTAAATAATCGTTAAAATTGATTGGGAGAGACAAACACCTAGATCAAGCGAAGAAGATCTCGAAGAAGATCTTGATATTTCATTCATCTTTCCTTGCCTCCCACATTCGCACCATGGATCAAGGTCTAAATTGGGAACTTCAAGTGTAATCCATTCATTATTATATAAAATGACAATCTTCTTCCCCGATTTCTTTGAGGTTCCACGTCCAAGACGAGTCATCCTTTCAAAAGTCCCTTTAATAAATATATGGGAACCAAAGAATCAATGGAGAATGATTCAAGAAGTTGAGAGAAGAAGAAAGTTAGTAGATTTTTAAATAGAATAAAGATGAAAGTTCTACTAAGAAAATGCATGTAACATTTTGGTACAATCATTTGTAAGCTTTTTTCACTTTCTCCCAAATTGTAAATTTGGTCCCTAATGTTTTGTACTCGAGTGTAAGATTTTTCGAGAACAATTGCTTTTAACTTTTTCACTTGGTTCTTCATGTCCCAATGTACCAAAAATTGATTTATCCCAATTGGTTACAAAGTCAAAAAGTCAACTCTGTCAACCTGCCAAACAAGTAGAGCATTTTCTGAGTATGGAGAGATTAACAATAATTCAAGTCTAATAAGATCCTATTCGTATATATAAAACCTACTCATCATTCAACAACTTGTAGGGGAAAAAAATAAACAAAGATGAAGAAGGGGAGCTGCAGACTACCACCATCATCATCTCATTCTCTCTCCAAATCTGCAAAAATCCCAAATCTGCAAAAATTCGATTACATGAACTATGTGCAGATTACCAAGTACAGCAACCCAAATAGTTTGCTTTTCTTCTCCTCTCTTCTTTTTTTCCTTTTGTTTTCGAATGATGCTATGCTGGTATTGCACGAGGTCGACTGTTTATGGTTGGATCTTGGAGTAATGATAGATGGGTTTAGGTCGACCATGGCCCTAACATCACGCATACCATAGTAGCAGAATTGCAGATATTGAACTTCCATTTTAGACCTTAAAATTGCAGATCTTTACTCCTCTTTTAGGGCATGATATTGGTGGAATGGTAGTGTGAACTGGTGGTGGTGAAGGGAGAGACTGCAACATTTGGGTTGGTGGTGTTGAAGTTTTGGGGAAGATGGATTTGATGGATTTTCTTTTTTTAACTAGATTATTTTTTCTTAAAGTGGATTTTCAACACATGATTGTATTTTTTTTTGAATGTTTAAGATTGCTTTTCTTTTTTTTTCCAGATTGGATTGTATTGATTTTTTTATAAATGGATTGATAGTAAATTGTTTTTAGTTTATTTTAATAGTTTTTAAAATACATGTACATTGACAAAATATGATTTAATTACATATTAAAAAAATCAATTAGATTAAAATATAGTCAAACCATATAAAAACAGCCACGTGACGGACATGTGACTAATTTCAGTGAAAATTTTCACCATCCTAAAGGAACACAATTGAAAAAAAATCAATACTTTGGGGTTAAAATTAGATTTTTCTAAAGCTTGGAGGGTCACTTTTGCAGTTAACCCTTGTATTTACTTGGAAATATTATTATTTAGTTAGCGTATTTTAGTTATTTAATTACTTTTACTGTTCCCCAAGTAATATTAGGGATAGTGATGTAATCCCCACAAGATTACTTTAGTCAGTTTTATTAAAGATTATTTTGAGACCTAAATTTTCTTTGCAATCACTTCTTTTCTGCGTTTGAGGATCCTAGGGGTAGTGGAGTGGAGTACGGATCTCCACCCTAGTTTTAGCTTTCCTTTATTTTCCAATAATTTCCAGAATTATTCATCTTCTATATTTGTTTTTGTTCTACATCACCCCCTTGTCTCTCTCTCCAAATACCCCACAACATGGTAGAGCAAGCACAACGCTACAATATTTTCACATCCTGGCTACTCCTTTACTCCTGAAGCGTTACCAAAGTCCAATAAATCCTCGCCAGGCAGCTGTGTAGAGATTGATGCACAATAGGCTTAGATTACTGCTTGCACATATCACACATATCTAGAAAGAAAAGCTTGTGGGGTCTTGTCCATTGCATTAAATCATTCCGGTTCACACTCGAGAACAATGAACCATACGATAAAGCCCTTGTATTTGTTTGAAGCTTTGCCTTGTGGATATAAGAGGCTAAAGGAAATCTATTTGGAGATTTAACACTAGTAAGGAGCTCAAATAAAGACTTACAAATAAAACTAATCCAAGATCAGAATCTCCTATCAGGAGAGGAAGAAAAGACAACCAATCAGAAAAGCTACTAGTCATGACGTTATGCAAACAAGTATGTTAATACCTTTGATAGTAAACGCTATGCATATTCGTTGGACAACTGTATACATGAGGGTACATTAGTATTCTGGGAATTGACAACATTGACAGAAAGGGGAAGGGGTAGGAAAACCCATTTATAGGTGTAGATATACTAAAATAGTTGGCCGTTCCCGTAACCAAGTTTTTCTTTCTCACTCCTTATCTACTTTTTCTAAAGTGTGGGGCAAACTGTGCCCTCTACATCTACTTCTAACTAAAGGCGAAGAACCGACATTGCAAGAAAATAGAGAGCCCCCGCCAATTTGAGCCGTTGTGAGCCGGAAAGTGTACTGGCAGTTAGAGTCATGAAAGCAAGCCACTTGCTTAACTTAATTATATTATTAGAATTTTTATTAGTGCCTCACAACATAACGAAAAATGATAATATGAACCGGTTCTAACATCATTAAAAAAAGAAAAAGAAAGAAGAGATAATGATAATAAGAACTCAGAACAGTTAATAGCAGTTAATTATGTACCAATTGTTGGATTTTGAGGTACCAACTGATTGAAGTACTTGCTTCTGATTGAAGTTGTAAGGTGTAAAAACCTCTAATTATGTTGTTTATCTTTCAGCTTGTGCAAGAAGTTCAGACGGGGGTGCATGGAAATGAATTTTCAGGAACTCCATACGTCCCTGTTTATGTGATACTTGCTGTAAGTGGTTTCTTTTTCTTGCTTCAGTCATTGGTAATCATTAGATTTAAAACAGTTGCCGCAGGTTATTTTGGTTCTTTTACCCCTTCTCTTGTTCTCTATGCATTTTTTGCCGAGAAGTTTGTCAGAAAAAAGAAGAGATCTGCGACTGAATTCGGCCATGGGAGAGTTTAAGGGCTCTTTTATCTCAGATTTGTTTAGGGATTGAAGACCTGCACTTTATTACATTGAGCGCTTTCTTTTATTTTTCAACTTGTTCGTTTTGGTGGGGACTTTCTAGCCCGTCATCCTTTTACCTTCTCTCTTCTATTAATATATTTATTTTTCTATCTAACAAAGATTTCTACTACCAAATTATCTTGTCCATTTGGCTTTATGTTCATCGATATCAAATTCTTACTTCTAATGTTAAAAATAGAATTCATATCATTGTGCAGACTGGGATAATCAACAATTTCTGCCAGTTGTTAGATCCCAAGGGTGTTAGACAGGAATTAAATCATCTGAAGTCTTTACAAGTGGATGGTGTTGCTGTAGAGTGTTGGTGGGGTATTGTTGAAGGCTGGAACCCCCAGAAATATAATTGGTCTGGATACAGAGAACTATTTAACATCATCCGAGAATTTGAGCTGAAGTTGCAGGTACTCAACATATCACTTCGTCATATTTTTAGTTTCATTCTTTTCAATTTTTAAACATGTAAATTAAAATTTTAGTCTTGCTGAATGTTATTACCAAAGTCAGGTGATTGTGGCCACAACAACAGGTAATGTTTCTTGACCCATGGCAAGTCAAGATGCATCACCATCATATATTTCCCGAATTTCCACTATTTTCTATGATTTTACCTGTCCAACCAGAAGTATCGTTGTTTCCATCATATAGATTTCTTTGGTTGGGGTTCCCAGTCTTCCCGGGTGATGAACGCGGCTGTTAAATTGTTCCAATTCTTATTTAAAGAAAACATTCCGCCTTTAGGGGGTTATTTGCGGTTATGTGGTAAATTTGTTATGAACGAAACACCATAGTCTTAGAGAATGATTTTTGTTTTCATTTTTAATGTTTTTGCATATTGAGTGATAGGATCATAGGATCCTGATTGTTTCCACTCCTCTTTAATGGTTGGACTTCTTGTCCCTCCTTTTCTTTTATCTTTTTTCTTCTATCAGTTAGAAATTTTTTCCCTCTCTAATACACACACACTCGTAAAAAAAAACACTAGCACACACACGTGAACCAAAAAGTTAAAATTCTAACTTAATATGCCACAACTCTCCTCTTATTAAGAAATGGAATGGGTATCTAAGTTTCATCTTTATTCTGAAGGTTGTGATGGCATTTCATGAGTATGCAGAGAATGCTTCTGGAGGTCTACTAATATCCCTCCCCCAGTGGGTTCTTGAGATCGGAAAGGAGAATCAAGATATATTCTTCACAGATCGTGAAGGAAGGCGAAATACCGAGTGCCTATCTTGGGGGATTGACAAGAAACGAGTACTAAAAGGAAGAACTGGAATAGAGGTACCTTTTCTCTCTTTGGTTATTAAAACTAATCTAGATCTTGTTCTGCAACAAAATTACTAAATCGGCTCAGTCTCTCTATTCTCTCCTTTGATTTGATGCCTTGGTATTTCGTCTGCTTCATTGTTTCTTTTCTTTTCATTTACAAAATATATATTTTACTAGATCACCTCTTCATGGTAGTCATATTCCCATTCTTTTCCCTTGATGGGATACTAGGGCCATCTCATTCACTTAATTCTTACATCGTCCTTCGTGAACTTGTCACAAAGATTTACTATTCTTAGGCATCTAGTCACACGTTGGTCTGAAGTTTTTTGTTTTATATTTGTACACCATATATACCTCACCGTTTATCTTCTGTTTTTGACTTATGCACTCCTTTTTAGCTCAATTTTACACATGATACTCCATGACCATGAAGTCCTTGATTTTTTCCTTGTAGAAATACCTAATATATAGTCTTAAATAGAAAAAAAAATCTTGTTTAGTTAAAT
Source organism: Panax ginseng (assembly GCA_020205605.1). Lineage (NCBI taxonomy): Eukaryota > Viridiplantae > Streptophyta > Magnoliopsida > Apiales > Araliaceae > Panax > Panax ginseng. The sequence continues at coordinate 89,034,756 of CM035144.1, forward strand.
GGACGTGCTTAAAAGTTAATACTTAAGACTTAATAATTAACTCCTTGTATAAGCAACAGAATAGTCTTTCATCCTTATTAGCAAATTCCTCTATTTACTCTGCACATGTAGCTCTGGCAGCATGTTCATCTCACATCACTTGTGGTGGGGAGTCATTTATATTTTGTAAGTGATAGAATTTGTAGATTCTTAATTGAAGATAAGTTCTCTGATATATTCCTCAATAGCTACTTTTAATTTGCAGGTGTACTTTGACTTCATGAGGAGCTTCCGAATAGAGTTTGATGATTTGTTTGCTGAAGGTCATTTTTGGCTGTTGAAATCGGGCTCGGAGCTTCTGGGGAGCTAAAGTACCCTTCTTTTTCGGAGAGGATGGGATGGAGATATCCTGGTATTGGTGAGTTCCAGGTATCTGTTGAAGAAAGCTAATGATGTGTGTATCTTGCATGTGTCTCTCTGTTTGATATTTTTTGAACTCCCAAGATATTGGACATATCAACACTTTCTATGAAACATTTTATGAGATGTTTTCTCTAAATTTTATTGGGGAAATGTTATTTTCTTATCGCACATGCCATGTCATACTATTGAGCCTGTCATCATCTTTTTACACTGTCACACTAATACATGTTTAGTATTTACATCCATCTACTAATCTATCTACATATATATATAAATATATATTATTTCATTCTCTCTTCCTTATCCGGTGGAACTTGAATTTATTCTTCAGTTTTGTATGTTGATTTGTGATCTTGTTGACTTTATGACTAAATGATAACCTACTGTGGATTCACGTTTTGTGAGCCATCACAAGCTCTCTATCCTTCCAGTAAAGAGCTTTTACTTTTATTGTTATTATTATTTTTAATATTATTTTTTTTAATTTTTTACAGTGTTATGATAAATATTCACAACAGAATCTCCGCAAAGCTGCCAAACAGCGTGGGCAATCTTTCTGGGCCAGGGGACCTGACAATGCTGGCCATTATTGTTCTAGGCCACATGAGACTGTATTCTTTTGTGAACGAGGTGATTATGATAGTTACTATGGTCGTTTCTTCCTCCACTGGTATTCACAGTCCTTAATAGATCATGCTGATAATGTCTTGTCCCTTGCAACACTTGCATTTGAGGAGACACGGATAATTGTGAAGGTAATCATTTTGGGAATTATGTCATTCATACTGATTTTTAGGATGGCTGTATCTAGGGGTGCACAAAAGGACCAAAAGACCGGCTTGAAAAAAGCCTGAAACCTGGACCAGCCAAAGCCTGGACCGGCATGTTCGGGCCTACTATTATGACCGGTCATAGGACTGAGCTTAATAGCATGATTTTGGGCCTGATTTTCTGGCTTCTAGGCCGGGCTTTTCAGGCTTGTCGTTGGAAACACTCTAGTTTTTGTACTTTAGACCATTTTGCCCCTCCCAACAGCTATAAAACAGCTAGTTTTGAGGGAATTTTGGTCCTAGCATATTTCAACAACTCTATTTCTACTCCTATAAATACTTCACATTTCATTCCAAATTTTCTCACAATTTATTCTTACACTTTCTTACTACCAATATTCATTCTCTCTTTACTAAGCTTATACTAACTAAAGTTCACAAGTCTTATTTTATTTCTAATATCAATTATAGCATACTTACAATTTCATTTTCATTCCTAGCATACTTACAATTACAATTTCATTCTTAAAATTCCTATTTCTTTTAAATTATAACATCTTCAAGTTCTAATACCAACCTCACTTTAAATCCTTCATTGACCAGTGAAACGGTCCCAATTTTGACTCTTTCGTCTTCTAAATGGCGGAAAATTTTAGTGGATTGTGTTAGGAAGGCGAGGTGCAACCATTGTGTAAATTACCTGCAATCGGAGGTATACTTTAATCATTGTCCGCAAAGAATCATCCCAAAAGAAAGTGATCAAGCTCAAATCGACAACACCAATCACAATTGGATTTATAATACGCAAAGGGAACACCAAGCTCCATTAATGATACAAAAAGAACTTACTTCAAACTTCTTCGACGACATACGCCTCACAGATTATATCAACTGCGACTTGCAACCAAAATATAAACCAGTAAGTAGGACTACTACTAGCTGTGATTCTTTGATATTATATTTAGATGTTAAAAATGAATTAATTGCATATTTTTCTTATTTTGATGGTAGAGTTAGTTTAACTAGTGATGCTTGGAAAGCTAATTATATTTTAGTTGTTTCTTATTTTTGTGTTTCCGCACATTGGATTCACCGTCTTGGATAATGTCACCAAAGATTATAGGAATAATTTGAATTAATTGAATATCCACACGGGTCAAGCTATTTATACAACTATTATAAAAATTATTTGTGATTTTAAATTAAAGTACAAAATTATGAGTATTAGTTTTGATAATGCAACATATAATACCGCGACAATTACTATGTTAAAAATAGATTTAAATTCAATTTTAAATGATTCATTTTTCCATGTTAGGTGTTTTTTTGTCATGTTATGAATTTAATTGTACAAAGTGATTTGCTATTTATTAATGATGTAATAGAAAAAAAATTAGATATATGCTTACTTTTATTTATAGTTCAAGTAAAAGGACGAAATTTTAAATATGTTTGTGATGGACAAAAAGCAAAGTTTATAAAACTTGAATTTGATGTGGAACATAAGTGGAACTCTACATATGGAATGTTCAGGCATGCTTTCAAACGTAAAACCCTTTTTATGAACTTTTGTAATCAAATTATAAATCATGATATTGCTACCTCAATTCAAACTTTTAATAAAGCTTTTCAAGAATTTTATACATATTATGGTTTAACTTACGAAAAATATTGTACAAACTTCTTCATCTTCAAAAATGTCACATTGTATGGGAGCAGTTTATAAAAAAGCAAGAACATCTAGCTCAAAATAATTAGTTTTTTATCAAAGGCAGATCTTGTGGATCTTAGTAGATTTTGAATATCTTGTGGATCTTAATTAATTTTGAATATGTAAACTAGCAAAATTATTTTGAATATATAAACCAAGTTCATTTTAAGAGAACTAGATATTCTTGCTTTTTTCTTTGAAAGTGCTCCCATACAACGTGACATTTTAGAAGATGAAGAAGTTTGTACAATATTAGTTTCACAAGATTTTTCTCAAGTTAAATCATAATGCGTATAAATTTTTGAAAAGCTTTATTAAAAGTTTGAATCGAGGTAGTTATATCATAATTTGCAATTTGATTATAAAAATCCATAAGGAGTGTTTTACATTTGAAAGGATGCTTTAATATTCCATATGTAGAGTTACACCTATATTCAACATCAAATTTCGGTTTTAAAAACTTTTTTGGAAGTCCATGACAAAAATGTTTAAAATCTTGTCTTATTTTACTTGAACTATAAATATAAGTAATCATATATCTAATTTTTTCTAATATATCATTAATGGATTGCAAACAACTTTTTACAATTAAATTTATAAAATGACAAACACATCTACCATGAAAAAAATGAATAATTTAAAATTGTTTTTAAATCTCTTTTTAACATAGCAATTACCTTGGTATTATTTTTTGCATTATCAAACTAACACTCATAATTTTGTCCTTATGTTTAAACTCACAAATAGTTTTCATAATAGTTGTATAAATAGCTTGACCCGTATGTGGATTTTCAAATAATTCAAATCCTATAATTCTTTTTGTGCATTATCCAAGATGGTGAATCAGTCCATAAGAAACATCTAAATATAATTAGCTTTCCAAGTATCACGAGTTAAACAAACTCTGTCATCAAAATTAGAAAATTATGCCGTTAATACTTTTTAAGAATCTAAATACAATTTCAAAGAATCACGTTTAGTAGTAGTTCCACTTGTTTATATTTTGGATGCAAGTTGCGGTTGATATAATTTATGACGTGCTTGCCGTTGAAGAAGTTGAAAGGAAACTCTTTTTGTATCACTAATTGAACTTGATGTTCCCTTTGCGTAGCTTGATTATAAACCCAATTGTGACTTGCGTTGTCGATTTGAGCTTGATCACTTTTCTTTGGACCGGTTCTTTGCGGACAATGATTAAAGTGCCCAAATAATATGGAATTACCTCCGATTGCTAGTAATTGACACAGTGGTTGCACCTCGCCTTTCTCACACGATCCACTAAAATTTCAATGGATTCTTTTCCGGCGTTCAGAAATGTGTCAGAATTAGGACCGTTTTCACGGTTGAGAAGGATTAAAGTTGAGTTGGGATTAAAACGTGAAAAAGCCATAATTTAAAAGATTTTTTGATGAAGAATGAAAGAATTGGAAGTATGCTCCTAGATTAAAATTGGAATTGTAAGTTTGCTAGAATTGAAAACATAAAATAAATGAACTTTAGTTAGAATAGTTAAGAAAATGAAATTTGGAAGCAAAATGATCCAAAGACAAAAAATTCCAAAGGAATTGAAAAGCCTGAAAATCAGGCCCAAAATTAGGCTGAGCTCAGTCCCCAGGACTGGTACATAGGCCTGGCCGTCCATGCTTTAGTTCAGGCCTTGGACCTGGCGGTTTAGGCCAGTCTTTTCTCTCCATATAGCTGGTCTGTTTGAGGCCTCCTGGGCCCAAGCCTGTCCAGGCTGGGCCGGTCCTTGGCTCTTGGTCTGTTTGTGCACATCTACCTAACCGTAGCTGTTGCTTGTCTTCAGAACCAAATGTGTTGTTTCAGTATCTTGTAAGGATGATAAATCTACCATCATGCCTCTGAATAACAATACACCACTCCTAAAATGCAGATGCTTGGTATTAGTTTTCTGATATATCTCGTTTACAGTAAATTGCATTACATTTGTTTTCTCAAACGTAATTTATTTCCTATTTGAAGAATAATGGTTAATATGTGTGTATAAATTTGTTGGCACATTGAGTATTATGCAATCATCAGTTCAACTGATCAATAATCATCCAGAGCTGGATCATAGATTTAAACTGAAATCTAAGATTACATCTATTGGTGGTACGTATGAAACAAAGTCAAAACAAACCATTGAAAATCATACCAAGCTATGTTATTTTGCCCAAGTTTTGGTGATCTTCCAAATTTTTGGTATATATGCCAATCAAACTAATAAAGAGCCATGATCTCGGAGAGGAACTTCAACAAAATAGACATAGGCTAAGTTGGACAAGCAATCTGAATTTATAGAGCTAGCGAGCTATGTTAAGTTTGATTAGCCAAGTTGAATTTGAAAATGGAAAGCTTATTTTTCTTAAGTAGAAAGAATCAGCAGTAGATGAATTATTCAGTTGTGCAGATTCCGGCAGTCTATTGGTGGTACAAATCAACAAGCCATGCGGCAGAACTGACATCTGGATACTATAATCCTACAAACCAGGATGGTTACTCTCCAGTTTTTGGTGTTCTTAAGAAACATTCAGTAACAGTGAAGTTTGTCTGCTCAGGACCCGTAGTCTTGTCTCAGGAAATTAATGAAGCACTGGCTGATCCAGAAGGCTTGAGTTGGCAGGTAAGAATCCTTTTGGAAAACCGTTGAGCATATATTTTAGTCCTGAAGACTGTACAGGTATTTCTTTTATTAATTACTGCTATCAGTTCTGGACTTGTAGGGGTGGATAACCTTGATACTTGTTTACGTTTATCAGAAATATATTTGAGACCTTTAAAGACAATGACTAAGTTTTGATAATTTCTTTTTCATTCTTACAGGTTTTGAATGCAGCATGGGATCGAGGTTTAGCTATAATTGGTGAAAATTCATTTCAGTGTTATGATAGAGAAGGATTCATGAACATAATTGAGATTGTGAAGCCTCGAAATGACCCTGATCGCCGTCATTTTTCATCCTTCACATTTCAACAGCCATCGCCTTTGGTTCAAAGAACATTATGCTTCTCAGAATTGGACTACTTTATTAGATGCATGCATGGCATGATTCCTTAAAAATGTACTTACTTGATCCATTGGTTTATGTTTAATCTGTAACACAAAATTGAGCAATGTTGTATTTTTCTTCTTCTAAGCAATTGAGTGTTAAACAAGTAAATGATGACAATATGTTAAATAAAAGTGATTTTATTCAATGGAAAATATGTCATCAATCTGTGTGTATCCGAAGGCTGATATTATTTGTCATGTAGACATGGTTAAATGGTGTTTAACATGATCATCTCATATATAATGAACTGTGACCGACTTGGTGCCCATGCAAAAGTTTGAGAGTTCTTGCTATGTATGGGTCACCTATCCGTACTTAATTTCAAATTTTCAAAGGTTGAAATATCCTTTTCTAACTTTGAATACAAATTCGTATCATTTAAAGTGTTTGAGACTGAATTGGAGTTTACTTGGTGTTATACTTTATAGTGTAATTTTATTATTAATTTTTTGTTCGTGGGAAAATTTTGTAGTCGTATTCTCGAGTCTCCTAACTACACAAGCATAGAATTTGTCATTTTTATTATTATTTTTCTTCTTTTTACAATGTTATTTTTATCAAATTATCTTTTACTACAGAAACTGAAGGTAATTTGGAACTCTGATGCGGCACATAAAGTTTTTCTTGTGTGGATGTTGTGTCTTTAGTATCTATCCATCTATATCTATATTATAAAGGGAGAAGAAGGGTAGGTTGTTAAGTGTTAGAAGATATTCCATTATTGTAGTTTTCATAATTAATGTGTACACATTACTGTAATTTAGGAATTATTATATCTATAATTAGTATACTTGTGTATATATATCAACCTAGAGAAAAATCATTCAACAAAATATTCTGTTTAATTTTAACATGGTATCAGAGCTTGATCCTTTATCAAAAGTGTTTTCCTCTTCTTTTCTTCCTTTTTCCATCGTCGTTGATAGTTTCTATTATAAAACTAGTTGAACAATTGTATATAGAGGAATTGACATCATAATTGGAGTACCTGTAGTCGGGCGATCAAACCGGAGTTTTCAATTCGACCCACTGTCGCACACGCCGTTCCACTCGCTATGACGCTCCCAAATCAAGGTCCTTTTGAACCTCGGATTCGGTCCGCCACGATACTACTATCGTTAAACTATTTATATTTTTTATTTATAACTTAATGAATATAACTTTACTTGTTACAATTTAGAATATAAATTCTTTCCATTTTCAGGATCTATGTAATGACCCAAAACTTTTATAAGTTTCAAATCTTGGTCATTTACCATTTCACATCTTACATCATATTTAAAAATATCTTGAATAATTTAAACTTTTTAATTTCCTTTGAAAAATCTTTTATTGATTTCTTAACTTGAATCAATTACAAATTCCTGAATCAAATTATGCTATGATTCATTCTATTCAATTACTATATAAATTTTTACATCTCAATTCGAATTCCTTTACGTATCGCCTAGTACAACTTTTCAACTTAACATGTATTACACATCGTAAACTACTATCATGTATATCTACTAGAACCTAAACATGGTTCAAGAGCATCTATTTAAATAATAAATCAATCTCATTCGATACTATTGAACTTTATCAATCAAGTAGCACGTAACTTTACCGTGAGTCCTTAACTTGCAAAAGTAGTTATTTGCAAGGGTGAACTCGACAGCCCAACAATTCTAACAGTTTTCATGCAACACATAACATATAATAGCATATTCAGTTCATGCATTCATAATCAATTAATATTTACTACGCATGTTACTTCTCACATAACAGGCATAGAGATTTACTTCACAAGCATATCATCAAAGATCTGTTGTATAAATTATACAGGAACGTGTTATTACATACAATAAAATTAAAATCAATAATCATAATATTAAGTACTTACATGAATTGAGAGAAGCCATCTTGTATATATCACGCTTCCGCTGCGCTTAAAGGTGAAAGTCTTCAATTGCCTCTCTCAATCTTAGGATGGATGTATAGGTGTGTATAAAATTCTTGAGACGACAATTGGGACCAAACCCTAACTGTTTTATTTATACAATAGATAAGGGTCAAAATCGTCCATCAAGATTATGAAATCCTAGGGCCATTATGCCAAATACTATTAGTATATTATTTATGGGCCACATAATTAATTACAAAAATAGTAGAGGCCACATGAGGAAATAAAATATTCTAACATTCTCCCACTTGGCCGAAATACTATTTATATACAAAACATAACGCTTACAATCATTAATTTGGCCAAGTATTAATTTAATATCTACATCTTGTTCAAATAAAAATACCAATGCGAATTAATACAATCTTTGTGTCACTATTAATACAAGATCCCCATTAGTTACACAATTAGTACTTTTATTAAAACAAAGATTAACATTAAGCATAACAAGTATGAATAGAGTTTACATAAGTGGTAATAGATTAAACTCATTCATATGGTCCAAAACATTACCGTACCGTTTGCTCATAAGTTCTCAAGTGTGCACAATAAAGAGAATAGCAAACCATAAACATAAAGTGAAGTTCAAAACAACGAGCTCAAAATTATTGTCTTACATCAAAATAACTTACTAATTAAGACTACCAGTTAAACCCATGCCGGAAACATGCTCTAAAAGGAGCTTGGGTGGTAAGCCTTTCGTAAGTGGATCTGCTAACATATCATGCATATTAATATACTTAATAACAACGTTTTGATCTTCAACTCTTTCCCTGATAAATAAGTACTTAGTGTCGAGGTATAGTCCAGCACCACTTGAAATGGTGTTGTTGGACAAACTAACATTAGAATTATCATCATAAAATACTTTCAATGGCCTTAAAATGGAATCTACAACCTGAAGTCCTGAAATAAGATTCCTTAATAATATGGCGTGACAAGTAGCATGATAACAAGCCACATATTCTGCCATCATCGTGGAAGTGATAGTTAACTCCTGCTTATGAGTTCTCCACGAAATAGGGCCTCCTGAAAGCATAAAGATGTACCCTGATGTAGATTTATTTTCATCTTTACACTTAGCAAAATCAGAATCAGAATAACCAACAACTTCAAGGTTATCTGTTTTTCTAAATGTAAGCATAATATCTTTAGTACCCTGTAAGTAGCGTACATAAGACTCCCAACCACAGAAGTATAGGGAATAAGATTCATTTGATCACGTTCAAGTTGATTCTTAGGGCATTGATATGAGCCAAATTTATCACCCTTAACAACAGGGGCAACAGCAGGGGAGCAATTTTGCATGTTGTATTTGTTAAGAACTTTGTCAATATAAGCTCTTTGGGACAATCCTAATATCCCACGAGACCTATCTTGATGAATTTCAATACTTATAACATAAGAGGCTTCACCGAGATCTTTCATATCAAAATTTCCAGAAAGAAAATGTTTGGTCTCATACAACATGTTTAAGTTATTACTTGCAAGTAGTATATCATCAACATACAAAACAAGAATAACAAATTTACTCACACTGACCTTCAAGTATATGCATTGATCAACTATATATTTTTTTTTCTTCTTAAAATCAAAATTACTCATTACCTCATGAAACTTAAGATACCATTGTCAAGAAGCATGTTTTAACCCATATATGGACTTCTTAAGTCTACATACCATATGTTCCTTGCCTTTAACCAAAAACCTTCTAGTTGTGTCATATAGACATTCTCATGCAAGTTACCATTAAGGAATGTAGTTTTAACATCCATTTGATATAACTCTAAATCATAATGAGCTATTAAAGTCATGACTATTCTAAATGAATCTTTCCTAGATACTAGAGAGAAAGTTTCATTATAATCCACACCTTCCTTTTTGAGTGAAACCTTTAGCAACCAATCAAGCTTTATTTCTTTCAACGTTCCCTTTAGGATCTAATTTGGTCTTATAGACCCACTTGCAACCAACAGGTTTAAAACATTTTGGTAATTCTTCAAGATCCCAAAACGTTATTAAGCTCCATTGATTTCAACTCATCATTCATGGCTTTAAGCCATTGAGTTGATTGAGCACTCGTAATGGCCTCTTTATAGGAGATATGATCATTAATCTTACTTGAATCATAGTCAATCTCATTAAGATAGGTTATAAAATCATCAAAATTAATAGGCTTTCTAGGTCTTTCAGACCTACGTAAAAGCTGCACAATTTCAGGAAAATGATTTTCAATAATGTAAGGTTCAACATTAGGTGGTGGCTCAGCTATCTCAGGGGTATCATTCGCCTCAATAGGAGGTTGTTGTGCCCCACCCTCTTGAATTACAGGATTAGAAATATAAAACCTGTTTTCTTCAAGATCAATTTTTTTTAGGCTCACCACTCCCACTTAAATCACCATTCTCTAAAAATTCTGCATTCCTAGTCTCAACAATTCTAGTGGTATGCGAGGGACAGTAAAATCGTAAACCCTTAGATCTCTTAGGATATCCAATAAAATGACAACTAATGATTTTAGAATCAAGTTTCTTTATTTGTGGATTAAAAATATTAGCCTCGGCTGGACAGCCCCACACCCGTAAGTATTTTAAATTAGGTTTCCTACCTGTCCAAATTTCATAAGGAGTGTTAGGGATAGATTTGCTAGGAACCCGGTTTAAAATATGAACAACTGTCTTTAATGCCTCAGTCCACAAAATACAGGTAAGCTGGAATTGCATAACATACTATGTACCATATCCATAAGGGTACGATTTCGCCTCTCAGTTACACCATTCTGCTGTGGTGTACCAGGCATTGTATTCTGAGTGACGATTCCATTTTCTTGACAAAATAAGGCAAATGGGCCAGGACTATAACCTGTATCGGAGTGTTTACCATAATACTCTTTGCCTCTATCTGATCTCACTACTTTAATTTTTCGGTCAAGTTGATTTTCAACTTCAGCCTTGAAAACTTTAAACATATTTAGTGATTCAGATTTTTCATTAATCAGGTAGACATAAGTATAACGAGAATAGTCAATGAACGTAATGAAAGATTTTTGTCCACCAATTCTTGGAGAAAATGGTCCACATATATCAGTGTGAATCACCTTAAGAAGTACACTACTTCTAGTTTCTCCTTTCTTATTACCTTTCACAAATTTTCCTTTTATACATTCAATACAATGGTCAAGATCAGAAAAATCTAGTGAATGAATAATTTCATCCTTTATAAGACGTTGCATTCTGTCTTTTGAAATATGGTCTAAGCGTTGATGCCACAATTTTGAAGAAATCTCATTATCTAGTTTTCTCTTATTTCCACTTTTAGAGGTATTTTCTGTCACATTCATTGTTAACAAGGATTCAACAAAGACATTATCCAAATTTATCTTATAGAGGTTTCCTTCTAAAGAGCCAGAACCAATAATATGAGAGTAATGATAAATAATTATCTTATTATTCTCAAACTTAAACGAAAATCCATCAACGTCAAGTTTAGATACAGAAATTAAATTCCATGTCATACTGGGAACATAAAGTGTATCATATAAATAAAAGATGAAACCACTCTCCAAAGCTAAAGGAAGAGTTCCTATAGCTTCAACTTGTATAGACTCTCCATTGCATACTTTAATGGTTCGGAGTGTCATCTTTAAAAGGAATCCATGCAATGAATTAGTAATGTGAACCATAACACCAGTGTCAAGCCACCATGTATTAGAAGGAACATCAATTAGAAAGGATTCATAAGTTACATAATTAAAGGACGATATACCTTTCTTTTCAAGTCATTCTCTTAATTTAGGGAATTCTTTCTGAATAAGTCATTATTTCTTATAGAAGTGACATTTAGGACATGTCTCAGAGTTGTTACCTGAATAATTTGCCTTATTTGTTTTGGTAGAAATTGGTTTATCCTTATTCTTAAAACCTTTGCCATTTTTATAAGTCTTCTTCTTATAGGATCCAGTGGTAGTCAAATGAGAAACATTAGGTTTTTCAACCTTAAGCCTTTCTTCATCTTGGACGTACATAGAGATTGACGTGCTCATCTTCCACTTTTCTTTCTGCGTGTTATAATTGATCTTAAATGAATCAAACTGTGCAGAAAGAGAAGTCATAATGAAGTGAATAAGAAAACTCTCAAAATCGTCATGTCCATACACTTTAATTTAAAGACCATGTTGTTCATCATCATAATGTGCTCGCGCACCCCACTAAACCCATCATACCTGCTAGTAAGCATTTTCAAAATAAGGGTACTTGCATGAGTTTTAGAAGAACCCTTGAATTGTTACTCGACTGAAGTTAAGTACTCTTTAACATTCTCAAAGTCAGGAATGACTCCTCGAATGGCTGTCGTGATAGAGTTTTTTTTTTATAATCATAAGGGACATACAGTTGGATCGCTCCCACTTTCATAAATAACCTTTTGCTCAATTGAGCTACTAGTTGTAAGTGGAGCAGGATGATCCACTCGTAATGCATAGTCCAAAACCATAGTTCCGAGAATAATTTTCACTTACACTTTTCAAGCAGTAAAATTAGTTCCATTCAAGGCTTCAATTCCAGAGAGATACCCAGAAATACTAGTTGGAGTCAATGCTGAAATACAATCAAGCTCATAAGCATGCTTACAAAAACTAAAAGAAATCCACAATGTACAACAATAATTAATAATTAATCATAATAAAAACCAACTGTAGGAAATGACGAGATTAGTTACATAAAATCTATTTACAACACCCAAAAATAGATTTAATGAGATGTTGGTGCATAATTATTAATCTTTCGTTGGTCCAATTAATAATATACTAATAACATCCCCATAAAATAATACACAACACATTTATCCATGCATCACCATTGGGCAGAAACGAAATAAACATGTTACATATGCAATAAAATTCCATTTAATAAACTCTAATTCTAATTTTTCCGTTGGGTAAAATTAAAATCTTTATTTATTAAATGTAACATTATGTGACTTTTCTTAATCTTTAATTGTTTCAATTAATAATCCTCCGTTGGGCTGATTATTAATTCTAACAATAAAAGAGTCACGCATACACGTAAATTATTATGATCAAACTCAATTTTCTTTAAACATATTAATCAAGTTTGAAAATTAACATTATTTAAAATTTACATGTAACAACTTAGAAGCCCTAATAATACATCACACCATGTTCAAAATTTTAAATTAAAATATATAATTATGAACATGAATTAATTATAAAATAATCACGTTAATTTTAACATGAATACATGAAGGCATAAGAATATCATAATATTATCTATACATAAACAATAAATTTAACATATATTATTTTAATATTCATGTTCCTATTAACGCATAACATTATTAATAACAAAACTTAAACGAAAATCAGTGTGTAATATAAATTAACGCATTGTATAAATTTTAACATTTATATAATAATATAAATTAACGCATTGTATATATGGGTGCATGACATGATCAGTTACAAAACTTTAAAATAATCACCCAAGTCAAGATATACAGGATTTTCCCTTCTTTCTCCTAAAATTATTTTATACACACTGATTTTCTTTCTACACGCTGGCGACTCTTTGCCATTTGAACTCGCCCACCCATAAATTCTTCCCAATTCATTACTTGTTGTTCTGCCTTTCCCTTTTATTTTATTTTATTTTATTTTATTTATTTTTTATACGAAAATTTCTTCAGACTAAATAAGTCACTTTTCGGAAAAGTATTTCTGATGTAACCATAACATAAAAAATAAAAATAAATTATGCCTGAGCATAATTAAAATTCCTTAACGTCATTCTGAACAAGTAAAAAGGTTTGGCTTGACAATTCCTTAAAGATATTATGCAAAATTAAAATTCTAGCATAATTATAAAATTAATTTATTTTATACAATAACGTAACCACGGCTCTGATACCAGATGTTGTATAAATTATACAGGAACGTGTTATTGCATAAAATAAAATTAAAATCAATAATCATAATATTAAGTACTTACATGAATTGAGAGAAGCCATCTTGTATGTATCATGCTTCCGCTGCGCTTAAGGGTGAAGGTCTTCAATTGCCTCTCTCAATCTTAGGATGGATGTATAGGTGTGTATAAAATTCTTGAGACGACAATTGGGACCAAACCCTAACTGTTTTATTTATACAATAGCTAAGGGTCAAAATCGTCCATCAAGATTATGAAACCCTAGGGCCCATTATGCCAAATACTATTAGTATATTATTTATGGGCCACATAATTAATTACCAAACCCATAAATAAAGTGATTAAATTAATACAATATGTAAGCCCAATAATTACATATATAGTAGAGGCTACATGAGGAAATAAAATATTCGAACAAGATCAACTTTCAAATTTCATACATATGTCATATGCATTTCATATATATACATCAACATTTGCATAGAATAATATAGCTCAACTAACAGTTATCGAATTCATATATCAAATAGGAATTGAAAGACTTGCCTGGTTCGTAGTTTATTAACTACGACTTAACTGCTTAAAGCTTATCTGCACTGCGTGTGTTCCTACATAGTTATATAATCATGGATTCATACCCATCAGTCATACATTTCATACGCTCTTAATATAAGAACAAATATTGTTTTCTAACTTGGTTTCATTTTTACTTGAACTTAGAATAACCATGAGACTAACTCATTCTACTATTATATTTATCTAAACAATCTTGTTTTCATGTCTTGTAGTCCTTAAGGACAACATATAACCATAACTTAAGACCATGCAGTTAACAAACTGCTCTTGGTCACTTTGCAGAACGGCGCGGCCGTGCTGCATTTAAGCTTGGGAGTGGCGCGACCGCGCTAGTCCCAGCCAGAACCAGACTTAGGCTTTTTATTGCTCAGTTTAATCCTAACCTACTATGCATTCTGATACATACTATAAACATACATCAAGTAGGTTCTGATATTTCTTGAAGTTCACATTTCAAATCATTTAGTTTTGAATTACATAACTCTATGTTGAATTATTTACATCAACAAGGCTTAACAGCTTCTTTTAACAATGGTTTAATGTTTATAAGCTTTTAAACCTTATATAGGTACTAACAAGCCTTTAATACGCATGTTCACATGTATCTATCCCATTTACATAGACATAACATATTTTATACTTTTAAAACATGCTTAAATAACTTATGTCATGCTTGACTAGTTGAGTGGACGTATCTTTCATGTTCGAAGGCATAAACAACTCTATCATGCTTGCTTATAAGGTCCTAATGCAAGTAATACAATGCTCATCAAAGTTAGTTTCCAAAACTTTTAAATTTCTCTTTAAAACACGTACTAAACCGAGCTTGAAAACCTTTTATGTGCAATATATCTTGAAATTACATTCCTTATCCATCCGCGCACATAACTAGGCCACATTCACATGTTCCCAAAGTCGGAACTTAAAAGACACAAAGTTCGTTAAGTTTCATTTTCAAAACATCAAGTTTTTCTTTCAAAACTTTAAACCAAGCTACATTTCATGTTCGTTGATATGCGTACATAGGGTCCAAGGTCAGAACTCAAAGGACACCAAATTCATCAACTTTTGTTTCTCAAAAACTTTTAAGTTTTCTTTCAGAAAATCATGTTAAGGCATTCTATAATGAGTAAAGTAATCTTAGTTATATGACATGTCTATTATCATGTATATTTATGTTTAATCACTTAGAACAACATATTTCATCATCGGGAGCACTATATTTGCGTATGTGCTCGTTCGACGCCCTTCGATCGCCTCATACTACGTAACAGTCACAAAGATGAATGTTTTGACCCCTTCTAAAGACCTCAAATTGAAAAACTTAAAGAATAAAAGTTGTAGGTTTATTCGTCCTCGTTTCGGATCATCTTGAATCGCCTCAATCGGAGTCCGTATGAAAAAGTTATGACCGTTTTACCAAAACAAGTCAAAGTAGTCACAGTTAGCACACATTGGGCGCGACCGCACCCCTTGCTCTCACCATTCTAGCGCCGCGCATTTTTTGACCCGACCCACGCCGCTGCTGCGTGGCTTCCTACAATATATAATTTTGACATAACTTTTTCATTTTAAGTCCGAATTAGTTGATTTTCGATTCGTTGAACTCGTTAAACTCTTAGCTACTCATCTACAGACTAATTATAACACTTCAAAAATATTAACTAACCCAAATATTAATCCAAAACTCATGTTCATACTAAATTTTCATGTTTTGACAAATTTAGTGAATTCATTCACTACGAATTCGTTTCTAAACCAAATTGGTTCGTTTAACTCTCGTTGTTTTCTCTTATAACTATATTATCAGTAGCTAATAACAATTCATGGATTATAACAATCCTTAGCCATAAAATTTGTGACTCAAAAGCTACTTTTTCTTGTTATTACTAAGAAATTTGAAATCTTGAAATGAAGAACATATATGTATTATAATCACATAATCATCATGCTTTCACTATTCTATCAATGATTTCAGCTTATAGAAACATAGAGGAGAAGAAGTTAGTACCTTTGAAGAGTTCTTCTACTTTACATGCTTATTTCTTCTTCTTATTATATTTGCCAAATTGCAAATGCTCTCTTGACATTCTCTTATCTCTTAACCTCACTGACTCTCTATATATTATCTGAACTTAGCAATTTAGCAGCCATGGTTTGAGAAGGGAAGTCTCTCTTTATAGAGAATTCAATACTCGTACCAAAACTTTGCCTCAAAGATTAAACTAATGGAAGAAGGAAGAAGATGTTGGACAAGAAGGAGTTGGTGGAAAATCAAATCAACCCACTCCCCTCTTCATCATTTGGAAGCTATGGATTTTGGAGAAGAAGAAGCAAGCTAGCTAGCTAGGCTTTTTGTATTTCACGTGTTGAAGAAATGACTCTCAATTTGGGACATTATACCCTTAAAACTCAGCATTCCATATTATCATTAGCATACTTAGGTTTATTTGATATTTTTCCCCAAATGTGCATACATATACACCCACTCACATAGAATTATATAATCCATGTACATTTGATTATTCCAAATAATATTTACATTAGACTAGAATATAACTTAGTTGGGTACCAATATTGCTTTCCATAAAATTTATCATCTCAAATATACCCAATTATCATAATGATAATTACTATCAATTATTTATGAACTCACTATTTATTTTCTTTTAATACTTCTCATTAAATCCCCCTTTGATTTAACTTCCCTAGTAATGGCACACAAGACATAATTATGTGAACTTAGTAACTAATAGTCCACAAGCTTATAATGTAATCTCACAAAATAATATTATTCTTAACATTACATCTCTAACCAATATTCACTTATATATATTGGTTTTCTTCTATTATTCATCACCCATTTTCCATTATCATCTTTCAAGTATTAAATCCTTTCATATATTATCATATTATGTAATATATGAAAATAGCAAATTTAATTAACATAATGATTTCATTTTCTTCATGTAACGGACATACATTAATTCACCATTTTACTTAAGTGAATTACTCCTTTCATTCAATGTACTACCACATAAGGCTTTAGCATTATATTATAATATTAAATAATATAACTTAATTAACCAATATTAATTTTCATAAATAAATTCTCATTCAATTTATGATTCGTTAGCTCAATCCATTCATGGACAGTTGTAACACCAATTATGATCCTTATTATAATGTATTAGTTACTAATACACTAATCCTAAAGTTCAGATTACACGAACTCATCATGAACTGTCTACAGGTCGGCGCGGCCAATCTGGTCTTAGGCTTGAGAGTGGCGCGGCCGCGCCACCTCAAGTTAGGACGCATACTAGTTATGCTTTAATAGAAACAGAACTTAACTAGCAAATCCTTTAACATGCTCCCCACATGCTATCTTATTACACTAACCAAAATCGATTTCCTTTTTGACTTTACAATATCAATTTCTACATTCTTCAATAACTTAGAAATTAAACTTCAAGTTAAACTCTTCTTTCTTTAATAGTTTAATTAACTATAAAATCTCATATATAATTTCTTCCCACATAATCCAACATATAACACATATATACATTCATATTTGAACCCGACATATCTTATAATAAGAATTCTATTTACTAAATTCTTATTTTAATAATTTTTAAAAATTCGGGTTATCACACTTGCCGCCGATGTCACACGCCATCATTGACTTGCGCGTGAACCTTTTTTCGGCGATCTTTCCTGACGCGGCTTCTTCCAGGGTGGTTGATTCTCTCTCTTCTTTCTATCTACAGTTGACTTAAGGTGTTTGGTTGTTGTTTTTTTTCACAAACCTTTGTTAACAATGTTTGTTTTTCGCAAATGGAGTCACTGCTAAAGAACTGAGTTGGTTAACAGTTTTGTTTATGCTTTTCCTGCCTATTCTGTGTTTTGAAGAGTTGTACAATCCTTTAATATCATTTGGAAAGTTTATTCTCCTTGGTATAGATTGTATCTGTGAGATCTCAAATTTTATGAAATAAAAGTATTCAATTTTTCTATTTAGTAAATAGTTAAATTGATAAAAGTTTAAAGTTAAGGGTGATATATATAAAATTTTCAAAATACGCAAGTGGTTATAAAATACTCATTTCTGTCGGGGAATATTCGTTTGTTCGTGGAATATTCTTGTTGGCGGGGAATATTCGTACGACGGCGCACCCATTTGTGGGCCCCATAACGGAATAACTATCGGATGAAGAAAACGACAAGTTTGAGTTTTTATAAGTAACGTCGTAATTGTTACTGTTAACACTATTGGAATACCTGGTGGTTAAAATACGATGTCTGGCGCTGTGGTTGCACAAGATGCTGGCGTGGTTGCATAAAGATAGCACTTGCGGTATTGCATGATTTTGAATTATTAATTCTTACGTAAGAAGGCACTACTCATGATTGTTACAGTAATTACTGTTCAATATTTTATTTTATTGATTCAATAATTGCTGCATTAATATTTTATAATATTGTTGTTTCAATAATTGTCACTGCACAGTATTTTCCATTATCATATCAATAATTCATATTATTTGAATAATATTGTTAGATAGCATTATTGGAAATGTCTAGAAAGTTCTGTCGAGGAGAGGTTAGATAATCTAATTGCGCGCCAGTAAGGAGAAATCCTTATCGGAAAGCCCCCTCTTTCCTGGGAACTGCCTGGTTGTCATTATTGTGATTTTGTAATATTATTTATGAATAATTAATTATTGATTTATATGATAAGGAAATATTTATTTTATGTGGATATAAATGAAGGAAATATTTATGTGGATATAAATGAAGGAATTAATATTGAGGTGTTTTATCAGTATTTTATCGAAATGGAGGTATTAAAAATCAAATCAGTGTACTTAAAGCTCTATTGCGTGAGTTATAATTTTAATCCGACTGTTGGATCATTGTGATTTTTGGATATATTATACATATATAAGTTAAGTATATGTCCACAAATTTTGAACCGTTAAAAATTAACGTATGATTTGTTATGAATTTTAAGAGGTGACTGATTCGGAACTTATTTTTATAAATGATTTTTGGTAGAGATTTCTAGAAGGTGGGACCCACTTTTGGTTATTGGGGAAGATGGCTGATCTTTGGTGGGCCCCACTTGTGGTGGCTGAAATGTTTTCAAAGAAGTGTGAGTAGAATTATTTTTATTAATATTTTATTAAATTAGTCTCCTTTGGCGTTCTAGCATTTTCCTATAAATAGGTGCTTAGGTTAGAATTGAAAATCACACAAGAAACATAAGCTTTCTCTCTCTATAGTATCGAGCGTATTTTTGTGAGTATTTAGATACTTTGAGAGTTGCTATTCAGTGCAAGTTTCCTTTAGCATTACACCCGATATTCCAGTCACAAATACTGCTCTTTTGAGGTAAGAGATTGTAAGGGTTATTATATTTTTCAGTTTCGTAATTTTTTTGACCTTCAAAAATTCTGGAAAATTTTGAAATGATAGTTTGACGAGTTTTTTAGATTGTGTCCAAAAATGACGATTTTTGGATGTATAGATTAGGAGTCTTCATTGAAACTATATTCTAGAATGATATCTGAAATACAGGAGATGCGAAATGGGAAAATCATGATAGAGAGGAAATAATCTGGAAGGTACAATCCGAAAAGAAAGCAAGGTATTCTCATCTCTTTGAACTACCAGGTACATAAATTTCGAGGGCAAAATTTCAAAAGGAGGGGAGATTGTGAGACCCCGAATTTTACGAAATGAAAGTATTCAATTTTTATAATTATTATTCTATATAGTAAATGGTTAAATTGATAATGGTTAAAGTTAAGGGTGATATGTGAAAATTTTTCAACGTAAGTAAGTTGTCATAAAATACTCGATGGTAAAAGTACAGTAATATGCGTGGTTGCATAGTAGCACACGATATTGATTATTGATGCTTACGTAAGAAATCACTCAGTTATACTCAATTATTGCTACAATAATTGCTGCATCATATCTCTCATATTATTGATTCAATTATTGTCACAGTATCATCTGTATAATATGTTATATTATTAAATCAATAATTGAGACGACAAAGTTATTCATATTATTATTTGCAATATTGACAATGTCTAGAAGTTCTGTCAAGGAGAGGTTTGGTCACCTAATTGCGCGCCAATAAGGAGAAATCTTTATCGGAAAGCCCCCTCTTTCTTGGGAACGACCTAGTTGTTAAATATTGTGAGTTATAATATTAATGATGAATAAGTTTGTGTTGATTAAAGATGAAATTGATAGTTGCATTGTGTTGAGATTATTAGTGTTAGTGGAAACCGACATTTATTTCGATAATAATTGATGTCAGGAAGTTTATTGACCAATCGGGTAATTAATCGGATAAATGAACAATTAATTGCTATTAATTCATATGATTATAACTATTTGTTCACATGTGTGTACTATTGAATCACATTCATTTACTATTAGGGGAGTTGGTGCAAGTTTGATAATACTTGCATGACTAAGTTAAAAATGGAGGTATAGATGGAGGTACTATACTATAATTAATTTTTTCACATGTTTAGAACTATTGTGTCACATGATTTACTATTGATTCACATGATTTACTATTAGGGGAGGTGGTGCAAGTTTGATAATACTTGCAGGACTAAATTAAAAATAAAGAAAAAGAGAAAGGTATTATACTATATATTTCGAGCCCCAAAATGTGCAATTATGGAAACTATATTTTCCTATAAACCTTCATTTCTCACAAATTCACTAAGTCTCATAAGAGCAATTATTATAGAGAAATTATAGAGAGAAATTATAGAGAGAAATTATAGAGAGAAATTATAGAGAGAAAGAAGAAGAGAAGTCTGCTACCTAACTATTCCAGTATCCAATTTTTTCTAAGGTAAGGGGTATTATTCTTTCGTATTTATGAAGAGAGTAATTTTCTTTCAATACTCGTAAGGGTTGTTATTCTATTTTTTTTATTATTATGTTGGAATAACATGTCTATGCGAAGTACCTAATACATGGTGAAATTATTCTGTTATTCAATTCTTTATTATTCTGTTGGAATAACCTGTTTGTGCGGACTATCGCATGCCTGGTTAATTTTGTTGTTATTCCATTCTTTATTATTCTGTTGGAATATCACATGCATGCGGATTACGCATGACACTGGTTCCATTTTTTATTATACATTTGGAATATCACATGCATGCGGATTACGCATGACCTGGTTCCATTCTTTATTATTTTGTTAGAATAACCTGTCTGTGCGGTCTATCTCATGCCTGGTGAAAGAACCTGCATATTCATTCCTTATTAAATTGTGGAAATGATCTGTCTACGTGAATTACCGCATGACGAGTGAAAATCCATTTGCAGTTTTGTATATTCTATTATACTCATCTGGGATATCATTTCTTTTGTACTCGTCATGAAATATCGTTTTCTTTGGTATTTTTCTGTTACGAGTTACTATCCACGGGTTACTATTCACCTAGTTACTATTCACTCTAGTATTATTCACTCGAGTATTCGGGGTACTATTTATGAGTTACTATTCACGAATTACTATTCACCCGGATATTATTCACTCGGGTATTCGGTACATTTTTCATGTTGGGGTACTATTCACGGGGTACTATTCCTGAAGTACTATTCACGGGGTACTATTTACCCGAAAAATATATTTTTTTTCTGTCCAAATTATTTTTGGTACATGAATATTATTCTTGAATTTTACTCCACAAAGCAGTTTCATGTTGACAATTTGGACGTTATTGATTTTTGGAAAAATTAAATTATAAATTTTTAAAATTTATCCTTGAACTTGTTTTATTGAATTATTATGTCATTGCCATCATTCTCATGCTCATATTGTGATGAAAGTCATCTTTGGCTTACGTGCATAGATGGACTTGGTATGATTATGACCAGGGATTATTCGGTATAATCATGACCGTAATGTAATGAATGATGTGGTAAAAGTCCTCATTGGCCCGTAGTGCATTGATGGACAGTTATGGGTATGATTATGACCAGGGATTATTCGGTATAGTCATGACCATTAATTATTACATGAATAACCTTGGCCCGTAGTGCAGGGATGATTCGATGATGTGGTTTATTTATTAAGCTGAGTCTCAGCGATAAAGTTGATGAAAAACTTTTTAAATCATAGAAGATAATAGATTTTATGCTCTACTTGACTCTTCTAATGGATTGCTTATTCGCTGCAGTTATTGATCTAAAACTTGTTGTCTATTGTATTCTATCAGTTGTTATACTGTTGAAGGCTAAGGATAATTTATTCCGCATTATCTTAGTCATAATATTTCTTACTGGGCTAGTTGAGCTCACCCTTTTCTTTCATTGTTCTCTTCATGAAATGAGAATATAGCTGGGATGAGTCGGGAAATGGAGTGATGGTCCAGGATAAGTGGCTTTAGTAGTCCTCACTATTCTGTGAAATAGTGTGATAATAATTGCAATGAGGACTCCATTGAGAGTGGATATTGTCTAGAAGACAATATTCTTGTTTAAACTCTCAGCTATGTTTTGTCGTATTGTACACGGCAGTTGTATAATTAAGTTTGTAGTTGAGTTCTGTACCAAGTATCTGGCGACCCAAGATGGGTGATGTATACCTGTTTTGGGGGCGTCACAGTGGGACCCACTTTTAGTTGTTGAGGAAGATGGATAATCTTTGGTGGGCCCCACTTGTGGTGGTTGAAATGTTTTCAAAGAAGTGTGCGTAGAATTGTTTTTTTTAATATTTTATTAATTTAGTCTCCTTTGGCGTTCTAGTATTTTCCTATAAATAGGTGCTTAGGTTAGAATTGAAAATCACACCAGAAAAATAAGCTTTCTCTCTCTATATTATCGAGCGTATTTTTGTGAGTATTTAGATACTTTGAGAGTTGCTATTCAGTGCAAGTTTCCTTCAAACATTACACATCGATATTCCAATGTAAATCCGCTTTCTTTTGAGGTAGGGGATTGTAAGGGTTATTATGTTTTTCAGTTTCGTAATTTTTTCGAGCTTCAAAAATTCAGGAAAATTTTGAAATGATAATTTGATGAGTTTTCTAGATTGTGTCCAAAAATGGTGATTTTTAGATGTATAGATTAGGAGTTATGAATTTTATGGGAAAAGACTATTTTAAAAGTAAACCCTTATAACTCCGTGTGGTTAACTCCAAAATTGATGAAATTTTTATTGGGAGTACATGTATATAACAGAAGTATACTCTGTAAATTTCAAAATTTTTGGACAAAAGCACAGTTTATGATAAATGTCTAAATATTCGGCAGTTTTGGCCATATGAAAAATAGTAAATGAATTTTAAAAATTCTGAGAAAAATATATGTTCAATATGGGACTATATTCTGCTAAATCCCAGAAAAAAAAATTTGTTTGTACTGATTTGGTATTTTTCATGAAAATGTATAGTTATGAGTAAATGAATTAAATATGTTATGTGAAGTAAGAAAATTGAAAAATAGGATTTTATGGCTTGAGAATCCTATATAAGGTATATGCAGATTTTTGACGAGGGTTTTGATTACTGGTGATGTAATCTTATGAGTTTGGTATTTTAGGATGATTAAATGCATTAATTAGTAAAGTGTAAACAATTAAAATAAATTGTTTATAAGTTTAAGAAATGATTAAAATATTATTGTAATATTAATAATATTAGATTATGAGATTATTAAATGATTGATAACATTTGGATTAAGTTGTTATTAACACATTGATTAATGTTTAATAATATTAGTAAATGAATTTAATATTATTATATAATGAATAATATTAAATGGAGGTTATAATATAATGATTAATGTTATTATCTTCGTTAAATATTTGTTGAAATATTATTCAAATCATTTTTGATATAATATTATTCTTGAATTTTACTCCACAATTGGTGATCATGTTGACAATTTGGACATTATTGAATTTTGGATAAATTATATTGTTAAAGTCTTTAATATTTA
This sequence comes from Panax ginseng, assembly GCA_020205605.1. NCBI lineage: Eukaryota > Viridiplantae > Streptophyta > Magnoliopsida > Apiales > Araliaceae > Panax > Panax ginseng. Next base: position 89,059,141 of record CM035144.1, read on the forward strand.
TCCTTTATCTCATTTGATTGATTCTTTATATCATTTTCATCATTCTCATGCTTATATTATGTTGAAAGTCATCTATGGCCAGTAGTGCATAGATGGAATTGGTATGATTATGACCAGGGATTATTCGGTATAATCATGATCGTAATGTTACAAATGATGTGATAAAAGTCATCTTTGGCCCGTAGTGCATAGATGGACTTGGTATGATTATGACCAAGGATTATTCGGTATAATCATGACTGTAATTGAAAACACGAATATCCTTGGCCCGTAATGCATGGATAATTCGTGGTCGTGATACTATTAAGCTGAGTCTCAAACATTATTGGTTTTACAGTTGTATATCTTTGGCCTGTAGTGCAAAGATGGACAGTTGGTTATTGGTTTTTCAGTTATATATCTTTAGCCTGTAGTGCAAAGTTGGACTGTTGGTTATTAGTTTTTCAGTTGTATATCTTTGGCTTGTAGTGCAAAGTTGGACTGTTGATTTATTTGATTATAAATATGAATTGTGATTTAATTATAATCTGTGGTGTTTTCAGGTGAAGACAGGTGATGAGAGTTCTCTTTATCTTGAGTATAGCAAAGAACTGTTGATGAGTATTACCTGAATGAAGTATTAACGATGGACTTTTAATCTAGAGGAGATAGTAGACATTATGTTCTACTTGACTCTTCTAATGGATTGCTTATTCCGCTGTAGTTGTTGATCTAAAACTTGTTATCTATTATATTCTATCAGTTGTTATACTGTTGAAGACTAACGATAATTTGTTCTGCATTATCTTAGTTATAATATTTCTTACTGGGATAGTTGAGCTCACCCTTTTACTTCACCACCCCTTTCAGGTAATAAAAGGGTAGCTGGGACTAGTAGAGGGAACATGGGTATAAAGTGGTGATACGAATTTAGTCACAAGCCTAATCAAATTATGAAACGGTGTGGCATAATAATCGTACTGAGAACTTAAAATGTGTGTGACATGTTTTATACATCATTTGATATTTAATTTTGGTGAACAACAATAGGGTGAGGTGAATCAGAATTTGGAAGCGTCAAAGGTGCACTCCATTAGAATGAGGAGAACAAATATCTTCTCGTGTCCCTTCAGGGACTTGATATATTTGATGCTGTACTTTATATGGCATTGTAATAATTTAAATATGAATATTATCGTATTATATACGTAACAATATTTGTATTGAAACTCACAGTATATATGAGAATTTTTAAGTTTGAATACTGTCTAGAAGACAATATTTGTATTAAAACTCACAGCTCATGTTATATATTTAAGTTTGTATTTAAATTTTGTACCATGTATCTGGCGACCCAAGATGGGTGGCGTATACCTATTTTGGGGGCGTCACAATATCTCCTTGTTAATACTATTTTATTGCGGAAAGTGGTGCTAGTAGTAAGGTTCAGAACAGTGGAATGGAACAAGGCTTATTTAGGAGTCATACTCTTAGTTCAGCATCGACTCTCAGCCCTTTTAAACTAGATGGAACAAACTATTTAGCATAGTCTCAAGCATGTCGCATGTCCATTAAGGCCAATCGTATGCAACACTTCATCAATTGAACAACCACTATGCCTGAGAAACCGAGTTTGGCCCAAGAAGAATGGAAATATGATAATTCCATGGTGAAAACGTAGATTTTTAATTCCATGGAACCTAGTATGCGGAGTAGTTACATGTTCTTAAACACGACCTATGAGCTTCGGGAGGCTATCTCTCAAACTTTCTCTGTTTCTGGTGATATGTCTTAAGGCATATGACATTCGTAAAAGAATCTGTGAACTAAGTCAAGGAGAGAGGATTGTTCTTAATGTATCTTACCCTTCCTAACGTATCTTACCCTTCTTCTCAATCTAATTGTTCAATAGATTTGTTATCATTGGTTACGGTTTATCACATTACATTGTTCTTACATTCAATTAATATTTCTTCGACCTTTAGTTGCATTACTTAAGGTCTTTAACAACTTTTAAGGATGTTACTTCAAGTTTATTAAGGATTTAAATCACCTTCAATCAACTCTCTTTCATTTTACATTCAAAAACTTTTCTTACTGGCTACCTCATAGTGTTGGTGTCATGGCCACTTGACTTCACATAAAGACTCGTCTTCATGGTAGCGGGTTTCAAAGAGACACCAACCCTAGACTTGGCGCTGCGGCTCCACTCTTCATACTAGGGGTCGCGCTGCGACGCCACTTCCAAAGATCTCGACTTAGGCCTCGCACTGCAGTACCGGCCAGTAACTCTCTCGGGTCACGTGTTGCATGCCAGTCCCCGAGCCTCCTAAAAATTTTTGTAGACTTTTTATTTGATGAACTTCCCGAGCACATAACTTGTTCATTTTAAGTCCGAATTGGCTCGTTCAAAAGCTATTAGCTCACAAATCACACGCTCTAAGTGTTCATGTAAAAATTTTACATTTTTATATCCGTTAACATGGAATTCACCTTTTAGTTCAATTTAAGGAAAACGATAAACGTTCGTGAACACTCATATAGCTCGTTTCTTTGTTTGTAGTCGGATTTTGACGATTCTTGAGTCCACGACTCTCAAATACGTTATGCTATGTTATGCCATCAAAAACCAAGGTTTCCGAGTTATACGGTAACTTTCGACTACTAATCCGAGATTTCTATGTTTTTAACGTTTATAGCCTAATCTCAGAAATTTTGTCATAACTTCATTACTCGTGTTCTATACGCTAAATCAAATGGAACAACTCCATTGATTCATCATCTACCTCTTAACCAATCAAGATGCACATAGCCTATGATGGTTTCAATTTGTCCATCAACAACCAAATAATGTTTTTTGGAAAATTTCTTGGAAAACTTTCATTTTCATCTTGGAAATTCAAACACTTTAAATCTACCACATAGCCAGGATCCTAACCATATCCGCACATTTCAGGTCATAGAACAACCTTAAAATAGCTTACTCACATAAATAAACAATTAAATTCATTTAATCCACATAATCAAATAAAAATTTAATTCTCATAAAAATTCAATTTTCTCGAGCGTTACAATCTCCCCCCCCCTTATAAGGATTCTGTCCCCAGAATCTCTCTACAGTACATAAACAAATGAGGAAAATTTTTCCTTCACTTTAATCTCGAGTTCCCACGTTGCTTCTTCGGCATTATGGTTCCTCCAAATCACCTTCACCGAAGGTATTATCTTATTTCTCAAGACTTGTTCCTTCCTATCAATAATCTAAATTGGAAGTTAATCACTTACCAACACATTATGCTATCTCTCTTTTCATATTTGGCCAACCAAAGTTCCGTCGAAGGTCTTAATACATCTCAGTACTACTTGGATGTATCGAGCACCTCGAACTACGACCTCACTCACTATTTTTCTTTTAACTTTAGAATTATTTGGAACTCAAATTCCTCCTTCAAAACAAGATGATACTTGATCTTCTCTTCATCCCTCATTCTCTTCTTCATTTGCTCGCATTCCCCGTTATCTAATTGTACTTCCTTAACTCGTTCCATTTTCATGGAATGGGTCTACATTGTGAATAACATTTCTATTGCTTCATTCCGTAATTTAACTTCTAACTTCATTCTTTCCATCTCCGTTATTAACTCATTCTAGGTCGTTAACATTGATAGCTTTTCCCTACCCTTCCTACTTAACGCGTCTACTACTACATTTATCTTCCCCGGATGATATAAGATATCACCGTTGTAATTCTTTATCAATTCTAACCACCTTCTCTACTTCATATTCAACTCTTTCTGTGTGAAGATATATTTCAGACTCTTATAGTCCGTGTATATCTCACACTTCTCCCCGTATAAAATAATATCTCCATATTTTTAATTCAAAAACTACAACTGCCAATTCTAGATCATGAGTAGGATAGACTTTCTCACAATCCTTTAACTGGCGTGACACATACGTAATGACCTTGCCATGCTACATGAGCACACTACCCCGTCCTCTATGCGAAGCATCGCTATAAATTATAAAGTTCCTCGTATCATCTGGTAAAGATAATACAGGTGCCTCACTTAACCTTCCTTTTTAGTTCCTGAAAACTTTTTTCTCACTTCTCATTCCCAACATACTTATTAATAACATATCCTAAAATCTATATATCTTTTAAAGATAAAATTCACACTTAGTGAATTCCATATCTAACTTCTCCCTTCGTAGTGTTTCCCACACTATCTTCAAATGTTCAGCATGATCTTCTGGCGTCTTAAATAGACTAGAATATCACCAATGATCATTACGACAAACTTGCCTATATATTATTTGAACACTTTGTGATGCTAATGGAACTTTTAACCATAGCACCTCACAAGAGTACCTATCAATTTGCCACCAACTTGCTCGACGCCCCTTACAGAAAGTCTAGCTTAAATGCATCAGTCAACCCAAATGACATAACCAGAAACTCGTAATGACCATAACGAGTTCTGAACGTCGTCTTAGGTACCTCCTTCTTCCTTACTTTCAACTGAGAATACCTCGTACACAACTCTATCTTAAAAAAATACTTTGCCCCTTTCAATTGATCAAATAGATCATCGATCCTGGGCAATGGATATTTATTCTCAACCGCTAACTTACTCCACTCACGATAGTTGATACACAAACGTAACGATCCATCCTTCTTATTTACTAATAATATCAGTGCTCCTACTCTCTGGGTGTCCACCACCTGGCACAGGTATTCTATACACCTCTTCCTCAACATCCTCATAGCTTGCGTCATGGTTAGACAACAAGAGCGTCCCGGTGATTTATTACCGTAGAATACTACCTTGGGTTTTCTTAGAAATTCGAAGGTTCACACTTTTCCTATGACAATCTATTAAAATTCTATGGTTAATCAACCCATTCATACCAAAAATTAGTTCAAATTCTTTCAACCTTATCGGTACTTATCTACCGATACTTTATTACCTCTATTATCTATGAAACAATTCTCATGAATATATTTAACGAGAGTTATTTCCCCATTCTCTACTTTAACGTTTAAAGGTAGTTTTACTCTTTTAGGGAATAAACTTAATCGCTTAGCAAATTCACTTGCTATAAAAGAACAAGTAGCACTCCAATCAAAAAGCATATAAGCATTCATTTTATTAACTGGAATGATACCTGTTACTACATCCACTGATGCAACCGCATCTTGGACAGTCATATTAAAAGTATGGGCCATAGGTCTACTCGACGATGGTGGTCCAGTAATGGCTAACTTACCACTACTAGCACCCTTACTTTCCTTCGACCCCTTCTTTGGGAAATTTCTTTCCATCTGGTCCATCGACCCACAAACAAAACAACCATGGTTTTTCTTAGGATTAGGCAATTGGGTGATATATGACCCTCCTATCCACAGTTATAACAAACCAATTTCCCCTTCAGACAGACTCCTAGATGAGTCTTTCCGCATGTCTTGCATGCTTCGATCCTACGCTTAGGATCCCCTTGTTCCACTCCAGTATTCCCGGAGTTAAAACTCTTCCTCTTGGACAGACTTCCACTGCCACTCGCTCCTTCGACCTTAGGTCCTCCCTCTCCTCTACTCTTATTCTTTTTCTCCTTGTCGTATTGGTTCAAAGCCTCACTACCACCCTCCACGATGATTGCTTTCTCCAGAATGGTCCCATATGAGGCACTCTGGAAAACAGAAATCCTACTATAGAGCAAGGGTTTCAGGCCCTGCTCAAACCTACGAGCCTTCCTCTCCTCAGTGTCCACTTGGTGTGGAGCAAACCTTTCCAATTCATTGAATTTGGTCGCGTACTGGGGAACTGTCATGTCCCTTTGCATAAGTTCTAAGAACTTAATCTCCATCCTCCCCTACATGCTTATAGGGAAATAGTTCTCAAAGAAAACCTTCTTGAACTGTTCCCACGTTACCACATCTGTTCTAGCCCCACTCTGGTGAGCCTCCCACCAGAAGTTGGCTTCTCCCTTCATCATATAGGTCACAAAAGATGTCTTTTATGCCTCCCCCACGTTTGTAATAACATACGCCTTCTCTATTTCCTTTACCCATGTTTGGGCCTCAATTGGATCCGTAGTTCCTTTGAACTTCGGTGGACCTACGCTTTTAAATTCCTTAAAGGTAGTCATTCTAGCTACCCTAGGGACTACGGGTGCTCTAACCCCGGTTTGATTAAATGCAGCCGTTAATAAATTAACGAACTCTTGCATAGGGTTGTTTTGACCCCCTGGTTATCGTTATGGGACTCAGCCTCCTGATTACGTTGTCTTCTTCTTGGCGGCATTTTCTGATTAAATAAATAAAACTTCATTATTACTTATTTGCTTACTTAGTTATTGCTAGTCAAACAACAACTCATACCACAACAAAGCATATTAAATAAAAACTTTATTATATTCATATGCTTCTTCATAGTCTGAAACTATTTACAATTTGTTTCCATAGCCAAAAGCTATTACATTTCTATCCCGCAATTGAACTTCACAAAAGTTGGGATTTACAAAAAGACTACCCTTTTTATACAAAAGAGGGTTTTACGTCACTACACACATATTTATCACTCTAGACTTCTAATAATGCATAACAGCATCCTCGTGTTTCTCATTCGCAAGAATCGACACAATATCCCGACTAATAGTGTGACACCCCCAAACCCAAGTACTTCACTTCCCCAGGATTTGATGTTCACTTGATCAAACATTCATATCTAACTATCCAATCACAATAAAACTGGATAAATAAAACCTTTCCCATTAAAGGGTTACATAATAAAAATCTCCCAGGTTATCTAACCTTTAAATACAATCATTCAAATGCGGAAAATAAATAAACTTCATTACAACCATTCAATTAAAAACTGATAATATAATATCATCATATTACAAGTCTTCAATACTTGTTCATCTTTCTTTTTCCCTTACTGGTGCTAGGTACATCAACCTTATCATCTTTCACTGTAATAATTATATAAGCAAGAGTGAGCAAACAAAGCTCACTTGGAACAACAATGAATGAAAAATCTTTACAACAATTGTCAAATGAGAGGCTCGATAGAATTAAACAATATGATTTATCAACATTCTAAAGTATATAACTGAGGGTCCTAAGACCACGAACTATGTCCATAGTTATAAGTAATTTTTCAACTTAAACATTAACAGTCATAAGACTATAGGGACTCCTCGTACTTAGGGGGATCAACCCTTTATACAATGTATTGTGCACAAACATTTCAATGCTAAGCGTAAGTTACCCCTAATAATAGGGTTGTTCATCTCAGTATTTAGAGTACAAGTCCGCACCAAACTGAGTTTGGTTTGGATACATTTCAGGGTAATTTGGAATTCAACGAACATCAACTAAGGATTAGTTGAATAAAACCAATAACATCATACTATCGAATAATCGTAATTGAATTAACATGGTAAATTAAAGTCATGCTTTAGGAATAATCTAATAGCATACAACTTGAATAACTATAACACACCTTGCTTGAACAATGTTAAGCCAAGGTTATTTAAAATCGAATACTAAGCATGCGTAGCAATTTGAACGATAAAACTGTTCAACATTAGTATATATAATTGTGCATGCTAAACAACAAGTTAAATACAAGAATAACTTGTTCAATATCAAAATCAAAGTTTAGAAAGCTTGCATCATTTATAAGGTAATCAAATTGGAAACGATAATTGGTTCAACAAGATAATAGATTAGAGAACTTGCCTTGCTTGTAGGCTAAACCGTACAATTCGAATCACAATATCCTATATACATATGTCATCATGACATAGTTAGTCATTACCACTTTACAACATAACTAAGTACATTCATCATATAGGTTGATCATATAATAAAGTTATAACACAAGTTAATCATTAATAACATACTCATTCTAGATATAGACATATTAAAATCATAGCTTAATAGTCCTATTATTAGGACATAACCATTTCTTCAGACTTTGAGTACAAAATTAACACTATCAGACTATTTTGCTAACTCGCGTTCTTGCGCGCCACGATTTATATTTGTGGATCGGCATTATGACGCGACAAATAAGCTTAACGGTTGCGTTGTGGCGTGGAATTTGCCATTTGACGACGAAAAATGAACTTACGGTCGTATTGCACATGAACTCTAGATCTTCGATCGACAACCTTCAAACAATGAGTATGAACAAAAGCCAATTTTGGCCTACAAGCTACTTTCTTTCTAATGCCTAATTAACATGTAATTCATATAGAGACTTCATATAAATATAATTCAAAGACTCTTAACATGTTTCTACCCATAAAACAACATAAACAACGAATTTACAACATATAATTCCACTATTTTTGATAAAAACTCACTTTTTGATGTTTTTAATGAAAATAAACACTGTGATTTTGTTTTTCAACCAAAACAGTTAATTAAAAGCATTTTATCAATGTTTATACATACTCTATCAAATTCAATAGTCAATTTATCAACTAAACAACTAATTAACCCTTAACTTCTACCTTAAACTAAACAATATATATTCACAAAAACTCTCTGTAAAAAAAAATAGCTTTTCTTCACAACCACATACATAAAATAAATTCTTTGACTATTCTCAATTATAGCTTAAGAAAATAGTTTTACTACACTAGTTTATCATATAAAACCATATACATAACAACAATTCAACTTCTACAAAGCTTTTATGGAGAAAATTGGGAGAGAGAGAATACAACTATAGCTTTGAAAAGAAAAACAATAACAGAGTTTAGATGATACCTTGTTTGAAGAAGATGATGGCCAACCCTTTTTGATTCTCAAGCCTCTTCTTCTCTCCAATTCCCTAGCCTTTCTTCCTCTCTTCTTTTCTCTCTGTAAACTCTCTTCTCCTCTCTATTCTAATTCTACGTCTTAGAATATAACGTATAAGATATAATATATATATTGATTATATAATATAAATATAAATATAAATATAAATATAACTGATATCAGTTATCCAAGTTTTGAAAACCAAAAGCCATAAGGCTTGTTTGGCTAATCACTAAAAAAATAATCAATTAATCGTTATGCCTTGTTTGGTAAAACTCAATTAGAATAAAGACTTAATAGGCATTAGGCCTTGTTTGGCAAAACTAAATTAAACTCCTTTAAGTTATTTTAATATCTCCTTTATAAAAGGTTATTTGTCACACTTTTATTTAATTAAATTAATCTTAATAACAATTTATTAAATTACCTAAACACATAAATCAATACCACAAAATTATAATATTCTATATAATTATAACTTTATTTAATCAACTAACACATCCTTTTAATTACAAATTCAAATAAAAAGAATAATAATTCAATTAATCAAAACTCTCTAACTTAATAATTAAATTAAATTAGAATATAATAATTAATTTTCTTAATTATTTATTTAACAAATAATTAACCAAATCGAATCATATTTGAACAATTACTTATTTAACAATAAATACATCCATAAAATACTTAAATAGTTCAATAAATATTTAATATAACAGTTAGAAATTTTGGAATGTTACAAATAGTATGTCGAGTTTGTCCCGACTCAATGGCATAACAAGCATTTTTTAGCTTGAAATCCTCATGAGCACTCTCATGGATGTAAGACATCCGTGCTATCTTCTGGTTCTTCTCCCCCAGTTCTTTACGAAGCTCATCGGCCTCATTCTTACAATCCGTCGCCTTATCCTTCATGAGCACCTTCTTGTCATGCTCAATCTCAAAATCTGCTTTTTCAGACACCTTAGCTTCATGGAGATCACTAATATCCTTCCTTTGGTTCTGTAAAATAATGCGCAGTTGCACATTTCGGTCAAGTACTGCCAGATACAATGCCCTCATTGCCTCTAGAGGTGTTGGCTGTAGTGCTGGTACCACCGTATTAAACGATGCTACCTCCATCTCCCCATCCACATTGACCAACATATCCCTATACATGAAGCTATAGATGGACATCTACAATAACACATAATATGTTGATTAGTACATAATACACAATAGTATAAGCACAAATCACATTTAAATTTATTTAGGGTTAATTTCCATCTTTTAAATCTTTCGGTACTGAGTTCCCTCAATACTTAATTAACTCATTGAACTAGAGTTCATTCGCTCCTACTTCTCATCTACTAACGAGGTTATTAGACTAAGGTTCTTTCCCCCTTAAGTTTTATAACCTAATGCTTTGATACCAACCTGTGACGCCCCCAAATCTGGGTATCTTTCAACCCAACAGATGGTGCTACACGGTACTCATAACTATACATTCATTCCATTGAAATAACACTAAAATGAGTGTATTAACTACATTCTTATTACAATAATAATAAATCAATTACCCAGGTTCTGAAACCGTTACATTCTTTATTTGTCATAATATAATTCATACAAACATACTAGTCTATTACAGGATAAACTAATTATTCATCTTCGCCTTGCCTTTATCTTTACTAGAACTCTCGATTCGCTCGACCTTAGCTGCAATCATATAATTCAAGCAAGAAGTGAGCATAACTAGCTCAACAAGTCTAACAATATATTATATAAATACCACTTCGAGAATCATATGATTATTCTTCAATAACTGAACAATAATTATAAAGTACTATGAAACATTGAATAACACTTCTCATCTCATAAAATAATTTTGAAGTACATATAGTGGCTTAGAAATTCTGAGTAGGTCAACAGACCATGAACATTCTATTTAGTTTTTATTCATGAAAAAGGACAACTCGGTACTAAGACCGTAAGTCCGATATTTCTTACGAGCACTTCTAGGTGATCAGCCTATTGTACTCTATGTTGATCAACATTCATCCATTAAACGTATTTACGCTTAAGTTTTGGTAACCTCTCGTGCCCATCGAATAATCGATATAAAATACATTTGTTTATTCATACTCAGGCTTAACTTGAATCCGTACCAAACAATTGGCATATGATAGCGTTATCAATTCTATATTGAAAGACTTGTAAATAAATTAATTAATCTTTTAATATTAGTTTAGCCGAGTTAAAACTGGCATCGACCCTTTTGTAAAACAATTCATGCATTTTATAATATGAATCACAGAAACTCGGCTAATACGAAGGTTAGACAAGCATTACGAAAACTTACCTTCAAGCGTCTTCAAATAAATATTCAACAATTCTTGGTCTTTACAGTCTCTACAATACATAACCACATAACATACCACATTAGGTCATGAACAAACATGTATGGTTCCTAACGTATCTTACCCTTCTTCTCAATCTAATTGTTCAATAGATTTGTTATCATTGGTTACGGTTTATCGCATTACATTGTTCTTACATTCAATTCATCTTTCTTCGACCTTTATATTACTTAAGGTATTTAAAAACTTTTAAGGATGTTACTTCAAGTTTATTAAGGATTTAATTCACCTTCAATCAACTCTCTTTCATTTTACATTCAAAAACTTTTCTTGCTAGCTATCTCATAATATGGCATATTTGACTTCACATAGAAGACTTCAATTTGACGCGGGTTTTCAAAGATACCAACCCTAGACTTGGTGTTGTGGTGCCACTCTTAGTACTAGGGGTCGCGCTGCTGTGCCACTTCCCAGTATCTCAACTTTCGACCTCGCGCTGCAGCGCCGACCATAACTATCTGGGTCGCCCTGCGACACGAACCCTGAGCCTCAGAAAAATTTTGCAGACTTTTTGTTTGATGAACTTCCTGGGCTCATAACTTGTTCATTTTAAGTCCGAATTGGCTCGTTCAAAAGCCATTAGCTAACAAATCACATGCTCTAAGTTTTCATATAAAAATTTTACATTTTTGAATCCGTTCACACGGAATTCAACTTTTAGTTCATTTTAACGAAAACGATAAACGTTCGTGAATGTTCATAGCTCGTTTCTTCGCTCTAAGTCGGATTTCGACAATTCTTGAGTCCACAATTCTCAAATACGTTATGCTACGTTATGCCATCGAAAACCAAGGTTTCTAAGTTACATGACAATTTTTGACTACTAATCCGAGATTTCTACGTTTTCAATGTTTAACGCCTAATCTCAGAAATTTTGCCATAACTTCGTTACTCGTGTTCTATATGCTAAATCAAATGGAACAACTCCATTGATTCATCATCTACCTCCTAACCAATCAAGATGCACATAACCTATGATGGTTTTCAATTTGTCCATCAACAACCAAATAAGCGCTTATTGGTTTTCTTTGATTTAACTTACGTAAATACTTATGATTACAAATCATACATGACTTATAATGTTTTAATCCACTATTAGCCATCCTTATTTCTTCGGAAGAGACATGCTCTACCAATTCATACTTCTCTACAAAAAAGAAATCGAAAAAGACCGAAGACTTAGGTTTACGTATATTACCTTAACGTTCTTCACGTTCTTGACTAACACTTGATGTTTTGCTTGGATTGTTCTTGATTATTTGTTAGAGCTCTTTTCTCTCTCTCAATATATTATTTAGAGTTGGTGAAATAATGAAATAAACCAACCTAGCTTCTCTTATATAGGCAAACCAAATGGAGGGCAAAATGGTCAATTGGTGACCTCCTTACTATTCCCACCTGCACAACAACTTAGCCACCAAGTAAAGGTTTTACTTGGGCTCCAAGTGGCCGGCCCACATGACTTGTGGGTCCCCCCCATGGGTTTTACCCATTCGATGGCCCATCTGTTTGATCCACGATTTAGTTTCTTACTTTGGGCCGTAGCATAAAATATTTTGGGCCTATCTTGGGCTTGTCTTAACATAACTTTAGGCTTGACATAATATCTTATTAGGCTTGACATAATCCAAGTCCAATTGGAAATGGCAAAGTCTACTTACTAAAGTCCATTAAGAACTAATTGTATTTTACTCGTACACTTCTCGTACTCTCTTTATATATAGTTTGTACAATAATCGTATTATACTTCGTATTAATCTTCATAACATACTCGTATACTAATTTGTATCATACTCGTATATCACACATATAATAACCTTAATTATTATACGCATTTCATTTCTTTCTCGGAAATCATTTTTCCTAACCCTTAAGTTTTAAGTTCGCATGCGAAAACATCGTTTGCTATATAATCAATCTTCCCTTAATATTCTATCGTTACGTATTTCTCGGAAGTTCAAAAATAATTCCCGAGCAGATATCGATGAATAGTGTTTTTCAGAAAATTTCTTGGAAAACTTTCATTTTTATCTTAGAAATTCAAACACTTTAATTCTACCACATAGCTAGAATCCTAACCACATCCGCACATTCTAGGTCATAGAACGACCTTCAAATAGCTTACTCACATAAATAATTAATTAAATTCATTTAATCCACATAATCAAATAAAAATTTAATTCTCATAAAAATTCGATTTTCTCGGGCGTTACAAGAACTCGTACCTAGCTTATCATTCTCTACCTATCAAGCATATACATGAGAAAAGATTCACCTTCTCGTCATATATATATTGATAGCACGACATATTCCAATGATTATCACTGTAATACACTAAGCAGTCAAAAACCCTTTCTCATTCAAAGGTTCGTACCACTCCGCTATCACATGAGTCCTCAATTGAAATCTTACAACTTCTAACTTTCTCTTCACTTAATACGAATTTTCTTTAATTCGTATGCTATCCTTCATAACTCAATCTGAGTTCTTCTTCCCGTACCACTTCATAGTACCATTCATTTATAGCATTAGCTATAAATCATTCATCGTTTAACTCAACGATCTTCTTATCATTCTCTCTACGATTATAGCCTTAGGTACTCATACCTAAGGTTTATAACATATCAGCTCTGATACCACTTTGTAACGCCCCGAAATCTGGTCTATCTTCATACCCAGATTTCGTACGTCACGATCCCACTTCTTTCCAAACATACATCATTATATAGTAAAATATAACAACATACATTCTCAATTTCCAGGTTCTAATACCTTATAACCTTATTCATTACAAATAATGATAATTACATTATTCTTTACATCTTACACGAATGACTTTCATCCGCCACCAAGGATACATAACACTTCATTAAACTAGTCTATAATTTAATTTTATCATTTGACATTACAAGTCTTCGTTTGATCTTCACGATCATTCATCTAATGAATAACACTTCTTCTAGATACTGATTAGCTTGATCTTCAAGGCATCCTTAGGTTCTTCTACTCGTACGCTTAAAATGTTTTTCATTTAAAGCTAGTGTGAGCATTCAATTTCCCAGCAAGTCATAGCAGTTGAATAAATAACTTCAAGAGTTTAAACATTCCTTTAGAACTTTGATAATCGAACAAAGGTTATGAAGCAACTTGAATAATAGGAATAATTTCGATTCCTATCATTTTAAAATATTAATCACATTCACTTTGAAATACTTTCATTCTTCTACCTTTTTCATACACATTCTGTCTGCCTAGAATAAATAACACAAACTTAACAATAACGGTTCATGTATAAACAAAACATTCTCTTATTGAAATCGTAGAACAGTTCATCTCATAGAAACACCGAAGTGTTCAAATTATGGCACAAGGCCTCATTCTACCACCTTGTACAAATATCGCACAATCGCACATAGACAGAACTTCTCAAGTTCAACATCTGAGAAGTTTAAGAAAGTAGCATTCATTTATAAAATGAATGAAGTTAGTAAAGTACTTTCCTTACGCACAGCTATAACTTATGCTGAACTGCTCATTCCAATCCCTATAAAACACATAAGAAAATAACACATACACCAATTAGTCAAATACTTGACTTACGCATTGGTTTAAGCTTAACTTTACTTCTTAGGGTTCGCATTCTTGCAACCTAAGTTTACGCGACCAACTTTCTTTATCGCTTTACGGCTTCATGACATACGGAGATGTCTTACTCATACGATCATTATCTTTGATGATTTGCATTCTTATCTTCATCTTATAACTCTTCTAGGACTCAGCACACATCGCGTCTCTGCTAGTAGTCCATATGGTACTCTGAGTGGTTTCCCACAAACAACCAACAAACAAGTTCCCGTCTCATCTACACTGTCTTTCATAGTGAGTTATATCGGTTGCCAGTTTCGTATATACCTTCGCTCTCTGAAGGAATTGTTTAGCCCAGCTCCCATATGTCAACCATCAAAGGTTACGATTGTACCACCACCTAAAATTATCTTAAATTATTCAAACCATTAAAGTTATAATGTTCGTTAAGTCAAATTCTTATTCCTTATAGCTTTCTAACAACTAAATGCCATACCTCAGGATTCATTCTTTATCGTCTAAGTCATACACTCTTTTGTATACTCAGAATGATTGTTCAAGTTAATCATTAACTCAACTTCTTTACGTTAAACGTCATTGTCTTTAATTCAATTCTTCACCGTTCATGGGTGTAATCATTGGTCTTCATTATCTTACGGTCAAACCATACACAGGGTGTAGGTTCTGCCCATTTAATATTCGCGTACACTCAACCTTCACGTTGGTTAAAGTGTTTAACAATTACATTTCATTCTAACATTCTCTATCCGACTAACATTCGACTTTCATTAATCTTATTACCGTTCATTACGGCTTTCTTGATAATTCATATCTTACTTCTTTCATTATCCATTACATGAACCCCACGTTCATAATTCTTTCTTAATATCGAAGCTATACGATTCGCTATATGCTAAGATCGATCGTTCATCACAACTGCGTTGAGATTACGTTCTTTGTCTTTTAATCTCATTTAATCTTTCCGTTCAACCTTCATTAAAGATTTAAATCACTTGTATAAGTGTTACCTTACGTGAACTAAATGTTCTTTATCTTTCATTTTACTTTCCCCCAAAGTTGAGCAATTAAAAGCTCTTCTCTGGGCTTGGCTATGCACTGCCGTACTGCAAGCAAGGTTTGCCTCTCTATCTTTGCATGCCGCAGATTGCCACTATGCAAGATCTTGAACTTCCTAGGTTGGTGTTGCGGCGCCACCATCCTTGCTATTGCTCGCGCTGCGGCGCGAGTCTCTAGTGTCTAATTTCTCGGTTTGGCACTGCGACGCCACCTTACAAAGCATGACTGGCGCTGCGGCGCCAAGCCCTAACTCTTGAATTTTTTTTAAGTGTTTACACTGGTTTGAGACGGTTACTTCACAATCTCATAACTTATTCGTTATAACTCAGAACGAGGTCGTTCCAAAGCCAATCTCTTCCTTATCTTACGTACTTCAATCCCTCTTAGACCAAACTTTATTCTAAATCCGTTAACATGCCATTCGACTGGCTTAATCTTCATTATTCGTTCATTTTACGTTATTAACGTTCTTCGTTCGTTCGTTCGTCCGTAATTCGGTCATCCGAACTCAGAACTCGTTCGTTCTTGAGTCCCTGACTCACGTTTTCTATGTTCTCTTACCTTATTATGAAACCCTACACCTTCGGGTTCATTTACACACTTTCTAATTCTCGTTCGTCTTTTACAAAATTTTTGCCATAACTTCGTTATAGCTAAGTTTTAATCCGTTCTTCATGAACGTTTCTATTGTTCCTAACCAAACAATAAGCAACTAACTTATACGCGATGGTTTTAAACTTGTCCATCAACAACAATTATACTATGATGATTTTAAATTTGTCCATCAACAATGTTCTTTGTGTTCTTCGTGTTTTCTTCGTGTTCTTCGTTCGTTCTTCATTTTTAATTGATATTTTGATTACGATTTCACATTTTCTTGGAATTTGATGTTATAAGACACCATTCCTTACTTATTTCACCGAATCATTCATATGATTCATTCGGATTGCTCAAATTCATTACGAAACTTATACTTCCTTAAAAAAATTTATAAACTAAACTTCTAATTTCTTATTTCTTCTTTTCTCATGATTTCAACCATATGAAAATCATTCTTAACATCTTTTACTTTTATTCTCATTAAGTTATGTTTTTAACATATAAAACTTAAAGAAAATTTATTCAGAAGTTAGGTTTTTGATACCTTTTTTCTTTAATCTCCTTCTGTTGGACAAAGTTTGCACACGAGCAAGCTTTTCCTCTTCCATTTCCTCTTCTTTCTCATCCGAACTCTCTCTCTCTCTCTCTCTCTCAAGTGTTGGTGATTTTTAAAATCACCAACAAATGAAATTAGCTCTCCTTTTATAGATTTTCCAAGCTAGGGGCAAAATTCATTTTGCCCCTAAATTACTATTCCCACCTCCTTACTCCACCTCCTTACTTGTGACACCACCAAATCTGGGTACTTCCATTTCTGCAGGATTTGGTGTTCACTGTACAAATATCATCTATCTACCCATAATAAATGCAAACCAAGCAATAGATAGAAAAAACTCTTCCCCTTATGGGGTTACAACATCAGAATAATAATAAATACAATCCCAGGTCACTCTAACCTTAAACATCTGTGCGGAATCATAAACAAATAACAAGTCTTAAATAACATCAAGTCTAAATATAAATACATAATCACATAAACAAAAAGTCTTCATCACTTGTTAATCTTGCCCTTGCCTTTATTAGTGGAAGGCTCATCAGATCTTTCGTTCTTAACTGCAATGTTATTATTACGCAAGAGTGAGCACGATTGCCCACAATATAACAATATAACAATATAACAAATGAATAATAACATGCAAATTAATCAAAGACTTCTGAAATAGGGAAAACTCAGCTTTTGAATCAAGAATGAATAACAAGAATCAAAAGAACTTCTGAGGGTCATAAGACCTTGAACTATGTCCTAGGTTGTCAAGTGTTTATACTTGAAACCTTTAACAGTCATAAGACTATGGAATCTTCTTCGCATTACTTAGGAGGATCAAATTTTAGTACCATACTATGCACAATATCTTAACGCTAATGCATAAGTAATCCCCTATACAGGGTTGTTCATCTCAGTTTGACATTAGAGTCCGCACCAAAGGAAGTTTGGTTTGGATAATTCAACAAGGGTTCTGAAATTTAGAACGTTCATCAACTATGGACTAGTCGAATCATTAAGGGTTTGCTAGTCTAACAAGGTTCAACAGTAACTGATATTTAAATCGAATAACGATCTCAAGAGATATACAATAGAATAAGTATTGTTTAACAGAACCATACTTTGAAAGATTAATAAACTTTATATAACAAAATGGACTTGATCAATAATAACGAGAATTTTCTCGATGTAAAGAGATAAACTTATAAACTTATATAATGATAACAAGTAGGGTTAGGAAACTTGCCTCGTGCGTAGATTACACGTTAATTTATACACGTTCCTTGATTTAATCCTACATACCATTTACATTCACAATACTAGTTAATTATAACATAACTAGTCATCACAAGTTTATTCTTTGGTCTAAACTCTGGTTATGACTATACTTAGTCAAATTATCACGTTTATTTTCACATAATATCACACTACACGAATAATAAGCTAATTATGCATTCAATAATTCAATCCACATGTAAATGTGTTATTGATATGTTAAGCATCTATTTTAACGTCTCATTATATGTCTAACATATTTTTATGTTTAATAGATTAAGTTACTAATACTTTCACGGACATAAATAATCAAAACATTTCATTCGAAAGAAGCACTGCAGAGTGAAATTGCATGGCTAATCGTTAGCTTGTTTCTCTACATGACGCGATGGCGCTTACGACTTGGGCTTTAGCCTGCACATGAGACTTATGACATGGAGTTGGCGACGCGGCGCGGAACTCCAGTTTTCGTATTCCAGTTTGCGAAGAACACAGAATCAGGCGAAATTATCATTACATGGTCATTAAATACATTAAATTAAACATACCCACATACTAGAATTCATACATAATCATTACCCAACCTTTATAGAGTGATTTTAACAAATTAAAACACATAATTACAGAATCAAAACATGTAATTTCATTATTTTTGATGTTCTTGAAGGTTTTGAACAGAAAACATAAAAATTAAAATCACGGGTTCGTTATAACACCAAATCTGTCCATTCGAAGTTTGTTTTCTTCGTTTTAACATACATAATTATATAAAGGTGTAAAAATTATGAGACAATATATGTTTGACATATTAAATTTACGTGTAAGGGCCATATGGCCATGTTTCTATATTTTGTAACAATATACGGCATATTTAATGAAACTGATGATATGGAAATCTACAATATATAGTAAAAATATGCTATGCTAACATATTATCACATATATATCCACATAGTCAATACAATTTTCAACTACAAAGATTTTACAGAAACTTGAGAGCCATATTCATGAAAACTTTAATGACGTAAAATAGAAATTGGGTTGAAGAGATTACAAAAAGCGTGGATGAGTAGAGATGAAAATCCCTTTTTCAGATACTACTTCAATCATAGAGTTTCTCACAAACTTCCTCTGAATTCTCTCTGAGCTCTCAATTATTTATTTAAAATTAGCATACGTGAAAAACAAATAATAAGCATGATGCGTATAAGAACTGGCGTGGTGGTGGTTAGTTACTCAATCATGGGTAACTGCTTTCAACCCCCACTAAGGCCTTGTTTGGCCATTCATAATAACTCATTCCCATTAATTTGATAAACTTCTTGTACTATAGTTTAATATAATGTCACGCTCATTTACACAATAAATCTAATATCTTATTTAATTTAATTTAAATAAAATATAATAATTTCTCATTTACTTCATATATAGTCACATAATTAAATTTCTCGTTTATTAATTATGTCAAATTTATTAATTCTCTAATTAATTATTAAATTAATTAAAGTAATATTAGGCTTATTAAATATTTCTTTTAATTCAATAAGCTCACATAATTACATACTTTGAATAATAAAATTTTCTACATTAATTTAATAAATATAACACATATAATTAAATTAATCTACCACAACTTCATCAATTAATTATTTAATTTAATAATTAAATCATCGAGAAATATTTATTTAATCCAATAAATATTAAAATTAAATTACAAAATCTCAGTTGTCACATCTTTCCCCCCTTAAAAGGATTCTTTCATCAGAATCACGACTCAAACAATTCGTCCCGTTACATTCTCCCCCCTTACAAAGATTTTGTCCCCAGAATCGCTTACACATAAATTAAGTAAATAAATGAGGATAATTCTTCATCATATTCTCTTCGAGTTCCCACATAGCTTCTTCAGTGTTGTGGTTCCTCCAAATTACCTTAGAAAAGGTATTACTTTATTTCTTAGAACTTACTCTTTTCGATTCGACAAACCGAATAGAAATTTCTTCGTAAGATAAGTCTTTTTCAAAATGTAGGGGTTCATATTCAATCACGTGCTTGTAATCGGGTTTTGTAGGGTCAGAAGCTCGAAACATGGAAAACGTTGTGGACATTCTCGAGAGCTGGAGGTAAGGCTACCTCATACGCAACCTCTCCGATCCTTCGCAGTACCTCAAAGGGTCCAATGAATCTTGGGCTTAATTTCCTTTCCTTTCCGAACTTGATCTTTCCCTTCGAGGGAGAGACCTTTAAGAACACATAACTACCCGATTCAAACTCAACATTTTTACGGTGTGGATCGACGTATTTCTTCTGTCTATCTTGAGCTGCTATCAGTCTTGTTCGGATCACTTTGACTATTTCTGCTGTACCAATTTTGGACCTAGTAATTGTCTTTCGCCAACTTCATCCCAGTATAGCGGAGTTCTGCACTTTCTGCCGTATAACGCTTCATAAGGCGGCATGCCAATACTAGCGTGGTAACTGTTGTTGTAGTCGAACTCTACGAGTGGTAGATGATCATCCCAATTTCCTTTAAATTCCATTATACAAGCTCTTAACATGTCTTCTAATGTATGAATTATTCTTTCACTTTGTCCATCTGTCTGAGGGTGATATGCCGTGCTCATTCGCAACTATGTACCCATGCATTCCTGTAGACATTTCCAGAAGTTCGACGTAAAGCGCAAATCTCTATCTGAGACAATTGACACCAGGACTCTGTGCCTCGAAACAATCTCTTTCACATATAACCTTGCCAACTAATCTAAGCTAAATCTGATTTTGATCGGAAGGAAGTGTGCGGATTTTGTCAACCGGTCAATAATAACCCATACTACGTCATAGCCTTTCTGAGTTATCGGTAGGCTAACCACGGAATCCATCGCAATATGTTCCCATTTCCATTCTGGAATCTCTAAAGGTTGTAGTAACCCACTCGACCTCTGATGTTCTGCTTTCACTTTCTGACATGTCAGACACTTGGCAACACATTCTGCAACCTCTCGTTTCAAATTCGGCCACCAGAAATATTGTCGAAGATTTTGGTACATCTTGGTACTACCAGGGTGAATCGAATATCGTGAGTTATGAGCCTAGCTCAAAATTTCTTCCTTAATCTCTGGTACTGGCGGTACCCAAATTCTACTCTCAAATCTCAGTATTCCTTCCTTATCCATCTTGAATCTTGATTTGGTTCCTTCGGATATCTTCTTTTTCACCATTTTATATCCGTCATCCTGAAGTTGAGCCTCCTTAACTTTATCTAGTAGAGTTGTACCAGATTGCATCTGAAATAGCTTCTCATCAATCTCCATAGGATTCTTCACTTCCAATTCCAGCTTTTCCATTGCTGAAATTAGCTCCTCCTGAGCGGTCAACATCATCAATTTCTCCAGACCCTTTCTACTTAAGGCGTCGGCAACCACATTTGCCTTACCCGAATGGTATAGAATCTCACAATCGTAGTCCTTAATTAACTCCAACCACTTTCTTTAGCTCATGTTCAAGTCCTTCTGTGTAAAAATATATTTCAGACTCTTGTGGTCTGTATATATTTCACACTTCTCCCCATAGAGATAGTGCCTCCAGATTTTCAAAGCAAAAACCACTGTAGCTAACTCCAAGTTGTGGGTCGGATACCCCTTCTTATAATCCTTTAATTGTCGTGACGCATACGCAATGACTCTGCCATTTTGCACAAGCACACAACCAAGTCCTTTATGCGACGCATCACTATAAATCACAAAATTTCCTGTATCATCCGGAAGAGATAACACAGGTGCTGTACTCAAACTTTTCTTTAATTCTTGAAAGCTTTCCTCACACTTCTCCATCCAAACAAATTTCATCGATTTCCTAGTCAAATTTGTCAACGGAGTCGCGATCTTGGAAAAGTACTGAATGAATCTTCTATAATAACCTGTCAATCCAAGAAAACTTCTTACTTCCGATGGCGTCTTCGGCTGATCCCAGTTAATCACATCTTCGACCTTGGAGGGATCCACCGAAATTCCGTCCTTATCGATCACATGTCCAAGAAATTGTACTCTTTCAATCCAGAATTCACATTTTGAAAATTTAGCATATAACTTCTCCCTTCTCAATGTCTTTAACGTCACCCTCAAATGCTCTTCATGTTCTTCCGTGGTTTTCGAATATACCAAAATATCATCTATAAATACCACTATGAATTTGTCCAAAAATGGCTTGAACACTCCATTCATTAAGCCCATAAATGCTGCCGGAGTATTATTTAGACCAAACGACATTACCAAAAACTCGTAGTGACCATATCGTGTTCTAAACGCCGTCTTCGGTACATCCTCTGGTCTCACCTTCAGTTGATGATAACCACTCCTCAAGTCTATCTTTGAAAAGTATCTCGCTCCCTTTAATTGATCGAACAGGTCGTCGATTCTCGGTAATGGATATCTATTCTTAATCGTGACCTTATTCAGTTCTCTATAGTCGATGCAGAGCCGCATATGTAAGACCCCAACTTATTATTAATGAAATTTAATTTTCTCTATTTATTATTTTGAAATAGTAAGGGTTGATTTAATTAATGTGGATAGTTATGGGTAAAATACGCAAATATTTCAAAATAAGCAAGTGGTTATAAAATATTCATTGTTGTTGGGGAATATTCGTTTGGTCATGGAATATTCTTTGTTTGGGAATATTATTTATTGATTAATGCTATCTTTTGTGGGCCCCATAACTTGAAAGCGATTGGATGAAGAAAATGACAAATATAAGTTGTTTAAAATAACGGCGTAGTTGTTATCATATTATCTTGTTAAAATACTCTGTGGTGGTTAACACACAAGAAGACACAGACAGTATTGCACCAATTATTGATTCTTACGTAAGAAGGCACTACTCAATAATGGTTACGTAATTATCGCTCAAGATTTTATTTTATTGATTTAATAATTCTTTGCGTTGATATTTTTATATTGTCACGTTATTTCAATAATTGTCATTACATAGTATTTTCCATTATCGAAAAAATAATTCATATTATCTGAATAATATTATTAGATAACATTATTGGCAATGTCTAGAAAGTTCTCATCTAAGGAGAGGTTTGGTCACCTAATTGCGCCAAGAAGGAGAAATTCTTATCGAAAGCCCCTCAATCCCGAACCGCCGGTTGCGAGATTGTAATTTCGTAATATTATTCGTGAATAATTAATTATTGATTTATATGATGAGGAAAATATTGATTTTATGTGGATATAGATGGGGAAAATTTTTAATGTGACAATTGTTGAAAATTGAAATTTTATCTTTTTCTGATAAAATAATTCATTTAAATATATTATTATATTTTAATAATATAATAATGATGGTATTTTTACGATGAATGTGGGATATATGAGTATATGTGGAGGAGGAGTATTTTTGTTACCAAAAATATTTAAAGCATGTTTTATGTGTCGACCCCATTTCTTGACTGAAATTTGATTATAGCCTGTAAAATCGTCCGTTTATGGATTTCGGTCAATTTTTGTTTAGAATTTGGAAAAACTTTCTTCTGTAAAGTTGTAGAGAATTGAATTTCCTATAAAAAGTCGCGAGTTTCGAATTTTCTGACAAAAGGGCTATTTATTATGAATTATTGAAGTTCCAAATCTCCGAAATAATTGATTTTTGGAAGTTTAAATTATTTTAAATTAGAAAAATGTTTTTTCTTACTTTTTCTAGAAGGTGGAATGTGCTTATTGAGCTGAAATCAGATTTCAAGAGTGGCGTAGGAATTTTGATATATATATTTATATTTTATTAATTTTTCTACTTTGGTGTTCTAAGCATTTTCCTATAAATAGGGTGCTTAAGTTACAATTGAAAATCACACCAGAAACTGAAGTTTTCACTCTCTATATTATCGAGCGTATTCTTGTGAGTATTTTGAGTATACTTTGAGTACTGTTGCTATACGGTGCAAGTTCAAGTCATAGCTTATATCCGATGTTTCAACTACTAAAGTAATTGTCTTTCGAGGTAAGGGATATTATTTTAAAATGATATTATTTCTTCTAATATCATTATGTCAAGTATTGATCTCGAACTTTTAATCAAATTTGGAACTTTTAGTGTTTGGGTTACTTATTCACGATATATACATTATTCACGATATACTGAGATTAGTCACTTAATACTAAGACTTATTCATCGAAAAATGAAAATTTTCCTTTTCGTCCAAAATATCTATTCTGGATACTAGCTTTGATTGTATCCATGTTTTGATCATTCTTGAATTTTACACCACTATGATTATTTATGAGATATTTTTGGACATGAAATAGTGAAATACTTAATCCTTAATATTTATTCTTTTGTTTCACTGGATTCGTTTTCTTTGAAATATGTTTCATCATCCTCAGTCCTAAATGATGATATTACTGAATATCTTTAGCTTGTAGTGCAAAGATGAATGATTTCTTGATGAATATCTTTGGCTCGTGAGTGCAAAGATGAACAGTGTTTAGATGAACATGATTAACTCGATGAATATCTTTGCCTGTGGTGCAAAGATGAATATTTGATTCAAGATGAATATTGATTGATGTTACAGTGGATAAAATAATGATGATGGATCGTTAAATTCATAGATATTAGTAGATTTCACCCTCTACGTAACTTTTCTATGAATTAATATTTTCCGCACGCAAATATTGATCTAAAACTTGTTGTTTAATGTATTCTCTCGTATTTTTCCTCGTTGAAGACTAACGATAATTTGTTGTATATTATCTTAGTCATAATATTCTTTATCGGGCTAGTTGAGCTCACCCTTTTCTTTTTTGTTCCATTTTTCTTCTCGTGAGGCGAGAATATAGCGAGTACGTAGCCTGGGGTATGGAATGAAGGTTCTAGAGAGAGTTGTTTAGTAGTCCTCACCATTTTGTAAAATAATGTATCAATAAATGTGATGAGGATTTATTTGAGTATAGATATTATCTAGAAGATAATATTTGTATTCAAACTCAAGCTTTTCATTGTTGTAATAATAAAGTTGTAGTTGTTTCTGTACCATGTATTGACAACTCAGAATGGGTGATGTATACCTATTTTGGGGGCGTCACAGCATAGTCCCATCCTTCTTCTTCACGAATAAAACCGGCGCTCCCCATGGCGAAACGCTCGGTTGGATATACTTCTTGTCTAGTAATTCTTGTAGTTGAACCATCAGTTCTTTCATCTCCACCGGAGCCAATCGATACGGTGCCTTCGATATTGGAGCCATTCTTGGAGCCAAATCGATCACTTAATTCAATCGCTTCTATCCGGTGGAAGTCCGGAAAATCGTGGGAATTACGCTCTCACGAAATCCTCACCACCTGGTATCTCCTCTATTTTTGGATTCTCTTTACGACTGTCGACTATGTAAGCTAGATATCCTACACAGCCTTGTCTTAACAACTTTCTGGCCTGCATCATCATCAGACAACTCGCTTGTCTAGGCGACTTGCTACCATAAAACATAACCATTGACAGAGTCATAAGGTTAATACGTTTTTTCTGGCAATCAATTACCGCCCCATAATTGGATAACCAGTCCATACCCAAGATAACTGTAACAACCCGATTTTCTATACAAATAAATTAGAAATTTTGCGTATAATTTTTATTTATTTATTTATGGGGAATATGTGCCAAGATAATGTGTGTATGTATTTATGTGATATATTTAGTACATGAATGATTTTAAATAATTTTATTTTAGAATTATTGGTCATTATAAATTATATTCTTACAATAATTAATTTTATAGTAGAAATGTTTTATTACTTATTTTCCATGAAAAATATAATCATGTATTATTTATATAATATATGAAATGATTTTTAGAATTATTATAATAATTATTTTATTATATGAATTTTGTTCAGATTATTAAGTTAATTATCTTAACTTAATTAATAATGTTAAGTATGGCAGATAAATCAGATATGGAATCCAAACCCTAATATTTGGATTTTGATCAAGGAATGAGAATAATAATATAATATTTTTTATATTTTGATTTTTCAGTGCTATAATTATATACTGTATGTATGTGGACTGACAATGATTTGTCAGTATGGTTTAGTATGTCAAACCCTAGTTTTACTGTGGAAACCCTAATTTGAAACTCAATTGTGAGTTCAAGACTATTATATAACCGTGTTGTATGATTTTGCGATTAACTAGGTCAACCCTAGTAGCATTTATATATATATATATATATATATATATATATATATATTAATTTCTTGAAATCCTAATTATTAAGTATAAACCCTAATTGTGATTTGGTAATCCTAATTACCAAAAATTATAAACCCTAATTGTTAAATTAGCAAGGATAATTATAATTATTATATAATAAACCCTAATGTTCATGTATGATTAGAACCCTAATCAAATTAAGAAAACCCTAATTATAAATTTTGCAAACTAATTATATTTTATTTTAAACCCTAAATAAACAATTTGGGAAAATATATATTAAAATTGTTAGACTATGATTATTACATGGCCAAAAACAATTATGGGAGAAGCCCAAAAAGAAATCAAATTCAAGCCCAAACTTAGCCCACATAACCAAGGGTATTTTAGACCTTTGATTTATCTAATTTATGCATTAAAATAAAAGCTAAATAAAGGAATTAGTGGGTAACTCTTACATCAAGTACATGTGTGTCAATTTCCCATTGGTTGAAAATCTACTTAGCACCCTTAATCACATGATTAGGCTTAATTGGAAGAGATAAGGAGTTTTGTCTAATGGACAACAAGAGTATGGAGGATAATAGCCAAAACCCACATTTGCTAGACTACTATATATAGATTGGGAGAGAGAAAAAGTGCTCATTTTATCACATTTGTCCAACCTTCACTCCATTAAGATCCTCTCTCTCTAGCTCACAAAATTTCTATGATAAACCAGTCCCAAACAAAGCCCCACCATTACCTTTAACAAAATCAGAAACTAGAATCATGATTAAGCCAAGAAAGGTATAAAAACCCTATTCAAGAATTTGTCCATTGATCTGTAGTTAGATGTTGTTTTTTTTATATTAAACATGTTATATCTAGTGTATAATGATGATCTGGGTTGCTAGATGTTAGATCTATAACATCTAGAGGCTCGGATTTGAAGATTTTAAGAATCGAAATTTTAATTTTGAGTCCGATACAAAATGTCACCATCGTAGATCTTTGTATGTTATGTGTTTTTGTTGTTTAAGTGTTTGATTTTGTAGTCTAGTATGAGATCTTTCATCTGGTAAAAGAATCAAAGTCAGATCTGTTGTATATTTGAAGTTATGATCGGTCAAAACCCGTTGACCGGGCATGACTGGGTGATTTCTGGGCAGCCCAGAAATCGTTTTTCAACATCTGACAAGGTTTGATGGCTCTTGATCTGTCAGTTGGATAATGTTTTGGTTATGTTGTTGAAACCGTAATGTAGTATGTTATGTAAGCTTTCGATATATGCTAATATTACATCTAGATATCAAACACACTGGATTTAATGGATGGTCAAAGTTGGTCATCTGGTCACGCTTTCTGTTTCTGGGAATTTTCCAGAAACTGATTACACCTTATTTCCGATGAGAGGTTGACCGAATTTTCTATCTTCTTGTTGTATTGATGTTTTGATGTTTTTATGTTATAGATCTGTAGTCCTACATGTTGTCTATGCACTAAAGTTGTTAGATCACAAAAACAGTACACGATCGTCATGTAGTGGGAGCCCAAAGTGGGCGTGAACAGACTATTCTTCATTTTCGGGCAAACCTAAAATGAAGAATGTACTTCCGATGTACCACTTTAGGGCTTAGATCTCTTTGTTTATGTGTTTATTGAGCATGTTTGTTCTTGGATATTATAGTATCGCACTAATCTTTACAAGTTGTGATGATTAGTTTTCCCAAAAACATCATGAAACAAGATTTATTGTTGGTCAAAGTAGGTCACCTCAGAATCGGCTTCAAGATCCTGGGTTTGCATGAAGAATGCGAAGAACACCTACAATGATTTGTTACTGTCTATATAGGTGGTCTTTAGCGACAATTTATTTATAAAATTATATTTTCATTAAATAATTATAGAAAATTAGTTTTTAATTATTAAAAATATATAATAAATTATTAAAAATTATTTTAAAGTCTGAAAATTATATTTTAATTATTTTGGATATATTTCACAAATATTTAATATTTTTAGAATATTAAAGGTATTTAATTTATTTAATAATTATATTAAATAAATTGTTTAAAAATGATTTTAATTCTTGAAAAATTATTTAAAATTATTTTATGGAATAAGAAAATATTTTAAGTTATTTTTAATGACTTTTAATATTTTATGATGAATTTCATTAATTAATTAATATTAATGATAATTTATTTATTTAATAAATGAATTAAATAAATAGATTAAAAATGATTTTATAATATTAAAATCATTTTAAATAATAATAAGGTATTTAAGAATATTTTAAGTTATAAAATATAACTTTCAATATTTGAAGGTGAATTTTATTAATTAATTATTATTAATGATATTAAGGTTATTTAATAATTATATTAAATACATTAGTTTAAAAATGATTTTAATATTATAAAAATCATTTTAAATGAAAATAAAGTGTTTAATGATATTTTAAGTTATAAAATATAACTTTTAATATTTAAAGGATAATTTCATTAATAATTTAATATTAATAATACTTATTTAATAATAATGATATTAAATTTATTTAATAATTATATTAATTAAATAGTTTAAAATGGTTTTATTGATTTAAAAATCATTTAAAAGGATATAAATGAATTAAAATATTTTAAGTTATACTTAATGATTTTTAATATTTGGATAGATAGTACATTAATATCTAAATATTTATGGTAATTATTTATAAATGATATTGAATGTTTTAAAAATCATTTAAGGGTAATATTAATACTTTAAAGATATTCTAAGTTATTATAAATAACTTTAATATTTTAGCAATGGTTTCATTAATAGTTTAATATTAATTAAATATTAATGATAATATAATTATTTGATATTTAAATTGTGACGCCCCCAAAATAGGTATACATCACCCATTCTGAGTTGTCAATACATGGTACGTAAATAACTACAACTTTATTATTACAACAAGAAATCTGTGAGTTTGAATACAAATATTATCTTTTAGACAATATCTATACACAAATAAATCCTTCATATGACGAACACTTTCAGGAAAGTATTTGTCATTAAATAGTTTCTGAAATGTCTCCCAAGACATGCCGAAAGTCGCTAATTTGGATGGGTACGCTTCACAGAGACTCCCACCAAGTGATACGCCTCGCCTGGAACATAAAGGTGGCGAATGGAACCTTTCTGTTTCTCCGTGCATCCCAAGACATCGAATATATTGGTAATTTTCTTGACCCATGTTTCCATTTATGATCGGATCCGCTTTCCTTAAATTCGTGGTCCCAACTCTTTGAAGCGCTTTCATTTGTGACAACCCGTGAATTGCTATCATTTCCTCCTATATTTTGAACACGAGTCTCCTCATCCGATTTTGCATGAATCGCAAAAAGCTTCTAAACATCCCTCGCTCATCATCATCTGTTAATTGGTGTTGTTCATGGGAGGAACATTGCCACTGCTGACGTTTCTCCTCGTTGGTGAGTACAGCGTCTCCACGGTCTCATTTCCATTGTTAATATTCTCAAATTCGACATTCTCAAAATCTTGTCATAAAACAAGGGTTAATTAAGGAAATCAATATATCACATAATATCCCTATATACTGACCAACTAACAAATAAGCTTAGGTAGGACACACTAGCGAAGGATTTACTCGTCTCTCCCCTCCTAGTTCTATTCCCCGATCTCCGCCAGAGATCATATCCCTAAGCTCTGATACCAACTGTGACGCCCCCAAAATAGGTATACATCACCCATTCTAAGTTGTCAATACATGGTACAGAAACAACTACAACTTTATTATTACAACAGTAAAACTGTGAGTTTGAATACAAATATTATCTTTTAGACAATATCTATACTCAAATAAATCCTCATCACATTTATTGATACATTATTTTACAAAAAATGGTGAGGACTACTAAACAACTCTCTCTAGAACCTTCATTCCATACCCCGACTCGTACTCGCTATATTCTCGCCTCCTGAGAAGAAAAATGGAACAAAAAGGAAAAGGGTGAGCTCAACTAGCCCAGAAAAGAATATTATGACTAAGATAATATACAACAAATTATCGTTAGTCTTCAACAGGGAAAAATCTAATAGAATACAATAGACAACAAGTTTTAAATCAATATTCGCAGCGGAAATAATAATTCATTAGAAGAGTTAAGTAGAGAATGCAAACTACTATCTTCTATGTATGAATTTTAAAGTTCATCTTCTATCTTTTATCCTGTAACATCAATCAATATATATCCGGAATCAAATATTCATCTTTGCACCATGTGCCAAAGATATTCATCGATTGGTCATGTTCATCTAAACACTGCTCATCTTTGCACTACGGGCCAAAGATATTCATCGAAATCATTCATCTTTGCACTACAAAGCCAAAGATATTCAATAATCTCATCATTTAAGACTGAGGATGATGAAAAATATTTTTAAAGAAACGAATCCAGTGAAACAAAATGACAAGGATTAAGGATTCGTACTTTGTTTTATCCATGTCCAAAAATACCTCAAAAATAATCATAGTGGTGTAAAATTCAAGAATGATCAAAACATGGATACAATCAAAGCTAGTATCCACAATAGATATTTTAGACGAAAAGGGAAAATTTTCATTTTTCGATGAATAATGCCGTATTCGTGAATAGTATCGTATACGTGAATAGTAACTCCGACACCAAAAGTTCAAAATTTGATAAAAACTTCAGATCAATATTTTAGCATAATAATATTGAAGAAATAATATCATTACGAAAAAAATAATATCCCTTACCTCGGAAAGACAGTACTTCTAACTGGAATACTGGATATAAGCTATAACTTGAACTTGCACCGTATAGCAATACTCAAAATATACTCAAAATACTCACAAGAATACGCTCGATAATATAGAGAGAGAAAACTTCAGTTTCTGGTGTGATTTTCAATTCTAACCTAAGCATCCTATTTATAGGAAAATGTTTAGAACACTAAAGTAGAAAATTTAATAAAATATTAATATATATTTATTAAATTCCTACGCACCCAAAATCTGATTCAAACCATCAACCACCAAGAGTGACTCACCTTGCCTAACTCAAAAAAACGTTTTTCTTATTAAAAATATTTAAAACTTCAAAAATTAATTATTTCGGAGCTTCAGAACTTCAATAATTCACAATAAATAGCCCTTTTGTCAGAAAATTCGAATCTCGTGAGTTTTTATAGGAAATTCAATTCTCTACAACTTTGCAGAAGAAAGTTTTTCCAAATTTCAAACAAAAATTGACCGAAATCCATAAACGGGCGATTTTACAGGCTATAATCAAATTTCAGTCAAGAAATGGGGTCCACCGACATGTTTAACATGTTTTAAACATTTATTACAACAAAAATACTCTTTCTCCTCGTATACTCATATATCACACATTCGTTATAAAAATATTACCATTATTATATTATTAAAAATATAATAATATATTTAAATGAATTATTTTATCAGAAAAAGATAAAATTTTAATTTTCAACAATTGTCACATTAAAAAATTTTCTCCATCTATATCCACATAAAATCAATATTTTTTCTCATCATATAAATCAATAATTAATTATTCACTTAATAATATTACGTAATCACAATATTGACAACCAAAGTTCCCAAGAAAGAGGGGCTTTCAATAAGAATTTCTCCTTCTTTGGCGGCGCAATTAGGTGACCAAACATCTCCTTAGATGTAACTTTCTAGACATTGCCAATAATGTTATCCAATAATATTATTCAGATAATATGAATTATTGCTTCGATAATGAAAAATACTATGTAGTGACAATTATTGAAACAACAAAGAATATAAAATATCAACACAAACAATTATTGAATCAATAAAATAAAATATCGAATAAGAATTATCGTAACCATTATTGAGTAGTGCCTTCTTACGTAAGAATCAATAATGGTGGTACAATACCGCAAAGTATCTTCTTGTGCAACAACACGACATCGTGTTTTAACCATTGGGTATTCCAACAAAGGTAAAACCAGAATAACTACGCCTGTTATTTTTAAACAACTTATATTTGTCGTTTTCTTCATCAAATCGCTTTTTCGTTATGGGGCCCACACATGGGCTACTGGCCGCATTTAATATTCCCGACAAAGATTTAATATTCCACGACCAAACGAATATTCCCCGACAATAATGAATATTTTATAACCATTTGCTTATTTTGAAATACTTGCGTATTTTACCCATAACTATCCACATTAATCAAATCAACCCTTACTATTTCAAAATAATAATTAAAGGAAATTAAATTTCATTTATTAATTATTTGGGGTCTTACATAAATCATTTGATAATGATTCCGGTGTTTGAAAATATATGATAAATTATAATAAATGTTTATTGAGTCATTTGGAATAATATGACTGATATTTACAGATATTGAGTTACAGAATAGAGCCTTAGACTCGATAATTACCCGATAAAGCTGCCGGTACACCGACATATTTTAGGAATTGATATGGACTTAGATATTTTGACTGTATTAATGTTTGTTTGTGATGCAATGACTGTTGAACATGTGTGATAGTGTGATTAGGTTATGTACTGACTGCGAAATGCAGTACTATATGTTATAGTATATTGTTCTAATCAAACGAATGATCTGATTTATGATAGGTCGTGATATAAATGATAAAACTAAGTTGCGTAATGTAAGCAGCGCATCAGGCAAGTATCCTACCTTTGCATTTCCTTTATGCAATGGACATGCGTAAGATTGTTTCAGAATTATATTATTACTGTACAGATTATTAACCCTATATTATATACGCTCATTGATTATCAACATGTTAGTATATGGTAATTTAGATATATATTCTATTCGTTCATTTCTATAAATGGTTACTCAAGTGTCCCCACTTGGATAATCATTGCATTTAACCACATGTTGATACACCTTTGTTAATTACCCGTATATATATATATATATATATGTTGAATTATAGATTTTTGTTGAACAAGATAAAACCTTTGGTTTGGAACCCCAACAATTATGAACATCCCGTTCACGGGAAAATTTTTATGTGCCCAAGGCAGCCAGAGTGAACGATAATATCGTTCTTGTTATGTAGTATTGATCAATACAGGGTCCATGGGATGTACACCCTCCTGCCCGTAAGTTATGACGATTTACAAATGAAGTTTTGTTTTTCGAAAATGAAAACAATGTTCATAGTATGTCCCCTTAACCCTATTTATAGTCAGTACGTAGTTTCAAAAAGTTGAGAGAGGGTTGTTATGATATTATTATTGGTTCAGAATTACTTCACAACTATTGATTTGTTGTAGAAGGGTAGTATATAAAAAGAAAACATTTAAATTCTTTTATCTTATATATATAATTGCTATTACTTGTTGGGCACTCAAATGCTCCTCCTTGCTTAATTTAAATGTTTTCATCTAAGTGTGAATAAGCAGAAGGCTCGACTAAGAATAAAGGAAAAGAGAAGGCTGCTGAATGAGTTTTCATGATATGTTATGTAATGGTTTGCTTTATTATGATAAGGATGATATATATATTATTATTATTATCATATAATGAATGTATTAGAGGTTGCGTACTTGGGAATAGACTCTGATAACTATGTAAATTAATTTTAATAATTATATTATTAGTGTTATTCCGCTCATAGAAATGGTATCGTGAAGCACCGAGTTCGGGTTTCAAGTACCCGAGTTTGGGGGCTTTACAATAACATCAAATTCTCCAAGTCAAATAGGGATAAGATCTACATTCATGATATTACCCTTAATATCCACTTTACAGTTCTTATGTACGTACTTAACAGGGATTATTTCTCTATTCACAATTTCTATGTGTATGGGGTATTCTAACTCATCCTTAAGCAATTCTATGTTCTTAGCAAAGTCATCGGATATAAATGAACGAGTAGCACCCGAATCAAATAATACATAAGCATTAACTTTATTGATCGGAATGATACTTGACACCACATCACGAGACTGTACCACATCCTGTACTGTCATGTTGAATATTCTGGCAGTCGGTCGGTTGGTTGCAGTTGGTCCTGCGATAGTCAGAGTGCTTCCACCGCTGTTTCCTCTATTCCCTCCTGATCCTGTCCCTCCAGATCCCTTCTTAGGACAATCCCTTGCAAGATGATCCTTTGAGCCATAAGTGAAACAGGCACCCTTCTTTGGGTTAGGACAGTTAGGTGCTATGTGGCCTTCTTGACCACAATTATAGCATACTCGTTTTCCCTTCATGCAAACTCCCAGATGAGCTTTCTCGCAGGTTGGGCATGCTTCGATATTCTTCTTCTGCCCTCCTTGTTGATTTCCAGCTGACGAGTTATCAGACCACTTTCTCTTCTGATTATTACTACCTCCCGTGCAACTTCCACCAGTCTTGTTAATTCCTTCATTTCACTCTTTTTCTTCTTCCGATCCCGATTATATTTAGTTACCGTGATCGCTTCCACCTTCAAATGTAGTATGGCCTTTCTAACACTCCAAAGAAAAGTGTTCAATTGGAACATTGACACCTTTGCTATACAAACGTGGCTTCGACCCCGTCAAACGTCTTGCCTTTCTCTCGTCAATATGCACTTGATATGTGGTGAACCTAGCCAATTCGTTGAATCTAGCTGCATAATCTACTACGGACATATTCCCCTGTTTTAACTCCAGAAACTGAACCTCCATTTATTTCTGCGAGCTGGTCAAAAAATACATCTCGAAGAACATCTCCTTGAATTTCTCCCAGATTATCACACCTTCTTCTCCTCGTACTTTGTTTGCCTGCCACCAATAACTGGCTTCGGATTTCAGCATGAATGTTACGTATTCGGTTTTTTGGTCTTCCCTTACTCTGGCAACATCAAACACCTTCTCCATCTCCATAACCCATGTTTGAGCTTCGATCGAGTTTATGGAGCTCTTAAACTCTGGCGGTCCCACCGCCTTGAAATCCTTGAACGATGTATTCGGTGGAGCTTGTGGTTGATTGTTAATTGCTCTAGCTAATAGGTTCACCAATTGATGAACAGGGTTAGCATTGGTGTCGTTGTTGTTATTCATCGGTTCTCCTTGAGCTTGTTGATGGTTTTGTCTTCTTCTAGGCTGCATATTTCTATTAAGAGTATACGCTTATTAGGTCTTTATTTAATCCCTTAAACATTTAAGGCTTAACTAACACATTTAATCATAATTCACTTAACACATTATCTCGGATAAACTCTGACATTTTATTCAAATCAAAAGTTTTA
Source organism: Panax ginseng (assembly GCA_020205605.1). Taxonomy (NCBI): domain Eukaryota; kingdom Viridiplantae; phylum Streptophyta; class Magnoliopsida; order Apiales; family Araliaceae; genus Panax; species Panax ginseng. Next base: position 89,094,905 of record CM035144.1, read on the forward strand.
ACATCATACGATAGCATCACTGCTATTTACATCAACTATCCCGAGATAAAGAATCTACAGGATTTAAAACATTAAAATATTCCTTTGTTTATAAACACATCGGAATTTACATCTTTAACTACCAGATAGATTTTCACATAATTAAACTAATCCTATCACTGCCTTTTAAGGCGTTGAATAGCCTTGCCACATTCCTCTTCCATGATGCGGGACATCATTCTGCGATCTAGCATATACGATGGTAGTCCTTCAAACTGGATTGGGTATCTCATAACTCGATCCTGGGCCTCATCTATTGCATTTTAAAGTGTAGAGTACGTCTCTCCAATCTTAGTCTTCTTCGCACGACAATCCTCTTCTATAAGATTAGCACGACGTGACTCTCTTACCCAGCCCTCCTCTGCTATGGTCATCCTTTCTGAGCTCTCTTTCAGATCCTTCTTCAACTTCTCTATTTCTTCAGACTTCTCCTCGGTTTGACCCTTCTCATGAACCAAATCCCACTCCACGTTTCCTAAACGTGTGTGAAGAGTTACAATCTCCCTATCCTTCTGCTCGATGGTAATCTGTTGATTAACCGTCCGCTCCTTCAGCTCTTGAACAGTGTCTTGTAACTCTATGTTACGATCATAAAGCGCATCATACATCTCAGCATCGATGGAGTTCGGTGGGAACTCCTCTTCCTCCTCTTCTTCTTCAGAATCCTCCTCTGGATCAGTCTCAGGCTTATGTTCCTGACCAACAACAATGATCAACGGAGATAGCTCTCTTTGTACCAACTGCTCCATGACGGCATGAATGTCTTGGGGCTCCTCCTCTGTAGGTACTCGGGGTTCCTCCTCCCCAGCTCTACTAGGTCCTCCAACATCCGACATCCTGATAACATAATTTTAAGTTTTAGTTACTAATCCGTACTAGCGAGCATATAATTTAACACATAAGCACATAAAGTCTTTTATTATCTTCAATGAATTAAGAAATTCATTTCTTAGAACTCGATAAGAGTTTACCACCACTATGTTTTTGATCTCTTACAAGGCTACTACCTAAGGTTGTTCCCCTACCTAAGGTTCATAACCTACAGCTTTGATACCAACCTGTGACACCCCCAAATTCGGGTACTTACATTTCTACAGGATTTGGTGTTCACTATACAAATATCATCTACCTATCTACCCATAATAAATGCAAACCATGCAATAGATAGAAAAAACTCTTCCCCTTATGGGGTTACAACATCTGAATAATAATAAATACAATCCCAGGTCACTCTAACCTTAAACATCTGTGCGAAATCATAAACAAATAATAAGTCTTAAATAACATCAAGTCTGAACATAAATACATAATCACATAAACAACAAGTCTTCATCACTTGTTAATCTTTCCCTTGCCTTTACTAGTGGAAGGCTTGTCAGATCTTTCGTTCTTAACTGCAATGTTATTATTACACAAGAGTGAGCACGATTGCCCACAATATAACAATATAATAATAAAATAAATGAATAATAACATGCGAATTAATCAAAGTCTTCTGAAATAGGGAAAACTCAGCTTTTGAATCAAGAATGAATAACAAGAATCAAAAGAACTTCTGAGGGTCATAAGACCTTGAACTATGTCCTAGGTTGTCAAGTGTTTATACTTGAAACCTTTAATAGTCATAAGACTATGGACTCTTCTTCTTGTACTTAGGGGGATCAGCCCTTAGTACCATACTATGCACAATATCTTAACGCTAACGCATAAGTAATCCCCTATACAGGGTTGTTCATCTCAGTTTGACATTAGAGTCTGCACCAAAGGAAGTTTGGTTTAGGTAATTCAACAAGGGTTTTGAAATTTAGAACGTTCATCAACTATGGACTAGTAGAATCATTAATGGTTCGCTAGTCTAACAAGGTTCAACAGTAACTGATATTTAAATCGAATAACGATCTCAAGAGATATACAATAGAATAAGTATTGTATAACAGAACCATACTTTGAAAGATTAATAAATTTTATATAACAAAATGGACTTGATCAATAATAACAAGAATTTTCTCGATGTAAAGAGATAAACTTATAAACTTAAATAATGATAACGAGTAGGGTTAGGAAACTTGTCTCGTGCGTAGATTACACATTAATTTATACACGTTCCTTGATTTAATCCTACATACCATTTACATTCACAATACTAGTTAATTATAATGTAACTAGTCATCACAAGTTTATTCTTTGGTCTAAACTCTGGTTATGACTATACTTAGTCAAATTATCACGCTTATTTTCACATAATATCACACTACATGAATAATAAGCTAATTATGCATTCAATAATTCAATCCACATGTAAATGTGTTATTGACATGTTAAGATTCTATTTTAACGTCTCATTATATGTCTAACATATTTTTATGTTCAATAGATTAAGTTACTAATACTTTCATGGACATAAATAATCAAAACATTTCATTTCTGAGCAATCTGCAGAGTGGCGCCAAGCACCATCGTTAGGTTTGTTCTCGTATATATGTACAAGAATGGCGCTACGACTTGGGCTTTGGTGGCACATTTGATGGCATGCGTCATAATGCGGGACTTATGACATGGAGTTGGTGCTTAACGCTTGAACTCCGCTTTTTGAATTCCGATTCACAAGAACACGAATCAAAGTAAATTATCATTACATGGTCATTAAATACATTAACTTAAACATACCCATATACTAGAATTCGTACATAATCATTACCCAACCTTTATAGAGTGATTTTAACAAATTAAAACACATAATTACAGAATCAAAACATGTAATTTCATTGTTCTTGAAGGTTTTGAACACAAAAATAAAAATTAACATCACGGGTTCATTATAACACTAAATCTGTCCATTCGAAGTTTGTTTTCTTCGTTTTAACATACATAATTATATAAAGGTCTAAAACTTATGAGAAAATATATGTTTGACATATTAAATTTACGTGTAAGGGCCATATGGCCATTTTTCTATACTCTATAACAATATACGACATATTTTATGAAACTGATGATATGTAAATCTACAATATATAGTAAAAACATGCTATGCTAACATATTATCACATATATATATCCACATAGTCAATACAATTTTCAACTACAGAGATTTTACAGAAACTTGAGAGCCACATTCATGAAAACTTTAATTACGTAAAATAGAAATTGGGTTGAAGAGATTACCCAAAGCGTGGATGAGTAGAGATGAAAATTCCTTTTTCAGAGACTACTTCAATCATAGAGTTTCTCACAAAATTCCTCTAAATTCTCTCTGAGCTCTCAAATTTTTATTTAAAATTAGCATACGTAAAAAATAAATAATAAGCCTGATGCGTATAATAACTGGCGTGGTGGTGGTCAGTTACTCAATCATGGGTAACTGCTCTCAACCCCCACTAAGGCCTTGTTTGGCCATTCATAATAACTCATTCCCATTAATTTGATAAACATCTTATACTATAGTTTAATATAATGTCACGCTTATTTACACAATAAATCTAATATTTAATTTAATTTAATTTAAATAAAATATAATAATTTTACATTTACTTCATATATAGTCACATAATTAAATTTCTTGTTTATTAATTATGTCAAATTTATTAATTCTCTAATTAATTATTAAATTAATTAAAGTAATATTAGGCTTATTAAATATTTCTTTTAATTCAATAAGCTCACATAATTACATACGTCGAATAATAAAAAGTTTCCACATTAATTTAATAAATATAACACATATAATTAAATTAATCTACCACAAGTTTATCAATTAATTATTTAATCTAATAATTAAATCATCAAAAAATATTTATTTAATCCAATAAATATTAAAATTAAATTATAAAATCTCGGTTGTCACATTACCATTCATGAAGCTTCCCTTGGAAGCTTCGTGCTTCCGTCTTGCGAAATTAGTCTGATAGTTCAAAATCTGCGATTCTCGGAATTCAAATATTTTTGGATATTTCTTCTTTTCTTTATCGATTAACTTTTACGCATTCTTCGGATCTCAGAAAAACTAAAAAACACTTTTTGACGTTAAGCGTTTTCCTTCACGTTTTCCCCTAACATAGTTAAACAAATGAAAAGTACATAACAATACTTTCGTCATTTTTATTTTGTCCGATTTTTACACGTTTTTTGAGAAAAACTTTTATCGTCTTACTTAACTTTTCATGATATATTATTATCAAATCTTTCGACGGAATGTCATTTCGACATACCGAACTCTCGGAAAGGCTTAGGTTATTCAAACCCTAACCCTTAGGGTTTTGTTAGGTGAATAGTGCCTGTGACGCCCCCAAATCTAGGTACTTGAAACCCGAATTCAGTGCGTCACGATACCATTTCTATGTGCGGAATAATACTAATAATAATAACAATAATATAGATAACAAACTTAATTTACATATGCATCAAAGTCTCACTCCAGTGCATTTAGACCTTTAATCATTCATTACATCATAGATAATAAGTATCATTGTCTTAATAAACTTTAACTATTACACAGAATATTATAAAATTCATTCGAACAGCTTTCCTTTCCCTTTGTTGTGGCCTGAGCCTTCGGGTTGATCATACTTAACTGAAAAAAATTTAAAGCAAGAATGAACATTTGGGTGCCCAGCAAGTAATGGCAACAATAAATATTAGCTGAAAGAATTAAATATTTTCTTTGAATAACACTTCTACAACGAATCAACAGTTGTGAAGTAAAATTTGAACCAATAATAATAACATGTCAATTCTATATCAAATTTTTGAAACTACGTCATCGACTATAATCGGGATTAGTCGATGACTATGAACATTATTTTCTATTTTCTATAAGGTTTAAACAGAACTTCATCTCAGAAACCGTTATAACTTACTGAACGCAGGGGTGATCATTGCTATGCCTCAGATTGATCAATACTACATGCAAGAACGATATTATCGTTTCACCTTATCCTTACTTTAGGCGCACAAAAGTTTTCCCATATACGGGATGTTCATACTTAGTCGGGAATCTGAACCAAAATAATCTGGTTGGATACAATAAAGTTCGATCTTGTTCAATCAATATTTCTAAGTTTGTGTCTAGCCAAAGCAAATAGCTTAGACGGCTTTGAAGTCAACGTATACATACTGGAAATTAATAAGTATATATCAACATGTGATTATACAATAATTATCCAAGTGGGGACACTTGTATAATCTTAATTAGAAATTAACGAACATAATAAATATCTTCATTATAATGTAATATTGTATTGATAAGCAACGATCGAATAATTTAAGAACTTGTAAGAATACAAATAACTGAATACACAATCGACAGCAATAAAGTTAATAATCTGGCATAATAATATGATTATGAAACTTTCTTACTCATGTCCATTGCATAAAGGAAATTCAAAGTTAGGATACTTGCACAATAAAAAGGATAGTTCAGATACTTGCTCAATAATAATTGGAGTAAGTTTAGGAAACTTGCCTGAGCTGCTGCTTACAATAATGCAACTTAGTTTTATCTTTTATATCACAACCTATCATTAATAACATCATTCGTTCGATTAGAATATATCATATCACATAGCACTGCTATTTGCAGTCAACACATAACCTAATCACATTGCTACTTAAGTTCAACAATCATTGATTCACTATCAAACACATATCTAGTCAAACAATCTAAGTTCAGATCAATTACTGAAACATTTCGGTGTACTGACGGCTTTATCGGGTAATTATCGAGTCTAAAACTCTATTCTGTAGCTCATTATCTATAAGTATCAGTCATATTATTTTTAAATGACTTATAATAATTTTTAATTAACTATTACAATTTATCATATTTTTTTCAAACATCGGAATCATTATTAAATGATTTAAATATTAAACAATTCTATTATCATTAATATTTAATTAATATTAAACTATTAATGAAACAATTGCCAAAATATTAAAGTTATTTATAATAACTTAAAATATTTTTAAAGTATTAATATTACCCTTAAATGATTTTTAAAACATTTAAAAGCATTTTTAAATAATTACCATTAATATTAAATATTAATGTATTATTCATCAAAATATTAAAAGTCATTAATTATAACTTAAAATATTTATAATTCATTTATATCCTTTTTAAATGATTTTAAATTAATAAAACCATTTTAAAACTATTTATGTAATATAATTATTAAATAAATTTAATATCTTTAATATATCATTAATATTAAATTATTAATGAAATTATCCTTTAAATATTAAAAGTTATGTTTTATAACTTAAAATATCTTTAAACACTTTATTTTCATTTAAAATAATTTTAATATAATAAAATCATTTTTAATTAATTTAGTTAGTGCATTATTAAATAAATTAAATACCAATAATATCCAAATAAATATTAATATTTATGAAAATATGTCAAATGATTAAAAGTTAATTTTTATAACTTAAAATAATTTTTAAAATAATTTTTGTAATTTTTAGAATTTATTTACTATTTTTAAATGATTTTTAGAAATTAAATTAATTAATTTTTGATATGTCTGTCGCTAAAGCTCTTTGGAGACAGTAAGTGTCGCCTTAGGTGTTCTAGAGAAACCCATGCATTCAAAGTCAGTGATCGAGCTTGCTTGTTTGACCATCAATAATTCTCTGTACAAAATGTTTCTGGATGTGCTAATGGCTAAATTTTGTAGTACTAATTTAATTATTCATGATCCAACAACAATCATGACCAAACAACATCACAATCTCGTATTATAAAACTTAGAAATTACTATCATACGGTTCTTTAAGTTTCTGGGCTGCCCAAAAATTTAAGGCCATGGTCGGTCAACGCCCTTTGTGGCTTTATATCTATCAATCTGTTCATATATTAGGTAGTTTAGATGTTGGACTGTGTATAGTAACCAACAGAGAACATGATTCAAACCATGTTCAAGTCTAAATATAATTAATCAAAAAGATCTGAGCTAGAAAACATGCTGTCAGAGTGTTTTTGGGTTTTTCCCAGAAACCCAACAGTTCGACCTATCACTTTCATGCTCGAATTCCTTTATGTTCTAGTCATGATTTATATCGTTTTATGGTTCGAATATATAGTATACATGACAAGGAACAATAACATATCATCAGATCATCATAACATCAACACAAGCAAGAGATATGGGCCGATCAAAGTAGTGATCAGGAACTGTTCTTGAACATTTCTGGGTTTTCTAGAAATGTTCTTTAGCAGTTTCGTCAACCCAAGTTTGACCAACTCTCAATTCATTTCTGTTACGTATTTGGGTAATATAAAAGCATGTATATGTAGTACTCATGTCAGTCTACAAGCATATAACAAGAACATGATTAAAACACTTAACAGAAGTAAGATCTAGGGTCTCAAAAGTCACTGTCAGACTTTTCTGGGCAGAATCTGGGTTTCTAGAACTCTCGGTCAATGCCGGTCAACCCAATTTGACCACAAATAACTTTTAATCTACAACAGATATGGACCTGATTCAAGTTTCATATTAAAGATCTCCTAACAGACTACAAGTACAAACTTTCAAAACACAAAACCACACAACAAACTGAGATCTATGGGACTTGACATTCACTGTCAGACCCTTATTTTAAAAATTTTCCAGATTTAGAAAATCATCAAATCTGAGCCTCTAGATGTTATGGATCTAACATCTAGTAACCCAGATCATTGATTAACACCCCATACAACATATTTAATATAAAAAAATTACATCTAACATAAGATCAAAAAAATTCCAAATTTTAGGGTTTGCACCTTTTCTAAGCTTTGATCTTGCTGCTGACTTTCTGATCTGTTAATGATAATCGTGGGGCTTTCTTTGTGACTGATATTAGCAATGAAATTCGGAGGTTTTAGATAGAGAAGTTCTAGGATGAGAGTTATGAATAATTTAGGCTAAATGTGCACTTTCTCTCTCTCTTAATCTATGTAATTAATTGATGCAATAAACTTGTATGGTAATAGCTGATGTGCTAGTATTGTAGCTCATAGCTAGGTAGACTAGGGTGGCTACCAAGTTATTGCAAAGATTTGGCTAGCAATAATTCAACAAATGGGACAAAAAGGGTAAAATGGTCATTTTGCTTATAACCTCAAGGGTATTCTTGTCCAAGGTACTTGAATCTAGGGTTTAATCACTAGATTTTGAATTTTAAAGTTTCCCAAATAATTACTAAGGTTTGAAAAATTATAATTAAAGTGTAATAAAAATTTTAATTAAGACACACTAATTAAAAATTAGGGTTTTTAATAGAAAATTAGGGTTTAAATAATTAGGATTCCTTAATCTCATTAGGGTTCCCAAATTAACAAGTAGGGTTTCCTAATTAACATTACAATTTACTAAAATAATAATTAGGGTTTCTAATTTAAGCAAATTAGGGTTTTCAATTAATAATTAGGGTTTCTCCTAATTAACAGAAATTCTATAATACACAGTATAATTCATATAACACAATTACTACTGAGTCTTAAACTCATAACTGAGTTTAACAATTAGGGTTTAATATCATGATATAAGGGTTATGATATAATTTACCACAATTGACCAACCATTATCAGTCTACATATTTACAGTACATATTATAGCACTAAAAAATCAAAATATATATTATATTATATGATTATTCTCATCCCTTGATAAAAATCCAAATTTAGGGTTTGGATTCCATATCTGATTTATCTTTCATATAAAACATCAATAATTAAGTTAAAATAATTAACTTAAATATTTTGAACAAATTCATATAATAAAATATTTATTATCATAATTCTAATAATCATTTCATATATTATTTAAATAATATAAAATCATGTTTTCATGGAAAAATAATTAATTAAAACATTTTTCGCTATAAAAATTAATTACAATAAGAATATAATTTGTAATGATCAATAATTCAAAAATTATTTATAATTTTTCAGGTAATAAATATATTTGCATTTATCATACACATTACTTGACACTTATTCTCACCATTAAAATAAATAAATAAATAATTTATATGCAAAATTTCTTATTTATTTATATAGAAAATATCGGGTTATTACATTCACCCTCCCTTATAAGGATTCCGTCCCCGGAATCACCATTTTAAAACTCATACATACAGGGGTTCATAGAATATATAATCATTGCAAGTAGACCTCGATCATAATTTATCAAACTGATCATTAACTATTCAACATAAAGCTTGTCTATCTGATTAAACAGAAATTTGATTTCTAAAAGAACTCAAATTCCTCCTTCAAAAATTTATTTATAAAATAATTTGTTATATATAAGAAAATCAAAAATAAAAGTTATCCAAATAATACCTAGAGTCCCATTCCTAGCTGCCACTGTATCCTGGACCGTCATGTTGAAGCCCCTCGCGATTGCTTTTGTTGGGTTGTTGGTTGAGGTCGGTCCTGTGATCGCCAGAGTCCCGCTGCCTTTCCCCGTGGTTACACTCCCTGCCTCCATTCTCCTCTTTGGACAATCCTTCACCTTATGTTCAGTCAATCCGCATAGAAAACACCCACTGTTCATCCTTGGTTTGGGGCAGTTGGGAGAGATATGGCCCTCCTACCCGCACTTGTAACATACAAACTTACCCTTCAGACACTCACCATAGTGATTCTTCCCGCAATTCTTACACTGCACTACTTGCTTCTTCACACCTTCCTGCTTCACCTGAACATTCCCAAAATAATTCACCTTTCTTTTCTCACCTCTATTCCCGCTACTAGTTTCCACCTTTACAAATCCTACGATTTTGCCCTTGTTCTTCTTCTCCTTGTTGTAGAGACTCATGGCCTCACTCCCCTCCTCAGCTATGATAGCCTTTTCCATGAGTGCTACAAAAGTATTTATCTGCAACACTGCCACCTTGTTGTAGAGTCAGGATTTTAAGCCCAACTCAAACCTCCTTGCCTTCCTAGCCTCCGTATCAACTTGATGCGGAGCGAACCTAGCCAACTCATTAAACTTTGCGGCATACTCCGCAACCGTAATGTTATCCTGCTTTAACTCCAAAAATTTCACCTCCATCCTAGCCTACATACAAGCTGAGAGATAGTTTTCGAAAAATAGTGTTTTAAACCTAGCCCAAGTAACTACTCCTCCTCCTGCCCTAGTTTGGTTTGCCTCCCACCAAAAGTTAGCCTCCCCTTTCATCATATAAGTGGAAAAAGAGGTCTTTTGCCCCTCATCTACCCTAGCAATTATGAACGCCTTTTCTATCTCGTTAACCCATGTTTGAGCTTCTATGGGTCAGCTGTTCCCCTGAATTCTGGTGGTCCTATTCCCTTGAAGTCTTTAAATTTTGCCAAGCGATATAAAATTTGGTTCCTCAATTTGGTATTCTCCTGTATTTGGTATTCCCTCTTTGCATAGCTTTGAGCTACCATATTTATGAAGTTCGAATCTGGGTCTTCTTTGTTGTCCCTTAGCATTGTTGACAGATTCTTCTGCCCTTTGATTTTGTGTTCGACGTCTTAGCGGCAGTATCTGATTACATAAGACCATAAATTTAACTTATATTCTAAACCTTATTGTATAAGTTTAACATGTAACACGAAGTTTTATACCAAACTTATTCCATTAATCAAACATAGATTCGTATTCATTTACTCAAAGTACTTTACATAACGTAGAACATACTGCTATCCCTTTGTGACAACAAAAGTCGGGAATTACTGCAATAACTTACACAAAAGTTGGGAATATTACATTACACACATACATTATCAAACATAAATACTCAACTACTAATCCTACTCATTTCCCAAGTCACGGTCTTTCATCTTTCTTTTCCCTTTTTTGCTCAGAGTTGCGCACGATTTGTTGCTTCTAGTTCCCATTTGATCAATTTGGATTTTAAGCTTATCTTGTTCTTCCATAATTTCCATTAACGCTTTTCACAACTGACTGTTTAATAGCCTTTCTATTTCCCATAGCTTCTCTAGAGAAGAAACATGGTTCCTCAGATTCTGCACTTCCGTTGATGCTTGATCAACTCTAACTTCGGTGTTCGAATCACTATCTGTTAGTTCTACCATTTTCGGATCTGGTACTACGTTTTCCAAAACTACCACCTCATTAAGGTTGCTTGCACTGTGAGCCTTTATTTCAGCTATTGGCTTTGATATTGGCTCCTTCAGAGGGTATCCTAATTCTTTTCCACCTGACATCTACACACAAATTATCCTGATTAGTATATAGTATATACACACAGCAAATAATAGTTTTATAAAAGTTATCTTTTATTTTATTTAACGATGAATTTATTCAATTCATCTCCTTTTAAACTCTATATGAGTTATTTTTATTTTCAACGTTTCCCTCTGTTCTAAGGTTACAGCCTAAGGTCTACCCCACCTAAGGTTTTTAACCCTAAAGCTTTGATACTAACCTGTGACGCCTCCAAATCCGGGTACTTGAAACCCGAATTCGGTGCTTCACGATACCATTTCTATGTGCGGAATAATACTAATAATAATAACAATAATATAGATAACAAACTTAATTTACATATGCATCAAAGTCTACTCCTAGGTACGAGACCTTTAAACATTCATTACATCATAGATAATAAGTATCATTGTCTTAATAAACTTTAACTATTACACAGAATATTATAAAATTCATTCGAACAACTTTTTTTTCCCCTTGTTCTGGCCCGAGCCTTCGGGTTGATCATACTTAACTGAAAACATTTAAATTTAAAGCAAGAATGAACATTTGGGTGCCCGACAAGTAATAGCAACAATAAATATTAGCTGAAAGAATTAAATATTTTCTTTGAATAACACTTCTACAACGAATCAACAGTTGTGAAGTAAGCTGAACCAATAATAATAACATGTCAATTCTATATCAAATTTTTGAAACTACGTACTAACTATAACTGGGGATTAGTCGACAGACTATGAACATTGTTTTCTATTTTCTAAAAGGTTTAAACAGAACTTCATTTGTAAACCGTCATAACTTACGGGCACGGGGATGATCAGCCCGTTATGCCCTGTATTGATCAATACTACATGCAAGAACGATATTATCGTTCATCTTATCCGCCTTTGGAGCACAAAAGTTTTCCCATATACGGGATGTTCATACTTAGTCGGGAATCTGAACCAAAACAATCTGGTTGGATACAATAAAGTTCAATCTTGTTCAATCAATATTTCTAAGTTTGTGTCTAGCCAAAGCAAATAGCTTAGACGGCTTTGAAGTCAATCTTATACATACTGGAAATTAATAAGTATGTATCAACATGTGATTATACAATAATTATCCAAGTAGGGACACTTGTATAATCTTAATTAGAAATTAACGAACAGAATAAATATCTGCATTATAATGTAATACTGTATTGATAAGCAATGATCGAATAATTTAAGAACTTGTAAGAATATAAATAACTGAATACACAATTGACAACAATAAAGTTAATAATCTGGCATAATAATATGATTATGAAACTTTCTTACTCATGTCCATTGCATAAAGGAAATTCAAAGTTAGGAAACTTGCACAATAAAAACGATAGTTCAGATACTTGCTCAATAATAATTGGAGTAAGTTTAGGAAACTTGCCTGAGCTACTGCTTACAATAATGCAACTTAGTTTTATCTTTTATATCACAACCTATTATTAATAACATCATTCGTTCGATTAGAATATATCATATCACATAGCACTGCTATTTGTAGTTAACACATAACCTAATCACATTGTTACTTAAGTTTAACAGTCATTGATTCACTAAGAAACACTTATCTAGTCAAACTATCTAAGTTCAGATCAATTACTGAAATATTTCGGTGTACCGACGGCTTTATCGGGTAATTATCGAGTCTAAAACTCTATTTTGTAGCTCATTATCTATAAGTATCAGTCATATTATTTTTAAATGACTTATAATAATTTTTAATTAACTATTACAATTTATCATGATTTTTCAAACACCGTAATCATTATTAAATGATTTAAATATTAAACAATTCTATTATCATTAATATTTAATTAATATTAAACTATTAATGAAACCATTGCCAAAATATTAAAGTTATTTATAATAACTTAAAATATTTTTAAAGTATTAATATTACCCTTAAATGATTTTTAAAACATTTAAAAGCATTTTAAATAATTACCATTAATATTAAATATTAATGTATTATTCATCAAAATATTAAAAGTCATTAATTATAACTTAAAATATTTATAATTCATTTATATCCTTTTTAAATGATTTTTAAATTAATAAAACCATTTTAAAACTATTTATGTAATATAATTATTAAATAAATTTAATATCTTTAATTTATCATTAATATTAAATTATTAATGAAATTATCCTTTAAATATTAAAATTTATATTTTATAACTTAAAATATCTTTAAACACTTTATTTTCATTTAAAATGATTTTTAATATAATAAAATCATTTTTAATTAATTTATTTAGTGCATTATTAAATAAATTAAATACCAATAATATCCAAATAAATATTAATATTTATGAAAAATATGTCAAATTATCAAAAGTTAATTTTTATAACTTAAAATAATTTTTAAAATAATTTTTGTAATTTTTAGAATTTATTTACTCTTTTTAAATGATTTTTAGAAATTAAATTAATTAATTTTTGATATGTCTGTCGCTAAAACCCTTTGGCGACAATAAGTGTCGCCTTAGGTGTTCTTGAGAAACCCAGACATTCAAAGTCAGTGATCGAGCTTGCTTGTTTAACCATCAATAATTCTCTGTACAAAATATTTCTAGACATGCTAATGGCTAGATTTTGTAGTACTAATGTAATTCGTCATGATCCAACAACAATCATGACCAAACAACATCACAATCTCTTGTTATAAAGCTTAGAAATTACTGTCAGACGGTTTTTCAAGTTTCTGGGCTGCCCAGAAATTTAAGGTCATGGTCGGTCAGCACCCTTTGTGGCTTTATATCTATCAATCTGTTCATATATAAGGTAGTTTAGATGTCGGGCTGTGTATAGTAACCAACAGAGAACATGACTCAAGCAATGTTCAAGCCGAAACATAGTTAATCAAAAAGATCTGAGCTAGCAAACATGCTGTCAGAGTGTTTTTGGGTTTTTCCCAGAAACCCAGCAGTTCGACTTATCACTTTCATGCTCGAATTCCTTTATGTTCTGGTCATGATTTATATCGTTTTAGGGTTCGAATATATATTATACATGACAAGGAACAATAAAATATCATCCGATCATCATAACATCAACACAAGCAAGAGATATGGGCCGGTCAAAGTAGTGATCAGGAACTGTTCTTGAACATTTCTGGGTTTTCCAGAAATGTTCTTTAGCAGTTTCGTCAACCCAAGTTTGACAAACTCTCAATTCATTTCTGTTATGTATTTGGGTAATATGAAAGCATTTATATGTAGTACTCATGTCAGTCTAAAAGCATATAACAAGAACATGATTAAAACACTTAACAGAAGTAAGATCCAGGGTCTCAAAAGTCATGTCAGATTTTTTCTCAAGCGTAACTGGGTTTCGAATCGCCGGTCAATCTTGGTCAACCCAATTTGACCACAAATAACTTTTAATCTACAACAGATATGGACCTGATTCAAGTTTCATATTAAAGATCTCCTAATAGACTACAAGTAAAAACTTTCAAAACACAAAACTACACAACAGACCGAGATATATGGGACTTGACATTCAATGTCAGACCCTTATTTTAAAAATTTTCCAGATTTAGAAAATCATCAAATCTGAGCCTCTAGATGTTATGGATCTAACATCTAGTAACCCAGATCATTGATTAACACCCCATACAACATATTTAACACAAAAAAAAATTACATCTAACATAAGATCAAAAGATTTTTAAATTTTAGGGTTTGCACCTTTTTTAAGCTTTGATCTTGCTGCTGACTTTCTGATCTGTTAATGATAATCATGGGGCTTGCTTTGTGACTGATATTAGCAATTAAATTCGGAGGTTTTAGATAGAAAAGTTCTAGGATGAGAGTTATGAATAATTTAGGCTAAATGTGCACTTCCTCTCTCTCTTAATCTATGTAATTAATTGATTCAATGAACTTGTATGCTAATAGCTGACGTGCTGGTATTATAGCTCATAGCTAGGTAGACTAGGGTGGCTACCAAGATATTGCAAAGATTTGGCTAGCAATAATTCAACAAATGGGACAAAAAGGGTAAAATGGTAATTTTGCTTATAACCTCAAGGGTATTTTTGTCCAAGGTACTTGAATCTACGGTTTAATCACTAGATTTTAAATTTTAAAGTTTCCCAAAAAATTACCAAGGTTTGAAAAATTATAATTAAAGTGTAATAAAATTTTAATTAAAACACACTAATTAAAAATTAGGGTTTTTAATAGAAAATTAGGGTTTAAATAATTAGGGTTCCTTAATCTCATTAGGGTTCCCAAATTAACAAGTAGGGTTTCCTAATTAACATTACAATTTACTAAAATAATAATTAGGGTTTCTAATTTTAGCTAATTAGGATTTTTAATTAATAATTAGGGTTTCTCCTAATTAACAGAAATTCTATAATACACAGTATAATTCATATAACACAATTACTACTGAGTCTTAAACTCATAACTGAGTTTAACAATTAGGGTTTAATAACATGATATAAGGGTTATGACATAATTTACCACAATTGACCAACCATTATCAGTCTACACATTTACAGTACATATTATAGCACTGAAAAATCAAAATATATATTATATTATATGATTATTCTCATCCCTTGATAAAAGTCCAAATTTAGGGTTTGGATTCCATATCTCGATTTATCTTTCATATAAAACATCAATAATTAAGTTAAAATAATTAACTTAAATATTACGAACAAATTCATATAATAAAATATTTATTATCATAATTCTAATAATCATTTCATATATTATTTAAATAATATAAAATCATGTTTTCATGGAAAAATAATTAATAAAAACATTTCGCTACAAAAATTAATTACAATAAGAATATAATTTGTAATGATCATTAATTCAAAAATTATTTATAATTTTTAGGTAATAAATATATTTGTATTTATCATACACATTACATTACTTGACACTTATTCTCATCATTAAAATAAATAAATAAATAAATAATTTATATGCAAAATTTCTTATTTATTTATATAGAAAATATCGGGTTATTATAGTGCCTATTTCGTCTTTTTCTCCGAAAACATTTTTGTTCCCGGAAATTTTTTATTTTCGTCTTGAAAATTCTTACTTGTTCAGTCTAGCTCGTAGCCAGAATCCTCCCGTATTATAATCATCATAGGTTATAGAACGATTAATAAACACATAGCACAAAATATTATTAATAAAAATTTATTTTATTAATAACTAATTCTTTAAATCTTAAATTCTGGACAATCCGATTTTTCGGGTTGTCACAAACCACTCAGAGTTCCATATGGACTACTAGCAAAGAAACGATGTGTGCTGGGTCTTAGAGGAGTTATAAGAAGATAAGAATCATCAAAGATGATGATCGTATGAGGAAGACATCTTCGTATGTCTTGAATCCGTAAACCGGTAAAGAAAGTTGTCACGTGAACTTAGGTTGCAAGAACGCGAACCCTAAGAAGTAAAGTTAAGCTTAAACCAATGCATAAGTCAAGTATATGACTAATTGGTGTATGCATTATTTCTCTATGTGTTATATAGGAATTAGAATGAGCAGTTCAGCGTAAACTCTAAGCTGTAGCTGTGCGTAAGGCAAGTTTCCTAACTTCATTCATATTTTAAATGAATGCTAATTTCCTAAACTTCTCAGATGTTGAACTTGAGAAGTTCTGTTTATGTGCGAATGTGTGATATTTGTACAAGGTGGTAGAACATATGAGGCCTTGTGCCGCAATTTGAACACTTCGGTGTTTCTATGAGATGAACTGTTGTGTGATTTAACTCTTCAATAAGAGAATGTTCTATTTATACATGAACTGTTATTGTTAAGTATGTGCTAAAGATTCTAGCCAGACAGGATGTGTATGAAAGAATTGGTTCAACTTTTAGAACCAATGGATTTTAAAAAGAACTATTCTTTATATGTCTATGCTAATTGTTTCGGCTAGACATAAATTGATTTGAAATATCAAAATGAATTTTATATGATCAGTGCATTTGATGCAAGGATGGTAAAAGGATGAAGTTATTAATGCAATTGAACCTGGTGTTGGATGTGAGCTTATGATCAACAACCCGCTATGGTATGATGTATAATGATGAAGTCATAAACTGACGAAATCCTTAATGTACTGTGAAAAGTACGGTATCATGACGTCATATAACGTTTTGATGTATTGCGAAAGAATTTAAAGAAGTAGTCGATGTCAATTGATTTGACTAGACGAATGTTTCAAGTTGATGTCCAATTTATTGGTATGGTATAAGCTATTTGTTTTGGCTAAGATAAATGGTATGTCATGTCATAAGAAAATTGAGCTTTCTTTGAAGAATTATGCCGAACCAAATTGTTTTGGTGCGGAATCTAATGATTAAGTCTGTGGTGAACATACCCTGAAATGGGGTTATACGATGGGTTGATCGCCTACGTATGGAAGAGATAGTTTACCTTCTTGGTGATTGTAAACTGACAGTGATAGAAGGGTTTACGGTGAAATGTTGTTAAACCTAGTAAGAGTTCATGGACGATTTGACCCCTCAACAAAAGTATGAAGTTTTTTAAAGGAATCTTTATATTCCTATTTATTCATTCTACTTTATGATTCTCGATAAGTTATGAAGGTTGGGGAATGTTTGAAAAATAAGAACTTCTTTGAAGAGAAGTTGAGAAGAAGAGTAAGCTAAAATTTTGAGGACGAAATTTTGTGAAGAATGGGTGAATGTGATGACCCGGGTATGAGTGTGTTTTTAAAAAATTCTGAGGACGAATTTTTTATAAGAGGGGAAGTGTGACAACCTGTAGAACCGTATTATCCAGAATTTAAGTTTAAAGAATTTGTTATTAATAAAAAGAATTTTTATTAATAATATTCCGTGCTATGTGTTTATTAATCGTTCTAGAACCTAGGATGATTACAAAATGAGAGGACTCTGCCTACGAGCTAGAGGGAACGAATAAGAATTTTCAAGACGAAAATAAAAATTTTCTGGGAAAAAAATATTTCTGAGGAAAAAGACGAAATATGCACTATTCACCCGATGAAACCCTAAGGGTTAGGGTTTGAATAACTTAAGCCTTTTCGAGAGTTCGGTATGTCAAAATGACATTCCGTCGAAAGATTTGACGATAATATATCGTGAAAAGTTAAGTAAGCCGATAAAAGTTTTTCTCAAAAAACGTACAAAAATCGGACGAAATAAAAATGACGAAAAGTACTGCTATGTACTTTTCATTCGTTTAACTACGTTAGGGAAAAACGTGAAGGAAAATGCTTAATGTCAAAAAGTGTTTTTCAATTTTTCAGAGATCCGAAGAATACGTAAAAGTTAATCGGTAAAGGAAAGACAAAATATCCAACAATATTTGGATTTCGAGAATCGCAGTTTTTGAACTATTGGATGAATTCCGCAAGACGGAAGCACGAAGCTTCCAGGAGAAGCTTCATGAATAGTAAGGAGGTGGAATTGTAAGGAGGTGTGAATACTAACTTTAGAGGCAAAATAACTATTTTGCCCCTAACTTTGAAAATCTATAAAAGGAAGCCTTAATTTCATTTGTTGGTGATTTTGAAAATCACCAACACTTGAGAGAGAGAGAGAGAGAGAGAGAGAGAGAGAGAGAGGTCGGATGATGAGGAGATGGAGGAGGAAAAGCTTGCTTGTATGCAAACTTTGTCCAACGGAAGGAGATTAGAGGAGAAAGGTAATCCAAAACCTAACTTCTAATTAAATTTTCTTTAAGTTTTTTATGTTAGAAACATAAATTAATGAGAATAGAAGTAAAAGATGTTAAGAATAATTTTCATATGGTTGAAATCATAAGAAAAAGAAGAAATAAGAAATTAGAAGTTTAGTTTATAAATTTGTCAAAGAAGTATAAGTTTCGTAATGAATTTGAATGATTCGAATGAATCATATAAACGATTCAGTGGAATTAGTAAGGAATGGTGTCTTATAACACCAAATTCTAAGAAAAAGTGAAATCGTAATCAAAATATCGATTAAAAACGAAGAACAAACGAAGAACGCGAAGAACACGAAGAACGTTATTGATGAACAAATTTAAAACCGTCATAATATAATTTGTTGTTGATGGATAAGTTTAAAACCATCGCGTATAAGTTAGTTGCTTATTTCTTGGTTAGGAACGACAGAAATGTTCATGAAGAATGGATTAAAACTTAGCTATAATGAAGTTATTGCAAAAATTTTGTAAAAGACAAACGAGAAGTAGAAAGTATGTAAATGAAACCGAACGTGTATGGTTTCATAAGAATGTAAGAGAACATAGAAAACGTGAGTCGTGGACTCAAGAACGAACGACTTCCGAGTTCAGATGACCGAATTACGGACGAATGAACGAAGAACGTTAGTAACGTAAAATGAATGAATGATGAAGATTAAGCCAATCGAATGATATGTTAACGGATTCAGAACAAAGTTCTATTTGAGGGAAATTGAAGTACATAAGATAAAGAAGAGAATAACTTTGGAATGACCTCGTTTCGAGTTATAACGAATAAGTTATGAGATCGAGAAGTAAGCGTCTTAAGTATGTAAAAGACTTAGAATTTTTTTTTAAGGATTGAGGCTTGGCGCTGCAGAGCTAGCCATGCCTTGGGAGGCTAAATACGGCCAATAGCTAGTCTTGACGCTTAGCTATCGCTCTTTAGTGGTGCAGCAAGATGCGAGAGAAGAGAAGGAACCTAAATGCCAAGAATAGTTAGGTGTAACAACCCGTAGAATCCGGATTGTTCAGAATTTGAATAAAAGAAAGAAGGTTCATTTTCCCACGTAGTTCGTCGGTCAAACCAACGATTCTCTTCTCAAAGTAATAGAGAGATCTTTTTCTAGTTAGACTTCTATCAATGCAATGAAAGAACCATCCCTAGATATTAATAAAATGAATTTTTATTAATACTATTCTGTGCTATGTGTTTATTAATCGTTCTATAACCTAGAATGATTATTAATTGGGAGGATTCTGGCTATGAGCTAGACTGAACGAGTAAGAATATTTAAGACGAAGAATGAAAATTTTCCGGGAACAAAAATATTTATGGGAAAAAAGACGAAATATGCACTATTCATCCGACGAAACCTAAGGGTTAGGGTTTGAATAACCTAAGCCATTCTGAGAGTTCGGTATGTCAAAATGACATTCCGTCGAAAGATTTGACGATAATATATCGTGAAAAATTAAGTAAGCCGATAAAAGTTTTTCTTGAAAAACGTGCAAAAATCGGATAAAATAAAAACGACGAAAAGTACTGTTATATATTTTTCACTTGTTTAGCTACGTTAGGGTAAAACGTGAAGGAAAATGCTTAATGTCAAAAAATGTTTTTCAGTTTTTCGGAAATCCGAAGAATATGTAATATTCAATCGATAAAGGAAAGACGAAATATCCAAAAATATTTGGATTCCGAGAATCGCAGTTTTTAAAAGCGTCGAGATGAAACCCAAAAGACTAGATCTGAAACTTAAGGGCTAAGCAAACTTGAGGGCTAATTTAACTTAGTCCTTAAGTCTTGAATAGTAAGGAGGTGTGAATAGTGATTTTAGGGGTGAAATGACTATTTTTCCCCTACCCTTGAAAATCTATAAATAGGAAGCTTATTTCATTTGTTTGGAAATTGGAAAGTTGTCAAAAATTTGAGAGAGAGAGAGAGAGAGAGAGAGAGAGAGAGAGATTTCGGATGAAGGAGAAAAGGAAAAGGAAGAGGAAAAGTTGCTCGTGAGCAAACTTTGTCCGACGGAATGAAATTAAAGAAGAAAGGTAATCCGAAAACCTAACTTCTAGATAATTTTTTCTTTAAGTTTTTATGTTAAAAACATAACTTAATAAGAATAAGAATTAATAGATGTTAAGAATGATTTCATATGGTTGAAATCATAAGAAAAAGAAGAAATAAGAAATAAGAAATTTAGTTTATAAATTTCTTAAGGAAGTATAAGATTCGTAAGGATTTTGAGCGATCTGAATGAATCTTATGAATGAGTAGGTCAAATAAGTAAGGAATGATGTTCTATAACATCAAATTCCAAGAAAAAGTGAAATCGTAATCCAAAATATCGATTAAAAATGAAGAACGAACGAAGAACACGAAGAACACGAAGAACGCGAAGAACACGCGTATAACGCGAAGAACGTTGTTGATGGACAAATTTAAAACCATCGTAGTGTAATTGTTGTTGATGGACAAGTTTAAAACCATCGTGTATAAGTTAGATGCTTATTTCTTGGTTAGGAACGTTGGAAACGTTCTTGATGAACGGATTAGAATTGAGCTATAACGAAGTTATGACAAAAATTTCATAAAAGAAGATCGAGAATTTGAAAGTTAGGAAATGAACCTGAACGTGTAGGGTTTCATAAGAATGTAAGAGAACGTATAAAACGTGAGTCGTAGACTCAAGAACGAACGAGTTCCGAGTTCGGATGACCGAATTACAGACGAACGAACGAAGAACGTTAAAAACATTAAAATGAACGAAGGGTGAAGATTAAGCCAATTGAATGGCATGTTAACGGATTCAGAACAAACTTCTATCCAGGGGTAATCGAAGTACGTTAGATAACGAAGAAAATGGCTTTGGAACGATCTCGTTCCGAGTTATAACGAAGAAGTTATGAGATTTCGAAGTAAGCGTCTCAAATGAAGTTAACACTTAGAAAAATTTTTGAGAAGAAGGGCTTGGCGCCGCGGTGCCAGCCATGCCTAGAAAGGTGGTGCTGAAACACCAGACCGGAGAGCCAAGCACTGCTAACTCGCATCGCATCACGAGTCTTAGTGAAGAGAGTGGCGCCACGGTAACACGGCTTGAAGGCAATGCCCGTAAATGATATTTTTTTGCTTTCAATCACTGGGGATGTGCAAGAAAGAAATAAGAACATAATGTTTAACTAATGTAACACTTAATCAAGTGTTTTAAACCTTTAATGAAGGTTGAACGGAAAGATTAACCGAGATTAAAAGAATTTAATTGCGGATTACGGAACCGAGATCCGGGGATCGTAGTCGCAATAAACGAACGTGAGGGATTGCTATGATTGTGATTCCTTAGACGTTGAGTGACGAAAGTAATGAATAAATTTCGATGTTATGTTGTGGTAATGAGAGATAAGTGTAAAGCGTATAGACGTTGTGAATGCAATGTTGTTGTGATGAACGATCAGTCTTAGCATACAACGAACCGTATGGCTTTGACATTAGGAAAGAATAATGAACATGGGGTTCAGGTAACTAGTAATGAATGAAAGCCGAATGTGAGTTAGATGAGTATGTTAGAATGAAATGTAAGCGTTGAACACTTTAACTCATGTGAAGGTTGAGTGTACGCATATATTAAATGGGTAAAACCTACACCCCGTGTATGGTTGACCATAGAGTAATGGAAACCAATGATTAAACCTGTGAGCAATGAAGAAGCTGAATCAAACACAAGTACGTATAACGTAAAAGAAGCCAAGTTAATGTTTATAACTTGGATGACGTTCTGAGTTGAACTAATCGGACGTTATAAGATACGAATAAGGTAACGTAAAATGCTTAACATTATTAATGCATAGAATGAATGTGGAATGATCGATCTGAGTATACAAAAGACTGTATGACTTAGACAATGATGAATAATCCTGAGGTATGGCATTTAATTGTCAGAAAGCCATAAGGAATAAGAAATTGACTTAACGAACATTATATTTAATAGTTCGTATAAGTTAAGATAAGTTAGGTTGTGGTACAATCGTAACCTTTGATGGTTGACATATGGGAGCTGAGCTAAACAATTCCTTCAGAGAGTGAAGGTATATACGAAACTGGAAACCGATCTAACTCACGTGTGGGGCGGGTAGGTGTATTTAGACGAAAACTTATTTGTTGGTTGTTTGTGGGAAACCACTCAGAGTACCATATGGAATACTAGCAGAGAAGCGATGTGTGCTGAGTCCTAGAGAAGTTATAAGAAGAAGATAAGAATGTTAATCATCAAAGATGATGAACGTTTTGAGTAAGACATCTCCGTATGTCATGAAGCCATAAACCGGTAATGAAAATTAGTCGCGTAAAACTTAGATTGCAAGAACGCGAACCTTAAGAAGTAAAGTTAAGTAAACCAATGCGTAAGTCAAGTATATGACTAATTGGTGTATGTGTTATTTCCTTATGTGTTATAGGGAATGGAATGAGCAGTTCAACGTAAGCTGTAGCTGTGTGTAAGGCAAACTTCCTAACTTCATTCATATTTCAAATGAATGCTAGTTTCTTAAACTTCTCAGATGTTGAACTTGAGAAGTTCTGTCTATGTGCGTGTAAGACCCCAAATTATTAATAAATGAAATTTATTTTCCTCTATTTATTATTTTGAAATAGTAAGGGTTGATTTGATTAATGTGGTTAGTTATGGGTAAAATGCGCAAATATTTTAAATAAGCAGGTGGTTATAAAATATTCATTGTTGTCGGGGAATATTCGTTTGGTCGTTGAATATTCTTGCTATCGGGGAATATTCGTACGACGGCGCAATCTTTTGTGGGCCCCATAACGGAAAGTGATTGGATGAAGAAAACGACAAGTATAAGTTGTTTATAAATAACCACAGTAGTTGTTACTGAATTAACATTGTTGGAATACCCGGTGGTTAAAAACACGATAATACGCGTTGTTGCACAAGAAATACACTGCAGTATTGCACCAATTATTGATTCTTTACGTAAAGAAGGCACTACTCAATAATTGTTACGATGAGTTATTATTCAAGATTTTATTTTATTGATTCAATAATTGCTGCGTTGATATTTTATATTACTATTGTTTCAATAATTGTCACTACACAGTATTTTCCATCATCAAAGCAATAATTCATATTATCTGAATAATATTATTAGAAAACATTATTGGCGATGTCTAGAAAGTTCTGTCTAAGGAGAGGTTTGGTCACTTAAATGCGCGCCAGTAAGGAGAAATTCTTATTGGAAATCCCCTCTTTCTCAGGAGCTACCGGTTGCCCGATCTTTGTGATTCTGTAATATTATTTGTGAATAATTAATTATTGATTTAAATGATAAGGAAAATATTGATTTTATGTGGTTATAGATGGAGAAAATTTTTAAAGTGACAATTGTTGAAAAATGATATTTTATCTTTTCTGATAAAATAATTTATTATTATATTTTAATAATATAATAATGGTGATAGTTTTACAATGAATGTGGGATATATGAGTATATGAGGATGAGGAGTATTTTTGTTGCAAAAGTTGTTTAAAACATGTTAAACATGTCCGTGGGCCCATTTCTTGACTGAAATTTGATTATAGCTTGTAAAATCGCCCGTTTATGGATTTCGGTCAATTTCTGTTTGGAATTTGGAAAAACTTCCTTCTGTAAAGTTGTAGATAATTGAATTTCCTATAAAAATTTGCGAGATTCGAATTTTCTGATAAAAGGGCTATTTATTATGAATTATTGAAGTTCTGAAGTTCCGAAATAATTGATTTTTGGAAGTTTTAATTATTTTTAATATAAAAAACGTTTTTGTCATTAATTGTGGGTCTTGCATGTGATGTCAATTACTGAATTTAGATCAAGGAAGGTTGGCGTAGAAATTTTAATATATATATTAATATTTTATTAAATTTTCTGCTTTGGTGTTCTAAGCATTTTCCTATAAATAGGGTGCATAGGTTAGAATTGAAAATCACACCAGAAACTAAAGATTTTTCTCTATATATTATCGAGCATATTCTTGTGAGTATTTTGAGTATATTTTGAGTATTGCTATACGGTGCAAGTTCAAGTTATAGCCTATATCCAGTGTTTCAACTAGAAGTACTATTCTTTCGAGGTAAGGGATGTTATTTTATTCGAAAATGATATTATTTCTTCAATATCATTATGCCGAAATATTGGTTGGAAATTTTTATCAAATTTGGAACTTTTTCATGTCGGGGTTATTATTCATGAGTTACTATTCACGAGTTACTATTCATGAGTTACTATTCACGAGTTACTATTCATGAGTACTATTCACGAAGCGTGAAGATGTTTTTTTGTGAAATTTCTATCTTTTGGTGTCGGAGTTACTATTCACGATACGACACTATTCACGATATCATACACTATTCACGAATACGACATTATTCAATTAGAAAAATGAAATTTCTTCTTTTTGTCAAAATATCTATTATGGATACTAGCTTTGATTGTATCCATGTTTTGATCATTCTTGAATTTTACTCCACTCGATTACTTATGAAGTATTTTTGAACTTGGATTGTTTAAAATACTGAATCCTTAATATTTGTTCTTTTGTTTCATTTGGATTCGTTTCCTTTAAAATATTTTTCATCATCATCGGTCTTAAATGATGATATTATCTTGAATATCTTTGGCCGAAGAGTGCAAAGATGAATGATTTCTTGATGAATATCTTTGGCCCGTAGTAAAAGATGAGCAGTGTTGAGATGAACATGACTGATCGATTAATATCTTTGGCCGTAGTGAAAAGATGAACAGGTGTTTAGATGAACATGATCAACTGATGAATATCTTTGGCCTGTAGTGAAAAGATGAATATTTGATTCCAGATATATATTGATTGATGTTATAGGGATAAAATATCGACGATGAACTTTTAAATTCATATATAGAAGATAGTAGTTTGCATTCTCTACTTAACTCTTCTAATGAATTATTATTTCCGCTGCGAAGATTGATTTAAAACTGGTTGTCTATTGTATTCTATTAGATTTTTCCCTGTTGGAGACTAACGATAATTTGTTGTATATTATCTTAGTCATAATATTCTTTACTGGGCTAGTTGAGCTCACCCTTTTCTTTTTTGTTCCATTTTTCTTCTCAGGAGGCGAGAATGTAGCGAGTACGAGTCGGGGTATGGAATGATGGTTATAGAGAGAGTTGTTTAGTAGTCCTCACCATTTTTGTAAAATAATGTATAAATAATTGTGATGAGGATTTATTTGGGTATGTATATTGTCTAGAAGACAATAATTGTATTTAAACTCACAGTATATATGTTGTCGTATTTTGCACGACAAATTTATTAATAAAGTTGTAGTTATTTCTGTACCATGTATTTGGCGACTCAGAATGGGTTGGATAGAATGGACGTATTTTGGGGGCGTCACAGTTGGTATCAGAGCTTAGGGATATGATCTCTAGCGGATATCGGGGAATAGAACTAGGAGGGGAGAGACGAGTAAATCCTTCGCTAGTGTGTCCTACCTAAGCTTATTTGTTAGTTGGTCAGTATATAGGGATATTATGTGATATATTGATTTCCTTAATTAACCCTTGTTTTATGACAATATTTGAGAATGTCGACTGAGAATATTAATAGTGGAGTAAATGAGACCGTGGAAACACCTTCAATCACCACCCAGGGGAACGGGCAACAGGAAGGCAATATTCCTCCTGTAAACAACACCACTGAGCAGATGATGAACGACGGGATGTTTAGGAGCTTTTTGCAGTTCATGCAAAACCGCACGAGGAGACTCGTGTACGAGAATCACTGGGTGGAAATGATATAGCAACGCTACGGGCTTGTCACGTACCAAGTAGTTCAAAGAGTTGGGACCACCAGAATTTAAGGGAAAGTCGGATCCGATCATGGCGGAAACATGGGTCAAGCAAATTACCAAGATATTCGATGTCTTGGGATGCACGAGGAACAGAAGGTTTCATTCGCCACCTTTATGTTACGTATGAAGGCAGATTATTGGTGGGAGTCTCGTGAAGCGTACCCGACCTGCCGCGACTCCGCATGTCTTGGGAAACTTTTGAAACTTTTCAACGAAAAATACTTTCCTGAAAGTATTCGCCATATGAAAGAGGTAGAGTTTATTAGACTAGAACAAAACAACATGACGGTGTCCCAATACGAGGCAAAGTTCGCAGAGTTATCCAAGTTTGCACCTCATTTGGTAGAGAATGAGGAACGAATGACGAGGATATTTCTGAGAGGTTTAAAACCCGAGATTCGGCAATATCTTATCTCTCATAAATTTTCTTTATATTCAGATGTTGTCAACAGGGCTCAGATGTATTAATAAAGTTGTAGTTATTTCTGTACCATGTATTTGGTGACTCAGAATGGGTTGGATGGAATGAACCTATTTTGGGGGCGTCACAGTGCGAATGTGTGATATTTGTACAAGGTGGTAGAACGTATGAGGCCTTATGCCACAATGTGAACACTTCGATGTTTCTATGATATGAACTATTCTATGATTGAAATGTTCAATAAGAGAATGTTCTGTTTATACATGAACCGTTATTGTTAAGTCTGTGCTATTGATTCTAGCCAAACAGAATGTGTATGAAAGATAGTAGAGAATGATAGTATTTCAAAGTGAATGTGACTAATGTTTTAAAATGATAGGAATCGAGATTATTCCTATTGTTCAAGCTGCTTCATAACCTTTGTTCGGTTATCAAAGTTCCAAAGGAATGTTAAACTCTTGAAGTCATTTATTCATTCTGTTATGACTTTATTTGGGCAATTGAATGCTCACACTTGCTTTAAATGAAAAAGCAGTCAAATGACGATGTTAGAAGAACTTAAGGATCCTGTATAGATCAAGCTGTCGGTATCCAGATGAAGTGCCATTCAGAATGTGAATGAGTGATAAGATCAAGTGAAGACTTGTAATGTAAAAAGATGAGAATTAAACTATAGAATAGTTTAATGAACGATTATGTATCCTTGGTGGCGGATAAAAGTCACTCATGCAAGATGTAAAGAATAATGTAATTATCATTATTTTTAATGAGAAAAGATATAAGGTTTTTAGAACCTGGGATTTGAGAGTGTATGTTGTTATATTTCAGTATATAATGATGTATGTTGGATGAATGATGTACTAGTGACGCACGAAATCCGGGTGTGAAGATAGACCGGATTTCGGGGGGTTACAGCCGGTGCAGGGCAAGGCCCAGACTGCTCAACTCTTGGGGAAAGTGTAAGGGAAGATAAAGAACATATTGTTCACCTAAAGTAACACTTAAATAAGTAGTTTAACCCTTTAGTAAAGGTTGAACGGAAAGATTGAACGAGATTAAAAGATAGAGAATTTAAGCGGTAGACTACGTAACCGATATTCGAGGACCGTAGTCGCGATAAAACGAACGTGTGGGATTGATATGATTGTGATTCCTTAGACGTTGAGTGACGAGGATGATTTATAACATTTCAATGTTATGATGTCCTAATGAGTGATAAATGTTAAGCATCTAGATGCTGTGAACACAACGCAGTTGCGATGAACGATCGGTCTTAGCATACAATTAATCGTATGTCTTCGACATTAAGAAAGATTAATGAACGTGGGGTTCATGTAATGGATAATGAAAGTAGTAAGTAAGATATGATTTATCAAGAAAGCCATAATGAACGGTATCAAGATTAATGAAAGCCGAATGTGAGTTAGATAGAGAATGTTAGAATAAAACGTAAGCGTTAAACACTTTAACCGACGTAAAGGTTGAGTGTATGCGAATAGTAAACGGATAAAACCTACACCCTGTGTATGGTTTGACCGTAGGGTAATAAAGACCAATGATTAAACATATAAACGGTGAAGAAACTGAATTAAAGATAATGACATAATGTAAAGAAACTGAGTTAATGATTAACTTGGATGACGTTCCGAGTCGAATGAATCGGACGTTGTAAGATAAGAATAAGGTAATGTAAAATACTTAACGCTTCGAATGCGTGGAATTAATATTGAATGATTGTTCTGAGTATACAAAAGACTGTATGACTTAGACGATAATGAATAAATCCCGAGGTATGGCATTTAGTTACCATAAAGCCATAAGGAATAAGAAATTGACTTAACGAATAGTATAGTTTTAATGGTTCGAATAAGTTAAGATAAGTTTAGGTTTTGGTACAATCTTAACCTTTGATGGTTGACATATGGGAGCTGGACTAAATAATTCCTTTAGAAAGCGAAGGTATATACGAAACTGGCAACCGATCTAATTCACTGTGATGGTAGTGTAGACGAGACAGGAACTTGTTTGTTGGTTATTTGTGGGAAACCACTCAGAGTACCATATGGACTACTAGCAGAGAAGCGATGTGTGCTGAGTCCTAGAGAAGTTATAAGAAGAAGATAAGAATGAAAATCATCAAAGATGATGAACGTATTAAGTACGACATCTCCGTATGCCATGAAGCCGTAAACTGGTAATGAAAGTTATCGCGTAAACTTAGATTGAAAGAACGCGAACCCTAAGAAGTAAAGTTAAGTAAACCAATGCATAAGTCAAGTATATGACTAATTGGTGTATGTGCTATTTCCTTATGTGTTGTATAGGGATTGCGATAAACAGTTCAACGTAAACTATAAGCTGTAGCTGTGCGTAAGGCAAGTTTCCTAACTTTATTCATATTTTAAATGAATGATAGTTTCTTAAACTTCTCAGATGTTGAACTTGAAAAGTTTTGTCTATGTGCAAATGTGCGATATTTGTACAAGGTAGTAGAATGTATGAGGCCTTGTGCCATAAATTTAACACTACAGTGTTTCTATGAGATGAACTGTTCTGTGATTGAACTATTCAATAAGAGAATATTTTGTTTATACATTAACCGTTATTATTAAGTCTGTGCTAATGATTCTAGCCAGACAGGATGTGTATGGAATAAGGTAGAAGAATGAAAGTATTTCAAAGTGAATGTGATTAATGTTTTAAAATGATAGGAATCAAGATTATTCCTATTATTCAAGCTACTTCATAACCTTTGTTCGGTTATTGAAGTCTTAAAAGAATGTTTAAATTCTTGAGGTTGTTTATCAACTGCTATGACTTGCTGAGCAATTGAATGCTCACACTTACTTTAAATAAAAACATTTTTAACGAACGATGTTAGAAAGAACTTAAAGATCCCGTAAAGATCAAGCTGACTGGTATCCATACTAAGTTCCATTCAGTATATGAATGTACGTGAAGATCAAGCCAAGACTTGTAATGTAGAATAGTTTAATTGAACTATAGATTAGTTTAATGAACTGTTATGTATCCTTGGTGGCGGATAAAAGTCACTCTTATAAAATCTAAAAAATAATGTGATTATCATTATTTGTAATGAACGAGGTTATAAGGTAATAAAACCTGGGATTTGAGAACGTATATTGTTATATTTAGCTATATAATGATGTATGTTAGGAAGAATGATGGGATCGTGACATACGGAATACATGTGTGAAAATAGACCGGATTTTGGGGCGTTACAAAGTGGTATTAGAGTTGTTAGGTTATAAACCTTAGGTATGAGTACCTAAGGCTATAATCGTAAAGAGAAGGTTAAGAAAGATCATTGAGTTAAACGATTAAGGAAGAAGATCACCACGTGATCATATTGAATCGTAATAACGGATGTTCTGTTAAACGATGGATGATTTATAGCTAATGATATAAATGAATGGTACTATGAATTAGTACGCAAAGAAGAACTCAGATTGAGTTGTAAAGGATAGCATACGAACAACAACAACACTTTTTACCCTGACTCAAACACCCTTTCCATAATCTTGCGGTCATGCCATCTCTTCACCTTTTCCTTGTATAATTTAGAATTTTTATATGCCTGCAATCTGAATTCGTCCAACTCATTGAATTGGAGTAGACATTTTTCTCCTGCAGCCTTCAAGTCGAAATGCAGCTTCTTTATTGCCCAATATGCCTTGTATTCGAGCTCAATAGGAAGGTGACAAGCCTTTCCATACACAAGCGGAAATGACGACATACCCAACGGTGTTTTATAAACAGTCCTTGTAAAAACCCAAAACCCTAATAAGACTCGGATATGTAAAATTCAATTATATTAATAAAATCTCTCCGTTCTGAAAGTGTTATGTGTTAATATATACTCTGTTTAAGAAATTTGTTCAAATAAAATTTTGTCCAAAAATTGACGTGCTTTACACCTCGTGCTTAAAAATTTTCTTTTGAAAACGGACATTTCGATTTATTTGTTTGGACAAGCTACTTTGTCATGCTTACACTGACAAATGGTTTGTCGTGCTTGTTAGGATTTGTGGAAAATCTAGGTTAGTAACCCTAGATTACAAACCTTAACCCTAATTAACAAAACCTAACCCTAATTTATAAACCCCAACCCTAATTAGGTTATCCTAACACCTAATCATGATTATTAAACTTCAATTAGGTACTAATAAACATCATTAAACAACCCTAAGCATTAAAAACAAAACCTTAATCAAGATTAGTGAAGATTATGGCATAATTAAGCTACTAATCTAACCTAACTAGCTCACAAGTAGGTTAGGAGTCACCAATGCAAGTTCATAGGCTACACATGACATGCTTGTAACTCCCAAGCATCAGTAGAGTCATTAGATCAGATATTTGTAGAGGCAAGTAGGTGGAAAATGACCAAAAAGCCAAATTAAAGAATTCTATAAATAGGAACCCTAGATCAGAGTAAACCTACGAATTTTCTAAGCCTAAAAACTTATATTTCATACCTAAATAAGCCTTGGTGATAACAATAACAGATTCAGAAGGTAAAAGTCCAAAATCAAGCAAGAAATGTGCAAACCCTAATTCATAGCTAGATCTAGAAATTATTATAATGGATATATAAGTTATCTAAATATATAATAAAGCTTATAAATAAAATTTAATCGATATATCAACTTAGTTAATATTCGGTAAAGACATTGAACACCGAAACTTTTCAAACCTAATCCGAACTTATGTTAATGTTGTATTTGAGTATTATTATCAATACTAATGTGTTAAATTTATATGAATGAACATCGTAGGTGTTTATTAAAGGAATCAAGTAGTATAACTTGACTAATCTACGCTCAGGCAAGTTTTCTATCCTTAAATCTCTTATCGAGCAAGTTTTCTTAAACCATAATTACTTACGTAAGTTTACTAAACCCTGTTTATTCGTTGAGCAAGATTTTTATCTTGATATGCTGTTGATATGATATACTACACCTACATTTGAATTACCTCTTATTGTATGGTTATTGCTATAGCTTCAGCATAACTAAGAAATGAATTATTTATTAATATAATATTGTTTATTGAGCATAAACTGTTGTGTCAAACCAAATTATTTCGGTAAGACATCCTATACTGAAGTTGGGTATCCCGTAAGGGATTAAGATTTGGTCAATAATATATTGACATTAATTTGGGTGCATTTGAGCACTGGTAGGATGAGATGCATACTCCTAGGATATTGAGTAGGCTGATCCCCTATCTCATATCTAAAACAAAGTTTCTAAGTCTGTGTGACTGACAGAAATAAAAAGTCTAGAAATGGTTGAAAAAAAGAAATCTCAAAAATGGTAACAACTATCAGTCGAATTTTGAATTGTTATACTTCTTCAAATTATATATTGTTATAAATATAAAACCTGCTGAGCATGTCATATCTCACCCTTGCAAATTATTCCCTTTGCAGTATTAGATGGTAACCCTGGAATATCTGTAGTAGACAAAGGGAAGCGTCCCTGCTTAGATTAGGTTATATTCATGTCTAGTTGAATACTTTGTAATAAGAAACTCTTTATGAGAATCATGTAATTGAACCTTAATATTTATGATATATAACATCTTTTATTTCCGCAAACGTGTTTTCATACATATATAGATGTAATTTAGAATTCTTCAAAATCTAGTTTGAGATCCTTGGGAACTA
This sequence comes from Panax ginseng, assembly GCA_020205605.1. Lineage (NCBI taxonomy): Eukaryota > Viridiplantae > Streptophyta > Magnoliopsida > Apiales > Araliaceae > Panax > Panax ginseng. The sequence goes on from CM035144.1 coordinate 89,127,844, forward strand.
TTTATCTGAGTGAGGGTATTAATAGCATGGATTGTTTATGTTGTTATTGATACTCTAGATTTTGGATAAATAGTTACTATCGATACGATAGTATAAATTTGCATGGCATAGACTATACATCTGGGTGAGGGTATTGGTAATATGGACTGTTCATGTTATTACTGGTACTTTGAATTTCGGATAGATAGATTCTATTCACAGATACAGTTCATATATCCAAGTGAGGGTAGCCAAACACAGTAATAAGTTATCGGATACTATGAATCTTGGATCTATGGGAATTATATATGATAGTCACTCAATTTGATATAAGCTTATAATCAGATACCATGGGTGTATAGATTTAAATTCATTATATATATTGGTTCGTAGTAAGCACCATATTAGATACTATGGGAGTATAGATATGAGGGCATTACAAGTTTGGTATCAAAGCCTCAAGGCTATAGATATAAGGAAGAGAAATCTTAGTATATAGTCTTCGAGTCTGTAAAAATTTTAAAGTACACATAAAATAACATTAAAAATATTGTGTTATGTAAATTTCTATACCAGTATTAAGGAGTTTTCTTTTATAGATGGCCAACTCCAGTGCTAAAGAAATGGTGATAGTACAAAATGCACCATAAATTGAGTCATTTATAGCTAGTGATGCAGAGGATGAAGTATTGCTTCATGATCAACAACTGCTAGATGCTGAGGAAGAAGAAGATCCAGCAGCAGGGCAATTTATGAGAATTGATGAACATGATGAAGCAATGACATCACTAATAAAGACAACAGAATACGAGAATAATAAAATGAAGTTTAGGGTAGACATAGCTGAGGGAATGATACAACATGAGAGGGGAACTAGTCACCGACTAAAAGTACAACTGCACCATGCACAAAGGGGCAGAAAGGATATTCAGTCAATGTAGCACCCCGAAATCCGGTCTATCTTCACACCCGGATTCTGTACGTCACGAGTACATCATTCATCCAAACATACATTATTATATACTGAAATATAACAACATACATTCTAAATTCCTAGGTTCTAAAACCTTATAACTACTTTCATTACAAATAATGATAATACATTATTCATTCCATTTTACAAGAGTGACTTTTATCTGCCACCAAGGACACATTCAGTTTATTAAACTAGTCTATAGTTCAATTTCATTTTTCTACATTACAAGTCTTCGCTCGATCTTCTCGTTCATCCATATATTGAATGACACTTCATCTGGATACCGATCAGCTTGATCTTTACGGGATCCTTAAGTTCTTCTAACATCGTACGCTGAAAATGTTTTTCATTTAAAGCAAGTGTGAGCATTCAATTGCCTAGCCAGTCATAGCAGTTTGAACAAACAACTTCAAGAATTTAAACATTCTTTTAAGACTTCAATAACCGAACAAAGGTTATGAAGCAATTTGAATAATAGGAATAATCTCGATTCCCATCATTTTAAAACCTTAATCACATTCACTTTGAAATACTTTCCTTCTTCTACCTTTTTCATACTCATAATGTCTGACTAGAATCAATAGCACAGACTTAACAAAAATGGTTCATGTATAAACAAAGCATTGTCTTATTGAATAGTTTAATCATAGAACAGTTCATCTCATAGAAACACCGAAGTGTTCACATTGTGGCACAAGGCCTCATACGTTCTACCATCTTGTACAAATATCGCACATTCGCACATAGACAGAACTCTCAAGTTCAACATCTGAGAAGCTTAAGAAACTAGCATTCAGTTAAAATATGAATGAAGTTAGGAAACTTGCCTTACGCACAACCACAACTTACGCTGAACTGCTCATTCCAATTCCTATATAGCACATAAGAAAAACAACACATACACCAATTAGTCATGTATATTTAACTTATGCATTGGTTTACTTCACTTTACTTCTTAGGGTTTGCGTTCTTTCAAACTAAGTTTACGCGACAACTTCTTTACCGTTCTACGGCTTCATAATATACGGAGATGTAATACTTATACGCTCATCATCTTTGAGGATTTACATACTTATCTTCTTCTTATAACTTCTCTAGAACTCATCACACATCTCTTTTCTGCTAGTAGTCCATATGGTACTCTGAGTAGTTTCCCAGAAATAACCAATAAACAAGTTCCCGTCTCGTCTACACTGCCATCACAGTGAGTTAGATCGATTGCCAGTTTTGTATATACCTTCACTCTCTGAAGGAATTGTTTAGCCTAGCTCCCATATGTCAACCATTAAAGGTTACGATTGTACTACAACCTAAACTTATCTTAACTTATCCAAACTATTAAACTATAATGTTCGTTAAGTTAATTTCTCATTCCTTATGGCTTTCTGGCAACTAAATATCATACCTCAGGATTCATTCATTATCGTCTAAGTCATACAGTATTTTGTATACTCAGAACGATCATTCAAGTTAACTATTAACTTGGCTTCATTATGTTATGTGTACTTGTCTTTTAATTCAACTTCTTTACCATTCACGGTTAAATCATTGGTCTCCATTATTTTACGATCAAACCATACACGGAGTGTAGGTTCTGCCCATTTAATATTCGCGTACACTCAACCTTCACGTCGGTTAAAGTGTTCAACGCTTACATTTCATTCTAACATTCCCATCCGACTCACATTTGGCTTTCATTAATCTTATTTCGTTCATTACGTCTTTCTTAACACCATTCATCATTCTTCCTTAAGGTTGAAGCCATACGGTTCGTTGTATGCTAAGACCAATTATTCAATGCAACTGTGTTGCATTCACAGCGTCTATACACTTTACACTTATCTTTCACTACCACCACATAACATCGAAATGTTATTCATTATCCTCATCAATCAACGTCTAAGGAATCACCATCATAGCAATCCCTTACGTTTGTTTATCGCGACTACGGTCCCCGGATATCGGTTCCATAACTCGCGTTCACATTCTTTTAATCTCGTTTAATCTTTCTGTTTAACCTTCATTAAAGGTTTTAAACACTTGATTAAGTGTTACATTTGATGAACTACACGTTCATTATCTCTCGGTACACTTCCCCCAGGTTTTGAGCAGTTAAAAGCTCATCACTGGGCACTTTCTTGCACCGACGCTGCGACACCACTCTCCCTTCTATTTCTCGGCGTGAATTCACTGAGTTTGTAGAACCCGACTCCACTGGTGCGGTGTTGTAGTACCGCTATATAAGGCATGGTCATGGCCATGCCAGTGATGCAAGCCCTACTTCTTGAAAATTTTTCTAAGTGTTTACACCGATTTGAAACGCTTACTCCCGCTTCCATAACTTCTTCGTTATAACTCGAAACAAGGTCGTTCCAAAGCCATTCTCTTCCTTATCTTATGTACTTCAATAACCCTCAGACAGAACTTCATTCTGAATCCGTTAACTTTCCATTCGACTGGCTTAATCTTCACCCTTCGTTCGTTTTACGTTTTTAACGTTCTTCGTTCCTTAGTCCGTAATTCAGTCATCCAAACTAGGAATTCATTTGCTCGTGAGTCCACAACTTATGTTTTCTACGTTCTCTTACATTCTTATGAAACCCTACACGTTCGGGTTCATTTACTAACTTTCTAATTTTCGTTCGTCATTTACAAAATTTTTGCCATAACTTCGTTATAGCTCCATTTTAATCCGTTCTTCATAAATGTTTTTACCATTCCTAACCAAGCAATAAGCATCTAACTTATATGCGATGGTTTTAAACTTATCCATTAACAACAATTATCCTATGATGGTTTTAAATTTGTCCATCAACAACATTCTTCATGTTCTTCGCGTGTTCTTCGTTCGTTCTTCGTTTTTAATCGATATTTTGATTATGATTTTACTTTTTCTTGGAATTTGATGTTATAGAACACCATTCCTTTCTTATTTCACCGAATCGTTCATATGATTCATTCGGATCGCTCAAATTCATTACGAATCGTATAATTCCTTAAGAAATTTATAAACTAAACTTCAAATTCTTATTTCTTCATTTTCTCAATGATTTCAACCATATGAAATCATTCCTAACCTCATTTACTTTTTATTCTCATTAAACTATGTTTTAACATAGAAAAACTCATTAAAAGTTTGGTTTTCGAATTACCTCTCTTCTTTAATCTTCTTCCATTGGACAAAACGTGCTCACGAGCAAGCTTTTCCACTTCCTTTTCTTCTTTTCTCCCATCCGAACTCTCTCTCTCTCTCTCAAAGTTTAGGATTTTCAAAATCCCAAAATAATGAATTAAGCTCTTTTTTTATAGATTTTCAAGGCTAGGGGCATTTTGGTCATTTGGCCAAATCGTCTTACTATTCACACCTCCTCAATAGACCTCCTTACTATTCACGAAAAATTCCCTTGGAAGTTTTGTGGTTCCGTCTTTCGGGTTTCGTCCAACAGTTTTAAAAACTGCGATACTAGGAATCCAAGTATTTTTGGATATTTCGTGTTTTCTTTACCAATTAACTTTTACGCATTCTTTGGATCTCCGAAAAACTAAAAAACACTTTTCCATGATAAGCGTTTTCCTTCACGTTTTCCCCTAACGTAGTTAAACGAGTGAAAAGTACATAACAATACTTTTCGACATTTTTATTTCGTCCGATTTTTATACGTTTATCGAGAAAAACTTTTATCGGCTTACTTAACTTTTCACGATATATTATCGTCAAATCTTTCGATGGAATGCCATTTCAATATACCGAACTCTCGAAAAGGCTTAGGTTATTCAAACCCTAACCCTTAGGGTTTCATCGGGTGAATACTGCCTATTTTGTCTTTTTCCCTAAAAATATTTTTGTTCCCAGAAAAAATTTATTTTCGTCTTAAAAATTCTTACTCGTTCAGTCTAGCTCGTAGCCAGAATCCTCTCGATTAATAATCATCCTAGGTTCTAGAAGGATTAATAAACACAAAACACATAATAGTATTAATAAAAAAATTATTTTATTAATAACTAATTCTTTAAATCTTAAATTCTGGACAATCCGAATTTTCGACCGCGGCGCCAACCCCTACTTCTCGAAAATTTTTCTAAGTGTTTACACTGGTTTGAAACGGTTACTTCCCGCTTCCATAACTTCTTCGTTATAACTCGGAACGAGGTTGTTCCAAAGCCATTCCCTTCCTTATCTTATGTACTTCAATACCCCTCGGACAGAACTTCGTTCTGAATCCGTTAACATACCTTTCGTCTGGCTTAATCTTCACCCTTTGTTCATTTTACGTTTTTAATGTTCTTCGTTCGTTCGTCCGTAATTTGGTCATCCAAAATCAGAATTTGTTCGTTCTTGAGTCCATGACTCATGTTTTGTACGTTCTCTTACATTATTATAAAACCCTACACGTTCAAGTTCATTTACTAACTTTCTAATTTTTGTTCGTCTTTTACGAATTTTTTGGCATAACTTCGTTATAGCTCTGTTTTAATCCGTTCTTCATGAACGTTTCTACCGTTCCTAACCAAGAAATAAGCATCTAACTTATACGCGATGGTTTTAAACTTGTCCATCAACAACAATTATCCTACAATAGTTTTAAATGTGTCCATCAATAACGTTCTTCATGTTCTTCACGTGTTTTTTGTTTTTAATCGATATTTTGATTACAATTTTACTTTTTCTTGGAATTTGATGTTATAGAACACCATTCCTTACTTATTTAACCGAATTGTTCATAGGATTCATTCAGATCGCTCAAATTCATTACGAATCATATACTTCCTTAAGAAATTTATAAAATAAACTTCAAATTCTTATTTCTTCATTTTCTCAATGATTTCAACCATATGAAATCATTCCTAACCTCATTTACTTCTTATTCTCATTAAACTATGTTTTAACATAGAAAAATTCATTAAAAGTTCGATTTTCGAATGACCTCTCTTCTTTAATCTTCCTCCATTGGACAAAGCTTGCTCACGAGCAAGCTTTTCCTATTTCTTTTCCTCTTTTTCTCCCATCCGAACTCTCTCTCTCTCTCTCTCTCTCAAAGTGTAGGATTTTCAAAATCCCAAAACAATGAATTAAGCTCTCCTTTTATAGATTTTCAAGGCTGGGGGCATTTTGGTCATTTGGCTAAACCGCCTTTGTAACGACCCCAAAATTCATACAATATAATTATCAACTTCGGTCGTTAATAACACATCTACCTTCTGATTTTATATCATTATTCGATGTTAAACTTTATAAAATGCGGAATAATTTAAATTTTTATGTCTTTCTACTTTAATTCCCTGAATCAAAACCTTTATCATCTACATTTCTTTTAATCAATCTTATTTTATGATTCACTTTATCACTGTTATTATATAAAATTGTACATTTCAATCCGATAACCTTTACATATCAGATAACTCTAACTTTATCTTTACAACTCAACATAAAACTATACATCATAAAACATTTAGTACATCTCATGAATCTTAATCATGGTATAAAGAAATAACAACTTTAGCTAAAATATTAATCTTTGTGTATTATTTCTGATCCACGTCATTCAAGTAGCACATAGTGTTACCTTCAATCCTTAACCTGCAAAAAATGGTTATTTGCAAGGTTGAGCTCGACAGCCCAGCAAAATCTAACATTTTTCATGCATTACGTAGCACATAATAACATGCTCAACATATATCTCATAAACATTGGACTAACATAACATATATGTTACAATTCATATAACAAGTATAAAGATTGAGTTCCTTACTCAATCAGCATGCTTTACTCAATCAACATAGGCATAAGTTGACTTTAACATTTCATACATTCAATATATATATAACACATCATGCTCTTTGCAATAAAGATTTAAAACAATCAAATTCACATAGCAAATAGGAACTGAAAGACTTGCCTTTACCGGCGTTTTACCAACACGCTAATACTTCGCGTCCTTGCACACCCTACACTGTATGTGAGATTGATAATAAACAAAATCAATACTCGATTTCATGGTCAAATATATTCTAAGACCTTACTTTATCTTATTATCCTTTATAATGTCTTTATAGATATCTAACGGTGTTTTATATGCAACTCGGTTTTATTTTCATTTTCATCACCACATATGCTAGACTATCGCACTTGTAGTTTAATGTGCATATATCACACCATTTTATTATACCAATTTGGTTTCAAAAATACATATTCAACACATTGTTTACATGCTTAATTTTCCTTCAAAAATCAAAAATCGCCCTTTTCGATTTCTTTCCATTATTATTCTTTTATTATCATCTTTTCATACTCAGATGCATATAACATCCAATATTAGCCATTAGTTAGACACTTTGTATACCAAAGTTCAGAAACACTATTATTCTTAGGCATTTTATCGAGCACGTTATGTGCATACATTAACTTATCTCAACTCTTGATCTTAAATGGTTAATTATGCATAGAATGTGATAACACATATCTATACTCTTTATATACGTCAAAACATCTTGTTAATAATCAAAATATATCATCACCCAAAATCTTAATTCAAACAAAATTATAAAACTCATCTTCACAATTTCTTTAACAAAACGTTGTTTTCGTTTTGAACATAACTCTTTCGTTACATTTCCGTTTTTGTTCCTTCTTATATAGAATTAACCCTTACTCAGTGTACTACAACCTCATCTAGGCTTTAAAGTCAGACCCTTGTCCATCTAAAACAGATTCTGCAATTCATCAACTACTCTAGAAAATTTTATTTTCTGGATAGCCTTACTTAACAATTTATTTCAGACATGATCCGGTCCATAAAATGGCTCAATCTTGCAAGTCTAGCTAGTAAACTTACATATCTACAACTTTTCAGTTGAAAGTTTCTTCAGATTCAAAACACACGAATTTATATGAATTTTTCAAAGTCAGAAATCGTATCAGTTTTGATTTTCTCATGATTGTTTTCCTTGGACCATCCTTACTAAAACAGATAATCGCAAGAAATCTACAAGGAGTTTTCATGTGATTCCACTTTCGAGAATATAGCTTACTTCCATAGCTTCGATTTGATATAAGGCTCACTTTCTAACTCATTATACCCAAAGAGATATGAATTTCACAAGATCTGCCCACAATTACTCAAAACCTACGAATTTTGTTCTTCAAATTTTCTTTCCATTTCATTTTCTTTCTTGAATCCTCTTGTTTGATTCTTGATAATCCAAGATTAAACCAATACAAACAAGATTAAGCATGATCTACTACCCTAGAACATAAATCTACCCAAAAAATTAAAGATTAAACAAGGGTATAGAAGTTACCTTCTTCTAGCTTTTTCTTCTTCTTCTAGCTCCTCTCAATTCCTCTATTTCTCTCTATCTCTCTCAATTTCTCTATTTCTCTCTTCCACCAAGACTCTTGGTCTAAAAAAACTCTAGGATTTCTTCTTGTGTAACTCCTCATTTGGGTAATAGTTATGTTAATAATTAATATAATAGTAACCCCCACTAATAACATAAGGCTTATGTTACAAAACTCTTACATGCATGACTAATATCACATTAAGCCTTCTTAGTAGCATAACCTCATTTTTTCATCATTAGTTAAGCAACATAATGGTTAGGCTATTCATTATATAATATTATTACTTTACTATGACATATAACATATTTCTAATGTCACACTTAAATAATTTAAAGTTATTTTATTAGTAAAATCAATTAAACTTTAATAATAAAATGCACATCAATTATAAAATTATCTATCAAATTATAACACTTAATTAAATTAAGCCATAACAACCAACCTCAAATATTTATTATTCAATAAATAAATCAACTAAAATATTTATCTAATTCAAACAAATATTTTAATTAATTATAAAAATCACATTCGTTACAGCCTTATTATTCACACCTCCACAATAGACCTCCTTACTATTCATGAAACTTCCCTTGGAAGTTTTGTGGTTCCATCTTTCGAGTTTCGTCCGACAGTTTTAAAAACTGCGATACTCGGAATCCAAGTATTTTTGGATATTTCGTCTTTCCTTTACCAATTAACTTTTACGCATTCTTTGGATCTCCGAAAAACTGAAAAACACTTTTCTACGATAAACGTTTTCCTTCACGTTTTCCCCTAACATAGTTAAACGAGTGAAAAGTACATAACATTACTTTTCGTCATTTTTATTTCGTCCGATTTCTGCACATTTTTTGAAAGAAACTCTTATCGGCTTAATTAACTTTTCATGATATATTATCGTCAAATCTTTCGACGGAATGTCATTTCGACATACTGAACTCTTGGATAGGCTTAGGTTATTTAAACCCTAACCCTTAGGGTTTTGTCGGGTGAATAGTGCCTATTTCGTCTTTTTCCCTGGAAATATTTTGTTCCCGGATTTTTTTTATTTTCATCTTGAAAATTCTTACTTGTTCAGTCTAGCTCGTAGCCAGAATCCTCCTGATTAATAATCATCCTAGGTTCTAGAACGATTAATAAACACATAACACATAATAATATTAACAAAAATTCATTTTATTAATAACTAATTCTTTAAATCTTAAATTCTGGACAATCCGAATTTCTGGGTTGTCACATTCTTCCTCCCTTATAAAAATTCCGTCCTCGAAATTTCTTAAAACCACACCCATTCCCAGGTCATCACAGTCAAGACTTCTTAAAACATCTCTGGGTGTTCAAGACACTTTTAATGATTTTCAGCGCCGAGTAGTTCAATATCCGGTGGAGGAGAATAAAACTGCCTATCTGATAGATCGATCTGTGGTATGCCACATGATCCAGGATTCCTTTGATGATATCAATGAATTCTAGAGGGTAGTATAGGTGTTGAATGCTCTATATTAGTATGAATAAAGGAGCATTTAAAGTTTGTAATATGACCAATGGTATGTGTAAGCTAGTAGTATGTGTAAACTACTAAGTTATTTTGTATGACTTGTGATATAACAATATGTTTGTATTATTCAAATTCTTGTGTGAATTTTTGTTGTTGTTTTATATAGAATCATGCCACCAACCAGAAGACCCCAAAGAGAAATGAATAATGATGATAATTCTATCCAACAGTTAGTAGACCTTATGTTAGGAGCTATGAATAGACCTATGAATAGACCTATGAACCAAAACACATATTTTAAAGATTTCAAATTAGTTGGTCCACCTGAATTTAAAGGTACATCAGAATCTGTCGATGCACAAATCTGGATTTCTGAAATAGAGAAATTTTTCCTAGTGACCAATGTCAATAATAATCAAAAGATAACTTTTGCAACCTTTTGCTTGAAAGGTGAGGCTAATTACTGGTGGGAATCAACTAAGGGTCGGGTAGAAATAGAAATTGTTCCTTGGGATAGATTTAAAGAGTTGTTCTTTGAAAATTATTTTTCCCAAACCCTGAAAGATCGTATGGAAGTAAAATTTTTAGAATTAAAACAAGGAGACCTGACTATAACTTAGTATACAGCCAAGTTCAATGAAATGTCCATGTTTTCTCCTTATAAGGTAACTACTGAAATTAGAAGGACTCGTAGGTACCAGGAAGGTTTGAAACCTCAGATACGAAGTAAGTTGTCGGTACTTTAAATAAAGACTTTCTCTGAAATACTAGAGAAAACTTCTATAGCTGAAAGTGAAAATGAAAGTCTTGCCAAATTTCATAGGGCAAAGAAGAGTCAAAATGATAAAGGGAAACTTAGGACCGAACCCAGCTCAGGTGGGTTTAATTATAAACGGAAATGGGATACTACTTTTTCCAACAACTCGGGGAAAAAGATGGGTAATAATAATAATAACTTTAGTAATAATAACATTAAACCTTGTTCTACCTGTGGAAAGAAACATAAAGGAATATGTTTTCATAGTAAATGTTATAATTGTGGACAAGCGGGACATCTTTCTCCACAGTGTCCTCTTCCAAATAAAAATAAATGTTTTAACTGTGGTTCGTTAGACCATTTCTCAAAGAATTGTCCCAAACCCAAGAACCAAGGAGGAAAGGGGAATAGAGTACCAGAGACTAACAATAATCAGTCAATAGTAGTTGCAGTTGGAGTTCAGAATCGACCAACCGCGAGCATTTAATATGTCGGTGAGGGATGCTGTTGCTTTACAGGACGTGGTGACATGTATCATCCCTATCAACTCTTTAAATGCATATGTGTTATTCGATTCTGGTGCTACTTGTTCTTTTGTGTCTAAAAGTTTTTCTAAAAACCTGATTATACCATGTGAAAATTTAGACAAACCATTTTGTGTAGAAATTGAAAATAATTAAAAGATTTCGGTTAAGATCATACATAGGAACTATAGTGTGGTGATAAAAGGACACAATTTTGGGGTAGATCTTATACCAATTGAGTTGGGAGAATTTGATGTAATTTTAGGAATGGATTTGTTGGTTAACCATAACGCGATGATTTATTGTCATCAAAAACGTATAAACCTTTTGACTACATCTAAGTCAAAGGTAGTGTTCAACGAAAGTTGTTCACCTAAGCAATCTCGATGTTTGACCATAGTTCAGGCATAAAGATTACTTAGAAAAGTTTGTTTAGGATATTTGGCCTATATAGTTGATACTCGACAAGAAGGAGTAAAACTATATCAAATACCTATAATTAAGGATTTTTCTGATGTATTTTCAGATGACCTACCAGGATTACCTCAAGATAGGGAAATTTAGTACGTCATTAATCTTGCACCGGGAACGACACCAGTTTCTAAAGCACCATACAGAATGACACCTATAGAACTGAAAGAGTTACTCATATAATTACAGGAACTCTTAGATAAAAAGCACATACAACCTAGTGTTTCACCCTGGGGAGCACCAGTATTGTTTGTAAAGAAGAAGGATGGAACTATGAGGTTATGTATAGACTATAGAGAATTAAATAAAGTAACCATTAAGAATAAATATCCTTTACCAAGGATTGATGATTTTTTTGACCAATTAAAAGAGGCCGAACATTTTTCAAAGATTGACCGTAGAACAGGTTATCATCAGTTAAAGGTAAGAAAGGAGGATGTGCCGAAAACAACGTTTAGGACACGCTATGGACATTATGAGTTTCTTATAGTGTCTTTTGGGTTGACAAATGCACCAGAATCATTTATAGATTTAATGAATTGAGTATTTAAACCATGCTTGGACAAATTTGTTGTAGTGTTTATCGACGATATTCTGGTATACTCGAAAACACGGGAAGAACATGCTTAGCACTTGAGGGTTGTATTGGAGATATTGCGAAATGAACAACTTTATGCAAAGTTTTTCAAGTGTGACTTCTTGTTTAATAGAGTTCAATTTTTAGGTCATGTAATTGACAAGAATGGAATATCAGTAGATCCAACTAAGATCGAAACGGTTGTGAATTGGGAACAACCAACAACTCCAACAGAAGTAAGAAGTTTTCTCGATTTAGCGGGTTATTATCGGCGGTTTATAAAAGATTTTTCAAAAATAGCAACCCCATTAACCAATTTAACTTGAAAGATGGTAAAATACGTCTAGACAGATAAATGTGAAGAGAGTTTTCAAGAATTGATGAAGCGATTGAGCGTGGCTCCAGTATTGTCCTTACTAGATGATACAGGAGGCCTTGTAGTATTTAGTGATGCATCACACAAAGGTTTAGGGTGTGTGCTGATGCAACATGGGAAAGTGATTGCTTATGCATCACGACAACTCAAACATTATGAGAAGAGGTATCCTACTCATGACCTAGAGTTAGCCGCGATAGTTTTTGCTCTAAAAATTTAGAGACATTACTTGTACGGGGAGAAGTGCAAGATATATACAGATCATAAAAGTTTGAAATATATTTTTACACAAAAGGAACTAAACTTAAGGCAGAGAAGGTGGTTGGAACTGATAAAGGATTTTGATTGTGAAATCTTATATCATCCCGGTAAAGCTAATGTCGTAGCTGACACATTAAGTACAAAGAATCAAGAAATGTTGAACGCAATAACCACCAATAATAGGTTAATAAAAGATTTTGAAAACTTAAAAATTGAGGTGGAATGTCCAACTACCTCTACCCAAAAGTTATTCATTATAGAGGGAGTTTCGTCTCTACTTGATAGAATCAAAGAGATGCAGGGAAAGGATGAATAATGTCAGAAGTATATGTCTAATATAACTCATATTAAGTATAACAAATTCAGAATAAATAAGGATGGAATAATAAGATATGAAGATAGAATTTGGGCTCCGGTAAATCAAGCCTTAAAAGAAGAAATCTTAAGCAAAGCTCATAATTCTAAATTTGTCATTCATCCTGGAAGTACTAAAATGTACAAGGACTTACGTCGACACTTTTGGTGGTTGAATATGAAAAGAGAAATAGCTGAATGGGTAAGAAAATGTCTCACGTGTCAAAGGGTTAAGGCTGAGCATCAAAAGCCGAGTGGTTTACTTCAACCCTTACCAATTCCTGAGTGGAAGTGGGAACATATAACCACGGACTTTGTTGTAGGCCTTCCAGCTACACAAAAGGTCCATAATGCCATTTGAGTAATAGTTGACCGTTTAACCAAATTAGCTCACTTTTTACCTATTAAAGTTACTCATAACTTAGACCACCTTTCCAAGCTGTACATTAATGAAATCATCTATAGGCATTGAGTGTCTGTTTCTATAGTATCAGATCAAGATTGTGACGCCCCCAAATTCGGGTCTCTTCCAACCCGATAGATGGTGCTACACGGTACTACCATTCATTCATTCAATTGAATAGTCACAAAAGGACTAATATATCTTCTATATATTCAAAATAACATTACATTTCCCACGTTCCTTATAACCCATTCATTTGTTCTTGTCATAATATTCAATATATTACAAACGTACACCTATACTATTACATAGGTAAGCTAAGGGTTCGTCTTTGCCTTGCCCTTATCCTTGCCGGAGCCTTCGGTCCGTTCGATCTTAGCTGTGTTCATATGGTTCAAGCAAGAGTGAGCATGACTAGCTCAACAAGTACTACAATTCTAATAAACCACATGCTTGAAACATAAAACTCATATATCTTCAGTAACTGAACAATAGTTACGAAGTACTATCGATAATTCAAAATAGCACTTCTTTTCATTCAAAACTTTTTACAACAACAATATTCAATAGAACATCAATTTCGGTCCAAGACCTTGAGCATTTCATAAGTTCTTTTGAAAAGGACGTCCCGACACTAAGTCTGTAAGTTCGACATTACTTACGAGCACTTCTGGGTGATCAGCCCATAGTACTCTATGTTGATCAACACTACATTCATTAAACGTGTATACGTTTAAGTTGTGGCAACCTCACGTGCCTGTCGTTAAATGACGAAAACATTTTAGTATACTCAGTCTTCGATTGAAAACCACACCAATATAACTTGGTAAACATTAAACATGCTTGATAGAATCATAACATAAGTCTAGCCGAAAGAATTGGCTTTGACTTCCTCATACAAAACTTCATGCGAAAGGATACATGAATTACAAAGCTTATCCAGACTGAACTGGAACAAGGGTTAGAATACTTGTCTTCAGCGTTTGCTTACTGATTATCACACATACACTTTAAGTCTCTAAGTCTCTACAATACATGATCATATAACATACCACATTAGGTCTTATATAATCAAGTAAGTATACTATTTTATCTTACCCTTCATCTCAATCTAAATTCTAACTTAGATCTGTTATTATGATTTCTGACTTTTCATTACGTCATTCACATTACGTTCACATTCAATTGGTTTTTAACTCTAATCATCATAAATAAGGTTTAAAAGTACCTTACACTATCTTATTAAGTTCCTCAATTTATTATTATTGAGTTACTGTTCAAGTTGTACTTATAAACATTCTTTACAAATCCACTTCATTGCCACCCACCCAACTTCTTCAACGCATGCACATGAAGTTAATAGTGAGAGGTCCCGGACTCGTGGCTTATCCGAGTCCTCATTTATAGTCGAATCATGAAAGAAGTTAGCAGATGGCTTTCGAGACATACTGGCCACTCATTTGGCCTTGGGTTGGTGCCGCGGCGCCAACTCTGTGCCTCAGATAATTGGCAAAACTTAAAAATTTTAATAAACTTCTGGACTCATAACTTCTTCGTTATAAGTCCGAATTGGCTCGTTCAAAAGCCTACGTTTCACAAATTACATACTCTACGCGTTCATGAAAGAAATTTATCTATTTGACTTCGTTCGCTAAAATTTCACCTATTAGTTCATTTTCAACAAAAACGATAAATGTTCGTGAACATTCAACGCTCGTTTCTGAAAGTAGTATGCACACAAGTCAATCATGTTTGATGATAAATCATATACTTTGTAAACAATCTTATTCATTTATTAATAAAAGGTATTAATTTATTAAAGGCTTTTAATTATCTACATGATGTTGTTTTATAATATGTGATAAACCCATAGTTTTAAGCAATGCTTTTAGAATAATGATGATGATCATTCTAATGAGATCTAAATTCTTAAGCTTAAAACTAAAATAGTTCCCAATCGTTGGATTACTAAATTGGGGATTAGTGAATCCGGATAGATTGGTACATACGTTGCTTGCTTATTGGATGAGGATGATTGATCTCATGATCATTTGTGTGGAGACACTAAAGCAAGTATGTAGGTGCTTATTAGAGAATAAGTTCCTTTGAACGTTGGTGGCTAAGGAATACCTAATGGAGTTTTACTTGCTCGTCAATAGGAATTCTGTAGTGATAGTAGTACAAGTGATCCTTGGACTTGAGATCATCATAGTATCTTGTGTATGATGAGTTATACTTTGACTTATTCCTTAAGACCCTTAGGGTATATCAAAGGGTATGTTTGGGTATAATAAGTTGTACATGGAGATAATGTATGATCAATAAAGAATCTACCACTTCTAGTAAAAAAGAAGAGAAATGTCCTATGTGATTCAATAAATGACAACCCAGTAGTCCTTGGCCAAGGCAGAATGAAATTAGAAAGGAGTTTCTAATTTGCATTATTTGGAGTTGTGCATTTAAGGATCGAAATACATATAATTAAATAAAATAAGACTTGACAGTAATTCCATGTCTTATATTTAATTGGGACATTGTATGGTGGAAGGATTGAATTGTACGGTAACTATTTACTCAAATGTTCTTTTATGATTAATGTTGAAATCTGTATTATTTGGAAAGTCGTTGATCGCTAGGGAGGCTTATCCCTATTGTAGAATAAATATTATTTATTTAAATAAATTATTAGTTTAATTTATTTATTTAAATAAGATTAGAATTGTTCTAATTGATTTATTCACAACCGGTTTAATATGGAGAACCTAAAGGGTCACACCATAAAAGGAAGAAAATTATTTAAGAAGTTAATGGCATAATCGTAATAATAAGTTAAGTATATTTAATTTAATCTATGGTGATAGAATAAATGAAATAGCTTAATATTTATTATTTAATATTTTAGAAATATTAAATATAAATTAATAAGAGGAGTCTTATTATTATTATTACTATTATTATTATTTAATTCCTAAAGGAGTTTGGGAATTAATTAATAAAAGTACTCTCAAATATCCTAATAGGATTAGGAGGCAAATTAATTAAAAGAGTTTAATTAATTATCCCTAATAAGATTAGGGAGCTTGATTAATTAAAAGAATTTAATTAATTAAAATAAAAAACCCAATTCCTTAATTGTTAAGGAGGGTTGCCCACATCTATAAATAAGAGGAGTCTTATTATGGGTGTAGATGTTGTTGATTTTTAACAACAAACGTTATTCCAATTGTTGGAGAGTACGCTCCTTTTTCTATAGAGATAGAAAAACTAGGGTTTAGCCAACCACCCATCTTCTTGAATTCTTCTTCTTCCTTGGTGGATCACCTCTAGAGGCCAAATACTTGGGTGGCTAACGTTGATCAAAGGAAGGAACCAAACCAGGTGGATTCAAGTTGAACACGAAAAGGATTGGAGGTGAACTTGTACCTGAGGAAGCTCGGATCTTCAAGGATATGATTCTTGTTCTTTCTTTTTCGTTTAATTAATAATTGTGCATAAAGGGTGATCCGGGTATATGGTTTGTAAAATTTTAAAACTCTGATTTTTCACGTTTCCGTTTATTTTATGCAATTTGATTGCGTTCATGAATATTACAAACTTAACAGTGGTATCAGAGCCAAACCTTTAAGCGAATTATTAATTGTTTTAATTTGATATGTATATTGATATGTGTTTAGAACAATTTAATTGGGCATAATTTTATTGTATAAAATTTATTAAAATAAAAAATAAAAAATAGGGAGATGAAAAGCCGTGATGATCAATTCTTGAAATTCGTGTCTGGTTTTACTTTTCAAAACCTCATCATGATTATTCACGTTTTGTCTGTTAACATATATTACGTTGATTTTTTTTTTAAATATATGTTATATGAAAAGTTTCCTATTTCTTCAAAAAACGTGGCCATCCTGTTGTCTTTTTCAAGGGATTCATAAAGTTTCAACATTCTTGATATAAACATTAATGATTAAAGTAATCATTAGGTTGTAATGATTAAAGTAATAATTAGCATGCAATGATTAAAGTAATCATTAGCAAGTGATATTTTTTTTTATATAAAAAAAAAAGGTTGCAGGAGGTGTTTATATATATAATATATATTAACGTAATATATATTTATATATATATAATAATTTTATAATTAAAATAAAATATTTATTTTAATCTTAAAATAAAAGGTTTATTTTAATCTTAAAATAAAAAGGTTTATTTTAATTTTAAAATTGGATTTCATGCTAACTAATTAGAGTTGAAATTAGATTCTATGATAACTAATTAGAGTTAAAATTGGATTCTATTTTTCCTTAAATAAAGGAGTTTATTTAGATATGAAATAAGATTTCATATTATTCAAAATAAAGGAGTTTATTTGTGAATAGGCAAAATAATCAGTCTTTCCTTAAATAAAGGAGTTTATTTAGATATGAAATAAGATTTCATATTATTCAAAATAAAAGAGTTTATTTGTGAATAGGAAAATAATCCGTGTTTCCTTTAATAAAGGAGTTTTTTTTTTTTTTTTTATACTTGGAATTGGATTCCATAATTAATTAAAATAAAGGAGTTTATTTTGATTAAAATAAAATAGTTTATTTTATTCAAAATTGGATAAATTAAAATAAAATAGTTTTATTTTGATTTAAATTTGGATTAAAATAAAGGAGTTTATTTTGATTCAAAATTAGATTTTATACTAACTAAATTTGCCCATTAAATGATATCAATATATATATTAAATATTTATTATTCATGAGATGAATGTTATTTATTGATGCATATGGTGATATGTATGATAATGAATGAGATTGATTATGGACTATGACCAATGTGATTGGATTTTATTTTAGTTGGATGCATGAATGTATGAGTTTTATTAAATGGGGTCTGCGTACCTCGTCTTCCCTAATTTTTCTTAATGTAAATTCTAACTCCCTCCTATGTACTTCTCCTTGACCGCTGATCAAGGTTTCTATTTATTTTAAATAGTTTTGTAATAGGAATAGTTAGAATTAATTTTGAAGAATTGGAGATCAAGGAGCAAAGAGCGCTTGAAGACCCGTTTGTAATGGAGCCCGGGTTTAAATGTAATAGTTTTATTTAAATATTAATTCTTGCACCCCTAGGGTTTGACCTTTTGGTTCACTTGGTGGCTCTAGTGAACCAAAATAGAATAAAAGTCCATAATCAATCCAAGTAGAATATAGTATTCTATATGTGCATGCTTATAGTATATATATTATATATTATGCAAACATGCTTCGCATGTTCATTAATATGACGCGTATTTATATATATATATGCATAAATACGCATGCTTAAACAAGATGAGACAAATTAATAACAAACCCCTCAAATTTTTATATTAAGTTATAACGTTCAAAGATATTTGGAATATCGAACGTCGCCTTCTAGCATGATATAAACAATAGAGTATTGAATATTTAATATGAGTTTGTTGTGCACACACAAGGCAAGTATAAAATATTTAAGATGTTGTTTTTATTACATATGATGTTTATAAGGAATTGAACATTATCGCTTTGTTGTTGCACACACAAGGTACGTAGTTTTCTCTTCACT
The DNA here is from genome assembly GCA_020205605.1 of Panax ginseng. Taxonomy (NCBI): domain Eukaryota; kingdom Viridiplantae; phylum Streptophyta; class Magnoliopsida; order Apiales; family Araliaceae; genus Panax; species Panax ginseng. Next base: position 89,146,939 of record CM035144.1, read on the forward strand.
TATATGGAAATCTTTTGGTTCGACTTAACTTAAATCATTTTAGTTGGGATGTGCACACACTTGACCATTATGATTTAAGAGGCAAAATACAAGGAGTTACATAGTTGATGTAATTGACAAGAGTTGTCTACTTATTTATTTATATATAGTTTGTTGCGCACACACAAGGCTATATACATTTGAAATGGGATCCTTATTCTCACTAGCATATCTTTAATTAGATATTGCCAAACTATATATTGAGGGTAATATAGTTTGAAAAAATTAATGGGAGATACCAATTTAAAACAAGACCTAAATTATTTTGGTAATTAATAAAAGAATGTATGTTAAAATGTTGTTAATTACAAATTCATTTACAGAATTTTACAATGTCTAAATCACTATCACTGCGTAGCATATTAGATGCTAAATTAATCAGACCGAATTAAATGGATTAGTTAAGGAATTTGAGAATAGTTCTCATGGCTGAAAAGCTATCTTATGTCCTTAATACGCCTATCCCTGCAATGGTTGTAGATAATGCCTCTGAGGAAGAGATTGCTACTTTTTGAAAGTGGCAAGATGATGCATAGTTGGCTCAATGCATCATGCTCGCATCCATGAGTAACGAGCTTCAACGTCAGCATGAAACTATGGATGCTCCTACTATATTCCTGCACATCAAGTAGTTGATGGTAAGGAAAGTAGGACTGATAGATATCAGATGTCTAAGGAGCTCTTCCGATCTGGAATGACCGATGACACTACAGTACAGACACATGTCCTAAACATGATCAATTTGATTGAACAATTTGGACAATGGGTTTTGTCATGGATGGAGAGTTGAACCAAGATTTGATCTTGCACTCACTCCCAGACTCCTTTCACAATTGTTGTGAATTTTTCATATGAACAAGCTAGATATCGCCTCTCGTTGATTTGCTTAACATGTTGAAAAATATCGAGAGTCACTTTCCAACCAAGAAAGACCATGTCTTCTACCGGTAGGAGCCAAAGGATCTTCGAAAGAAGCTCTAACCTCGCATTCAAAGGCTCACGATCCTATCATCATCATAAGCATTCTATAACTATTTCAAATAATAAACATACATTGTTCATTATACAAAAGTCTCAAAACATGGTCCCAAGGTCTCTAACCTTAACTTTAAATACACCATTTATAATACAAATAGTTTACTCAAGAAATTCCATTAGATAATAACTAATTTAACATTCATTCTAAAATTACTCCTCGGATCTTGCCCTTGCCCTTGTCCTTCAGATTAGATCCTTCTAAGCTTAATCGAAAATAGAGGTCATGATATAGCAAGAGTAAGCAAACTAATTTGTTTCACAAGTTTATAAAGACAAAGGAGATATATCATGACTTAGAAAGAAATATTGCCTTCAATGTTCAACAATAATATAAGATTGTGAAGGAACATGAATTAATAATCAACAATTGAATATTCGATAATTGAATAACATGAATCGAGTGGTTTTGAATAACCATGAACATTTGCCAAGGTGCTCAAAGTGATTTAAATCGACCTTTTAATAAGTTTTGGTATTCAAGGATCACTTTTCATACCCCGTGATTTATGCATAAACACTTAATAATCCGACATTGATATCATGCCTTAATCAAATTTGTTCATTTCTACCAAGAGTTCTTACCATATCAATTAATAAGAAATGCTTATTTAAAATCCATTTGATTTAACAAATTTAGACATGCTTGATCTAGTCGATACAATTAGCATAGATCTATCCCATAAACAGCTTCATAAATGAAGAACTTTAATTTAATTCACGCTCAACGGCAAGAGAACGGAATTCAATTGCACAAAGTGCTAATTTCAATAATTGATAAAGACGGAATAATCATCAATAATTATTCACTAATATGCTTTTGAAAATAATAACTCAAGTCGAAGTTAGAAACTTGCCTCGATCGAGGTTACAGCCCATTTAAATAAATTTCTATCCACTATGTAGTTAAATTATCTTCCTTCTTTGAGAGACCTATAATTAGTCTTTCAATTAGTCATCAGATAACATCGATTATGTAATCACATAGATATCATACATTACAATAAGTTCTTATAAACATTATCATGTCTAGATAGTGTTATTAATCTACTACCTTTAATTCACATAATATTATTAACTTAGATAATATTAATTCACCTTCTAGTATTATTGGTTCACTAATAATACTTTAAATCATTTACCAACATTTTATTCACTTACTAATATTATTAATCATTTAATAATATTTTATCCCTTTACTAATATTATTAATCATTTAATAATATTTTATTCACTTACTAATATTATTAATCATTTAATAATATTTTATTTAATCTCTAATATTATTATTTAATAATAATACTCTAATCTAACATATTTTTATTTACATAACAACATCATATTATAATATTATTAGTATTATAATAATATTCCAATGATTTATTAAATTAATAAACAATTTATTCTAATTGTTCATCCTTTAATAACCTCTTATTTAATATCCATAAAAGGTCATAAGTAATATTTATTATTATAAATTACCAAAATGCCCTAAGATAGTCATGATATAATATATTATGAGCATTCAAGCATAAAAATCATATTTTTTTCTCATTAAAGACATCATTTAACTATTTATTTCCTTTTATTTATAACCTAATCATTTTTAGGAAAAATAGCAAACTGATTCCAAAAATTTTCAGCTTCTGGATTTTAACAGAATATGAACCAACAATGATCCTCTAATTTTTCTAGAATTTTAGAAAATGATTTACTATTTTTAAAGTGCTCAAAACACTCAGATCTTGCTCTATTTTTAAAAAATTGAGTTTTGCTCAGAAAAATCTGAAATTTTCAGGGTATGCTCTCTTAACGTATATGAAGCTACTGTAAAAATTTTGGAATTTTCCAGTGTATACACAGTGAGATATTTGTAGGATAATATTTATGGAGTCCTTTACTAAATAGTCATTACGCACAATATATAACTCAAACGTGTCTTTTTTTTTTCCTACGCTGTAGATAACTTCATAAGGTACCTCTGTAATATTTTTCCAGATTTTTACAAGACAAGGAACTAGCTGAAACAGCCTCATGAAAAACAAGTCAGTAGCTGATTTTGGATTTCAAGGCTTTAGCATATAAAGTGGACTGTTTTTGTAAAAAAAATCTCAAAGGTTTCAAAACATGCTAGATTTGTGATCTACCACTTGGGTTTACTAGATAACTCATGTATCTAGCACCCCCCCTTCGACGGATCATAATTCCAAGTTGTAGAACTTGAGTTACACAAGATTTAGTGGAAGAAAAACAAGAGTTTTCACCCTTGGAGAACATATGCTCATTTTCTTCCTCTAAGTCTTTGATCTAACACTCAAGATACTTAGTTCCATGCATGATGGTATGTATAACTAGTGTATCTTGAGTAGTTGTACATAACCCCATCAAAACTCAAGCTATCAAAACAAGGTAAGAGAAGAAGATGAAGGTACATTATACCTTGACTTAGTGGCTACCTTCCTTGATTTTCCAAAGTAACTAATAAACTTAGGGGCATAAACCACTAGAACTCCTATAATTCTTCTTCCTATGGCTGAAATTCTCTTTCTTTTCTCTCTTTGAAGTTGGCTAGCTTGGGAGCAAGAGGTAGAAGAAGAAGATGAAGAAGATGGAGAGAAAATGAGATGTTGGAAGAATGAATTGTGTTTACAAAATGAAATGGCCAATTCATTAATAATTCTCCCACAATTATTTTGTTGCCCATTAGGTAAAAAACTTTGTATTATTACTTACCTTAGGTTAAACATGATTAAATGTGCATAATGGAGTGGCAACCAATGGGAGCCTTACCACATTGTCCTTATGTTTATTCATGTCTACTAATGGACAAGCTAGATTAATTATTCCACTTAGGATCCTCATAATATCCACCATTTAGCTTTTATTTTAAATGCCCAATTTTGATTAATCAAATGTCTAGAATACCCCAATCAAGTGGGCTAAGTATTGATTACAATTTATTTTCCTTGGGCTTTTCTTTTAATTGATTTGGGCTAGATAAAAACATAGTCCAACAATTTTAATAATGTTACCCAATTTGATAATTTAGGGTTTTCATCTCCAATCATATGAAGTTTAATTACTTATACATATGATTTTATCTCATAACCTAATTAGATTTACAAGAATTAGGTTTAAAATTATTAGTCACTTGAAATACTAAGTTTACCCACTTAAGTTAGTATACGATAAAATACTAACTTTTTCGTGTTACCATAACCCTTAGGTTATTTAATATCCTTACCTAATGTATAATTAGGTCACAAGGCTTTCATTTTTAATGAAATCCATAAATGTATGTATCCATATATAATACAAAGTTAAAAAAAAATGTACATACATACATGGTGACTTAAGATTCACTGTTATTACATCCTCCCCTTATAAGAATTCATCCCCCTAATTACATATAAGGTTACTCAAAAGGTGTGGGTAATTTTTCTTATCCTTTCTTCAAGTTCCCACGTAGCTTTCTTCAAAGATTGTGGTTCCTCCAAAGAACTTTTTACGTAATGTATAACCTTATTTCGCAATTTCGCTCCTTTCATCTAAAACTTTCGATCGAATTTCCTCAGACGATAAATCTTTTTCGACCGAATTGGCTCGCACGATATCACATGCTTGTAATCAGCTTATATGGTCGTGAAGATCGACACATGAAACACATTATGAATATGTTCCATTCAGAGGTAGAGCTACCTCACGACGCCACTTCGCACTTATCTTCTTCAAGATCTCAAAAGGTCCAATAAATCTCTTGACTCAAATTTTACCTTTCTTTCCAAACCTTATCTTTCCTTTCCAAGGAGATACTTTCAAAAATGCATGGCTTCCCACCTCAAAATCTCGCTTCTCAGCGATGTAAAGTCTGCAGATACTTTTTCCGGCGATCTTGAGTCGCTACCACGGCTCTAATCACCTTAATGGTCTCTACTATTCGCCGCACCAGCCTCGTCCCAACAATGACGTTTCACCCACTTCATCCCAAAGATACGGGCGTTCTACATTTCCTCCCATACAAAGGTTTCAGACGGCGGCATTCCGATGTCGTCATGGGTAGCTATTGTTGTATGCTAACTCTACCAATGGAAGATGATCCTCCCAACTACCCTTGAAGTCCATCACACAAGCTCGAGCATGTCTTCAAGTGTTTGAATCGTTTCTCTCACTTTGCCCATCTGGCTCATGGATGATACGCTGTGCTCATCCGTAGTCAGGCCCCCATTCTTTCTTGAAGACTCTTCCAAGTTTGACGTGAAACGCGGATCCCTATCCCACACAATAGATATCGGTACGCCATGTCTCGATATAATTTCTTTGATGTATAGTTTGGCTACCGGGTCCAGACTATACCGATCTTGATCGGCAAAAGTGAGCCGATTCAGAAAGACTATCTACGATCACCCATATGGCATCGCGGTCCCTTTATGCGCTGTCGAAGTCCCACCACAAAATCCATCGTGATGTGCTCCCATTTCCACCGGAATCTCTAAAGGTCAGAATAGTCCACTTGGCCGTTGATGTTCTCTCTTTGACTCTCCGACAAGTTAGACATTTATCGACACATTCTCGCAACATCTCTCTTCATGTTTGGCCACCAAAAGTGTCGACGTAAGTCTTGATACATTTTTGTGCTTCCTCGGTGTATCGAGTACCTCAGATTATGTGCTTCTTGCGTAATCTCTTCTCTTAGTTTCGTATTAATCTGCATCCAAATTCGCCCTTCAAATCTTAGCAAATCCCCAAGTGCCATCAATCTTGTATTTCAATTCATCCCTTCGCCTAACCGCTTTTGATGTCGCCGCAATCTTCGCCCTTCTCTTGAGCCTCTTTAACCTTATCTAATAAAGTAGGGCTCACGCCACAAAGAATAATTTCTCATCGACTCGTCGGCACTTAACCTCTAAGTCAAGTCGCTCAAATCCTTCACCAATTCCTCTTGAATGGTTAACTTCAATAACTTCTCCGCTTTTTTCGCTTGTGGCATCACCACTACATTTGCTTTTTTCGGATGGTATGTAATCTCACAATCATAATCCTTGATCAATTCTAGCCATCTGCCGCTTCATATTTAGCTCCTTCGGGTGAAGATATACTTTAGACTCTTATGATCCAGATATATCTCACACTTCTCTCCATACAAATAGTGCCTCCAAATTTTCAAGGCAAAACTATCGCCGCTAACTCTGTGTCATGAGTCTGGATAACCTTTCTCATAGTCCTTTAGTCGACGTGAAGCGATTTAATGACCTTGCCATGTCGCATCAAGAGACGTACCAAGACCCTTGTGTGACGATCACTATACACTACAAATCCTCCCGTGTTGTCCTAAGAAAGCCAACACATGTGCTCGATCGAGCCTCTTCTTCAATTCCATGAAACTCGTTTCACATTTTTCCGCCCAAACGAACTTCACCGCTTTCTAGTAAGGTTGGTCAATGGCGATGCTACCTTTGAAAAATCTTGGATGAATCTTCGATAAGATCCTCGCTAATCCCAAGAAACTCCTAATTTCGCTTGTGTTTGGTCGTTCCTCATTGATAACCGCTTCTACTTTTGGCCGGATCTACCAAACACCATCTTTGTCGATAACGTGACCCAAAAATTGCACTCTCCGCAACCAAAATTCACACTTGGAGAACTTTGCATACAACTTCTCCCTCCTTAACGCCTCCAACACTTTCCTTAGATGTTCGCCGTGATCTTCCTCTCTCTCTCGAATATACCGTAATGTCGCCGATGAACACGACAACAAACTTATCCAAATATCGCTTAAACACTGCTCATCAAATCCATGAATGTGCCGGTGCATTAGTTAACCCAAAAGACATTACCGTAAACTCAAAGTGTCCATACCGAAGTTCAATGCCGCCTTTTGAACATCCTCATGTCTCACCTTCGCTTGGTGATAACCAAATTCCTCAAGTCAATTTTTGAAAAGTATTTTGCCCCTTCAACCGATCAAACAAATCGTCGATCCCGGCAATGGGTATTTATTCTTAATGGTGACCTTGTTTAACTCTCAGTAGTCGATATAAAGTCTTAATGACCCATCCTTTTTCTTTACTTAATAAGACCGGTGCTCCCCATGGTGATACGCTTGGTCGAATGTATCCCTTTATCTAACAACTCTTGTAGTTGAACCATCGCCTTCATTTCTACAGAGCCATACGCGACACGGGCGCTTTGATACCTAAGTGATGTCCCCGTGCCAAATCGATAACAAACTCTATCTCTCTATCCGTGGCAATCCCGAATTTCATCCGGGAAAACGCAACGAATTCTTTACAATAGGTATTTGACCCACCACCCTCGATTCTCATGGGTATCCACAACGTGAGCCAAATAACCTATATAACCCTTCCTAAGCAACTTCCTTTTTGCAGATCATCGCCGACAACAAGATTGTCTTGGCGATTTATCGCCATAAAATACCACCTTTGACTTATTCGAGTCTTTAGGTGTACGACTTTTTCTTACAAATAATGACCGCCCATGACTTGATAACCAATCCATCCCAAGGATTACATCAAACTCTCCAAGATTTAATTCCAGATCAAATCCACGTTAAGCTTAAAACCTCTTACATTAGCACAACATTCCTATAGATGTAGTCTACAGGATAATTTCTTTGTTTGCTACTTCTACATTCATTGGGTGTTCTAATAGTTCATGAGGTAAACTTAATCTTTGAGCAAATTCATCGATATAAAAAGAACATGAAGCTCCTTAATCGAAATAACACATAGCATTTATATCATTGATCGGAATTATACCGACACCACCTCCCCGGATGCCACAAAGATCTTGCACCGTCATATTGAATGTCCGTGTTTGTTGGCTTGTTTGGGTCAATGGGTCCTCCACCGGGTTGTTTTGTGTTATTGCCCTCGCCGCCATTTCCGCCATCCATGCTTTTCTTCTTCTGGGCAATCCTTGATCCGATGTCCCACTTCACCACAATTAAAGCAACCTCCTTTCTTCACCTTAGTACAATTGGGTGAGGTATGCCCTTCTGCCTGCCCACATGTATAATATATCATTTTTCCTTTCCAAAGACTCCCCGAAAGTGACCCTTTCCACAGCTCCCACACACCGACTTCTTTTTTGTTGCACGCTTCCTGTCGATCTCCAGATTACTACCCCACCGCTTCCATTTCCGCTTCTTATTGTTACTACCGCCATCGCCGACATTTTGATTCCCACCTTCCGATTTCTTCTTATTCTTCTCCCGATCAGTATCTTGAGACCGCTTCGCGCTCCTCCCTTCGCTATAAGAGCTTTTTTCCAACAGAGTTGAGAATGATGCGATTTGTAAAACCGCTACCTTTACTATAAATCCACGGCTTTAGTCCATTTTCAAACCTTCTCGCTTTCTCGCCTCAGGTCCACCGATGTGGCTTAAACCGCCAATTCATTGAATTTCGCAAAGATACCGACATCGACATATTCTCCTGTTTCAGCCCAAGAACTTGATCTCCATTCTTGCTTGAACACTCTCGTGGAAGTAGTTCTCAAGAACAACTTCTTGAATGCTTCCCAAGTCACGATTCCAGGCCCGCTTTGTTCGTTGGCATCCCACCAATAGCTAGCCTCCCCTTCATTAAGTAGGTAGCAAAAATTGTCTTCGTTCTTCTTCGCTACTCTAGCAATAACGAAGGCCTTCTCAATCTCCTTTACCCACATTTGGGCTTCTATCGGGTCTCGTTGTTCCTCCAACTCGGGCGGTCCTACCGCTTTGAAGTCCTTAAAGTTTACTATTTGGGTGCTCGCCGATTTCCCTCGCAGTTGAGCTTGATTCTCATGGCTTCAACCATCATGTTAATAAAATCTTGCATTGGGTTTTGTTGAGATCCCCCCGCATTATTAAATCGACTCTTCAATATCTTGGTTCCCGAGTCCACGCTCTCATACGCCATTATCTAGTGAAACAAAATTCTAACACGCTACTTGATTTATTATCATATGATTACTTAGTATGTAATACGCTATTTATTTAAACAATCGATGATCATTATGTGAGAGTTTTAAGTTACCGAGATTTGGAAGTCTTTTCTCCCGCTTAGTGGGTTAAGTTTGTTTTTAAAGAACATTTTCCAAATCACCATCAATTCACATAACATTAAATAGAAAATTTACTATTTAAAATTTTCTAACACATATCATAATAATTTCGATTTATATTCATACACCAATCTTCAAAGTGACTTACACGATTAATACAGTATATTTTATAAATGCTACTATCCCATTTTAACACAAAAGATGGATTAACTCATAATAATACCTCCCTACAAACACAATTAGGGAAAGTACATAACCATTTACTACCTCACACCCACGAGGTTTACATCAACATAAATCCTTATTACACAACAAGAAAAGTACTAATGCATCTATCTACAATCGGGCCATCACATCATCACCATTGGTGTGGCCCCGCCAGTCACCCCAGACAGCTCCTAGGGAAGCAATTCATCGCAGATTCTCACGTCGAACGGATCGACTAGACTCTCCTATCTCAGAGTGGACCTCCTAGTTTCCCTCTCGCTACCGGGCCCTCATACCGTGATCAAGGGGGCCACCCTAAAGTTTCTACTCGACCTTTACTACCAAGTAGCTCGATCTTTAATTGGCCCACCAAATTTCATCCGACTCATGGAATGCCTCTTCCACCAAGATCTTATCGGCAATTTCTACATTAAACTCAAACCAGATCTCCAGATGCTTCATGCTCGCCTCCAAACTTTGCCTTTTCATTCTCTAGTTGTACCTCAAGATTCCACTTGCAATCGGGACTCATCAAATTTTTTCCTTCGCTCGACTTTCTCCATCCTGGGCTTGATGAGCCTCATCCTTGTATTGTTCTTCAAAGAAATTGGAGGGTGTGGTTTTCTACTTCTAATTCCTCCACTCGCCTTCTAATCGATCGATTCTCCTCAACAAGTCCCCTCACCGGAGGACCATGAGGGACATCTTGGGTGGCCTCATGCTCAATGGGTTCTCGTCAACTCGAGTAACTACCTCGGCGCCACGACATCCTACAAACACCATAAAGTCAACGTCAAGATCACAATAAAATATATTCATTGATGAAATGAAATAATATTTTATTAAGTACAACACAAACTTGATGAATTTCCATAATCCATCTCCTAACATACTCCATAAGAGTTTTCTACTAAGGTTATAACCTAGGTTTCAGATTCCTAAAGTTTATAACCCATGCCTTTGATACCAACTCGTGACGCCCCCAAATCCGTGTTCTCTAACCTCGATTCAAAGGCTCACGATCCTATCATCATCATAAGCATTCTATAACTATTTCAAATAATAAACATACATTGTTCATTATACAAAAGTCTCAAAACATGGTCCCAAGGTCTCTAACCTTAACTTTAAATACACCATTTATAATACAAATAGTTTACTCAAGAAATTCCATTAGATAATAACTAATTTAACATTCATTCTAAAATTACTCCCGGATCTTGCCCTTGCCCTTGTCCTTCGTGATTAGATCCTTCTCTGCTTAATCGAAAATAGAGGTCATGATATAGCAAGAGTAAGCAACTAATTTGTTTCACAAGTTTATAAAGACAAAGGAGATATATCATGACTTAGAAAGAAATATTGCCTTCAATGTTCAACAATAATATAAGATTGTGAAGGAACATGAATTAATAATCAACAATTGAATATTCGATAATTGAATAACATGAATCGAGTGGTTTTGAATAACCATGAACATTTGCCAAGGTGCTCAAAGTGATTTAAATCGACCTTTTAAAAGTTTTGGTATTCAAGGATCACCTTTCATACCCCGTGATTTATGCATAAACACTTAATAATCCGACATTGATATCATGCCTTAATCAAATTTGTTCATTTCTCACCAAGAGTTCTTACCATATCAATTAATAAGAATAAAGCTTATTTAAAATCCATTTGATTTAATAAATTTAGACATGCTTGATCTAAATGATACAATTAGCATAGATCTATCCCATAAACAGCTCATAAATGAAGAACTTTAATTTAATTCACGCTCAACGGCAAGAGAACGGAATTCAATTGCACAAAGTGCTAATTTCAATAATTGATAAAGACGTGAATAATCATCAATAATTATTCACTAATATGCTTTGAAAATAATAACTCAAGTCGAAGTTAGAAACTTGCCTCGATCAGAGGTTACAGCCATTTAAATAAATTTCTATCCACTATGTAGTTAAATTATCTTCCTTTGAGAGACCTATAATTAGTCTTTCAATTAGTCATTGCATAACATCGATTATGTAATCACATAGATATCATACATTACAATAAGTTCTTATAAACATTATCATGTCTAGATAAAGGTTATTAATTAACGCACTACCTTTAATTCACATAATATTATTAACTTAGATAATATTAATTCACCTTCTAGTATTATTGGTTCACTAATAATACTTTAAATCATTTACCAACATTTTATTCACTTACTAATATTATTAATCATTTAATAATATTTTATCCCTTTACTAATATTATTAATCATTTAATAATATTTTATTCACTTACTAATATTATTAATCATTTAATAATATTTTATTTAATCTCTAATATTATTATTTAATAATAATACTCTAATCTAATATTTTTATTTACATAACAACATCATATTATAATATTATTAGTATTATAATAATATTCCAATGATTTATTAAATTAATAAACAATTTATTCTAATTGTTCATCCTTTAATAACCTCTTATTTAATATCCATAAAAGGTCATAAGTAATATTTATTATTATAAATTACCAAAATGCCCTAAGATAGTCATGATATAATATATTATGAGCATTCAAGCATAAAAATCATATTTTTCTCATTAAAGACATCATTTAACTATTTATTTCCTTTTATTTATAACCTAATCATTTTTAGGAAAAATAGCAAACTGATTCCAAAAATTTTCAGCTTCTGGATTTTAACAGAATATGAACCAACAATGATCCTCTAATTTTTCTAGAATTTTAGAAAATGATTTACTATTTTTAAAGTGCTCAAAACACTCAGATCTTGCTCTATTTTTAAAAAATTGAGTTTTGCTCAGAAAAATCTGAAATTTTCAGGGTATGCTCTCTTAACGTATATGAAGCTACTGTAAAAATTTGGAATTTTCCAGTGTATACACAGTGAGATATTCGTAGGATAATATTTATGGAGTCCTTTACTTAAATAGTCATTACGCACAATATATAACTCAAACGTGTCCGCTTCTTTTTCCTACGCCGTAGATAACTTCATAAGGTACCTCTGTAATATTTTTCCAGATTTTTACAAGACAAGGAACTAGCTGAAACAGCCTCATGAAAAACAAGTCAGTAGCTGATTTTGGATTTCAAGGCTTTAGCATATAAAGTGGACTGTTTTTGTAAAAAAATCTCAAAGGTTTCAAAACATGCTAGATTTGTGATTCACCACTTGGGTTTACTAGATAACTCATGTATCTAGCACCCCCTTCGACGGATCATAATTCCAAGTTGTAGAACTTGAGTTACACAAGATTTAGTGGAAGAAAACAAGAGTTTTCACCCTTGGAGAACATATGCTCATTTTCTTCCTCTAAGTCTTTGATCTAACACTCAAGATACTTAGTTCCATGCATGATGGTATGTATAACTAGTGTATCTTGAGTAGTTGTACATAACCCCATCAAAACTCAAGCTATCAAAACAAGGTAAGAGAAGAAGATGAAGGTACATTATACCTTGACTTAGTGGCTACCTTCCTTGATTTTCCAAAGTAACTAATAAACTTAGGGGCATAAACCACTAGAACTCCTATAATTCTTCTTCCTATGGCTGAAATTTCTCTTTCTTTTTCTCTTTGAAGTTGGCTAGCTTGGGAGCAAGAGTAGAAGAAGAAGATGAAGAAGATGAGAGAGAAATGAGATGTTGGAAGAATGAATTGTGTTTACAAAATGAAATGGCCAATTCATTAATAATTCTCCCACAATTATTTTGTTGCCCATTAGGTAAAAAACTTTGTATTATTACTTACCTTAGGTTAAACATGATTAAATGTGCATAATGGAGTGGCAAACCAATGGGAGCCTTACCACATTGTCCTTATGTTTATTCATGTCTACTAATGGACAAGCTAGATTAATTATTCCACTTAGGATCCTCATAATATCCACCATTTAGCTTTTATTTTAAATGCCCAATTTTGATTAATCAAATGTCTAGAATACCCCCAATCAAGTGGGCTAAGTATTGGATTACAATTTATTTTCCTTGGGCTTTTCTTTTAATTGATTTGGGCTAGATAAAACATAGTCCAACAATTTTAATAATGTTACCCAATTTGATAATTTAGGGTTTTCATCTCCAATCATATGAAGTTTAATTACTTATACATATGATTTTATCTCATAACCTAATTAGATTTACAAGAATTAGGTTTAAAATTATTAGTCACTTGAAATACTAAGTTTACCCACTTAAGTTAGTATATGATGATAAAATACTAACTTTTTTCGTGTTACCATAACCCTTAGGTTATTTAATATCCTTACCTAATGTATAATTAGGTCACAAGGCTTTCATTTTTAATGAAATCCATAAATGTATGTATCCATATATAATACAAAGTTTATGTGTGGGAAAAAAAATGTACATACATACATGGTGACTTAAGATTCTTGTGCAATAAGTTTCTAAATCATCTCAAATGGTTTTCTCACAATGGACGCCTCCTGATACGCAATAATTGATTGATGTATTTGAAAGGAAAAATCGTACCTTGTTGGACATGGTGCGGTCCATAATGATTTTACCGACATTCCAGTATCCTTTTGGGATAATGTTCTAGAAATGGCTGCATATCTACGGAAAAGGTAACCTAAAAATCCGGCCCCAAGACTCCATAAAAGTTATGAACAGGGAGGATTCCTAATCTTAAGTATATTAAGATTAGGGGTTGTCCAACTTATGTGAAAAGGTTTCAAAGGATAAGCTTGGGACAAAATTTGACATGTACAGATTTGTGGGACATCCTAAAGTAAGTTTAGGGTATATGCTCTATAATCCTACTTAGCAAAAGGTGTTTGTTACGAAACACGCTACCTTCTAAGATAAAGGTGTTTATCATTAAAAGGGCTAGTGGGAGGATAGTTGATTTTGAAGAGTTCAAGAACCACAAAACACTATAAGTCAAATAAGAGGAACCTGTAGATGTCTTGTACCACAACCGAGTAGTAAATCTGGAATATTACCGAAGATACCTGGGAGGTATGGATTCATCATGGATGATGACGATGAGGTACGTATCATAAAAGATGATTATCCAGTTACATACGATGAGGTAAGAGTCGTAAACACTCTCAAAATGGAACATTCATTTTGATGAAACAATCAAAAGAGTTTGATTTTATCAAAAACAAGAATGAACCTAGTGTGTACAAAAGGGTCAGTGGGAGCGTCGTGACATTCCTAGTATTATATGTTAATATATTACGGATAAGGAATGACATGCCAATGCTAGAATAAGTAAAGATAAAGTTGTCTAAACATTCCTCCATGAATGATTTGGGAAGAATATCTTAATTGGGGATGCAAATCTATATAGATAGATTTAAAAGGATGCTCGGCTTAACCCAAGGAATGTATATTCATTTGATGCTAAAGTCTTTTAGCATGGAAAACTCCAATAGATGTCTCATGTTGATGAGCCATGGAGTGTATCTCTCTTAATAGTCCCCATAGACTCCAAAAGAGAGATCGCATGAGTGACTATCATGTATGCAATGAAATGTACGAGACCTGATGTTGATCAGTTATATTCTGGAGAAGTTCACTGTGAGATAGTGAAAAACATCTTAAAGTACTTAACCGGCACTAAGGATGTGATCATATTCATGGTGGGTCTGAATTAAAACTAGAGGGCTTAACGGACTCAAGTTTTTTAGACGAACCAAGACGACAGAAAATCCTCTTTAAGGTAAATCGTTATCTTGAACGGTGGTGTAGTGAATTGGAAAGGTTCCAAACAGCAAAAAGTTGCTGGTTTAGTGATAAAGACAAAGTATATAGCTGTAAATGAAGCTGTAAGTTGATTGTTTGGATGATAAGTTCATTACAGAACTAGGAATAGTTCCTAAGTCTCATCTTGGATCTAAACATGTGTTGTGGCACTTTCATTTGATTATAAGAATCATTGAAAGATGGAAAACCACTATAGAAATAGTGGACTCTCAAGAACAACATTACATATCCATTAACTAAAGCTTATCCAACAGCAGGATAATCATCACTTAGAGAAGAAGAGTATGAGATACCATGGCGATCGGCTTTAGTGCAAGTCGGAGATTGAAAGTAGTATGCACACAAGCCAATCATGTTTGATGATAAAGCATATACTTTGTAAAAAATCTTATTTATTTATTAATAAAAGGTATTAATTTATTAAAGGCTTTTAATTATCTATATGATGCTGTTTTATAATATGTGATAAACCCATAGTTTTAAGCAATGCTTTTAGAATAATGATGATGATCATTCTAATGAGATCTAAATTCTTAGAAAGCTTAAAACTAAAATAGTTTCCAATCGTTGGATTACTAAATTTGGGATTAGTGAATCCGGATAGATTGGTACATACGTTGCTTGCTCATTGGATGAGGATGATTGATCTCATGATCATTTGTGTGGAGACACTAAAGCAAGTATGTAGGTGCTTATTAGAGAATAAGTTCACTGAACGTGGCTCGCTAAGGAATACCTAATGGAGTTTTACTTGCCTGTCAATAGGAATTTTTGTAGTGATAGTAGTACAAGTGATCCTTGGACTTGAGATCATCATAGTATCTTGTGTATGATGAGTTATACTTTGACTTATTCCTTAAGACCCTTAGGGTATATCAAAGGGTATGCTTGGATATAATAAGTTGTACATGGAGATAATGTATGATCAATAAAGAATCTACCACTTCTAGTAAAAGAAGAGAAATATCCTATGTGATTCGATAAATGACAACCCAAAGAGTCCTCAATAAGCGTAATGAAATTAGAAAGGAGTTTCTAATTTGCATTATTTGGAGTTGTGCATTTAAGGATTGAAATACATATAATTAAATAAAATAAGACTTGACAGTAATTCCATGTCTTATATTTAATTGGGACATTTTATGGTGGAAGGATTGAATTGTACGGTAACTATTTACTCAAATGTTCTTTTATGATTAATGTTGAAATCTGTATTATCTGGAAAGTCGTTGATCGCTAGGGAGGCTTATCCCTATTGAAGAATAAATATTATTTATAACGTCTGAATTGTCCTCTCGCTCTGTACATCCGTTTGTAGATGATACGCCGTACTCAAATTCAACTGCGTTCCTAACTTCTCTTGTAGACTCCTCCAAAAGTTCGATGTGAATCGTGGGTCACGATCTGACACAATCGATACTGGTACTCCATGTCTAGAAATTATTTCCTTAATATAAAGTCTAGCTAACTGGTCTAAGTTATACTTGACCCTAATTGGAAAAAAGTGAGCCGACTTCATCAACCAGTCCACTATTACCCAAATCGCATCATATCCTTTCGTTGTAGTCGGAAGTCCTACCACAAAATCCATCGTGATATTCTCCCATTTCCACTCCAAAATTTCCAATGACTGTAGCAAGCCACTGGGTCGTTGATGTTTGGCCTTAACTCTTTGACAAGTCAAGCACCTACTCACATACTCGGCTATCTCTCTCTTCATGTTCGGCCACCAGAAACTCTGTCGAAGATCTTGATACATCTTAGTGCTACTAGGATGAATCGAAAACCTTGAACTATGAGCCTCTTATAGAACCTGCTCCTTTAATTTCGTCTCATTCGGAACCCAAATTCTTCCTTTAAATCTTAATAATCCCTCATTATCAAGACTGTACTGGATATCTTTTTCATTGGTTAACCGCTCCTTTACTCGGTCACACTCATCAGTTTTGAGTTGCACCTCCTTGATTCTCTCTAAGATGGTAGATTGCATCTCCGTCGTAAACAGAATTTGTCCTCCTTCACTTGGAAGCTTCAGTTCCAACTCCATCCTAGTTATCTCTGTTATTAACTTAGTTTGAGCCGTTAACAAAGATAACTTTTCCCGACCCTTCTTACTTAAGGCGTCGACAAGTACATTGGCTTTTCTAGGGTGATACGGGATTCACAGTCGTAATCCTTTATCAACTCCAACCATCTCCTCTGCCTCATATTCAACTCCTTCTGTGTGAAGATATATTTTAGACTCTTGTGGTCCGTGTATATCTCACATTTTTCTCCATAAAGATAATGTCTCCATATCTTTAGAGCAAAAACTACTACGACCAATTCCAGATCATGAGTAGGATAAATTTCTCATAATCCTTCAACTGCCTAGATGTATACTCAATGACCTTGCCATGCTACATGAGCACGCAACCAAGTCCTCTATGCGAAGCATCTCTTAAACTATAAAATTTCCTATGTCATTAAGCAATGACAAAACAGGCGCTTCACTTAACCTGTTCTTCAGTTCTTGAAAACTGTCCTCACATTTGTCAGTCCAAGCATATTTTACCGTCTTCCTCGTCAAGTTAGTCAACGGAGTAGCTATCTTCAAAAAATCTTGGATGAATCTCCGATAGTAACCCGCTAACCCTAGGAAACTCCGCACCTCAGTCGGCATTTTCGGTTGTTCCCAATTCATTACGGCTTCCACCTTCGCTGGATCTACTGAAATCCCCTCATGGTCAACGACATGACCTAAAAATTGTACCTTCTCCAACCAAAATTCACACTTATTAAATTTCTCATACAACTTCTCCTTCCTTAGTGTCTCTAACACTAATCTTAGGTGTTCAACATGATCTTCTGGCATCTTAGAATAGACTAGAATATCATCTATAAACACCACGACGAACTTGTCCAAATATTGTTTGAACACTCTGTTCATCATATCCATAAATGCAGCTGGTGCATTTGTCAACCCAAATGACATCACTAGAAACTCGTAATGACCATAACGATTCCTGAATCATGTCTTTGGTACATCCTCCTTCCTAACCTTCAACTGGTGATACCCCGTTCTTAAATCTATTTTTGAAAAATACTTAGCCCCTTTCAACTAATCAAAAAGATCATCGATCCAGGGCAATGGGTATTTATTCTTTATCGTTAACTTGTTCAACTCTCGGTAGTAGATAAAAATTCTTAACGATCCTTCCTTCTTCTTGACAAACAGTACCAGTGCTCCCCATGGCGAAACACTCGGTTGAATGTACTTCCTGTCTAACAGTTCTTGCAACTGCACCATCATCTTCTTCATCTCCACTGGCGCCATGCGATACGGTGCCCTGGAAACTGGTGCCGCTCCTGGCACAATGTCTATCACAAACTCTGTCTCCCTATCCGGTGGAAGACCCAGAAATTCATTCGGAAATACATCGACGAATTCTCTCACTATAGGTATTTGTTCCATGGTTGCTACCACTCTCTAGGTATCAACAACATGACACAGATAACCTACGCATCCCTTCCTCAGTAATTTCCTAGTTTGTGACATGGTTAGACAACACGAACGTCCCGGTGATCTATTCCCGTAAAATACTACTTGAGGTTGTTTTAACGTCTTAATGTTCACACATTTCTTTTGAAAATCTATAATTGCCCCATGGTTCACTAACCAATCCATTCCGAGAATTATGTCAAATTCTCCTAACTTTATCAGTATCAAATCTACCGATAATTTACAACCCCGTATATCTACGCAACAACTCCTAAGAACATCTGCAACAGGAATTATTTCTTCATTTTCTACCTTAATATTTAAAGGTATAGGCAACTGTTGCCTCTTTTTCAGTTCTGATAAAAGAGCTCTAACTTATGCAAGCATACATGTGTCAACAAGTAATACAGAGTAAGTAGAGTATCGATCCCATAGAGAAAGTTGTCAAATTTAAACTACTATGCATCAATTAATTCACTATACTTATATGCTTAAACTAATGACTATATTGGTGAATTACTCTAATTGCATATAACAACTAAAACAAGAATAATAATGGAATAAACCAAGTCTGGAAATAATGGGATCCTAACTTCATTTAATACTTTATCTAATTACCACTATCATGCAAGAATTGTTCGCATATCACAGGAAAGTAGCCAAGAGCACTAATAGAGTCATAGCCATTTTTCAATGTACTATGACCTACTTACACAACATCCACAAGCGATAGACCCCATGTAATCATCAATATAACCATAATCACTATATGTCTATGTGAAATTGCAATCATACTGAATTTAAGCACAAGCCCTTATTTTAACTCATATACGGTGAAAACGTGTATATGTCTATCACAGTTCACGAAATACACAAGCCATGCAAAAAAGCCCCATATACGTATGCTATCATGATTACAATCCATACTTGCATGTTCATTGTCAATTCATACAAGTACTGAAAACGAATGGTGATCAAGCATTTATACATGCAAAACAATCATAATAGAAATCCCATATGATATGTAAAACAGCCCCAACAATCAAGCATGCAATTAGACTACATATTAAAATCCGTTAGAATCCCATGATGGAGTTTAGTTCATAACTGAACCAAAAGCCATTATGGGATCAAAGCAAAACATGGCTAATAAGCAAACAATTGAAAGATGAAAGATAGAAACGATCAAACCCAATTTCTGATTATAATCCACTATTAACGTTCAAATCCTCATATATATCCAACAAAATACTAATAATAATCCACAATGATAGAAAATCCTAAGAAGAATTAGAAAAGTTGGTGTTTAGGCTTCGTTCTACGTTGGAATCTCTCTCAGAGTGTAAACCCTAGTTACCAATATGAAAATACGTAAAAAGTAATGAATGATGCGTCTGACACCAGTCAGAAATCGTTTTTATCAAATACAACCCTTTTAATTAAAAATTAAAATAAAACAGTTCAGCAGCCTCGGGCATTGCGCGCGAGCGCGCGCAACTCCAGTGTGTTTCTTACGCGGGTGCGCGACTTGCAGTGTGCAATGTCTGTCTAGTCGGTGGTTTTCATGTGGCGGTAGATCCTCGAAGCTTATTCTCTGGCCACATGGCCGCATATGGCTTGCAATCTGCACTACGCTTCTTTGCTTCGAGTGCAGTTCTCGCATTATTGTCTGCTTTATTCTTGAATTGTTATCTTTGTTCATCCTTGTCATGCTTGGTTTCCTTGCTCCACTAGATCCTCACGCCATGCATCCATTAGCTTCATGCCATTAATACCACCAAATTAGGCCATTTCCTGCACTTTTTCAGCAAAAGGAGTTTTAAGTAAATGCAATGCAAAATAACATGAAATGTAACTAAAAACACCCTAAAATATACTTGTGATGGGCATAGTTCGCGTGAATTAGTATTCAATAAGTAGGTATAAAACCCACTTATCAAATACCCCCAAACTTGAACTGTTGCTTGCCCTCAAGCAATGCATACTAATGAACAATGAAAACGCAGCTTCATTACTATGTAACTAAGCCATGATGCAAACTAGTCTCACATTGTTCCAGCTCTAACAGAATTTCAGTCCAAATTACCTCAGTGAATTGTCCAGATTCAAGAATACAGATTCAAACTAAATTATAGGCATAATATCATATACTCAGATAATTCATAAATGCTATAGAGATGTTGTGTGTGTGTGTGTTGTGTTCACCAAAACTTGACTTAAGCAAAGAATACACATGCTACACTGCTCAAAACAAAAAATTATAGCATAAATCAAGACTCATATATACTTATGTAACGAAGACTGTTCTAACATATCAAAACAAACTGAGATTAAACAATGGGCTTAACTGCTTTATTGCTACCCACGAGGGCGAATTTTTGCTTTTTTCCGCGGTGTTTATTGCTATTTTTCTTTTCTTTTTCTTTTTCTTTTTCTTTTTCTTTTTTTTTTTCACATGACTGTGCAATTTCTTATTCCATTAGGCAACACTGCTACACCTTAGCGAGCTTTCAACCAACGACTCCTAGACCATGAAAGACCTTAGGGCACTAGGTGTAGAGACAATCCCCTCGGGCGTACTTACTCAAGTAGCCAGGGCGTACTAGGTGTATATACGTATGCTATCATGATTACAATCCATACTTGCATGTTCATTGTCAATTCCATACAAATACTGAAAATGAATGATGATTAAGAATTCATACATGCAAAACAATCATAATAGAAATCCCATATGATATGTAAAACAGCCCCAACAATCAAGCATGTAATTAGACTACATATTAAAATCCGTTAGAATCCCATAATGGAGTTTAGTTCATAACTGAACCAAAAGCCATTATGGGATCAAAGAAAAACATGGCTAATAAGCAAATAATTGAAAGATGAAGGATAGAAACGATCAAACCCAATTGCTGATTATAATCCACTATTAACGTTCAAATCCTCATATATATCTAGCAAAATACTAATAATAATCCACAATGATAGAAAATCCCAAGAAGAATTAGAAAAGTTGATGTTTAGGCTTCGTTCTACGTTGGAATCTCTCTCAGAGTGTAAACCCTATTTACCAATATGAAAATACGTAAAAAGTAATGAATGATGCGTCTGACACCAGTCAGAAATCATTTTTATCAAATACAACCCTTTTAATTAAAAATTAAAATAAAAGCAGTTCGGTGACGTCGAGGCATCACATAGCGGGCGTATGCAAGGCTCCTCGAGTGTGTTTCTCGTCTTGGCCAGCGAACTTGCATTGTGTAATGTCCGTCGGTGGTGCTAATGTGGTAGCGCCAGCGTCCTCAAGCTTATTCTACTGCATGGCGGCTTGCGATCGCACTCTGCTTTGTCGCTTCGAGTCTGGTTTCGTATTGTTCTTCTGCCTGCATTGAATTATTATCTTTGTTCATCTTTGTCATGCTTAGTTTCCTTGCTCCACTAGATCCTCACGCCATGGATCCATTAGCTTCATGCCATTAATACCACCAAATTAGGCCATTTCCTGCACTTTTTCACCAAAAGGAGTTTTAAGTAAATGCAATGCAAAATAACATGAAATGCAACTAAAAACACCCTAAAATATACTTGAGATGGGCATAGTTTGCATGAATTGGTATTCAATAAGTAGATATAAAACCTACTTATCAGCAACTTTTCGGGAAGTAATCCTAATCATCTAGCAAAATTGCATGCTATAAACGAACAAGTAGCACCCGAATCAAACAGCACGTAAGCATTTATGTCATTGATCAGAATGATACTTGCGATAACGTCCCCCATTGCAACTATATCTTGGACTGTCATATTAAAGGTATGACCCATCGGCCTACTCGGCTGCGCTGGACCCCCAATAGCTAATTTACCGCTATTAGTGCCCCTGTTCCCGTCCGTTCCCTTCTTCGAGCAGTTCTTTGCCATATGGTTAGTTGACCCACACACAAAGCATCCGTGATTCTTCTTCGGACTTGGACAGTTAGGCGCAATGTGCCCCTCCTATCCACAGTTGTAACAGACGGCCTTCCTCTTGAGACAGACTCCTAAGTGAGTCTTCCCACAGGTCTTGCAGGCCTCCATCTTCCTCTTTGGGTCTCCTTGCTTCACTCCGGTATTCCCAAAGTTAAATACCTTCCTCTTCTGACCCTCGCCACTACCACTGGCTCCCTCAATCTTTACTCCCCCATCTACTTTACCCTTGCTCTTCTTGTCCTTGTGGTATTGACTCAAAGCCTCACTACCACCCTCGGCGATTATCGCCTTCTCTAAAATAGTTCCAAAAGAAGTGCTTTGGAACACCGAAATACGGTTATAGAGCCAGGGTTTCAAGCCCTGCTCAAATCGTCGCGCCTTCCTCACCTCGGTATCCACTTGGTGTGGAGCGAACCTCGCCAGTTCATTAAACTTGGCACGTATTGGGGAACCTACATGTCCCCTTGCTTCAAATCGAGAAACTGCATCTCCATCCTCCCTTGCATGCTCGTAGGAAAGAAGTTCTCAAAGAATATCTCCTTGAACCTCTCCCACATTAGATTTGTTATCCCGGCCCTAGCCCGATTGGCTTCCCACCAAAAGTTGGCCTCTCCCTTCATCATATAGGTTGCAAAGGCAACCTTTTGGGCCTCGTCGACATTTGCTATCACAAATGCCTTCTCTATCTCCTTAACCCACATTTGGGCTTTAATAGGGTCCGTAGTTCCTTTGAACTCCGGTGGACCAACGCTCTTGAAATTCATAAAGGTAGTAGCTCGTGCTACTCCTGGATTTACGGGGATATTAGCCCCTGCTCTATTAAATACGGCTGTTAACAAGTTAACAAACTCCTGCATCGGATTAACCGGACCTCCCTCCGGTTGATTCACGTTAGTAACTTGATTACGTTGCACTCTTCTCGGCGGCATTTTGCTTATACAATAAACACATTTCGTTATTATTCCTTTCTTTATTAGTTATCATTTAATATTAAACAATAACTCCAACATCCATTACTCATTGCTTTCCATAAAAAGGACTTATATTCATTCTTCGTAGTATAATACTACATCGGTTACATACACAGCCTAAGCTAATTACATTACTTTCCTGCTATCGCTTTCCAAAAATTGGGATTTACAAAAGACTACCCTTTACTATACAAAGAGGGCTTTACGTCACTACTAATTACAAAATATTTACATATGGAAACTACTCTAGCTACTACTAGTCTATATCTTCCTTAAGGAATTATTGAAATTTTCCTTGGCAAGACTAAGTAATAATATCACGGTGATAGTATCTGGCGTCCCGCCCCACCTCTGAGGATAACCAGCTACCTACTATTGGAAATCTGTGTGAGAACTCCTATGGATATAGGACATTCTCCCTATCTTCTGTAATTTGGTCTTTAGCTCCTCCTGAGCTCAAAGACCTCATGCTTTAACTCGTGGACTTTGTCGTTAGCGAAAATCCTCTCATCATGCTCCTGCTCCCACATGGACTCGACATCAGTCTTGTCCTCTATAACAGTTTGGAGCTCTGCCTTCAGCTCCTTGACCTCCTGACAGTAATGGATATTTCTATCCAATACTGACATGAATAAAGACATCATCGACCCCTCAGGAGCTATCTTGGCTGCTATAGCTACTGGATTAAAGGACACTGTCTCCACTTCTTCCTCTATCATCCCATCGAATACTGACATGTAGTCAGCATCATCTGAGTCTCCAGACTCAATAACTACCACCTCCGGATCTGCTGCTATGGGGTTCGATATAACCTCTACTTGGTTCACCGACTCTTCACTAATGGCTTGACCATCTACATACATTCCATTTACTCTTGACATCTACATAGAGCAATTAAGTTGATTAGTACACGTCAGTAGAATAATAAAAACACATAACATAATTATAATGCATTTTTATAAGGTTATTTTCTTCTTTTACTTCTTTGACTTCTCTTCAGGTTATGACTTAAGGTTTTTAATCCCCCCCTTAAGTTTTATAACCTAATTCTTTGATACCAACCTGTGACGCCCCCAAATCTGGGTCTCTTCTAACCCGACAGATGGTGCTACACGGTACTACCATTCATTCATTTATTCAATTGAATAGTCACAAAAGGACTAATATATCTTCTATATATTCAAAATAATATTACATTTCCCAGGTTCCTTATAACCCATTCATTTGTTCTTGTCATAATATTTAATATATTACAAACGTACACCTATACTATTACATAGGTAAGCTAAGGGTTCATCTTCGCATTGCCCTTATCCTTTCCGGAGCCTTCGGTCCGTTCGATTTTAGCTATGTTTATATGGTTCAAGGAAGAGTGAGCATGACTAGCTCAACAAGTACTACAATTCTAATAAACCACATGCTTTAAACATAGAACTCATATATCTTCAGTACCTGAACAATAGTTATGAAGTACTATCGATAATTTAAAATAACACTTCTTTTCATTCAAAACATTTTACAACAACAATATTCAGTTAAACATCAATTTCGGTCCAAGACCTTGAGCATTTCATAAGTTCTTTTGAAAAGGACGTCCCGACACTAATTCCGTAAGTCTGACATTATTTACGAGCACTTCTGGGTGATCAGCCCATAGTACTCTATGTTGATCAACACTACATTCATTAAACGTGTATACGTTTAAGTTGTGGCAACCTCACATGCCTGTCGTTAAACGACGAAAACATTTTAACATACTCAGTCTTTGATTGAAAACAACACCAATATAACTTGGTAAACATTACAAATGCTTGATAGAATCATAACATAAGTCTAGCCGAAAGAATTGGCTTTGACTTCCTCATACAAAACTTCATGCAAAAGGATACATGAATTACAAAGCTTGTCTAGACTGAACTGGAACAAGGGTTAGAATACTTTCCTTCAGCGTTTTCTTACTGATTATCACACGTGCACTTTAAGTCTCTACAATACATGATCATATAACATACCACATTAGGTCTTATATAATCAAGTAAGTATACTATTATATCTTACCCTTCATCTGAATCTAAATTCTGACTTAGATCTGTTATTATGGTTTTTGGCTTTTCATTACGTCATTCACATAACGTTCAAATTCAATTGGTTATTAACTCTAATCATCATACATAAGGTTTAAAAGTACCTTACAATATCTTATTAAGTTCCTCAATTTATTATTATTGAGTTACTATTAAATTTGTACTCATAAACATTCTTTACTGTCCACTTCCTAGGGTTGGCGCTGCGGCGCCACCCATTACTCTTCAACCCACGCTGCGGCACGAGTTAACGATGGCGGGTGTTAGGACACGGTGTTGCTGCGTACGAGTCCTTATTTATATGGGTCGTGCATGCGGCGATGAGATATGATGTGTTTCAGACATTATCTTGCGTGCACTTGCTGGCCACTCATTTGCCTTGGGTTGGCAGCCATTGCCAACTCTGTGCCTCAGATAGTTTGCAAAACTTGAAAATTTTACGAAACTTCTGGACTCATAACTTCTTCGTTATAAGTCCGAATTGGTTCGTTCAAAAGCCTACGGTTCACAAATTACATACTCTACGCGTTCATGTAAGAATTTTATCTATTTGACTTCGTTTGCTAAAATTTCACCTAGTAGTTCATTTTCAACGAAAATGATAAACGTTCGTGAACATTTAACGCTCGTTTCTTCGTTCTAAGTCGGAATTCGGTCATTTTCGAGTCCGAAACTCTATAATGCCAAATATGACTTGTCTCCATCGAAAACCAACATTTTTGACTTCAAACACAAAATATGACTTGCAATCCGAGAATTTCACGAATTCGACGATAATCGTCCAATCGTGTGAATTCCGGTAAAGCTTCATTACTAATCGTTTTAAATGGATTTTAACCCACATATGAACATTACAAGTTACTTATTACACCAACTTATAGTCAAAGTAGGTTTTAACTTATTCTCATAAGTCAATGACTTATTTAACTTTTGAACTACAAATTCTCATGCTTATGACTTACTATGAACTTAACTCCATCAATCAATGTTCTCATACTATATTGATCATACTAACATCATATGACAAACATATGACAAGTTCTTCATAAGTTTATCAACTTATTTAGGTTCAAGTTGCTTATTCAACTTATTCGGCTTAAGTTCATTCATCGATGACTTATTACATGTTATTATCAAACCATCCCACTTCTCTATCAATCCTATCATAGAAGAGATAAAGATAATAGATATGAATCTTACCCTTGAAGACTATTACTTCACTTCACTTTGGAAAATATAGCAAAAGTTGAAATGGCTTATAAGTGCTTATGTGGCTTATTCTCTCTACCAAATAAGTTGGTTATCTTGAGAGGAAATTGTTGGATGAATTAACAACCAACAAAATGAAATGAAGCTTGGTATTTATAGGCAACTCAAAGTTAGGGTAGAATAGACATTAAGCCATCCCACCTCCTTTAATCCACCTCCTTAACTTCCTCCTTCTTACTATTCCTTTCTTGTCTAGCACAACACTTGGTCACCACACAACATGTTCGCCCATCAAGTCTACCCATTTCATACTTGGATTGTTCCATGGATCATGGCTTAGTCATTGGGCTTGCTAATTAATCTAGCTTATTTCTTATTGGGCTTATCCTACAATAGATTGGACTTCTAATTTATCAAACACTTGAGCTTGAGTATTACATTCTATTGAACTTCTATCATTAAGCTAATAATCCTAAAAGTCCATTACATTTAATTAAAAGCCTTATCATTATACCATACATATAATTCTCGTATTCTAGTTCGTATATTAATTCGTAATATACGTTATTTCATTCTCCATTCTTAATAGTATAATACGTCGTATTATACTTACGTTCATTACCTCGTACAATGCATACACATCCTTTAATTAATACTTTCTTTCCTTAATGCTTAATAACCTAACGTTTCCAAATTAAGTCCGCATGCGAAATATTGCGTTTTCCATACTTAGATTATTATTACATAATCCATCTCACCTTGATATTATAACGTTACGTATTTCTCGGAAGTTTAAAAATAATTCCCGAGCAGAAATCGATGAATAGTGTTTTTTGGAAGATTTCTCGAAAAACTTTTATTTTCGTCTTAGAAATTCAAACACTTTAATTCTCACACGTAGTTAAAATACTACGTCGTTTCAGGGTTTCTAGGTTATAGAACGACATTCATCTTACGAATACATAATAATAATAAATAATATTATTTTATTCATTATTAAAAGTATGTACAAAGGTTCGATTTCCGGGGCGTTACAGAGATCCACACTTTACTTCAAATTTTTGGAAAAGCCTCCACAAACACTTAGGGACACAATTAAGATTGAGTACAACTTATCACCCTCAGGCTGATGGACAAAGTGAGAGAACCATACAAACATTAGAGGATATGTTACAAACATGTATCATAGACTTCAAAGGAAGTTGGGAAGATCAATTACCTCTGGTAGAATTTTCTTATAACAATAGTTATCATGCTAGCATAGGTATGCTACTATATGAAGCCTTATATGGGAGAAAATGTAGAACACCTTTGTGTTGGGATGAGGTCGGGGAAAGACAAATGCTAGGACCTGAAATAATTCAACAAACTACTGAAACCATCAGAATTATACGTGAACGATTACAAGCATCTCAAGATCGACAAAGGAAATACACTGATCCACATCGTCAACAACGAAACTTTAGCGTAGGAAGTCACGTATTCTTGAAAGTATCTCCTTGGAAGGGCAAGATACGATTTGGCAAGAAAGGAAAACTAAGTTCGAGATTTATTGGGCCTTTTGAAATTTTGAGGAGGATAGGTGAAGTTGCTTATGAAATAGCACTACCTCATGAGTTAAACCATATTCATAATGTGTTTCATGTGTCCGTATTACGACCATACAAACCTGATTATAAACACGTTATAAATTATGAGCCAATCCAAATCAAAGAAGATCTTTCTTATGCAGAAGAACCTGTGCAGATCGTCGACAGTAAAGAGCAAGTCCTGAGAAATAAAGTGATAACATCGGTCAAAGTGATTTGGAGAAATCAGAACGTTGAAGAGGCTACATGGGAGCTCGAAGATAAAATGCGGGTGAACTATCCCTACTGTTTACTTAACCTATACTATAATTTGGAGGATGAAATTCTTATTAGTGGGGGTGAATGTAAAAACCCAAAACCCTAATAAGACTCAGATATGTAAAATTTAGTTATATTAATAAAATCTCTCCGTTTTGAAAGTTTTATGTGTTAATATATACGTTGTTTAACAAATTTGGTCAAATAAAATTTTGTCCGAAAATTGACGTGCTTGACACCTCGTGCTTAAAAATTTTCTTCTGAAAACAGACTTTTTGGTATATTTGTTTGGACAAGTTTCTTTGTCGTACTTACACTGAAAAATGCTTTTTCGTGCTTGTTAGCATTAGTGGGAAATCTAGGTTAGTAACCCTAGATTACAAACCTTAACCCTAATTAACAAAACCTAACCCTAATTTGTAAATCTTAACCCTAATTAGGTAAACAAAACCCTAATTAGGTTATCCTAACACCTAATCATGATTACTAAACTTTAATTAGGTACTAACAAACATCGTTAAACAACCCTAATCATTAAAAACAAAACCCTAATCAAGATTAGTGAAGATTAGGGTATAATTAAGCTACTAATCTAACCTAACTAGCTCACAAGTAGTTTAGGAGTCACCAATGCAAGTTCCTAGGCTACACATGACATGCTTGTAACTCCCAAGCATCAGTAGAGTCATTAGATCAGATATTTGTAGAAGCAAGTAGGTGCAAAATGACTATAAAGTCATGTTGAAGAACTCTATAAATAGGAACCCTAGATCAGAGTAAACCTATGAATTTCCTAAGCCTAAACACTCATATTTAATACCTAAATAAGCCTTGGTGATAATAATAACAGATTCAGAAGCCAGAAGTCCAAAATTAAGCAAGAAAGGTGCAAACCCTAATTCATAGCTAGATCTTTGATGCATTGTTCAAATTGTTGTTTAGATGTTTAGAATTATGTATTAGTATGTTAGAAAGTATGTTAGGTTGATAGAACACGTTTTCATAACATCTAGATGTCTTAATTAAGTTTTTTAGTAATCTGGGAATTTTGGAAAAACAAGCCTGACAGTCGAATGTCAGAGCTTGTAGATTCATATGTGTTTATGATTAGAGGTACATTATTCAGTATGTTATTTGTAGCCTGATAGTAGGTCTTTAATCTGGAAAAGAAAACAGGTTCATTAGAACTATATATTGCAAGATATAGGTGGTCAAAGGTGGTTGACCGATCACGAAGTTCTGTTTTCTGGGTTTCCCAGAAAACTCAAGAATAAGTTGAGCCGGTTACATTGACCAGCCTTTTGATCACTTTCTGTTTGTTTTTTTTGTAACTTTTTGTAATAGATTAACACCTTGATATATATACTACATATCTATGATCTTAAATTACTTAAACAACTCATAGGATTACTGGAATTTATGGTCAAAAGTCGTTGACCGAGCTTGACCATGTTTTCTGGGTTACCCAGAAAACTGATGAACACAAAGAACATATGTTGGCTGTACTTTGACCAACATAGATCGAGACCTTACAGTTATGCTTTGTCCAAACCAATGTTATATATATGTACCTTGACATATATACTACATGTTACAACAAACAAAATACAAATCTATTACACATAATCAGAGATATTGAAGCCATAAAATCGTTGACCGACCATGACCACTGTTCTGGGTTACCCAGAAACTCAAGAACAACTTTGACAATGACTTTGAGCCTCTATAACTTCTTGTTATATGTAGGTTAAAGCATGAAATTTGACTGATATTGTACTACTGTATGAGTACTATAACACCAATACTTGTCCAAACCCATAATCATAATCAGTAACAAGTTATATCATGGTCAAAGTGGTCTCTCGACCATGACTGGCCGAAACCCAGAAGCTTAAGAACGCCTATAGCGACACTTCCTGTCACTATAGGGCTTTAGCGACAGATAGAAAATTGTTTTTTTTTAAATTAAATTATAAAAATTTGAAATAATTAATAAATAAATACAAAAATAGTTTTAAAAATTATATTAAGTTATTATAATTAATTTCTAATATTTTTACATAAATTCAATAAATATTTTATTTTATTTGGATATTATTAATAATTAATTTAATAATAAACTAAATAGAATAATTACTTATAAATACTAAATAATTATTTAAAAATAATATTAATGATATAAAAATCATAATAAATGGATATAAATTATTTAAAAATAATAAACAAAGTTTTTGTAAAATTCTAAGTAAATATTAATTATTTAACAATAGAAATAAATAATTTAAAAATCATTTAAGGAATAAATAAATACTTAAAAATTATTAAAAGCTTCTAGAAATTATTATAATGCATATATAAATTATCTAAATATATAATAAAGCTTATAAATAAAATTTAGTCGATATATCAACTTATTTAATATTCGGTAAAGACTTTGAACACAGAAACTTTTCCAAACTTAACCCGAACTTTTGTAAATATTGTATTTGAGTATTGTTATCAATACTAATGTGTTAGGTTTATATGAATGAACATCGTATATGTTTATTAAACAAATCAAGTAGCATAACTTGACTGATCTACGCTCAGGCAAGTTTTCTATGATAATCCAAAATTTTAAATTGTAATTTCAAATATTTATTGAATTATATAAATATTTAATTGATGTGTTTATTGTTGAATAAATATTTATTTAATTTAATTATTTATTTATTAAATAAATAATTAATGAGTGAAGGAAATTAATTATTATGAGATAATATTCTAATTTAATTTAATAATTAATTAGAGAGTTGATAAGGATTAAATGAATTATTATAATATTTTTAATTTAATTTGGTGATAAAAGTGTGACAATAAATTATGCTATAAATGACTTATTAAAATAAAATAAATGAGTTTAATTTAGTTTTGCTAAACAAGCCTTAAAGATATTAAGTCTTTATTTTAATTAGTGTTTGCCAAACATATCCATATGGCTTTTAAATTTTGAATTTGAATTATAATAAATAAAATAAATCAAATAAAATAAAATATAAAATATATTTATAATTGATATACGTTTATTACTTTGTAATAACTAAATTAGTAATTAGGCGTATTATGGACCTATCAGTTTTATTTTACGCTTGGTGTTAGTTGTGACGCCCTCAAATCCGGGTATCTTCCAACCCGACAGATGGTGCTACACGGTACTACCATTCACACATTTATTCAATTGAAAAGTCTCAAAATGACGAATATGTCTTCTATATATTCAAAATAATATTACATTTCCCTAGGTTCTTTATAACCCATTCATTCGTTCTTGTCATAATATTCAGTATATTACAAACATTCACCTATACTATTACATAATTAAACTAAGGGTTCGTCTTCGCCTTGCCCTTATCCTTGCCGGAGCCTTCGGTCCGCTCGATCTTAGCTGTGTTTATATGGTTCAAGCAAGAGTGAGCATGACTAGCTCAACGAGTACTACAATTCTAATAAACAACATGCTTGAAACATAGAACTCATATATCTTCAATAACTGAACAATAGTTACGAAGTACTATCGATAATTCAAAATAGTACTTCTTTTCATTCAAAACGTCTTTTAACAACAATATTCAATATAATATCAATTATGGCTCAAGACTATGAGCAGTTCATAATTTCTTTTGAAAAGGACAACCCGGCTCTAAGTCCGTAAGTCCGGCATATCTTACGAGCACTTCTGGGTGATCAGCCCATAGTACTCTATATTGATCAACACTACATTCATTAAATGTGTATACGTTTAAGTTGTGACAACCTCACGTGCTTGTCATTAAACGATAAAAACATTTTAGCATACTCAGTCTTTGATTGAAAAGTATACCAATATAACTCGGTAAACATTAATCATGCTTGACGGATTCATAATACAAGTCTAGCCGAAAGAATTGGCTTTGACTTAATCATTCAAGACTTCATGCGAAAGAATACATGAATTACAAAGCTTGTCTAGACTGAACTGGAACAAGGGTTAGAATACTTGCCTTTAGCGTCTGCTTACTGATTATCACACGTACACTTTAAGTCTCTAAGTCTTTACAATACATGATCATATAACGTACCACATTAGCTCACATAATCAAGTATGTATCTTACCCTTCATCTCAATCTAAATTTTTACTTAGATATGCTATTATGGTTTTCGGCTTTTCATTACGTCATTCACATTATGTTCACATTCAATTGGTTATTAACTCTAATCATCATACATAAGGTTTAAAAGTACCTTACAATATCTTATTAAGTTCCTCAGTTTATTATTACTGAGTTACTCTTCAAGTTGTACTCATAAACATTCTTTATTGTCCACTTCCTAGGGTTATACTGGCAGCCACCCATTACTCTTCAAGCCGTATTTATGCTGAGTTAATGAGAGATGAGATCGGACTTCGTGCACTGCGGCTGAGTCCTTACTCTTTAGATCGTCTTTGCGGCCATGAGTTAGCGATGTCTTTCGAGACACTGTCTTGCGTATTTCTTTGTGCCACCCATTTGGCCTTGGGTTGGCGCCGCGGCGCCAACTCTGTGCCTCAGATAGATTGCAAAACTTAAAAATTTTACGAAACTTTCGGACTCATAACTTCTTCGTTATAAATCTGAATTGGCTCGTTCAAAAGCCTACGGTTCACAAATTACATACTCTATGTGTTAATGCAAGAATTTTATCTATTTGACTTCGTTTGCTAAAATTTCACATATTAGTTCATTTTCAATGAAAACGATAAACGTTCATGAACGTTCAACGCTCGTTTCTTCGTTCTAAGTCGGAATTCGGTCATTTTCGAGTCCGCAACTCTATAATGCCAAATATGACTTGTCTCCATCGAAAACCAACATTTCTGACTTCAAACACAAAATACAATTTCCATTCCGAGAATTTCACGAATTCGACGATAATCGTCCAATCGTGTGAATTCCGACAAAGCTTCATTACTAAACGTTCTAAATGGATATTAACTAACACATGAACATTTCAAGTTACTTATTACACCAACTTATTGACAAAGTAGGTTTTGACTTATTTAACTTATGAACTACAAATTCTCATGCTTATGACTTATTATGAACTTAAGTCCATCAATCAATGTTCTCATACTATATTGAACATACTAACATTGTGACAACCCCAAAATAGGTCCATTCCATCCAACCCATTCTGAGTCGCCAAATACATGGTACATAAACAACTAAAACTTTATTAATACAATTATCGCAAAATACAACAACACATAAATTGTGAGTTTAAATACAAATATAGACCAACTGTAACTCTGGACACCAACTTTGGATAGCACGTCACAATGACACCTTACATAAAGGTATAGTCAAAAACTGTTTTAGAAATTAGAATCTTTGGGAAGTGCTCAAGGAAACCTTCGTACATGGGAGGCCATGCGTCTAGGTTATGATAGATATCATATGGCCACAGAATTATCCTTGGTTGACCCAATAGACCCCAAAGAAAAATAAGAAGATTACTATCATACTCTTCCCAATGGTGAGTCTTCTCTTGACATATCATTATCTCCACTGTCTCTAATTGTGTATTATACTCCAAACAAACACCAAGATTATATAGGTAGTGCTTGTAAATATACTCAGCAAGTTGATGAACACAACCCTGTCTTATGATGACATGAGGTTGTATGTCGTTAGACATCTTGTATGATAGTGGAAAAACACCCTTCCAAGTTAAATTCACCTCACCCTCAACATCTATAGACCACCGTTCTATTCCCCTGTTATTCCCCGTTTGTCCCAGCTACACTTTTATTACCTGAAAGGAATTGTGAAGCAAAAGGATGAGCACAACTAGCTCAGTAAAGAATATCATGACTAAAGATAAATAAATTATCAATAGCCTTCAACAGTAATAAATCAGAGATTTAGAACATATGGTAGATGATAAAACTTTTTAACCATAGTTGCAGCGGAACGAGCAATCCATTAGAAGAGTCAAATAGACCATAAAGTCTATTATCTTCTCCATGTTAAAAGTCTACCAATAATGTTTTATCCCTGTAACATCAATCAACAATTCCTGTCCACAATCACATGTATAACTCATAATCGTAATTGTTGTTCTAAATTCCTTTTCTCATCCAGGACAAAGATAATTTTCATCACCTGAAACATCAAAGATCATGGTTATACCAAATCACAGTTCATGTTCATAATCATACTAATAAATTCATCTTTGCACTACGGGCCAAAGATATTCATCAACAGACCATCTTTGCACTACATGCCAAAGATATTCATCAGAAATCATTCATCTTTGCACTACGGGCCAAAGATATTCATCAATAAGTCATCTTTGCCAAAGATATTCATATCTCAAAGAAATATATAATCATTTCAGAATTTATATAAACAATAATTATAGCCATGTTGATCAATTCACCTTTGCACTTAAGCTAAAGATATTCAATTATAAATTCAATGGTCATGATCATACCAGTCACAATTCAACTTTTCACTACTGGCCAAAGAGAACCCTAGTCATGATCATACCAATAATCTACCCATCTTTACACTCCAGTGAAAGAGAATTTCAACATCAGGGTTATAAAAATGTTATATATGATAATAAAATCAATATAATCAATACATAGTTTTAATCTCCAGAGTAATATTCATAAATCAACTATAATTTGGTTAGAAAAAGAAACCAATTTTGTAGTGAATAGTACCCATGAATAGTAAGTCATGAATAGTAACTCATGAATAGTAACTCGTGAATAGTAACTCGTGAATAGTAACTCGTGAATAGTAAATCATGAATAGTAACTCATGAATAGTAATCCCGACATGAAAAAGTTCCAAATTTGATAAAAAGTTCAAACCAATAATTCAACATAATGATATTGAAGAAATAATATCACTTACGAAGAAAATAACATCCCTTTCAATCCCTTAAAATTCCTTACTATCCCTTACCTCAAAAGAGAAGTACTTCTGACTGGAATAACGCTGAATAAACTTGCACCGTATAGCAACACTCAAGATATCAAAATACTCACAAGAATACACTCGATAATATAGAGAGAGAAATAGAGAGAAAACTTCAATTTTCGGTGTGATTTTTAATTCTAACCTAAGCACCCTATTTATAGGAAATTGCTTAGAACACCAAAGCAGAAAATTTAATAAAATATTATATTTATATAAAATATTTCCTATGCCTCTTTGAATTCAGATTTTAACATGTTTAACAACCCACTAATCATTAAAAAAACGTTTTTCTTGAATAAAACAATTAAAACTTCCAAAAATTAATTATTCTGGAATTTCAGAACTTCAATTCATAATAAATAGCCCTTTTATCGGAAAAATTTGAATCTCGCAACTTTTTATAGGAAATTCAATTCTCTACAACTTTGTAGAAGAAAAGTTTTCCAAATTCCAAACAAAAATTGACCGAAATTCACATACGGACTATTTTACAGGCTATAATCAAATTTCAGTCAAGAAATAGGGTCCACCGACACACAAAACATGTGTTAATCATTTAATGCAACAAAAATACTCTTCCTCCTCATATACTCATATATCCCACATTCATTGTAAAAATATCATCATTATTCTATTATAATAATATAATAAAATATTATTTTATCAGAAAAGATAAAATATCAATTTTCAACAATTGTCACTTTAAAAAATTTTCTCTATCTATATCCACACAAAATCAATATTTTCCTCATCATATAAATTAATAATTAATTATTCACAAATAATATAATGAGAATCACAAAGATTGGCAACGGTAGTCCCTCAGAAAGAGGGGCTTTCAATAAAGATTTTTCTCTCTTCTTGGCGCGCAATTAGGTGACCAAACCTCTCCTTAGACAGAACTTTCTAGACATTGCCAATAATGTTATCTAATAATATTATTCAGATAATATGAATTATTCCTCCGATAATGGAAAATACTGTGTAGTGACAATTATTGAAACAACAGTAATATAAAATATCAACACATCAATTATTTAATCAATAAAATAAAAATCTTTGAGCGGTAATTACTATAACAATTATTGAGTAGTGCCTTTTACGTAAGAATCAATAATTGGTGCAATACCGTAATGTGCTCTTGTGCAACAACGCCAGACATCGTGTATTTTAACCATAGGGTATTCCAACAGTGTTAATTGGTAATAACTATGTCGTTATTTATAAACAACTTATACTTGTCGCTTTCTTCATCCAATCGCTTTTTCCGTTATAGAGACCCTAAAAAGGTCAAGTACCGTCGTATGAATATTCCCCGACAACAATGAGTATTTTATAACCACTTGCTTATTTTGAAAACTTTACATATATCACCCTTAACTTTAAACTTTTATCAATTTAACCATTTACTGAATAGAAAAATTGAATACTTTTATTTCATAAAATTCGGGGTCTTACAAACATCATATGACAAACATATGATAAGTTCTTCACAAGTTTATCAACTGATTTAGGTTCAAGTTGCTTATTCAACTTATTCGGCTTAAGTTCGTTCATCAATGACTTCTTATATGTTCTTAGCATACAATCATACTTCTCTTATCACCCTACAATGATAGAGATGAATATATATTAGACAAGAGTCTTACCCTAGAAGCACTTGTACTTCTTTTCTCTTTAGAAACTAGTAAAGAACGTTTGACTTATTCTTGACTTATATGGCTTTTTCTCTCTAACCAATAAGCTACTTAACTTAAGAGAGTTGAATCAAATTTTATCAAGCAACAAATGAAGTGTGAAGC
Organism: Panax ginseng; assembly: GCA_020205605.1. NCBI lineage: Eukaryota > Viridiplantae > Streptophyta > Magnoliopsida > Apiales > Araliaceae > Panax > Panax ginseng. The sequence goes on from CM035144.1 coordinate 89,184,403, forward strand.
TTGGTATTTATAGGCTTGGCTATGTTAGGGTATTATGGACATTAGGACATCCCACCTCCTTAACTAACCTCCTCAACTTCCACCTCCTTACTATTCATCACTTTACCACTAAGTAACTTGCCTAGAACAACACTTGCTCATCATACAAAAAGCTTGCCCATCAAGACTACCTACTTTACACTTGGTTTGCACCATGGATCATGGCTTAATCACATTGGGCTTGCTAATTATCTAGCTTATTTCTTATTGGGCTTACATTACAATAGATTGGACTTATGATTTACAAACACTTGGGCTTGAGTATCACTTACTAATTGGACTTCTACAATTAAGCTAATAATCCTACAAGTCCATTACATTCAATTAAGAATCTTAACATATATACACCACGTATAAGTCTTGTATGCTATCTCGTATACTAAATCATAATATACGCTATTTCATTCTTCATACTTAATAATATAATATGCCGCATTATACTTACGTTCATTACCTCGTACAATGCATACACATCATATGATTACAACTTTCTTTCCTTAACGCTTAATAAACCTAACGTTCCCAAATTAGGTCCACATGCGAAATATTACATTTTCCATACTTAGATTATTATTACATAATCAATCTCACCTTGATATTATAACGTTACGCATTTCTTGAAAGTTCAAAAATAATTCCCGAGTAGAAATCGATGAATAGTATTTTTCAGAAAAATTTCTCGGAAAGCTTTTATTTTCGTCTTAGAAATTCAAACACTTTAATTCATTCACGTAATTAAAATACTACGACATTCCGACGTTTCTAGGTTATAGAACGACATTCATCTTATTAACACGTAGTAATAATAAATAATATTATTTTATTCATTATTAAAAGCATTTACAAAGGTTCAATTTTTTGGGGCGTTACACTCTCTCCCCCTTATAAGGATTCTGTCCCCAGAATCTTGCTATATAAAAAAAATTACACAAATAATTGAGGGTAATTCTTTTTCATTATTTCTTCTAACTCCCACGTTGCTTCTTCTGCATCATGGTTCTTCCATATCACCTTCACGGAAGGTATGACTTTATTCCGCAGAACTTGCTCTTTTCTATCGACAATTTGAATCGGCGTTTCCTTGTACGTTAAGTCATTCTCGATATGAATAGTTTCATACTCTATCACGTGCTTATAATCTGGCTTATAAGGACGTAATACGGATACGTGAAATACATTATGTATTCATTCTATTGTGGAGCAGAATTCAAAAATGAAGATCAAAACATAAATCCAATCAAAGATAGGAACCATAACAAACAATCTTGGACACAGAAAAGAAAATTTAATTTTTTTGTGAATAGTATCGTATTTGTGAATAGTGTCGTATACGTGAATAGTAACTCTGACATTAAAAGGTAGAAATTTTACAAGAAAAATCATCATGCTTCGTGAATAGTACTCGTGAATAGTAACTTATGAATAGTAACTCGTGAATAGTAACCCCGACATGAAAAGATAAGAATTTCACAAGAAAAATCTTACCAATATTTCGGCATAATGATATTGAAAGAAATAATATCATTTTAAAAAAATAACATCCCTTACCTCAAAAGAATAGTACTTCTAGCTGAAATATCAGATATAACGCTGAAGGAAACTTGCATCGTATAGCAACACTCAAGATATCTAAATACTCACAAAAATACGCTCGATAATATAGAGAGAGAAAACATCAGTTTTTGGTGTGATTTTCAATTCTAACCTAAGCACCCTATTTATAGAAAAATGCTTAGGACATCAAAGTAGAAAATTTAATATAATATTAATATTTATTAAAATTTTCCTATGCCCACTTTGAATTCAAATTCTAGCACATTTACCACATAAGTGGGGCCCAACAACTCACCAAAAATGGAAAACATATTTTAAACAATTTTTGTAACAAAATCAATTCAGACCCAATATTCCAGAACTTCAATAATTCATAATAAATAGCCCTTTTATCAAAAAAAATCAAATTTTATGTCCATTTCATAGGAAATTTAATTCTCTACAACTTTGCAGAAGAAAGTGTTTTCAAATTCCAAACAAAAATTGACCGAAATCCACATACGGACGATTTTACAGGCTGTAATCAAATTTCACTCAAAGATAGGGTCCACCAACATACAAAACATGTGTTAAACATTTTTTGTAACAAAAATACTATTCCTCCTCATTTATTCATATATCACACATTCATTGTAAAAATATCACCATTATTATATTATTAAAATATAATAATATATTTAAATGAATTATTTTATCGAGAAAAGATAAAATATCAATTTTCAACAATTGTCACATTAAAAATTTTCTCCATCTATATCCACACAAAATAAATATTTTCCTTATCATATAAATTAATAATTAATTATTCACAAATAATATTACGAGAATCACAATATCGATAATCGTGTCGTTCCTGGGAAAAGGGGCTTTCCAATAAGGATTTCTCCTCATCTTGGCGCAAGCAATTAGGTGACCAAACCTCTCCTTAGACAGAACTTTCTAGACATTGCCAATAATGCTATCTAATAATATTATTCAAATAATATGAATTATTAATCTAATAATGGGAAATACTGTGCAGTGACAATTATTGAAACAACAATAATATAAAATATTAACGTAGCAATTATTGAATCAATAAAATAAAATATTGAACAATAATTACTGTAACAATTATTGAGTAGTGCCTTCTTACGTAAGAATTAATAATTGGTGCAATACCGTGTGCTACTGTGTTTTAACCACCGAGTATTCCAATAGTATTAATGGTAACAACTACGCCATTATTTATAAACAACTTATACTTGTCGTTTTCTTCATCCAATTGCTTTCTGTTATGGGGCCCACATAAAGCTACGCCGTCGTACGAATATTCCCCGACAGCAAGAATATTCCACGACCAAACGAATATTCCCCGACAACAATGAATATTTTATAACCACTTGCTTATTTAAAATAATTGCGCATTTTACCCATAACTAACCACATTAATCAAATCAACCCCTTACTATTTCAAAATAATAAATAGAGGAAATTCCATTTTATTAAAAAAAAAATTGGGGTCGTACAACCTCCCCTCCTTATAAAATTTCATCCTCGAAATTGACGTACGTACCTGATATTTTGAAAAGGTGAGGATACCTCGCTTTTATTTCTGATTCCAACTCCGCGGTGATTTCCTCAATAGCATGGTTCCTCCATAAAACTTTGACTTATGGTATGACCTTTGTGCGTAGGACATGTTCCTTCCTATCCAAGATCTTGACAGGTACCTCCTCGTACGTTAAATCTTCGGCTATTTCGTTTGATTCTAACTCAATAATGTGGTTCGGGTCATCCACATATTTTCGTAACATCAATACGTGAAAAACGTTATAAACATGCGACATACTTGGCGGTAAAACGAGTCTATAGGCCACAATTCCTATTCGATCGAGGATTTCAAATGGACTAATAAATCGAAGGTTTGAGCTTTCCTCTCATCGCCGATTCTCACTTTTGAAATAAAGACTTCTTGCATCTTCTTCTTTATATTCATCAGCTCCGGTGTGTAGCTTGAGAGATTTTGACTTTATCGATTAAAGTTGATTCTACTCGTATATCGTCACGTGGGTTCCTAGAGTCTTTAACTCTATCTCTGTCATTTGTAAGTTATACGAAATGGGTCTTTGTATTCGACAATATCTCACTCGTACTCACATACAATCTTCTACTCAACACGTCAGCTACCACGTTTTCTTTTCCAGGATAGTATGGTCAGAACATGTGCCGAAATGAGTCTCCTCTTAAGTTCTTGGAAGCTCTTCCCATATTCCTTGCTCCATTCAAATTTTGTATCTCTACGAGTCAGCTGAGTTAATGGAGTAGCGATTCGAGAAAATCTTTCCACGAATCTCCGATAGTAACCAACTAAGCCTAGAACGTTACAAAATTCGATTACTAATTTAGGTTGCTCTCAACTGTGACTCATATCCCAATCTTGGATAGCACGTCACAATGGCACCTATCAGTTTCTGTGACTCCCCCAAATCCAGGTTCTCTAACCTCAGATTCGGTGCTCACGATCTATCATCATCATAAGCATTCTATAACTATTACGAAATAATAAACATGCATTTTTCATTATAATAAAGTCTCATAACATGGTCCCAAGGTCTTCGTAACCTTAACTTTAAACACACCATTCAATATACAAAAAGTTTACTTAAGAAATTCCATCAGAATAATAATTAAATTAACATTCGTCCTAAACTACTCCTGGATCTTGCCATTGCCCTTGTCCTTCGTGTTGGATCCTTCGGGCTTAACTGAAATAGATATCATGATATAACAAGGGTAAGCAACTAATTTGTTTCGCAAGTTTATATACAAGGGAGATATATCATGACTTAGAAAGAAATATTGTGTTCAATGTTCAACAATAGTATAAGATTGTGAAGGAACATGAATTAATAATCCACAATAGAATATTCGATAATTGAATAACATGAACTGAGTGGTTTTAAATGCCAAGGTGCTCAGTTATTTAAACTGGACCTCTTAATAAGTTTTGGTATTCAAGGGGATCAGCCTTTCATACCTCGTGATTTATGCATAAACACTTAATAATCCTAGCATTGATATCATGCCTTAATCAATTTCGCCTTTTTTCAAATCAAGAGTTCTTATCATATCAATTTAATAAGAACAGTTATTTAAAATACATTTGATTTAACAAATTTAGACATGCTTGATCTAGCTGATACAATTAGCATAGATCTATCTCATAAACAGTTCATGAATGAAAGAACTTTAATTTAATTCACAGTTCAATAATAGTAGAACAGGAATTCAATTGCACAAAGTGCGAATTTCAATAATCAATATAGATATGAATAATCATCAATAATTATTCACTAACATGCTTTGAAAAATAATAACTCGAGTTTGAGTTAGGAAACTTGACTCGTCTGTAGATTACAGCTACACAATTAATTTATATCCACTATGCAGTTAACTTCTCTTCCTTTGAGAGACCTATAATTAATCTTTCAATTAGTCATAGTATAACTTTAGATTATGTAATCACATAGATACATTATCTTTAGTTCTTATAAATATTATCCTGCCTTGATAATGTTACTATTAATTAACAACTACCTTTAACTCACTTAATATTATTAATCTTGATAATATTTAATTCACCTCTTAGTATTATTAGTTCCATAATAATACTTTGATTCGCTTACTAATATTATTAACATCTTAATAATATTTTAATACCTTCCTAATATTATTAATCCTCTTTAATAATATTTTAATCATGCATAAATATTATTACCTTAATAATATCTTACTTATGCTTTAGTATCATTAATAAATTAATAATACTTTTAATCATTTATTAATATTTTATTCATTTACTAATATTATTAATCATTTAATAATATTTTATTCCTCTACTAATGTTATTACATTTAATAATATTTTATTTAATCTCGAATATTATTATTTAATAATATTTTAATCATTTAATAATAATACTTTAATCTAATATTATTAATCTTTTAATAATATTTTAATGAAATTTTAATCTTAATTTCTGTCGGCGTCTTTGGCTGTTCCCAGTTGATAACCGCTTCTACCTTTGTTGGATCCACCGAAACACCATCCTTGTCGATAACGTGACCCAAAAACTGCACTCTCCACAACCAAAACTCACACTTGGAGAACTTTGCATACAACTTCTCCCTCCTTAACGTCTCCAACACTATCCTTAGATGTTCATCTTCCTCCGTCTCTAAATATACCAGAATGTCATCGATGAACACGACAACCAACTTATCCAAATACTGCTTAAACACTCTATTCATCAAGTCCATGAATGCTGCTGGCGCATTCGTCAACCCAAAAGACATTACCAGAAACTCAAAGTGTCCATACCGAGTTCTGATTGCCGTCTTTGGAACATCCTCCTGCCTCACCTTCAGTTGGTGATAACCGGTCCTCAAGTCGATTTTTGAAAAGTATTTCGCCCCCTTCAACTGATCAAACAAACCATCGATCCTGGGCAACGGGTACTTGTTCTTAATGGTGACCTTGTTCAACTCCCGGTAGCCAATACAAAGCCTTAATGACCCATCCTTCTTCTTTACGAATAAGACTGGTGCTCCCCACGGTGATACGCTCGGTCGAATGTATCCCTTAAATAACAATTCTTGTAATTGAACCATCAGTTCCTTCATTTCTACCGGAGCCATATGATACGACGCTTTGGATACAGGTGATGTTCCTGGTGCCAAATCGATAACGAACTCTATCTCTCTATCTGGTGGCAATCCTGGAATCTCATCTGGGAAGACGTCAATGAATTCCCTTATAATAGGTATCTAACCCAGTTCACCCTCGACTCTGCGGGTATCCACAACGTGAGCCAAATAACCTATACAACCCCTCCTAAGAAACTTCTTTGCTTGCATCATCGTTAGACAACAAGATTGTCTCGGCGATTTACTGCCATGAAATACCACCTTTGACTTATTCAGAGTCTTTAGGTGTACGCACTTTTTCTTACAGTCAATGACCGCTCCGTGACTTAATAACCAATCCATCCCGAGGATTACATCAAACTCTCCAAGACGAATCGGTATCAAATCCACGTTAAGCTTAAACCCTCTTACATTAGCACAACAGTTCCTATGGATGTAGTCTACAGGGATAATTTCTTTGTTTGCTACTTCTACATTCATTGGGTGTTCTAATAGTTCACGAGGTAAACTTAATCTTTGAGCAAATTCATCAGATACGAAAGAACATAAAGCTCCCGAATCGAATAACACATAGGCATTTATATCGTTGATCGAAATTATACCTGACACTACCTCCCTAGATGCCACGGCATCTTGCACTGTCATATTGAATGTCCTCGTTGTCGGCTTGTTTGGCTGGGCTGATCCTCCACTGGTTGTCTTAGTGTTATTGCCCCTGTTGCCATTTCCGCCATCTGTGCTTTTCTTCTTAGGGCAATCCTTGATCCGATGTCCCACTTTACCGCAGTTAAAGCAACCTCCCTTCTTCACCTTAGGACAATTGGGTGAGGTATGCCCTTCTTGTCCATAGGTATAACATACCATTTTTCCTTTCAAGCACTCTCCCGAGTGACCCTTTCCACAGTTTCCACACACTGAATTCTTTTGTTGCACACTTCCTTGCTGAATCTCCAAATTACTACCCCCACTTCTCCATTTCTGCTTCTTGTTGTTGCTACCGCCACTGCTAACATTCTGATTCCCACCTTCTACTTTCTCCTTATTTTTCTCCCGATTGTACTTTGAGACCGCTTCGCTTCCACCTTCCGCTATGAGAGCTTTCTCCAACAGAGTTGAGAATGACGTGATTTGCAAAACCGCTACCTTACTGTAAATCCACGACTTTAGTCCATTTTCGAACCTTCTTGTTTTCCTCACCTCCGTGTCCACCTGATGTGGAGCGAATCTGGCCAATTCATTGAACTTTGCAACGTACTCTGACACTGACATATTCTCCTGTTTCAATTCCAAAAACTTGATCTCCAGTCCTGACTTTGCTCTGGTTGGCCTCCCACCAATAGTTAGCCTCACCCTTCATTAGCAAAGATTGTTTTCTGCTCTTCTGCTACTCTAGCAATAATGAAGGCCTTCTCAATCTCCTTTATCCATGTCTGGGACTCTATCGGGTCTGCTATTCCTCTAAACTCTGGCGGTCCTACTGCCTTGAAGTCCTTAAAGTTGACTAATTGGTTTCCCGCCTGATTTCCAGCAAGTTGAGCTTGATTCCTCATGGCTTCAGCCATTATGTTGATAAAGTCTTGCATTGGGTTTTGTTGAGCTCCCGCTGCATTATTAACTGACTCTTCGATCTCTTAGATCCTTAGTCCACGTCTGGGCGGCATTATCTAGTGAAACAAAATTCTAACACGTTACTCGGTTTTATTATCATATAAGTACTTAGCATGTAACACGCTACTGTATTCAAACAATCATATGATCATTATGTGAGAGTTTTTAAGTTACCAAGATTTGGAAGTCTTCTCCCTAATTAGTGGGTTAAGTTTGTTTTAAAAATTCCAAATCAGTCTACCGGATTCACATAACATTAAATAGGCAATTTACTATTTAAATTTTCCAACACATATCATAATAATAATGCATTTATATTCATATACCAATCTTCATTGTCTCACATGATTAATACAAGTATATTTTTATAAATGCTACTATCCCATTTAAACACAAAAGATGGGATTCATTCAAAATGATACTTCGCTACGAACACAAATAGGGATACAACCTAACTACCTACTACCTCACACCTGTTGAGGTTTATATCATCATAAAACCCTATTACACAAAAAGGGGTACTAATGCATCTATCTACAACTGGGTCATCACATAGTCATCACTGGTGGCCTTGCTGGGTCACCTGCACAGGCTCCTGGGGAAACAACCCCTCCATAACCCTACGCCGAACGGATCAGCTCGACTCGCCTATCTCGAAATGCGCCTTCCTAGTCCGATGCCTTTGGCCCTCATATGTCACAAGGCCTAATGCCGATCCTAAAGTCTCGACCCTGACCTTCATGGCCTGCAGTGCTATCTCTAGTTGGTCCACCCACTTGGCTGACTCATGAAATGCCTCCTCCACACGTATCTTATCGGCAATCTCCACATCAAACTCACCTCGATCGCCAGATGCTCACGCTCGATGTTGTCGAACTTCGCCTTCTCATCTCTGCTCTATTTGGACTCGTGTCTGTTCGCTTAGCTCCATCAAGGCTCGATGAGCAAGATCCTTATACTGCTTCTCCATGTACTGATGGTTCATATTCTCTGCCTCCAACTGCAAAATCCTTTGCTCCTACGCATAGTTTTTCTCTAACAGGTTACTGATCATCACATCCTTCGAGGTGTCCATCACCTCCTCTGGAATGGCCTCCTCTTGGCCTACAGAATGGCTCCCCTGGCTATCACTCTGCATCCTATAAAAACAAGGATACAACATCAGTACTACAATAAAATATATTCATTGATGAAATGAAACAATATTTTATTAAGTACAACACATACTCGATGAATTTCCACAATCCATCTCCTAACATACTCTATAAGAGTTTTCTACTAAGGTTATAACCTAGGTTTCACATTCCTAATGTTTATAACCTACAGCTTTGACACCAACCTATGACGCCCCCAAATCTAGGTTCTCTAATCTCAGATTCGGTGCTCACGATCTATCATCATCATAAGCATTCTATAACTATTACGAAATAATAAACATACATTTTTCATTATAATAAAGTCTCATAACATGGTCCCAAGGTCTTCATAACCTTAACTTTAAACACACCATTCAATATACAAAAAGTTTACTTAAGAAATTCCATCAGAATAATAATTAAATTAACATTCGTCCTAAACTACTCCTGGATCTTGCCATTGCCCTTGTCCTTCATGTTGTATCCTTCGGGCTTAACTGAAATAGATATCATGATATAGCAAGGGTAAGCAACTAATTTGCTTCGCAAGTTTATATAAGGGAGATATATCATGTCTTAGAAAGAAATATTGTGTTCAATGTTCAACAATAGTATAAGATTATGAAGGAACATGAATTAATAATCCACAATAGAATATTCGATAATTGAATAACATGAACTGAGTGGTTTTGAAATAACCATGAACATTTGCCAAGGTGCTCAGTTATTTAAACTGGACCTCTTAATAAGTTTTGGTATTCAAGGGGATCAGCCTTTCATACCTTGTGATTTATGCATAAACACTTAATAACCCGGTATTGATATCATGCCTTAATCAAATTCATCCTTTTCTCAGTCAAGAGTTCTTATCATATCAATATAATAAGAACAACTATTTAAAATACATTTGATTTAACAAATTTAGACATGCTTGATCTAGCTGATACAATTAGCATAGATCTATCTCATAAACAGTTCATGAATGAAAGAACTTTAATTTAATTCACAGTTCAATAATAGTAGAACGGGAATTCAATTGCACAAAGTGCGAATTTCAATAATCAATATAGATATGAATAATCATCAATAGTTATTCACTAACATGCTTTGAAAAATAATAACTCGAGTTTGAGTTAGGAAACTTGTCTCGTCTGTAGATTACAGCTACACAATTAATTTATATCCACTATGCAGTTAACTTATCTTCCTTTGAGAGACCTATAATTAATCTTTCAATTAGTAATAGTATAACTTTAGATTATGTAATCACATAGATACATTATCTTTAGTTCTTATAAACATTATCCTGCCTTGATAATGTTACTATTAATTAACAACTACCTTTAATTCACTTAATATTATTAATCTTGATAATATTTAATTCACCTCTTAGTATTATTAGTTCCATAATAATACTTTGATTCGCTTACTAATATTATTAACATCTTAATAATATTTTAATACCTTCATAATATTAATAATCCTCTTTAATAATATTTTAATCATGCATAAATATTATTACCTTAATAATATCTTACTTATGCTTTAGTATCATTAATAAATTAATAATACTTTTAATCATTTATTAATATTTTATTTATTTACTAATATTATTAATCATTTAATAATATTTTATTCCTTTACTAATGTTATTACATTTAATAATATTTTATTTAATCTCAAATATTATTATTTAATAATATTTTAATCATTTAATAATAATACTTTAATCTAATATTATTAATCTTTTAATAATATTTTAATCTAAGATTAATATCTTAATCTAATATTATTAATCATTTAATAATATTTTAATTAAATTTTAATCTTAATATTTTTATTTACTTAACAATATCATATTATAATATTATTATTATTATAATAATATTTCAATGATTCTTTAAATTAATAAACAATTTATTTCTAATTGTTCATCCTTTATTAACCTCTTATTTAATATCCATAAAAGGTCATAAATAATATTTATTATTATAAATTACCAAAATGCTCTAGGATAGTCATGATATAATATATTATGAGTATTCAAGCATGAAAATCACATTTTTCTCATTAAAGACATCATTTAACTATTTATTTCTTTTTATTCATAACTTAATCATTTTTAGGAAAAATAGTAAACTGACTCTAAAAATTCTCAACTTCTGGATTTTGACAGGATATGAACCTACAAGGATTCCCAAATTTTTCTGGAATTTTAGAAAATAATTTACTATTTTTAAAGTACCCAAAACACTCGGATCTTGCTCTATTTTCATAAATTGAGTTTTACTCAGACAAATATGAAATTTTCAGGGTATGCTCTCCTAACAAACATGTAACTACTGTAAACATTTCAGAATTTTCCAGTTTATACACAGTGAGATATGCGAAGGTTAATATTTCGGAGTCTTTTACGAAAATGGCCATTACGCACCACCTATACATCGAAACGTGTCCATTCTTTTTCCTACATGAAGATAACTTCTTAAGGTACCTCTGTGATATTTCCCAGATTTTTAAAAGACAAGCAACTGACCAAAATAGCCTCATGAAAAATTGATCAGTAGCTATTTTAGGGTTTTCAAAGCCTCAACATACAAAGTGGACTGTTTTGGGGAAAATAGTCCCAAAGGTTTCAAAACTTGCTAGATTTGTGTTCTATCACTTGGGTTTACTAGGTAACTCATGTATCTAGCACCCCCCTTTGACGGATCACAAATCCAAGTTGTAAAACGTGAGTTACACAAGATTTAGTTGAAGAAAAACAAGAGTTTTCACCCTTGGAGAACATATGCTCATTTCTTCCTCTAAGCCTTTGATTTAACACTCAAGATACTTAGTTCCATACATGATGATATGTAGAACTAGGGTATCTTGAGTATTTGAACATAACCCCAACAAAACTCAAGCTAGAAAAACAAAGTAAAAGAAGAAGATGAAGGTAGGTTATACCTTGACTTAGTTGCTACCTTTCTTGATTTTCCAAAGTAGTTTCTAAACTTAGGATGCATGAACAACTAGCACTCCTCTCTCTCTTTCTCTCAATAGCCGAACCTCTCTCTCTTTTCTCTCTCTTTGGTTTTCTTTTGCAAGCTTAGAAGGAATGAAGAGAAGAAATGAACTAAAAATGAAATAAAAGGATACTTCAAAAAATATAGATACACTTAGTGTATCTAGCTATTATCCCCCATACTTTCCTTGACCCATGGATAAAAGCTTTGCCTTATCACTTCAATTAGTCTAATCATGATTAAGGGTGCTTAATAGAGTGGCAACCAATGGGAGCCTGACAACATTATCCTTGTATGTAAGACTTACTACTAATGGACATTGATTAGCTTAATTTGTTCCCTTATGTGGCCTAATATGGCCGGACCCTCTAGCCCCATTTGATCTCCCAATTTGCTTTTATTTTAATGCACAAATTTGATTAATCAAAAGCCTAGAATACCCTTAATCAAGTGGGCTAAGTATTGGTTTGAATGTTATTTCATTTGGGCTTCTCCCTTAATTGTTTTGGGCTAGGTAATAAACATAGTCTAGCAATTTTAATATATGATAGCCAATTTAATTATTTAGGGTTTCCATTTCCCATCATATAAAATTTAATTACTTATACATGTGACTTTAGCTCATAGCCTAATTAGGTTTACTAGAATTAAGTTTAAAATTATTAGTCACTTGAAATAATAAGTTTACCCACTTAAGTTAGTATACATATTAAATACTAACTTTTCCTTATTACCATAACCCTTAGGTTATTTAATTGTCTCACCTAATGTATAATTAGGTTACGAAGCTTTCATTTTTAATGAAATCTATAAATGTATATATCCATAACTATAGCATATATGATAATTGACCCATGCACCACTTCATATAGGTTGTCACATATTAAATCACAGCATAACACAAAGTTTTAAATACCAATAATGTACATACATATATAGTGACTTAAAATTCACGAGTTATTACAGTTTCCTACCGCAAGAATATAGCGTCCCCTACGGAGAGTCTGGCTTCAGTTCATTCCACAAAGGTAGTCACCAGATATAGGCTCGGATACCAAATTCTATAGTTGAATTTTTAACTCCTGAAGTTCAATAGGAGCCATTCGATATGAGATTTTAGAAATGGGTTTTGTACTGGGTTCAAAGGCGATACAAAATTCAATATCACGCTTTGAGAGTAGGCCAGGAAATTCTTCAGGAAATTCACTAACAACAGAAATATCATTCAAATCTGACGTATTTTTGTTCAAGTCCATAACATGGGCTAAGAAAGCTTGACATCCATTTTTCATTAAACGGATGACATTATGGCTTGATATGAAAGTGTTTGACTTTAATGGTTTGGTTGCTTGAATTCGAATAACAGGTTGCTTAGAAATATGAAAACTAACAACCTTACGAAAGCAATCAATTTTGGCATAATGAGTAGTTAACCAATCAATCCCTAAAATCACATAAAAAACAAGTATCTTTAAAGAGATTAGATCAACAGGTAATGTGATGGTGCCAACTTGAATCAAGCAAAATTTATAAACAATGGATGTAACGAAAGTTTCTCCTAACGGAGTTTCAACAGATAAGTCAAAGTCTAATTTTCTCCGGAGTCAAGTTTAAACGTTGAGCACAAGCGGGAGAGATAAAAGAATGGGTAGAACCAGTATCTAATAAGGTATAAAATTTGCAAGAATTTATAATTAAGTAACCCGTGCTAACTTCGTTCGGTTTACTCACGTTTTGGGCAGTCACGACAAACGCTCTTCCAGGAACCGCTGACTTTGACTTGTCCGTATCCGCCTCTGGTGCCACAGTCCCAGCTGGACTTAACTTTGCTACAGGACAAAATCGAGCTATGTGACCGTCTTTTCCACAACTAAAACATACATTGGAAGGCTGTGAATAGTTTGGACTTATATGTCCCTCCTCTCAGCATTCTATAACTATTACGAAATAATAAACATACATTTTTCATTATAATAAAGTCTCATAACATGGTCCCAAGGTCTTCATAACCTTAACTTTAAACACACCATTCAATATACAAAAAGTTTTCTTAAGTAATTCCATCAGAATAATAATTAAATTAACATTCGTCCTAAACTACTCCTGGATCTTGCCATTGCCCTTGTCCTTCGTGTTGGATCCTTCGGGCTTAACTGAAATAGATATCATGATATAGCAAGGGTAAGCAACTAATTTGCTTCGCAAGTTTATATATAAGGGAGATATATCATGTCTTAGAAAGAAATATTGTGTTCAATGTTCAACAATAGTATAAGATTATGAAGGAACATGAATTAATAATCCACAATAGAATATTCGATAATTGAATAACATGAACTGAGTGGTTTTGAAATAACCATGAACATTTGCCAAGGTGCTCAGTTATTTAAACTGGACCTCTTAATAAGTTTTGGTATTCAAGGGGATCAGCCTTTCATACCTTGTGATTTATGCATAAACACTTAATAATCTGGTATTGATATCATGCCTTAATCAAATTCATCCTTTTCTCAGTCAAGAGTTCTTATCATATCAATTTAATAAGAACAACTATTTAAAATACATTTGATTTAACAAATTTAGACATGCTTGATCTAGCTGATACAATTAGCATAGATCTATCTCATAAACAGTTCATGAATGAAAGAACTTTAATTTAATTCACAGTTCAATAATAGTAGAACGGGAATTCAATTGCACAAAGTGCGAATTTCAATAATCAATATAGATATGAATAATCATCAATAGTTATTCACTAACATGCTTTTGAAAAATAATAACTCGAGTTTGAGTTAGGAAACTTGTCTAAATCGTCAGATTACACATTACACAATTAATTTATATCCACTATGCAGTTAACTTATCTTCCTTTGAGAGACCTATAATTAATCTTTCAATTAGTCATAGTATAACTTTAGATTATGTAATCACATAGATACATTATCTTTAGTTCTTATAAACATTATCCCCGCTTGATAATGTTACTATTAATTAACAACTACCTTTAATTCACTTAATATTATTAATCTTGATAATATTTAATTCACCTCTTAGTATTATTAGTTCTATAATAATACTTTGATTCGCTTACTAATATTATTAACATCTTAATAATATTTTAATACCTTCATAATATTAATAATCCTCTTTAATAATATTTTAATCATGCATAAATATTATTACCTTAATAATATCTTACTTATGCTTTAGTATCATTAATAAATTAATAATACTTTTAATCATTTATTAATATTTTATTTATTTACTAATATTATTAATCATTTAATAATATTTTATTCCTTTACTAATGTTATTACATTTAATAATATTTTATTTAATCTCGAATATTATTATTTAATAATATTTTAATCATTTAATAATAATACTTTAATCTAATATTATTAATCTTTTAATAATATTTTAATCTAAGATTAATATCTTAATCTAATATTATTAATCATTTAATAATATTTTAATTAAATTTTAATCTTAATATTTTATTTACTTAACAATATCATATTATAATATTATTAATATTATAATAATATTTCAATTATTCTTTAAATTAATAAACAATTTATTTCTAATTGTTCATCCTTTATTAACCTCTTATTTAATATCCATAAAAGGTCATAAATAATATTTATTATTATAAATTAACAAAATACTCTAGGATAGTCATGATATAATATATTATGAGTATTCAAGCATAAAAATCACATTTTTCTCATTAAAGACATCATTTAACTATTTATTTCTTTTTTATTCATAACTTAATCATTTTTAGGAAAAATAGTAAATCGACTCTAAAAATTCTCAACTTACGGATTTTGACGGGGATATGAACCTACAAGGATCCCCAAATTTTTCTCGGAATTTTAGAAAATAATTTACTATTTTTAAAGTACCCAAAACACTCGGATCTTGCTCTATTTTCATAAATTGAGTTTTACTCGGACAAATATGAAATTTTAGGGTATGCTCTCTAAAAACATGTAACTCATCTGTAAACATTTTGAAATTTTCCGGTTTATACACAGTGAGATATGCGAAGGTTAATATTTCGGAGTCTTTTACGGAAATGGCCATTACGCACCACCTATACATCGAAACGTGTCCATTCTTTTTCCTACATGAAGATAACTTCTTAAGGTACCTCTGTGATATTTCCCAAATTTTTAAAAGACAAGCAACTGACCAAAATAGCCTCATGAAAAATTGATCAGTAGCTATTTTAGGGTTTTCAAAGCCTCAACATACAAAGTGGACTGTTTTGGGGAAAATAGTCCCAAAGGTTTTAAAACTTGCTAGACTTGTGTTATATCACTTGGGTTTACTAGGTAACTCATGTATCTAGCACCCCCCTTTGACGGATCACAAATCCAAGTTGTAAAACGTGAGTTACACATGATTTAGTTGAAGAAAAACAAGAGTTTTCACCCTTGGAGAACATATGCTCATTTCTTCCTCTAAGCCTTTGATTTAACACTCAAGATACTTAGTTCCATACATGATGATATGTAGAACTAGGGTATCTTGAGTATTTGAACATAACCCCAACAAAACTCAAGCTAGAAAAACAAAGTAAAAGAAGAAGATGAAGGTAGGTTATACCTTGACTTAGTTGCTACCTTTCTTGATTTTCCAAAGTAGTTTCTAAACTTAGGATGCATGAACAACTAGCACTCCTCTCTCTCTCTTTCTCTCAATAGCCGAACCTCTCTCTCTTTTCTCTCTCTTTGGTTTTCTTTTGCAAGCTTAGAAGGAATGAAGAGAAGAAATGAACTAAAAATGAAATAAAAGGATACTTGCAAAAATATAGATACACTTAGTGTATCTAGCTATTATCCCCCATACTTTCCTTGACCCATGGATAAAAGCTTTGCCTTATCACTTCAATTAGTCTAATCATGATTAAGGGTGCTTAATAGAGTGGCAACCAATGGGAGCTTGACAACATTGTCCTTGTATGTAAGACTTACTACTAATGGACATTGATTAGCTTAATTTGTTCCCTTATGTGGCCTAATATGGCCGGACCCTCTAGCCCCATTTGATCTCCCAATTTGCTTTTATTTTAATGCACAAATTTGATTAATCAAAAGCCTAGAATACCCTTAATCAAGTGGGCTAAGTATTGGTTTGAATGTTATTTCATTTGGGCTTCTCCCTTAATTGTTTTGGGCTAGGTAATAAACATAGTCTAGCAATTTTAATATATGATAACCAATTTAATTATTTAGGGTTTCCATTTCCCATCATATAAAATTTAATTACTTATACATGTGACTTTAGCTCATAGCCTAATTAGGTTTACTAGAATTAAGTTTAAAATTATTAGTCACTTGAAATAATAAGTTTACCCACTTAAGTTAGTATACATATTAAATACTAACTTTTCCTTATTACCATAACCCTTAGGTTATTTAATTATCTCACCTAATGTATAATTAGGTTACGAAGCTTTCATTTTTAATGAAATCTATAAATGTATATATCCATAACTATAGCATATATGATAATTGACCCATGCACCACTTCATATAGGTTGTCACATATTAAATCACAGCATAACACAAAGTTTTAAATACCAATAATGTACATACATATATAGTGACTTAAAATTCACGGTTATTACAGTTTTCACCAAGAAATATAGCGCCCCCTACGGAGAGAGTCCGCTTCATTCATTCCACAAAGGTAGTCACCGAGATATAGGCTCGGATACCAATTTTATAGTTGAATTTTTAACTCCTGAAGTTCAATAGGAGCCATTCGATATGAGATTTTAGAAATGGGTTTTGTACTGGGTTCAAAGGCGATACAAAATTCAATATCACGCTTTGAGAGTAGGCCAGGAAATTCTTCAGGAAATTCACTAACAACTGAAATATCATTCAAATCTGGCGTATTTTTGTTCAAGTCCATAACATGGGCTAAGAAAGCTTGACATCCATTTTTCATTAAACGGATGACATTATGGCTTGATATGAAAGTGTTTGACTTTAATGGTTTGGTTGCTTGAATTCGAATAACAGGTTGCTTAGAAATATGAAAACTAACAACCTTACGAAAGCAATCAATTTTGGCATAATGAGTAGTTAACCAATCAATCCCTAAAATCACATAAAAAAACAAGTATCTTTAAAGAGATTAGATCAACAGGTAATGTGATGGTGCCAGCTTGAATCAAGCAAAATTTATAAACAGTGGATGTAACGAAAGTTTCTCCTAACGGAGTTTCAACAGATAAGTCAAAGTCTAATTTTCTCCGGAGTCAAGTTTAAACGTTGAGCACAAGCAAGAGAGATAAAAGAATGGGTAGAACCAATATCTAATAAGGTATAAAATTTGCAAGAATTTTTAATTAAGTAACCCGTGCTAACTTCGTTCGGTTTACTCACGTTTTGGGCAGTCACGACAAACGCTCTTCCAGGAACCGCTGACTTTGACTTGTTCGTATCCGCCTCTGGTGCCACAGTCCCAGCTGGACTTAACTTTGCTACAGGACAAAATCGAGCTATGTGACCGTCTTTTCCACAACTAAAACATACATTGGAAGGCTGTGAATAGTTTGGACTTATATGTCCCTCCTCTCCGCATTTGTAGCATCTAACTGGCGGTCGTTCTCCTCCCCTAGAATTTGTTGCTGGTGCTGCTGCCGACATCTTCCCGTTATCGTTAAATCTTTTCTTCTTGAAATTTCCACTTAAATTATTTCTTCTATTATCTTGGCCATGATTACCACCGAAGTGGTTACCATTTCTGGCATGATAATTTCCTCCACGATGGTTATCATTGTTCCGATGACC
Organism: Panax ginseng; assembly: GCA_020205605.1. Classification (NCBI taxonomy): domain Eukaryota; kingdom Viridiplantae; phylum Streptophyta; class Magnoliopsida; order Apiales; family Araliaceae; genus Panax; species Panax ginseng. The sequence continues at coordinate 89,203,251 of CM035144.1, forward strand.
GTTGCCATCGGTACGATTATCATTGAGTTGTAGGTCGTTATTCTTCGATTGAGATGACTCATTATCGCGCTCCAATAACTAAGCCCTATCCACAACATCTGAATATAGAGAAAATTTATGGGAAATGATATATTGACGTATTTCGGGTTTCAAACCTCTCAGAAACATTCGTGTCATACGTTCCTCATTCTCCACCAAATGAGGTGCAAACCTGGATAACTCTGCGAACTTCGCCTCGTACTTAGACACCGTCATGTTGTTCTATTCTAGTCTAATAAACTCTACCTTCTTTATATGATGAATACTTTTAGGAAAGTACTTGTCATTGAATAGTTTCTGAAACGTTTCCCAAGACATGTTGAGTGCGGCTGGCTGGGTACGCTTCATAGATTCCCACCAGTAATCTACCTCATTACGGAACATAAAAGTGGCGAATGGAACCTTCTGTTCCTCTGTGCATCCCAAGACATCGAATATCTTGGTAATTTTCTTGACCCACGTCTTCGCCTTAATCGGATCCGGCTTTCCCCAGAATTCTGGTGGTCCCAACTCTTTGAACTACTTGGCTATGACAAACTGTACGTTGCTATCATTTCCACCTGTATTTTGTACACGAGTCTCCCTCGTTTGATTTTGCATGAACTGCAAAAAGTTTCTAAACATCTCATCGTTCATCGTCTGATCAGTGGTGTTGTTTACAGGAGGAACATTGTCATCCTGTTGCACGTTCTCCTGATTGGTGAGTAAAGGTGTCTCCACGGTCTCATTTACTGCCATAAAATACTGCCATAAAACAAAGGTTAATTAAAGAAATTGACATGCAACATAATAACTCTATAAATAAGCTTAGGTAGGACATACTAGCGAAGGATTTAATCGTCTCTCCCCTCCTAGTTCTATTCCCCGATCTCCACTAGAGATCATATCCCTAAGCTCTGATACCAACTGTGACGCCCCCAAAATAGTTCCAATCCACCCAACCTATTCTGAGTCGCCAAATACATGGTACAGAAACAACTACAACTTCATTATTACAATTGTCGTGCAAAATACGACAACACTTATGTTGTGAGTTTAAATACAAATATTGTCTTCTAGACAATATCCACACTCAAATAAAGAACTCATTACAATTATTGATACACTATTTTACAAAATAGTGAGGACTACTAAAACAACTATCTTGAACCATCACTCCTCACCCCGACTAGTTCCCGCTATATTCTCGCCTCCTGAGAAGAAAAATGGAACAAAAAGGAAAAGGGTGAGCTCAACTAGCCCAGTAAAGAATATTATGACTAGGATAATGTACAACAAATTATCGTTAGTCCTCAACAGGGAAAAATCTGATAGAATATAATAGACAACAAGTTTTAGATCAAAACTGCAGCGAAAACAATAATTCATTAGAAAAGTTAAGTAGAGAATGAAATCTACTATCATCTATGAATTTAAAAGTTCATCATCGATATTTTATTCCTGTAACATCAATCAATATACATCTTTAATCAAATAGTCATATTTGCACTACAGGCCAAAGATATTCATCAGTTGGTCATGTTCATCTCAACACCTGTTCATCTTTGTACTACGGGCCAAAGATATTCATCAGAAAATCATTCATCTTTGCACTACAGGCCAAAGATATTCAGTTATGTCATCATTTAGGACTGAGGATGATGAAAAATATTTTAAAGAAAACGAATCCAGTGAGACAATAGAATAAATATTAGGGATTCGTACTTTAGACAATCCAAGTTCAAATATACTCCATAATAAACTATTGTGGAGCAGAATTCAAAAATAAAGATCAAAACATAAATCCAATCAAAGATAGGAACCATAACAGACAATCTTGGACACAGAAAATAGGTATACATCACCCATTCTGAGTTGTCAATACATGGTACAGAAACAACTACAACTTTATTATTACAACAGTAAAACTGTGAGTTTGAATACAAATATTATCTTCTAGACAATATCTATACTCAAATAAATCCTCATCACATTTATTGATACATTACTTTACAAAAATGGTGAGGACTACTAAACAACTCATTCATCTTTGCACTACAGGCCAAAGATATTCAATAATATCATCATTTAAGACTGAGGATGATGAAAAATATTTTTAAAGAAACGAATCCAGTGAAAAAAAATGACAAGGATTAAGGATTAAGGATTCGTACTTTGTTTTATCCATGTCCAAAAATACCTCAAAAATAATCATAGTGGTGTAAAATTCAAGAATGATCAAAACATGGATACAATCAAAGCTAGTATCCACAATAGATATTTTAGAGCGAAAGGAAAATTTTCATTTTTCGATGAATAGTGTCGATTCGTGAATAGTGTCAGATATCGTGAATAGTCCAGTATCGTGAATAGTAACTCGGCACCAAAAGTTCCAAATTTGATAAAAACTTCAGATCAATATTTCAAAGATAATGATATTGAAGAAATAATATCATTACAAAATACTCACAAGAATACGCTCGATAATATAGAGAGAAAACTTCAATTTCGGTGTGATTTTCAATTCTAACCTAAGCACCCTATTTATAGGAAAATGCTTAGAACATTAAAGCGTAAAATTTAATAAAATATTAATATATATTTATTAAATTCTACTCTTCCAAAATCGATTCAAACCATCCGACCACCAAGAGTGATTCACTTGCAGATAACCGAAAAAAAAACGTTTTCTTAAAAATATTTAAAACTTCAAAAATTAATTATTTGAGCTTGAACTTCAATAATTCACAATAAATAGCCCTTTCGTTAGGAAAATTGAATCTGGCGAGTTTTTATAGGAAATTCAATTCTCTACAACTTTTCAAAAGAAAGTTTTTCAAATTCAAACATAAATTGATGAAATCCATAAACCAAGCGATTTTTGTTATAATCAAATTTCAGTCAAGAAATGGGGTCCACCGACATGTTTAACATGTTTTAAATATTTATTGCAACAAAAATACTCTTTCTCCTCGTATACTCATATATCACACATTCATTGTAAAAATATCACCATTATTATATTATTAAAAATATAATAATATATTTAAATGAATTATTTTATCAGAAAAAGATAAAATTTTAATTTTCAACAATTGTCACATTAAAAAATTTTCTCCATCTATATCCACATAAAATCAATATTTTCCTCATCATATAAATCAATAATTAATTATTCACGAATAATATTACAGAATCACAATATTGACAACTGTGCAGGTTCCGGGAAAGAGGGGCTTTCAATAAGAATTTCTCCTTCTTTGGCGCCGCAATTAGGTGACCAAACCTCTCCTTAAGGCAGAACTTTCTAGACATTGCCAATAATATTATCCAATAATATTATTAGGATAATATTGTGTAGTGACAATTATTGAAACAACGAGATTATAAAATATCAACACAAAGAATTATTGAATCAATAAAATAAAATAATTGAATAGTAATTCTTTGTAAAAATTATTGAGTAGTGCCTTCTTACGTAAGAATCAATAATTGGTGCAATACCGTGTGCTACTGTGTTTTAACCACCGAGTATTTTAACAGTATTAACGGTAACAACTACGCCGTTATTTTTAAACAACTTATTCTTGTCGTTTTCTTCCTCCAATCGCTTTCCGTTATGGGGCCCACACATGGGTCAATGCTTCGTCGCATTTAATATTCCCCGACAAGATTGAATATTCCTCGACCAACCGAATATTCCCCGACAATAATGAATATTTTATAACCACTTGCTTATTTTGAAATATTTGTGTATTTTACCCATAACTATCCACATTAATCAAATCAACCCTTACTATTTCAAAATAATAAATAGAGAAAATTAAATTTCATTAATAATAAGTTGGGGTCTTACAACCTCCCCTCCTAATGAAATTTCGTCCTCGAAATTGACGACGACGACACAGTGTTTCGAAAAGGTGAGGATACCTCGCTTTCATTTCCGTTTCCAATTCCCAGGTCATTTCCTCTATAGCATTGTTCCTCCACAAAACTTTAACTTGTGGTATAACCTTCGTGCGTAGGACATGCTCCTTCCTATCCAAGATCTTGACAGGTACCTCCTCATACGTTAAGTCTTCGGCTATCTCGTCCGGTTCTAACTCTATAACGTGGTTCGGGTCTTTCATATATTTACGAAGTACAGATATGTGAAACACATTATGAACACGAGACATACTCAGAGGTAACGCGAGTCTATAGGCTACATTTCCTACTTGGTCAAGAATCTAAAATGGACCAATATATCGTGGATTGTGCTTTCCTCGTTTCCCAAATCTTGTAACTCCCTTCCATGGAGCTACACGCAACAATACGTGATCCCCAATACTAAATTCTATATCTTTTCGATGAAGATCTGCATAACTCTTTTTGTCGATCTGTGTGCGTTTGTATATCGTTATCGAATCATTTGGATCTTTTTCGTAGTCATCATACGTACCAACTCGGGTCCCAACAATGTTGCTTCACCCACCTCGTCCCAACATATCTTTGGAAGCGACATTTTCGTCCATATAATGCTTGAATGGAGCCACACCTATACTTGCACGATAGCGTTGTTGTAGGAGAATTCCACCAATGGTAAAGACTTATCCTAAATTGCCCTTGAAGTTCAGGACATGAGTCTTAATAGATCTTCAAGAGTTTGAATAGTCCTCTCTGATTGTCCGTCCGTTTGAGGATGGTATGCCGAACTGAATCGTAAATCCGTGCCCATAGCTTTTTGCTAGCTAACCCAAAATCTTGAAGTGAATCTTGGGTCACGATCCGAAACTATGGATACTGGCATTCCATGCAACCTCACAATCTCATTTGCATATATACTAGCAAGACGTTCAAGGGAATAAGTCTCCCGTATTGGCAAGAAATGAGCAGACTTGGTTAATCTATCAACAATAACCCAAATAGCATTGATGCCTTGAGAAACTGTAGGAAGACCCGTAACGAAATCCATGGTAATGTGTTCCCACTTCCATTTCGGAATCTCAAGTGGTTGCAATGGACCCTTAGGTACTAGATTCTCCGCCTTTACACGTTGACAAGTTAAACACATCGAGATAAACTTTGCAATCTGTCTCTTCATATTGTTCCTCCAAAATGTATGTCGAAGATCACGATACATTTTAGTACTTCCAGGATGGATTGCAAATGGTGTATTGTGTGCCTCCATCATAATCTTGTACTTCAAATCAGTAGTTAGGAACACAAAGTGCGGAGTGGACTCAAGTATTCCTTCTTCATCAATTCTCGCCCTAATAACTCCTTCTTGTACTTTCTTCTTCATATGCATCGACTTTGGGTCGATTGGCTTGAGCAACCTTTACTTTTTCTATTAAAGTTGGCTCTATGCGTATACTTGACATCATCGTACTCATTCCTGCATATGATCTTCTACTCAACGCGTCAGCTACCACGTTCGCTTTTCCAGGATGGTATTGAATAGTGTGGTCGTAGTCTTTCAATAGCTCGAGCCAACGTCACGCCAGATGTTGAGTTCTTTTTTTAGTGAAGAAATATTTAAGGCTTTTATGGTCTGAATATATCTCCACTTTCTCCCCATATATATAGTGCCTCCATATCTTTAGCGCGAAAACGATTGCTGCCAACTCTAGATCATGAGTAGGATAATTCCTCTCATACTCTTTAAGTTATCGCGTGGCATAGGCTATGACTTTCCCACGTTGCATGAGAACACATCCTAACCCTTTTCCCGAAGCATCATTTGAGATAACAAATCCATCCGAACCGGATGGTATTGTTAGAGCAGTCTTAGAAATAAGTCTCCTCTTAAGCTCTTGGAAACTCTTCTCGCATTCTTCGCTCCAAACAAATTTTGTATCCTTCCGAGTTAGTTGGGTTAATGGAGTAGCAATTCGAGAAAACCCTTCCACGAATCTCCGATAATAACCACTTAAGCCCAAAAACTACGTACTTGATCCATGAGCTTGGTTGCTCCCAACTTTGTATTGCTTCAATCTTCGCCGGATCAACAGATACTCCATGTTTCGACACCACGTGCCCAAGGAATGCTACTTCCTTAAGCCAGAACTCGCATTTCTTCAACTTGGCATAAAGCTTATTTTCACGAAGCCTTTGGAGTACCAGCTTCAAATGGTGCTCATGATCTTCACGGCTTTTGGAATATATGAGGATGTAATCAATAAAGACAACAACGAATTGATCCAAATATTCCTTGAATACTCGATTCATCATATCCATGAAAGCCGCAGGAGCATTAGTCAATCTGAAAGACATGACTAAGAATTCATAATGCCCGTACCGAGTTCTAAAGGCAGTCTTTGGAATATCCTCGGTTCTAATCTTCAGCTGATGATATCCAGAACGAAGATCGATCTTTGAAAAAAATTGTGCCCCTTGGAACCGGTCAAACAAGTCATCAATACGAAGTAGAGGATACCTATTCTTGATGGTGACATGGTTCAATTCTCGATAGTCAATACAAAGTCGCATACTCCCGTCTTTCTTCTTTACGAATAAAACAGGAGCACCCCAAGGAGATGTACTAGGACGAATGAAACCGATGTCCAATAATTCCTGTAGTTGGACCTTTAACTCCTGAAGTTCAATAGGAGCCATTCGATATGGGGTTTTAGAAATGGGCTTTGTACCAGGTTCAAGATCAATAAAGAATTCAACTTCACGTTCTGGGGGTAGACCGGGAAGTTCTTCAGGAAATACGTCAGGAAAGTCAATAACAACAGGAATATTATTCAAATTTGACGTGTCTTTATTCAAATCTATAACATGGGCTAAGAAAGCTTGACATCCGTTTTTCAATAAACGAATAGCTTTATGATTAGATATGACAGTGATTGATTTTAATGGTTTAGTTGCTTGAATTCGAACAACAGGTTGGTTAGGAATATGAAAACTAACAACCTTACGAAAATAATCAATTTTGGCGTGATGAGTAGTTAACAAATAAATCCCTAAAATCACATCAAAAGCAAGTATCTTTAAAGAGATAAGGTCAACAGGTAAGGTGATGGTGCCAACTTGAATCAAACAAGATTTATAAAGCAAGTGTATGTGATGAAAGTTTCTCTAACGGAGTTTCCACAGAGATAGGTTAAAGTCTAATTTTTCCAGAGTCAAATTTAAACGTTGAGCACAAGTAGAGAGATAAATGAATGGGTAGCACTTAGGTATCTAGTAAAGTATAAACTTCACAAGAATTTATGATTAGCTTACCCGTGATCACCTCGTTTGGGTTCCTCGCATTTTGACGGTCCACAACAAACGCTCTTCCGAACCGTTGACTTTGACTTTTTTCGGGACAATCTTTTGAGTCACCGTCCTCATCGAACTAGGGTTTCGCCACTGCGTACAATCCCGAAGCGATATGTCCTTCCTTTCCACAATTATAGCATACCTTGAACTGTTGTGGGCGGTTTGGACCGATATGTTCCTCTTTTCGCATTTAGTAGCATACTGATGGTGGTCGTTCCCCTCCTTGGACCGATTCTTTCTTTGGTCTTTGCGTCTTCACATGGTCGTTGTTAAATCTCCTATTTTAAAATCTCCACCTGCATCTCGCTTCTTCTATTTTCATGGCCATGATTACCACTAGAGTGGTTACCATTTTTGTCCGTCTTTTTTTTTTCTCCGCCGCTTATCGTTGTTTTGTTGTTCGCTATCTCCGGTAGATGATCCTGGTTGTGGTCCCTCGGTTGACCGTACTCGTTATCTCGCTCTAATAATTGAGCCCTGTTTACAACATCTGAATAGAGAGAAAATTTATGAGAAATGAGATACTGACGTATACCGGGTTTCAAACCTCTAAGAAACATTCGCGTCATCGTTCCTCATTCTCCACCAAATGAGGTGCTGAAAACTGGATAACTCGCAAACTTTGCCTCATCTTTGACACAAGTCATGTTGTTTTGCTCTAATCGATGAACTCCACTTCCTTCATATAATGAACACTTTCGGAAAGTATTTGTCATTAAATAGTTCTGAAATGTCTCCCCAAGACATCTTTGAAAGTGCATTAGATGGGTATGCTTCACGAGACTCCCACCAAGAGATCCGCCTTCGCCACGGAACATAAAGGTGGCGAATGGAACCTTCTGTTCCTCCGTGCATCCCAAGACATTGAATATCTTGGTAATTTGCTTGACACATGTTTCCATCATGATCGGATCTGGCTTTCCCTTAAATTCTGGTGGTCCCAACTCTTTGAACTGCTTGGCTGTGACAATCCATGAATTGCTATCATTTCCTCCTCTGTATTTTGAACACGAGTCTCCTAAATCGATTTTGCATGAATTGCAAAAAACTTCTAAACATCCCCTCGTTCATCATCTGCTCAGTGGTGTTGTTCACAGGAGGAACATTGCCAGCCTGTTGCACGTTCTCCTCGTTGGTGAGTACAGGCGTCTCCGCGGTCTCATTTCCATTGTTAATATTCTCGATCGACATTCTCAAATCATCATAAAACAAGGGTTAATTAAGGAAATAAATATATCACATAATATCCCTATATCTTGACCAACTAACAAATAAGCTTAGGTAGGACACACTAGCGAAGGATTTACTCGTCTCTCCCTCCTAGTTCTATTCCCCGATCTCCGCCAGAGATCATATCCCTAAGCTCGATACCAACCGTGACGCCCCAAAATAGGTATACATCACCCATTCCGAGTTGTCAATACATGTAGTGTAAACAACTACAACTTTATTATTACAACAAAGAAAAGCTGTGAGTTTGAATACAAATATTATCTTCTAAACAATATCTATACTCAAATAAATCCTCATCACATTTATTGATACATTATTTTACAAAATGGTGAGGACTACTAAACAACTCTCTCTAGAACCTTCATTCCATACCCGACTTGTACTCGCTTATATTCTCGCCTCCGAGAAGAAAAATGGAACAAAAAGGAAAAGGGTGAGCTCAACTAGCCCAGTAAAGAATATTATGCCTAAGATAATATACAACAAATTATCGTTAGTCTTCAACAGGGAAAAATCTAATAGAATACAATAGACAACAAGTTTTAAATCAATATTCGCAGCGGAAATAATAATTCATTAGAAGAGTTAAGTAGAGAATGCAAACTACTATCTTTTATGTATGAATTTAAAAGTTCATCGTCTATCTTTTATCCCTGTAACATCAATCAATATATATCTAGAATCAAATATTCATCTTTGCACTACAGGCCAAAGATATTCATCGATTAAGTCATGTTCATCTAAACACCTGTTCATCTTTGCACTACGGGCCAAAGATATTCATCAGAAATCATTCATCTTTGCACTACAGGCCAAAGATATTCAATAATATCATCATTTAAGACTGAGGATGATGAAAAATATTTTTAAAGAAAGCGAATCCGATTGAAACAAAATGACAAGGATTAAGGATTAAGGATTCGTACTTTGTGTTTTATCCATGTCAAAAAAAATACCTCAAAAATAATCATAGTGGTGTAAAATTCAAGAATGATCAAAACATGGATACAATCAAAGCTAGTATCCACAATAGATATTTTTTATTTAAAAGGGAAAATTTTCATTTTTGATGAATAGTCTTGTCAGATTCGTGAATAGTGTCGTATACGTGAATAGTAACTCCGGCACCAAAAGTTCCAAATTTGATAAAAACTTCAGATCAATATTTCAGCATAATGATATTGAAGAAATAATATCATTACAAAATACTCACAAGAATACGCTCGATAATATAGAGAGAGAAAACTTCAATTTCTGGTGTGATTTTCAATTCTAACCTAAGCACCCTATTTATAGGAAAATGCTTAGAACACCAAAGCAGAAAATTTAATAAAATATTAATATATATTTATTAAATTCCTACGCACCCAAAATCTGATTCAAACCATCAGCCACCAAGAGTGATTCACCTTGCATAACCCAAAAAAAACATTTTTCTTATTAAAAATATTTAAAACTTCAAAAATTAATTATTTCGGAGCTTCAGAACTTCAATAATTCACAATAAATAGCCCTTTTGTCAGAAAATTCAAATCTGGCGAGTTTTTATAGGAAATTCAATTCTCTACAACTTTGCAAAAGAAAGTTTTTTCAAATTCCAAACATAAATTGACCGAAATCCATAAACGGGCGATTTTACAAGCTATAATCAAATTTCAGTCAAGAAATGGGGTCCACCGACATGTTTAACATGTTTTAAATATTTATTGCAACAAAAATACTCTTTCTCCTCGTATACTCATATATCACACATTCATTGTAAAAATATCACCATTATTATATTATTAAAAATATAATAATATATTTAAATGAATTATTTTATCAGAAAAAGATAAAATTTTAATTTTCAACAATTGTCACATTAAAAAATTTTCTCCATCTATAACCACATAAAATCAATATTTTTCTCATCATATAAATCAATAATTAATTATTCACGAATAATATTACAGAATCACAATATTGACAACGAGGGGTTCTGGGAAGAGGGGCTTTCAATAAGAATTTCTCCTTCTTGGCGCCGCAATTAGGTGACCAAACCTCTCCTTAGACAGAACTTTCTAGACATTGCCAATAATATTATCCAATAATATTATTCAGATAATATTGCGTAGTGACAATTATTGAAACAACAGTACTATAAAATATCAACACAGCAATTATTGAATCAATAAAATAAAATACTAAATAATAATTACTGTAAAAATTATTGAGTAGTGCCTTCTTACGTAAGAATCAATAATTGGTGCAATACCGTGTGCTACTGTGTTTTAACCACCGAGTATTTTAACAGTATTAAAGGTAACAACTACGCCGTTATTTTTAAACAACTTATTCTTGTCGTTTTCTTCCTTCAATCGCTTTTCGTTATGGGGCCCACACATGGTCGCTACCGGCGTCGCATTTAATATTCCTCAACAAAGATTTAATATTCCTCGACCCATAGAATATTCCCAAATAATAATGAATATTTTATAACCACTTGCTTATTTTTAAATATTTACGTATTTTACCCATAACTATCCACATTAATCAAATCAACCCTTACTATTTCAAAATAATAAATAGAGAAAATTAAATTTCATTAATAATAAGTTGGGGTCTTACAGTAACCCCGATATGAAAAGATAAGAATTTCACAAGAAAAATCTTACCAATTTTTCGGCATAATGATATTGAAAGAAATAATATCATTTTAAAAAAATGACATCCCTTACCTCAAAAGAATAGTACTTCTGGCTGGAATATCAGATATAACGCTGAAGAAAACTTGCACCGTATAGCAACACTCAAGATATCTAAATACTCACAAAAATACGCTCGATAATATAGAGAGAGAAAACTTCAGTTTTTGGTATGATTTTCAATTCTAACCTAAGCACCCTATTTATAGGAAAATGCTTAAAACACCAAAGTAGAAATTTTAATATAATATTAATATTTATTAAAATTTTCCTACGCCCACTTTGAATTAAAATTCTAGCACATTTACCACACAAGTGGGGCCCACCAACTCACCAAAAATGAAAAACATGTTTTAAACAATTTTTGTAACAAAATCAATTCAGACCCAATATTCCAGAACTTCAATAATTCATAATAAATAGCCCTTTTATCAGAAAAATTCATATCTTATGTCCATTTCATAGGAAATTTAATTCTCTACAACTTTGCAGAAGAAAGTTTTTCCAAATTCCAAACAGAAATTGACCAAAATCCACATACGGACGATTTTACAGGCTATAATCAAATTTCTGTTAAAGATAGGGTCCACCAACACACAAAACATGTGTTAAATATTTTCTGTAACAAAAATACTCTTCCTCCTCATTTACTCATATATCACACATTCATTGTATAAATATCACCATTATTATATAATTAAAATATAATAATATATTTAAATGAATTATTTTATCAGAAAAGATAAAATATCAATTTTCAACAATTGTCACATTAAAAATTTTCTCCATCTATATCCACATAAAATGAATATTTTTATTATCATATAAATCAATAATTAATTATTCACAAATAATATTACAGAATCACAATACTGACAACCAGGCCGTTCCCAGGAAAAAAAGGGCTTTCCAATAAGGATTTCTCCTTACTGGCGCGCAATTAGGTGACCAAACCTTTCCTTAGAACTTTCTAGACATTGCCAATAATGTTATCTAATAATATTATTTAAATAATATGAATTATTAATTTGATAATGAGAAATACTGTGTAGTGACAATTATTGAAACAACAATAATATAAAACATCAACGTAGCAATTATTGAATCAATAAAATAAAATATTGAACAGTAATTATTGTAACAATTATTGAGTAGTGCCTTCTTACTTAAGAATCAATAATTGATGCAATACTGCAAGTGCTTCTTGTGTTTTAACCCAAAAGTATTCCAACAAAGATTAACTGTGAATAACAAATCTGTAGTTATTTATAAACAACTTATACTTGTCGTTTTCTTCATCCAATCGCTTTCTATTATGGGGTCCACACAAAGCTGCATCGTCGTACGAATATTCCCCGAAAGCAAGAATATTCCACGACCAAACGAATATTCCCCGACAACAATGAATTTTTTATAACCACTTGCTTATTTAAAATATTTGCGCATTTTACCCATAACTAACCACATTAATCAAATCAACCCCTTAATATTTCAAAATAATAAATAGAGGAAATTCCATTTTATTAAAAAAAAAATTTGGGGTCTTACATATGGGCATTTGTGGACCTTGAGTGAATTTGTGTAGTTCTTTGAGCAGAACAGCCAACTCTGTAATTTGGTTACTTAATCCTTCGAACTCTTCGTGAGAGACAGGAGTAGGATTAGACTGTCCAGATGAAGCCATGCTTGGCTGTAGGCTTACTACCTTTTTGTATTTTGATCGGGTAACAGGACCAATTATTTCCCTATAAAAAGACTTATGTAGTTTAGTCATAGGGAATGTGGAAATTCTACATGCTATGTGATGTGTCCATTTTAGGAGTATTATCCTAAAAAATGGGTGCTAGTTGTTTGTAAGATAGCATGTCAGGTTTTGATATAAAAGGGAATGCATTTACACATATTCCTTTATATTTTCCATTACATTGAGATTGACATGAAATGAAATTACAATTAAATGAATTTACAAGTAATTAAAATGGGAAAATATAAAGAGACTTCCCTCCGTGTTTGGTTTATCAGAGGCTGACCTATCTTAGGTTACTCTCGCGACTTTTTGGCATAAAGGTTCCTTGATCATAGCAATTTACTCGATGGGGAGTTAATCCAGTCTTTCAATCGGAGCGAATTTGGGTGGTGCCTTTCCCGATCCTCGTTGGAATTAGTCTCCCTACGAGTCCAGTAATCAAACACCGATAGGATAGCCTCCTGGTGGAGGAACCACACAACATACATTCACATACATCGCGTCTCACCGTATGGAAATGATGATATGTGCGAAGCACTTTAATATCACAAGCAGATACAATGCGAAACACTAAGTGCAGTAAGTAAATGCATTCGTACACATCCATTAAAATGTAAATGCAACATCCACGTACAAGCATATAATAGTTTTAAAAAGTTTGTAGTAGCGGCTTAAGCCCTCTTACTGGATGTCCCCAGCAGAGTCGCCACCTGTCGACGTCTGGATTTTTATTTGTCCCTTTTTGTTCTTATTTTTTGGTGTTCTCATGTTAGGTGAGATTTGTTTAAAAAAATAAGTTGTGAAAAGGTCTGACATGTATATGTCGATGATTGGACTGTAAGAGTCGTCAGCTGGTATTTTTAAATGGTTTCATCAACTCAACCGATAAAATGTTTGCACATTAACCCAGTGATGTGACACTGTTTAACATGTCTGTGAAACCGAGATTCGTAAGGGTCCGGGGGCTTGATTATGTGGAGGGAAGGTGTTAGGCACCCCCCGACATCCGTGTTACCATGGTGACAACCACTTTTCAATTAAACTATTATATGAATGTGTGTGTGTGTGTGTGTGGATCAATGTGCAATTATTTGAAAGTAGTGCTATGCCTCATTTACACCTATATACAAAGGGTTTGAATTTATGTAAAAATTCAGTTTTAATAAGATGTAGCAATGATGTTTTGTAAAAGAGGTTTTTCAAACCCTTATGCTCAATAGTAATTGAGGCCTTTGATACTTCTATTTTATTATGTGTTCGGCTGGATTGCTTTTATTTTCGAGATATGAAGCATCTTCGAGAAAACAATGTACAAAGCAGTGCCGAACTCCTTGTGGGCATGAGAGCCATCTATGGAAATTCAAACACCGTGAATAATTTACAAGCCGGTTACAGTTAAAAATGTCCATCACGGGAACCGAATCTAGATTCAGGAGACTGAATCTGTGATCACATGATTTCTAGGCTCACATGATGTTGCAGTTTGTATGAAAGCTGTAAATAGTTATATATATATATATATAAATTGTATATATATATATATATGAACGATCAAATACCACGAAGTAAACTCCATGGGGGGATTGGAAATGTAAATATATAAAAGCGGTATATATATATATATAGACGATCAACCACCACGAAGTAAACTCCAGGCGGGACTAAATGTAAATATATAAAAGCGGTAAATATATATATATATAGACGATTAACCGCCACGAAGTAAACTCCAGGTGTCACACCCCGAAATCTGATCTATCTTCACACCCGGATTCAATGCGTCACGAGTACATCATTCTTACAAACATACATCATTATATAGTAAAATATAACAACATACATTCTCAATTCCCAAGTTCTAATATTTTATAACCTCATTCATTACAAATAATGATAATTACATTATTCTTTACAACTTACAAGAGTGACTTTCATCTGCTACCAATGATATATAACATTTCATTAAACTGATCTATAGTTCAATTAACTATTCTTCATTTTAAGTCTTTGCTTGATCTTCACGCTCATTCATCTAATGAAGAGCACTTCTTCTGGATACCGATCAGCTTGATCTTTACGGGATCCTTAGGTTCTTTTACTCGTACGCTGCAAATGTTTTTCATTTAAAGCAAGTTTAAGCATTCAATTGCTCAGCAAGTCAAAGCAGTTGAACAAACAACTTTAAGAATTCAAACATTCCTTTAGAACTTCGATAACTGAGCAAAGGTTATGAAGCAGCTTGAATAATAGGAAAAATTATGATTCCCATCATTTTAAAACATTAGTCACATTCACTTTGAAATACTTTCATTCGTCAACCTTTTCCATACACATCCTGTCTGGCTAAAATCATTAGCACAGACTTAACAATAACGTTTCATGTATAAACAAAACATTCTCATGTTGAACAGTTCAATCATAGAATAGTTCATCTCATAGAAACACCGAAGTGTTCAAATTGTGGCACAAGGTCTCATACATTCTATCACCTTGTACAAATATTGCACATTCGCACATAGACAGAACTTCTCAAGTTCAATATCTGAGAAGTTTAAAAAACTAGCATTCATTTAAAATATGAATGAAGTTAGGAAACTTTCCTTACGCATAGCTACAGCTTAGAGTTTACGCTGAACTACTCATTCTAATTCCTATATAACACATAAGGAAATAACACATACACCAATTAGTCATATACTTGACTTATGCATTGGATTAAGCTTAACTTTACTTCTTAGGGTTTGCGTTCTTGCAGCCTACGTTTACGCAACAACTTCCTTTACCGGTTTACGGCTTCATGACATACAGAGATGTCTTACTCATAAGATCATCACTTTTAATGATTTGCATTCTTATCTTCTTCTTATAACTCCTCTAGGACTCATCACACATCGTGTCTCTGCTAGTAGTTCATATGGTACTCTGAGTGGTTTCCCACAAACAACCAACAAACAAGTTCCCATCTCATCTACATTGTCTTTCACAGTGAGTTAGATCGGTTTCCAGTTTCGTATATACCTTCGATCTCTGAAGGAATTATTTAACCCAGCTCCCATATGTCAACCCTCAAAGGTTACGATTATACTACAACCTAAATTAATCTTAACTTATCCAAATTATTAAACTATAATGTTCATTAAGTCAATTTCATATTCCTTATGTCTTTATGACAACTAAGTGTCATACCTCAGGATTCATTCTTTATTGTCTAAGTCATACAGTCTTCTGTATACTAGGAACGATCATTCAATATTAATTCTACGCATTCATAGCATTAAGCATTTTACTTTTCCTTATTCATATCTTACAACATCCGGTTGATTCGATTCGGAACGTCATCCAAGTTAATCATTAACTCGGCTTCTTTATGTAAAATGTCATTCTCTTTAAGTCAGTTCTTCACCGTTCACATGTTTAATCATTGGCCTTCATTACCCTACGGTCAAACCATACACGGGATGTAGGTTCTGCCCGTTTAATATTTACGTACACTCAACCTTCACGTCGGTTAAAGTGTTGAACGCTTACGTTTCATTCTATCATTCTCTATCCGACTCACATTCAGCTTTCATTCATCTTGATACTGTTTATTACGGCTTTCTTGATAGTTCATATCTTACTTACTACTTTTGTTATCCATTATATGAACCCCATGTTCACTACTCTTTCTTAATGTCGAAGCCATACCGTTCGTTGTAGGCTAAGACCGATCGCTCATCGCAACTATGTTGCATTTATGTTCTTTGTCTTTTAATCTCATTTAATCTTTCTGTTCAATCTTCATTAACGGTTTAAATCACTTGTTTAAGTGTTACATCCGATGAACTAAATGTTCTTTACCTTTCATTTTACTTTCCCCTAGAGTTGAGCAATAAAAAGCTCTTCTCTAGGCTTGGCTCTGCACCGGTGCTGCGGCGCCGGTTCCCTTCTTTCCTCTTTGCTATTGCTCGCGCTACGATGCGAGTCTCTAGTCTAACTCCCCGGTCTAGCGCTGCAGCGCCACCTTCCAAAGCATGGCTGGCGCTGCGGCGCCAAGCCCTAAATCTTGAAATTTTTTCTTAAGTCTTTTACATACTTGAGACGCTTACTTCCCGATCTCATAACTTATTCATTATAACTCGGAACGAGGTCATTCCAAAGCCATACTCTTCCTTATCTTATGTACTTCAATTCCCCTTGGACAGAACTTCATTCTGAATCCGTTAACATGCCATTCAATTGGCTTAATCTTTATCAATCGTTCATTTTACGTTATTAACGTTCTTCGTTCATTCGTTCGTAATTCGATCATTCGAACTCTGAACTCGTTCGTTCTTGAGTCCCCGAATCACGTTTTCGATGTTCCCTTACATTCTTATGAAACCCTACACCTTCGAGTTCATTTACATACATTTTACTTCTCGTTCGTCTTTTACAAAAATTTTGCCATAACTTCGTTATAGCTAAGTTTTATCCGTTCTTCATGAACGTTTCTACCGTTCCTAACCAAGCAATAAGCATCTAACTTATACTCAATGGTTTTAAACTTGTCCATCAACAACAATTATACTACGATGATTTTAAATTTGTCCATCAACAACGTTCTTCGCGTTCTTTGCGTTCTTCATTTTTAATCCATACTTTGATTATGATTTCACTTTTTCTTGGAATTTAGTGTTATAAAACACCATTCCTTACTAATTTCACCGAATCATTCATATGATTCATTCGGATCATTCAAATTCATTACAAAACTTATACTTCCTTAAGAAATTTATTTACTAAACTTCTAATTCTTATTTCTTCTTTTCTCATGATTTCAACCATATGAAAACCATTCATAACATCTTTTACTTTTATTCTCATTAAGCTATGTTTTAAACATATAAAATTAAAGAAAATAGTAATTTAGAAGTTAGGTTTTAATACATTTCTTCTTTATTCTTCTTCCTCTAGACAAAGCCGATGATTTGCTAGCTTTTCTATTTCACGATCACCTTCGATCCAAGCATCCATGCTCTTTCTCTTCCTTCTTCTTCTTTTCCAAGCTCAAGAGCTTTCTCTCTCTCTCAAAGTGTTGGTTGATTTTCAAAAAAATCAACTAACACTTCTCTTATATAGATTTTCAAAGCTAGGGGCAAAATAGTTATTTTTCCCCTAGAGTTACTATTCCCGCCTCCTTACTAACCTCCTTACTATTCACGAAGCTTCCCTTGGAAGTTTTGTGGTTCTGTCTTGTAAGATCCCGAATTTTATGAAATGAAAGTATTTAATTTTGTTATAATTATTATTCTATTTGATAAATGGTTTAATTGATAAAAGGTTAAATTTAAGGGTGATATGTGAAAATTTTCGCAAAATAAGAAAGTTGATATAAAATATTTGTTGTGTCGAGGAATATTCGTTTGGTCGGGGAATATTCTTTTTGTGAGGGAATATTTGTTCGACGACACAGTTATTGGTGGACCCCATAACGGAAGTATTGTCATAGTTAGAAAACGACAGAAATAACTTTTTATAAAACTAACAACGAAAGTTTTACCGTTTAACTGTTGAACTACCCGGTGGTAAAGGTACAATAATACGCGTGGTTGCATAGTAGCATACGGTATTGATTATTGATGGTTACGTGAGAAGTCACTCAGTTATACTCAATTATTGCTACAGTAATTGCTGCATAGTATCTCACATTATTTGATTCAATTATTGTCACAATATTAATATTTTATATTATTAAATCAATAATTGAGACGACAAAGTTATTCATATTATTATTTGCAATATTGATGATGTCTAGAAAGTTCTATCGAGGAGAGGTTTGGTCACCTAATTTCGCGTCAATAGGGAGAAATCCTTAACGGAAAGCCCCCTCTTTCCTGGGAATGATCTGATTGTTAAATATTGTGAGTTATAATATTAATGATGAATAATTATTGAAGCATTAAGAATGTGTTAATTGAAGATAAGTGAATTACAAAAGTTAGAGGGGAATAATGCAAACTTGGAAAACTTTAGGGGTACTAAAGTGTAATAAGTTAAATCAATATGGACCATTGATGGTGGTTGTAACAGTAAATCAATCTGGACCATCAAATAATGCAAACTTGAAAAATTTTAGGGGTACTAAAGTGTAATAAGTTAAATCAATATGGACCATTGATGGTGGTTGTAATAGTAAATCAATCTTGACCATTGATGGTGGTTTTAATAGTAAATCAATCTGGACCGTCGGTGGCGGTTTTAAAAATAAATCAATCTGGACCGTCGGTGGTGGTTTTAAAAGTAAATCAATCTGGACCGTTGGTTGTGGTTTTAATAGTAATCAATATAAACCGTCCATTCTAATAGTAAATCAATATGGACCGTTCATGAATTAGTTACTATTTAGTCCATTCTCCTATAAATAGAAGCTTAATTCTTTTTCATTCTCACCAATTCAGTGAGATTCACAAGAGACACTATAGAGAGAGAAACTATAGAAAACAAGAAGAAGAGTATTCTGCTACTTCACTATTTCAGTATCCAGTCTTCTGCTAAGATAAGGGATGTTATTTTCGTTTGGTAAGGGATATTATTTGTTGTATTCGTAAAGGGTATTATTTCTTTCGTATTCATAAGGAATACTATTTTTCGTATTCATCCTTTAATATGTCGGAATAACCTGTCTACGCGGATTACGTACCGTATGACAGGTGAAAATCCATTTGCAGTTTCGTATGTTATTTCTTTTCATATTCTTAAATCAAAACTTACTATGGTAAGTATTGCTTCTATAAGCCTTGAAATTAGTGGAATATTCTTGAGTTTTGCGCTTCATCCAGTATCATTTCATTGGAATATTGATCTGAACTTTCTTATTAAATATCAATATTTTCACCTGGAGTACTATTCACGGGTTACTATTCACTCAGTTACTATTCATTATAATATTATACACTCGGGTATTCGGGGCACTTTTCATACCGAGGTACTATTCACGGGTTACCATTCACCCGGTTACTAGTCACTCAAATATTGTTCACTCGGGTATTCGGGATACTTTTCATGTCGGGGTACTATTCACAGGATACTATTCCCGAAGTACGATTCACAAGGTACTATTCACGGGGTACTATTCACCAAAAAAATTATTTCTTTTCTGTCCAAATTATTTTTGATACATGGATATTATTCTTGAACTTTACTCCACAAAGCAATATCATGTTGACAATTTGGACATTATTGAATTTTGGATAAATTAAGTTATAAATCTTTAAAAAGTTATCATTTGCTTTCTTTTAATTGAATTCTTATATCATTGTTATCATCCTAATGATTATATTGTAATGAAAGTCATCTTTGGCCTACGTGCATAGATGAACTGTTAATTGGTATGATTATGACCAGGGTTAATTCGGTATGATCATGACCATTGATGATTACAGGAATATTCTTGGCCCGTAGTGCAAGAATAATTTGTGGACGTGATACTAATGAATATCCTTGGCCCGTAGTGCAGGGATGATTCGATGATGTGATTTATTTATTAAGTTAATTCCCAGCGATAAAGTTAATGATAAACTTTTTAAATCATAGAAGATAATAGATATCATGCTCTACTTGACTCTTCTAATTGATTGCTTGTTCCGCTGCAGTTAAACTTGTTATCTATTATATTGTATCAGTTTACCATTGTTGAAGGCTAATGATAACTTATTCTGCATTATCTTAGTCATAATATTTCTTACTGGGCTAGTTGAGCTCACCCTTTTACTTCTATTGTTCTCTTCAGGAAATGAGAACGTAGCCGGAACTAGTCGGGGAATGGAGTGATGGTCCGAGATGGTGTTATAGTAGTCCTCACTATTCTATAAAATAGTGTGACAATAAATATAATGAGGACTCCATTTGAGTTTGGATATTGTCTAGAAGACAATATTCGTGTAAAAATTCTCAGCTCATGTTGTATAATTAAGTTTGTATTTGTATTCAGTACCATGTATTTGGGGACCCAAGATGGGTGATGTATACCTATTTTGGGGGCGTCATAGTTGGTATCAAAGCTTAGGGATATGATCCCTGGCTGAGATGTGAGACAAGAACTAGGAGGGGAGAGACGGGGAATTCCTTCGCTAGTATGACCTACCTAAGTTTATTTGGTATTTAATTGGTCGGTCAGAGTATAGGGATAATACGTGGCATGTCAATTAACCCTTGTTTTGTGGCAATGTTTGAAAATGGCATATGAAAATGTCAAGATAAGCAATGAAGCACATGAGACCGTTGAGTCACCAACGATCAATATCCAGGATAATGTGTAATAGGAAGACAATAATCCTCAAGTAAACAACAACACTGATCAAATGATGAACGATGTGATGTTCAAAGGCTTTATGCAATTCATGCAACATCAGGCGAGAGCGGCTCATGTTCAAAATGCAGGTGGAAACACTGGCAAGTTTCGAATGGTCACTGCTAAGAAGTTCAAGGAGCTAGGACCACCGGAGTTTTTGGGAGAGCCAAAACCACTTAAGGTGGAGACGTGGATAAAGCAGATCACCAAGATATTCGAAGTCTTGGGATGCTCCGAGGAACAAAAGGTTCTCTTTGCCACCTTCATGTTGAGAGGAGAGGCAGGTTACTGGTGAGAATCAGTAAAACGTACTCAGCCTGTCACACTTAAAATGTCTTGGGAAAAGTTCCAAGAACTGTTCAACGACAAGTACTTTCCCGAAAGTATTCGTCACATGAAGGAGGTGGAGTTTATCAAGTTGGAGCAAAATAATATGACCGTGTCGCAGTACGAGGCTAAGTTTGTCGAGTTGTCCCGGTTCGCATCCCATTTGGTTGATAATGAGGAGAGAATGACGCAAATGTTTCTACGAGGTTTGAGACCCGAAATATGTTAATACCTCATTTCTCACAATCTGTGTTTGTATTCAGATGTTGTAAATAGGGCTCAGTTATTGGAGCGCGATAATGAGTCAACCCAACCAAGAGAGAGCAGCCGACAAGTTGATAATACATGTGGTAGCAGTCATCGAAGTGATGACAACAAACATGGAGGGAATTAACATGCCAGAAATGGTAACCACTTTCAGTGGTAATCATGGCCAAGTTAATAGTAGTGGAAATTTCAAGAAGAGGATATTCAATAATGATGGAATGACGTCAGCACCAACACCTGTTGTTAAGGAAGGAGAATAGCCACCGGTCGTATGTTACAAATGTGGAGGGGAGGGACACATCAGTCCAAAGTGTATGCAGTAGTCCAAAGCATGTTACAATTGTAGAAGAGAAGGTCATCTAGCCCGATTTTTTTGTGCACCAAAGTCAAGTCCAGCTGGGATGGAGGCATCAAAGGCCATCCTAGACAAGACAAAACATGTAGTTCAAGGTAGAACATTTGTTGTAACCTCCCAAAAAGTGAGGAATCCGAACGAGGTGATCACGGGTAAGCTAATCATAAACTCTAGTGAGGTCTATACCTTATTTGATACCGGTTCTACCTATTCTTTTATTTCTCCTACTTGCACTCATCGTTTAAATTTGACTCCGGAGAAATTAGACTTTGATTTATCTGTTGAAACTCCGTTGGGAGAAACCTTCATTACATCCACTATTCATAAGTCTTGTTTGATTCAAATCGGTAATCGCATGTTACCTGTCGATCTTATCTCTTTAAAAATACTTTTATTCGATGTGATTTTAGGAATTGATTGGTTGACTACTCATCATGCTAAAATTGATTTTTTTTTTGTAAGGTTGTTAGCTTTCATATTCCTAACCAACCTATTATACGAATTCAAGCAACCAAACCATTAAATTCAATCATTGTCATCTCAAGTCATAAAACTATTCGTTTATTAAAAAATGGATGTTAAGCTTTCTTAGCCCATGTCACGGATGTAAACAAAAATACGTCAGTCTTGAATGATATTTCTATTGTTAATAAATTTCCTGACGTATTCCTTGAAGAATTTCTTGGCCTACCCCCAGAGCATGAAATTGAATTTTGTATCGACTTTGAACCCGATACAAAACCCTTAAATATTTATTCTCCTAAAATGAACATAACATGCGCCGAATACATTGGCTCGAGCTATCAAAGATTACGACCATACCATTCAATATCATTGTGGAAGAGCGAACGTGGTAGCTGACGAGTTGAGTAGAAGATCGTATGCGGTTACGAGTGTGACGTTGTTAACACAAAGACCCATTTTTTATGACTTGCAAAGGATGAAGATAGAGTTAAAGACTCCAGGGACCCATGTGATAATGGCGAATATACGATTAAAACTGACTTTAATCGATAATGTTAAAGTCGATCAAGCTACAGACTCAGAGCTGATGAATGTGAAGAAGAAGGTTCATGAGGGCGTTATTCTAGAAGAAACAATCGACGAAGAGAGGAAATCTCAACCCTTGATTTTATTGGTCTATTTAAAATCCTCGATCGAGTAGGAACTGTGGCCTATAGACTCTCTTTACTGCCAAGTATGTCGCGTGTTCATAAAGTTTTTTCACGTATCGATGTTACATAAATATGTGGATGACCCGAACCACATTATTGAATTAGAACTGGACAAGATAGCGGAAGATTTAACGTATGAAGATGTACCTGTTAAAATCTTGGATAAGAAGCAACATATTCTACGCTCAAAGGTTATATCTCAAAAGTTAGAATCTGATGAGGTATCCTCACCTCTTCGGCATACCAGGTACGTACGTAAATTTCGAGGGCGAAATTTCATAAGGAGGAGAGATTGTAAGATCCCGAATTTTTGAAGGGTTTCGACACAGAAACGCACAGCAAAAAATAAAAATTTACAGCAATTTCAAAACTCTAAACAGGATCCATGCGAAAAACAATTTACTCAGTGGTTAGAAATTATACCGATTGTGATAATAAAATTAATGCACTCGAATCTCCAACGCAATCCAAATGAATCGCGCCTCTACGGTATCCACACGAACGCCCCGCAAACCGTCATATGATCTGCAGTAAAAGGAATTGCGGTACTAGCCACCAAGGATGAGGATTTCGTAACTATTTCTCTCTAGTCTCTCTCTAATAACGGCTAGGGTTTTTGGTTTATGAATAATCCCTAAAATGGCTGCTACATATCATATATATATAGTGATTAAAAGGAATTATTCAAAACCTAATTTAATAAAATCTATATATATATATATATATATATATATATATATATATATATATATATATATATATCTTAATTAAGTCTTATTTAATTAATATACCTATATATAAATTATCCTATTAATTTTAATTTGTAATTTAAATACTTTCAATCATATTGATATATTTAAATCTTTACAATTTAAATTAATTCCCTTTTAATTATGTTCTATGTGTGTGACTTTATAGGTTATTATTACGTTGGCAATAATTTTTAAAATCATATTATAAAATTATAAACAAAGTGAGCTGGCATCTAGTAATGCATCACCGTTTTACAAAGAATAATAAGATCGATAATTCGATGTAACCTTTTAGTGACCAATGTTTTAATGTAATTTAATCCTTTTAACCTTAATATCCTAGATTAAACTCGAATCATGGAATGTGTCATACTCTTCATAGTTTAATCTGAGTTTTCTTGATCAATGAGTAGACTATATGAAACAAATTACTATTTGAGCATGGCCATGAATTTCATAGTCCTACTCAATCAAGAGGCCTATGGATATAACCCCTAATATATAGGAGGGTTAAATTCCATCTAGATCACTCATATTCCTCACATGATTCATGATGTACCCAATAATCACATTTATACTCCACCCTATTAAAGGTGACATTTGATGATATCAAAGTACATAAATTCTCGTGTAGTAATATAGTGATTTCAGGTCGGAGTACCATTACATCATTGTAACTATGAGAATCGCTAATGACACTTTAGATAATGTTACACGTAGAATTCTCATGGTGGGTCCGCATCCAAAGACATCGTTCTTCAACATATACCTATGCATTGACTTAATATCTCATATATTTATGACCAATGAGATTTGGTCATCATCAATCCACATATCGGTCTCAATGCATCATTGTTGTCCCATCAACAATGATACTCGATTAGGACATTTAAGAACAATGATACTAATTGTAATTATATAATCTCATGTTCAAGTCACATACTTGAAACTATATAATTTGTATCACTATTCTAAGGATTTTTATTATGTTAACATTTATAAAATGCAGTAAATAAAACCATAATAAAATCATTCATTTATTCAATCAAATATAATATGAAAACGTTAAACAATTATATCAAATAAATGGCCTCTAGGGCATAAACTCTAACAGTTTTATGAAATGAAAGTATTTAATTTTCTTATAATTATTATTCTATTAGATAAATGGTTTAATTGATTAAAGGTTAAAGTTAAGGGTAATATGTGAAATTTTTTGCAAAGTATGTAGGTTGATATAAAATATTTGTTGTGTCGAGGAATATTTGTTTGGTCGGGAAATATTCTTTTTGTCAAGGAATATTCGTTCGACGACATAATTATTGGTGGACCCCATAACGGAAGTCTTGTCGTAGTTAGAAAATGACATAAATAACTTTTTATAAAAATAACGGTGAAAGTTTTACCGTTCAACTGTTGAACTACCCATTGGTAAAAGTACAGTAATACGTGTGGTTGCATAGTAGCGCACAATATTGATTATTGATGCTTACATGAGAAGTCACTCAATTATACTCAATTATTGCTACAGTAATTATTGCATAGTATCTCACATTATTTGAATCAATTATTGTCACATTATTAATATTTTATATTATTAAATCAATAATTGAGACGACAAAGTTATTCATATTATTATTTGTAATATTGATGATGTCTAGAAAGTTCTGTTGAGGAGAGGTTTCGTCACCTAATTGCACGCCAATATGGAGAAATCCTTATCGAAAAGCCCCCTCTTTCCTGGGAATGATCTGGTTGTTAAATATTGTGAGTTATAATACTAATGATGAATAATTGTTGAAGTATTAAGAATGTGTTTATTGAAGATAAGTGAATTACAAAAGTTAGATGGAAATAATAAAAACTTGGAAAACTTTAGGTGTACTAAACTGTAATAAGTTAAATCAATCTGGACTATTGATGGTGGTTGTAATAGTAAATTAATCTGGACCATTGATGGTGGTTTTAATAGTAAATCAATCTGGACCATTGATGGTGGTTTTAATAGTAAATCAATCTGGACCGTCGGTGGTGGTTATAAAAGTAAATCAATCTGGACCGTCAGTGGTGGTTTTAAAAGTAAATCAATCTGGATCGTTGGTTGTGGTTTTAATAGTAATCAATATGAACCGTCCGTTCGAATAGTAAATTAATCTGGACCGTTCATGAATTAGTTACTATTTAGTCCATTCTCCTATAAATAGAAGGTTAATTCTTCTTTCATTCTCACCGATTCACTAAGATTCAAAAGAGACACTATAGATAGAGAAACTATAGAGAGCAAGAAGAAGAGTATTCTGCTACTTCACTATTGCAGTATCCAGTCTTCTACTAAGGTAAGGGATGTTATTTTCGTTTGGTAAGGGATATTATTTGTTGTATTCGTAAGGGGTATTATTTCTTTCGTATTCATAAGGAATACTATTTTTCGTATTCATCCTTTAATATGTCGGAATAACCTGTCTACGCGGATTACGTACCGTATGACAGGTGAAATTCATTTGCAGTTTTGTGTGTTATTTCTTTTCATATTCTTAAATCCAAACTTACTATGGTAAGTATTGCTTCTCTAATCCTTGAAATTAGTGGAATATTCTTGAGTTTTGTGCCTCATCCAATATCGTTTCATTGGAATATTGATCTGAACTTTCTTATTAAATATCAATATTTTCACCTGGGGTACTATTCACCCGGTTACTATTCACTATAATATTATTCACTCGAGGATTCGAGGAACTTTTCATGCTAGGGTACTATTCACGAGTTACTATTCACCCGATTACTATTTACTCAAATATTGTTCACTCGGATATTCGGGGTACTTTTCATGTCGGGGTACTATTCACAGGGTACTATTCCCGAAGTACTATTCACAAGGTACTATTCAAGGGGTACTATTCAACGAAAAATTTATTTCTTTTTTGTCCAAATTATTTTTGATGCATGGATATTATTCTTGAATTTTACTCCACAAAGCAGTATTATGTTGACAATTTGGACATTATTGAATTTTGGATAAATTAAGTTATAAATCTTTAAAAATTTATCCTTTGCTTTCTTTTAATTAAATTCTTATATCATTGTCATCATACTCATGCTTATATTGTAATGAAAGACATCTTTGGCTTACGTGCATAGATGGACTGTTAATTGGTATGATTATGACCAGGGATAATTCGGTATGATCATGACCATTGATGATTACACGAATATTCTTGGCCCGTAGTGCAAGAACAATTTTTGGACGTGATACTAATGAATATCCTTGGCCCGTAGTGCAGGGATGATTCGATGATGTGATTTATTTATTAAGCTGATTTCAAGCGATAAAGTTAATGATAAACTTTTTAAATCATAGAAGATAGTAGATATCATGCTCTACTTGACTCTTCTAATAGATTGCTTGTTTCGCTGCAGTTAAACTTGTTGTCTATTTTTATTCTATCAGTTTAACATTGTTGAAGGCTAATGATAACTTATTCTGTATTATCTTAGTCATAATATTTCTTACTGGGCTAGTTGAGCTCACCCTTTTACTTCTATTGTTCTCTTCAGGAAATGAGAACGTAACCGGAACTAGTCGGGGAATGGAGTGATGGTTCGAGATGGTGTTATTGTAGTCCTCACTATTCTATAAAATAGTGTGATAATAAATGTAATGAGGACTCCATTTGAGTTTGGATATTGTCTAGAGGACAATATTCGTGTAAAAACTCTCAGCTCATGTTGTATAATAATGTTTGTATTTGTATTCAGTACCATGTATTTGGCGACCCAAGATGGGTGATGTATACCTATTTTTGGGGCGTCACATGTCTTTCGGGATTCATCCGACAGTTTTAAAAACTGCGATTCGCGAAATCCAAATATTTTTGGATATTACGTCTTTCCTTTACCGATTAACTTTTACGCATTCTTCGGATCTTCGAAAAACTGAAAAACACTTTTTAATGCTAAGCGTTTTCCTTCACGTTTTCCCCTAACGTAGTTAAATGAATGAAAAGTACATAAAAGTACATAACAGTACTTTTCATCATTTTTATTTCGTCCGATTTCTGCACTTTTTTTGAAAAAAAACTTTTATCAACTTACTTAACTTTTCATGATATATTATCGTCAAATCTTTCGACGGAATGTCATTTTGACATATCGAACTATCAAAAAGGCTTAGGTTATTCAAACCCTAACCCTTAGGGTTTCGTCGGGTGAATAGTGCCTAAAATTTTGTCCAAAAATTGACGTGCTTGACACCTCGTGCTTAAAAATTTTCTTCCTAAAATAGACATTTTGGTATATTTGTTTGGGCAAGTTTCTTTGTCGTACTTACACTGACAAAACTCTTTGTCATGCTTGTTAGGATTAGTGGGAAATCTTGGTTAGTAACCCTAGATTACAAACTCTAACCCTAATTAGCAAAACCTAACCCTAATTTATAAAGTGTAACCCTAATTAGCTAAACAAAACCCTAATTAGGTTATCCTAACACCTAATCATGGTTACTAAATTTCAATTAGGTACTAACAAACATCATTAAAGAACCCTAGCTAATAATTGAAAACAAAACCCTAATCAAGATTAGTGAAGATTAGAGCATAATTAAGCTACTAATCTAACCTAACTAGCTCACAAGTAGGTTAGGAGTCACTAATGCAAGTTCCTAGGCTACACATGACATGCTTGTAACTCCCAAGCATCAGTAGAGTCATTAAATCAGATATTTGTAGAGGCAAGTAGTTGGAAAATTACCAAAAACCCAAGTTGAAGAACTCTATAAATAGAATCCTAGATTAGAGTAAACCTACGAATTTCCTAAGCCTAAACACTCATATTTCATACCTAAATAAGTCTAGGTGATAGCAATAACAGATTCAGAAGCCAGAAGTCCAAAATCAAGCAAGAAATGTGCAAACCCTAATTCATAGCTAGCTCTATGATGCTTGGTTCAAATTGCTGTTTACATGTTTAGAATTATGTATTAGTATGTTAGAAAGTATGGCAGGTTGATATAACACGCTTTTATAACATCTAGTTGCCTTAATTAAGTGTTTTTAGTAATCTGGGAATTTTGGAAAAACAAGCCTGACAGTCGAATGTCAGAGCTTGTAGATTCATATGTGTTTATGATTAGGTCTGTTATTCGTAGATTATTTGCAGCCTGATAGTAGGGCTTTAATCTGGAAAAGAAAACAGGTTCATTAGAACTATATAATGCAAGATATAGGTGGTCAAAGGTGGTTGACCGATCACGAAGTTTTGTTTTCTGGGTTACCCAGAAAACTCAAGAACATGTTGACCCGGTTACTTTGACCAGCCTTTTGATTGCTTTTTATTTGTTGTTTTTTAAATTTTTGTAATAGATTAACACTTTGATATATATACTACATATCTATGATATTAAATTACTTAAACAACTCATAGGATTACTGGAATTAATGGTCAAAAGTCGTTGACCGAGCTTGACCAAGTTTTCTTGGTTACCCAGAAAACTGATGAACACGAAGAACAGTTGTTGGTTGTACTTTGACCAACATAGATCGAGACCTTACAGTTATGATTTGTCCAAACCATTGTTATATATATGTACCTTGACATATATACTACATGTTACAACAAACACAATACAAATCTATTACACAGAATCAGAGATATTGAAGCCACAAAACCGCTGTCCGACCATGACCACTGTTCTGGGTTACCCAGAAACTCAAGAACATCTCTGATAGTGACTTTGAAAGAGCCTCTATAACTTCTTGTTATATGTAGGTTAAAGCATGAAATTTGTCTTATGTTGTACTATTATATGAGTACTATAACACGAATACTTGTCCAAACCCAGAATCATAATCAGTAGCAA
The DNA here is from genome assembly GCA_020205605.1 of Panax ginseng. Classification (NCBI taxonomy): domain Eukaryota; kingdom Viridiplantae; phylum Streptophyta; class Magnoliopsida; order Apiales; family Araliaceae; genus Panax; species Panax ginseng. The sequence continues at coordinate 89,233,225 of CM035144.1, forward strand.
GTTAGATCATGGTCAAAGTGGTCTCTCGACCATGACTGGCCGAAACCCAAAAGCTCATGAACACCTATAGCAACACTTCCTGTCACTATAGGGCTTTAGCGTCTGACAAAAATTATTTTTTAGAAATTAAATTATAAAAATTAGAAATAATTAATAAATAAATATAAATAAATACAAAAACATTTTTAAAAATTATTTTAAGTTAATATAATTAATTTCGGATATTTTTACATAAATTCAATAAATATTTTATTTTATTTGAATATTATTAATAATTAATTTAATAATAAAGTAATTAGAATAATTACTTATAAATACTAAATAATTATTGGAAAAATAATATTAATGATATAAAAATAATAATAAATGGATATAAATTATTTAAAAATAATAAACAAAGTTTTTGTAAAATTCTAAGTAAATATTAATTATTTAACAATAGAAATAAATGATTTAGAAATCATTTAAGGAATAAATAAATACTTAAAAATTATTAAAAGCTTCTAGAAATTATTGTAATGGATATATAAATTATCTAAATATATAATAAAGCTTATAAATAAAATTAAATCGATATATCAACTTATTTAATATTCGGTAAAGACTTTGAACACCAAAACTTTTCCAAACTTAACACGAACTTATGTAAATGTTGTATTTGAGTATTGTTATCAATACTAATGTGTTTGATTTATATGAATGAACATCGTAGGTGTTTATTAAACAAATCAAGTAGCATAACTTGACTGATCTACGCTCATGAAAGTTTTCTTAAAACATAATTACTTACGCAAGTTTCCTATACCCTAAGTTTACTAAACCCTATTTATTCGTTGAGCAAGAGTATTATCTTGATATGTTGTTGATATGATATACTACACCTACATTTTGAATTATCTCTTATTGTAAGGTTATTGCTATAGCTTCAGCATAACTAAGAAATGAATTATTTATTCATATGATATTGTTTATTGAGCATAAACTGTTGTGTCAAACCAAAATATTTTGGTAAGACATCCTATACTGAAGTTGGGTATCTCTTAAGGGATCAAGATTTGGTCAATAATATATTGACATTAATTTGGGTGAATTTAAGCACTGGTAGGATGAGATGCGTACTCCTAGGATATTGAGTAGGCTGATCCCCTATCTCATATCTAAACAAAGTTTCTAAGTCTGTGTTACTAACAGAAATAAAAAGTCTAGAAATGGTTGAAAAAGAAATCAAGAAAATGGTAATAACTATTAGTCGAATTTTGAATTGTTATACTTCTTCACATCATATATTGTTATAAATATAAAACATGTTGAGCATGTCATAGCTCACACTTGCAAATTATTCCCTTTGTAGTATTAGATGGTAACCTTGGAACATCTGGAGTAGATAAAGGGAAGCATCCCTGCTAGATTAGGTTATATTTATGTCTAGTTGAATACTTTGTAATAAGAAACTCTTTATAAGAATCATGTAATCGAACCTTAATATTTATGATATATAACATCTTTTATTTCCGTAAAAGAGTTTTCTTACATATGTAGATGTAATTTAGAATTCTTCAAATCTAGTTTGAGATCCTTGGAACTATTTATCTGAGTGCGGGTATTGATAGCATGGACTGTTCATGTTATTATTGATACTCTGAATTTTGGATAGATAGTTACTATCGATATGATAGTGTAAATTTGCATGCCATAGAGTATACATCTAGGTGAGGGTATTGGTAATATGGACTGTTCATGTTATTACTAGTACTCTAAATTTCGGATAGATAGATTCTATTCACAGATACAGTTCATATATCCAAGTGAGGGTATCCAAACATAGTAATAGTTCTTTTGGGAATTATCTTCTGTTATGGGATACTATGAATCTTGGATCTATGGGAATTATATCTGATAGTCACTCAATTTAGTATAAGCTTATAATCAGATACCATGGGTGTATATTTAAATGCATTATATATTGATTCATAGTAAGCACCATATCGGATACCGTGGGAGTATAGATATGGGGGTGTTACAATAATCATCCTAGGTTATAGAACGATTAATATACACATAACACATAATATTATTAATAAAAATTCATTTTATTAATAACTAATTCTTTAAATCTTAAATTTTGGACAATCCAATTTTTCGGGTTGTCACACCAGGCAGGACTAAATGTTAATAAAAGCAGTAAATGGCCATGAAGTGATCTCCAGGCCTGACAGAAATGTATATATATATATATATTATATATGTATATATACTGTCATCGAACTCTGTTCGGTGGAGCCTGGATATAATATCTGGTGCGTTTACTGCTTATATATATATATATACAAAAGAGATAAAAAGGCATGGACCGAAGTCCAGGCATACACACGCAACATGACTATCAACGTGAATAACTATGTGTGCACAAAAGTGGAGAAGAGATTTAAGAAGTTTTACAGTGGGCTGCCAAGAAGACTTCAAATGGATTTAATTGAATGAACACTCGGTTTCCACCGGGAAAATATGACAAAGCACAAGCTCATAAGTGTTTGAAAAGAGCAAGCACTCAGTTTATAGTATGTACAAAGCAAAATGGACAGTCTTTTTCTATTCTTAAAATGGTCACCCCAAGCCCACTATTTATAGAGGGGGGAGCCGCAGGTGTACCTGCGGCTACCCGGGCATCCCCCGGGCTCCGTGGGTCCCACCGTCTAGAAGTACGTGCACGCATGCAATGCATTGTCCGCTCAAACCTTTATAACTTTCAATCTGGGCATCCGATTGAGGTATAAAATACCTTTTTGGAATGCTGTTGTCGAGGGCTACACAATGACATGTGATAAGAAGATGTATGAAGTCGGGAAGATAGGGCCATGCCTAGATCTTCAGGTCTTCAAATTCTATCTGGTGTGCTGTCTTGTGTAGTAGTCACTCGGGATTTGAGCTATAGTTCTTGTAGGATACTTCTGTGTAGAATGTGGGATGAAATGTTGTTGATACGGCGTAGATATGGGATCAAGGTGGCAAAATGATGATTTTTCCCCTCACCGGGGTTATCTCCAGTTCTGGCTAATTTAGCAGTCGTTGTTCAGGGTTATCTCTGAGATTGGGTTGCTGTAAGTGCTGAATATCCTCAGGGTTATCTCTTAGGTGTGTCTAACCTCCCGGGGTTGTCTCCGGAGTTAAAACTGAGTGCCTCAAGTTTATCTCTGAGGTTGAAGCTGACTGTTGGGGTTGAAACGAGCTTTTTCGGGGTTATCTCCGGAACTACAACTGCTTTCCTCGGGGTTGTCTTCGAGGTTAAAACTTAAACTCCCAGGGTTATCTCCGGGACTGCAACTGAATATCTCGCGGTTGTCTCTGAGATGGAACTAACTTCTCCGGTGTTGAAGCTAACTTCTCTGGTGTTATCTCCGGAACTAGAGCTGCATTCTTCGGGGTTGTCTCCGAGGTTGGAACTGAAACTCTGGGGTTATCTCAAGGACTGGAACTAAATATCTCGGGGTTATCTCCGAGATGGAACTAACTGGAGTTGTCTTCAGGATTGAGCTGATTTGACCTCCAGGATTATCTCTGGAAGACGATTCTGCCCCTCCTACATGGTTAGTAATAAGAATGCAAAATTTTGAGTGTCTACAAATTTAATTTTATTTATTAATTTACTTTCTAATTGAAATAAAATGTTTATTTTAAATTGAAATTAGATTCCATGTTGTTTCAATAACTCTAATTTAAAATAAAGTTGTTTATTTTGAATTGGAATAAGATTCCATGTCGATTGAATAAAGGAGTTTATTAACATATGGAATAAGATTCTATGTTTCTTAGAATAAAGGAGTTTATTCACATATAGAATATGATTTCATGTTTCCTAAAATTAAATATGTTTATTTTTGATAAGGAATAAGATTCAACATATTTTATTTTTCTAGCAATTTTAAGTTAAAATAAAGAAGTTTATTTTATACTTGAAATTGGATTCCTTGTCAATTAAAATAAAGTAGTTTATTTTGATTTGGAATTTGATTAAAAATAAAGGAGTTTATTTTTATTCAAAACTGGACAAAATACAATAAAGAAGTTTATTGTGATTTAAATTTTGATTAAAATAAAAGAGTTTATTTTGTTTCAAAATTGGATTTCTAGTAAACTTTTTAATTGCCCATTAAATTGATATCATTGTATATATGGAATGGTTTTCTTTATTCATGAGATGAATGTTATTTATTGATGCATATGGTGATATATATGATAATAAATGGGTTTGATTATGGACTATTGATCAATGTGATTGGATTTTATTTTAGTTGGATGAATGAATGTATGGGCTTTATAAATGGGGTCTGCTTACCTCATTTTCTCTAATTTTTCTTGATGTAATTTCGATCTCCCTCTTATGTACTTTCCCTTGATTGCTGATCAAAGTTTCTATTTATTGTATATAGTTTTATAATAGGAATAATTAGAATTAATTTTAAAGAATTGGAGATCAAGGAGCAATGAACGCTTGAAGATCTGTTTGTAATGGAGCCTAGGATTTAAATGTAATAGTTATATTTAAATTTAATTCTTGCACCTTAGGTTTGACCTTTTGGTTCACTTGGTGGCTCTAGTGAACAAAACTAGAATAAAATCCATAATCAATCTGGGTAGAATACAGTATTCTATATGTGCATGCTTATAATATATATATATATATATATTATGCAACATGCTTCACATGTAAATTAATATGATGTGTATTTTATATATATATGTGCATGCGCGCTAAACAAGATGAGATAAAAATAATAACAAACACCTCAAAGATTTTATATTAAGTCCTAAGTGTTCAAAGACATTTGGAATATCGAACGCCGCCTTCTAGCATGATAAAAATAATAGAGTGTCAATTAATTATTATAAGTTTGTTGTGTCACCACAATGCTTATCTTAATTTTTTGAGATTTTATTTTATCACATTTGATGCTTTTAAATAGATTGAACGATGTTGTTTTGTTGTGTCACCACAAGGACAGTATTTTTCTTTTGAATATATGGAGTGTTAGGTTGGACTTAACTTGGATAATTTTGATTCGGATGTGCCACCACTTGATCAAAATAATCTAAGGGGGCAAAATAAAAAGAGTTACATGATGATGTAATTGACAAGAATTGTCTACCTATATATTTATATATAGTTTATTGTGTCACCACAAGGCTATATACATTTGAAATGTGATTCTTATTCTCACTAGCAAATCTTTAATTAGATTTTGCCGAATATATTAGATGTTATTTAACTGGACCAAATTACTCGGATTGGTTAAGGAATTTGAGAATAGTTATCACAGCTGAATAGTTATCTTATGTTCTTAATACGCCTATCCCTGCAATGGTTGCAGACAATGCCTCTGAGGAAGAAATTACTACTTTTAGAAAGTGGAAAGATAATGAACAGTTGGCTCAAAGCATCATGCTCGCATCCATTACTAACGAGCTTCAACGTAAATATGAAACTATGGATGCTCCTATTATACTCCTGTACTTCATGTAGTTGAATGGTGAGGAAAGTAGGAGTGATAGATATCATATATCTAAGAAGCTCTTCCGATCTAGAATGACCGATGACACTACAGTACAAACACAAGTCCTTAACAATTTGATTGATTAATTAAGACAATATGTTTTGTCATGGATGGAGAGTTGAGCCAAGATTTGATATTGCACTCACTCCTGGACTCACAATTATTGTGAATTTTTCATATGAATAATCTAGATATTAACCTCGTTGATTTGCTTAACTTGTTGAAAATGATGAGAGTCACTTTCCAACCAAGAAAGACCAAGTCTTACTATTAAGGGCCAAAGGATCTTCTAAAAAGAAGAACGATTCAAAGAAGGTAAATAGAAAAGGCAAAAACAAAGGATAATAAGAACAAAACTGATACAAATAGCAAAGGAGTTTTCTTCTACTGCAATAAGCCTGGACACTGGAAATGAAACTGCAAAAAAAATCTTGTAGTGGCTAACTGAAAGAAGTTTAGTGAAGCTTCGGTTATAGATACAGGTTTGTTCATAATCAAAATAAAATTTGTAAACACTAAAAATTTTGCATTCCTGTTACTAACATTGCAGGAGGGCAGAATCATCTTTCAGAGATAACCTTGGAGGACAAATCAGCTCCATCCCGGAGATAATCCCGGGAGTTTTAGTTTCAACCTCGGAGATAACCTCGAGGTATGCAGTTCCAGTTCTGGAGACAACCCTAGAATCCTCAGTTTTCCATCTCAGAGATAACCCCGAGATACTAAAGTCACATCCCAGAGATAACCCTGAGAGTTTCAGTTCCAAACTTGGGGACAACCCCGAGGGAGGCAGTTGCAGTTCCGGAGATAACCCCGAAAAAGCTCATTTCTACCCCTTGTAGCCAGCTTCAACCTCATAGATAATCTCGAGGCACTTAGTTCCAACACCGAAGACAACCCCGGGAGGTCAGGCTTACCTCAGAGACAACCCTGAGGACACCCATCACCTACAATGCCCCAATCTCGTAGATAACCTCGAAAGCAACGATCGCTACAAAGAAGACATACCGAGATAACCCGGTTAGGGGCAAAATTATCATTTTTCCACCTCGAACCCACATTGTGCCATCTCAACAAAATTTTAACGTATATACTACACAGGAGTGTCATACAAGAACCATAGCTCAAATCCTGAGTGACTACTACACAAGACAACACACCAGATGGAATTTGAAGACCCAGAGAACTAGGCATGGCCCTATCTTCCCGACTTTGTACAACCTCTTATCCCATGTCATTTTGTAGCTCTCGACAACAGCATTTCGAAAAGGTATTATATGCCTTAATCGGATCCCAGAATTAAAAGTTATGAAGGTTCGAGTGGACAACGCGTTGTATGCGTGCACGCATTACTTTTGAGACATTTAGGTGGGGCCTACAGAGTCAGGGGGCCCCTGTAGCACTTCGGCTCCCCCCCTCAATAAATAAAGGGTTTGCGGTGGCCATTTTATAAGGAGGAAAGGCAAGGAAGCTCTGTACAAACTATAAACTGAGTGTTTTCTCATTGACTACCACAAAACAATAAATAGATAACGCGTAAAAAATATTGTGGTTTGTATCCCAAAAACGTCGTGGTTAAGGGTGTCATCTATTTGACACCCTTTAAACAACGTTTTTAAAACGTTGTGGTTTGTCATATTTACAACGTTTTTTTCTTAAAAAACATTGTATAATTATTTTCTAGAAATCATTGGATGCTTGAAAACGTTGTAGATGGTATGATTCCGCAACGTTTGTTGGCTTAAAATGTTGTAATTTGATACATCAGACAATGTTTAAACACATTTATACAACGTTTAGAAGGAGTCATCTATTTAAAGCCAAAATGTATCAAACATTCAAAATATACCAATTACAAATAATATTACTATCCATACATCTCAAATTCAAAATATACCAATTACAAAGAATATTAATACCATACAATATGTTTACATCCCAATAATACCAAACTATCCATACATCTCAAATTCACTTTTCAATATAATTACTACTATAATTGTGGTGACATGGAAATGATTGCTAGTTCAGTAGGTGGTACTTGTACATGTGTTGAATTCGTCATCACCAGTTCAGGTTTGGCACTGAGAAAGGAAATGGAAGGACTCACTGCTTTAGATCCTGAGATGTTGACACCAGTATTGGCAGGTACACCATGTTCATTAATATTTGTCTTCATCACCTTATTGGGTTTGGAGCTGGGCAGGGAAACTGATGACGTTATGTCATTCTTCATGGACGCATGTTCACTTCCAGAATTAGAAAGGCCACCATGTTCATTAATCAACCTTTCAACTAATTTTGGGTTGGTAAGGAATTGTATCAGCAAGTCTGTGTCAATCACATTTCCCTCGTCTTTGCTCTTCAAATATGGAGTTAACACAGTTAATGCAGCTGCCGTGCTAGTAGCAGCAGTGGCCATTATATCTCCTTGTATAGTAGGTACTATAACACAGAGGTCGTCCATTAGTAGGTTGCTTTAAAGATTCAGGAGCATTGCAATGGGGTGTGTTGAGATGGTCAGATGGTAACATACCTTTTGATTGGTCCGAGTTGGAGCTAGCAGCAGTCCAGAATGGTGGCGTTGTATCAGTTGGACGATTTGCTTCTTCCTCTTCTTCGATGGGAGTTAGTGGGATGAACGGTGTTTTGCTGTCATCATGGTACTCATTCATATATATTGGCCCAGAGGGACTACAAGGAAAATCAAGTGCTGAATAAGCTCAGGAATTGAAAGGGGAAAACCCTGCCAGACTAAAAGTGAGAGAAGCAAGAGACTTTACCTTGAAGGAATGGCAGAATGAGTAGGATCAACTTCTCCAAGTAGTATAAGCCTATCCCTCTGAACAACTGCCTCTCTGCTTTCCTCCCCCGCGGCCACACACCACTTGGGATCCAAAGTAAACTGTTAATCAAGATGATGCAATGAAATTGGTGAATTTCAAACTTATGAACAGAAGTCAAAACAACAAAAATCATCTGGCCTCTTTAAGTAAAGCAACAATTATGATATCATCTCTCAACCTTACTTTGGGAGGACATTCCCATTTAATTTGGGAAATGTAACGAGGCTTTTCCTTGATTGGGTTCACACAAAGCTTTCCATCCAATAGGTTTGGATCCGCTTTGAGATGGTTGTCAGTTCCTATACTGGTTAAATTTGATGCCCAGAATGGCTTTAACAGAGAATTATGCTGTGCTCCCAAACCAATTTTGAAGGACAATGAAACAACTTTACCTGTTTGATGGCAGGAAAAACCTCCTCAAATGGCATTTAAATGACCCAGACGGGAAATAAATTACAGGACATATGAAAGAGTTGAGTTGGAAATGAATTTATGGAGTATTGTATTCATCTATAATTTGTCTTATGGAGAAATAGTTATAGATTAGAAATGGATAGTAGTACAAGAATAACAAACCAAAATTCTCATTGGTACATTACCTTTTCGGCAGAGTTAAAAATAAAAAATATGCATATAAAAATAATTAGTAAAGTGTAACGAAACAGTAAAGGAAAAAACACGCCACATTCATGAGTTTGAAGTAGTATTTGATTAAGCAAACCTGACAAAATTTAGCCCAGGATACCTTGTTTGCTTCTTCAATCTCTTCATAAAACACTCAATATTTGGTGCAGAAACCCTAAAAAAAGCAATCATGCTCTATTTTCCCCAAGTTATAAAGAATCAGTCTATCAAGCAGCTTCAGCTCTTCAAAGTATACTTTTCTTTATGCATCACTATGAAGATGAGAATGGTGTGCCTGGGCACTTTTTGTTGTAATAGCATCACTCTCTATTACAGTTTTTAGCCTTTATTCAATTAGCCAAATTATAAAGAACTTACAACTAGCTCCCATCTGATTAAATAAAAAAGTTTCCAGATATTAATGCTTACAAATTGTCAAAAAGAAAGACTAGCAATTCTAGGGGAAAAATTAAGTTCCAATACAACAGATACTTATGGAGTTGTTGAAAGCGTTGCATTTTACCCTAGTACTGATGTAATAGGAATTGAGTAATCTTAAATTGGTCGATATTCTAGAATCCTACAAACCCTTGATCACCCGATACATGTTTATTGCAGTATGTACAAGCAGATGGAGGACAAGGACTCCACCCACCCCAGAATAAGTGGAACTAGAAAATTTTACACTGTGCTACTTGAAAAGATGCAACAAAGATATCATATCAAACTATATCACCCTCGACAATACTTTCATCCAATAACTGTGCACAAATACAGAGGAAATAAGAATAGGGAAACTTTCACAATTTATATGTCCTGAACCACCCAATCCAGGCTTCGACTGCAGACGAAATAATAATAGGGAAACTTTGACTTTATACCCTTACAGTAATAATAATTTGTTTATTTAGTAAGATCTTCTAATTAAAAGGTTTGATAATGTTACCTGCACCACCTAATCCAGACTTTGACTGCAGAATTGCTTGTCCGTAAATTAATGAAGGATGTGTATGCAAAGATTTCTGATTCCCCAAGTTAACCTCACTTTTTATGTCCTACAAGTTCAATCAGTTATATGTCAAAAAGAAATCAATTGCACTGATAAAAAATAAATAAGAAAAATGCATATTTAAGAACATATAGTCCAAGTACCCATAGTAGTCAGTTGAGGACGCATTTATTGCAAAGCCGCGGGCATGCTCCCAGAATTTCCTTGTACCAACTGGCTGAATCAACAAGAAGAACAAGGGAAACCAATTATGTAACTATAAGTAGTCTAAAAGTGTAAAATTGATCTCAATTGACAAGTAAGGTTATACCGACTTTACCCTTAATGATTGGTTGCAGATTTGAGAAGGGCCATCCTATTTGCATCAATAAGAGCTGGAGCTGTCTCTGAATCTACTGAATGAGGATGTTTCATACGTTCTTCGTACATTTTCATAGCCAATACACTAGCTGAAGGTTGGCCCATCATCCCTTCAGAGTTCATAGCATTTAACGGGCCTCCAAGGGGATGAAGATTAGGATCCCTTCGTTGTAATTGTGCATTCCGTTGCTGCATGAGTTGCAATTGCTGCATTTGCAGTTGTTGCTGGTGTTCCCTTTCTTTGATTTGCTGTGTCTGAAACACAAAAGGGGGAAAGAGTTAAAAAAAAACAAATGCAATAGCATCATATTGAAATTTGCAATTTGCAAACATAGGCACAACATTCCAAAATTAATACACGCCTCTATGTAAGTCGCAGCAGCCTCAGAATGCTTCTCATTTGTCCTTGCACTAAAGATATCCCAAAATACAGACCACCCCATTCAAAGAGAAATCCTTTAGGTGCATCGATTGCTGTAAATTCATAGTAATACTTCATATAATATAATAAATTACCCCTTTCTTTTAAAATGATAAATGCAAACCTGTTCCACAACGTGGCAAACAGTGACCAATGATAGGTTGCTTATTGGTAATTATATCAGATATAGAAAAGTGGAACTCACCCTAAAACCTGCCTACTTTTAATTCAAATTCAAACAAGAACTAAACAGAGAGCACTCATGATGATGAAGTTCTTTAACAGTTGAATTGGAAACAATTTCAGGAAAAATGCTAGCTATAGATTATATTCTTTTATGATTACCAAATTCATCAAGAGGAGCATCATAATCATAACAAATAATCTAAAACATCTCTGGTGATATGTATCTGTTCCAACAGCCCAACTGTTGTAAATTATTTGTCTTTGTGACACCCCCAAATCTGGGTACTTCATTTCCACCAGATTTCGTGTTCACTTGATAAAACATTCATATGTAACTACCCAAACATAATAAAGTTTAATAATAAACCTTCCCATTAAAGGGTTACATTAATAAGTTCAACAAAATCTCTCAGGTTATCTAACCTTTAATACAAATGTCATGTGCGGAAAAATTAAATAAATACATTACAAGATTTAAAATAAAGTCCAACAACATAAAAGCTAACGAGTTTACAAGTCTTCAATACTTGCTTATCTTCCCTTTCCCTTTACTGGTTGTAGGTTCATCGACCTTCTCAACTTTAGATGTAATATTAATATAAGCAAGAGTGAGCAAATAATGCTCACTTGAAATGACAATGAGTAACATCATATCAACTGCCAAATAAATAGGCTCAATAGAAATGAATAAGGTACTTCATCAATAATACTCAGGAACAGAATTTGAAATATTTAACTGAGGGTCAAAAGACCACGAACTATGTCCATAGTTATAAGTATTCTTTCAACATAAACTTTAACGGTCATCAGACTATAGGGACTCCTCGTATTTAGGGGGATCAGCCCTTCGTACAATGTATTGTGCACAAACATTTCAACGCTATGCGCAAATTATCCCATGTAATAGGGTTGTTCATCTCAGTATTTAGAATACAAGTCCGCAACAAAGTAAGTTTGGTTTGGATAAGTTTCAAGGTAATTTAGAGTTTAACGAACATCAACTAAGGATTAGTTTAATAAAATGTAGTAACTATGCACTATGTAATAAGTCATAAATGAATCAACATTGCATAGTAAGGTCATGCTTTAGGAATGAACTAAAAGCATAAGCATTGAATAATATAATATACCTTGCTTGAACATTGTTAAGCTAAGGTTAGAATCTTGTTTAGAATTGAGTATTTGAGCATGCATACAAATTGTAAATTGAACAATAAAACTTGTTCAACATTAGAGTATTAGAATTTAGAAACTTGCATGCTAAATAACAAGTTAAATATTAGAAAAACAACTGGCTCAATATCAAAAGATAAGATTTAGGAACTTTCACAATATAACTAGAGTTATGAAACTTGCTCAATGAAGGTTTAGGGTTAAAAAACTTGCACAAAGAAAGTTTAGGGTTAGAAAACTCGCCTTACTTGTAAGCTATACCATAATAGTTTGATTCACAACATCCTAATCACATGTCATTAGGACACAATTAGTCACTACAGATACTCTGTATACCAATAAGTACATATTTTATGTATGGCCTAATTTTTCACCACATAGTCAAGTTACATTAGTAACAAAACTCGGTAAGTGTTAATTATATGCTCATTCTTAGCACTATAATATTACAATAACAAAATTACATTTATAACAGTCATAATATTGCATCATATCAACTATTACAGACTATGTGTATAAGAAAATAATTTTATGGGCCATACTGCTAATCGGCGCTGCGGCGCCATAGTTTAAACTGAGGTTGGTGTTGTGGTGCAAGACCGGGCGCTTGCCATGAGACACAAAGCTAGGAATTGGTGTGCATGAGATGAGATGTGAAGGCGATTGGCGCCGATTTTGACGCTAACGACGCTTGGTGTTTGCTATTCATGCCAGCTAATTACAAAGTGTTTGAACACGTATAACACTTCTAGCACCTAAATTAACACGTATACCTTACGTAAATTACACATAACTATTACCCATCATACATACACTAATTTTAAACAACTAAACAACAACTCCAGAAATCCTTGAATACCATAGTTTCTACCCAAAACTCCAGTGTCGACATTATTTGATAAAATTAACACTGTAACCATAATTATAAACTAAATTACCTCATTCAAACTACGTTTTCTCCATTTCTTAACATATTAACATATTCAAGGTTCAATTTATCTATTAGTTCACAATCACATATCAATTTTGGCACTCCTACAATTTATATTCATACATATGTTCACTGTAAAACTATTTTCTTTCTTTTTGTCGTAATTTAGCATACAGTCACATATATATGCTAGTTATGATATTACAATTACGATTTCACATAATTTACTAACCAATCATAAAGAAATTTGGATTACAGACAATTTTGTAAGCATTGAAACTTAGGAATACAAGATAGGAAATATACCGTACCATATATATATACGTACATATATATTAAGGTTATGGAAAAATACCTTCAATTGCTTAAGAAATCCTTGCTAACTACAGATAATTGTTTAAAAGTCTCAGGAATCCTCTCTAAATTCCCTCTCAAACTCCCTCTCTATTCTCTGCAACCTTCTTTTCTCTTCTTAGGCTTAGCAAATACTAACATGCGTAACCCAAAACTGATAACTAAGTATGCATAAAATAAAAGAAACGGATATGGAAATAATACGAATACTAAATACTATCAGTTACAAAAATATAACATATAGGTTATAAATATATTTTATTTATTATTTAATTTAATTTATTTATATTATTTAAAAATTCAAAATTCAATAATCCAAAATCCACAAGGCTTTGTTTGGCAAAAACTCTTTAAAAATTAAAGACTTAATATCTTTAAGCCTTGTTTGGCAAAACTAAATTAAACTCCTTTAATTTATTTTAATAACCCATTTATAGCATAGTTTATTGTCACACTTTTATTACCAAATTAAATTAAAAACATTATAATAATCCATTTAATCCCTATCAACTCTCTAATTTAATTATTAAATTAAATTAGAATATTTTCTCATAATATTTAATTTCCTTCACTCATTAATTATTTATTTAATAAATAATATTAATCAGATCAAATCAAATTAAACAAATATTTATTCAACAATAACACATCAATTAAATATTTATATAATTTAATAAATATTTAAAATTATAATTTAAAATTCTGGATTGTTACATCCTTCCCTCCTTACAAGGATTCTGTCCCCAGAATCACAACTCAAACAAATCATTCATTTTGTCCCCAGAATCACAACTCAAACAAATTATTCGTTACATTCTTCCTTCCTTACAAAGATTTTGTCCTTAGAATCGAAGACATAGATTAAACAAATAACTCATGGTAGTTCTTCAGCATTTCATCTTCGAGTTCCCACGTAGCCTCTTCGACATTGTGGTTCCTCCATATTACCTTCACGGAAGGTATTACTTTATTCCCGAGCACTTGTTCTTTCTTGTCAACTATCTGGATAGGAACCTCTTCATAAGACAAGTCTTTATCGAACTGTAATGGTTTGTATTCGATCACATGCTTGTAATCGGGTTTATACGGTCGTAACACCGAAACATGAAAAATATTATGAACATGTTCCAACTCTGGAGGTAGAGCAACCTCATAAGCCACTTCTCCTACTCTTCGCAGCACTTCAAAGGGTCTAATAACCCTCAGGCTTAGCTTTCCCTTTTTACCGAAATGAATTTTCCCCTTCCAAGGAGAAACTTTTAAGAACACGAAATTTCCTAAGTCGAATTTACGATCTTGTCTGTGTTGATTAGCATACTTCTTCTATCTATCTTGAGCAGCTACCAATCTTGTCCTGATGAGTTTAACAACCTCGCGATTTGTTGTACCGATTCGGTCCTAATATTTATGCGTTCACCGACTTCATCCCAACACAGTGGAGTTCTGCACTTCCTGCCATATAATGCTTCGTAAGGCGGCATGCCGATGCTTGCGTGGTAACTGTTGTTGTAGGAGAATCCCTTCAATGGTAAATGTTCATCCCAGCTCCCTTTGAAATCCATGATGCATGCTCTAAGCATATCTTCCAAAGTCTGGATTGTTCGTTCGCTTTGGCCATCTGTTTGCGGATGATATGCCGTACTCATTCTCAACTATATTCCCATGCATTCTTGCAGTCTCTTCCAGAAGTTTGACGTGAATCACGGATCTCTATCTGATACAGTTAATGTTGGAACTCCATGTCTCAAAATGATTTCTTTAACGTACAACTTTGCCAATTGATCAAGATTGAATCTAATCTTTATTGGCAAAAAGTGTGCTGATTTTGTCAGTCTGTCCACTATCACCCAAATCGCATCGTATCCTCTCTGAGTAGTTGAAAGACCTACCACAAAATCCATTGTGATATGTTCCCACTTCCATTCTGGTATTTCCAACGATTGAAGTAATCCGCTTGGCCTCTAGTGCTCGCCCTTGACTCTTTGACATGTCAAGCATTTCGCAACACATTCTGTGACATCTTTTTTCATGTTTAGCCACCAAAAGTGTCATCGTAAATCATGATACATCTTCGTACTTCCCTGGTGTATCAAATATCTTGAGTTATGAGCTTCGGTCAAGATTTATTTTTTAATATCTGGTACTGCTGGAACCCAGATTCTTCCCTCGAATCTTAGTAGCCCTTCAGTATAGATCTTGTATTTCACTTCACTACCCTCAACCACTTTCTCTTTGATTTTTCTATATTCTTCATCTTGTAGTTGAGCATTCTTTACCTTGTCCACCAAAGTTGAACTAACTTCTATTTGGAATATTCGCTCATCGGATTCTTTTGGAAATTTTATTTCCAACTCTAGCTTTGTCATTGCTGAAATAAGCTCCTCCTGAGTGGTTATCAGCATCAACTTTTCATGACCTTTCCTGCTAAAAGCATCTGCCAGCACATTCGCTTTGCCTGGATGATAAAAGATCTCACAATCGTAATCCTTTATCAATTCCATCCATCTCCTTTGTCGCATGTTCAGGTCCTTCTGAGTGAAAATATACTTCAGACTCTTATGGTCTGTGTAGATCTCACATTTTTCTCCATAGAGATAGTGTCTCCATATCTTTAGAGCAAATACTACCGCAACCAACTCTAAATTATGAGTCGGATATCCTTTCTCATAATCCTTCAGTTGTCTTGATGCATATGCAATAACTTTGTTGTTCTGCATAAGGACACAACCCAATCCTTTATGTGAGGCATCACTGTACACCACAAAATTTCTTGTATTGTTTGGTAATGATAACACATGTGCCACACCTAACTTCTTTTTCAATTCTTGAAAACTCTCTTCACACTTCTCCGTCCAAACAAATTTTACAGCTTTCCTTGTCAAATTTGTTAACGGAGTGGCAATCTTAGAAAAGTCCTGAATAAACCGTCTATAATAGTCGGCCAGTCCCAAGAAACTCGTCACCTCCGAAGGTGTCCTTGGTTGTTCCCAATTGATTACGACTTCAACTTTTGATGGATCCACTGAAATCCCATCTTTGTCAATCACATGCCCAAGAAATTGTACACGTTCTAGCCAAAATTCACACTTAGAGAATTTCGTGTACAAATTTTCCTTTCTTAGTGTCTCCAACGTCAAACATAAATATTCCACGTGTTCTTCTTGAGATTTGGAGTACACCAGGATGTCATCAATGAATACCACCACAAACTTGTCTAGGAATGGTTTAAACACCCTGTTCATCAAATCCATGAATGCAGCAGGGGCATTGGTCAATCTGAAAGACATCACCAGAAACTCGTAATGTCCAGCCGTCTTTGGTGCATCCTCCTTTCTTAATTTCAATTGGTGATACCCACTTCTCAAATCTATCTGTGAGAAATATCTAGCACCCTTCAATTGATCAAACAAGTCATCTTTTCTTGGCAATGGATATTTATTCTTAATAGTGAATTTGTTTAATTCTCTATAATCAATGCAAAGACGCATTGACCCATCCTTCTTCTTCACGAATAACATCGGTGCTCCCCACGACGACACACTTAGCTGAATGTACTTCTTTTCTAACAGCTCCTGCAGTTGTACCATCAATTCCGTCATTTCTACCGTAGCCATTCTGTATGGGGCCTTCGATATAGGAGCGGTTCCTGGCGCTAAATTGATCACAAATTTAATCTCTCGGTCAGGCAGAAGTCCTGGAAAATCCTCCGGAAACAGATCTACAAATTCCCTAACCACTGGTATATCTTCCAGTTTCACCCCCTTCCTCTGAGTATCGACTATGTAAGCTAAGTAACCCACACAGCCTTGACTCAACAAATTCTTGGCATGCATAATCGTCAGACATCTTCCATGTCTAGGTGATCTGCTACCATAGAAAACCACCTTTAACGGAGTCAAAAGGTTTACACATTTCTTTTGGTAATCAATTATCGTTCCATAATTGAACAACCAATCCATTCCCAAAATAACATCAAACTCTCCAAGTTTTATTGGAATTAAATCTACCATCATGACATTCCTGTTAATGTTCACCCTACAATTCTTGTATACAAACCTAACAGGAATCACTCCCCTATTTGCAATTTCTATGTTTAAAGGGAAATTCAATTCTTCACTAGGTAATTGTAACAATCTAGAATTTCAAATTGTAATTTTAAATGTTTATTGAATTATATAAATATTTATTAGAGGTGTTTATTGTTGATTAAATATTTATTGATGTGATGGTTGTTATTAAATATTTATGAATATAAATTCATTAGATAATATTCTAAATTAAATTAATTTATATTTTAGAGAAATGTAATATGACATGAGATGTTATATTGTTGTGTTGATTTAATAATTTAAATGGTATATTAAATTATTAAATAAAATTATAATAAAATTATAATTTTGTGTTAATTATTTAAATGGTATATTTATACAATTGTGTATAATTAATCTATTTGATTAATGTTGGATATAGAAATCCAAATAAATAAGATGTAATTATAAATTATAAACTAAAGTGTTTATTAAAATAAATTAAAAAGGGTTTAATTTAGTTTTTGCCAAGCAAGGTTTAAAATATTAAGTCTTTAAATTTAAAAGGTTTTGCCAAACAAAGCCTTATGTCTTTTGAATTTCTAATTTTTGAATTTAAATAAAATAAATAATATAAAATATATTTATAGTAGAGATACGTTTATAATAGTGTAACTGATATATTTAGTAGGCGTATTAAGGCCATGTCAGTTACTTTACTTTGCGTATACTTGTTATTGGTTTTGTTTGTTGCTTAAGCCTAAGAGAAGATAATTGAGAAGTTCAAAGAACTTGAGAGAGAATTGGAGAGGAGTCGTAAGAATTTTCATAGCAAGATTAGTGTTTAGCAAGGTTGTGCAAGCTAATTGAAGGTATGTTGCATAGTCTCTATATTACATAAATGTATATGTCTACATATGTGAATTACGACAAAAATTTCATGTACTCTGTGAAATCAAATTCGTTGAATTGTTGCTATACAATGAGATAGTTGTGGTTATATGTGTTGAGATGGTTGAGGTTGTATGTAAACAAGAGTTTGTATGCTAATTCCGTTCTAACAATAGAAAATTTTGACAGTGTATATATTTTCTTATGTAGCTATGTAAGTATCAATTTTGATGGTCAACTTGCATGCTAAGCTGTTAATTGAGTTTTGTATATGTTAGTTCTTTAAGAAACGAGCATAATGTAATTTGAACGAAGCAATTTGGCCAAGTATAGAGATCACAGTGTTGATTTTTGAAGAGGATGTCAAAATTGATTTTTTGTATGAAAATGGGAAATTTGAAAAATTAAACTAGTATAATTGTTGTTAAATTGTTCTATATTGATATGTATGTGAGGAAACATTTTATGATGGTTTGGTATCAATTGTACGTGTTAATACTACTGTCTAGTGGGTGAAATTTGTGTTTGTTGGGCAAAAAAGTCGACTCATCGTTCATCGGTACCTCTCTGCCTCTATACGTATATCACAAGCAATTGCTTGGCAGTGTTGGCAAAAACTTCTTGTGACTACATGGGTTTGTTCTGAGATATTTTGTTCTATTGTTTCTACAGACCTTGGAATACCTTACCACTTGGTTTAAGGTTATGTTAATGTGTCCAACATGTAACAACAAGGCTAAAACAGAGTTGTGATTATGTGGTTAGTGAATTCAAAGTGGTAAAAATGATTAGTAAATTATGAACGCGTTATATGATAACTTAGTATACACAATGAATGTTAGATAAGTGTTGTGAGGTAAAACACTTGGAATTTTTGAAATATAAATGGTAATGAAAGACTGTGCTAAAATAATAAGATTAGCTAGAAATGTACATGTTATGGTATGTTAGCATATCTAATGGGTATTGTGGTTCTAAGCCTATGTGTAGGTGAACATGAGTTTAATATTATAGCGTACGCTCGAGGCAAGTTTTCTAACTCTACATTTACGTTGAGCAAGTTTCTAAACTTCTCTTTTTACATTGAGCAAGTTTTTAAACCTTATCTTTTTACATTAAGCAAGTTTCTTACTTTAAACTTCCATTTAAGCGAACTCTTTTATTCTTGATCATTATTTCATTTACTTGACACAAGCT
The DNA here is from genome assembly GCA_020205605.1 of Panax ginseng. Lineage (NCBI taxonomy): Eukaryota > Viridiplantae > Streptophyta > Magnoliopsida > Apiales > Araliaceae > Panax > Panax ginseng. Next base: position 89,252,794 of record CM035144.1, read on the forward strand.
ATTCTCATATTGAGCAAGCTTTATTTTTTAGCTTGCTATTACTTAATGGATATTCATATAATTCATAGTTCTAGCTTAATATTTTTTAAGCAAGGTTTATTGTCATTCAATACTTATGCATTGTAGTTGTTTCTAAGCATGAGTTCTAAATATAGTTAGTTCGCTTATACTTATGCATTGTTCTATATTATGTTATTATTGATCAACTGTTGTATTATCAAACACTATTGATTCAACTAGTCCTCTAGTTGATGATCGTTAAATTTCAAATTACCCTTGAAAGATTATCCCAACCAAACTTTCTTTGGTGCGGACTTGTACTCTAAATACTGAGATGAACAACCCTATTCTTAGGGGATACTTTACGCTTAGTGTTGAAATGTTTGTGCACAATACATTATACGAAGGGCTGATCCCCCTAAGTAGGAGGAGTCCTTATAATCTTATGACTGTTAAAGTTGGAGTTTAAAGATTACTCACAACTGTGGACATAGTTCATGGTCTTATGACCCTCAGATATTTATATTCCATATTTTGATTCCAGTCTTTAGTTATCATTGATAGAGTAACATTCAGTTTTGATGAGCCTATTTATTGACAGCTATTATGTTCTTGTTGACTCATTGATATATCTAGTGAGTATTTATTTTGCTCACTCTTGCATATTTATACACTCATTGCAGCTAAAGTTGAGAAGGTAGACGAACCTTTATCTAGCAAAGGAAAGGGAAAAATGTACAAGTGATGCAGACTTGTAATTTTTATTTATTGTGATGGTCATAGACTTTTATATAATGATGTGATGTAATAATTTTATTTCCACACTTGGATGATGTTTAAAGGTTAGACAACCTGGGAAGATTTTATTTAATGATGTAACCCTATTTAAAGGGAGGATTTATGGTTTAAATATTATTTTATTTGGGTAGATAGTATGAATGTTTGGATAGTGAACACCAAATCTTGTGGGAATGAAATACCTGGATTTGGGGGTGTCACAGTAATCCTAACCTCTTAGAAAATTTATCAGATATAAATGAGCAAGTAACACCCGAATCAAAAAATATATAAGCATCAATATCATTGATTAGGATAATACCTGACACAACATCTTTTGATTGCACTGCATCCTACACAGTCATGTTGAAGGTTCTAGTTGTGGGTCTGTTTATTGACGTTGGTCCCGCAATGGTTAATGTGCCTCCACTGCTACCTCCCTTGTTTCCTATTGTCTCTTCAGCTTTCTTCTTAGGGCACTCACGAGCAAAATGATCCTTTAATCCGCACGTGTAGCAAACATTGTTCTTGGGTTGACTGCAATTTGGGGCAATGTGACCCTCCTGGCCATAGTTAAAGTATACACACTTCCCCCTTAAGCATACACTCACGTGAAACTTTCTGCATGTAGCACATGCTTCAAACTTTTTCTTCTGCTGGTTACCTTGCTGGTTTCCAGACCCTACATTTCCATTCCATTTCTTCTTCAGGTTATTGTTACCATTTCCACCGCCATTCTTACCTTCACCCTCGTTCTTCTTTTTCCTTTGTTCTTAATTGTACTTTGTCACAGCCTCGGCTCCACCCTCAGCGAGAATTACCTTCTCAAGCACTGCTACGAATGTCTTCAGTTGGAACAGGGAGACCTTACTGTACAACTAGGGTTTTAGTCCTTGCTCAAATCTCCTCACCTTACGCTCATCCGTGTTGACTTAATATGGCGCAAACCTCGCCAATTCGTTAAATTTTGCGGCATACTCCGATATATTCATTGATCCCTGCTTCAGTTCTAGAAACTGTACCTCCATCTGATTCTTCGAATTCTCTAGGAAATAGGTCTCGAAGAATATCTCCTTAAACCTATCCCAAGTCATCACCCCTTGTCCTCCTCGAGTTTTATTGGCTTGCCACCAATAACTAGCCTCTGCTTTCAACATGAATGTTTTAAAAGCAGTCTTCTGATTCTCACCTACAATAGCTACATCAAAAACTTTCTCTATCTCCATGATCTAGGTCAGAGCCTCAACTAGATTCATGGACCCACAGAATTCTGGTGGTCCAACCGCCTTGAAGTCCTTAAATGTCACGACTTAATTCTGCGGTTGATTCTATAACACACCCATTAGTAATGTTACTAACTGCTGAACGAGGTTAGCTTCTGCGTTGTTATTGTTGGTAGATCCCTCATGTGATGGCCCTAAATCCGGGTACTTGAAACCCGTACTTGGTGCTACACGATAACATTCTTTCAACTACTTACTATATTAATTAAACAAAATTATTATATCAAAGTTATCAACCTTCCCAGTCTCGAGAACCTTTAAGTCTTACATTACATGATAATTATTATATTATCTTACTACATGTAGTCATAACAACATAAGGTAATCTATTCCTTCAGCTTCCCCTTCCCTTTGTCCTTGTCGGAACCTTCAGGTTGTGCTAGCTTAGCTGAAAAAATTTAAATTTAAAGCAAGAATGAGCATTTAAGTGCCCAGTAAGTAATAGCAATGAATAAAGATTATCTGAAAGATTTAAATGTTTTCTTTGGATGACACTTCTACAATGAAGTAAATGTTGTGAAGTAAACTGAAACATTACTGAACGACACTTTAATTCTATTTCATTTTTTGAAACTTCATACTGACTATAAATTTGGAAACAGTTTAATAAACTATGAACTTTATTTTAATTTTCGAAAAGGTTAAACAGAACTTCATCTGAAAACTATCATGTCTTAGGGACACGGAGGGTGATCAGCCCGTTATGCCCTGTATTTATCAATATTACGTGTTTGAATGATAAGTTCGTTCAGCTGGCCCGCCTTTGGCGCATAAAAGTTTTCCCTATTCGGGATGTTCATAATTAATCTGGAATCTGAGTTAAAATAATTCAATGAAATAATAATAACATTCTATCATGATCTACAATATTTTTCATTCTATGTCTATCTGAGTTAAATAGGTTAGACAATTTTAAATAACATATACATATCTGAAAACTAGTAGGTATGTGTCAACATGTGATTAAATACAATCATTATTCAAGTGAGGGCACTTGAATAATCTAAATTAACTATCTATCAACAGGGTAGATATTGATCATACATTACTACTGTACTGATAAACGAATAGAGTTTGATAACTAGCATGGATATTAATGTTGAAATACATGATCGATAACAGTAGAGTTTAATAACTCATATAATAAGAGTATAATTCGATAACTTACTTACACAGGATTATTGCATAAGTAGATACAAAGAGTAAGGATACTTTCCTGATCTACTGCTTACACAACTTAGTTTTATCTTTTACTAAAACCTATCATTCATTAGATTATTCTTTTGATCAGAATAATTTATTATAACATATAACACTACTATTTGTAGTCATCATATAGCTTAAACACATTGTCACATAGTTATAACAGTCATTCTAACACACATAATTACTTATTAGGTCAATTTATATAAGTCTAGTTCAACCTTGGTAATATTTCGATGTACCGACGACTTTATCGGATAATGATCGAGTTTATATTTACTTAAACTCTATTCTGTAGCTTCAATAAATTAAAATATTAATCATATTATTTTTCAAGGTCTTATAATAATTTTAAATAATTATTATAATTTATCATGATTTTTAAACACTAATTATTTTTAAATGATTTAAATACTGAGAATAATTCTATTATCATTAATATTTAAATAATATAAAAATATTAATGAAATACTTGACAAAATATTAAAGTTATTTATAATAACTTAAAATATTTTAAAATACTAATTCCCTTAAATGATTTTTAAAATATTTAAAATCATTTTTAAATGATCACCATTAATATTTAAATATTAATGTATTATTCATGAAAATATTAAAAGTTATTTATTATAACTTAAAATATTTTTAAATCCTTTATATCATTTTAAAATGATTTTTAAATCATTAAAACCATTTTTAAGCTATTTATTTAATATAAATATTAAATAAACTTATTATCATTAATATTAAATTATTAATGAAAATTACCTTAAAATATTAAAAGTCATGATTTATAACTTAGAATATTTTTAAACATCTTATTATCATTTAAAATAATTTTTATAATATAAAAATCATTTTAACCCATTTATTTAATACATTTATTAAATAAATTTAATATCATTAATATTTAAATAAATAGTAATATTAATGAAAAATATGTTAATTTATCAAGAGTTAATTTTCATAATTTAAAATAATTTTAAAAACTGATTTTGTAATTTTTGGAAATTTATTTCTATTTTTAATGAATTTTTTAGAAATTAGAAAATAAAAATAATTAAATCCGTCGCTAAAGGCTTTAGCGACAGTTTTTGTCGCAGTAGTTGTTCTTGAGGCTCAAGAACACTGACAGTCAGTGCTCAAGGGTACCTCCTTTGACCGTCTTTAATTCTCAGTCTAAGCATGTTCTGGACAATCTTAAGTATTGATCATGTAGTATTTATATAGTACTACATGAATCAAGCATCATATAAGTCATACAATCACATAACATGAAGATCTGGCCATTCAAAGTTGTTGTCAAAACTTTCTGGGTTTTCCAGAAACCCAATCAACTTCAAGGGTCCATTTTGTGGGTCAAATTTCTATAGGTTCTGGTCATTGTTAATGTGATCTAATGGTTTAGGCTTGCAGTCCACATGCCAAGGTACACATATCAATCATCAAATCGACTTAACTACATCAGATCCATAAGATATCATTCGGTCAAAGGTTGTCAGAAAACATGTTCTTACGGTTTCTAGGTTTTCTAGAAACTGTAACTGTGAACGAGTTGGCTAGTTTGACCAACAATTACTTTCCTTCTGTTGTTTATCTAGGTGATTTAGGAGCATGAATATGTATTTTACGTACAAGAGTATAATCTTATAACACTAACACAAGAAAATCATCAAACACATGCAAGATCTGGAACCATGAAGTTCTTGTCAGCCACTGAAAAACACATTCTGGGTTACCCAAAAAATAAAAGTCAATGTCGAGTAGGCTACTTTGACCATCCAATACTTACAATCTGTTGATTGTTTGAGTGATTGAAAGGCATGAATCTAGAGTATATCTAATAGGCTACAAACTAGATATAACAACAGTTCCAAATCTCCTAACATCTGACAGATATGAGTCTTGAAAAATCTTGTCAAACATCGATTTTTGAGTTTACGGGTCGCTTGAAACTCTTGGTCATCTTAGTCAAATTTGAGTTTGACCATGAATATCTTTCATTCTGGACATTATCTAAGCATGATTTCAAGTCCAGATCAAAGTCCATACAATAAACTACAAGTCTAAAGCATCACACATACAAAATCATTAACAAGCAAGAATCTACAGCCTCTGACTTATGCTTGTCAGACACAAATTCTAGTTTTTTTCTAGATTTTGAAAAATGACAAATCCGAGCCTATAGATGTTATGGATCCAACATATATTAACCCAGATCATAAATATACACTACATACAACATGTTTAACAAAAAAAAAAAAACTAACATCTAACATAAGATCAAAAGTCAGATTTAGTTTAAGGTTTATACTTCACTATGAACAAATTCTGATTTCTTGGCTACTGATTTGTTATGTGTCTTAGTGGGGCTTGATTTGGGGATTGAAACACCTTAGGATTTCATGGGTTTTAGAGAGAGAAGGTCTAGGTTGAGTATAAGTGTATGAATGAGCAAAAATATGCACTTTTCTCTCTCTTAACTTATTTATATATCTTAGATGCATTGAATCTAAACTTGCAAGGTGTCAAAGGGGATAATATTGGCTGAGATTTGAGCACATGGGAGATCTAGAGTTGGTGACTTGCCAAGATATGGCAAGATTTGCAAGTAACAAATCTAAGAATGTAACAAAAAGGGTAATTAAGTTATTTTCTTGCAATTTTAATGGTATTCTTGTCCATGGTACTTGAATCTAGGTTTTAATCCATAGATTTTAAACCTTAAGGTTTCCCAAATAATTTCTGGGTTTGAAAAATTAAGTTTAAAGTTTAATAAAATTTTAATTAAAATTAGGGTTTTTTAAAAATACTTAGGTTTCTTGATAATCGTTAGGGTTTCCTCTAATTAGATTCATAGTAACTAACATATCTCCTTGATCATATAAACCTGATTAAAAATCAGTCTTAGTTTTCTATTTAGGGTTTGAATTAGGGTTTATCGATTTAAACTTAGGGTTTTCTAATATTCTGCCATTTCTGATCAACATTTAACCATACACACATATAGTACATACATATCATATTAAAATATAATTATTATATCTATATATTCTCATTCCTTGATCATAATCCATGAATTAGGGTTCTGGACCATAACCCACTTAACTTTCATTACCCGTCAACTTAAAAAAATTAAATTGACTATCTTATTAAATCCATATCTCATATATTCAAAATATTATTTGTATTAAAAAAAAATTATTCGTAAAAATACAGGCATAATCATTCAAAAATTTTCGGGTCTTTACACCTCAGGGGTTCTTTGTCGTGGCTGACTTCTTCTTGGAGGCATTTTTTTGTTAAAATACACCCATTAGATTATTACTCAATTCCTTTAAGTATTTACTACTTAATTTGTACCATCACATAACACATAACACCTTGAATAAAATAATAACTTTATTCATTCATAATCTTTTAAAAAACATAAGAACAATAGCATCCCTGCTATTTACATTAACTTTCCTGAAATACTAAGGTTCCAGGATAACATCATCATCATATCCCATAGGTTACATAACACTTGGGATTTACATATTATTTCTCATATCATTAATCACATATCAAGTACATTTATGACGGCTTACTAAAATACTGCATAGCCTTACGACACTCTTCTTCCATAATACAGAACATTGTTCGGCGATCTAATATGTACGATGACAGCGTCTCGAACTGTATCGGATAACCCATGACCCGATCTTGAGCTCGATTGATCACGGTGGGGAAAACACTATCCATCTCTTCCATCTTGATCTTCTTCACTTGTACATCTCTCTCTGCTACCCTGGCTCGTTTAGTAGCTTCTTCGTACGCGTCTTCGGCTCTTGCCCTCTTAGTAGACTCTTCCTTCTGCTTGGTCTTCAGTTATGCGATCTCCTATGTCAGTTACTGGTTTCCTCCTTCAGTGTGGACCAACTTCTTTTCGACATTACTCAGACATTCCTCTAGATCCTGGATTTCGTCGTCCTTCTGCGCCATTGAGGTTTGTTGTTCAGCTACTATCTCTCTTAACTCCTCAATGCTATCCTGAAGTTCCATATTGTGGTCGTATACTTCGTCATACATACGGGCATCGATCGAGTTAAGTGGAATCTCTTCCTCCTCATCCTCATTCGACTGTGGCAGCTCCTTAGGGTCTTCCTCATCCATCTCTATCTCATCATCCTCATTAGGTAACCCCTCCTGCTCAACCACTGTGACCAACAGAGATGATTCCCGTGGCAGTAGTTGTTCCCAAATCACCTGAATATCTCGAGGCTCCTCCTCCCTAGGCATCTGGGGTACTTCCTCCCTAGCCTGACTGGATTCTCCTAAATTAGTCATCCTGACAACAAAATTTTTTGAAGTTTTAATTACTAATCATTACCACTCGACACTCACGAGCACATAGGTTGTAATCACATAAGCACCTAAGTGTTTTATTACTTCTTCCTTAAAACTCGATAAGAGTTTATCACCCACTATCTTTTCAAAGGTTACTTCCTAAGGCTTTTTCCCCACCTAAGGTTCATAACCTAAGGCTTTGATACCAACTTGTGACACCCCCAAATCCGGGTACTTCATTTCCACCAGATTTGGTGTTCACTTGATAAAACATTTATATCTAACTACCCAAACATAATAAAATTTAATAATAAACCTTCCCATTAAAGGGTTACATCAATAAGTTCAACAAAAGCTCCCAGGTTATCTAACCTTTAATACAAACGTCATGTGCGAAAAAATTAAATAAATACATCACAAGAATAGGCTCACTTGAAATGACAATGAGTAACATCATATCAACTACCAAATGAATAGGCTCAATAGAAATGAATAAGGTACTTCATTAATAATACTTAGGAACAGAATTTGAAATTTTTAACTGAGGGTTAAAAGACCACGAACTATGTCCATAGTTATAAGTATTCTTTCAAATTAAACTTTAACAGTCATAAGACTATAGGGACTCCTTATACTGAGGGGGATCAGCTGTTCGTACAATGTATTGTGCACAAACATTTCAACGTTATGCATAAATTATCCCCTGTAATAGGGTTGTTCATCTCAGTATTTAGAATACAAGTCCGCACCAAAGTAAGTTTGGTTTGGATAAGTTTCAAGGTAATTTAGAGTTTAACGAACATCAACTAAAGATTAGTTTAATAAAATGTAGTAACTATGCGCTATGTAATAAGTCATAAATGAATCAACATTGCATAGTAAGGTCATGCTTTAGGAATGAACTAAAAGCATAAGCATTGAATAATATAACATACCTTTCTTGAATAATGTTAAGCTAAGGTTAGAATCTTGTTTAGAATTGAGTATTTGAGCATGCATACAAATAGTAAATTAAACGATAAAACTTGTTCAACATTAGAGTATCAGAATTTAAAAACTTGCATGCTAAATAACAAGTTAAATATTAGAAAAACAACTAGCTCAATATCAAAAGGTAAGATTTAGGAACTTGCACAATATAACTAGAGTTATAAAACTTGCTCAACGAAAGTTTAGGGTTAAAAAACTTGCACAAAGAAAGTTTAGGGTTAGAAAACTTGCACAAAGAAAGTTTAGGGTTAGAAAACTTACCTTACTTGTAAGCTAAACCGTAACAGTTTGATTCACAATATCCTAATCACATGTCATTAGGACACAATTAGTCACTACAGATACTCTGTATAACAATAAGTCCATATTTCTTGTATGGCCTAATTCTTAACCACACAGTCAAGTTACATTAGTAACAAAACTCGTTAAGTGTTAATTATATGCTCATTCTTAGCACTATAGTATTACAATAACAAAATTACATTTATAACTGTCATAATATTGCATCATATCAACTATTACAAACTCTGTGTATAAGAAAATAATTTTATGGGTCATATCATGCTAACCTAAATGCACTTATTTCATAGTTTGAACCGAGGTTGGCGTTGTGGTAGCGGTCTTTGGCGCTTGCCGCAGAGACACATGCTAGGAAGTGGCGTTGCGGTGCGAGACTGGCGTTGTGGGACCGATTTTGGCGTTGCGGCGCCGAATTACAGTGTTGAACACGTATAATACTTCTAGCACCTAAATTAACACGTATAACTTACGTAAATTACACATAACTGTTACCCATCATACATACACTAATTTTAAACAACTAAACAACAACTCCAGAAATCCGTGAATACCATGGTTTCAACCCATAACTCCATTGTCGACATTATTTGATAAAAGTAACACTGTAACCGTAATTATAAACCAAATTACCTCATTCGAACTACGTTATCTCCGTTTCTTAACATATTAACATAATCAAGGTTCAATTTATCTATTAGTTCACAATCACATATCAATTTTGGTACTCCTACAATTCATATTCATACATATGTTCACTTCAAAACTATTTTCTTTCTTTTTGACGTAGTTTAGCATACAATCACAAACAAACACACACACACACACACACACACACACACACATATATATATATATATATATATATATGCTAGTTATGATATTACATTTACGATTTCACATAATTTACTAACCAATCATAAAGAAATTGGGATTACAGACAATTTTGTAAGCATTGAAACTCAGGAATACAGGATAGGAATTATGTCGTACCATATATATATACGTACATATATATTAAGGTTATAGAAAAATACCTTCAATTGCTTAAGAAATCCTTGCTAACCACAAATAATTGTTTGAAAGTCTCAGGAATCCTCTCTAAATTCTCTCTCAAACTCCCTCTCTATTCTCTACAACCTTCTTTTCTCATCTTAGGCTTAGCAAATACTAACATGCGTAACCCAAAACTGATAACCATGTATACGTAAAATAAAAGAAACTGATATGGCAATAATACACATAATAAATAATATCAGTTACAAAAATATAACGTATAGGTTATAAATATATTTTATTTATTATTTAATTTAATTTAATTTATTTATATTATTTAAAAATTTAAAATTCAAAAATCCAAAAGCCACAAGGCTTTGTTTGGCAAAAACTCTTTAAAAATTAAAGACTTAATATCTTTAAGCCTTGTTTGGCAAAACTAAATTAAACTCCTTTAATTTATTTTAATAACCCATTTATAACATAGTTTATTGTAACACTTTTATTACCAAATTAAATTAAAAATATTACAATAATCCATTTAATCCATATCAACTCTTTAATTTAATTATTAAATTAAATTAGAATATTTTCTCGTAATAATTAATTTCCTTCACTCATTAATTATTTATTTAACAAATAATTCATCAGATCAAATCAAATTAAACAAATATTTATTCAACAATAATACATCAATTAAATATTTATATAATTCAATAAATATTTAAAATTATAATTTTAAATTTTGGATTGTTATAATCTTCATAAGATGTTGTCTCATCATTGTATTGAGAACAGTACTGAGATCAACATTAAAGTCTATTCCTATGAATGGGACTCAAAATTTGGGACATACAACTAACAGCCAGGGAGATATTAGAGATTGTGGTGGCTTACAGGGACGTGAGAATCTCTGGCGCTATGCTTGGCATCAGTGACGGAGAAGACGGTGTAAACAAGCACAAAGGTACCAACGATCTCGGCACTAAGACCGTCGCCGTTTGTGTAACCATGGGCTATAACGTTGGCATCACCACCGCGAAGATTGTACTCCCTCTTTCCCTCGAACCCCTTTACTACCCCAACACCACAGATGGCACCCAAACACTGCATCACCATGTAGAACAACACCCTTGTCAAAGTAAACTTCCTTGCCAAAAACAGTCCAAATGTCACCGTCAGATTTATATGCCCTCCTGCACACCACTCCCACCAAAAATATTTAACATATATGCATAGTGAGACTGAAACCATAATGTTTTTGAAAGTAATTGGAAGAAAACATTATAATCCGTCATTTTGACAAAATATAGTCTCATTTGCCAACAAAAAAATCTCTCTAAAAAAAAAAATCTTTTTTTTACAGTAGGATCAAGTGACTATATGCACATACACATTTAGCTATACTCAGACACTTAACACCATAAGCAAAAACTAATTACTTTGACAATATATTTTTCTGCAGTATTAACAGCCTAGATACAGAACAAAACATAAGACCTTATAATTAATAAATTTTGCGAATAGGATTATTTTTGTGAAACAAACCTGAGATTCCGGCTGTGCAGTAAACGAGGGCGAATATCATTCCACCAAAAGCCCAAGCTATGTCTTGAATTCTGACCGAAGCTCACTTAGAAGGTGAATTCGAGACTCCCATAACTGTCAAAATGGTGATGTAGAGGAAAAGGAAAGTGGCGATGAACTCGGCGATTCCAGCTCGATAAAACGACAAAGAGCTCAGTGGTAGCCGAAGGTTTGGATCGTAGGAGAGTAGGGCACCCGCTTCCTTTGCTACCTCCATCGTAGAGAGAGAAATTATAGAGATAGGAGAGAGAAGAAAGTAGATCTAAAAAGCTATGCACCGTGTTTTAATTTCAAATTTTCACTTTCGCATTTTTTATTTTTTGCTCCGTGTTTTTTTACATAGATAATGATTTTTTTAAAAACGTTATCTAGTTAAAACAAAAAATTTCCCTTATAAATACATAACGTTTTTTCATATGTATCTATAACGTTTTGTTAAAAAACATTATAAAAAAAACAGCACAATGTTTTTTTATAAAAAACATCATCTTTTAAGTGTTGTCTTTTTATGGTTTTGTACTAGTGATTTTAAACACTTGTGAGCTTATAGTTTGCTATATTTTACCAGTGGAAACCGAGTGTTCGTTCAATTACAAGCCATTTAAAGTCTTCTTGGCATCCCACTGTAAGACTTCTTACATTTCTTAAAGCCTTTCTCCACTTCCTGCACACACAGTTATTCACGTTGAGAGTCATGTTGTGTGCGTATGCCCGAACTTCGGTCCGTGGCTTTTTTATTTCTTTTGTATATATATATATATATATATATACTATTATCAAACTCTGTTCGGTGAGCCTGAATTTATATCCGGAGCGTTTACTACTTTTATATATATATATAAATTCCTTGTATATATATTATTATCATCTAACTCTGTTTGATTGAGCCTTGATATAATATCCAGTGCGTTTACCGCTTTTATATATATATATATATATATATATATATTTATATTTCTGTCAGGCCTAGAGTTTACTTCGTGGTCTTTTACTGCTTTATTTACATTCAGTCCCGCTTGGAGTTACTTCATGGCGGTTGATCGTCTCTCTCTCTCTCTCTCTCTATATATATATATATATATATATATATATACTGCTTTTATATATTTAGATTTAGTCCCGCCCGGAGTTTACTTCGTGGCGGTTGATTGTCTCTATATATATATTTACAATTTTTATATATTTACATTTCCAATCCCCCATGGAGTTTACTCGGTGGTGGTTGATTGTTTATATATATATATATATATATATACTTACAGTTTTTATAAACTGCAACATCATGTGAGCCTAGGAATCATGTGATCACAGATTCATGTTGTTTCAATTTAGATTCGAGTCTCGTGATAGACATTTTTGGTGTGAAACAAAATTTTGTAAATTAGTCACGGTGTTTGAATTTCCTTAGATGACTCTCATACCCATGAGCAGTTTGGCAATGCTATGTATCTTATTTTCTCGAAGATGCCTCGCATCTTGAAAATAAAAGCAATCAAGCCGAACACATAATAAAATGGAAGTATCAAAGGCCTCAAATACTATTGAGCATAAGGGTTTGAAAAACCTCTTTTACAAAACATCATTGCTATATCTTGTTAAAACTGAACTTTTATACAAAATTCAAACCCTTTGTATATATGTGCAAACGAGGCATATCACTACTTCTAGATAATTGCACATTGACCCCCCCCCCCACACATTCGTATAATAGTTTAATTGAAAAGTGGCGGTCATCGTGGTAACACGGATGTCGGGGGGTGCCTAACACCTTCCCTTCGCATAATCAAGCCCCCGGACCCTAACGAATCTCAGTTTCACAGTCCTGTTAAGCAGTGTTACACCACTAGGTCAACGTGTAAACCTTTTCTCGGTCGAGTTGGTGCAACCATTTAAAAATACCAACTGACGACTCTTACCGTCCAATCGTTGACATATACATGTCGGACCTTTTCACAACTTGTTTTTTCAAACAAATCTCACCTCACATGAGAACACCAAAAGACAAGAACAGAAAAGGGACAATAAAAATCCTGACGTCGACAGGTGGGGACTCTGCTAGGGACATCCAGTAAGAGGGCTTAAGCTGCTACTACAAACTTTTCAAAAAATGTTATATGCTTGTGTGTGGATGTTGCATTTACATTTAAAAATTTGTACGAATGCATTTACTTACTGCACTTAGTGCTTCACACATGTCATCATTTCCAGAACAGTGAGACACGTTGTATGTGAATGTATGTTATGTGGTCCCTCCACCAGGAGGCTATCCTGTCGATGTTTGATTACTGAACTCGTAGGAAGACTAATTCCAACGAGGCTCAGGAAAGGCACCACCTAGATTCGCTCCAGTTAAAAGACCAGATTAATTTCTCATCCAACAAATTGCGGTGTTCTAGGGACCTTCATGCCAAAAAACCGCAAGAGTAACCTAAGATAGGTCAGACTCTGATAAACCAAATGCGGAGGGAAGTCTCTTTATACTTTCCCATTTCAATTAATTATAAATTCAATTACTTGTAATTAGATTTCGTGTCAATCTCAATGACATGCTATCTTATAAACAACTAACATCCTTTTTGCAGGATTATACTCCTAAAATGAACACATCATATAGCATGTAACATTTATGCACTCCCTAAGACTAAACTACTAAAGTATTTTTTGTAGGGAAACATTTGGGCCTGTTACCCATTTAAAGTCTAAAAAGTCAACAAGCCTATAGCCAAGCATGGTTTCATCTGGCCAGTCTAATCCTACTCCTGTCTCTCGTAAGGAGTTCGAAGGATTAAGTAACCAAAATATAGTGTTGGCTTTTCTGCTCAAAGAACTACATCAGTCTACTCAGGGTCCACGAATACCCATACATACAGAATCCTCTACACATAGAAGAACCCAGGGTCTGGATAAAGAAGTTCCCATACCTGAGTCTTAGTTGAACAAAACCAACAAAACCACTGAAATCACTCATCTCAAAGAAGATCTAGACACCGGTGATATAAGGAAGAAAGTCCTTCAAATGGAAGAGACCATTCAGTCTATCAAAAGGATTAGAGCACACGGGAGTGTATCATATGCTGACCTTTATATATTCCCTGGTGTTCATTATCTAAAAAAGTTTAAGACTCCTGACTTTGAAAAGTATGATGGGTTGGGGGATCCTTACACACATTTAAAGTTTTTCATTGGAGAACTCGGATCTTATGCTGAAGTTGAAAAGCTCAGAATGCAACTGTTTTAGAAAAGTCTAACTAGAGAAGCCAGATCATGGTATACCAGATTAGACAACTCCAAGATTCATTATAACGCCCCAAAAAAATCAGATTTTTGACAATTAAATTTTTATTTTGATTGTGTGGATTAAATGAATTTAATTAATTAGTTATGAGAGTAAGCTATTTGAAGGTCGTTCTATGACCTAGACATATCGGAATGTCGTAGTATTTTGGCTATGTGATAGAATTAAAGTGTTTGAATTTCCAAGATAAAAATAAAAGCTTTCCGAGAAATTTTCTGAAAAATACTATTCACGCATTTCTGCTCAGGAATTATTTTTGAACTTCTGAGAAATACGTAATGATAGAATATCGAGGTGAGATAGAATATCCAATAATATTTCTGTTATGGCAAACACAGTTTTTTACCTGCGGACTTAAAACCTAACGTTTAGGGAAAGTGAGTTCCGAGAAGGAATTTAAATGTGTATAATGAATTAAAGTGATGATCGTATAATATGTAGGTTGTACAAAGTAATGAATACGAGTATGATACGAAGTATTATATGAGTATGCATGAATGATGGTATGATGTATACGAATAAGTATACGAGTTAGAATACAAGATTAATACGTAAATTATACGTTCTAAGGCTTTAAGCCATATGTAATGGACTTGTAAGATTTGTTAGGAATTATACAAGCCCAAGTATAGGAATGGTTAAGCCCAAGGGTGGAAATGGTTAAGCCCAATGTTTATTTAATTACAAGACCAATGTATAAGATAAGTTAATTAAGCTAATTTAATGTAAAGCCCAAAGTAAGAATTCAATGGATTAGGAGGATCCATGGGGAAACCCATGACCACATGGGTGATCTTGGTGGCCAAGAATTAAGTGTGATGAGCAAGTAGACTTAAGGGTTAAGCAAAGGATAAGCTAAGTAACTTAAAGGCTAAGTAAAGTGCTTATGTGTGATGAACAAGCAAAGTTCTTATATGTGATGACTAAGAAAACTTAATGGCTAAGTGTTGTGATGGCCAAGTAATTAATTTGATGAGCAAGTAAAGGATAAGCTATGTGCTAAGCAAGTATACTTAAGAGCTAAGTAAGTGTGGTGGCCAAGTTTACTTAATAGCTAGGTAATGAATAGTAAGGAGGTGGAGTGGCTTTATGACCACTGCTAGTTCACTTTGAGATTTCTATAAATAGGAAGCTTGCTACTTCATTTGTTAGTTGTTATATTTTCATCCAATAACTTATAGCTTATTGGTTAGAGAGAATAAGTGAGAATAAGCTAGAAAAGCTAGAAAGCTAGTCTTTCATAGTTCAAGAAGCAAGAAGAAGATTAAAGATTAACCAAGTGATATTCAAAGGTAAGCAATCTTAAACCATGATTCTCTTTCTCTTCCATTATTACAAAAGTGGGTAGTAGTAGAACATGTATGCTAAGGAATGATAAAAATGATTAATCAAAGGACTTAAGCCGTATAAGTCATGAATAAGTAATTCAAACTTAATTAAGTGATGAACTTATGAATATCTTATATGAACTACTCATATGTTTAACTTAATAAGATGGTATGATAAGAAGATGTGAGAATGATGGTTAGAAAACATAAATCATTATAAGTCATGGGAAATGAAAATGTAAGTAGTTTATACTTTTATAAGTTACAAACTCACCAAGAAGAAATAATAACTTATCATGTTTATAAGTTAATGAAGTAGGTATGTCAAGATGTTAGTATGATGGATTGAATCCATTTGAAATGATAAACAAATCATAAGAAATGATGTTAAGGAGAAATTCACGAGTTTGGACGATAATCGTCAAATTCGTAAAATTCTCGGAATGGAGGTTGAATTTTGATATTGAGCTTGGAAACATTGGTTTTCAATGGAGACAAGTCTTATTTGGCATTATAGAGTTACGGACTTGAGAATGACCAAATTCTGACTTAGAACGAAGAAACGAGCGTTAAAAGTTCAAGAACGATTATCATTTTCGTTATAATGAACTAATAGGTGAATTTTTAGTTAACGAAGTCAAATAGATAAAATGGTTTCATGAACACGTAGAGTATGTAATTTGTGAACCTTAGGCTCTTGAACGAGCCAATTCGGACTTATAATGACGAAGTTATGAGCCCGAGAATCTCACATAAAAAGTTAACTGTCAAACTTTTCTGGTGCTGAGGATTGGCGCCGCAGCTCCAGTCAAGGCAAAATATGTGGCGCCGCAGCGCCAAGAATGGCTGATAGCTACTGAAGTCTCGTGCCGCAGTGCGTCCTTTTGAACTGTAGTTGGTGTCGCAACGCCGAGTCCTATTGAAAGCCACTGAAGAGTGGCGCCGCGGCGTGGAGTGAGGAAGGAAAGCTGGCACCGCAGCGCCAGCATTAGGAGAAGCCCAGAGAGGAAAGGTTATAAATATAAAGGAGAAACAAGTTAATGGTAATGAATCACATCAATGCTAAACCTAATGTAACATCATTAAAGGATGTTATAAACCTTAAGTATAATACTAAAGGTTGGAGATAAGTCAATCGAATGTGAATGTGAACGGTACGAAATACGTGTACTTAACGGTCGAGTTTCAATTAATAAACATGATAACGTTAGTAAGCCGTGAAGAAGGATGATTAACTAGAAATGAGTTGTATTAATGAAACTTTCATTCAATTGAATAGTCTCTAGTAAAAAGGACTAATATATCTTCTATATATTCAAAAATAATATTACATTTTTCGGGTTCTTTATAACCATAACATTCATTTTGTTCTTGTCATAATATTCAATATATTACGTTGACTAATATATCTATTATTAAATATAGTAATCTCTGGGTTCATCTTCCGCCTTGCCCTTATCCTTCATAGGTTTAAGGGAGCCTTGATTCTTGAGCCTTGATTCGATCTTAGTTTGTGTTCATATGGTTCAAGCAAGAGTGAGCATGACTAGCTTCGAAGCCAAGTACTACAATTCTAATAAACAACATGCTTGAAACATAGAACTCATATATCTTGATGGCGAACAATAGTTATGAAGTACTATCGATAATTCAAAATAGCACTTCTTTTCATTCAAAGCGTTTTCCAACAACAATATTGGTATAATATCAATTTAAAGCTCAAGACCTATGGGCAGTTCATAAGTTCTTTTGAAAAGGACAACCCGACACTAAGTAAAGTAAGTCCGGCATAGCTTACGAGCATACGGGTGATCGACCCATAGTACTCTATGTTGATCGACACTACATTCATTAAGCGTGTATACGTTTAAGTTGTGGCAACCTCACGTGCCTGTCGTTAAACGATGAAAACATTTTAGCATACTCAGTCTTTGATTGAAAACCACACCAATATAACTTGGTAAACATTAAACATGCTTGATAGAATCATAACATAAGTCTAGCCGAAAGAATTGGCTTTGACTTCCTCATATAAAACATCATGCGAAAGGATACATGAATTACAAAGCTTGTCCAGACTGAACTGGAACAAGGGTTAGAATACTTGCCTTCAGCGTTTGCTTACTGATTATCACACGTACACTTTAAGTCTCTAAGTCTCTACAATACATGATCATATAACGTACCACATTAGGTCTTATATAATCAAGTAAGTATACTATTATATCTTACCCTTCATCTCAATCTAAATTCTGACATAGATTTGTTATTATGGTTTCCGACTTTTCATTACGTCATTCACATTACGTTCACATTCAATTGGTTATTAACTCTAATCATCATACATAAGGTTTAAAAGTACCTTACAATATCTTATTAAGTTCCTCAGTTTATTATTATTGAGTTACTATTCAAGTTGTACTTATAAACATTCTTTACTGTCCACTTCCTAGGGTTGGTTGCTTATGCGCCACCCATTACTCTTCTTCTTCATGCGTTATTGTGTCTGTGAGTTAACGATGAAAGCAGAGTCCGGACTTCATTGCTGCTTTGAGTCCCTACTACTCTAAAGGTCCTTATTTGTTGGCCTGAGTTAGCGATGTGCTCGAGACAACTATATGCTTGTATGCGGCGCCACTCATTTGGCCTTGGGTTGGTGGCCATGGCTGACTCTGTGCCTTAGAAAATTTGCAACTTTTGAAAATTTTGAAACTCCGGACGCATAACTTCTGCCGTTATAAGTCCGAATTGGCTCGTTCAAAAGCCTACGGTTCACAAATTACATACTCTATGCGTTCATGCAAGAATTTTATCTATTTGACCGTTTGCTAAAATTTCACCTATTAGTTCATTTTAACGAAAGCGATAAGCGTTAAGTGAGCGTTGGCGCTTTCGTTTCTTCGTTCTAAGTCGAATTCGGTCATTTTTGAGTTTGCAACTCTATAATGCCAAATATGACTTGTCTCCATCGAAAACCAATGTTTTCGACTTCAAACAAAAAATCGACTTCCATTCGAGAATTTCACGAATTCGAGCGATAATAAATCAATCGTGTGAATTAAAACAAAACTTCATTACTAATGATTCTAAATGGATTTTAATCAACACATGAACAATTCAAGTTACTTATTACACCAACTTATAGTCAAAGTAGGTTTTGACTTATTCTCATAAGTCAATGACTTATTTAACTTATGAACTACAAATCCTCATGCTTAGGACTTACTATGAACATAAGTCCATCAATCAATGTTCTCATACTATATTGAACATACTAACATCATATGACAAACATATGACAAGTTCTTCATGATTTTATCAACTTATTAGAGTTCAAGTTGCTTATTCAACTTATTTGGCTTAAGTTCATTCATTAATAACTTATTAAATGTTCTTAACAAACAATCCCCCTTCTCTATCAATCCTATCATAGAAGAGATAAAGATAATAGGTATGAGTCTTACCCTTGAAGACTATTACTTCACTTCACTTTGGAAAATCTAGCAAAGGTTGAAGTGGCTTATAAGTGCTTATGTGGCTTATTCTTTCTACCAAATAAGTTGCTTATCTTGAGAGGAAGTTGTTGGAGAAATTTATCAAACAACAAATGAATTGTGAAGCTTGGTATTTATAGGCAAAGCTAAGTTAGGGTAGAATGGACATTAAGCCATCCCACCTCCTTAACTAACCTCCTTAACTCCACCTCCTTCTTATTCATCACTTTTTCTAAGTAAACTTGCTTGCTAGCCACAACACTTGATCACCACACAAAGTGTTTGCCCATCAAGTTCTTCTACCCATTTTAACACTTGGTTTGCTCCATGGATCATGGCTTATCATTGGGCTTGCTAATTAATCTAGCTAATTCTTATTGGGCTTATCATTACAATAGTTTGGACTTATGATTTATCAAACACTTGGGCTTGAGTATCACATTCTATTGGACTTCTATCATTAAGCTAATAATCCTACAAGTCCATTACATTTAATTAACAACTTAACATATATACACCACGTATAATTCTCGTATGCTAGCTCGTATATTAATTACGTAATATCGTTATTTCATTCTCCATTCTTAATAGTATAATAATGTCGTATTATACTTACGTTCATTACCTCTCGTACAATATACACATCATATGATTACAACTTTCTTTTTTAGCAGCTTAATAAACCTAACGTTCCCAAATTAAGTCGCATGCAAAATATTACGTTTTCCATACTTAGATTATTATTACATAATCAATCTCACCTTGATATTATAACATTACGTATTTCTCGGAAGTTCAAAAATAATTCCGGCGAAATCGATGAATAGTGTTTTTGGAAAAATTTCTCGGAAAACTTTTATTTTCGTCTTAGAAATTCAAACACTTTAATTCTCCACGTAGTTAAAATACTACTGATGTTTAAGCGTTTCTAGGTTATAGAAGCGACATTCATCTTATCGAATACATAATAATAATAAATAATATTATTTTATTCATTATTAAAAGTATTTACAAAAGGTTCGATTTTTCAGGCGTTACATTCTCTCCCCCTTATAAGGATTATATCCCCAGAATCTCGCTATATAAAAAAAATTACACAAATAATTGAGGGTAATTCTTTTTCATCATTTCTTCTAACTCCCCGTTGCTTCTTCCGCATCGTGGTTCTTCCATATCACCTTCACGGAAGGTATGACTTTATTCCGCAGAACTTGTTCTTTTCTATCGACAATTTGAATCGGCGTTTCCTCGTACGTTAAGTCCTTCTCGATATGAATAGGTTCATATTCTATCACGTGCTTATAATCTGGCTTATAAGGGCCTTAATCTGAACACGTGAAATACATTATGTATTAGTTTCTAGAGTGCGGAGGTAATGCTATCATATAAGCTACCTCACCCACCCGTTTTAATACCTCAAAAGGTCCTATAAACCTCGGACTTAACTTTCCCTTCTTTCCAAAGCGTATCTTTCCTTTCGGGGAGATACTTTTTAGAAATACGTCTGAACCTACTTCAAATTCTCTATTCTCTCTATATCTTGAATCAAGTAAACTTCTTACATATCATCATCTGAAATTTGCTAGAGAGGCGCATTTGTATCATCTTGACAATGTCATTTCTCATTGTACCAATTACGGTCCCAACATTTGGCGTTCTCCTACCTCATCCCAATCTGATGGTGTTTGCATTTCCTCCCATACAAAGCTTCGTAAGGCGGCATACCTATGCTTGCATGATAACTATTTTTATCATAAACTCACTAATGGTAGATGATCATCCCAACTACCCTTGAAATCCATGGCCTTGAAGATCTTAGCATATCTTCTAACGTCTGAATTGTTCTCTCGCTCTGTCCATCGATTTTGTGGATGATACGTCGTACTCAACTTCAAGCTGCGTTCTAATTGCTCTTGTAGACTCCTCAAAAGTTCGATGTGAATCGTGGGTCGCGATCGACACAATCGATCTTTGGTGCTCCATGTCTAGAAATTATTTCCTTAATATAAAGTCTAGCTAATTGGTCTAAGTTATACTTGACCCTAATTGGCAAAAAAGTGAGCCGACTTCGTCAACCGGTCCACTATTACCCAAATCGCATCATACCCTTTCGTTGTAGTCGGAAGTCTTACCACAAAATCCATCGTGATATTCTCCCACTTCCTCTCTGGATTTCCAATAGTTGTAACAAGCCACTTGGTCGTTGATGTTCGGCCTTAACTCTACGGCAAGTTAAGCACCTACTCACATACTCTCGGCTATCTCTCTCTCTCTTCATGTTGGCCACCAAAAACTCTATCGAAGATCTTGATACATCTTAGTGCTACCAGGATGAATCGAAAACCTTGAACTATGAGCCTCTTGTAGAACCTGCTCCTTTAATTCTGTCTCATTTGGAACCCAAATTCTTCCTTCAAATCTCAATAATCCCTCATTATCAAGACTGTACTTAGTCTCTTTTTCATTGGTTAACCGCTCCTTTACTCGGTCACACTCATCAGTTTTGAGTTGTACCTCCTTAACTCTCTCTACGATGGTAGATTGCATCTCCGTCGTAAACAACATTTGTCCTCCTTCACTTGGCAGCTTCACTTCCAACTCCATCCTAGCCATCTCTGTTATTAACTCAGTTTGAGCCGTTAACAAAGACAACTTTTCCCGACCCTTCCTACTTAAGGCGTCGGCAACTACATTGGCTTTTCCAGGGTGATACAGGATTTCACAGTCGTAATCCTTTATCAACTCCAACCATCTCCTCTGCCTCATATTCAACTCCTTACGTGTGTGAAGATATATTTTAGACTCTTGTGGTAGTGTATATCTCACATTTTTCTCCATAAAGATAATGTCTCCATATCTTTAGAGCAAAAACTCTCTCTATGGCGAGTTCTAGATCATGAGTAGGATAAACTTTCTCATAATCCTTCAATTTGCCTAGATGCATACATAATGACCTTGCCATCTTTGCATGAGCACGCATGACCAAGTCCTCTATCTGAAGCATCGCTATATAAACTAAAATTTCACTGTGTCATTGGCGATGACAAAATAGGCGCTTCACTCGACCTCTTCTTGAGTTCTTGAAAGCTTGTCCTCACACTTATCGGTCAAGCGTATTTCACCGTCTTCCTCGTCAAGTTAGTCAGCGGAGTAGCTATCTTCAAAAAAATCTTGGATGAATCTCCGATAGTAACCCGCTAACCCTAAGAAAACTTAGCACCTCGATTCGGCATTTTCGGTTGTTCCCAATTCATCACGGCTTCCACCTTATTTGGATCTCTGAAAAATCCCCTCATGGTCGATGACATGACCTAAAAATTGTACCTTCTCTCAACCAAAATTCACACTTAGTGAATTTTGCATACAACTTCTCCTTCCTTAGTGTCTCTCAACACTAATCTTAGGTGTTGACATGATCTTACGGCGTCTTAGAATAGACTAGAATATCATCTATAAACACCACGACAAACTTGTCCAAATATTGTTTGAACACTCTGTTCATCATATCCATAAATGCAATTTGGTGCATTTGTCGACCCAAATGACATCACGAGAAAGCTTCGTAATGACCATACTTGAGTCACGAATCTTTGTCTTTGGTACATCCTCCTTTCTAACCTTCATTTGATGATACCCCGTTCTTAAATCTATTTTTGAAAAATACTTAGCCCTTTCAAGTGATCAAAGAGATCATCGATCACAGGCAATGGGTATTTATTCTTTATCGTTAACTTATTCAACTCTCGGTAGTCGATACAAAGTCTTAACGATCCGTCCTTCTTCTTGACAAAGCGAGTCTGGGGTGCTCCCCACGGTGAAACACTCGGTTGAATGTACTTCGGTCCAATAGTTCTTGTAATTGCACCATCAACTCCTTCATCTCCTTTGGCGCCATACGATACGGTGCCACAGAAAGCTAGTGCCAGCTCACGGAACAATGTCTATCACAAACTCGGTCTCCCTATCCGTGGAAGACCCGGCAATTCACTTCGAAAATACATCGGTGAATTCTCTCACTATAGGTATTTGTTCCATGGTTGCTACCACTCTGCAGGTATCAACAACATAGCATAGATAACCTCACATCCCTTCTCGGTAATTTTCTAGTTTGTGTCATGGTTAGACAACACGAGCGTCCCGGCGATCTATTATTAAGTAAAATACTACACGAGGTTGTTTAACGTCTTAATGTTCACACATTTCTTTTGACAATCTATAATTGCCCCATGGTTCACTAACCAATCCATTAGAAATTACGTTGAATTCTCCTAACTTTATCGGTATCAAATCTATCGATAATTTACAACCCCGTATATCTCTGCAACAACTCCTATGAATATCTTGACGAGAATTATCTCTTCGTTTGCTACCTTAATATTTAAAGGTATAGGCAACTTTTGGGAAGTAATTCTAATCGTCTAGCAAAATGCATGCTATAAGCGAACAAGTAGCACCCGAATCAAAGCGACGCGTAAGCATTTATATCGTTGATCGGAATAATACTGCGATGACGTCCCCGATCTGTTGCATCTTGAACATCATGTAAAAGTATGACCCATCGGCCTACCCATTTGCGTTGGTCCCCTAATAGCTAATTTACCGCTATTAGTGCCCCGGTTCCGTCCGTCCCTTCTTGAGGCGGTTCTTTGCCATGTGGTCGGTTGATCCACACACAAAGCATCCGTGATTCTTCTTGGACTCGGACGATTAGGCATGATGTGCCCCTCACATCCACAATTGTAATAGAGAGCGGCCTTCCCCTTGAGACAGACTCTAAGTGAGTCTTCCCCACAGTCTTCTGAGGCCTCCATTCTTCTCTTTGGGTCTCCTTGCTTCACTCCGGTATTCCAGAGCTAAATACCTTCCTCTTGACCCTCGCCACTACCTGCTGGCTCCCTCGATCTTTACTCCCCCATCTACTTTCCCTTGCTCTTCTTGTCTTTGTGGTATTGACTCAGAGCCTCACTACCACCCTCGGCGATTATCGCCTTCTCTAAAATGGTTCAAAAGAAGTACTTTGGAACTTGAAATCTGATTTTATAGAGCGGGGTTTCAAGCCACCTTTCGAACCATCGCGCCTTCCTAACCTCGGTATCCACTTGGTGTGGAAGCGAACCTTGCCGATTCATTAAACTTGGCGGCGTATTGGGAGGCCGTCATGTCCCCTTGTTTGACTCGAGAAACCGCATCTCCATCCTCCCTTGCATGCTCGTGGGAAAGTAGTTCTCGAAGAATATCTCCTTGAACCTCTCCCACGTCAGTTATTTATCCGGCCCTAGCTTTGATTGGCTTCCCACCAAAAGTTGGCCTCTCCCTTCATCATATAGGTTGCAAAAGGCAACCTTTTTGGGCCTCGTCGACATTCTTTATCACAAATGCCTTCTCTATTTCCTTAACCCACGTTTGGGCTTCAATAGGGTCAAGTAGTTCCTTTGAACTCCGGCGGACCCACGCTCTTGAAATCCTTAAAGGTAGTAGCTCGTGCTACTCTGGATTCTGAGGATATTAGCCCTGTTCTATTAAATGCATTTGTTATTAGGTTAACAAACTCTGCATCGGATTAGCAGGACCTCCCTCGGTTGATTCACGTTAGCACCTTGATTACGTTGTACTCTTCTCGGTGACATTTCTTTGATACAATAAACACATTTCGTTATTATTCCTTTTCTTTATTAGTTATCATTTAATATTAAACAATAACTCAACATCCATTACTCATTGCTTTCCATAAAAAGGACTTATATTCATTCTTTGTAGTATAATACTACATCGGTTACATTACGACCTAAGGTGATTACATTACTTTCCATTATTGCTTTCCAAAATTGGGATTTACAAAAGACTACCCTTTTTTTTTATACAAAAAGGGCTTTACGTCACTACTAATTACAAAATATTTACATATTGAAACTACTCTAGCTACTACTAGTCTACATACGCCTTAAAGGCATTATTAAAAAATCTGCCTTGGCAAGAGGCAAGCAATAATATCACGGGTGATAGTATATGCGTGTTTGCCCCACCTCTACTGGGATAACCGACTACTGCTGCTTTGAAAATCTGTGTGAGAACTCCTATGGATATAGGACATTCTCCCTATCTTACGTAGTTTGGTCTTTAGCTCCTCCTTGAGCTCAAAGACCTCATGCTTTAACTTCGTGGACTTTGTCCTTGGCAAAATCCTCTCATCATGTTCCTGCTCCCACATGGACTCGACATCGGTCTTGTCCTCTATAACCATTTGGAGCTCGCTTTGACTCCTTGACCTCACAGCGGTAATGGATATATTTCTATCCAATCTTGACATGAAGCAGAGACATCATCGACCCCCAGGAGCTATCTCTCATTTTTGCTATAGCTCTTTGGATTAAAGACACTTGTCTCTCACTTCCTCCTCTATCATCCCGTCGAATCTTGACATGTAGTCGGCATCATCGAGTCTCGGACTCAATAACTACCACCTCCGGGATCTCTTTGCTATGGGGTTCGGTATAACCTCTACTTGGTTCATAGATTCTTCACTAATGGCTTGACCATCTACATACATTCCGTTTACTCTCGACATCTACACAAAATAATTAAGTTGATTAGTACACGTCGGTAGAATAATAAAACACATAATATAATCATAATGCATTTTTATAAGGTTATTTTCTTCTTTTACTTCTTTGACTTCTCTTAAGGTTATGACTTAAGTTTTTAATCCCCCTTAAGTTTTATAACCTAATGCTTTGATACCAACTGTGGCCCCCAAATCGGGTCTCTTCCAACCCGAGCGAGATGGTACTGCGGTCTACTACCATTCATTCATTCATTCAATTGAATAGTCTCAAAAGGACTAATATATCTTCTATATATTCAAAATAATATTACATTCCCGGGTTCTTTATAACCCATTCATTTGTTCTTGTCATAATATTCAATATATTACAAACGTTCACCTATACTATTACATACAAAGTAATCTAAGGGTTTCGTCTTCGCCTTGCCCTTATCCTTCCTTGCAGGAGCCTTGATTAAAGATTCGATCTTGGGCGTGTTCATATGGTTCAAGCAAGAGTGAGCATGACTAGCTCGCCAAGTACTACAATTCTAATAAACAACATGCTTGAAACATAGAACTCATATATCTTGATGGCGAACAATAATTACAATACTATCGATAATTCAAAATAGCACTTCTTTTCATTCAAAGCGTTTTTACAACAATAATATTTGATAAAACATCAATTTCGGTCTCAAGACCTTGAGCATTTCATAAGTTCTTTTGAAAAGGACAACCCGGCACTAAAGTCAAGTAAAGTCGGCATTACTTACGAGCACTTACGGGTGATCGACCCATAGTACTCTATGTTGATCGACACTACATTCATTAAGCGTGTATACGTTTAAGTTGTGGCAACCTCACGTGCACTGTCGTTAAGCGACAAAAACATTTTAGCATACTCGGTCTTTGATTGAAAACACACCAATATAACTTGGTAAACATTTAAACATGCTTGATAGAATCATAACATAAGTCTAGCCAAGAAAGAATTGGCTTTGACTTCATCATTATAAAACTTCATGCGAAAGGATACATGAATTACAAAGCTTGTCGGTGAGGCTGGAACAAGGGTTAGAATACTTGCCTTCTTGACGTTTGCTTCTTGATTATCACACGTACACTTTAAGTCTCTAGTTCTCTACAATACATGATCATATAACGTACCACATTAGGTCTTATATAATCAAGTAGGTATATTATTATATCTTACCCTTCATCTCAATCTAAATTCGACTTAGATCTGTTATTATGGTTTCGGCTTTTCATTCGTCATTCACATTACGTTCACATTCAATTGATTATTAACTCTAATCATCATACATAAGGTTTAAAAGTACCTTACAATATCTTATTAAGTTCCTTAGTTAATTATTATTGAGTTCTCTATTTAAGTTGTACTCATAAACATTCTTTCTTGTCCACTTCTAGGGTTGGGTATTGCTTTATTGCCACCATTACTCTTCAACTTCATCATTTTGTTGTGTAGTTGAGTTAACGATAAGCAAGTCCGGACTCGGTCTTTGCGGTATGAGTCCTTACTCTATAAAGTCGTCTTTGCTTGGCTTGAGTTAGCGATGTGTTTCGAGACCTTATGCGCGTGCGCTTGGCGCCACTCATTTGGCCTTGGGTTGGGCATGCATGTACTGACTCTGTGCCCTAGAAAATTTGACTTTTGAAAATTTCTGAAACTCTCGGACGCATAACTTCTTCCGTTATAAGTCCGAATTGGCTCGTTCAAAAGCCTACGGTTCACAAATTACATACTCTATGCGTTCATGCAAGAATTTTATCTATTTGACTTTGTTTGCTAAAATTTCACCTATTAGTTCATTTTTAGCGAAAAGCGATAAGCGTTAAGTGAGCGTTCGGCTTTCGTTTCTTCGTTCTAAGTCGGAATTCGGTCATTTTTGAGTCGCAACTCTATAATGCCAAATATGACTTGTCTCCATCGAAAACCAACGTTTTCGACTTCAAACACAAAATCGACTTCCATTCGAGAATTTCACGAATTGAGCGATAATAAATCGATCGTGTGAATTAAAGCAAAACTTCATTACTAATGATTCTAAATGGATTTTAATCAACACATGAACAATTCAAGTTACTTATTACACCAACTTATTGTCAAAGTAGGTTTTGACTTATTCTCATAAGTCGATGACTTATTTAACTTATGAACTACAAATTCTCATACTTTATGACTTACTATGAACATAAGTCCATCAATCAATGTTCTCATACTATATTCAACATACTAACATCATATGACAAACATATGACAAGTTCTTCATGATTCTATCAACTTATTAGAGTTCAAGTTGCTTATTCAACTTATTCGGCTTAAGTTCATTCATTAATAACTTATTAAATGTTCTTAACAACAATCCCCCTTCTCTATCAATCCTATCATAGAAGAGATAAAGATAATAGGTAAGAGTCTTACCCTTGAAGACTATTACTTCACTTCACTTTGGAAAATCTAGCAAAGGATGAAGTGGCTTATAAGTGCTTATGTGGCTTATTCTCTCTACCAAATAAGTTGCTTATCTTGAGAATTGTTGGGAGAAATTTAACAAACAACAAATGAATTGTGAAGCTTGGTATTTATAGGCAACTCAAAGTTAGGGTAGAATGGACATTAAGCCATCCCACCTCCTTTAATAACCTCCTTAACTCCACCTCCTTACTATTCATCACTTACTTTTAAGTAAACTTGGCTAGCACAACACTTGGTCACCACACAAATATGTTTGCCCATCAAGTCTACCCATTTAACATGGTTTGCTCCATGGATCATGGCTTATCATTGGGCTTGCTAATTAATCTAGCTAATTCCTTATTGGGCTTCCATTACAAAGTTTGGACTTATGATTTATCAAACACTTGGGCTTGAGTATCACATTCTATTGGACTTCTATCATTAAGCTAATAATCCTACAAGTCCATTACATTTAATTAACAACTTAACATATATACACCACGTATAATTCTCGTATGCTAGCTGGTATATTAATTCGTAATATACGTTATTTCATTCTCCATTCTTAATAGTATAATACGTCGTATTATACTTCCGTTCATTACCTCGTATAATGCATACACATCATACTGATTACAACTTTCTTTCCTTAGCGGCTTAATAAACCTAACGTTTCCCAAATTAAGTTCCGCATGCAAAATATTACATTTTCCATACTTAGATTATTATTACATAATCAATCTCACCTTGATATTATAACGTTACGTATTTCTCGGAAGTTCAAAAAAATAATTCGGCGAAATCGATGAATAGTGTTTTTTGGAAAATTTCTCGGAAAACTTTTATTTTCGTCTTAGAAATTCAAACACTTTAATTCTCTCACGTAGTTAAAATACTACGATGTTTGAGCGTTTCTAGGTTATAGAAGCGACATTCATCTTATCGAATACATAATAATAATAAATAATATTATTTTATTCATTATTAAAAGTATTTACAAAGGTTCGATTTTAAGCATGTTCTTTAAAAGGCGTTTCAAGCCACGGTCTTCAAACCCTCCATTGCCAAAAAGTGGAGAAGTCCGATGCACTCGAGTGTTCAGACCCTTAGGGTACTCACTCGAGAATACCACCAGCCAACCCAAATGAGAAGGGTTTTAATGCTAACAGGAAGTGTGCTTATCATCTTGGAGCTCTAGGACATGATACTCAGGATTGCTGGGCCTTGAAACATAAGATACATGATTTGATTGATAATGGTGAGATCGTGGTGACTAAACCCGACCAACCTCATGTGTAAGATAACCCTTTTCCTCAACACAAAGAAGAGGAGGTTAATATAACTAATTGGAGCAGTGGATAGAGTTCCAATTACGGTGGTGAATCCTCCCAAACCAGCAAGGATAGTGCTGACAAATGGGATTACTCATAATTCCAATTTATGAGGGAACGGAAGATGAAAGCTCTTTATAAGTAAGTCAACCAATTGGATAAACTGGTGATCCATCATCACCAAGTCACACACCAATTAGTCAACTAGGAGCATGCTAGTCTCCTTCATCTTGTTATGAATACTCCACCATTGACTCCAGAAAGAGAAATGCTGGAGGATAAAATTGCAAAAAGAGCAAGTGCCAAAGCCCGTCGGGATTTTTCCAACAAGAGGGAATTTACTTATCTGGGCCAACCGATGGAGGAGATATTTCAAATGTTGATCAATAAAGGAAGAATCACATCTCTGCTACCTACAATCAATCCCTGTTCGAGACAGTTCAATTCTAATGTAGTATATACGTATCACTCCCACTCTCGCGGACACAACAGTGAAGAATGCTGGGCACTCCGTCATCTTATTCAGAACCTAATTGACAGCGGTGTCCTACAGTTGGTAGATAATGACACTGTATTACATGAGAGTGGGGACACATTTCCTATAAAATGGAAGGAAGTCGTAACAGTTATATCCGCTGAGGATGATTTGGCTGCTAGACCACTTATAATACAAGCAATTCAACTCAATGGTGTTGACAATCCTTTGAAAGTGGCTGCACCAAAGACAATTATCTTGTCATACAGACCACAATATCCTGTTGTGAGCCTATAGAAAGTTCCATGGAATTATAAAGAGGCTGAAGGATCCACATCCCATATAACTATTGCAGTGTTGAAGGACAATCCACTGTATCTTCCCCAATGGGTTATAAAGCCCACCATAAGATCCAAGGGGAAATTTCCCATAGAGAAGATCGAAGATTTCCTCCGTACTATAGGCCATAATGAAGCCAAGGTGGTTTTAAGCTTGAGAGAAGCTCTACAACAAATTTCCATACTGGACTTGGTTTTCCCTTTCGAAGATTATAGGAAGGTCTTGTTAAAGGTTTTGGAAGAAGCCCATTTGCCGAAATCAGTGGATGTCAAAAAATTCCAGCATCTGGTTGATCACATTTTTAACAACAATGTGATATCTATCACAAATGACGAGATACCTTCCGAGGGGACTGGTCATTGGAAACCGTTGCACATAGCAGTTTTGTCTTCCGGATACATGGTGGGAGGAGTTTTGATAGATGGAGGATCATCTTTAAATATCTGTCCTTATTCCACTTTGGAGAAGATGAACATCAATCTCAAAAGGATCAGAAACAACCATACGGTTATCAAAGCTTTTGATGGATCCCGGCTAAATGCTATCTAAGAGATTGAACTGCCTGTAAAGATTGGTCCACATACATTTTGCGTATCCTTTATGTGCTCAAAATAACTAAAGGATACAACCTACTCTTAGGGAAACCGTGGAATCATATGCCCGGAGCCATCCCTTCCACCATTCACTAGCAGCTCAAATACATCATTAATAATAGCCTAGTCACTGTTAATTCTGAGCCAGAATGTCCTGGATAAGTTGATATACCACTCAATTTAGAAGTTGAGCCGATCAGTTTCCATGCCCTAGAGGTGAGCAACACTCACTATCATCCTATTGGGGCGCCACCTCTCATAACCAAAATTTCTGCTGAAGTAATGTCGATAACTCAAGAGATGATATCACTGGGTTATCACCCTGGACAAGGGTTGGGCAAAGATCATCTGGTCATTAAGCGCCTAATTCAAATTCCTAATCAAACTGGGACAGCCGGACTAGGCTATTCTATTAGTTCCAGTCACAGGAATCCTCACAAGCACAAACAGATTCCTTTATCTTTAACCACACGGCGATTGTCTCAACCTACTGATCCTGAACCTGTACGATCTCCGGTAAAGGTGCCTACCCATGTAATGGTTATTTTGTTTCCTAAACCGATAATGGTTAAAGGAAAGGAGGTCTAGATTCCAGATCCCAAAGTGGAAGAAAAGGAACAGAGATGCAAATAAGACATTGCCAGGAGGTTGTCAAACATATGCATCGTTGTCCATACTGAGGGCATGAATAGAGACATACCAGACGATGATTGTCCAGATATCATGGTCATTATTCGGGAGAAGGAGTGTAGACACTCAAAATTTTGCATTTCTTTTACTAACATGACAGGTTGGCAGAGTTATCTTCTAGAGATAACCCTGGGAGACAAATTAACTCAATTCCAGGATAACCCCGGAATGCTCAATTTTCCATCTCAGAGATGACCCCGAGATATCCATCTCCAGTCTCAGAAACAACACCGGGAGTTTCAGTTTCAACCTCAAAGACAACCCCGAGGAATACAGTACTAGTTCCAGAAATAACACCGGAGAAGGCAGTTCCATCTTGGAGATAACCCCGAGATACTCAATTCCAGTACTGAAAACAACATCGGGAGTTTCAGTTCCAACCTCAGAAATAATACCAAGGATTGCAGTTGCAGTTTCGGAGATAACCCCGGAAAAGCTCATTTCAACCTTTGTTGTCAGCTTCAACCTCGGAGATAACCTCGAGGCACTCAGTCCCAAACTCGAAGACAACCCGGGGAGGTCAAGCACACCTCAGAGACAACCCTGAGGACATTCAGCACTTACAGCAACCCAATCTCATAGATAACCCTGAGCAACGACTGCTATATCAGCCCAAACTGGAGATAACCCCGGTGAGGGGCATAATCGTTATTTTGCCACCTTGATCCCACATGCGCGCCGTCTCAACACAATTCAACACACATTCTACACACCAGTGTCCTACAAGAACCAATAGCTCTAATCTCGAGTGACTACTACACAGGGCAAGACATCAGATAGAATTTGAAGACTTGAAGACCAAGGGCATGGTCCCATCTTTCTGACTTTGTACAAACTCTAATCCCATGTCATTTGTAACAACCTGGAGAATCTGGATTGTTCAGAATTTAAGATTAAAGAATTAATTATAAATAAAATGAATTTTTATTAATAATATTCTGTGTTATGTGTTTATTAATCATTCTAGAACCTAGGATGATTATAATACGGGAGGATTCTGACTATGAGCTAGACTAAACGAGTAAGAGTTTTCAAGACAAAAATAAAAAAAATTTGGGAACAAAATATTTCTGGGAAAAAAGACGAAATAGGCACTATTCACCCGACGAAACCCTAAGGGTTAGGGTTTAAATAACCTAAGCCTTTTCGAGAGTTCGGTATGTCAAAAGATTTGACGATAATATATCGTGAAAAGTTAAGTAAGTCGATAACTTTTTTCTCGAAAAACGTGTAGAAATCGGACAAAATAGAAATGACGAAAAGTATTGTTATGTACTTTTCATTCGTTTAACTACGTTAGGGGAAAACGTGAAGGAAAATGATTAATGTCAAAAAGTGTTTTTTAGTTTTTTGGAGATCCGAAGAATACATAAAAGTTAAATTGTAAACGAAAGACGAAATATCCAAAAATATTTGGAATCCGATAATCACACTTTTTAAAACTAACAGACGAATTTCGAAAGACGGAACCATAAAACTTCCAAGGGAAGTTTCGTGAATAGTAAGGAGGTGGAATAGTAAGGAGGTTTGAATAGTAACCGGAGGGGCGAAATGTGACAACCTGAAAAATCGGATTGTTCATAATTTAAGATTTAAACAATTAGTTATTAATAAAATGAATTTTTAATAATTATATTATGTGCTATGTGTTTATTAATCGTTCTATAACCTAGGATGATTATTAATCAGTAGGATTTTGGGTACGAGTTAGACTGAACGAGTAAGAATTTTCAAGACAAAAATAAGATTTTTTCGGGAATAAAATAATTTTGGGGGAAAAGACGAAATAGACACTATTCACCCGATGAAATCCTAAGAGTTAGGGTTTGAATAACCTAAGCCTTTTCTAGAGTTCGGTATGTCAAAATGACATTTTGTTGAAAGATTTGATGATAATATACCGTGAAAATTTATGTAAGCTGATAAAAGTTTTTCTCGAGAAACATGCAGAAATCAAACGAAAGACGAAATATCAAAATGCTGCTATGTACTTTTCATTCGTTTAACTATGCTAGGGGAAAACGTGAAGGAAAACGCTTAATGTCAAAATGCGTTTTTCAGTTTTTCGGAGATTCGAAGAATACGTAAAAGTTAATCGGTAAAGGAAAGACGAAATATCAAAAAATATTTTGATTTCGAGAATCGTAGTTTTTGAACTGTCGAACGAATTTTGCAAGACGGAAGCACGAAGCTTCCAAGGGAAGCTTCACGAATAGTAAGGAGGTTAGTTGAGGAAGTGTGAATAGTAAATCTAGGGGCGAAATGACTATTTTGCCCCTAGCTTTGAAAAACTATATAAGAAAGGTGTTAGTTGATTTTTTTCAAAATGTACCAACACCTTGAAAGAGAGAGAGAGAGAGAGAGAGAGAGAGAGTATGGATGAGATAGAAGAGGAAAAGAAAGAGGAAAAACTTGCTCGTGAGCAAACTTTGTCCGACGGAAAGAGATTAAAGGAGAAAGCTAATCCGAAGCCTAGTCTCCTATAATTTTTCTTTAAGTTTCTATGTTTAAAACATAGGTTAATGAGAATAAGAAGTGAAAGAAGTTAGGAATGGTTTCATATGGTTGAAATCATGAGAAAATGAAGAAATAAAAATTAAAAATTATTTTATAAATTTCTTAAGAACGTATAAGATTCGTAATGAATTTGAGCGATCCGAATGAATCATATGAACGATTCAGTGAAATAAGTAAGGAATGGTGTTTTATAACATCGAATTCCAAGAAAAGATGAAATCGTAATCAAAATATCGATTAAAAATGAAGAACGAACGAAGAACGCGAAGAACGCGAATAACATTGTTGATGGACAAATTTAAAACCATCGTACGATAATTGTTGTTCATGGACACGTTTAAAACCATTGCATATAAGTTAGATGCTTATTGCTTGGTTAGGAACGGTAGAAACATTCATGAAGAACAGATTAAAATATAGCTAAAATGAAGTTATGGCAAAAATTTCGTAAAAGATGAACGAGAATTATAAAGATAATAAATGAACCCAAAAATTATAGGGTTTCATATGAATGTAAGAGAATGTAGAAAACGTGAGTCTTGGAATCAAGAACAAATGAATTCCGAGTTTTGATGACTGAATTGCGGACGAACGAAGAACGTTAAAAACGTAAATTGAACGAAGGACAAAGATTAAGCCAATCAAATGGCATGTTAATGGATTCAGAAAAAAGTTCTATCCGAGGAGGAATGAAGTACATAAGATAAGGAGGAGAATTGTAACAACCTGATATTTTCTATACAAATAAATCAGAAATTTTGCGTATAATTTTTATTATTATTATTAAAATAAATACGGGGAATATGTGCCAAGATTATGTGTATATGTATTTATGTGATAAATAAAAATATATTTATTATATGAATAATTGCAAATGATTTTATTTTAGAAATTATTAATCATTATAAATTAAATTTTTATAATAATTAATTTTATTATAGAAATGTTTTTATTAATTATTTTCCATGAAAATATAATTATATATTATATAAATAATATATGAAATGATTTTTAGAATAATTATAATAATTAATTTATTATATGAATTTTAGTACAGATTATTAAGTCAAATATTTTAACTTAATGCATAATGTTAAGTATGGCAGATAAATCATATATGGAATCCAAACCCTAATTTTTGATTTTGATCAAGGAATGAGAATAATAATATAATATTAAATATAATTTAATTTTTCAGTGCTATAAATATGTACTGTATGTATGTCGACAGACAATGGTTGGTCAATTATGGTACAATATTTGAAAACCCTAGTTTTACTGTGAGAAACCCTAATTTGAAACTTAATTGTGAGTTTAAGGCTATTATATAACTGTGTTATATGATTTTATGATTAATTAGGTCAATCCTAATTAATATTTAGATATATTAATTTCTAGAAACCCTAATGTTTGAATTATAAACCTTAATTGTGTTTTGGTAACCCTAACTACCAAACTTATAAACCTTAATTGCTGAATTAGCAGGGATGATTATTATTAGTATATAATACCCTAATTTTCATGTATAATTAGAAAGTTAATCTAATTAAGGAAACCCTATTTATAAATTTTAGAAACTAAAATTTTTATTTTGAGGAAACCCTAATTGCTAAACCTTATAAATGCTACGTGCTAAATCTTAAGGTTAAACCCTAAGGGTCAAACCCTAAGTGTTTGCTAAGTTTATATTTATACCATTAAAATTACAATACAAATGACTATTATACCCCTTTTGTGCATTAAAGAAACTAGCATGTAGGTTTTGACATTAGATGGGAGTTGGTTACCTAATGCAACTACTCATTTGACATAAATTTGCAAGCAATTAGCCCCATTAATTAGATACATGCATTACAACACAATATATATATATATATATAGATTGGAAGAGAGAGAAATTCCCATTTGTTAGCCCATTTGACCCAAGCACTCAACCATTTCCTCTCAACTCAAAACCAACGAAATATAGAAGTGAATCAGTCCCCAAGATCAGCCCCACTAACACATTTAGCCAATCAGAAAGCCTTGATCAAAGAATTGTTCATAAGAGGTATAAACCCTAGAACTAAATTTGACCATTGATCATATGTTTAATGTTGTGTTTAAGTGTTAAAATATGTTATAAGTAGTGTATAATGATGATCTGGGTTGCTAGATGTTAGATCCATAACATCTAGAGGCTCAGATTTGAAGTTTTCAAAAATTTGGAAATTTTGTTTTAATGTCTGACAACCAAATGTCAGGTCTTGTAGATCTCTAGATGTTAATGATTTTTGTGTTTTAAGTGTTTAATCGTGTAGTATGTCACGAGATCTGTACTCTGGAAGTTTAATCAAGGTCATAGCTTAAACAGATTGCAAGATAATTGAGGTTAAAGGCCATTGACCGGCCATGACAGGGCGTTTCTGGATAACCCAGAAACTGCCCAGAAACGGCCTGACAATGCCTTTGATCGACTAGATCTGTCAGTATATTGATGTTTTGGTTCTGTTGTTGTAATATAATGGTAACATGGTATATAAACTTCAGTTTAAGCTTTCATATCATCTAAATAACGTATAAATGTAATGCAGTGGTCGGTCAAAGTAGCATGGTCAAGCTTGAAAACTATTTTCTGGGTAACCCAGAAAACCTAAGAACACTGCCTCTGAGATGCTTTGACCGAGCTATATCTTCTTAATATGTTGATGTTTTGTGTTAGATCTCTTCATTTACATACTGGCTACATACTGCGGCTTATAGATCATAAAAACAATATACGGATTGCAAGTTGTGGAAGCCCAAACATGCATGCTTGGACTGTTCTTCATTTCTAGGCAACCCAGAAATGAAGAACAACCTCTGACAACTACTTTGGGCGATCAGATCTCATTTGTGTTATATTTTTTGATGTTGATTGTTACTGATACTTTTACTGTGATGCCCCCAAAATAGGTATACATCACCCATCTTGGGTCGCCAGAAAATACACTACTGACAACTTCATTTATATAATTGTCGTGCAAAATACGACGACAAGTATACTGTGAGTTTTAATACAAATGTATGTAACTCTCATGGTGACTCGACCACAACCTTACAATGGTACGTTACATAAAAGTACAGTCAAAAACTATTTTAGAAATTAAAATCTTTGGGAAGTGCTCAAGGAAACCTTCGTACATAGGAGGCCATGAATCTAAGTTATGGTAGATATCATATGTCCAGAGAATTATCCTTGGTTGATCCAATAGACCCCAAAGAAAAATGAGAAGATTACTATCATGTTCCTTCCAATGGTGAGTCTTCTCTTGACATATAACTATCTCCACTGTCTCCAAGTGAAAATTAAATTTCAAATAAAATCCAAGATCATATAGGTGGTGCTCGTAGATATACTCAGCAAGTGGATGTGCACAACCCTGTCTTATGATAACACGAGGTTGTATGTCATTAGACATCTTATATGATAGTGGCAAAACACCCTTCCAAAGTTAGGTTCACCTCACCCTATTCGGTTCACCAAAATTAAATATCAAATGACGTATACAATACTACACACTTATCTAAAGTTCTAAATAAAATTATTTCCATACTATTTAGGGAGAACCTCAATAGCTATAAACCACCGTTCTATTCCCCTGTTATCCTCGCTTGACTCGACAACACTCTTATTACCTGAAAGGAATTGTGAAGCAAAAACGGTGAGCACAACTAGCCCAGTAAAGAATATCATGACTAAAGATAATTAAATTATCAATAGCCTTCGTCAATAATAAATCAGAGATTTAGAACATATGGTAGATGATAAAACTTTTCAACCATAGTTGCGGTGAAGCAAGCAATCCATTAAAGAGTCAAATAGACCATCGTGTCTATTATCTTCTCCATGTTAAAAGTCCACCAATAATGTTTTATCCCTGTAACATCAATCAACAATTCCTGTTCACAATCATATGAATAACTCATAATCATAATTGTGATTCTGAATTCCTTTTCTCACCCAGGACGAAGATAATTTTCATCATCTATCTTCACCTGAAACATCAAAAATCATGGTTATACCAAATAACAATCCCTGCTCATAATCAAACTAATAAATTCATCTTTGCACTACGACCAAATATATTCATTAACAATTCATCTTTGCACTACAGGCCAAAGACATACAACTGTATTTTAGAAGAGTCAAGTAGAGCATGATATCTACTATCTTCTACGAATTTAAAAGTTTATTATCAATATTTTATCGTTGAGACTCAGCTTAATAAATAATCCACATCATTGAATCATCCCTGCACTACGTCCAAGGATATTCGTTGATATCACATCCATGAATTATCCATGCACTACGGGCCAAGGATATTCGTGTATTCATCAATGGTCATGATCATGCCAACAACTGTCCATCAATGCACTACGGGCCAATGAGGGCTTTTACCACATCATTTATAACATTACGGTCATGATTACACCAAATAATCCCTGGTCATAATCATACGAAGTCCATCTATGCACTATAGGCCACATATAACTTTCAAAAAAAAAAATAAACATGAGGATGATGACAATGATATAAGAGTTCAATAAAACAAGTTCAAGAATTAATTTATTCAGGAACTAATAACATCTAAATTGTCAACATGATACTTCTTTATAGAGTAAAATTTAAGAATGCTCAGAATAATATTTCCATGAAAAGATACTGGATGAAGCGCAAATATCAAGGATATTCCACTAATTTCATGGAGTATAGAAGTCAAAACTTTAACCAACTGAGTATAATAAAGAATGGAATAACAAAAGAAATCACCATGAATGCGGTACTTCATGATGACAAAGTTATTCCAACAGAATAATAAATAACGAAACCGGTCAAAGCGTAATACGACCAAGCGGATATTCATGAGAATAATAAAGAATGTAATAACAACAGAAATCACCATGCATGCGGTACTTGGCTTGACAGACAAAAGTTATTACAGCAGAATAATAAATAACGGAACCAGTCCGGCAGAAAGCGCATCTGAGCAGGATATTCCAACAGAATAATAAAGACGGAACCAGGTCCGACATAAAACGCATAGACATGATATTCCAACAGAATAATAAAGAATGAAATAACAACAGAATTTTACCATGTATGCGGTACTTCGCATAGATAGTTTATTCCAGCAGAATAATAAATAATGGAATAACAGAAGAATTTCACCAAATATAGGGTAGACCGCGTATACAGGTTATTCCAATAGAATAATAAAGAATGGAATAACAGAAGTTCTCTTCATGAATATGAAAAAAAAATACCCCTTACCTTATAAAGAAGAGTACTCCGACGGTAGGGCGAGGATATACTTGAAGAAACTTGCACTACGCTCAAAGCTTTCTTAAACGCTAAAGAAATACGCTCAAGATTATAGAAGAAGAATTCTCTCTACAGTTTCTCTCTCTAGAGTTTTAGTGAATTCGTAAGAAATAATGAAGGAATGAGCTTCTATTTATAGAAGAATGGACTGAATAGTAACCAATTCATGAACGGTCCAGATTGATTTATAATAAAATATAATATATTCTATTTTTAATCTAATAAAACGAATAACTTTATAAAAGTATTCTGTTTTATATAAAAAGATTTTACTATGCAAACACTATGCAGGCCCACAAACACTATGCATAATAAAATATAATATATTCTAATTATTTTCTAATAAAACAGAAAACTTTATAAAAGTATTCTGTTTTATATAAAAAGATTTTACTATTAGCCTAATAAAACAAATAACATTATAAAAGTATTCTGTTTTATATAAAAAGCTTTTTTGTTTTATTACATTAATAATACTAATAAAACAAAACTTCATCATCATTATCATATTTCACACTATTA
Organism: Panax ginseng; assembly: GCA_020205605.1. Taxonomy (NCBI): domain Eukaryota; kingdom Viridiplantae; phylum Streptophyta; class Magnoliopsida; order Apiales; family Araliaceae; genus Panax; species Panax ginseng. The sequence goes on from CM035144.1 coordinate 89,293,210, forward strand.
ATCGACTAGGTCGTTCCCAGGAATGAGGGGGCTTTCCAATAAGGATTTCTTCCTATTAGCGCGCAATTAGGTGACCAAACCTCTCCTTGGCAGAACTTTTAGACATCGTTAATAATGCAAATAATAATATTAACAACTTTGTTATCTCAATTATTGATTTAATAATATATTAAATATTGACAATAATTGAATCGAATAACGTGAGATACTATGCAGCAATTACTGAAGCAATAATTGAACAAAACTGAGTGACTTCTCACGTAAGCATCAATAATCAATAGCGTGTGCTACTATGCAACAACGCGTATTCCTGTACTTTTAACACTGGGTGTTTCAATAGTTAACGGTAAAACTTTTGCCATTATTTTTATAAAATATTTTTTGTCATTTTCTCAATCCGACAATAATTCTGTTGTGGGGTCCACCAATGATTGTGCCGTCGTACGAATATTCCCTGTTAAAACGAATATTCCCCGACCAATCGAATATTATAAACAAGTTGCGTACTTTGCAAAATTTCTAAATATTACCCACAACTATAACATTATATCAAATTCATTCCATAATATTTAAAAATGATAATTATAGAAAATTCATCTTTATTCGTAAAATTTGGGGTCTTACATTTACTATTACATTAATACTACAAGATCGAAGTCATATTATACCCAGAAGTTATATGTTCTGTCAGATAAACTTGGTTAAAGTAGCACACACGATCACTGAACATGTTGTTTAGGATTTAGCCAAGAACATGAAAAACACCTATAGCGACAGTTCTGTCGCTATAGGTGGTCTTTAGCGACAATTTATTCATAAAATTATTATTTTTACATAATAATTAGTAAAAATTAGTTTTAATTATTAAAAATATAAAATAAATTATTAAAAATTATTTTAAAGTCCAAAAATTAGTTTTTAATTATTTTAAAAATATTTCATAAATATTTAATATTTTTGAAATATTAAAGGTATTTAATTTATTTAAAAATGATTTTAATATTTAAAAAATCATTTAAAATTATATTATGGTATAAGAAAATATTTTAAGTTATTTTTAATGACTTTTAATATTTTCGATGAATTTAATTAATTAATTAATTAATATTAATGATAATTTAGTTATTTAATAAATGAATTAAATAAATAATTTAAAAATGATTTTATTATATTAAAAATCATTTTAAGGTATTTAAAAATATTTTAAGTTATAAAATATAACTTTCAATATTTAACAGTAAATTTCATTAATTAATTATTATTAATGATATTAAAGTTATTTAATAATTATAATAAATAATTTAGTTTAAAAATGATTTTAATATTATAAAAATTATTTTAAATAAAAATAAAGTGTTTAAAGATATTTTAAGTTATAAAATATAACTTTTAATATTTAAAGGATAATTTCATTAATAATTTAATATTAATAATATTAATTTAGTATTAATGATAATAAATTTATTTAATAGTTATATTAAATTAATAGTTTAAAAAAGGTTTTATTAATTTAAAAATCATTTAAAAGGATATAAATGAATTAAAAATATTTTAAGTTATACTTAATGACTTTTTATATTTTGAGGAATAGTACATTAATATTTTAATATTAATGGTAATTATTTAAAAATAATTTTAAATATTTTAAAAATCATGTAAGGGTAATATTAATACTTTAAAATATTCTAAGTTATTATAAATAACTTTAATATTTTAGCGATGATTTCACTAATACTTTAATGTTAATTAAATATTAATAATAATAGAATTGTTTAATATTTAAATCATTTGATAATGATTCCGGTGTTTGAAATTAATGATAAATTATAATAAATGTTTATTAAGTTATTTAAAATAATATGACTGATATTTACGGATATTGAACTTCAGAATAGAGTCTTAGACTCGATAATTACCCGATAAAGTAGTCGGTACACCGACATGTTTCAGAAATTGATATGGACTTAGATATTTTGATTGTGTTAATGTTTGTTTGTGATTCAATAACTGTTGAACATGTGTGATAATGTGATTAGGTTATGTGCTGACTGCGAAATGCAGTGCTATGTGTTATATTATATATTGTTCTAATCGAATGAATGATCTGATTAATGATAGGTCGTGATTTAAAAGATAAAACTAAGTTGCATTTTGTAAGCAGCTGACCAGGCAAGTATCTTACCTTTGCATTTTCTTTTATGCAATGGACATGAGTAAGAATGTTTCAGAATTATATTATTACTGTACAAATTATTAACCCTATATTATATACGCCCATTGATTATCAACATGTTAGTATATGATAATTCAGATATATATTCTGTTCGTTAATTTCTATAAATAGTTATACAAGTGTCCCCACTTGGATAATCATTGTATTTAATCATATGTTGATACACCTTTGTTAATTACATTATATATATATATATATATATATATATATATATATATATATATATGTTGAATTATAGATTATTGTTGAACAAGATAAAACCTTTGGTTTGGAACCCCGAGACCTATGAACATCCCTTACACGGGAAAACTTTTTATACACCCAAGGTGGACAGAGTGAACGATAACATCGTTCTTGCAATGTAGTATTGATCAATACAAGGTACAACGGGTTGATCACCCTCCGTGCCCGTAAGTTATGACGGTTTACAGATGAAGTTCTGTTTAACCTTTTCGAAAATGAAAACAATGTTCATAGTATGTCACCTTAACCCTATTTATAGTCAGTACGTAGTTTCAAAAATTTGAAAGAGGGTTGTTATGTTATTATTATCAATTCAGATTACTTTAAAACTATTGATTTGTTGTAGAAGGGTATTATAAAGAAAATATTTAAATTCTTTCAGCTTATATATATAATTGTTAATACTTGTTGGGCACTCAAATGCTCATCCTTGCTTAATTTAAATGTTTTCAGCTAAGTGTGAAGAACTAGAAGGCTCATACAGAAACAAAGGAAAAGGAAAGCTAACCAAATAAGATTTATGGTAGTTTTTGTAATAGTTTTATATTATTAAGACAATGATATATATATATATATATATATATATATATATATATTATCTATCAGGTTATGTAATGAATGTTTAATGGTCTCGTACCTGGGGAGATAGACTCTGATAATTATGTAAATTAAGTTTGTTATTTATATTATTGTTATTATTATTAATATTATTCTACTCATAGAAATGGTATCGTGAAGCACCAAGTTTGGGTTTCAAGTACTTGGATTTGGGGGCTTTACAGGTTGGTATCTGAGCTTAGGGTTAGAAACCTTAGGTGGGATAGACCTTAGGCTATAACTTTAGAACAGAGGGAAACATTGAAAATATAAATAACTCATATGGAGTTTAAAAAGAGATGAATTGAATAAATTCACCGCCAAACAAAAAATAAAGATAACTTATATAAAACTATTGTTTTCTGTGTGTATATACTATATGCTAATCAGGATAATTTATTTGTGTAGATGTCTGATGGAAAAGGCTTGTTGTATGCTTATAACTTGAAGAAGGATCAGATCCATTCACCCGAGCTAATATCGAAGCCAATAGCTAAAATAGAGGCTCATAATGAAACCAACTCGGATGAGGTGGTTATCGTGGAAAATGTAGTACCAGATTCGGAAATGGTGGAACTGACAGAGAGTGATTCGGACACTAAAGTTGAAGCTGATCAAGCATCAATGGAGGTGCAAAATCTGAGGAACAATGTTTCTTCTCTGGAAAGGTTGTGGGAGATAGAAAAGCTGCTTAATAGTCAACTGCGACAGACGTTAATCAAAATAATGGAAGAGCAGGATAAGCTTAAAATCCAAATTGATCAGATGGGAGCCTCAAGCAACACATCGTGTGTAGCTCCGAGTAATAAGGGAAAAAGAAAGATAGAAGATCATGTCTTAGGAAAACCTGATAAGAAAAAAGTGAAAAGAATATGTTATCTTTGTGGCTATGAGGGGAATACCACTCTGTATTGTCCCGACTATAAACCAGGTGCATGTTTTATTTGTGGAATGAAGGATCATCAGGCGAAGGGTTATCCAAGAAAAAGGCTTAGTAAATAGGAAGTATTGGTTCTGCTGTGTAGGTATGTTTAAGGTAATATGTGTGATAAGTATGTCTGTGTAATGAAATATTCTCAACTTTTGTGTTGGTCAAGGTTGTAAATCCCGACTTTTGTAGTCACAAAGGGATAGCTGATGTTTAAAGTAGTATGTGCTGCGATATGTAAAGTATTTTTAAATCGTTGAATGAATATGAATCTAAGTCTGAGTAATAAAACAAGTTTAATATATTAAACTTATGTGATAAGGTTTAGAATGTAAGTTAAATTATGTTTTATTTAATCAGATAATGCCGCCAAGACGTCAAGCTAGAAATCAAAGGGCAGAAGAATCTGTCAATAACGTTGAGGGACAACAACAAGTAGACCCGATGCAGCTGTTTGCAAATATGGTAGCACAAGCTATGCAGCATGGAATGCCCGCCGCAGGGAACCAGCCGGATAATCACTTGGCAAATTTTAAAGACTTTAAGGGTGTAGGACCGCCGGAATTTAAAGGCACAACTGACCCTGTTGAAGCCCAAACTTGGGTTAAGGAGATTGAGAAGGCGTTCGTAATAACAAGGGTAGCTGATGGGCAAAAGACCGCTTTTGCCACCTACATGATGAAGGGTGAGGCAAATTTTTGGTGGGAAGCGAATCAGGCAAGGGCAGGAGAAGGTGTAGTTACATGGGATATGTTTAAGACACTGTTTTTCAAAAATTATTTTTCAGCTAGTATGCAGGGTAGAATGGAGGTGAAGTTTCTAGAGTTGAAGCAAGGGGATATGTTAGTTGCGGAATATGTTGTAAAGTTTAATGAGTTGGCTAGGTTTGCTCCTTATCAAGTTTATACGAAGGCTAGGAAAGCAAGAAGGTTTAAGCTGGGATTAAAACCCTGGCTCTACTACAAGGTGGCAGTGTTGCAGATTCCGACATTTGCAGCACTCGTGGAGAAGGCTATTATTGCTGAAGAGGGGAGTGAGGCCATGAGCCTCTACAATAAGGAGAGAAAGAATAAGGACAAGGTTGTAGGAACTGGGAAGATAGAAATTAATAGTGGGAATAGGAGTGAAAAGAGGAAGGTGAGCAATGTCGGAAGTATTCAGGTGAAGCAGGAAGGAGTTAAGAAGCAAGCTGTGCAGTGTGGAAACTGTGGAAAGAACCACTCTGGGGTATGTCTGAAAGGGAAGTTTGTATGCTATAAGTACGGGCAGGAGGGTCATATCTCTCTCAACTTCCCCAATCCAAGAATGAATACTGGTTATTTTCTATACGGGTCGACTGAGCATAAGGTGAAGGATTGCCCGAAAAGGAGAATGGAGGTAGGTAGTGTGAATACTGGCAAGGGCATCGAAACTCTGGCAATCACGAGACCTACATCATCGAACAAGCCAACAAAATCTAATCTAAGGGTTTTCAACATGACGGTCCAGGATACGGCAGCAGCTGGCAATGGAATTCCAAGTATTATTCGTATAACTTTATTTTTTTTATATACATGATTTTCCTATATATAGTAAATTATTTCACAAAGAAATTTTGAAAGAGGAATTTGAGTTCTTTTAGAAATCAAATTTTCGTTAAATCAAATAGACAAGCTTTATGTGAATAGTTAAAGATCAGTACGATCATTTATGATCAAGATCTACTTGCCATGATTGTGTAAGATATGTACCCCGGTATGTATAGGTTTTAAAATGGTTATTCCGGGGACGGAATCTTTATAAGGGAGGGTGAATGTAACAAACCGATATTTTCTATAAAAATAAATTAGAAATTTTGCGTATAATTTTTTTTTAATTTATTAAAATAAATACAGGGAATATGTACCAAGATTATGTGTATATGTATTTATGTGATAAATAAAAATATATTTATTACATGAATAATTGCAAATGATTTTATTTTAGAAATTATTGATCATTATAAATTATATTTTATAATAATTAATTTTTATTATAGAAATGTTTTTATTAATTATTTTTCGTGAAAATACAATTATATATTATATAAATAATATATGAAATGATTTTTAGAATAATTATAATAATTAATTTATTATATAAATTTTAGTATAGATTATTAAGTTAATTATTTTAACTTAATGAATAATGTTAAGTATGAGAGATAAATCAGATATGGAATCCAAACCCTAATTTTGGATTTTGATCAACGAAATAGAATAATAATATAATATTAATTATATTTTGATTTTTCAATGCTATAAATATGTACTGTATGTATGTGGACTGACAATTGTTGGTAAATTATTGTACAGTATTTGAAAACCCTAGTTTTACTGTGGGAAACCCTAATTTGAAACTCAATTGTGAGTTTAAGGGTATTATATAACTGTGTTATATGATTTTATGATTAATTAGGTCAATCCTAATTAACATTTAGATATATTAATTTTTAGAAACCCTAATATTTGAATTATAAAACCATAATTATGTTTTGGTAACCCTAATTACCAAACTTATAAACCCTAATTACTGAATTAGCAAGGATGCTTATCATTAGTATATAATACCCTAATGTTCATGTATAATTAGAAAGTTAATCTAATTAAGGAAACCTTATTTATAAATTTTAGAAACTAAAATTTTTATTTTGAGTAAACCCTAATTGCTAAACCTTGTAAATGCTATGCGCTAAACCTTAGGGTTAAACCCTAAGGGTCAAACCCTAAGGATTTGCTAAGTTTATATTTATGCCATTAAAATTACAATACACATGACTATTATACCCCTTTTGTGCATTAAATAAGCTAGCATGTAGGTTTTGACATTAGATGCGAGTTGGTTACCTAATGCAACTACTCCTTTGACTTAAATTTGCAAGCAATCAGCCCCATTAATTAGATACATGCATTACAACACAATATATATAGATTGGAAGAGAGAGAAATTCCCATTTATTAGCCCATTTGACCCAAGCACTCAACCATTTCTCTTAACTCAAAACCAACGAAATATAGAAGTGAATCAGTCCCCAAGACTAGCCTCACTAACATATTTAGCCAATCAGAAAGCCTTAATCAAAGAATTGTTCATAAGAGGTATAAACCCTAGAACTAAATCTGACCTTTGATCCTATGTTTAATGTTGTGTTTAAGTGTTAAAATATGTTATAAGTAGTGTATAATAATGATCTGGGTTGCTAGATATTAGATCCATAACATCTAGAGGCTCAAATTTGAAGTTTTCAAAAATCTGGAAATTTTGTTTTAATGTCTGACAACCAAATGTCAGGTCTTGTAGATCTCTGGATGTTAATGATTTTTGTGTTTTAAGTGTTTAATCATGTAGTATGTCACGAGATCTGTACTCTGGAATTTTAATCAAGGTCATAGCTTAAACAGATTGCAAGATAATTGAGGCTAAAGGCCGTTGACCGGCCATGACTGGGCATTTCTGGGTAACCTAGAAACTGCCCAGAAACGGCCTAACAACGCCTTTGATCGACTAGATCTGTCAGTATATTGTTGTTGTTGTTCTGTTGTTGTAATAGAATGGTAGCATGGTATATAAACTTCAGTTTAAAGCTTCCATATCATCTACATAACGTATAAATGTAATGTAGTGGCCAATCAAAATAGCATGGTCAAGCTTGAAAACGGTTTTCTAGGTAACCCAAAAAACCTATGAACACTGCCTCTGAGATGCTTTGACCGAGCTATATCTTCTTAATCTGTTGATGTTTTGTGTTAAATCAATTCATTTACATACTGGCTACATACTGCAGCTGTGACAACCCAAAAAATTGGATTGTCCAGAATTTAAGATTTAAAGAATTAGTTATCAATAAAATGAATTTTATTAATACTATTCTGTGCTATGTGTTTATTAATTGTTATATAACCTAGAATGATTATAAATTGGGAGGATTCTGGCTACGTGCTAGACTGAATGAGTAAGAATTTTTAAGACGAAAATAATATTTTTCCGGGAACAAAATATTTTCGGGGAAAAAAGACAAAATAGGCACTATTCACCCGACAAAACCCTAAGGGTTAGAGTTTGAATAACCTAAGCCATTCTGAGAGTTTGGTATGTCGAAATGACATTCCGTCGAAAGATTTGATGATAATATATCGTGAAATGTTAAGTAAGCCGATAAAAGTTTTTCTCAAAAAACGTGTAAAAATTTGATAAAATAAAAATGACGAAAAGTACTATTATGTACTTTTCATTCGTTTAGCTACGTTAGGGGAAAACGTGAAGAAAAATGCTTGACACTAAAAAGTGTTTTTCAATTTTTCGGAAATCTGAAGAATACGTAAAAGTTAATCTGTAAAGGAAAGACGAAATATCCAAAAATATTTAAATTTCGAGAATAGCAGTTTTCGAATTGTCGGACGAATTCCACAAGACAGAAGAAACGGAAGCTTCGTGAATAGTAAGGAGGTCTATTGAGGAGGTGTGAATGGTAAGGCCCAATGTTAGATTTAATTAAGCCCGATCCAAGAAAATAAACTGCGGATCGAACCGGTGGGTCACCGGATGGGTAAAACCCATGGGGCAACCCATGGAGGAGACCCATGGGCATGTGGGGCGGCCACTTGGCCACCAAGTAAAGTGATTACTTAGTGGCTAAGCCATGAATAGTAAGGTGGTTTGGTGAAATGACCAAAACGCCCCTAGCCTTGAAAATCTATAAATAGGAAGCTCATTTCATTGTTTTGGGATTTTGAAAAATCCTACAACTTTGATAGAGAGAGAGAGAGAGAGTTCGGATGGGGGAAGAGAGGAAAAGGAAGAGGAAAAGCTTGCCCGAGTGCACGCTTTGTCTGACGGAACGAGATTAAAGAAGCAAGGTAATCCGAAACCTAGTCTTCTCTAAATTTTCTTTAAGCTTTATATGATAAAAACATAGATTAATGAGAATAGGAAGTAAAAGATGTTAGAAATGATTTCATATGGTTGAAATCGTAAGAAAATGAAGAAATACGAATTAGAAATTTAGTTTATAAATTTCTTAAGGAAGTGTAAGATTTGTAAGGATTTTGAGCAATCCGAATGAATATTATGAATGAGTAGGTCAGATAAGTTAGGAATGATGTTCTATAACATCAAATTCCAAGAAAAAGTAAAATCGTAATCCAAAATATCGACTAAAAATGAAGAACACGCGAAGAACGCGAAGAACACGCGAAGAACGTGAAGAACGTTGTTGATGGACAAATTTAAAACCATCGTAGGATAATTGTTGTTGATGGACAAGTTTAAAACCATCGCGTATAAGTTATTTGCTTATTGCTTGGTTAGGAACGTTAGAATGTTTATGAAGAACAGATTAAAATTGAGCTATAACGAAGTTATGGCGAAAATTTCATAAAAGAAGAACGAGAATTAGAAAGTTAGTAAATGAACCCAAACGTGTAGGGTTTCATTAGAATGTAAGAGAACTTATAAATCGTGAGTCGTAGACTAAAGAACGAATGAGTTTCGAGTTCGGATGACCAAATTACGGACAAACGAACGAAGAACGTTAATAACGTAAAACGAACGAAGAGTGAAGATTATGCCAATAGAAAGGAACGTTAATAGATTAAAAAAAAAATTCTATCCAAGGGTAATAGAAGTACGTAAGATAAGGAAGAAAATAGCTTTGGAACAACCTCGTTCCGAGTTATAACGAAGAAGTTATGAGATTTCGAAATCAGCGTCTCAAGCTTGTAAAAGACTTAGAAAATTTTTCTAGGTTTCATGCTTGGCACCGCAGCTCGAGTCGTGCCTTGGGGGCCGGTGCCGCAGTGCGAGGCCAGGCAATCAGCTACTATTAAGTGGCGCCGCGGTTTGAGAATTTGTGAAAGTATGCCAAGAATACCAACATCCGCAGATTTGATATCGCAAAGTGGTGCCGCAATGACGTGAGATTAATGAAGAGACACGGCCATAAAATGCCGTATGCACGGCAACAATTTTGGGGATGTGCAAGAAAAAATATGAACATGTAGTTCAATTAATGTAACACTTAATCAAGTGTATTAAACCTTTGATAAAGGTTGAACGAAAAGATTAAACGATATTAAAAGACAAAGAATAAAGACGCGGGTTACGAAACAAATATTCAGGGACCGTAGTCGCGATAAACGAACGTGAGGGATTACTTTGATTGTGATTCCTTAGACGTTGAGTGATGAGAGTAATGAATAACATTTCGATGTTATGTCATGATAATGAGAGATGAATGTGAAGCGTATAAACGCTGTGAAAGCAACGTTGTTGCGATGAACGATCGGTTTTAGCATACAACAAACTGTATGGCTTTGATATTAAGAAAGAATATTGAACATGGGGTTCAGATGATAGTAATGAATGAAAGAAACCAAAACCTTGAGTAAAGGTTGAATGAGAGATTAAAGGATGAACAACGTAAACGTTGAATACGTAAACGATTCTCGTGAATCATATTCGCGTAGAGCGAACGTTCTAAGTATACATTGGTTGTATAACTTAGACGTTGACGAAGGTAGTAAGTAAGATATGAATTATCAAGAAAGCTATAGTGAATTGTAATGAAGATCAATGATTAAACCTGTTAATGGTGAAGAAGCTAAATTAAAGACAAGTACGTATAACGTAAAGAAGCCGAGTTAATATGTATAACTTGGATGACATTCCGAGTTGAATGAACCGGATGTTGTAAGATAAGAATAAGATAACATAAAATGCTTAACGCTATAAATGCGTAGAATGAATATTAAATGATCGTTCTGAGCATACAAAAGACTGTATGACTTAGATGATGATGAATAAATCCTGAGGTATGGCAATTAATTGCCAGAAAGCCATAAGGAATAAGAAATGACTTAACGAACATTATAGTTTAATAGTTCGGATAAGTTAAGATGAATTTAGGTTATAGTACAATCATAACCTTTGATGATTGACATATGGGAGCTGGGCTAAACAATTCCTTCAGAGAGCGAAGGTATATACAAAACTGGTAACCGATCTAACTCATCGTTATGGGCAGTTGAGATGAGACGGGAACTTGTTTGTTGGTTGTTTGTGGGAAACCACTCAGAGTACCATATGGACTACTAGCAGAGACACGATGTGTGTTGAGTCATAGGAAAGTATAAGAAGAAGATAAGAATATAAATCATCAAAGATGATGAATGTATTGAGTAAGATATCTCCGAATGTCATGAAGCCGTTAACCGGTAAAGGAAGTTGGTCGTGTAAACTTAGTTTGTAAGAACGTGAACCCTAAGAAGTAAAGTTAAGTAAACCAATGCGTAAGTCAAGTTTATGACTAATTGGTGTATGTATTATTTCCTTATGTGCTACATAGGAATTGGAATTAGCAGTTCAGCGTAAACTATAAGCTGTAAATGTGCGTAAGGCAAGTTTCCTAACTTCATTCATATTTTTAAATGAATGCTAGTTCCTAAAACTTCTCAGATGTTGAACTTGAGAAGTTCTGTCTATGTGCAAATGTGTGATATTTGTACAAGGTGTTAGAATATATGAGGCCTTATGCCACAATGTAAACACTTCGGTGTTTCTATGATATGAACTGTTCTGTGATTGAACTGTTCAATATGAGAATATTTTGTTTATACATGAACCGTTATTGTTAAGTCTGTGCTATTGATTCTATCCAGACAGAATGTGCATGAAAGAGAGTAGAGAATGAAAGTATTTCAAAGAGAATGTGACTAATGTTTTAAAATGATAGGAATCGAGACTATTCCTATTATTCAAGTTGCTTCAAAACCTTTGTTCAGTTATGGAAGTCCTAAATGAATGTTTGAATTCTTAAAGTTGTTTGTTCACCTGTTATGACTTGCTGGGCAATTGAATGCTCACACTTTCTTTAAATAAAAATATTTTCAGCGAACGATGTTAGAAGAACTTAAGGATCCCGTAAAGATTAAGTTGATCGGTATCCAGAAGAGGTGTCATTCATTATATGAATGAGCGTGAAGATCAAGCGAAGACTTGTAATATAGAATGATAGAATTAAACTATAGAATAATTTAATGAATGATTATATATCCTTGGTGGCGGATAAAAGTCACTTGTGCAAGATGTAAAGAATAATGTAATTATCATAATTTGTAATGAAAGAGGTTTTAAGGTTTTAGAACCTGTGATTTGAGGATATATGTTGTTATATTTAGCTATATAATGATGTATATTTGGAAGAAGATGGGATCGTGACGTACAGAATCTGGATGTGAAAATAGACCGGATTTCGGGGCGTTACAGCAGCTTATAGATCATAAAAACAATATACGGATTACAAGTTGTGGAAGCCCAAACATGCATGCTTGAACTGTTCTTCATTTCTGGGCAACCTAAAAATGAAGAACAGCCTCTAACAACTACTTTGGGCGATCAGATCTCATTTGTGTTATATTGTTTGATGTTGACTGTTACTGATACTTGTACTATTACATTAATACTACAAGAACGAATTCATATTACACCTAGAAGCTATATGATCTTTCAGATACACTGGTCAAAGTAGCACACACGACCACTGAACGTCGTGTTCTGGGTTTAGCCAAGAACATGAAGAACACCTAAAATTATTATTTTTACTTAATAATTAGTAAAAATTAGTTTTTAATTATTAAAAATACAAAATAAATTATTAAAATTATTTTAAAGTCCAAAAATTAGTTTTTAATTATTTTAAAAATATTTCATAAATATTTAATATTTTTGAAATATTAATGGTATTTAATTTATTTAATTATTATATTAAATAAATTATTTAAAAATGATTTTAATATTTAAAAATTATTTAAAATTATATTATGGTATAAGAAAATATTTTAAGTTATTTTTAATGACTTTTAATATTTTGTGATGAATTTCATTAATTAATTAATATTAATGATAATTTAGTTATTTAATAAATGAATTAAATAAATAATTTAAAAATAATTTTATTATATTAAAAATCATTTTAAGGTATTTAAAAATATTTTAAGTTATTAAATATAAATTTCAATATTTAAATATAAATTTCATTAATTAATTATTATTAATGATATTAAAGTTATTTAATAATTATATTAAATAATTTAATTTTAAAATGATTTTAATATTATAAAAATCATTTTAAATGAAAATAAAGTGTTTAAAGATATTTTAAGTTATAAAATATAACTTTTAATATTTAAAGGATAATTTCATTAATAATTTAATATTAATGATATTAATTTAGTATTAATGATATTAAAATTATTGAATAGTTATATTAAATTAATGGTTTAAAAAAGGTTTTATTAATTTAAAAATAATTTAAAAGGATATAAATGAATTAAAAATAATTTAAGTTATGCTTAATGACTTTTTATATTTTGAGGAATAGTACATTAATATTTTAATATTAATGGTAATTATTTAAAATGATTTTAAATGTTTTAAAAATTATTTAAGGGTAATATTAATACTTTAAAATATTCTAAGTTATTATAAATAACTTTAATATTTTGGCGATGGTTTCATTAATACTTTAATGTTAATTAAATATTAATGATAATAGAATTATTTAATATTTAAATCATTTGATAATGAATCCGGTGTTTGAAATTCTTGATAAATTATAATAAATGTTTATTAAGTTATTTAAAAAAATATGATTGATACTTACGAATATTGAACTTCGGAATAGAGTCTTAGACTCGATAATTACCCGATAAAGTTGTCGGTACACTGACATGTTTCAGAAATTGATATGTACTTAGATATTTTGATTGTGTTAATGTTTGTTTGTGATTCAATGACTATTGAACATGTGTGATAATGTGATTAGGTTATGTGCTGACTGCGAAATGCAGTGTTATGTGTTATAGTATATTGTTCTAATCGAACGAATGATCTGATTAATGATAGGTTGTGATTTAAAAGATAAAACTAAGTTTCATTTTGTAAGCAACAGACGAGGCAAGTATTTTACCTTTGCATTTTCTTTTATGTAATGGACATGAGTAAGAATATTTCAGAATTATATTATTACTGTACAGATTATTAACCCTATATTATATACGCCCATTGATTATCAACATGTTAGTATATGGTAATTCAGATATATATTCTGTTCGTTAATTTCTATAAATGGTTATACAAGTGTCCCCAATTGGATAATCATTCTATTTAATCACATGTTGATACACCTTTGTTAATTACCCGTATATATATATATATATATATATATATATATATATATATATATGTTTAATTATGGATTATTGTTGAACAAGATAAAATCTTTGGTTTAGAACCCCGACAAGTATGAACATCCCTTACACAGGAAAACTTTTTATGCACCAAAGGTGGACAGAGTGAACGATAACATCGTTCTTGCAATGTAGTATTGATCAATACAGGGTACAACGGGCTGATCACCCTCTGTGCCCGTAAGTTATGACAGTTTACAGATGAAGTTCTGTTTAACCTTTTCGAAAATGAAAACAATGTTCATAGTATGTCACCTTAACCCTATTTATAGTCAGTACGTAGTTTCAAAAATTTGAAAGAGGGTTGTTATGTTATTATTATCAGTTCAGAGTACTTCACAACTATTGATTTGTTGTAGAAGGGTATTATAAAGAAAACATTTAAATTCTTTCAGCTTATATATATAATTATTAATACTTGTTGGGCACTCAATTGCTCATTCTTGCTTAATTTAAATATTTTCAGCTAAGTGTGAAGAACCAGAAGGCTCATGCAGAAACAAAGGAAAAGGAAAGCTAACCAAATAAGATTTGTGGTAGTTTTTATAATGGTTTTATATTATTAAGACAATGATATATATATATATATATATATATATATATATATATATATATATATATATTATCTATCAGGTTATGTAATGAATGTTTAATGGTCTCGTACCTGGGGAGATAGACTCTGATAATTATTTAATTAAGTTTGTTATTTATATTATTGTTATTAGTATTAGTATTATTCCGCTCATAGAAATGGTATCGTGAAGCACTGAGTTTGGGTTTCAAGTACCTGGATTTGGGGGCTTTACATAATGGCTTTGGAACGACCTCGTTCCGAGCTATAACGAAGAGGATATGAGATTTCAAAGTAAGCATCTTAAACAATTTCCAGACTTAGAAAAATTTTGGAGATTTTGAGCTTCAGCCAAATGGCCACCTAAGCTTTGGGAGGCTGGCTGCAATTGTTCGATTGAGGCCATCAGCCACTACTAAGTGGCGTCGTGGCATAAAGAAGAAGGATGGAGCCGGCGCCGTAGCGTGGGTGTAGGGAAAAAGTTAGTAATGAGCTTTTAACTGCTCAAAACCTGGGGGAAGTGTACCGAAAGCTAATGAACATATAGTTCATCGAATGTAACACTTAATCAGGTGAATTAAACCTTTAATAAAGGTTGAACAAAGAGATCGAATGAGATTAAAAGACAAAGAATGTGAATGCGGGTTACGAAATCGATTTCTGGGGACTGTAGCCGTGATAAACGAACATGGGGGATTGCTATGATTGTGATTCCTTAGACGTTCAGTGATGAGGGTAATGAATAACATTTCGATGTTATGTTGTGGTAATGAGGGATAAATGTAAAGAGTATAAACGCTAAGAACACAATGCTGTTGTGAAGAACGGTCGGTCTTAGCATACAGCAAACCGTATGGCTTCGACATTAAGAAAGAATAATGAACATGGGGTTCATGTAATGGATAACGAAAGATAGTAAGTAAGATATGAATTATCAAGAAAGCCATAATGAGTGGTAATAAGATTAATGAAAGCCGAATGTAAGTCGGATGGAGAATGTTAGAATGAAATGTAAGCGATAAACACTTTAACCGACGTGAAGGTTGAGTGTACGTGAATATTAAATGGGAAGAACCTACACCTCGTGTATGGTTTAACCGTAAGATAATGAAGACCAATGATTAAACCTATGAATGGTAAAGAACTGAATTAAAGACAAGGATGTTTAACGTAAAGAAGCCGAGTTAATGATTAACTTGAATGATCATTCTGAGTATACAAAAGACTGTATGACTTAGATGATAAAGAATGAATCCTGAGGTATGGCATTTAGTTGCCAGAAAGCCATAAGGAATGAGAAATTGACTTAACGAACATTATAGTTTAATGGTTCAGATAAGTTAAGATAAGTTTAGGTTGTGGTACAATCGTAACCTTTGATGGTTGACATATGGGAGCTGGGCTAAAAATTCCTTCAGAGAGCGAATGTATATAGGAAACTGCAACCGATCTAACTCACTGTGATGGCAGTGTAGATGAGACGGGAACTTGTTTGTTGGTTATTTGTGGGAAACCACTCAAAGTACCATATGGACTACTAACAGAGACACGATGTGTTCTGAGTCCTAGAGGAGTTATAAGAAGAAGATAAGAATGCAAATCATCAAAGATGATGAACATATTGAGTAAGACATCTCCGTATGTTATGAAGCCATAAACCGGTAATGAAAGTTGGTTGCGTAAACTTAGGTTGAAAGAACACGAACCTTAAGAAGTAAAGTTAAGTAAACTAATGCATAAGTCAAGTATATGACTAATTGGTGTATGTGTTATTTCCTTATGTGTTATATAGGAATTGGTATGAGAAGTTCAGCATAAACTCTAAGATGTAGCGGTGCGTATGGCAAGTTTCCTAACTTCATTCATATTCTAAATGAATTCTAGTTTCTAAAACTTCTCAGATGTTGAACTCGATAAGTTCTGTATATGTTCAAATGTGTGATATTTATACAAGGTGGTAGAACGTATGAGGCCTTGTGCCACAATGTGAACACTTCGGTGTTTCTATGAGATGAACTGTTCTGTGATTGAAATATTCAATAAGAGAATGTTCTGTTTATACATGAACCGTTATTGATAAGTTTGTGCTATTGATTTTAACCAGACAGAATGTGTATGAAAGAGAGTAGAGAATGAATGTATTTTAAAGTGAATGTGAATAATGTTTTAAAATGATAGGAATTGAGATTATTCCTATTATTCAAGCTGCTTCATAACCTTTGTTTGGTTATTAAAGTTTTAAAAGAATGTTTGAATTCTCAAAGTTGTTTATTCAACTGTTATGACTTGCTAGGCAATTGAGTGCTCACACTTGCTTTAAATGAATAATATTTTCAGCGTACAATGTTAGAAGAACTTAAGGATCCCGTAAAGATCAAGCTGATCGGTATTTAGAAGAAGTGCCATTCATTAGATAAATGACTGTGAAGATTAAGTGAAGACTTGTAATATAGAATGATGTAATTAAACTATAGAAAATCTATGAATTATCTAATGAATGGCACTTCTAATATAGAATGATGTAATGTAATGTAAGAGTTAAACACTTTAACCTACGTGAAGGTTCAGTGTACTCAAATACTAAACAAATAGAACCTACACCCCGTGTATGGTTTGACCGTAAGATAATGAAGACCAATGATTAAACCATGAATGGTAAAGAACTGAATTAAAGATAATGACGTTTAACGTAAAGAAGCCGAGTTAATGATTAACTTGAATAATCGTTCTGAGTATACAAAAGACTGTATGACTTATACGATAATGAATAAATCGTGAGGTATGACATTTAGTTGCCAGAAAGCCATAAGGAATGAGAAATTGACTTAACAAACATTACAATTTAATGGTTCGGATAAGTTAAGATGAGTTTAGGTAGTGGTACAATCGTAACCTTTGATGGTTGACATATGGGAGCTGGGCTAAGCAATTCCTTCAGAGATCGAATGTATATACGAAACTTGCAACCGATCTAACTCACTATAATGGCAGTGTAGATGAGACGAGAACTTATTTGTTGGTTGTTTGTGGGAAACCACTCAGAGTACCATATGGACTACTAGTAGAGAAACGATGTGTGCTGAGTCCTAGAGAAGTTATAAGAAGAAGATAAGAATACAAATCATCAAAGATGATGAACGTATTGAGTAAGACATATCTGTATGTCATGAAGCCGTAAAACCGGTAAAGAAAGTTGGTTGCGTAAACTTAGGTTGCAAGAACGCGAACCCTAAGAATTAAAGTAAGCTTAAACCAATGCGTAAGTCAAGTATGTGACTAATTGGTGTACGTGTTATTTCCTTATGTGTTATAGGGATTGGAATGAGCAGTTCAGCGTAAGCTGTAGCTATGCGTAAGGCAAGTTTCCTCACTTCATTCATATTTTAAATGAATGCTAGTTTCTAAAACTTCTCAGATGTTGAAATTGAGAAGTTCTGTCTATATGCGAATGTGCGATATTTGTACAAGGTGGTAGAACATATGAGGCCTTGTGCCATAATATGAACACTTCAGTGTTTCTATGAGATGAACTATTTTGTGATTGAACTGCTTAATATGAGAATGTTCTGTTTATACATGAACCGTTATTGTCAAGTTTGTGCTAAAGATTCTAGCCAGACATGATGTGCATGAAAGAGAGTAGAGAATGAAAGTATTTCAAAGTGAATGTGACTAATGTTTTAAAATGATAGGGATCAAGATTATTCCTATTATTTAAGTTGCTTCATAACCTTTGTTTGGTTATTGAAGTCTTAAAATAATGTTTAAATTCTTAAGAGTTGTTTGTTCAACTGCTATGACTTGCTGAGCAATTGAATGCTCACGCTTGCTTTAAATGATGAACATTTTCAGCATACGATGTTAGAAGAACTTAAGGATCCCGTAAAGATCAAGTTGATCGGTGTTCAGATGAAGTGCTATTCGGTTTATGAATGTGCGTGAAGATCAAGTGAAGACTTGTAATGCAGAATAGTTTAATTAAACTATAGCCTAGTTTAATGAACGATTATGTATCCTTGGTGGAGGATGAAATTCACTTGTGTAAGATGTAAAGAATAATGTAATTATCATTACTTGTAATGAATGAGGTTATAAGGTATTAGAACCTGGGAATTGAGAATGTATGTTATTATATTTCAGTATATAATGATGTATGTTCGGAAATAAGTGGGACTGTGATGTACGAAATCTGAGCATGAAGACAGACCAAATTTTGGGGCGTTACAAAGTGGTATCATAGCTAATAGGTTATAAACCTTAGGTATGAGTACCTAAGGCTATAATCGTAGAGAGAACGATAAAAAGATCATTGAGTTAAACGATTAAAGAAGAAGATCACCACGTGATCATAGTGAATCATAATAACAGATGATAGGTTAAACGATGAATGATTTATAGCTAATTCTATGAATGAATGGTACTACGTAGTAGTACAGAAAGAAGAACTCTGATTGAGGATATCATACGAATTAAAGAAAATTCGTATTAAGTAAAGAAAAAAATTAGAAGTTGTAAAATTTCAATTGAGGACTCATGTGATAGCTGAGTTTTATGAACCTCTGTTATGGACCGGAGGTTTTTGCTTTGGTGTAACAACTGATTAGCTTACTATAGTGATAATCATTGGAATATGTCGCACTATCAATATGTATATGAAGAGAAGGTGAATCATTTCTCATGTATATGTTTGATAGGTAGAGAATGATAAGATAGGTGCGAGTTCTTAAAACTCATACTTATGAAAAGTTTGTGACTTATAGTTATGTGCTATGTTTCTAAGCCCTGAGCATATGAATAGTCCTTGATTTGTTATTGGATTACATATTACGAAGATAAGTTCTTAAACACATATGGTTGTGGAAAGTTCCTAAACACATAAAGTGTGGTAAGTTGACAGATTATACTAAGGTATAGGAATGTTTAGACTAAAAATGAGTTATTTTCAGTAGACTTAGCATTAAAGGTGCTAGAGAAGATTAAGTATTATCGCAAGTAAGACAATGAAGGAAGATGGAGAATAGGATATTCCAAGTCATCTAGCTATGCTAGATTTTGAAGTTTCTTGAAATTGTGTTTCTGTGCGCACGTTTTGAAAATGAAAGGATTGGTTCAACTTTTGGAACCAATGGATTTTAAAAGAACTATTCTTGGTATGTCTATGCTAATTATTTCGGCTAGACAAAAATTGATTTGAAATATCAAAATGAATTTTATATCATCAGTGCATTTGATGCAAGGATGGAGTTATTAATGCAATTGAACTTGTTGTTGGATTTGATCTTAGGATCAATAACCTACTATGGTATGATGTATAATGACGAAGTCATAAACTGACAAAGTCCTCAACGTACTGTGAAAAGTATGGTATCATGACGTCATAAAACATTTTGATGTATTACGAAAGGAATTTAAAGAAGTAGTCGATGTCAATTGATTTGACTAGACGAATGTTTAAAGTTGATATCCAATTTATTGGTATGGTCTAAACTACTTGATTTGGCTAAGACAAATGGTATGTCATGATTAAAAGAAAATTGAACTTTCTTTGAAGAAGTTGTGCCAAACCAAATTGCTTAGGTATGTAATCTAATGATTAAGTCTGAGGTGAACACATCCCAAAATGGGGTTATACATTGGCTTGATCGCCTACGTATGAAAGAGGTAGTTTAATTTTTGTGTGATTGTAAACTGACTATGGAAGAAGGTTTATGACGTCATGCTGTTAAACCTAATAAGAGTTCATGGTTAATTTGACCCCTCAGCAAAAGTATGAAATGTTTTAAAGGAATTCTTATATTCCTCGTTGTTCATTCTACTTCATAATTCTTGATAAGTTATGAAGGTAAGGGAATGTTTGAAAGATAAGAACTTCTTTGAAGAGAAGTTGAGAAGAAGGGTATGTTAAAATTTTGAGGACAAAATTCTGTGAAGAAGGGGTTAATGCGAAGAATCGAGAATGGGTGTGGTTGTAAGAAATTCTAAGGATGGAGTTTTTATAAGGGAGGAAGAACGTAACAACCCGAAGAATCCGGATTGTTCAGAATTTAAGATTACAGAATTAGTTATTAATAAAATAAATTTTTATTAATAATATTTTGTGCTATGTGTTTATTAATCGTTCTAGAACCTAGGATGATTATAATACGGGAGGATTCTGGCTACGAGCTAAACTGAACGAGTAAGAATTTTCAAGATGAAAATAAAATTTTTTCGGGAAAAAAATATTTTTAGGGAAAAAGACGAAATAGGCACTATTCACCCGATGAAACCCTAATGGTTAGAGTTTGAATAACCTAAGCCTTTCTGAGAGTTCGGTATGTTGAAATGACATTCCGTCAAAAGATTTGACTATAATATATCTTGAAAAGTTAAGTAAGCTGATAAATGTTTTTCTCAAAAAATATACAGAAATCGGACAAAATAAAAATGACAAAATGTACTATTATGTACTTTTCATTCATTTAACTACGTTAGGGGAAAACGTGAAGGAAAATGCTTAATATCGAAAAGTGTTTTTTAGGTTTTCGGAGAGTCAAAGAATACGTAAAAGTTAAACTGTAAACGAAAGACGAAATACATCAAAAAATATTTGGATTCCGAGAATCGCAATTTTTAAAACTGTCGGATGAATTCTAAAAGATGGAAGGGAAGTTTCATGAATAGTAAGGAGGTGGAATAGTAAGGAGGTGTGAATAGTAACCGGAGGGGAAAAATGACTATTATGGCAAAAATTTTGTAAAAGACGAACAAGAATTAAAAAGTTAGTAAATGAACCCGAACATGTAGGGTTTCATAAGAAAGTAAGAGAATGTAGAAAACGTGAGTCGTGGACTCAAGAAAAAATGAGTTATGAGTTTGGATGACCGAATTATGGACGAACGAATGAAGAACGTTAAAAATGTTAAATAAACGAAGGGAAAAGATTAAGCCAATTGAATGGAATGTTAACGGATTCAAAACGAAGTTCTATTTGAGGGGGATTGAAGTACATAAGATAAGGAAGAGAATGGCTTTGGAATGACCTCGTTCCGAGTTATAACGAATAAGTTATGAGATCGGGAAGTAAGCAGCTCAAACTGGATTTAACACTTTGAAAAATTTTCGAATGTTAGGGCTTGGCGCCGCAGCGTCGGCCATGCTTAGTAAGCTAGTGCCGCAGTGCCATACCAGAGAGCCAAACACTGGATACTCGCACCATAGTGCGAGTCATAGTGCAGAGGGTGACGCCACGACGCCAGTGGCACAACAACACGAGGGAAAGGAAGGGGACCGGTGCAGGGAAAGCCCTAGAGAGGAGCTTTTAACTACTCAACTCTTGGGAGAAACGTAAGGAAAGATAAAGAACATAATGTTTAACTAATGTAACACTTAAACAAATGATTTAAACCTTAAATGAAGGTTGAATGAAAAAGATTGAACGGGAGTAAAAGACAAAGAATGTAAACGCAACGCTATTACGATGTATGACCGGTCTTAGCATACAGCGAACTGTATGGCTTTGACATTAAGGAAGAATAATGAATGATATCAAGAAAGCCGTAACGAATGGTGATATGATTAATGAAGTTTGAGGGTGAGTCGGATAGAGAATGTTAGAATGAAATGTAAGCGTTAAACATTTTAACTGACGTGAAGATTGAGTGTACGGAAATACTAAACGGATAGAACCTACACCCCGTGTCTGGTTTGACCGTAAGATAATGAAGACCAATAATTAAACTATGAATGGTGAAGAACTGAATTAAAGATAATGACGTTTAACGTAAAGAAGTTGAGTTAATCATTAACTAAAATAATCGTTCTGGGTATACAAAAGACTGTATGACTTAGATGATAATGAATAAATCCTAAGGTATGGCATTTAGTTGCCAAAAAGCTATAAGGAATGAGAAATTAACTTAACGAACATTATAGTTTAATGGTTCGGATAAGTTAAGATAAGTTTAGGTTATGGTACAATCGTAACCTTTGATGGCTGACATATAGGAGCTGGCCTAAATAATTCCTTCAGAGAGCGAAGGTATATATGAAACTTGCAACCGATCTAACTCACTGTGATGGCAGTGTAGATGAGACAGAAACTTGTTTGTTGGTTGTTTTTTGGAAACCACTCAGAGTACCATATGGACTACTAGTAGAGAAGCGATGTGTGCTGAGTCCTAGAGAAGTTACAAGAAGAGATAAGAATGAAAATCATCAACGATGATGAACGTATTGAGTAAGACATCTCCATATGTCATAAAGCCGTAAAACTGGTAAAGAAAGTTGGTTGCGTAAACTTAGGTTACAAGAACGCGAACCCTAACAAGTAAAGTAAGCTTAAACCAATTCGTGAGTCAAGTATGTGACTAATTGGTGTACGTATTATTTCCTTATGTGTTATGTGTTATGAAAAACATTTTTAGCGTACAATGATAGAAGAACTTAAGGATCCCGTAAAGATCAAGTTGACCATTGTCTAGATGAAGTGCCATTCAGTTTATGAATGTGCGTGAAGATCAAGCGAAGACTTGTAATGTAGAATAGTTTAATTAAACTATAGACTAGTTTAATGAACGATTATGTATCCTTGGTGGCGGATGAAAGTTACTTGTGCAAGATGTAAAGAATAATGTAATTATCATTATTTTTAATGAACAAGGTTATAAGGTATTAGAACCTAGGAATTGAGAATGTATGTTTTTATATTTCAGTATATAATGATGTATATTTGGAAAGAAGTGGGATCGTGACGTACAAAATCCTGGTATGAAGATAGACTGAATTTTGGGGCGTTAAATCATTTGTGTAGCTCTCGACAACAAAACTCTGAAAAATGTCTTATACACTTCAATCAGATGCCTGAATTGAAGTTTTGAAAGTTTAAGCGGACATTACGTTGCATGCGTGCACATACTTCGAGACAACAGGACCCGTAGAGCTCAAGCCACCCTAGGAAGCTGCAGGTACACCTATGGCTCCCCCCTCTATAATAGAGGGCCTGGGGTGGCCATCTTGTAAGAGAAAAAGGCGAGGAAGCCCTATCCAATTTGCTCTGTACACACTATAAACTGAGTGTTTTCTCATTTTAAACAGTTGTGAGCTTATATTTGGCTATATTTTTACCGGTGGAAACCGAGTGTTCATCCCTTTAAAGCTATAGAAGTCTTCTTTGGCAGTCCACTGTACGCCTTCTTACACTTTTTAAAGCCTTTTCTCCACGTTCTGCACACACCGTTCTTCTCGTTGAGAGTCGTGTTGCGTGTATATGCATGGACTTTGGTTCGTGGATTTTTATTTCTTTTTTATATATATATATATATATATATATATATATATATATATATATATATATATATATGGACTAACATTATCGAGTTATGCCTCGATTGAGCCACAGACTCACGCCAAGAGCGTTTTTGTATATATATATATATATATATATATATATATATATATATATATATATATATATATATCAATGAAATGATAAACCGAGCCTGGATCGATATATATTTGGTGCGTTTACCGCTTATATATATATTTACATTTTTGTCAGGCCTAGAGTTTACTTCGTGGTGGTTGATCATTTTTACTGCTTTATTTACATTTAGTCCCGCCTGGAGTTTACTTCGTGGTGGTTGATCGTCTTTACTGCTTTATTTACATTTCCGATCCCCCATGGAGGTGCTTCGTGGTGGTTGATCGTGACTCTATATATATATTTACTGCTTTTATATATGTACATTTCCAGTCTCCCATGAAGTTCGCTTCGTGGTGGTTGACCGTCTGTATATATGTATTTATAGATTTTATATATATGATTGTTTACAGCTTTCATACAAACTGCTACATCATGTGAGAATATGAATCATGTGATCACAGATTCAGTCTCATGAATCTAGATTCGGTTCCCGTGATGGACATTTTCGGCTGTAATCAGCTTGTACATTATTTACGGTGTTCAAATTTCCTTAGATGGCTATCATGTCCACAAGGTGTTCGGCATTGCTATATACCTTATTTTTCTTGAAGATTGTAACGCCCTAGAAAAATCATATTTTTGAGAATTAAATTTTTATTTTATTATGTGGATTAAATGAATTTAATTAATTAATTATGGGAGTAAGCTATTTGAAGGTCGTTCTATGACCTAGACATATTGGAATGTTGTAGTATTTTGGCTATGTGGTAGAATTAAAGTGTTTAAATTTCCAAGACAAAAACAAAAGCTTTCCGAGAAATTTTCCGAAAAACATTATTCACACATTTCTGCTCGGGAATTATTTTTGAACTTCTGAGAAATACGTAATGATAGAATATCGAGGTGAGATGGAATATCCAATAATATTTCCGTTATGGCAAACACAGTTTTTTGCCTGCGGACTTAAAATCTAACGATTAGGAAAATGATTTTCGAGAAGTAATTTAAATGCGTATAATGAATTAAAGCTATGGTTGTATAATACATAAGTATTGTACGAGGCAATGAATACAAGTATAATATGAGGTATTATACGAGTATGTGTGAATGATGGAATGTCGTATATTAAATAAGTATACGAGTTGGAATACGAGAATTATACATAGATTATACGTTATAAGGCTTTAAGCCATATGTAATGGACTTGTAGGAATGTGTAGGAGATTGTAATGTCCAATTGGGATAATAGTAAAGCCCAATATGAATTAATGTTAAAGCCCAAATATTTGTAATGTTAAGTCCAATGTAAATTAATGAATAAGCTCAATGTTTGTTTAATTACAAGCCCAATGTATAAGATAAGTTAATTAAGCTAATTGAATAAAAAACCCAAGATAAGATCCAATGGATTAGGAGGATCCATGGGGCAACCCATGATCATATGGATGAATTGGTGATTAAGAACTTTGTGTGGTGAGCAAGTAGACTTAATGGTTAAGCAAAGGATAAGTTAGGTAGACTTAATGGCTAAGCAAGAGATAAGTTATGTAATGACCAAGCAAACTTAAAAGCTAAGTAAAGTGCTTATGTGATGAACAAACAAATAAGGTGGTGGCCAAGTTAACTTAATGGCTAAGTGTTGTGGTGGCCAAGTAATTCAAGTAAGGAGCAAGTTAACTTAATGTCTAGGTAATGAATAGTAAGGAGGTGGGTTGGATTAATGACATTTATGCCCTAACCTAGCAACTCCTATAAATAGCAAGCTTGGTTTTCATTTTGTTGGTTGGTCATTTCATCTAACAAGTTGAGAGCTTAATTATTAGAGAGAATAAGTTAGAAAAGCTAGAAAGCTAGTCTTTCCTATTTCAAGAAGCAAGAAGGAGATTAAAGCTTAGTCAAGTGATTATCAAGGGTAAGAACTTAAACCATGAATCTCTTTCTCTTCCATTGTTAGAGAAGTGGGTAGTGGTAGAACATGTATGCTAAGGAATGCTAAGAATGATTAATCAATGGACTTAAGCCGTATAAGTCATGAATAAGTAATTCAAACTTAATTAAGTTTTGAATCTATGAAGAGCTTATATGAACTACTCATATGTGTACTTTAATAAGATTGTATGATAATAAGAAACAAGAATGGTGGTTAAAAGACTTAATTTATAATAAGTCAAGAGAAAGGAAGTCATAAGTAGTTTATACTTTTATAAGTTATAAATTCACAAAGAACAAGTGATAACTTATCATGTTTATAACTTAATGAAGTATGTATGTCAAGATGTTGGTATGATGGATTGCAACCATTTGAAACAATGAACAAATCATAAGAAATGAAGTTAAGGCAAAATTTACGAGTTTGGACGATAATCGTCGAATTAGTGAAATTCTCAGAATGGAGGTCGAACTCGGTGCTTCACGATACCATTTCTATAAAATTTGAATAATACAATAGTAATATTACATTCAAACTTAATTTACATACATCAAAGTTTACTTCCAGTCTGAGACCTTCTTGAAAATACATTCCTTACAATACTTGAATAGATACCAATGCAACTATAACCATTAACTCATAATACACACTTATTCGATCGACTTTTCCTTTTCCTTTGTTAGGTGCACGAGCCTTGGTTTTGCTCATAGGTCATATACATGAAAACATTTAATTTAAGCAAGGATGAGCATTTGAGTGCCCGACAAGTAATAGCAATTATATATATAAAATTTGAAAGAATATAAGTATTCTCTTTCCATAACACTTCTACAGCGAATCGAAAGTTGTGTAAGTAATCATCTTGATAAAAATTCACATAACAATTCTCTTTCAATTTCTTGAAATTAGGCTCCACCCATGAATAGGGTTTAAGAAACATCTATGAACATTGTTTTTCATTTTTGAAAAGGTTTAGCGAAATTCATCATAAACCGTCATAACTTACAGAACGCGGAGGGTGATCGGCCCGTTGTACCTGTATTGATCAATACTACATAACTTGAGCGAAATTCGCCGCTCCTCTCTCTATCGCCTTGAAGCAAAAATCTTCCCATATAGGGATGTTCATACATGCACAGTTCCAAACCAGAAGGTTTTAATCTTGCTCAACAATAATATGTAAACAACATATATATATATATATATATATATATATATATATATATATATATATATATATATATATATATATATCATAGTGTCGACAAAGGTGTATCAACATGTGAATAAATGCCATGATTATCAGTGGGGACACTTGTATAACCATTTAGAAATCAACTTAACGAGAATATATATACGAGCTAACATGTTGATAATCAAAGCGTACATAATGCATGCGGGAATAGAATAATTACGAAACTTCTTACTCATGTCCATTGCATAAAGGAAATGCAAAGGTAGGATACTTTTTTGATTTTTGATTACAAATCTCAACTTAGGTTTTATCTCTTTATCACAACCTATCGATAAGTAGATCATTAGTTCGATTAGAACAATATATCATAACACATAATCTTTGTCTATTTACGATTGACACATAGTCTAATCACGTCATCACATAATCGCGGTGATCATACTTTTAGTTCATAATCTATACTTTTATACATTTTCAAATATCTCATCCATGCTCTTCTGAAGCCTTTTCTTTCTATTATAGAATACGACATTTGTCGGCGTCTGAAAACTGACTTTATCGGGTAATTCTTGAGTCTAAGACTCTTATTCTATACCTCGACATCTGTAAATATCGGACATTTTACTTTTAATCATTTTGAATTTTCGAAATTGAAAAATTTAAAATAATTCAAATCATCACTCTGGGCCTATCGTGACATAAGCATTTACTATAGGTGTTTTCAAAACTTCATAACTTCATAATCGGTTCTCAAATCGACTAGTTTGATAGGATATAACTTTCGAACATCGGAATCATAATTAAATGATTTAAACATTAAATAATTCCATTATCATTAATAATTAATTTATATTAAACTATTAATGAAACCATTGCCAAAATATAAAAGTTATTTATAATAACTCAAACTATTTTTAAAACATTTATATTACCCTTAAATGATTTTTAAAACAATTAAAATCATTTTAAATAATCACCATTAATATATAAATATTAATGTACTATTCATCAAATATTAAAAGTCATTAATTATAACTTAAAATATTTTTAAATCCTTAATATCCTCTTTAAATGATTTTTAAATAAATAAAACCATTTTTAAACTATTTATTTAATAATAATTATTAAATAAACTAAATGTCATTAATATTATCTTAATATCATTAATATTAAGTTATTAATGAAATTATCTTTTAAATATTAAAAGTTATATTTTATAACTTAAAATATTTTTAAATACCTTAATTTCATTTAAAATGATTTTTATAATATTAAAATCATTTTTAAACTAAATTATTTAATATAATCATTAAATAACTTTAATATCATTAATATATAATTAATTAATGAAATTCATCACAAAATATTAAAAGTCATGGAAAATAACTTAAAATATTTTCTTATACCATAAAATAATTTTTAATGATTTTTCATGAATTAAAACTATTTTTAAATCATTTATTTAATATTATAATTAAATAAATAAATACCTTTTATATTCCAAAAATACTAAATATTTTTGAAATATACTCAAAATAGTTAAAAACTATTTTTAGGACTTTAAAATAATTTTTCATAATTTATTTGGTATTTTTAATAATTAAAAACTAATTTTTTCTAATTTTTAAATTAATTTTAGGAAAATAAAAATAATAACAAGTCGCTAAAAGGCCCTATAGCGACAGCATAAATCATTATAGGTGTTCTTGAAAGTTTGCTTGAGATCTTCGTATGGGATTGCCTGAGGTTACTAGTTTGGCCAGAGATTTAATCCATGATCTAAATGTTTTACGGGCTTGTAAAAACTTTAATGTTGTAGTACTAATGTAATACTACAACTATACACTAATTTCATAACCAAACAACAACATGAATCTGTGAGATCTAATTGTGAAAACCTTGTCGGGGCGTGTTCTTCGTGTTTACGGGTTGCCCGAAACTTACAGTCGACTCTTGGTCAGCGACCTTAGTGGTCTTAATGCAGTCGATCGGTACATGTTATAGGTGTTTTATCGTAATTTGTGTAGTCAACTTACGAGAGAACATGATTAAATCAAGATTCAAGTCTAAACATTAACAATACCAAAGATATAAATCATCAAACTCTCTGTCAAAGCTTGCATATCAATTACGGGTTTTCGAATTTTAAAGCAGAATCGTGTAGGGTACTTTGGATCTTTATATCTTTCATTTTGAGTTTGATCTAAGTGATCTATTGATTCTAAGTTGTAGATAACATGTAATACTACAACTCTATTACATAAAAAAGCATATAACAACAACAGATCTAACGAGAAGAAGTGGAATTGAAGCGTGACCTCAACAAACATTCTTGAATATTTACGGAAAACCGAGAAAGTTCTTGGCGATTCGATTCGATAGTGGTTTGACCATCAATAACTTCTAATCTACAGCAGATATGACCATGATTCCTTTTGTAGAATAAAGACAACATGACGGACTACACATAACAAGCTTTAAACATCAAAAACACTTAACGAGGATGAGATCTACGACCTCGACATTTGTTGTCGAGAACACAAAATGAAATTTTCAGATTTTGAAGATCTTCAAATCAGAGCTTACGAATGTTATGGAATCAACATCTAGCAACCCGGATCATCCTTAGACACTATAATCAACATGTTTTAACATTTAAACATAACATCTAACACCAAAAAGTTTGAGAAAAATCAAGCTAGAGTTTATACCTTTTTAAGCTTTGATTACGATTTTTGAGCTCTTGATTTATTATTGGTGTGAATGGGGCTTGATTATAGGGTGATATAGTAAGGAAATTTCATAGGTTTAAGCTTGAGAGAATGAAGCTAAGTGCTTGTGAATAAATAGGCCAAAAATGGTACATTTCTCTCTCTTAGATCCATAAAATAATGTATGAAATGATTGTAATGGTGATTGATGGTATCTACTGACCCATAGGTGATTTCTAGATGGAATGGTAGGATTTTGTGGACATGTGGTAGCAATAAAGCATAATTAATGAAAATAATGCATTTCCCTCTCTTTAATCTATATAAAAAATATAATAGATACATTGGATGCTACACTTGGATAATTCCATTGTTTCTTTGGTGATAACATGGTAGGGGTAAGCATGTTGGGCATTTTGTTACAAGATTCCATCAACAATGTAAGTAATAATACACTAAATAACCAAAAAGGGCATTTTGGTCATTTCACATATAATTTCAAGGGCATTTTTTGTACAAAGGCAATTAAATGTAATATTTAACCATTAGATTATAATTCTTACCATTTACCAATTAATTTCTATCCTTTGGTAAATTAAAACATTTATCTGATAACATCGTAATTAAACTTAGATAATTTTAAATTAGGGTTTTCTATAGAAAATTAGGGTTTTCTAATTAGGGTTTCTTAACGTCATCAATTAGGGTTTCTAATTGACCATTAGGGTTCTCTAATTATACATGTGTATATTCTTAACACGGTCATTACAATCTCTAACTTCAATGGAATTAAGGTTATAATAATTAGGGTTTGTCACAATTATCGGCGTAAAAAAAATAGTAATTAGGGTTTTCTTCTATTAATTACAGAGCATTCGATATTACCTACGGTAACTTCATATACGATAAACTTCATATACGACGATCATTTTCGGTCATTTCTCATAAGCGAGTTTAGGGTTTCTGACCGCGATCTTGTCTTTATGACCTAATTAATGTCGTCGTTGCTCGATAATATATGTCGCATAGCATATACGATTACATAATTATTGTCTTTGTAAAATCATTATAACAATAATATAATATTATTATTCTCATCTCTTGATCACAATCCCAATTCGGGGTTTGGATCTCATATCGACTTCTCTTTCGCATATCGAGTTAAAATACTTGATTTAAATATTACGAACAATTCATATAATAAAATATATATTATATAAGTTCTAATTATCACTTCATATATTATTTCCAATCATGTTATCATGGAAAATAATTAATAAAAACATTTACCTTACTGAAATTAATTACCATAAAAATATAATTTGTAGTAATTAATGATTCCAAAATTATTTCTAATTTTTCAAGTAATAAATATATTTGTATCTATCGTTCACTTATTCTCGTCATTAAATAAATAAAAAAAAAAATTTATCATAAAATTTCTTATTTATTTTATATATAGGAAATCTCGGGTTATTACATTCACCCTCCCTTATAAGGATTAGTCCCCGGAATCATAGCTTTTAAAACTTCGTATCTTTGAGAAGGTACATGCTTACATATAATCATTGCACGTAGACCTCGATCATACTTGATCGAGCCCGATCTTCTAACTATCCTTCATAACACTTGATTAGGCGAAATTTGATCTCTAAAAAAGAACTCAAAATTTCTTTATAAAATTACCTACTTATATATATATATATATATATATATATATATATATATATATAGGAAAACATATAAGATATATAAGTGATTCACATGCTTTTTGGAGTTACATTTCATTTTGCCAAGTATCTGGACCGTCGTGTTGTAGACCCTCGGAGTTGCTAACGTTGGGAGTCTTTGGTTGAGTGTAGTCTGTTGTTGCTAAGAACCTTTGTTTCTCCACATGGTTATGTTTCTGCCTCCATTCCCCTCTTTGGATGATTTCTCACACGATGCTCGGTCGATCGCATATAAAGCATCCTTTGATCTTCCTTGAGTTGGGGCGGTTGGGAGAGATATGACCCTCTTGCGCGCTTACTTAAAGCCTTGAACTTACCCTTTAGACACTCTTGGAGTGATTCTTTCCATGATTCTTGCCTTTGCACTACACCTTCTTTGTACCTTCTGCTTCACTTGAACATTCCTGAAAAATTCCTTATCCTCTTCTCACTTGGATTCCCACTACTACTTTCTATCTTCTTTGCTCCTCTGACTTGCTCTTGTTCTTTTCTCCTTGTTGTAGAGAGGCTCATGGCCTCACTTCCTGTTCGACTATGATAGCCTTTTCCATGAGTCTTTGCAAAAGTATCTATTTGCGATCTTGCCACCTTATTAATAGAGCCGGGGTTTTAAGCCCGGCTCAAACCTCCTTGCCTTTCTAGCTTACATACTCACTTGATGTGGAGCAAACCTAGCCAACTCATTAAACTTGGTGGCATACTCATGTGCAGTCATATTCTCTGTTTTAACTCCGGAATTTTACCTCCATTCTAGGCGCATACTAACGGAGAGATAGTTTTCGAAAAATAAATCCTTAAACCTATCCCAAGTAATTTCTTCTTCTCCTGCCAGAGTTTTATTTGCCTCCCACCAAAAGTTAGCCTCCCCTTTTATCATATAAGTGGCAAAAGCGGTCTTTTGCCCCTCATCTACTCTAGCAATTATGAACGCCTTTTCTATTTCGTTCACCCATATGCAGGCTTACTGTAGGGTCGGTGATCCTCGAACTCTGGTGGTCCTCTGACTTTGAAGTCTTTGAATTTCATGAGCGATTATTTGGTTGGTTCCTGCTAATTTGGTATTCCTGCTGCATGCTTTGAAACCATCATGTTTGCAAAGTTTTGCATCGATTAAAATTTGTCGTTCTCTCCATTAGTAGATTCTTCTACCCTTTGGTTTCGAGTTAAACGGATTGGCGGCATTATACGGTTAAATAAAACCATAAATTATACCTTTACATTTTAAACATTATTGCATAAGATTAATGTATTAAACTTCGTTTCATTTCTCAAACTTAGATTCATATTCATTTATCGAATATTTACATAGCACATACTGCTTTAATTAACAGCTATCCCTTTGTGACTACGAAAGTCGGGATTTAAAATCTTGATCAACATAAAGTTGAAAATAGTTCATTACTTATCACACACATTACATAAACACAACATAACCCATACCACTTATTTACCAAGCCTTTCTTCTCGGACATTCATTACGCTCGATGTCCCTCCATTCCACAATTAAAACATCCACCTTGCTTATAGTTGGGGCAGCGAGGAGATGTATGTCCCTCTGGTATAAATATAACATATCTTCTTCCCTTTCTTCTTATCGGGTTTTCCTAAGTCGGGATCTTCTATCTTTCTTTTTCCACTTACCTCTCGGAATTTGCTGCACGAAGTGTTGCTTGAGAGCTCCCATCTGGTCAATTTGGATTTTGAGCTTATCCTGCTCTTTCATTGTTTCTAGCAATGCTTGCAGCGATTGGATATTAAGCAACGTCTCTATCTCCCCTGACCTTTCGGGCGTAGCAACCTTGTTTCTCGGATCACTGCACCTCCGTTGATGCTTGGCGGCTTCAACTTTAGTATACGAATCACTATCTGTCAAATCCACCATTTACGGATCGATACTACGTTTTCCACTATAGCCACCTCGTCGATTTGGGTTCTGGTAGCTTCTATTTCAATTTGTTGGCCTTGATATTAGCTCGGGGTATGGACTGATCCTTCTTATTCCACATATCTTTCTCTTTGAGACATCTACATACATAAGTTACCCGATTAGCATATAGTATATATACGACAATCAAGAGTTTTATATCGTTGTCTCTTATTTTGTTTGACGATAAATTTATTCAATTCTCATCAGGCCTATCTCTCTCTGTAGAAAGCGCTCCATCCACCGCATCGAATCGCATAAAGGCGATGTCATAGCTTTGCTCAAGGTATATATCTTGGTGTCTTTGGCTTCTATCTCAACCTTCAATTTATCTCATGTATCTCTCTCTCCAACCTCCCTCGTAACTTCGGCTAATTTATACGTGTTCGGTGGCGGCGTCCTTATCTTCTAACATTACGAAATCTGGAAATGCGATTACGTGCCTCTCGCTTGCTCGGCTCTAACCTTTAAGTAAATCGTTCTAACTATCAAATCTCTTATCATCTCGCATGCATGTACTCCTCGCTAGAGTCCGCCGTCTCTTGGGTCGAGGAATTACTATTTTGACTTTTCGTCATCCATCCTATGACCACAATAAGCGAGACAACATCATTCTTGAAATAAAATATATTCATCATTAAAATGAAGTAATATTTTATTTAGTACCACTAAAACTTCGATGAATCTCTTCAACTCATCATATATCCAACTTCTCACGAGTACTTACGTCTCTGGTTCCTTTGAATATTTATCTTAACTTTCGTCCTCCATTCTACTAAGGTTATAACCTAGGTTTAGCATTCTAACGTTTATAACCTGACTTTGATACCAACTTTGTGGCCCCCAAATCCGGGTACTTGAAACCCGAACTCGGTGCTTCACGATACCATTTCTATAAAATTTGAATAAATCTGATAGTAATATTACATTCAAACTTAATTTACATACATCAAAGTTTACTTCCAGTCTGAGACCTTCAAATACATTCCTTACAATACTTGAATAGATACCAATGCAACTATAACCATTAACTCATAATACACACTTATTCGATCGACTTTCCTTTTCCTTTGTTAGGTACTGAGCCTTGAGGTTGCTCATACATGCTTGAAAACATTTAATTTAAGCAAGGATGAGCATTTGAGTGCCCGACAAGTAATAGCAATTATATATATAAAATTTGAAAGAATATAAGTATTCTCTTTCCATAACACTCTCAATGAATCGAAAGTTGTGAAGTAATCTCATCTTGATAAAAATTCACATAACAATTCTCTTTCAATTTCTTGAAATTAGGCTCCACCCATGAATAGGGTTTAAGAAACATACTATGAACATTGTTTTCATTTTGAAAAGGTTTAGCGAAATTCATCCATAAACCGTCATAACTTACAGACGCGGAGGGTGATCGGCCCGTTGTACCTGTATTGATCAATACTACATAACTTGAGCGAAATTCATCGCTCACTCTATCGCCTTGGGCGCAAAAAAATCTTCCATATAGGGATGTTCATACATGCTGGTTCCAAACTTAGAAGGTTTTAATCTTGCTCAACAATAATATGTAATTCATATATATATATATATATATATATATATATATATATCTGGTGTCGACAAGGTGTATCAACATGTGAATAAATGCCATGATTATCCAAGTGGGGACACTTGTATAACCATTTAGAAATCAACTTAACGAGAATATATATACAGCTAACATGTTGATAATCAAAGCGTACATAATACATGCGGGAATAGAATAATTACGAAACTTCTTACTCATGTCCATTGCATAAAGGAAATGCAAAGGTAGGATACTTTTTGATTTCTTTGATTACAAATCTCAACTTAGGTTTTATCTCTTTATCACAACCTATCGATAAGTAGATCATTAGATTCGATTAGAACAATATATCATAACACATAATGCATCTATTACGATTGATACATAGTCTAATCACGTCATCACATAATCGCGGTGATCATACTTTTAGTTCATAATCTATACTTTTATACATTTTTCAAATATCTCATCCATGCTCTTTGAAGCCTTTTCTTTCTATTATAGAATTACGACATTTGTCGGCGTCTAAAATGACTTTATCGAGTAATTCTTGAGTCTAAGACTCTTATTCTATACCTCGACATCTGTAAATATCGGACATTTTACTTTTAATCATTTTTGAATTTTCGAGAAATTGAAAAATTTAAAATAATTCAAATCATCACTAACTTGAGACCTATCGTGACATAGCTTTATTACTATAGGTGTTTTCAAAACTTCATAACTTCATAATCGGTTCTCAAAGTCGACTAGTTTGATGGGATATAACTTTCGAACATCGGAATCATAATTAAATGATTTAAACATTAAATAATTCCATTATCATTAATAATTAATTTATATTAAACTATTAATGAAACCATTGCCAAAATATAAAAAGTTATTTATAATAACTCAAACTATTTTTAAAACATTTATATTACCCTTAAATGATTTTTAAAACAATTAAAATCATTTTAAATAATCACCATTAATATATAAATATTAATGTACTATTCATCAAATATTAAAAGTCATTAATTATAACTTAAAATATTTTTAAATCCTTAATATCCTCTTTAAATGATTTTTAAATAAATAAAACCATTTTTAAACTATTTATTTAATAATAATTATTAAATAAACTAAATGTCATTAATATTATCTTAATATATCATTAATATTAAGTTATTAATGAAATTATCTTTTAAATATTAAAAGTTATATTTTATAACTTAAAATATTTTTAAATACCTTAATTTCATTTAAAATGATTTTTATAATATTAAAATCATTTTAAACTAAATTATTTAATATAATCATTAAATAACTTTAATATCATTAATATATAATTAATTAATGAAATTCATCACAAAATATTAAAAGTCATGGAAAATAACTTAAAATATTTTCTTATACCATAAAATAATTTTTCATGATTTTTCATGAATTAAAACTATTTTAAATCATTTATTTAATATTATAATTAAATAAATAAATACCTTTTATATTCAAAAATACTAAATATTTTTGAAATATACTCAAAATAGTTAAAAACTATTTTTAGGACTTTAAAATAATTTTTCATAATTTATTTGGTATTTTTAATAATTAAAAACTAATTTTTTCTAATTTTTAAATTAATTTTAGGAAAATAAAAATAATAACTTAGTATATTAAAAGGCCCTATAGCGGCAGGCAGGCAAATCATATAGGTGTTCTTGAATTTGCCCAGAGATCTCGTATGTCGATTGCCTGAGGTTACTAGTTTGGTAGAGATTTAATCCATGATCTAAATGTTTTTACGGGCTTGTAAAAACTTTAATGTTGTAGTACTAATGTAATACTACAACTATACACTAATTTCATAACCAAACAACAACGGATCTGTGAGATCTAATTGTGAAAACCTTGTCGGGGCGTGTTCTTCGTGTTTTACGGGTTGCCCGAAACTTACAGTCGACTCTTGAGTCGGCGACCTTAGTGGTCTTAATACAGTCGATCGGTACATGTTATAGGTGTTTTTATCATTAAAATTTGTGTAGTCCAACTACGAGAGAACATGATTAAATCAAGATTCAAGTCTAAACATTAACAATACCAAAGATATAAATCATCAAACTCTCTGTCAAAGCTTGCATATCAATTACAGGTTTTCGAATTTTAAAGCGAATCGTGTAGGGTACTTTGGATCTTTATATCTTTCATTTTGAGTTTGATCTAAGTGATCTATTGATTCTAAGTTGTAGATAACATGTAATACTACAACTCTATTACATAAAAAGCATATAACAACAACAGATCTACGAGAGAGAAGAAGGCGATTGACGTGACCTCAACAAGCATTCTTGAATATTTACGGAAAACCCGAGAAAGTTCTTGAGCGATTCGGATTCGATGGTGGTTTGACCATCAATAACTTCTAATCTACTTGAGATATGACCATGATTCCTTTTGTAGAATAAAGACAACATGACGGACTACACATAACAAGCTTTAAACATCAAAAACACTTAACGAGGATGAGATCTACGACCTCGACATTTGTTGTCGAGAACAAAAAAATGAAATTTTCAGATTTTGAAGATCTTCAAATCGAGGCTTACGAATGTTATGGAATCAACATCTAGCAACCGAGATCATCCTTAGACACTATAA
Organism: Panax ginseng; assembly: GCA_020205605.1. Taxonomy (NCBI): domain Eukaryota; kingdom Viridiplantae; phylum Streptophyta; class Magnoliopsida; order Apiales; family Araliaceae; genus Panax; species Panax ginseng. Next base: position 89,331,138 of record CM035144.1, read on the forward strand.
TCAACATGTTTTAACATTTAAACATAACATCTAACACCAAAAGTTTGAGAAAAATCAAGCTAGAGTTTATACCTTTTTAAGCTTTGATTACGATTTTTTAGCTCTTGATTTGTTATTGGTGTGAATGGGGCTTGATTATGGTGATATAGTAAGGAAATTTCGTGAGGTTTAAGCTTGAGAGAATGAAGCTAAGTGCTTGTGAATAAATAGGCCAAAAATGGTACATTTCTCTCTCTTAGATCCATAAAATAATGTATGAAATGATTGTAATGGGTGATTGATGGTAATCTACTGACCCATGGGTGATTTCTAGATGGAATGGTAGGATTTTGTGGACATGTGGTAGCAATAAAGCATAATTAATGAAAATAATGCATTTCCCTCTCTTTAATCTATATAAAAATATAATAGATACATTGGATGCTACACTTGGATAATTCCATTGTTTTTTAGGTGATAACATGGTAGGAGTAAGCATGTTGGGCATTTTGTTACAAGATTCCATCAACAATGTAAGTAATAATACACTAAATAACCAAAAGGGCATTTTGGTCATTTCACATATAATTTCAAGGGCATTTTTTGTACAAGGCAATTAAATGTAATATTTAACCATTAGATTATAATTCTTACCATTTACCAATTAATTTCTATCCTTTGGTAAATTAAAACATTTATACTGATAATAACATCGTAATTAAACTTAGATAATTTTAAATTAGGGTTTTCTATAGAAAATTAGGGTTTTCTAATTAGGGTTTCTTAACGTCATCAATTAGGGTTTCTAATTGACCATTAGGGTTCTCTAATTATACGTGTATATTACTAACACGGTCATTACAATCTCTAACTTCAATAGATTAAGGTTATAATAATTAGGGTTTGTCACAATTATCGGCGTAAAAAATAGTAATTAGGGTTTTCTTCTAATTCTGAGCATTAAATGTACCACGGTAACTTCATATACGATAAACTTCATATACGATTCATTTACTCGGTCATTTCTCATATATGCGAGTTTAGGGTTTCTGACCGCGATCTTTGTCTTTATGACCTAATTAATAGTCATTGCTTTCGATAATATATATCGCATATATATACGATTACATAATTATTGTCTTTGTAAAATCATTATAACAATAATATAATATTATTATTCTCATCTCTTGATCACAATCCCAATTCGGGGTTTGGATCTCATATCGACTTCTCTTTCGCATATCAAGTTAAAATACTTGATTTAAATATTACGAACAATTCATATAATAAAATATATATTATATAAGTTCTAATTATCACTTCATATATTATTTCCAATCATGTTATCATGGAAAATAATTAATAAAAACATTTACCTTCTGAAATTAATTACCATAAAAATATAATTTGTAGTAATTAATGATTCCAAAATTATTTCTAATTTTCAAGTAATAAATATATTTGTATCTATCGTTCACTTATTCTCGTCATTAAATAAAAAAAAAAAAATTTATCATAAAATTTCTTATTTATTTTATATATAGGAAATCTCGGGTTATTACAGTTGTATATATTATAGTATGATGAACAAAGAATGTAATGGTTTTAGAACACGGGAATGGGATGTAATATTATTAATGTAATAAGAATGTCGTTGACACACACATTTTGATGTCGTTTCAATAGAATGAATGTACAGTTATAAGTACCATGTAGCACCATCTGTCGGGTTGGAAGATACCCGGATTTAGGGGCGTCACAGGTTAGTATCAAAGCATTAGGTTATAAAACTTCTTAAGGGGGGAAGAACCTTCGGCTAATAACCTCGTTAAGGAAGTAAAGTCCAAAGGAAGTAAACTCAAGCTTTACTTCAGTCGAATGAGTCAATAAGGTATTGAGGAAACTCAGTACCGAAAGATTTAAAAGATGGAAAGTAACCCTAAATAAATTAAATGTGATCTGTGCTTATACTATGGTGTGTTATGTACTAATCAACATGTTATGTGTTATTGTAGGATGTCGATCGATAGCTTGATGTATAGAGATATACATACGATGAGTGAAGAAACTGTGAACAGAGTAGAGCCTGTACCCATGCCAGTGGCAGAGGTACTATTAGTGATTCTAGAGGAGTCGGAAACAGTGGAATACTTTTCTGAGGAAGACTACTCCGAGGGAGATATGGATATAACGTCATATCTTAATATGATGGTCTATGAGGAGGAGGAAATGGAGGTAACACCGGTTAATACGGTGGTACCTACACTAGAGTCAATACCTCCAGATGCAATGAGAGCATTGTATCTGGTAGTGTTTGATGAAATGTGCAACCCGAAATGCGATTATGTAGAATCGGAGGAAGAGATTAATTATCTCCATGAAGCTAAGGTGTCTGCAGAAGCAGATTTTGAGTTAGAGCACGATAGACAGGTGCTTATGACAGAGCAGGCTAGGTACTATAAGAAGGAGGCCGATGAGCTTCGTAAAGAATTGGGGGAGAAGGATCGGAAGATAGCACAGATGTCTTAATCCATAAGAGTGCTCATATGGATTTCAAGCTGAAAGTTGCTTGTCATCCCATGGAGTTAATACAAACTCGACATACTATTAGTCGGGATACTATAGCGATGATTGCGAATGAGAAACACGAGGATGCTGTTATGCATTATTAGAAGTCTAGAGTTATAAAGTTGTGTGTAGTGACATAAAACCCTTTTTTTGTATAAACAAGGCAGTCTTTTTGTAAATCCCAACTTTTGAGAAGTTCAATTGCGGGATAGAAATGTACTAGCCGTTGGCTATGGAAGTAAAGTGTAAATAGTTTTAGACTATGAAGAAGCATATAAATATAATGAAGTTTTCATTTAATATGCTTTGTTATGGTATGAGTTGTTATGAGACGAATAATAACGAAGTAAGTAAATAGATAATAATGAAATTCTATTTAATCAGAAAATGCCGCCAAGGAGAAGACAACGTAATCAGGAAGCGGAATCACGTAATGAAAATCAAGGGGGGTCAAAACAACCCTATGCAAGAGTTCGTTAATTTATTAATGGCTGCATTTAACTAAACTGGGGGTAGAGTACCCACCGAACCTAGGTTAGCCAGAATGACTACCTTTAAAGAATTTAAAAGCATAGCTCCGCCGGAGTTCAAAGGAACAACAGACACATTAAAAACCCAGACATGGGTAAAGGAAATAAAGAAGGCGTTTGTTATTACAAACGTAGGTAAGGCACAAAAGACTTCTTTTGCGACTTACATGATGAAAGGGGAAGCCAACTTTTGGTAGGAGGCTCACTAGGGTGGGGTTAGAATAGATGGGGTAATGTGGGAACAGTTCAAGAAGGTTTTCTTCGAGAATTATTTCCCTACAAACATGTAAGGGAGGATGGAGAATACATTTTTTAGAACTTAAACAAGGGGACATGACGGTTCCCCAATACGTGACTAGATTCAATGAATTGGCAAAGTTTGCTCCACATCAAGTGGACACTGAGGAGAGGAAGGCTCGTAGGTTTGAGCAGGGCCTGAAACCCTAGCTCTATAGTAGGATTTTAGTGTTTCAGATTATTTCCTATGGGACCATTCTAGAAAGAGGGATTATAACAGAGGGTGGTAGTGAGGCGTTGACTCAATACCACAAAGAGAGAAAGAATAAGAGCAAGGGAGAGGGAGGAACCAAGGCAGAGAGTGCCAGTGGTAATGACAGGATGTCAAAAGAAAAGAATTTTAACTCCGGGAATACTGGAGTGGGACAAGGAGATCCCAAGCGTAAGATCGAAGTGTGTAAGACATGTGGAAAGACTCATCTAGGAGTCTCTCTGAAAGGGATTATAAGTACCTTTAAACATTATGGTAAAGGAGGAGGGAATAACTTTTGTTGATTCTATTCGTGGAAATGGCTTCATGAATAAGGAATGTAAGCAAGTATCGGTAGATAAGTACCGATAAAGTTGAGAGAATTTGAAGTAATTCTCGGTATGAATGGGTTGATTAATCATAGAACTTTAATAAATTGTTAGAATAAAAGTATGAATCTTCGGTTTTCTAAGTAACCCAAGGTAGTAATTTACAGTAATAAAATACCGCGACGCTCTTATTGTCTAACGATGACGCAAGTTAGGAGGATGTTAAGGAAGAGGATGAGTTGTTACGTTTGCATATCGACTATCATAAGGGGAGTAAGTTAGCGATTGAGAGTAAATACGTCGTGCCTAGGATCGATGATCTATTTGATCAGTTGAAAGTGGTAAAGTATTTTTCTAAGATAGATTTATGTACGGGGTATTATCGGTAAAATGTAAGGAAGGATGAGGTACCTAAGAAGATGTTCAGAAATTGTTATAGTTATGATGAGTTTCTGGTTATGTCGTTTGGGTTAACTAATGTACAGAAGTTAAACTTTCCGTAAGGGGTGTTGAGCAAGTCGGTGGCAAATCGATAGGTACTCTTGTGAGGTGCTATGGTTGAAAGTACCATTAGCGTCACAGAGTGTTCAAATATTATTTGGACGAGGGTGTCGTAATGCTCCTTGGTGATATTCTAGTCTAATTTAAGATGTCAGAAGATCACGTTGAACATTTGGAGATAGTGTAAGAAACACTACGGAGGGAGAAGTTGGATACGGAATTCACTACGTGTGAATTGTAGCTTAAAGAGATAGACAAAATTTGTTAATGAGAAGTATGTTGGGAATGAGAAGTGAGAAAATAGTTTTTAGGAGCTAAAAGGAAGATTAAGTTAGGCATCTGTATTGTCTTTATCAAATGATATGAGGAATTTTGTAGTGTATCTCGATATTTCACATAGAAGACGGGGTTGCGTACTCATGTAGCATGGCAATGTTATTACGTATGCATCACGCCAGTTAAAGAATTATGAGGAGGCCTATCCTACTTATGATCTAAAATTTGCAGCTGTAGTTTTAGAATTAAAAATGGAAAGATAGTATTTATACGGGGGAGAAGTGTAAGATATACACGGACTCTAAGAGTCTGAAATATATCTCCACACAGAAGGAGTTGACTATGAAGTAGAGAAGATAATTGGAATGGATAAAGGATCATGACTGTGATATATTATATCATACATGGAAGGTAAACGTAGAAGCCGATGCGTTAAGTAGGAAGGGTAGGGAAAAGTTATCGATGTTAACGACTCAGAGTGAGATACTAACGGAGCTAGAAGTTAAATTTTGGAATGAAGAGGTAGAAATGTTATTTACAACATAGACTCAATCCACAATAATGGAACGAACTAATTAAGTATAACTAGGTAACGAAGAGTGCAAGCGAATGAAGAAGAAGATGCAGGATGAAGAGAAGATCATGTATAATCTTGTTTTGAAGGAGGAATTTGAGTTTCAAATAATTTTAAAGTTAAAAGAAGAATTAATCAGAGGAAGATAGCATAATATGTAAATAAGTATTTAAACTTCCAACTCAGATTATTGATAGGAAGTGACAAGTCATGCGAATTAAGATAACACCTTCGTTGAAGGTGAAATGAAAGAACCTCAATGTTGAAGAAGCATTGTGGGAACTTGAGTTTAAAATAACGGAAAATGTTTCCTCAATGGTGTATTTATTATTAGCGTGATTCTGGGGACAAAATCCTTATAAGGGGGGAAGAGTGTAATGCCCCAGAAAAATCGAATTTTTTAGAATTAAATTTTTATTTGATTATCTGGATTAAATGAATTTAATTAATTAATTATAGGAGTAAGCTATTTGAAGGTCGTTCTATGACCTAGACATATCGGAATGTCGTAGTATTTTGGCTATGTGGTAGAATTAAAGTGTTTGAATTTCCAAGACGAAAACAAAAGCTTTCCGAGAAATTTTTCAAAAAACACTATTCACGCATTTCTGCTCGGGAATTATTTTTGAACTTCCGAGAAATACGTAATGATAGAATATCGAGGTGAGATGGAATATCCAATAATATTTCAGTTATGAAAAACACAGTTTTTTGCCTGCGACCTTAAAATCTAACGATTAGGAAAATAATTTCCGAGAAGGAATTTAAATGCGTATAATGAATTAAAGCTATGATTGTATAATACATAAGTATTGTACGAGGCAATGAATACAAGTATAATACGAGGTATTATACGAGTATGTGTGAATGATGGAATGTCGTATATTAAATAAGTATACAAGTTGGAATATAAGAATTATACGTAGATTATACGTTATAAGGCTTTAAGCCATATGTAATGGACTTGTAGGAATGTGTAGGAGATTGTAATGTCCAATTGGGATAATAATAAAGCCCAATATGAATTAATGTTAAAGCCCAAATATTTGTAATGTTAAGTCCGATGTAAATTAATGAATAAGCTCATTGTTTGTTTAATTACAAGCCCAATGTCTAAGATAAGTTAATTAAGCTAATTGAATGAAAAGCCAAAGATAAGATGCAATGGATTAGGAGGATCCATGGGGCAACCCATGATCATATGGGTGAATTGGTGATCAAGAACTTTGTGTGGTGAGCAAGTAGATTTAAGGGTTAAGCAAATGATAAGTTAGGTAGACTTAATGACTAAGGAAGAGATATGTTATGTAATGACCAAGCAAACTTAAAAGCTAAGTAAAGTGCTTATGTGATGAGCAAGCAAATAAGGTGGTGGCCAAGTTAACTTAATGGCTAAGTGTTGTGGTGGCCAAGTAATTCAAGTGAGGATGAAGTTAACTTAATGTCTAGGTAATGAATAGTAAGGAGGTGGGTTGGATTAAGGACATTTATGCCCTAACCTAGCAACTCCTACAAATAGCAAGCTTGGTTTTCATTTTGTTGGTTGTTCATTTCATCTAACAAGTTGAGAGCTTAATTGTTAGAGAGAATAAGTTAGAAAAGCTAGAAAGCTAGTCTTTCATATTTCAAGAAGCAAGAAGGAGATTAAAGCTTAGTCAAGTGATTATCAAGGGTAAGAACTTAAACCATGAATCTCTTTCTCTTCCATTGTTAGAGAAGTGGGTAGTGGAAGAACATGTATGCTAAGGAATGATAAGAATGATTAATCAATGGACTTAAGCCGTATAATTCATGAATAACTAATTCAAGCATAATTAAGTTATAAATCTATTAAGAGCTTATATGAACTACTCATATGTGTACTTTAATAAGATTTTATGATACTAAGAAGCAAGAATGGTGGTTAAAAGACTTAATCTATAATAAGTCAAGAGAAAGAAAGTCATAAGTAGTTTATACTTTTATAAGTTATAAATTCTCAAAGAACAAGTGATAACTTATCATGTTTATAAGTTAATGAAGTATGTATGTCAAGATGTTAGTATGATGGATTGAATCCATTTGAAACGATAAACAAATCATAAGAGATTAAGTTAAGGCGAAATTTACGAGTTTGGACGATAATCGTCGAATTAGTGAAATTCACGAAATGGAGGTCGAATTTTGATATGGAGCTTGAAAACATTATTTTCCAATAAAGGCAAGTCTTATTTGGCATTTTAGAGTTGCAGACTCGAGAATGAACGGATTCTGACTTAAAACGAAGAAACGAGCGTTGAACGTTCATGAATGTTTATCATTTTTGTTAAAATGGACTAATAGGTGAATGTTTAGCAAACAAAGTCAAATAGATAAAATTCTTGCATGAACGCATCGAATATGTAATTTGTGAGCCGTAGGAATTTGAACGAGCCAATTCGGACTTAAGACGAAGAAGTTATGCGTCCGGGAATTTCGCATAGTTGGAAAAGCTCAAAAATTTTTCGAGGCACGAGTGCAGCGCATGATGCGACTCAAGAATAAAGGCTCGCCGCAACACAAGGCCAAGATAGAGTACACTACTAAGCTGCACTTGCATAAAGGCGGCCATAGCAAAAGAGGAGACTCGCAACGCTTGATCTGGACCATCGACCATACTTATGCTAAGTCACGCATGCATGATGACACGATGAAAAGGATGAATCGCGCGCCGCAACGCAAGGACTAAGTGAAGCATTGAAAGGAATGTTTTTGAATATAAATGAAAGGAGAAATGAATGAAGGCTGAATTAAATCCTTAATCAACTTAATGTAACATCATTGCTAATGATATAAACCTTAGGTATAATACTAAAGGTTGAATATAAGTCAATTGAATGTGAACGTGAATGGTAAGCAAAAAGTGTATGTAACCAATTATGATCGAGTCTCGGTTAGTGATGTGATAACATTAGTAAGCCGTGAAGAGGGATGATTAACTTGAAACGAGTTGTATTATTGAAATAGTTTTAGATAAGTTATAGAAAAGAAAGAAGTTGGTAAGAATGACGTAAGTTATAACGATAAGCCGGAACCAATAATAACAAATCTAATATATGATTAGATTGAGAAGAAGGGTAAGATTCATTAGGAACCATGTATGTTCATTCATGACCTAATGTTGTATGTTATGTGGTTATGTGTTGTAGAGACCATAAAGACTGAAAGGAAAAGTTATTATACTGTAGAAGATGCTGAAAGCAAGTTTTTCTTAAACGCTTGTCTAACCTTCGTGTTAGCCAAGTTTTCTGTGATTCATGTTATGAGATGCATGAAGTATTTTACTAAAGGGTCGATGCCAGTTTTATCTTGGCTAGACTAATCTTGAAGAGTTGATTGATTTATTTACAAGTCTTTCAATCTGTAATTGCTAACTTATTTATCTTACGCCAATTGTTTGGCATGATTCACAGAAGCTTTGAGTATGAATAAACAAATGTATTTTTCATCGATTATTTGATGGGCACACGAGGTTACCAAAACTTAAACGTACATACGTTTAACGGGATGTAGTGTTGATCAACATAGAGTACTATAGGCTGATCACCCAGAAGTGCTCGTAAGATATATCGGACTTACGAACTTAGTGCCGGGTTGTCCTTTTCAAAGAAATTATGCACTGCTCATGGTCTTGAGCCAAAATTGATGTTTTACTGAATATTGTCATTGTAAAACATTTTGAAGGAAAAGAAGTGCTATTTTGAATTATCAGTAGTACTTCGTAACTATTGTTCAGTTACTGAAAATATACGATTCCTATCTTTCAAGCATGTTGTTTAAAAGAAATTGTTGTACTTGCTGAGCTTGTTATGCTCACTCTTGTTTGAACCATATGAATGCAACTAGGACCAAACGAACCAAGGGATCTGACAAGGATAAAGGCAAGACGAAGATGAACGATTAGTTTACCTTGTAATAAATAGTAAGTTGTATATATTATAGTATGATGAAAAAAGAATGTAATGGTTTTAGAACCTGGGAATGGGATGTAATATTATTAATGTAATAAGAATGTCGTTGACACACACATTTTGATGTCGTTTCAATAGAATGAATGTACAGTTATAACCCTGTAGCACCATCTGTCGGGTTTATACCCAGATTTGGGGGCGTCACAAAGATGCCTCGCATCTCGAAAATAAAAGCAACTAAGCCGAATATTTAATAAAATAGAAGTATCAAAGGCCTCAATTACTATTGAGCATAAGGGTTTGAAAAACCTCTTTTACAAAAATCACTGCTATATCTTGTTAAAGCTAAACTTTTATACAAAATTCAAATCCTTTGTATATAGGTGCAAACGAGGTATAACACTACTTCCAGATAATTACACATTAACCCACATACACACACACACACATTCATATAATAGTTTAATTGAAAAGTGGCGGTCACCGTGGTAACACGGATGTCGGGGGGTGCCTAACACCTTCCCTCCTCATAATCAAGCCCCCGGACCCTAACAAATCTCAGTTTCATAAACATGTTAAATAGTGTCACATCACTGGGTCAATGTACAAACCTTTTCTCGGTTGAGTTGGTGCAACAATTTAAAAATACCAATTGGCGACTCTTACAGTCCAATCGTCGACATATACACGTCAGACCTTTTCATAACTTGTTTTTTCAAACAAATCTCACCTAACATGAGAACACCAAAAGACAAGAATAAAAAAGGGACAATAAAAATCCCAACTTCGACAGGTGGCGACTCTGCTGGGGACATCCAGTAAGAGGGCTTAAGCCGCTATTACAAGCTTTTCAAAACTGTTATATGCTTGTGTGTGGATGTTGCATTTATATTTGAATGAATGTGCATGAATGCATTTACTTACTGCACTTAATGTTGTACAATAAAGTGCTTCGCATATGTCATCATTTCCATAAACACTGAGATGTGTGGTCCCTCCACCAGGAGGCTATCCCGTCTGTGTTTGATTACTGGACTCGTAGGGAGACTAATTCCAACAAGGCTCAGGTAAGGCACCACCCAAATTCGCTCTAGTTAAAAGACTGGATTAACTTCCCGTCGAGTAAATTGCGATGATCTGGGAACCTTTATGCCAAAAAGTCGCAAGAGTAACCTAAGATAGGTCAGCCTCTAATAAATCAAACATGGAGGGAAGTCTCTTCATACTTTTCCATTTTAATTACTTGTAAATTCAATTACTTGTAATTACATTCCATGTCAATCTCATTGTAATGGAAAGTATAAAGGCAAATGTGTACACGCATTTCTTTTTTACCATGCTATCTTACAAATAGCTAACATCCATTTCGCAGGATAATACTCCCAAAAATAGATCCATCACATAGCATGTACACATTTGTACATTCCCTAAGACTAAACTACATAAGTTTTTTTTTTGTAGGGAAATAATTAGGTTTGTTACCTGTTCAAAGTCTAAAAAGGCAACAAGCCTACAACCAAGTATGGTTTCATCTGATCAGTCTAGTCGTACTCTTGTTTCCCGCGAGGAGTTTGAAGGACTAAGCAAATAAATTACAGATTTGGCTGTTCTACTTAAAGAACTACACTAGTCTACTCAGGGTCCATGAATACCCATACATACAGAATCGTCTGTACAGGGAGAAACTCAAGGTCTGGACAAAGAAGCTCACATACCTGAGTTTCAGATGGATAAAACTAATAAAATCCCTAAAATCACCCATCTCAAAGATGATCCAGACACCGGTGAGATCAGGAAGAAAGTCATTCAAATGGAAGATACCATTCGCTCTATCAAAGGGATTGGAGCACATGGGAGTGTTTCATATGCTGACCTTTACATATTCCCTGGTGTTCATTATCCAGAGAAGTTCAAAACTCCTGATTTTAAAAAATATAACGGGTTGGGAGATCCTTACACACATTTGAAGGTATTCATTGGAGAACTCGGATCTTATGCAGAAGATAAAAAGCTCAGGATGCAGCTATTTCAAAAGAGTCTAACTGGAGAAGCCAGATCATGGTACACCAGATTAGACAATTCTAAGATCCATAGCTAAGAGGAGCTAGCTCATGCCTTCCTCAGTCAGTACAGTTTCCAGTCTCAAATGTCTCCAGATCGGTACCAAATTACTAAGATCAAGAAACAAGCTAACGAGTCTTTCCAAGAGTATACTAAAAGGTGGAGGCGCCTTGCTGCTCAAGTTACTCCCTCTATGACTGAGTTGGAAATGGTTATGACCTTTATAGACATACAAGAAGATCCCTTCTATTAGAGAGTCTTAGCTGGCAATTGCAAGCCATTTTCTGAAATGATTAAACATGGAGAGATTGCTGAGATGGGATTAAAGTCAGGAAAGATTCAAGACCTAGCCACTTTAAAAGCTGTTGCTGAGCACATCCAGCTTAGAAGTTATGGAAACAAGCCAGGAAGATGTTTCCTTGATACTATAAGGCCAAAAATATAGTCAGAACATGCCTATCCCGAGGAGAAACTACTCCCCTTTTCAAGCACAGTCTTCCAGCCCTACATTTCCATTGAGTGGAGAAGTCTGATGCAACTGAGTGTTCACACCCCTAGGGGACTCACTCGAGAACATTCTTAATCTTCTAACTACTCAAAAGAAAATTACCCACCTTCTTACACCAGCCAACCCGAATGGGAAGGGTTTCGATGCTACCCGAAAGTGTGCCTATCATGCTGGAGCTCCAAGACATGATACTCAGGATTGCTGGGCCTTGAAACATAAGATCCATGATGTAATTGACAATGGTGAGATCGTGGTGAGTAAACCTGACCAACCTCATGTGTATGATAACCTCTTCCTCAACACAAAGAAGAGGATGTTAATATGATTAATTGGAGCAGTGGACAGAGTTCCAATTACGTTGTTGAATCCTCCCAAACCAGCAAGGATGATGCTGATAAATGGGATTATGCATAGTTCCAATTTATGATGGAACAAAAAATGAAGGCTCTGTGTGAGCAAGTTAATCAGTTGGCAGAACTGGTGATCCATCAGTATCGGGTCACACGCAAATTAATCAGCCAAGAGCATGCTAGTCTCTTTCCTTTTTATTATGAATACTCCATCATCGCCTTCAGAAAGTGAAACACTGGAGGATAAAATTACAATAAGAGCAAGTGCTAAAGCCCGTAGGAATTTTGCCAACAAGAGGGAATTTATATACCTTGGCCAACCGATGGAGGAGATATTTCAGATGCTGGTTAATGAAGGAAGAATCACAGCTCTGCTACCTCCAATCAATCCCCGTTCAAGACGGTTCAATTCTAATGGAGTATGTCAGTATCACTCCCACTCTCACAAACACAACACAGAGGAATGATGGGCACTTCGTCACCTTATTCAGAATCTAATTGACAGTGGTGTCTTGCAGTTGGCAGACAATGACACTATGTTACTTGAGAGTGGGGACACATTTCCTACAAAATGGAAGGAGGTCGTAGCAGTTATATCTGCTGAGGATGATTCGACTGCCAGACCACCTACAATAAAAGCAATTCAACTCAAAGGTGTTGAGAATCCTTTGAAAGTGGCTGCGCCAAAGCCAATTACATAACCATCTATACCACAGTATCCTATTGTTAGCCTACAAAAAGTGTCATGAAATTATGGAAAGGCTGAAGGATCCTCATCCCACATAATTGTTGCATTGTTGAAGGAGAATCCACTGTATCTTCCCCACCGGGTGATGAAGCCTACCATCAAATTCAAAGGGAAAGTTCCCATTGAGAGGATTGAAGAGTTCCTATGTAGTATAGGCCATAATGAAGCCAATGTGGTTTTAATCTTAAGAGAAGCTCCACAACAAATTTCCATACTGGACTTGGTTTTCTCTTTCGAATATCATAGGAAGGTCTTGCTAAGGGTCTTGGAAGAAGCCCATTTGCCAAAATCAATGGATGTTGAAAAATTCCAGCATCTGGTTGATCACATTTTTAACAATAATGTGATATCTTTCACTGATGATGACATACCTCCCGAAGGGTCTGGTCATTGCAAATCGTTGCACATAGCGCTTCTGTCCTCTGGATATATGGTGGGAGGAGTTTTGATAGATGGATAGTCATCTTTAAATATCTGTCCTTATGCCACCTTGGAGAAGATGAATATCAATCTCAAGAGGATCAAAAGCAGCCATACGATTATCAAAGCTTTTGATAGATCCTGACGAAATGCCGTTGGGGAGATTGAACTACCTGTGGAGATTGGTCCACATACATTCAATGTATCCTTTCATGTGCTCAAAATATCCACATGATATAATCTTCTCTTGGGGAGACTGTGGATTCACATGGCTGGAGCCGTCCCTTACACCCTTCATCAGCAACTTAAGTACATAATTAATAATAGCCTAATCACTATCAATGTTGAGCTGGAATGTCCTAAACAAGGTGACATACCACTCATTAGCTTCAATTTAGAAGTTGAACATGTCAGTTTTCATACCTTCGAGGTGAGAAACACTCATTACCATCCCATTAGGGTGCCGCCTCTCACACCCAAGATTTTTGCCGATGCAATGTCAACAACTCAAGAGATGATATCATTGGGTCATCAACCTGGACAAGGGTTGGGCAAAGATCATCAAGGCATTAAGCGCCCAATTCAAGTTCCCAGTCAAACAGGGACAACAGGATTAGGCTATTCTGCTAGCTCCAGTCACAGGAATCCTCACAAGCACAAACATATTCCTTCATCTTCAACCATGTGACGATTATCTCCATCTATAGATCCTGAACTTGTACGGTCTTTGATAAAGGTGCTTGCCCATGTAATGGCTATGTTATTTCCTAAACTTATACCGGTCAAAGCAAAATAGGTCTTGATTCCTGATCCTGAAGTGGGAGAAAGGGAATGGAGACGTAAACAAGACATCTGCCAGGAGATTGTCTCACCAACGCATCATTTTCCATAATGAGCATACAAATAGATAAACTCCAGATGATGATTGTCCAGACATTATGGTCATCATTCGGGAGAAGGAGGATGATGACAGCCCCTTCATTACTATCGTCCAGTAGCATTTCACCCTTGACAATTGGAGCAACACTCCTTGCATTTGTCGACAAGGGTAAAAAGGGCAAAAAACTCCCTCTATTCTGTAGATAACAATAACTGCTTACTTTTCTGCACATTATTAGCAGTTGTTTTGTCTGTACATGTTAACGCTTTGTATGATTGAATAGTTTCATATATTATGTGAAAGCATATTTTGTTTCAGGACTTTGAATTTAGATGTGCCTATACTTGCTGATGAGGTGCGTTTTCTCCACAAGGATTGTAACTTTGATGAAATGTTGAACTCAGAGTTGATGGAAATATAAGAGGACACTGAGATACCTCAGGAGATCAAGGAATGGGTCGAGGATAAACCCAAACCAAATCTTAATCAAACCACCTCATTTAACCTCAGAACCTTAGAAAACCCTAAGCTAATCTAGATTGGTATGGACCTCACTCCAAACCAAAGGAATGACATGGTTGTGCTATTAACCCAATTTCAGGATGTGTTTGCATGGTCTCACAAAGATATAGTCGGTTTATCAACTAACATTGTTATTCATCGCCTTCCCATTAAAGAGGAGTTCATGCCAGTCAGGTAGAAGCTCAGGCGATTAAAACCTGAGTGGAGTTTAAAAGGTAAAGAAGAAATTGTGAAACAATTTCAAGCAGGCATCATCATGGTGTCAACATACCCTGAATGGCTATCCAACATAGTCATCGTGCCTAAACCGAAAGGAAATGTGTGAGTTTGGGTGGATTACCGGGATCTGATTAAAGCTTACCTTAAAGATAGCTTTCCCGTGCCATTTATCCACATTGTCATTGATAATACTGCTCAATACGACATGTACTCCTTTGTTGATTGTTTTGCAGGGTACCATCAAATTATGGTTGCTGAAGAGGATCGTGAGAACCTTTTGCTATAGATGGTTGTCATTCGGCCTCATTAATGTTGGAGCTACCTACCAGCGGGCCATGATGTCTCTTTTTCATGACTTAATGCACAAAGAGATAGAGATCTACGTGGATGACATTATTGACAAATCTCTAAAAGAAGAAGACCACCTAAACCATCTCAGAAAGCTCTTCAACAGGTTGCGTAAATACAACTTGAAGTTGAATCCAGCAAAGTGCGCCTTTGGCGTTAAATTAGGCAAGTTGCTAGGTTTCCTAGTCAGCCATAAAGGGATTGAGCTGGATCCCACCAAAATTCAGGTCATTACAAAAATGCCCATTCCTCAGACAGAGAAGGAAATACGGGGATTTTTAGGAAGAATCAACTTCATTAGTAGGTTCATCTCCCAACTCACAGCAACCTGTGAGCCTATCTTCAAGTTGTTAAGGAAGAACTCCTCCATGAAATGGAATGATGAGTGTCCAAAAGCCTTCCTTATAATCAAAGAACAGCTAGTTAAAGCTCCAATTTTGGTACCACCTAGGGATGACGTTCCCCTGTTCATGTACCTATCCATCAATGACAATGCCATGGGCTGCATGCTAAGACAGAAAGACGATAGAGGCCAAGAGTGAGCTATCTACTACCTCAGCAAAAGATTCAGCAGTAGTGAACACAAGTATACTCTGATTGAGAAGACTTGTTGTGCTTTAGCATGGGCTTCCATGAGGTTACAACATTACCTCCATGGTCACACAACCCATCTCATTTCCCGCATGGATCCTCTCAAGTACGTGTTCAGTAAACCCATGTTGAATTATTGGCTGTCCAGATGATAGTTGATCCTACTACAATTTGACATCGTCTACGTGACACAAAAGTCTATCAATGGTCAAGGAATTGAGGATCAACTGGCTGCCTCACCTTTAGGGGATTTCAAACCCTTGGAAACATACTTCCCTGATAAAGGGTTAATGACAGTGCAGCAACACCATTAGTACGATACACACCAATCATGGAAAATGTATTTTGATGGAGTACATTAATATGGAAGGTTATGAAATTTGGAGTAGTTCTAGTATTATTCGATCTGGGAAGCAGTATCCCATTCTGCAAATCAGATTGTAGTTTGTCAGCACCAACAACACAGCTAGGTATGAAGGCTCTATCATGGGGCTAAAACTTGCCCAATCAATGGGCATCATGCAATTAACTATTTTTGGAGATTCCGAATTGGTGATCAGACAAACCACGAGAATCTATCACACCAAAGACCTACATTTGCTGCCTTACCATCGACAACTTATCCAGATGGCTTCGGAGTATGAAGAAATAAACTTCCTCCATATTCCTCAAAATAGGAATGACTTTGCAGATGCGATAACAACTTTGGTCTCCTTGATCAACATAACAAGGAAAACATGCCAAGCATCATATTTTCCCTACAAAAGGCTCTAGCCTATTGGAATTACATTGGAGAAGTATCAGATGAGATACCTCCCATCCAACACCCCTGGTATCAGCATATCAGGGAGTATTTGCGAGATAGATCTACACCCGCTAATGCGAGCCCAACTGAAAGAAGGCGGATCCTTCGACTCGCTATGAATTTGTACCTGGGCGAAGATGCACTCTACAAAAGAGATGCAGGATTAGGTCTCCTCAGATGTCTAGACAAATACCAAGCTCAGAAGCTCATGGATGAAATCCATGGTGGAGTTTGTGGCCCACACATGAGCGACCCTCTACTTGTCAAAAAGATCCTAAGAATAGAGCATTACTGGATCTCCCTCAAGGCTGATTATGATGATCACGTCAAGAGGTGCTATCAATGCCAAATTCATGGGAATGCTATCCACGTCCCTCCAAGGGAGCTCCACAATATGAGTTCACCTTGGCCCTTTTCAATGTGGGGATTAGATATGATCGGGCCCATCAAGCCCAAAGCTAGTAATGGGCATCAGTTTATCTTCACCATGATCGACTACTTAACCAAATGGGTAGAAGCAGCCTCCTTTCCCAGGGTTACCAAAGAAGTTATCATTGGTTTCATCAGAAATAATGTCATTTATCGATATGGACAACCAGAGGTGATTCTGTCAGATAATGCTAAGAACCTCAATAAAAAAATGATGGCCGAGTTATGCAGACAATTTCACATCAAACACCTTAACTCAGTCATCTACCATCCAAAGATGAATGGTGTTGTTGAAGCGTTTAATAAGAACATAAAGAAGATCATGCAAAATATGTCCACCAATCATAAAGGATGGCCAGACCTCTTGCCTTTAACTCTATTAGCCTACAAAACTTCAATGCGTACTTCCACTAGGGTAACCCCTTACTCATTAACCTACGGGATGGAAGAAGTACTTCCCATAGAGGTGGAAATGGAATCCCTCGGAGTGTTGATAGATGCTCAGCTAGATGAAGACCAATAGTTACAAGATAGGTATCAACAATTGTCTCTAATAGACGAAAGACAAACCGCTGATAACTTCCATGGTCAGTTATACCAAGAAAGGATCGCCAGATCCTACAACAGAAAAGTCTGGCTATGACAGTTTAAAAAACATGACTTGGTTTGGAAGAAGATCATTGACAACCAAGATCAATCCAAGGGAAAATTCACCACAAATGGGAAGGCCCGTTTGTTGTCAAGGAGGTATTAACAAGAGGTGCTCTCAGATTACAAGAAATGGACAAAGATGAATTTCCACAACTCATCAACTCAGACACCGTGAAACGGTACTATGTCTGAGGTTACCATCAAGCAAACATCCTGGTTTTGGATCACCAAATTTCCAGTCAATTCAGGTTTTCTAACCCTTCACTACATATAACCCTTCTTCATACCCATCTGCCCTATTAGGGACAAACACACTCTTCAAACCAGCAGCCTGGTTCCGGATCATTAGATCTTTCGCTCAATTTCATTTTTAAAACCTCTCGCTCAATTCAGGTTATCCCACCAGGGATTAAACCTTTCACACCTACAGTTTTGCCCCACTAGGGATAAAACTTTTCACACCTGCAGTTTGTCCTGTACATGGGATCAAACTTTTAACCTACAGTTTGTCCTGAACATGGGATCAAACTTTTTGGTTGTAATTCGTCCTGCGCATGGGGCGAGCTACGTTGACCTGATCTCCCTAATACATGGGAGTACGTAGGCAACCATTTTTATGGCCCGGTCGCACCAGATAAACAAAACAATAAATAGTTTTACACCCTTCTACACCCTTTCGCATATAGCGTTGAACCTCTTACACCAAGTTCAAACTACATAGACCTGATCTCTTCTTCAATAGGAGTACGTAGACAGCCAATTATGGTTCGGTCTTACCCCTACCAAAACACAAAAACTTATCATATGGTACTGGGATAAAACTTCAATCCACCACATTTCATTGGCTTCAGACCAAAGGGATGGAACTAACTGGTCTTCCCACATAAATGGGAGAATCAGTGACCATCTAAGCTGCGGTTGAGTCCTTAAAGAGCAACACAAATCCATAAGAGATGGAACTACCTGGGCTCCCCCATACAAAGCTACACCCCTCTCCATTACTACATACAGAAACCAGTCCTAAGACACCAAAGGGTAGGGATATATATAGATCAACGATCCATTCTAAAAGATACTGAGACATCTCAATATACACCCATCAAGGATGAGTTCATAATACAACAAGATCACAAGTTATAAAGAAACAGGTAAATATCAAGCAAGTAACAAGGCACACCTAAAAGGGAAGTGAATCCAAATATATTTCCCTGCCATATATAATGTTGTTTGATATATATAATGCGTACTGTATATGACAAAATGGCTAAGCTAGTCTGTGCAGGAAAATACAAGCTAATCTATAAATCAGTGTATATACGCGCTATCAAGACCAACATAGCATCTCTCTCAGAAGAAGGAGGTAACTCTGTGAGCTCCTGCCCAAGGGTATCTACACGAGCCAACAAATCCATAACCAACTGCATGGTGACGCTATGCTCATCAATATACGTGTTCATCTCTGCAACAATAGCAGTACTATGGAACCTCACTACAGTACTATCTATAACGGCTACATCCCGGGCAGATATGGCACCATCCCGCTCAATAATCAATGCATCTCTAGATGATCTAGCCTTATCCCGCTCAATAATAGCGGTGTCTCTGTGAGCCAAAGAATCATCTCTCTCCAATAGAGCGACATCTCTCCCAGGAAGAGCTGTGAACATCAAGGCCCTAGCCTGATCTCTCTCAAAAGTCATCAGATGAAGACTATGCTCTAAATACTCTGCTGAATACGTGGTAACTATAATAGTTATACTGGGAGAATCAATAAGAGCTGTTGTCAAATCAACAAACAACTCCTCCTCAGCAGGAGAATCAATGTCCTCTATGGGCTCTCCACCATCAGAATCAATCCCCAACACTGTGGATACAACCGCAGCTGATGCAGTCTCTGCCTCCTTCCATGTAGAATACTCTGTCGAATAGCCTAGATGGCTAACAAAAAACTCAGCTAGCTCATGCTGATCCGAAAAAGCATACACCCTAGATCTGTCCTCTACTGACAAATAGCGAGAAGCCAAATGCTAACCTAATTCTCCCTCAAAAGGATGGACGTCCTAAAACTTGACAAACTATGACATCACAACTAGTGGGTGGTAAGTAGTCATGCCCCTCAAACCAGCCAGAGGGAGATAATCCATGCCAGGTGCATGAGTAATGAAGCTGTAGGGTGAATTGAGCCCTGTACACGATAAAATGTCAAACGGATCTCCGATCCCTGCCAAAAACACCGACCAGGATATAGCGTCTGTACACTCTGCTAGCTGAAAGGAGTAAGACATGGCTATCTCATGGGAAAAGCAGTACCCATGTCGTTGGAAGGTGCCAATTGGTCTCAAGTGTGACATGAACCACACATACAACATGATCGAACTACCTATGAACACCCCTGCGGGATAGGTATGACAATACGTGGCGGATCTCAATGTGTATGACCCTCCCTGAGAGCACAATCATCGGCACAATGGTATTACCCTCCTTGAGAGTTATCACTGTCATGACAACACCGATATCCAACTCATCCATATATACAATGGCATGTACATATAAGCCACTATACACATCATGAGTACATCTACTTTGGCAACACGCCACTGATCCTCCAATGTGGTGAGATCCTCCAGAGTGCTGTACATAACTGTCCACTGAGCCAAATCTATCTATCAGAAAACGCTGGGACACCACATGGCCGAATGTAATCTTATCCTGTAATACTCTATGCCTCAGCCCGGTGAGGGTCATGAACTGCTGGCTCATGTCACCAATAGCCATCCAAGTGCAAGGTCTTTCCAGAGGCAACGCCGTCAACCGCCCGTAATCCTCTAAGGTGGGAGTCAACTCCTGGGTCCCAAACTAGAAAACCTGCCTCTCTGGTACCCAATGCTCTAGCATACCATCTATAAAGCCCACAGGAACCTGTAACATCAAGAGGGTCATGGAATACTGTAATAACTGATCTACGGTCACCCGATCTGGAGGTGACAAACTATCATGCCAGGACCTCAGACGGGAGGCTACCAATACTGGTGGGGTGTGATCAATACGACTAACTGTAGAAGAAGACATCTGTGTGGGCCATATCATAAGATCATCCAGGGGTCAATGCTAAATATCTCTAGATATATATATGCATAACATAATACATGCATGATCAACAATAGATGGAAATATGATGTAGGGAATGAAAAATAGTACATACATTCCTAAGTACATCATCATCTAATATATCATATCTGTACATCTAAAAATATAGGGAAATAGGGCACAGATGCCCAACAACTAACAGAGGCCTATCAAAAGATATAAAGAGAATGGGGCATAACCACCCAGTAGCTAACAGAGGTCTATCAAAAGATATAGCGAGAATACACATCAGAAGAAGACATTGGTGTCAATGTCTACATCATCAATCATGTCCACCTGATGTAACTCCTCTTGAGTCATTGGATCTCCGTCAAGAGGGATATCAGGCCTATATAATGGAGGATATGCACCGGCAAAACCATATGGGTCACCTAAAGGGCCAGTCCCAGAGCTGGAAGGATCAAAAGTATCTACCTCTGAAGGATCTCTACCCAAGTGCAAGATAAAGAAACGTGCCTAGTCCAACTGTCGGGTCAAACTGTCAATCTGTGTCAAATTAGTCGGATCTCAGACACAGGCCATCCAATCCATCATCATCACGGATCCAGGAACCATATCCCCCATGAATTGAGTGGCACGGGTCTAGGCTCCGATGGTACGAGGGGACCACCAGCGATGATACATATCTTGAGTATACGGACCCTCTGACAAAGTAAAGCCGTCAATGCCCATCAATGGGATATCACTGAAAGGAGACTGCGACACATGGCAATAACGCCTGACAGGAGGCAATATCGGTACATGAATCTCCCATGTTGTGCTCCTAATAGCACGTTATCCCAAATAGAGCTCCCATCTCCTATCTGTGAAGAGAGGAATCCTACGAGTGGATATCATGTACTCGACACCAGTCGTGTACCCATCCTCAAACCAAATGGTCAAATGTTCCCCAGAATAGGGAATCCAAGTGATAACATCAACTGTCAACAACTCCAACTGTAGACAACAATGGGTGAAACCCTCAATTATAGGAACCTCTGCCAATATGGAGTGATTCCATCGCCATCCTCGTGGATAGGTATCTAAACCTAACACACTCACAGGACACAAGCATGAGAGCCTCTTATAGGCCAAGAACTGCCTACATAAAGGCAAACATCTACTATCA
Organism: Panax ginseng; assembly: GCA_020205605.1. Classification (NCBI taxonomy): domain Eukaryota; kingdom Viridiplantae; phylum Streptophyta; class Magnoliopsida; order Apiales; family Araliaceae; genus Panax; species Panax ginseng. Next base: position 89,353,098 of record CM035144.1, read on the forward strand.
GTTAACACTCTTAACCTGTATATAGGAAATCACAAAAGAAATACTCACTAGAAGAAATGGGTAAAATCCTAGCCAAGCCTCCGTCATGCTTTACGAACACATACGCATGCCCCTGAGGAAATAGGTGAAGGTATAGGAACCCCAGTCATACTCTCCAATACGGTCCACATCTCGTGTGGCACTGACCAAAGAAAATGATACCGTGGAAAAGTTATTCACTATGAAGCATCCCCTATTGATCACCAGGAACAATCACTGAAGAATACGATCCCTGACTCTCACATCATTGTGTATGGGCTCAGTCAATAGCCCAATCATAGCATCCACACTCAAAACACCTGTACGAACTGTCCTACCCTTGAGCGACTTAGCCGAGACTCCTACCAAGGATCTGATGGTAGTCTAGGTAATGTTCACCGTACAAGGCACTGGCGCTCCTCCAAACTCCATACATGTGATAAACTGCCAATCTATCAGTGTCATCATCACCTCAAGGTCTAACAAATGGAGACACTGAGTCTGGAGAAACCATCGCTTAGACAACGCCCTAAGATAACCCTAGGGACAACAATGGGGGAGGATGGAAAAGAACGCCTCAAAGCCCCAGCCATGCACAATCGCTCGATAATCGGGATGCAAAGCTTGATATGTAGAGTAAATACTTTACATAATCTGCAACAAAGGACAAATTTTGTTGTAAAAAGTGAAAGCCTGACACAATCTGAAACGAAGGACAAATTTCGTTACTACACATATACTTTTAGCAATGACTTATAAAGTCGTTACCCGAAAAATCGTTGCCAAATGGCAATTTTTTTGTATTTAATGCTGAACCAGTTCCCTCGAGGCTGCGTAAAGCCGGGAACCTACATCATAAAGAAAATCACCATCAGAATCCTTGCTCTTTATCAATAGGAAAAAGGAAGATCAAATCCAGCTTATAGCTCATTTGTATGAAAGTAAACGGAGGGTTATCGACTCAAATTACCCAGAAGCTCTCGGATCATCAACTGAATGCCTAGGAAATCCCTATGGAGAACATGAGTAGTAGGAGCGGGGTCCACAACCGATACATCCTCCTCCTCGTCCTCAACATCCGGTACCTCAACCCGGATAAGACAGATCACCACCTCCACCAAACGATGAGGCTGTCTAATTGAATGGGGTCGAGGCACATCAGAAGCCCTCTTTCGCACACCTGAAGTAGTCCTGCGGGAACTACTCGACTGATTCAGATCTATATATTTGGACACAAGTCTCCAAATCACCTCAAAAAATGTGTGGTATACTCTAACCTAGAGTTTTTTAAATGAATTTTATGGCTATATGCATGCATTCAATACTTTAACATACACGTACAGTAGAGTTAAAAATGCATGACTACCCAATGCCTACATTTTGGAAATTTTTTTCTAGAGTCTCGTTTGTAAACAGAACTATATACATGCACATAGGCATGACTAGGTGGCCATTCAGTAGCACACCTACCCATAGTCATAAACATCCTATATGCATAAAACTATTAAAGTTATAATCCGTAAAGGTAGCCTAATTACAAGGATTACTTTGTTTTACCACCTTTGCTCATTTATCCACAAATAGAATAAGAAATAGCAGAAAAAGGTGTCAATCTGACTATTTTAAAAGTCAAATTTTTTCACATCATTATGTTTAGCATAGTTAAATACTAACATTTACTATTTTGAATATTTTTTATCAAGTCATATGACCATGCATATTCACTACTATGTGTTTAGAAGCATTTCATGTGATAACTCATTTTCCAACGGATAAAAACTGGAAAAGAAGACGTGCATACATTGCCAGGACAATGTAGAACAATTGTACGGTGACAAATTTTGCAGAAAGCCACCCAAAGTAAACAGATCTAAAGAAGAGCTCTCGAATTCTCTGTGTGGTGCAACTTAAAAATGACTTGTGAAAGAAACAAGTGCCTTAAAGCCACCCACGGTTGGCCGCAGGTGTACCTGCGGCTCCCTTGGGTGAGACGCACCCCTTCGGCTCGGTCCAATTTGAGTTGAGAAGGAGGTATCACAAGCTAAAAAAGTCAAATCAGGAACAAAGATGCTACGTGATTGAGCAGAAAAGCCTAAAATCCTGGTTTTCAGAGACCAAACTGCGGGTCTACCTATCACTCATTGGTATTCATCGAAACGCAGGGTTTACTATACCGATGATCATAACTATTGCAAACTACACTTGGAAATACCTCACAAAGGTCCGATGCCATCAGTTTGGGGTCGTAACTCCAAAACATATCTCCTTAGTGGAAACTTTATCCAATTCATCCATTGATGCACACATCAATGAAGGTCAAGCAACCTTGATGACATTCAGTCGCTGGCAAGTTAATCTAGCAAAGCATCAGAAGTTATCCGATGACCTCATCCGTTGATGCACACGTCAAGAAAGGATAAGCAGTCTTGATGTTATCCCCCAGCAGGGATCTCATCCGTTGATGTACATTTCAGCGATGGTCAGGCAGTCCTGACAACACAGAATGTTAGCAGTAACTCCAATAGAATAGTGTAAGGACCTGGCGATATAAACAAGGGAAAACTATCCTTATTGGGAATGACCGATGATGGAATATGTTATACACAACTTCATCAGACAGAACACAATCCCCATAATCTCTTGTACATGAGAGAAACATCCTTAGTGGAAAGTCTGTATCAAGGATTTAGGACTTTGGTGATAACCCCAACGTCAACATCCTGGAAGTTCCTGAAAACTTTGGATTACATATCCAAGTAGTTCATCAGGATCATCAGTGATAACTCTAGTCCCTATCAGAAGCCGTGGGAATATTCATCACATGCCATTGGAAAACGGTCCAATAAACCAGATACATCATGCATATACATCATGCTGCAGTACATTACATCATGTTTATCTTGTCACATTTCAAGTGTCTAGTATTCTTTATCCTATCCATGTCATTACATTGCATGAATATTATAAAGAGGGGCATCTGCAGACGCTCAAAATTTTTCATTCCAGTTACTAACATTGCAGGAAGGCAGAATCATCTTTCAGAGATAACCCAGGAGGACAAATTAGCTCCATCTCAGAGACAACCCCGGGAGTTTTAGTTTCAACCTCAGAGACAACCCCGAGGAATGCAGTTCCAGTTCCGGAGACAACCCCAGAATCCTTAATTTTCCATCTTGGAGACAACCCCGAGATACTCAAGTCATATCTTGGAGTTAACCCTGGTAGTTTAAGTTCTAACCTTCGAGACAACCCCGAGAGAGGCAATTGTAGTTCCGGAGATAACCCTAGAAAAGCTCATTTCAACCCCTTGTAGTCAGCTTCAACCTCGGAGATAACCCTAAGGTACTTAGTTCCAACCCCGTAGACAACCCCAGGAGGTGAGGCACACCTCAGAGAAAACCCTGAGGACATCCAGCACCTACATCAGCCCAATTTTAGAGATAACCCTGAGCAACAACTGCTACATCAGCCCAAACCAGAGATAACCCCGGTGAGGGGCAAAATCATCATTATTCCACCTCGATCCCATATTGCGCCATCTCAACAATATTTCAACATACATACTACACATGAGTGTCCTACAAGAACCATAGCTATAATCTCGAGTGACTACTACACACGACATCAAACCGGATGAAATTTAAAGACCCGAAGATCTAGGCATGGACTTATCTTCCCGACTTCGTACAACGTCTCGGGTCAATGTGCAAAACTTTTCTCGGTTGAGTTGTTCCAAGCATTTAAAAATACCAACTGGCGAGTCTTACAGTCCAATCGTCGACAAATACATGTCAGACCTTTTCACAACTTGTTTTTTCAAATAAATCTCACCTAACATGAGAACACCAAAAGACAAGAACAGAAAAGGGACAATAAAAATCTCGACGTCGATAAACCTTTCTGTAAGTTAAGGTTCTACATGTGTATTGTGACACCCCCAAACTCAGGTACTTCATTCCCATAGGATTTGGTGTTCACTTAATCAAACATCCATATCTAATTACCCATAACAATAAAACTGGATAAATAAAACCTTTCCCATTAAAGGGTTACATAATAAAAATCTCCCAGGTTGTCTAACTTTTAAATACAATCATTCAAATGCGGAAAATTAAATAAATAAACTTCATTACAACCATTCAATTTAAAATTTGATAGTCAAATATCAACACATTACAAGTCTTCAACACTTATTCATCTTTCCTTTTTCCTTACTGGTGTTAGGTACATCAACCTTCTCATCTTTAACTGTAATAGTTATATAAACAAGAGTGAGCAAACAAAGCTCACTTGAAACAATAATGAATGAAAAACTTTTACAACAAATGTCAAATAAGAAGCTCAATAGAATTAAACAATATGATTTGTCAACGTTCTGAAGTATATAACTGAGGGTCATAAGACCACGAACTATGTCCATAATTATAAGTAATGTTTCAACTTAAACTTTAACAGTCATAAGACTATAGGGACTCCTCGTACTTAGGGGGATCAGCCCTTCATACAATGTATTGTGCACAAACATTTCAACGCTAAGCGTAAGTTACCCCTAATAATAGGGTTGTTCATCTCAGTATTTAGAGTACAAGTCCGCACCAAAGTGAGTTTGGTTTGGATACATTTCAGGGTAATTTGGAATTCAATGAACATCAACTAAGGATTAGTTGAATGAAACCAATAACATCATACTATAGAATAATCGTAATTGAATCAACATGGTAAATTAAAGTCATGTTTTAGGAATAATCTAATAGCATACAACTTGAATAACTATAACACACCTTGGTTGAACAATATTAAGCCAAGGTTATTTAAAATTGAATACTAAGCATGCATGGCAATATGAACGATAAAACTATTCAAATATATTTGGGCATGCTAAACAACAAGTTAAATACAAGAATAACTTGTTCAATATCAAAATCAAAGTTTAGAAACCTTGCATTATTATATTGGAAACAATAGTTGATTCAACAAGATAATAGATTAGAAAACTTGCCTTGCTCGTAGACTAAACCGAACAATTTGAATCCCAATATCCTATAAACATATGTCATCATGACATAGTTAGCCATTACCACTTTACAAACATAACTAAGTACGTTCATCATTTAAAAATTGGATTTTGAATCACATAATCAAGTTACAAAACAATTTAATTGTTAATAACATGTTCATTCTAGGTATAGAAACATTAAAATCAACATTTTACAATCCGACTATTATCACATAACAATTCCTTTAAATTTTGAGTACAAAAAGTACACTGTCAGACCATTCTGCTAACTCGCGCTGTGGCACCACAACTTATATTGTGGTGTGTATGGCTGCAAAGATGATGATGATGGCGCCATGCGACAAAAAAAAATACTACCGAGGTTGCTATTTGCGGTATGGATAAGTATTACGGTGCAAAATTATCTATCGCTAATGTCGTATTGCTATGGAAAGCTATGATCTTCATTGGCAACGACACAACAAGATATGAACAAAAGCCAATTTTGGCCTAAAAGTTCCTTTCTAATAGCATAATTAGCATGTAATTCATATAAAGACTTCATGTAAACATAATTCAGGAACTCCTAACATGTTTCTACCCATACAACAACATAAACAACAAATTTAACACATCCAATTTCACTATTTTTTGCTAAAAATTCACTTTTTTGATGTTTTTGATGAAAATAAACATTGTGATTTTGTTTTTCAACCAAAAAAGTTAATTCAAAGCACTTTATCAAAGTTTATACATACTCTACCACATTCAATAATCAATTTATCAACTAAACATAAAAATAAACCCTTAATTTCTACCTTATACCAAACAATATATATATGCACAAAAACTCTCTGTAAAAAAATAGTTTTTCTTCACAACCATATACATAATATAAATTCATGGACTATTCTCAATTATAGCTTAAGAAAATAGTTTGACAACACTAGATTATCATATAAAATCACATACATAACAAATAATTTATCCTTACACAAGGATTTTATAGAGAATTAGGGAAGAGAAAAACTAAACCTTTAAAAACTAAAAGAGTAGGATGATACCTTGAAGAAGATGATGAAACTATCTCTTTGATTGTCAAGCTTTTCTCCTCTTCACTCCCAATTCTCTAGGATTCTCTCACTTTTCTTATTATCTTCTTCTTCTTCCTCTGAGTTTTTCTTTTCTTCTTTCTTACCTCTCTCCTCTATTCTTACGTCTTATAATATAACGCATATAAGATATAATATATATTAATTATATAATACAATACTAACTTAATTGACATCAGTTATTTTCATTTTGAAAACCAAAAGCCATAAGGCTTGTTTGGCTAACCACTAAAAAAAAATCAATTAACCCTTATGCCTTGTTTGGTAAAACACAATTAGATTAAAGACTTAATAGACATTAGGCCTTGTTTGGCAAAACTGAATTAAAACTCCTTTAAGTTATTTTAATAACTACTTTATAAAAGGTTATTTGTCACACTTTTATTTAATTAGATTAATTCTAATAACAATCTATTAAATTACCTTAACCCATAAATCAATACCACAAAATTATAATTTTCTATATAATTTTATTTAATCAACTAACACATCCTTTTAATTACAAATTCAAATAAAAAGAATAATAATTCAATTAATCAAAACTCTCTAACTTAATAATTATATTAAATTAGCAAATATAATAATTAACTTCCTTAATTATTTATTTAACAAATAATTAACCAAATTGAATCAAATTTGAACAATTACAAATTCAACCATAAACACATCCATTAAATACTTATATAATTCAACAAATATTTAATATAACAATTAAAAATTCTGGAATGTTACATGTATTGGATATAGACTTTGGTTCTCATAAATATAGATTTAAAATGGGACCAAGTAGAAGTAGAAAGCTAAACAAGGGATAAGTAATCCTATGTGTGGAAAATGAAGTAAAGGTTTTTGCATTAGCTATAGGAACTTATAGTTTAGCATTGGCCACAAACAAGTCTATTAAGTCAATAAATTGTTATTGTATTCCAGTTGTCGTTAGAAATATTGTTTCCATCATCTTGTTTGGACAACAAATTTTTTTGTATTATATTTAAGAACAATTATTGTACTATTTATAATAGTAATGTTTTGTATAGAATTGAAATATTACTAAATGGACTTTGTATACTTGACTTAATTACATGAAAATAATTTTGCATATTGAATAAATTAGTATAATAAAGGGGGAATGTGTATTTACTGAAATATAAGTTTGAATTATTTGACAGTTTCAAAGAATTTAGAAGTGAAACTAATTAGCAAAGTATTAGGATTCTTCGATCAGATCAAGGAATAAATACTTATGCAATAAGTTTCTAGATGATCTCAAACAATTTTCTCACAATGGACGCCTCCTGATAAACAATAATTGATTGATGTATCTGAAAGAAAAAATCATACCTTGTTTGACATGGTGTGGTCCATAATGACTTTTACCGACATTCCAATATCCTTCTAGGTAATGCCCTAGAAATGGCTGTATATCAATGAAAAATGTAACCTTAAAAATTTGGATCTAATACTCTATAAGAGTTATGGACATGGAAGATTCCTAATTTTAAGTGTGTTGAGATAAGCGGTTGCCCATCTTATGTCAAATAGGTTTCAAAAGGATAAGCTTGTGACAAAACTTTATAAGTGATGATTTGTGGGACATCTTAAAGTAAGTTTAGGGTATATATGTTATATAATCCTACTGAGTAAAAGGTGTTGTTGACACTCAAATTTTTTTGCCTACCTATTACTAACATTGCAGGAAGCGTGAAATCTTCTTCCAAAGATAACCCTGGAAGACAACTAAGCTTAATCCCAAAAATACCACTAGAAGTTCAATTTTAACCCTGGAAAACACACTGGGAGTATCATTTTCCCACCTCGGAGATAACCCCGGGGAAAGCAGTGCAGATACTGGAAATTCCACCGGAGAAGGCCGATTCATCTTGGAGATAACCCCAAGATGTTCAGTCTCAGTCCCAAAAAAAACACCGAGAAAGACAATGTCAACCTTGGAGATAACCCTAAGGAGTGCAGTTGAAGTTCCAGAGATAACCCCGAAGATGCTCATTTCAACCCATGCAGTCAGCTTCAACCTCGGGACTAACACTGAGGCACTCAACTCCCAAACCCGAAGATAACCCCGGGATGACAGGCACACCTCAGAGACAACCCTGAGGGAATTAAACACTTGCAGCAGCCTAATCTCAAAGATAACCATGAGCAACATCTGCTTTATCAGCCAAACCGGAGATAACCCCGGTGAAGGGTAAAATCATCAAATTGCCACCTCAACCTCACATGGTGTAGTCTCAACAAACAACAATCAATATACATTCTAGACAACAATGTCCCACAAGAACCGAGGAGTTGCAATCCCGAGTGACTACTACGCAACGCAGAACACCGAAAAAAAATTTGAAGCTTGAAGAGATAGGACATGGTTCCATCTTTCAGACTTTGTACAACCTCTAATCCCATGTCATTGCATAGCTCTCGATAACAATAGTTCAAAATAAGTCTTATACACCTCAATCGGATGCTCGGATTGAAGTTCTGGAAGTTCGAGCGGACATCATGTTGCACGCGTGAATGTACTTCAAGACAGCAGAACCTGCGGAGCCCAGGGCACCTCGGGCAGCCGCAAGTGTATCTGAGGCTGCCGCAGGTACACCTGCAGCTCCCCCCTCTATAAATAGAGGGCTTGGGGTGGCCATATTCTAGAGAAAAAAAGGCAAGGAAGCCCTATCCAATTTTCTCTGTACACACCCTATATTGAGTGCTTTCTCATTTTAAACACTTGTGAGCTCACATATAACTTTATTTTTACTTGCAGGAGCCGAGTGTTTATCTACTTAAAGTTATAGAAGTTTTCTTTGGAAGCCCACAGTAAGCCTTCTTACAAACGTTAAAGCATTTTTCTTCATCTTTGCACATACTCTTCTTCACGTTGAGAGTCGTGTTGTGTGTGTATGCCCGAACTTCGGTCCGTGGTTTTTAGTTCTATTTATATATATATATATATATGGACTAATATTATCGATTTATACCTCGATTGAGCCTGGACTCACGTCCGGAGAATTTATTTGCTTATATATATACACTTATATATATATGAACTGTTGTCGAACTTTGTTTGATGAGCCTGAATTTTACATCCAAGACATTTTTTTTATATATATATATATATATATATATATATATATATATATATATATAGCACAAATCATTTGAAATGATAAACCGATCCGGGATCGATATATATCTCTGTGTGTTTATCGCTTTTATATATATATATATATATACACATTCTGTCAGAGCACGGAGTTTACTTCGTGGCCTTTATCGCTTTTATTTATATTCCGTCCACTTTGGAGTTTACTTCGTGGCGGTTGATCAGTTTTACTGCTTTCTTTACATTTAGTTTCGCCTGGAGTTTACTTCATGGTGGTTGATCGCATTTATTTCTTTACTTACATTTCTGATCCCCTATAGAGGTGTTTCGTGGTGGTTGATCACGTCTCTCTCTCTCTCTATATATATATATATTTACTACTTTTATATATTTACATTTCTGATCCCCACGGAGGTGCTTCGTGGTGGTTGATTACGTCTCTATATTTATATATTTACCGCATTTATATATTTATATTTCTGATCTGCCATGAATGTGCTTCGTGATGGTTAATCATGTCTGTATATATATATTTATAGCTTTTATATATATAACTACTTACTGCTTTTCATATAAACTATGACATCATGTGAGCCTAGGAATCATGTGATCACTGATTCAGTCTACTGAATTTAGATTCGGTTCCCGTAATGGACATTTTCAGCTGTAAGTAGCTTGTAAATTATTCACGGTGTTTGAATTTCCTTAGATGGCTTTCATGCCCATAAGGAGTTCGACATTGCTATATATTATTTTCTCGAAGATGCTTCGCATCTCGAAAATAAAATCAACCAAGCAAAACATTTAATAATAAAATGGAAGTATCAAAGGCCTCAATTACTATTGAGCATAGGGTTTGAAAAACTTCTTTTACAAAACCTCATTGCTATATATTATTTAAAACTGATTTTTTGTATAAATTCAAACCTTGTGTATATAGGTGCGAACGAGGCATATCATTACTTCCAAATAACAACACATTAACCAAAACAAATACACACACACACACACACATTCATATAATAGTTTCTTGAAAAGTGGCGGTCACCATGGTAACACGGATGTCGGGGGGTGCCTAACACCTTCCCTCTGCATAATCAAGCCCCCGAACCCTAATGAATCTCGATTTCATAGACCCGTTTAGCATTGTCACATCACTGGGTCAATGTGCGAACCTTTTCTCGGTTGCGTTGGTGCAACCAATTAAAAACACCAACTAGTGACTCTTATAGTTAAATCGTCGACATATACATGTCAGACATTTTTCACTGGTTTTTTCAAACAAATCTCACATAACATGAGAACACTAAAGAACAAGAACAGAAAAGGGAAAAATAAAAATCCCGGCGTCGACAGGTGGCGACTCTGCTGGGGAGACCAGTAAGAGGGCTTAAGCCGCTACTAAAAGCTTTTCAAAACTGTTTTATGCTTGTGTGTGAATTTTGCATTTAAATAATTTGATGAATGTGTACGAATGCATTTTATTTACTGCACTGTAATATATCTATCTGTGATATTAGTGTTTTACACATGTCATCATTTTCATAAATGTTGAGACACGTTTTATGTGCATGTATGTTGTATGGTTCCTTCACCAGGAGGCTATCCTGTTGGTGTTTGATTACTGGACTCGTAGGAAGACTAATTCCAACGAGGCCCAGGAAAGGCACCACCCAAATTTTCTCTAGTTGAAAGACCGAATTAACTTCCCGTCAAGTAGATTGTGATGATCTGGGAACCTTCATGCTAAAAAGTCGCGATAGTAACCTAAGATAGGTTAGCCTCTGATAAACCAAACGCAGAGGAAAGTCTCTTCATGCTTTCCATTTTTCAATTACTTGTACTTTCATTCCATGTTCATCTCAATATAATGGAAAATATGGATAATATTAAGACTTGACATACTATCAAATGACACCTATTTTGCAGGATAATATTCCTAAAATGGACACATTATGATAGCTTGTAAACATTTATACATTCCCTAAGACTAAACTACATAAGTTTTTGTAGGAAAATAATTGGGCATATTACCCGCTTAAAATTCAAAAAGGCCACGAGCCTACACCCAATCATGTCTTCATCTGACCAATCTAATCCTGCTCCTGTCTCTCGAGAAGAGTTTGATGGATTAAGCAAGCAAATTACAGATTTGGCTATTTTGCCTAAAGAACTACATCAATCTACTCAGGGTTCCTGAATCCCCGTACATATAGAATTCTCTGCACAAGGAGGAGCACAAGGTTCAGATAAAACAATTCCTGAACTTCAGTTGGATACGACCAACAAAATTCCTGAGAACACCCATTTCAAAGAAGATCCAGACACTAGTGATATCCGGAAGAAAGTCCTTCAAATGGAGGAAACCCTCCATTCTATCAATGGAATTGGAGCACACATGAGTGTTTCCTATGCTAACCTTTGTATATTCCCTGGTGCTCATTATCTAGAGAAGTTCAAAACTGCTGAGTTTGAAAAGTATGATGGGTTAGGGGATCCTTATACACATTTGAAGGTGTTCATTGGAGAACTTGGATCTTATGTAGATGACGAGAAGCTTAGAATGCAGCTGTTCCAGAAGAGTCTGACTAGAGAAGCCTGGACATGGTATGCCAGATTAGACAACTCAAAGATCCATAGCAGGGAGGAATTAGCTCATGCCTTCCTCACTCAGTACAACTTCTAATCTCAGATGGGTCCTGACCGGTACTAGATTACTAAGGTTAAGAAACAGTCTAATAAGTCTTTCATGGAGTATGCTCAAAGGTGGAGGAGCCTTACTGCTCAAGTTATTCATTCCATGACCTTTATAGACATACAAGAAGCTCTTTTCTATGAAAGAGTCTTAGCTGGCATTGGCAAGCCATTTTCTGAAATGATCAAACACGGAGAGATGGCTGAGATGGGATTGAAGTCAGGACAGATTCAAGACCTAGCTGCTCTTAAAGCAGTTGCTAAGCACATCCAGTCTGGAACTTATGGAAACAACCCCGGGAGGGTCCATAAAAATAAAGAGGAAGATGTTTCCTTGATATTACTAGGTCAAAAAGGCAGTCAGAATATGCCTATTCAGAGGAAAAACTACTCCCCTTTGCAAGCACAGTCTTCAAACCCTCCATTACCTAAAGGTGGAGAAGTCAGATGCCCCCGAGTGTTCACACCCTTAGGGGACTCGCTCAGGAATATCCTTACTCTTCCGACTACTCAGAAGAAAATTACACATCTTCTTCCACCAGCCAACCCAAATGGGAAGGGTTTCAATGCTACTCGGAAGTGTGCTTATCATGTTGGGGCTCCAGGACATGACACTCCGGATTGTTGGGCCTTGAATCACAAGATCCAGGACTTAATTGAAAATGGGGAGATTGTCGTGACTAAACCCGACCAACCTCATGTGAAAGACAATCCTCTTCCTCAACACAAAGAAGGAGAGGCCAATGTGATTAATTAGAGCAGTGGACAGAGTTCCAATTACATTGTTGAATCTTCCTAGACCAGCAAAGATAGTGCTGACGGATGGGATCATGCGCAGTTCCAATTTATGATGGAGCGAAAGATTAAGGCTCTTTGCAAATAAGTAGATCAATTGGCAGAACTGGTGATTCATTAACACCAAGTCACACGCCAATTAATCAGTTAGGAGCATGCTAGTCTCCTTCCCTTTGTCATGAATATTCCATCCACTCCTTCAGAAAGTGAAACACTGGTGGTTAAAGTTGCAAAAAGAGCAAGTGCCAAAGCCCGTAGGGATTTTGCCAACAAACGAGAATTTACATACCTTGGCCAACTATGGAGGAGATATTTCAAATGTTGATTAATGCAGGAAGAATTACATCCCCTCTACCTCCAATCAATCCCTGTTCCAGATGGTTTAATTCAGAGGGATTATGCCAATATCACTCCCACTCTCGCGGTCACAACACAGAAGAATGTTGGGCACTCTGCCACCTCATTCAAAATCTAATTGACAACGGTGTCCTGCAAATGGCAGACGATGACACTGTGTTACTCAAGAGTGGGAACACATGTCCTACAAAATGGAAGGACGGCGTAGCAGTAATATCCGCTGAGGATGATTTGGCTTCCAGACCACTCACATAACAAGTAATTCAACTCAAAGGTGTTGGAAGTCTTTTGAAAGTGGCTGCACTAGAGCCAATTAACTTACCATTCAGACCACAGTATCCTATTGTTAGCCTACACAAAGTTCCATGGAATTATGGGCAGGCTAAAGGATCTATATCACATACAATTGCTCCAGTATCGAAGGAGAATCCACTGTATCTTCCCCATTGGGTGATGAAGCCCACCATCAAATCAAATGGGAAAGTTCCCATGGAGAAGATTGAAGAGTTCCTCCGTACCATGGGCCATAACGAAGCCAAAGTGGCTTTAAGCTTGAGAGAAGCTCCACAACAAATTTCCATACTGGACTTGGTTTTCTCTTCCCAAGATCACAGTAAAATAATGCTAAGGGTCTTGGAAGAAGCCCATTTACCTAAATTAGTGGATGTGGAAAAATTCCAACATTTGGTTGATCACATTTTCAACAATAATGTGATAGCTTTCACTGATGATGACATACCTGCTGAAGGGACCGGTCATTGTAAGTCGTTGCACATAGCTGTTTTGTCCTCTAGATATATGGTAGGATGAGTCTTAATAGATGGAGGTTCATCTCTTAACATTTGTCCTTATGCTACCTTGGAGAAGATGAATATCAACCTTAAGAGGATTAAAAGTAGCCATACGATTATCAAAACTTTTGATGGGTCCCAACGAAATGCCGTTGGAGTAATTGAATTACCAGCGGAGATTGGTCCACATACATTCACTGTATCCTTTCATGTGCTCAAAATAGCCACAGAATATAACCTACTGTTGGGAAGACCATGGATTCATATGGCTGCAGCTGTCCCTTCCACCCTTCATCAACAACTCAAGTACATTATCAATAATAACTTAGTTACTGTTAATACTGAGCCGAAATGTCCTGAACAAGGTGAAATTCCACTAATCAGCTTCAATTTAGAAGTTGAGCAAATCAATTTCCATGCCCTGGAGGTGAACAACACTTATTACCATCCCATTGGAGCACCACCTCTCACACCCAAGATTTCTACCGAGGTTATGTCGGCTACTAAAGAGATGATGTCATTGGGTCATCAACCTGGACAAGGGTTGGGTAAAGATCATCAGGGTATTAAGAACTCGATTCAAGTGCCCAGTCAAATAGGGACAACTGGATTAGGCTATTCTGCTAGCTCCAGTCACAGTAATCCTCATAAGCACAAACAGATTCCTTCAACTTTAGCCACACGACGATTTTCTCCACCTGTAAATCCTGAGCTTGTACAATCTCTGGTAAAGGTGCCATCCCATGTTATGGCTATGCTATTTCCCAAACCGATATCGATTAAAGCAAAAGAGGTCCTGATTCCTGATCCCGAAGTGGAAGACAGGGAACGGAAACGTAAACAAGACATCGACATGATGATGTCAGGCATACACATTATTGTCCATGATGAGCATACAAACAGATACACCTCAGACGATGATTGCCCAGATGTTATGGTCATCGTTAGGGAGAAGGAGGATGATGATAGCCCTTCCATCATTGCATTCCATCAAGACTTTACCCTCGATAATTGGAGCAACATTCAATGCATTGGTCAACAAGGGTAAAATGGGTAGAAATTCCATCTGTCCTATAGATAATTTTAACTGCTTACTGTTCTGTACAGTATTAGTGTAACAACCCAGAAATTTGGATTTTCCAGAATTTAAGTTTAAAGAATTAGTTATTAATAAAATGAATTTTTATTAATAATATTATGTGCTATGTGTTTATTAATCGTTCTAGAACCTAGGATGATTATAAGTCGGGAGGATTCTGGCTACGAGATAGACTGAACGAGTAATAATTTTCAAGACAAAAATGAGAATTTTTCGGGAACAAAAATATTTCCGAGGAAAAAAGGACGAAATAGGCACTATTCACCAGACAAAACCTAAGGGTTAGGGTTTGAATAACCTAACCTTTTTGAGAGTTCGGTATTAAGTAAGTCGATAAAAGTTTTTCTTGAAAATGTGCAAAAATCGGACGAAATAAAAACAACGAAAATTACTGCTGTGTACTTTTCACTCGTTTAACTATGTTAGGGTAAAACGTGAAGGAAAACACTTAACGCCAAAAAGTGTTTTTCAGTTTTTTGGAAATCCGAAGAATACGTAAAAGTTAATCGGTAAAGAAAAGACGAAATATCCAAAAATATTTGGATTCCGAGAATCGCAGTTTTTGAAATTGTCTGACGAAACCCGAAAGACGGAACCACAAAACTTACAGGGTAAGTTTCGTGAATAGTAAGGAGGTTAACTAAGGAGGTGGAAGTAGTAAAATTAAGTGTTAAGTAAACTTAAGAGTTAAGCAAACTTAAAGGCTAAGTAGACTTAAGTGTGAAGTAAACTTAAGGAGTAAGTTAACTTAGTTCTTAAGCCATGAATAATTAAGAGGTTAGGGGGTGAAATGACTAAAATACCCCTAGCTTAGAAATTCTAAAAATAGGAAGCTTAAATCATTTATTTGGGATTTTAAAAATCCTACACCTTAGAGATGCTTATTGCTTGGTTAGGAACGGAAGAAAATTTCATGAAGAACAGAATAAAACTTAGCTATAATGAAGTTAAGGGGAAAATTTCGTAAAAGACAAACGAGAATTAGAAAGTTAGTAAATGAACCCGAACGTGTAGGGTTTCATAAGAATGTAAGAGAATGTAGAAAACGTGAGTCATGGACTCAAGAATGAACTAATTTCGAGTTCGGATGACCGAATTACGGACGAACAAACAAAGAACGTTAAAAACGTAAAATGAACGAAGGGTGAAGATTAAGCCAATTGACTAGGTTATAA
This sequence comes from Panax ginseng, assembly GCA_020205605.1. Taxonomy (NCBI): domain Eukaryota; kingdom Viridiplantae; phylum Streptophyta; class Magnoliopsida; order Apiales; family Araliaceae; genus Panax; species Panax ginseng. The sequence goes on from CM035144.1 coordinate 89,369,244, forward strand.
ATCTTAGGTAAGAGTATCTAAGACTATAATCATAGAGAGAGGGATAAGAAAACGTATATACTTGATATATAGAGAACGATAAGGTAGGTGCGAGTTCTTGAAACTCATACTTATGGTACGTTCGTGACTCATAATGATATGGTAGGTTTTTGAACTTCTTAGCGAATGGACGCTTATGGTCTGTCTGGGATGGTTCTTAAACTCGTATTATTATGGAAAGTTCCCGAACTCATAATGTGTGGTAAGTTGATGGACTGTACTAAGATATAAGGATGTTTAGACTGACAACAAGTTGTTTTCAGTAGGCTTAGTATTGAAGGTGCTAGAGAAGATTAGGTATTGTCGCAGTAAGACAACGAAGAAAGATGGAGAGTAAGATACTCCAAGTCATCTAGCTATGCTAGATTTCGATATTTATTGAACTCGTACTGATATGTATATTTTGAAAAAGGAAAGAATTGGTTCAACTTTTGGAACCAATAGATTTTTTAAAAGAACTATTCTTAGTATGTCTATGCTAATTGTTTCAGCTAGACAGAAATTGATTTAAAATATCAAAATGAATTTTATATCATCAGTGCATTTGATGCAAGGATGGTAAAAGGATGGAGTTATTAATGCAATTGAACCTAGTATTGGATGTGATCTTAGGATCAACAACCCGCTATGGTATGATGTATAATGACGAAGTCACAAACTGATGAAGTCCTCAACGTAACGTAAAAAGTACGGTATCATGATGTCATAAAACGTTTTAATGTATTGAAAAAGAATTTAAAGAAGTAGTCGATGTCAATTGAGTTGACTAGATGAATGTTTCACGTTGATATCCAATTTATTGGTATGGTCTAAGCTACTTGATTCGGCTAGACAAATGGTATGTCATCGAGCTTTCTTTGAAGAAGTTGTGCCAAACCAAATTGTTTTGGTGCGGAATCTAATGATTTAGTCTGAGGTGAACATATCTCAAAATGGGGTATACAATGGGTAAGAGGTAGTTTGCTTTCTTTGTGAGAAGAAAGGTTACGGTGTTATGCTATTAAACCGAGTAAGAGTTCATGGTCGATTTGACCCCTCAGCAAAAGTATGAAACTTTTTAAATAGAAATTTTATATTCCTCATTATTCTTTCTACTTCATGATTCTTGATAGGTTATGGAGGTTAGGAATGATGGAAAGATAAGAACTTCTTTGAAGAAAAGTTGAGAAGATGGGTAGGCTAAAATTTCGAGGATGAAATTATGTGAAGAAGGGGTGAATGTGATGACTCGGGTAAGGGTGTGATTTTAAGAAATTTCGAGGGCGGAATTTTTATAAAAGGGGAAGAGTGTAACGACCCAGAAATTTGGATTTTCCAGAATTTAAGTTTAAAGAATTAGTTATTAATAAAATGAATTTTTATTAATAATATTATGTGTTATGTGTTTATTAATCATTCTAGAAACTAGGATGATTATAAGTCGAGAGGATTCTGGCTACGAGCTAGACTGAACGAGTAATAATTTTCAAGACAAAAATGAGAATTTTAAGGGAACAAAAATATTTCTGGGGAAAAAAAGATGAAATAGGCACTATTCACAAGACGAAACCTAAGGGTTAGGGTTTGAATAACCTAAGCCTTTCTGAGAGTTCGGTATGTCAAAATAACATTCCGTCGAAAAATTTAACGATAATATATCTTGAAAAGTTAAGTAAGCCGATAAAAGTTTTTCTCGAAAAACGTGCAGAAATCGAACGAAATAAAAATGACGAAAAGTACTGTTGTGTACTTTTCACTCATTTAACTACGTTAGGGTAAAACGTGAAGGAAAATGCTTAACGCTAAAAAGTATTTTTCAGTTTTTCGGAAATCCGAAGAATACGTAAAAGTTAATCGGTAAAGGAAAGACGAAATATCCAAAAATATTTGGATTCCGAGAATCGCAGTTTTTGAAACTGTCGGACGAAACCCAAAAGACGGAACCACGAAACTTACAGGCTAAGTTTCGTGAATAGTAAGGAGGTTAACTAAGGAGGTGGAAGTAGTAAACTTAAGTGTTAAGTAAACTTAAGAGTTAAGCAAACTTAAAGGTTTAGTAGACTTAAAGGCTATGTAGGCTAAGTAAACTTAAGGAGTAAGTTAACTTAGTCCTTAAGCCATGAATAGTAAGGAGGTTAGGGGGGTGAAATGACTAAAATATCCCTAGCTTAGAAATTCTATAAATAGGAAGCTTAAATAATTTATTTGGGATTTTCAAAATCCTATACCTTAGAGAGAGAGAGAGAGAGAGAGGGTTCAGATGGGAGGATGAGAAGGAGAAGGAAGCAGAAAAGTTTGCTCGTGAGTAACCTTTGTCCGACGGAAGGAGATTAAAGGAGAATGGTAATCAGAAACCTCTTTTTATAAATTTTCTTTAAGTTTTTATGTTTAAAAACATAACTTAATGAAGATAAGGAGTAGATGATGTTAGGGATGATTTCATATGGTTGAAATCATGAGAAATAATGAAAATAAGAATTTGAAGTTTAGTAAATAAATTTCTTAAGGAAGTATAAGATTTGTAATAAATTAGAACGATACGAGTGGATTATATAAACAAGTAGGTGAAATAAGTAAGGAACAATGTTTTATAACATCAAATTCCAATAAAAAATGAAATCATAATCAAAAATATGCATTAAAATGAAGAACGAACGAAGAACACGAAGAACACGCGAAGAACGTTATTGATAGACAAATTTAAAACCATCGTAGGATAATTGTTGTTGATGGACAAGTTTAAAACCATCGTGTATAAGTTAGATGCTTATTTATTGGTTAGGAATGGTAGAAACGTTCATGAAGAACGGAATAAAACTTAGCTATAACGAAGTTAAGGCAAAAATTTTGTAAAAGACAAACGAGAATTAGAAAGTTAGTAAATGAACCCGAACGTGTAGGGTTTCATAAGAATGTAAGAGAATGTAGAAAATGTGAGTCATGGACTCAAGAATGAACCAATTTTGAGTTCAGATGACCGAATTACGGACGAACAAACAAAGAGCGTTAAAAATGTAAAATAAACGAAGGGTGAAGATTAAGCCAATTGACTAGCATGTTAACGGATTCAGAATGAAGTTCTGTCTAAGGGGGATTGAAGTACGTAAGATAAGGAAGAGAATGGCTTTGGAACGACCTCGTTCCAAGTTATCACGAAAGAGTTATGAGATCAGGAAGTAGCGTCTCAAAATGAACTTAACACTTAGAAGAAATTTTCAAGAATTAAGGCTTGGCGCGGCTGCGCCAGCCATGCCTTGTAAGGTGGCACTACAGTGCCAGACTAGGGAGTTGAGTACTGTAAACTCGTGTCGCAGCATGAGAGATAGAAGGAAGAGTGGCGCCGCAGCGCCAATGTAGGGAAAAAGCCAGAAAAGAGATTTTAATTGCTCAGCTCTTGGGGGAAACTTAAGGGAAGATAAAGAACACAAGGTTCATCAAATGTAACACTTAATTTACTAAATTAAACCTTTAATGAAGGTTGAACAAAAAGATTAAATGAGATTAAAAGACAAAGAATGTAAACGCGGGTTTCATAACCGATGTCCGGGGACCGTAGTCGCAATGAACGAACGTGAGGGATTTCTATGGTTGTGATTCCTTAAACATTGAGCGATGAGGGTAATGAATAACATTTCGATGTTATGACATGCTAGTGATAGATAAGTGTGAAGCGTATAGACGCTACAAATGCAACGTTGTTGCGATAAATGATTGGTCTTACAATACGATGAACGGTGTGGCTTTGACACTATGAACAAGTAATGAACATGGAGTTCATATAATGGATAACAAAAGTATGAGTAAGATATGAATTATCGAGAAAGCAGTAATAAATGGTAATAAGATTAATGAAAGCCGAATGTGAGTCGAATAAGAATGAATCCTGAGGTATGGCATTTTGTTATTAGAAAGCTAAAAAGGAATAAAAAATTGACTTAACGAACATTATGGTTTAATGGTTTGGATAAGTTATGATAAGTTAGGTTGTGGTATAATTGTAACCTTTGATGGTTGACATATGGGAGCTGGGCTAAACAATTCCTTCAGAGAACGAAGGTATATACAAAACTGGCAACCGATCTAACTCACTGTTATGGGTAGTGTAGACGAGACGGGAACTTGTTTGTTGGTTGTTTGTGGGAAACCACTCAGAGTACCATATGGACTACTAGTAGAGGAACGATGTGTTCTTAGTCCTAGAGAAGTTATAAGAAGAAGATAAGAATGTAAAACATCAATGATGATGAACGTATAAGTAAGACATCTCCGTATGTCATGAAACCATAGAACGATAATGAAAGGGATCGTGTAAACTTAGGTTGCAAGAATGCGAACCCTAAAAAGTAAAGTTAAGTAAAGTAATGCAGAAGTCAAAGATGTATGACTAATTGGTGTATGTGGTGTTTTCTTATGTGTTATATAGGAATTTAAATGAGCAGTTCAACGTAAGCTGTAGCTGGGCGTAAGGCAAGTTTCCTAACTTCATTCATATTTCAAATGAATGCTAGTTTCTTGAACTTCTCAGATGATGAACTTGAGAAGTTCTGTCTATGTGCTAATGTGCGATATTTGTGTAAAGTGGTAGAACATATGAGGCCTTGTGCCACAATGTGAACACTTCGGTGTTTTCTATGAGATGAATTGTTCTGGGATTTAACTGTTCAATAAGAGAATGCTCTGTTCATATATGATCCATTATTGTTAAGTCTATGTTAATGATTCTAGCCAGATAGAATGCGTATGAAAAAGGTAGAAGAATGAAAGTATTTAAAAATGAAAGTGAATATTATTTTAAAATGATAGGAATCGAGATTATTCTTATTATTTAAGCTGCTTCATAACCTTTGTTTAGTTATTGAAGTCTTAAAAGAATGTTTGAATTCTTGAAGATGTTTGTTCAACTGTTATGACTTGTTGGGCAATTGAATGCTCACACTTGCTTTAAATGAAAAACATTTTCAGCGAACAATGTTAGAAGAACTTAAGGATCTCGTAATGATCAAGCTGACGGTATCTAGATGAAGTGTAATTCAGAATGTGGATGAGTGAGAAGATCAAGTGAAGACTTGTAATATAAAATAAGTTAAATGAACTTTTGATTAGTTTAATGAATTGTTATGTATCCTTAGTGGCGGATGAAAGTCACTCTTGTAAGATGGAATGAATAATGTATTTATCATTATTTATAATTAAAAAGGTTATATGGTTTTTAGAACCTGGGATTTGAGAGTGTATGTTATTATATTTTAGTATATAATGATGTATGTTTGGAAGAAGATGAGATCATGACGTACGGAGTCCGGGTGTGAAGATAGACCAGATTTCGGGGCGTTACAATTAGCTGTTGTTTTATCAGTACATGCTAACACTTTGTATGATTAAAGAGTTTCATATATTTAGTGAAAGCATATTTTGTTTCAGTAAGATGTGCCTTTACTTGCTGATGAAGTGCCTTTTCTCCACAAGGACTGTAACTTTGACGAAAAGTTGGACTCAGACTTGATGGAAATACAAAAGGACATTGAGATACTTCAGGAGATTAAGGAATGGGTCGAAGACAAACCTAAACATAACCTTGATTAAACCACATCTTTCGATTCCAGAACCTTAAAAACCCTAAGCTAATCCAGATTGGTTCAGACCTCACCCCAAACCAAAGGAATGATATGGTTACGCTATTAACCCAATTCCAGGATGTGTTTGCATGGTCTCATGAAGACATGGTGGGTTTGTCCATTGACATTATTCTTCATTGCCTTCCCATTAAAGAGGGATTCAAGCTAGTCAGGAAGAAGCTCAGGCGATTAAAACTTGAGTGGAGTTTAAAGGTTAAAGAAGAAATTGTGAAACAATTTCAAGCAGGCATCAACATGGTGTCTACATACCCTGAATGGCTATCAAACATAGTCCCCGTGCCTAAACCAGGAGGAAAGGTGTGAGTTTGCATGGATTATCGGGATCTGAACAAAGCTTTCCTTAAGGATAACTTTCCCCTACCATTTATCCATATTATCATTGACAATACTGCTCAATACGACATGTACTCCTTTGCGGACTGCTTCGCAGGGTATCATCAGATTATGGTTGCTTAGGAGGATCGTAAGAAAACGACTTTCATCACGCCTTGGGGAACCTTTTGTTATAGATGGTTGTCATTTGGCCTCATCAATGCCGAAGCAACCTATCAGTGAGCTATGATTGCTCTTTTCCATGACCTAATGCATAAACAGATAGAGATCTACGTGGATGACATCATTATCAAATCCCAAAAGGAAGAAGACCACTTAGACCATCTCAGAAAGCTTTTCAATAGGTTGTGTAAGTACAACTTGAAGTTGAATCCAGCTAAGTGCACCTTTGGTGTTAAATCAGGCAAGTTGCTAGGTTTCTTAATCAGCCACAAAGGGATTGAGCTGGATCCCACCAAAATCCAGGCCATCAAGGAAATGCACGTTCCTCATACGGAGAAGGAAATACGAGGATTTTTGGGAAGAATCAATTTTATTAGTCGGTTTATCTCTCAACTCACAGCAACCTGTGAGCCCATCTTCAAGCTGTTAAGGAAGAACTCCTCCATGAAATGGAATGATGAGTGTCAGAAAGTGTGACACCCCCAAACCCAGGTACTTCATTCCCACAGGATTTGGTGTTCACTTAATCAAACATTCATTTCTAACTACCCAATCACAATCAAATTGAATAATAAAAACCTTCCCCATTAAAGGGTTACATAATAAAAATCTCCCAGATTGTCTAACCTTTAAATACAATCATTCAAATGTGGAAAATAAATAAACTTCATTACAACCATTCAATTAAAAATGATAATAAAATATCATCATATTATAAGTCTTCAATACTTGTTCATCTTTCCTTTTCCCTTACTGGTGCTAGGTACATCAACCTTTTCATCTTTAACTGTAATAGTTATATAAGCAAGAGTGAGCAAACAAAGCTCACTTGGAACAACAATGAATGAAAAATCCTTACAACAACTGTTAGATAAGATGCTCGATAGAGTTAAACAATATGATTTATCAACATTTTGAAGTATATAACTGAGGGTCATAAGACCACGAACTATATCCATAGTTATAAGTAATTTTTCAACTTAAACTTTAACAGTCATAAGACTATAGGGACTCCTCGCACTTAGGGGGATCAGCCCCTTCGTACAATGTATTGTGCACAAACATTTCAACGCTAAGTGTAAATTTACCCCTAATAATAGGGTTGTTCATCTCAGTATTTAGAGTACAACTCCGCACCAAAGTAAGTTTGGTTTGGACACATTCAAGGTAATTTGGAATTCGACGAACATCAACTAAGGATTAGTTGAATAAAATCAATAACATTACATTATGGAATAATCATAACTGAATCGACATGGTAAATTAAAAGCATGCTTTAGGAATAATCTAATAGCATACATCTTGAATAACTATAACACACCTTATGAACAATATTAAGCCAAGGTTATTTAGAATTGTATACTAAGCATGCATAGCAATTTGAACAATAAAACTATTCAACATTAGTATATATAAATTTGCATGCTAAACAACAAGTTAAATACAATAATAACTTGATCAATATCAAAAATTAAAGTTTAGAAACCTTGCATCATTATATTGTAATCGAATTGGAAACAATAATTGGCTCAACAACATAATAGATTAGAGAACTTGCCTTGCTCGTAGGCTAAATCGAACAATTCAAATCACAATATCCTATATACATATGTCATCGTGACATAGTTAATCACTACCACTTTACAAACATAACTAAGTACATTCATCATATAGGGTTTGATTTTCAATCACATAATCAAGTTACAAAAAAGTTAATTGTTAATAACATACTCATTCATGGTATAGAAATACTAAAATCACAATTTAACAGTCCTACTATTAACACATAACAATTCCTTCAGATTTTGAGTACAAAAAGTATAACTTTGTCGAATATTCGCTTAACTCATATTTAGCATACAGCACGATTTATATTGTGGTTGGTATAAGTACATGAGAATTAAACTACGAGGCCGCACTGCGGCGTGAAAGTTATATTCTTGACCGTACTAAAGCTTGAATTGCGAATTGGAACAAACAACTACTAAATCACATGAACAAAGCCAATTTTGGCCTACAAGCTACTTTCTAACAGCCTAATTAGAATGTAATTCATATAGAGACTTTATATAAACATATTTCAATGACTCTTAACATGATTATACACATAAAACAACATAAACATCGAATTTAAAACATCCAATTTCATTGTTTTTGATAAAAACTCACTTTTTGATGTTTTTAATGAAAATCAACACTGTGATTTTGTTTTTCAACCAAAACAGTTAATTCAAAGCACCTTATCTATGTTTATACATACTCTTCCAAATTTAATAGTCAATTTATCAATTAAACAACTAGTTAAACCTTAATTTCTACCTTAAACTAAACCATATTCATTCACATAAACTCTCTGTAAAAATAGTTTTCTTCACAAATTACATACATATCATAACTTCATTGACTATACTCATATATAACTTATAAAAATAATTTCACAACACTAGTTTATCATATAAAGCCACATAAAATCAAACAATTTATCCTTTCACAAGAATTTTACAGAGAATTAAGGAAGAGAAAAACTAAAATTTTAAAACTTTTAAAAAATAGGATGATACCTTGTTTTAGAAGATGATACGATTCTCTTTGATTAACAAGCTTTTCTCCAACTTCACTCTCAAATTCTCTAAGATTCTCTCAAGTTTTTCTCTCACTTTTCTTCTTCTCTTCTTCCTCTTTCTCTGAGTCTTTCTTCCTAACTCTAACTAACGTACTAATAAAGATATAACGTCTATAATATAATATGTAATAATTGTATATATATAATTATATCAATTAACTGACATCAATTTCTTTTTTTTAAAACTCAAAAGCCATAAGGCTTGTTTGGTTAACTAACTAAAAAAAATAACTCATTAATCCTTATGTCTTGTTTGGTAAAACACAATTAGATTAAAGACTTAATAGGCAATAGGCCTTGTTTGGCAAAAACTGAATTAAACTCCTTTAAGTTATTTTAATAACTCCTTTATAAAAGGTTATTTGTCACACTATTATTTAATTATATTTTCAATAATCAATTAAATTAATTCTAAAAAAACAATTTACTAAATTACTTTAACACCTAAATCAATACCACAAAATTATAATTTTCTATATAATTATAACTTTATTTAATCAACTAACACATTCTTTTAATTAAAAATTGAAATTAAAATATAATAATTCATTCAATCAAAACTCTCTAACTTAATAATTACATTGAATTAGAATATAATAATTGATTTCCTTAATTATTTATTTAACAAATAATTTACCAAATCGAATCAAATTTGAATAATTACTTAATCAACCATAAACACATCCATTAAATACTTATAAAATTCAACAAATATTTAATATAACAATTATAAATTCTGGAATGTTACAGAAAGCCTTCTTTACAATCAAAGAGCAGTTGGTTAATGCTCATGTCTTGGTACCACCCGGGGATGATGTTCCCCTATTCATGTACCTTTCCATCAATGACAATGCTATGGGCAGCATGCTGGGACAGAAAGATGATAGAGGCCAAGAGCGAGCTATCATTACCTCAGCAAAAGATTCAGCAGCAGTGAACACAAGTACACTCTGATTGAGAAGACTTGTTGTGCTTTAGCATGGACTTCCATGAGCTGAGAACATTACCTTCATGGTCACACAACCCATCTCATATCCCGCGTGGATCCTCTCAAATATGTGTGCAGTAAGCCCATATTGAATTGTCAGTTGTCCAGATGGCAGTTGATTTCTGCAACAATTTGACATCGTCTACGTGACGCAAAAGTCCATTAAAGGATAAGGAATTGTGAATCAACTAGCCAACGCACCCGCAGGGGATTACAAACCCTTAGAAACATACTTCCCCGATGAAGGGGTCATGGAAATTCAGCAACACCATCAGTATGATGCATACCATACGTGGAAAATGTATTTTGATGGAGCTATTAACATGGTAGGTTCTGGAGCTGGAGCAGTTATAGTATCTGGTATGGGGAAGCAATATCCCGTCCCCGTTAAATTACAGTTTGTTAGCACCAACAACACAGCCGAGTATGAAGGCTGTATCACGAGGCTAAAACTTTCTTACTCAATGAGAATCAGACGGTTAACTGTCTTTGGTGATTCAGAGTTGGTGATCAAATAAACCATGGGAATCTATTAAACCAATGAGCTACATTTGCTGCCTTACCATCGACAAGTTTTACAGATGGCTTTGGAGTTTGAAGAAGTAAACTTCCTCCACATTCCTCGGAGTAGGAATGATTTTGTGGATGCACTAGCAACTTTGACCTCCTTGATCAACATACATGACAAGGAAAACATTCCAAGCACCCCATTTTCCCTACAAAAGGCTCCAGCCTATGGGAACTATGTTGGAGAATTATCAGATGAGCTACCTCCCATCAAACACCCTTAGTATCAGCATATCAAGGAGTATCTATGAGATGGATCTACACCCGCTGAGGCGTGCCTGATTGATAAAAGGCGGATCCATCGATTGGCTATGAAATTCTACCTGAGCGGTGATGCACTATACAAAAGAGATACGAGATTAGGTTTCCTTAGATGTCTAGATAGAGACCAAGGTTAGAGGCTCATGGATGAATCCATGGTGGAGTATGTGACCCACACATGAGCGGACCCTTACTTGTTAAGAAAATCCTTAGAACTGGGTTATAAACAAAAAATTGTATGCTTAACATATAGATATGATTGTATGCCAAATTAAGTCTGCAAGAAGAGAAATTTGTTTTTACAGTGAATATATGCATGACCATAGTTTGAATATAGGTATGAATGTATATATATGATTGTGACCTAATGGTGAAATTGAACTGTGATTATGTTAATTAGTTTGTTAAGAATTATAGAGAACGTATTTGAAAGGAATCAATTTGATGTATAATAGGAATTACAGTGTTAAACTTTGTCAAACAACGTCAATAAAGGAGTTTGGTTTTTTTAAAAAAATTGGCTTTCAAGGATTTAAGTTTTCTAAAATTTTTGTTTAGTTGTTTAAATTGGTACATATATGTTTGGTAATATTTATATGTGCTTTACATGGATTACACATGTTAATTGGTTTTAGAAATTAAGACACAGTAGCTTGATTTTGTTTCTAGTTTTAGGGTGTTCTGTAATTCGGAGCCACATCGCCAAATTTCGCGCCCCAGCGCCAAATTTTGCGGGCCAACGCTGAAATTCACACCACAGTGCTGAATTTCGTGCCCCAACGCCATCGTTCGACTTAGTTCTCATGGCCATGGCCTAAGACGATAGTCTGGGTCTGGACGATTTTGACCTCGTAGTAGTAAAATGGCCATAACATTTTCATACGAACTCCAATTGAGGTGATTCAAGATGATCCGGAACGAGGATGAATAGACCTACAACTTTCGTGATTTATGTTTTTCAATTTGAGGTCGGAAACAGGGGTAAAAATGGACATTTGTGGGACTGATATGTATTAGGAGGCAATCAGAGGGAGTCGGGAATGCACATATGCAAATGTAGTGCTCCTAACGCTAAAATATGTTGTCCTAAGTTATAAAATATGAATATTAGTAATTATAATGATGCTTAACATCAATAAATGATGTATTAGATAAGTTGTATAAGCATACTAAGAACACACAAGAGAGACGAATCGGGCGTGTGATGAATGAACGTCGAGACGTCGTGCCAAGTGTTAATGAACTTAAAAAGTGTTTCCATTCAATTGAAATGAATATTATAAGATATGGAATTGATTTAATATAAAACCAATAAGTAGTCCTAGCAAGACTTAAGCAATTGAATGAACTTCGAGTTTGACTAAGAAGAAATATAGTGAGTTATAAGTCTAAAGTTAACACAATCAAGTTGAACATTGTGTATTGATTAATAGGAAGGGTTATAAGATGTAGATTAAAGTTTATATTATAACTAATATGCATTGCTATATGACTAATAGTTAATGTGAATGATTATATAATTGTGTAGGGCGTGTGAAGTACAGATAACTGTAACCTGTTAAACTGTTATTGGTAAACAACGATCAAGGCAAGTCTTTCAGTTCCTATTTGCTATGTGAACTTAATGATTAACTATTTTAAATCTTTATTGCAAAGAGCATAATGTGTTATATATATGTTGAAAGTATGAAATATTAAAGTAAATTTATGACTATGTTGATTGATTAAAGCATGCTGATTGAGTAAGGACAAAATCTTTATACTTGTTATATGAATTGTAGCATGTATGTTATATGCTGAGCATGCTATTATGTGCTATGTGATGTATGAAAATTGTTAGATTTTGCTGGGCTGTCGAGCTCAACCTTGCAAATAACCACTTTTGCAGGTTCAAGATTTAAGGTAAAGTATGTGCTACTTGAAAGATATGAATCAGATGTGATACTTGAAGAATTATATACTTTGGCTGAGTTATTATTATTTGAACCATGTTTAAGGTTCTGAACAATGTATAAATGTTGAATTGTAATAACGTTTTGCGATGTAAACTTTTTTAGTATTAAAATTGTGACGCCCCCAAAATAGGTCCATTCCATCTAACCCATTCTGAGTCGCCAAATACATGGTACAGAAATAACTACAACTTTATTATTACAACATATAAAGTGTGAGTTTAAATACAGATATTGCCATCTAGACAATATCCACACGCAAATAAATCCCCATCATAATTATTGATACATTATTTTACAAAAATGGTGAGGACTACTAAACAACTCTCTCTAGAACCTTCATTCCATACCCCGACTAGTACTCGCTACATTCTCGCCTCCTAAGAAGAAAAATAGAACAAAAAGGAAAAGGGTGAGCTCAACTAGCCTAGTAAAGAATATTATGACTAAGATAATATACAACAAATTATCGTTAGTGTTCAACAGGAAAAAATCTAATAGAATACAATAGACAACCAGTTTTAAATCAACAATCATAGGGAAACAACAATTCATTAGAAGAGTTAAGTAGAGAATGCAAACTACTATCTTCTATATATGAATTTAAAAGTTCATCATCGATATTTTATCCTCGTAACATCAATCAATATATATATCCGAATCAAATATTCATCTTTGCACTCTGTGCCAAAGATATTCATCGATTAGTCATGTTCATCTAAACACTGTTGATCTTTGCACTATGGGCCAAAAGATATTAATCGATCATCATGTTCATCTCAACACCTGTTCATCTTTACACTACGGGCCAAAGATATTCATCAAGAAATCATTCATCTTTGCACTATAGGCCAAAGATATTCAGTAATATCATCATTTAGGACTGAGGATGATGAACAATATTTTAAAGGAAACGAATCCAGTGAAACAAAAGAACAAATATTAAGGATTCGTATTTTAAACAATTCAAGTTCAAAAATACTTTATAAGTAATCAGAGTGGAGTAAAATTCAAGAATGATCAAAACATGGATACAATCAAAGCTAGTATCCATAATAGATATTTTGGACAAAAAGAAGAAATTTCATTTTTTTCGGTGAATAGTGCCGTATTCGTGAATAGTGTCGTATACGTGAATAGTGTCGTATACGTGAATAGTAACTCCGACACCAAAAGATAGAAATTTCACAAAAAAACATCTTCACGCTTCGTGAATAGTACTCATGAATAGTAACTCATGAATAGTAACTCCGACATGAAAAAATTCCAAATTTGATAAAAATTTCCAACCAATATTTCGGCATAATGATATTGAAGAAATAATATCATTTTCGAATAAAATAACATCCCTTACCTCGAAAAAAGCAAAGACTTCTAGTTGAAAAACAGGATATAGGCTATGACTTGAACTTGCACCGTATAGTAATACTCAAAGTATACTCAAAATACTCACAAGAATACGCTCGATAATATAGAGAGAAAACTTCAGTTTCTGGTGTGATTTTCAATTCTAACCTAAGCACCATATTTATAGGAAAATGCTTAGAACACCAAAAAGAAAATTTAATATAATAATAATATATATATTAATTTGTCTACGCCCACTTAGAATCATCTGAATTCAGCAACTTAGCATGTGTTAAAGATGCCCACCAAAACACAAAAAACGTTTTTCTTATTTAAATTATTTTAAACTTCCAAAAATCAATTATTTTGAGCTTGAAACTTCAATAATTCATAATAAATAGCCTTTTATCAGAAAATTCGAATCTCATGAGTTTTTATAGGAAATTCAATTCTCTACAACTTTACAGAAAAAAGTTTTCTAAATTCCAAAGCAGAAATTGGCCGAAATCCATAAGCAGGCGATTTTACAATTTATAATCAAATTTTATTCAATAATTGTGTCCACCAACACACAAAATATGTGTTAAACATTTAATGCCACAAAATACTCTTCCTCCTCATATACTCATATATCCCACATTCATTATAAAAATATCACCGTTAATATATTATTAAAATAATATATTTAAATAATTTATTTTATCGTAAAAGATAAAATATTAATTTTCAACAATTGTCACATTAAAATTTTCTCCATCTATATCCATATAAAATCAATATTTTCCTCATCATATAAATCAATAATTAATTATTCACAAATAATATTACAGAATCACAAGATCGGGCAAACGGTAGTTCTCAGGAAGAGGGCTTTCAATAAGAATTTCTCCTTCTTTGGCGCCGCAATTAGGTGACCAAACCTCTCCTTAGGCAGAACTTTCTAGACATTGCCAATAATGTTTTCTAATAATATTATTCAGGATAATATGAATTATTATTTCGATAATAGAAAATATTGTGTAGTGACAATTATTGAAATAACGGTAATATAAAAAAATCAACGATCAATTATTGAATCAATAAAATAAAATCTTTGAGCGAAGAATTATTGAGTAGTGCCTTCTTACGTAAGAATCAATAATTGGTTCAATCATCGTATGTCTTCTCGTGCAACAACGCGTAGACATCGTGTTTTAACCACCGGGTATTCCAACAAGATTAACTAAGTAATAACTACGCCAAGTTATTTATAACCAACTTATTCTTGTCGTTTTCTTCATCCAATCGCTTTTCGCTATGGGGCCCACACAAGGCTGCGCTGTCGTACGAATATTCCCTGATAGTATGAATATTCTACGACCAAACGAATATTCCCTGACAACAATGAATATTTTATCACCACTTGCTTATTTAAAATATTTGCGCATTTTACCCATAACTAACCACATTAATCAAATTCACCCTTACTATTTTAAAATAATAATTAGAGAAAATAAATCTTTATTTATAAAAGTTGGGGTCTTACAAAAATAATTATGAGATATTTAGATGTAAAGGTTGAAGGTTTTGGGAACGATGATAGTTTGTAATAGAAAATTTTAATAATTCTGCAAATTTCAATGATTGTATTATCGTTTAATGATGTAAAATTAGAGGTTGAATGTATTATTAACGACCAAAATTGAGAATTAAATTGTAAGAATTTTGGGGTCGTTACAGTTGGTATCAAAGCTGATTGGTTAGAAACCTCATGTAAGAGTACCGTAGGCTATAACCTTAGAGAAGAGAGGTGCATATAATGAAAGAATAAGCTCAAATAGAGCTTGAAGAATAAGAAGTAATTTAAGAAATGTATAAAGAAGGGATTAAAACATGCGTAAGAGGATTCAAAGAAGAATCTCATAGAGTTATACGGAATATAAAAGTGGGGTTACCCAACTCCAATAATAAGGAAGTAATGTGATAATAAATAGACAGTGTCTGTAAGAAGAGAATGAGAATGATAAAGAAGTTAAGAATAAAAGTTATATTTAAGTATGGTACAATTATACTCTTTAATAGTTGATGTATGGTATCTGGGCTAAACGATTCCTTCATAGAGTGGAGGTATATACGAACTAGCAACTCGGAACCTAGTTTATTGGTTGTTTGTGGGAAACCACTCAGCGTACTATATTGAAACTCTTAGAGACTCGATGTGTACCAAGTATAGAAAATGGATACGTATGATGAAATGTGGAACTCGAATGAAATGTTGAGCAATGTAAACGAAGTTAGAAATTCTTAAAGGAAGAATTATTTTATAAACAAGAGAATTTAAAGAAGAATCTTGAAGAGATATAAAGATAAGAAATGGGAGTTACCTAACTCCAATAGCCAAGATAACGAATAATGTCATAAATAATGAAAAAGGAAAGAATGGGGATCTTAAAACAAAACGATCACAAGTTAAGAAAAGAATTTTAAGGGAGATGATTATAGAATAAAATCACGACGTGATCTGTTTAAGTTATAAAAGAAAGATGGTTTGTAATGTTTGAATAATTATAGCTTAATGCTATGAAGATAATGTACTATGATTTAGTATAAGATAAACTCACGAGGAGTTATAGATAATGTGATACGAGGAATTCGTATTGAGCAAGTTAAGGGTAAGTTGTTAAGAGTAAGATAGAGTTAAGTGGGATTTCAATTGAGAACTCATGTGATGGCTGAGTTGTACAAACCTTTGTATGGGCGAGGGTTTTGTACTTGCACTCAGTTTATTACATTGATAACCATTGGAATGTCGGTGTCGCGCTATCAATGTATGTGTGGTGAAAAGGTGATTCTTTTCTCATGTGTATATTTGATAGTTAGAAACTATTAGGATTAGTCAGATATTATTAGGATTAGGTGCGGTTCTTAAAACTAATGCATATGGTAAGTTCGTGACTCATAATAATATGGTATGTTTTGAACCCTTCAGCGAATGGACGCCTATGGTCTGACTAGGACAAGTTCTTAAACTAATTTTATTGTGGCAAGTTCCTGGATTTCCAATGTGCGGTAAGTTTGATGAACTATTTTGGGTAGAAAACGGTTATAGTATAGAGAGCATTGATGAAGTTGAAGATTGATAGAATGGTTAAGTAATGAAGTAAAGATTGAAATTGATGGATACCTGAATATTATAAATCTACTAGCTATGCTAGACTTTCAAAATTTATTGACTTCGTGATGATGTTTGTACTTCTATTTTCTTGAAAAACATTGGATCAAATGATGAAACCAGTGAGATTTAAAAACAATACTGTTATTCGTATGTCTATGCTAATTGCTTCGGCTACACAAAAATGATTTGAAATATATCAAAATGTATTTTTATATCATCAATGTATCATGTAACCTGGTGCAGAGATGATAAAAATGATGGAGTCATCAATGCAGTATTACTTAGTGTTGGACGTGATATAAGGATCGTCAGCCCACTATGGTATGATGTAGTATGATAAAATCACCAAATGATGGAATCCTCAAATGGACTGTAAATACATTGCGGTATCATGACGTCATAAAAAAAAAGATTTTTGAGATTTCTTCAAGTGTTTAGATGTTTGTGCATAATACATTGTATGAATGGCTGATCCCCCTAAGTACGAGGAGTCCCTATACTTTTATGACTGTTAAAGTTTAAGTTGAAAGATTACTTATAACTATGGACATACGCATAGCGTTTAAATGTTTGTGCACAATACATCGTACGAAGAGCATAACACCCTAAGTATGGGAGTCCCTATAGTCTAATGACTGTTAAGGTTTAAGTTGAAAGAGTACTTATAACCGTGGACGTAGTTTAAGGTCTTATGACCCTCAGCATGATTTGAAATCTTTTAAATTTTTGTTATTCATATCGCTTCCCAATTATTGAGCAATTGTGAAAGATTCATATTATTCTGAAAGGTGAAAGTAGAAAGGATGAGAAAATTAAGGAAAACATAATAATTTCAAGAAAGAATTGAAACTCCAGAAAGAAGAGAAATGTGAAACTCTTAGAAGAGGAAGAGGTGAGGAATATGATGATCTTAGAAAGATCATTAGAGAAACAATTTGGTTGTAGAACCCAATGACTGAATAAAGTATTAATGTAAAATCTATTTTGATAGATTAAAGGAATAAAGATTAATAGATAAAATTTTGAGGACGAAATTCTTAGAAGAATGGGTGTATGTTGTGACAACCTGAGAATTTAGAAAAATTTTAAAATCTTAAATGATTGATTTAAGGTCAAATAATAGACCTAGATAGAAAATAAGTGTATAAATTTGATATTTTTGGGATGGAATTTTGAGGATTTCAAAATTCTGTGAAGGATTTAGGTGAATTATTCAGGATTAAGTGTATATGTGAAAATGTTCTGTGTATATGGTTATGTATGTGTTCAGAATGTGGTTCAGGGTCAAGGGTTGACCAGATAAATTTTATCAGTGTCAAACCCTAATATTATTAAGAACGTCACTGTTCAGTTAGAAAATCCTAGCAATGGATAAGAAACCCTAGAAACCGGTTCTGAAACCCTAATTCCAGTTCCGGGAATCCAAAACCCTAATTCAAAAATTAAAACCCTAATTTGGGAACTTAAAGGAGAATTTTAATGCTTCAGTGCAATTATTTATAATATTAAATAGGGTAAAGCTTAATTAATTAGCAAACCCTAATTTCAAATTTTTGAACCCTAATTATTATGTTAGAAACCCTAATGTTCAGTTGTGGATTTAATTGCTAAATTAGCAATATTAATTAGGAAATACTAATCCTAATTAGCAAACTTGAATTATGATCAAGGAATCTTAATATAATTAGAGAATCTTAATTATAATTTAGAAATGTTAATTTTCTATTTCGAAAATCCTAATCTAGAAATCCTAGAAAGGTGAAATATGGAAAACTTAGGTTTTAACCCTAAGGGTTAAACCCTAAAAGTCAAATCCTAAGGGTTAAACCCTAAGGGTTTCATCAAATGACAATTCTAGAATAAAAATTGTAAGGAAATAAGTTGGTGTATAGGTGTTGACCTTAGGTGAGTTGTTCACCAACCCTAAGCCAAGCATGTGACTTATATCTCATAATTCAGCAGCAATGTCAGCTAACATTCATTGTATTCCAAAATTATAAAAGATTAAAGTGAGAGAAACCTCACTTTACTTTCCTTACTAGCCAAAGCCATTCTCTCTCTCTTTAAAATCCGAAAATGAGAATGGAAAGGGAGTGAAGACAAGCCTATATTAAGTCTCTAGCCTTCCAAGAACAGAATCCAAGATCAGATTTAAAGATCTAAGCTTAGAAGGTATAAAACCCTAATCCTAAAAATCTCATGATTTGATGTTATATGTTGTAATTTGTTGGCTAGATATGTGTTAGAGGGTGTCATTTGATGATCTAGGTTGCCAAAACTTAGATCCATATCATTTTGATGCTCGAAATTAAAGATTTTAGCAGCTGTTCTTAAACCTTCATGTGATGTCTGACAAGCAAATGTCAGCGCTTTAAATCCTTCTATGTTTTCTAGTTTGTGTTGTTTTATGTTATATATTTGTTCATTGCTATGTGGTCTATGATCTGGAACTTTAATCAAGTCCAGATCATGTGTTTAGATTACAAGTTATGAGTGGTCAAAGACAGTTGACCGACCACGAAAAATGAAAATCTGGGTAGCCCAGAATTTTCCAGAAGTCTGACAAGCATGTTCTAGTCTTCTGATCGTGTTGTATGTTAATGTTTAGACAAAGTTGTTAATTGATTTTTGTAGCCTGCTGTAAGACCCCAACTTTTATGAATAAAGATGAATTTTCTATAATTATCATTTTTAAATATTATGGAATGAATTTGATATAATGTTATAGTTGTGGGTAATATTTAGAAATTTTGCAAAGTACGCAAGTTATTTATAATATTCGATTGGTCGGGGAATATTCGTACGACGGAACAATCATTGGTGGACCCCACAATAGAATTATTGTCGGATTGAGAAAACGACAAAAATATTTTTATGAAAATAATGGCGGAAGTTTTACCGTTAACTTTTGAAATACTCTAAAGTGTTAAAAAATGGTGAATACGGCGTGGTTGCATAGTAGCACTACGGTATTGATTATTGATGCTTACGTGAGAAGTCATTCAGTTTTATTCAATTATTGTCGATATTTTATATATTATTGAATCAATAATTGAGATGACAGAGTTATTAATATTATTATTTGCATTATTAACGATGTCTAGAAGTTCTGCCAAGGAGAGGTTTGGTCACCTAATTGCCCGCCAATAGGGAGAAATGCTTATTGGAAAGCCCCCTCTTTCCTGGGAACGACCTGGTCGATTAATAGTGTGAATAATAATAATGATGATGAAGTTTTGTTTTATTAGTATTTTTAATGTAATAAAACAAAAAAGCTTTTTATATAAATCAGAATACTTTTATAAAGTTATTCATTTTATTAGGCTAATAGTAAAATCTTTTTATATAAAACAGAATACTTTTATAAAGTTATTCGTTTTATTAGACAATAATTAGAATATATTTTATTTTATTATGCATAGTGTTTGCATAGTGCATGCATTGTGTTTGCATAAGAAAATCTTTTTAAAAGTTATTCATTTTATTAGATTATAAATAGAGTATATTATATTTTATTATAAACCAATCTGGACCGTTCATTTAAAGTAAATCGATTTGGACCATTCATGGATTGGTTACTATTCAGTCCATTCTTCTATAAATAGAAGCTCATTCCTTCATTATTTCTTTGAATTTCTTTGAAACTCTAGAGAGAGAAAGCGTAGAGAGAATTATTCTTCTATCTTGAGCGTATTTCTTTAGCGTTTAAGAAAGCTTTGAGCGTAGTGCAAGTTTCTTCAAGTATATCCCCTCCCTACCGTCGGAGTACTCTTCTTTATAAGGTAAGGGGTATTATTTTTTCATATTCATGAAGAGAACTTCGCTATTCCATTCTTTATTATTACGTTGGAATAACTCAGATACGCTGTGATCACCCTATACTTGGTGAAATTCTTCTATTATTCCATTATTTATTATTCTACTGGAATAACTTATCTATGTGAAGTACCGCATACATGGTGAAATTCTATTGTTATTCCATTCTTTATTATTACATTGGAATATCACGCTCATGCATGCTTTTTCTGTGGAGATCGGTTCCATCTTTATTATTACATTGGAATATCACATGCATGCGTTTCTGTTGGACACGGATTCCGTTATTTATTATTCTATTGGAATAACTTTCGTCTACATGCAATACCGCATGCATGGTGATTTCATTATTATTTCATTATTTATTATTCATTTGAATATCATGCCGGTGCGTGTTATTACGCTTTGACACGGTTCCGATTATTTATTATTCTGTTGGGATAACCTGTCTATGCGGAGTACCGCATGCATGGTGATTTCTTTTGTTATTCCATTCTTTATTATACTCAGTTGGTTAAAGTTTTGACTTCTATACTCCATGAAATTAGTGGAATATCCTTGATATTTGCGCTTCATCCAGTATCTTTTCGTGAAAATATTCTTCTGAGCATTCTTGAATTTTACTCTACAAAGAAGTATCATGTTGACAATTTGGATGTTATTAGTTCCTTAATAAATTAATTCTTGAACTTGTTTTATTGAATTCTTATATCATTGTCATCATCCTCATATTTATATTTTTGTTGAAAGTCATCTGTGGCCTGTAGTGCATAGATGGACTTTGTATGATTATGACCAGGTTATTCGGTGTAATCATGACCGTAATGTTACAAATGATGTGGTAAAAGTCCTCATTGGCCCGTAGTGCATTGATGGACAGTTGTTGGCATGATCATGACCATTAATGAATACATAAATATCCTTGACCCGTAGTGCATGGATAAATTGTGGTTGTGATATTAATGAATATCATTGCCCGTAGTGCAGGGATGATGTGGATTATTTATTAAGATGAGTCCTAGTGATAAAAGTGATGAAAACCTTTTAAATCATAAAAGATAGTAGATTTTATTCTCTACTTGACTCTTTTAATGGATTGCATGTTCCACTGCAGTTAAACTTGATGTTTATTGTATTTTATCAGTTTAACATTGTTAAAGACTAATGATAATTTATTCTGTATTATCTTAGTCATAATATTTCTTACTGGGCTAGTTGAGCTCACCCTTTCTTTCACTTTGTTCTCTTGAGAAATGAGAACGTGGCAAGAGACTAGTCGGGGAGCGGAGTGACGATCCGGATGATAGTATTAGTAGTCCTCACTCATTATTACATTAAATAGTGTGTTAATAAATGTAATGAGGACTTATTCTGAGAGTTGATATTGTCTAGAAGATAATGTTTGTATTAAAACTCACAGCTCTCTTGTTGTATATTTAAGATTGTATTTGTATTCTGTACCATGTATTTGGCGACTCAGCATAGGTAATGTATACCTATTTTGGGGGCGTCACACCTGCCATGCGAACTACATATCCAAGTCCTTAGATCCCCCAGATCTTGAACAAGATAGTAGAGAATCATGGTCAAACTACGTTGACCGAACTGCCTGAGGAACAATCTGGGAAACCCAGAATTCGTTCACGAACAACTTCTGACCATACGTTTAACCGGCCCAGATCTTGTTTAGGAGATGTTGTTATGCTTCTCTGATGCTATATAATTGTACTATGACATCATGACTACAAGTAGGGACCATTATATATCACAAAACAGACCCCGATTCCAAGTGATGAAGCTTCAAGGTAAGGCCTAGCAACTGTTCTTCATTTCTGGAAAACCCAGAAATGAAGAACAGCTTTGACATGAGTTTTGGTGGCTTAGATCTCTTTGTGGTGAAATGTTTTGGCCATGAACTTAATATGTAGTTTTAGTATTGCACTTATACTACAATTCTAACACAATTACCAGACCAGAAACTTAAAGAATTCTGATTCTAGAAGTGGTGAAACCACATACCCTGATCACTGACAACAATTTTGGGTTTCTTCAAGAACAGTTGAAGAACACAATCAGCGACGGATTCGTCGCCTAAAGTCCCTATAGCGACGGTTTATTTAGAAATTAAATATTTAAATTAAATAAATAGAAATAAATAGTTTTTAATTATTAAAAATACATAATAAATTATGAAAAATTATTTTAAAGCCTGAAAAATAGTTTTTAATTATTTTGAGTATATTTCAAAAATATTTAATATTTTTGGAATATAAAAGGTATTTATTTATTTAATTATAATATTAAATAAAATATTTTAAAATAGTTTTAATTCATGAAAATCATGAAAAATTATATTATGATATTAGAAAATATTTTAAGTTATTTTGATGACTTTTAATATTTTGTGATGAATTTCATTAATAATTTATTATTAATGGTAATTAATTTATTTAATAAATATATTAAATAAATTATGGAAAAATAGAATTAATGTTTTAAAAATCATATAAAAATGATTTAAGTGTTATAAAAATATTTTAAGTTTTAAAATATAACTTTTGATAATTTGTTATGAAAATATTAATATTTTAATATTAATAGCAATTATCGGATAATGATTTTAGTCATTTAAAATTCATATATGATTTTTAAACAACTAAATTCATATTTTAAGGTATTAAAAAACTTTGATATATTATAATTATATTATGTTATGATTTTCATTAATATTTAATGTTAAATAAATATTAATGATAAAGGAATTAAGTGGTATTTAATTCATTTAAATATGATATTAATGATCGGAAAATCTTGATAAATGGTAATAATTATCTGAAAATTATTTTGTCTGGTAATAAATTTATCTAAGATATTGTTAAGTGTGTAGACAGAGTTTAATGGAACTTAAACTCGATATTTGTCTGACTAGACCGTCGGGATGATAGAATTATGTCGGTTTCAAGTCAGACTGAAATAGTTTGACCTGATACCAAGTCTTATATTTGTTGTAGACTTATAGGGTTATGTGTTATATGTTTAGGTTATTCTATGTATATAAATATAATAGTATTATATTGTGATGATATTATTCTAATATTGGAGATCTATTTTACTAATATTAGGTCTTTAGATAATGCGATATAAATTGCGTAGCGATAATCAATAGTTCAGGTAAGTTCTACTTAACTCTACTAAGAGTAGTTTGTTGGTTGATTTCACAATCAAAGCAAACGTGCAAGTATACACGGTCAACAAGTAATAGAGTGATAAGATAGAGTGTCGATCCCACAGAGAATTCTAATTAATAAATTCCAACTACTAGCACTATATCAATTCAATTTTATTTAAACAACCAATAATTATGATTTTTCGACTTAAGAAAACTAAATTAAAACAACTAAAAGATATTATTCTAAAATAAAGCAAATATACAAAACTAAAATTTGATTGAATTCAGATAAATAAGGATTAAGACTCCAATATCCCCAATTATGATCTATAAATCAATTATCCAACTATCCCAATTATTATGTCTACTGAATTGTTAACAGGAATTCTCAAGTGCCCAAAAGTCCTTTTCCAAGTGATCAATTGCCTTTTATTTAACCCAGATTAATCCTGCTATATTACTATGCAAAACAATTGAATTAAACTCTTTTCAATTCCAATTCCTTATGTGTTACATGCGATGAACAGATATTTCCATTCAATTCACAAACCTAATTATTCACTGTGTAAATAACTAAGTCACATGTCATCATGCCCAGTTCGAACCCTAGAATTCCTCTTTCAATTCCTTCTAGAGTAACAAGGTAATTATTGGCCAGATAATTAATCAATAAATGCAAGGCAAGATGAACAATTCACTTCAACATAAATAATTGGAATAAATTAAATAATTAATTCATAATCATAAAAGGTTCAATTGGAATCTTAATTAAAGAAATTAGTTCATAACAGAAATTAAAACCAACAATCTTTTGCAAATAATCTTTAATGAATTACACTAATTGGAAGAATAAAGAAGAAGGAAAAACTCCAAGTAAATTCTGCAAAATTCTCCTCTTGAATCTTTTATCAGCCACCAATTGTGTAGATTAGTCCCCTACTCCAATAGAAATAATACTTATATACTTCAGTTGTCCAACCACAATCCATTTCCAACTCAAATTGCCAAATAACCACCACTTTAATGCAAGTCAGCCGCCTAGTCAACGCATGCGCCTTGGTCAACTAAATTTACTACCCAGTACTTGCTTTGATTATTATCTTGGTTATAAGTAAATATTTTGTATGCGATAAGTGACTATTATGCCCCTTTTCAGCTGATATTCTCCCAAATGTTCTTACAGCTCCCAAATCTGCAATATATCACTATTCATGACAGATTGACCACCTTTTCTAGAATTCGCTTGACCTCCCTATTCGAGACTTCCGCTTGACCATTGGTTTGGGGATGATACGAGGCTGTAATTTTATGACGAACCCCATACTTTACAAGCAATTTAGTGAACTGCTTATTACAGAAATGAGTTCCCTCATCACTTATTATCGCCCTTGGCGTCCCAAATCGTGTGAAGATGTTTTTCTTCAAAAATCGGAGGACAACGTTGGCATCATTGATGGGTAAAGCTGTGACTTTTACACATTTGGAAACATAATCGACCGCCAACAAAATGTACTGATTATTGAATGAGAATGGGAAAGGTCCCATAAAATCGATTCCTCATACGTCGAACAATTCTAGCTCCAAAATTGAGTTTAGTGGCATTTCATTGTGCTTGGAGATATTACCTACGCGTTGGCACCGATCACACTTTAGCACATAGAGATACGCATCCTTGAATAGTGAAGGCCAGAAAAATCCCGATTATAACACTTTGGCTGCTGTTCGATCACCGGAATAATGGCCTCCATAATCTGATGAGTGGCAATGACCCAGTATGCTGTCCATCTCTTCATATAGCACACAACGTCTAATCATTTGATCTACGCAGGCCTTAAACAGAAATGGTCCATCCCAATAATACTGCTTCACATCGTGGAGGAACTTTTTACGTTGCTGTGAGTTCAAATCCGGGGGTAACACTTTAGCAACCACGTAATTCACATAATCAGCATACCATGGTAATATTGGGGTTACTCGAAGAAGTTGTTCATCCAAAAATTTCTCATTGATCATGACGTTGTCTTTCTTTTGTACCTCTGCATTTTCCAACTGAGAAAGATGATCCGCCACCTGATTTTCTGTACCTTTTCTATCCCAAATCTCCAAATCAAACTCTTGCAGCAGCAACACCCACCGTATTAACCTTGGTTTAATGTCCTTCTTCTCAATCAGATACTTAATGGCAGAATGATCCGTATAGACAATTACCTTGGCCCCAATCAGATATGCTCTGAATTTATCGAAGGCAAACATAACTGCAAGTAATTCTTTCTCGGTGGTTGTGTAGTTCAATTGAGCATCTGTCAACGTCTTGCTGGAATAGTAGATAGTATGAAAACTCTTGTCGTGATGTTGTCCCAATATTGCTCCAACTGCGTAGTCGCTGGCGTCGTACATCAATTCGAACGGTAAAGACCAATCAGGCGCCACAATAATTGGAGCAGAGACCCACTTCTTCTTTAAGACCTCAAATGCCTCGATACATGACTGATCCATCTTGAAAGGCACATCTTTCTCCAATAGGGAACATAAGGGTTTTGAAATCTTGGAAAAATCTTTAATGAACCGTCTGTAGAAACCCGCATGTCCCAAGAAGCTCCGGATTCCCTTCTTAGATGATGGAGGGGGTAATTTCTCAATTGTCTCAATCTTTGCTTTATCCACCTCTAACCCTGCTGCAGAAACCTTATGTCCCAAAATAATCCCTTCTTTCACCATAAAGTGACATTTTTCCCAGTTAAGAACCAAATTAGTCTCCACGCATCGCTTCAACACTAAAATTAGATTTTTCAAACATAAATCAAAACTATCACCGAACACAGAAAAATCGTCCATAAATACCTCCAAATTCTGCTTGACCATATCAGAGAAGATCGCCATCATGTACCGTTGAAAGGTTGCCGGCGCATTATATAAACCAAAAGACATACGCCGGAATGCAAACATACCGTATGGGCATGTGAATGTAGTCTTCTCTTGATCCTCCGGTGCTATGTCAATTTGATTATACCCAGAATATCCATCCAGAAGATAGTAGAACTGATGTCCCGCTAGCCTATCCAACATTTGATCAATGAACGGCAAGGGGAAGTGATCCTTACGAGTGGCTTTATTCAATTTGCGGTAGTCCATGCATACTCTCCCTCCTGTAACTGTTCGAGTAGGGATGAGCTCATTACCTTCATTCTTCACCACTGTCATACCCCCTTTCTTTGGTACACATTGTACAGGACTTACCCATGAGCTACCCGAGATAGGGTAAATAATGTCGGCATCCAACCACTTTATAATCTCCTTTTTCACCACATCCTTCATAATGGGGTTTAACCTTCTTTGCATCTCAATGGTTGGTTTTGCCCCCTTTTCCATTAGAATCTTGTGCATACAATAAGATGGACTAATTCCCCGAATATCCGCTATGGACCACCCAATTGCTGTTTTGAACTCTTGTAAGACCCGTAGCAGTTTCTCCTTTTGCGTGTCAGTTAACTCCGTCGAAACAATAACTGGTAGGGTAGCGTCTTTTCCCAAATAAGCATACTGCAGATGAGATGGTAGTGGCTTTAATTCCAACACTGATGGCTCTTTTATCGAGGGTTTGAACTTTTTACCTTCCGTTTTGGGCCTCTCAAGGGTGTCGAAAAAATAATTGATTGGTTTTCCAGAAGACTGATGATGTATCTAGCCATTTGACATATTCAATGTCCTCTTCAATGCCGCAATCGTTTGTCCCAAGCAAAATGGAGTCAAGCGGGTCCTTCAAATAATTTCCACTGAACTTGTGATTAACCAATTCCTCCATGATATCAACCCGCAAACATTCACCTTTTACTTTCGGGTAAGACATTGACTTAAAAACATTAAAGGTGACCTGTTGATCTTCAACTCTCATCGTCAATTCACCTTTTTGCACATTAATCAAAGTTCTACCTGTTGCTAAGAATGGTCGCCCAAGAATTATTGGAATTTCGTTGTCCACTTCACAATCCAAAATAAAGAAGTCCGTAGGGAAGATGAATTTATCCACTTTAACTAAAACATCCTCAACAATAGCTCGTGGATATGTAATCGATCTATCCGCTAACTGCAAACTGATATTTGTTGGTCGTGGAGCCTGAAGCCCAAACTGGCTGTAGACGGACAATGGCATCAAATTTATACTGGCCCCTAAATCACACAATGCTCGACCCAAAAACTGATTTCCAATTTCACATGGAATATTAAAGCTACAGGTCCTTAAGCTTAAGCGGTGGTAACTTATTCAATGATCGCATCGCATTCTTGATTCAATGCCCATCAATTTTGAACTCACCCAATTTCCTCTTTCTTGACAAAACCTCCTTCATAAACTTGGCGTAACTCGGTATTTGTTCCAAGGCTTCGGCAAAGGGGATGTTGATATGAAGTTTCTTGAAAATATCCAAGAACCGTGAAAACTGCTTATCCAACTTGGATTTCTAAAACCTCTGTGGATACGGTATAGGAGGTATCGTGATGGTTGGTTCTGGTTCTTTCTGCTCTAAAGTCTCATCTTAACGTTTTCTGGTGTCCACCACTTCCTCTGTTTCACTTGTTGCGTTGTCCCTCTTTTCCCTATCCGTAACTGTATCTTGCAAATCCTTTCCACTTCGTAGAGTTATTGCCTTACAATGCTCATCTCTGCCCAGATTATTCTCTATGTCACTCGGAAGTGTTCTAAGTGGTTGGTTATTCAGCGCATGTGCTATCTGCCCCACTTGATTTTCCAGATTCTTGATCGACGCACTTTGGCTTTGAATATTAAGCTCTATTTGATTAAATTTTTTCTCATTTTCCTTGTTCATTTTTTTAGACGCTTTAACAAATCTATCCAAGGCTTCTTCCCAACTTGCTTTCCACTCTGGTTGTTGTGTCTGATTCTGAAATCCAGATGTGTTTTGTTGTCTCGGCGCTTGAGCTTGAGCTTGATTGTTACTCCATAAAAACCCTGGATGATTTCTCCAACCCGGATTATATGTGTTTTGATTTGGGTAAGGTTGGGTAGATCGATTATAGCTCCCTACGAACTGAGCTGATTTAGAATTTATGGCACATTGATCCGTAGCATGACCCCCAGCACATAATTCACAAACCATTGCTACCTGCTGTGTGGATTGTGGACTCCATGTTTCCATCTGTTTAGCCATTGCGGCCACTAATGCTGTGAATGTTGTCATCGCATCTACGTCAAACTTTCCTGGTGTTCTCGGAGGGTTAGACCTAGTCATGGGCCACTGATAGTTTTTGGTGGCCATTGTCTCTAACAGCTGATATGCCTCATCAAAACTCTTAGACATGATCGCTCCCCCTATGGCTGCATCAATACTGCCCCTCGTGGAAGCATGCAAACCATCACAAAATATCCCTAACTACATCCACTGCGAAATTTCATAATGAGGGCACTTACGGAGCATATCCTTAAATCTTTCCCATGACTCATATAATGATTCAGAGTCAAACTGTCTGAAGGTGTGAATATCGTTCTGTAGTTTTGTCGACTTCGTGGGTGGGAAAAACTTAGCTAGAAATTTTTGAGCTAAGTCATCCCAAGTGGTGATTGAGCCAGGAGGCAAAGAGTGTAACCAACTTCGCGCTTTATCTTTCAAGGTAAACGGGAACATCCTCAACCTTGTAGCATCCTCCGATACATTGTTGAATTTGAAGGTGCCGCAAACTTCCAAGAAACTTAAGATATGCTCATTCGGATCATCTATCGAACTACCCCCAAACTGACACGTATTCTGTAGCATCTAAATTGTTCTCAGTTTTATTTCGAAGCTGTTTGCATTGATTGTCGGCCTCCTAATACTTGACTGTATATCCGTGACATTCGGCATGGCATAGTCCCTAAGCAATTTTTGGTCGTTCCCTGCCATGTTCGCTGGAATTTCTTGCTCTGTCAGTTCTTCTTCCACAAGTGACACTGCACTAGTCAACTGCAATTTCTGGAACTTCCTTTCAATATCGTCTGTATAAGGAAAAAGTTACTTTTTCGCCCTTGATCTAGTGTACATACACTCGCAAAGAATTCCTACAAATACAAGAAGAAAAATAAGTAACGTTTAAATTAAGACCGAATTGATTATAACTAATATGGAACTAATACTAATAAAGAAGTCCCCGGCAACGGCGCCAAAATCTTGTTGGTTGATTTCATAATCAAAGCAAACGTGCAAGTATACACGGTCAACAAGTAATAGAGTGATAAGATAGAGTGTCGTTCCCACAGAGAATTCTAATTAATAAATTCCAACTACTAGCACTATATCAATTCAATTTTATTTAAACAACCAATAATTGTGATTTTTCGACTTAAGAAAACTAAATTAAAACAACTAAAAGATATTATTCTAAAATAAAGCAAATAAACAAAACTAAAATTTGATTGAATTAGGATAAATAAGGATTAAGACTCAATATCCCCAATTATGATCTATAAATCAATTATCCAACTATCCCAATTATTATGTCTACTGAATTGTTAATAGGAATTCTCAAGTGCCCAAAAGTCCTTTTCCAAGTGATCAATTGCCTTTTATTTAACCCCATTAATCCTCGCTTTATATTCTATGCAAAACAATTGAATTAAACTCTTTTCAATTCCAATTCCTTATGTGTTACATGCGATGAACAGATATTTCCATTCAATTCACAAACCTAATTATTCACTGTGCAAATAACTAAGTCACATGTCATCATGCCCAGTTCTAACCCTAGAATTCCTCTTTCAATTCCTTCTAGAGTAACAAGGTAATTATTGGCCAGATAATTAATCAATAAATGCAAGGCAAGATGAACAATTCACTTCAATATAAATAATTGGAATAAATCAAATAATTAATTCATAATCATAAAAGGTTCAATTGGAATCTTAATTAAAGAAACTAGTTCATAACGGAAATTAAAACGAACAATCTTTTGCAAATCATCTTTAATGAATTACACTAATTGGAAGAATAAAGAAGAAGGAAAAACTCCAAGTAAATTCTGCAAAATTCTCCTCTTGAATCTTTTATCAGCCTCCAATTGTGTAGACTAGTCCCCTACTCTAATAGAAATAATCCTTATATACTTCACTTGTCCAACCACAATCCATTTCCAATTCAAATTGCCAAATAACCACCACTTTAATGCAAGTCAGCCGCCTAGTCAACGCACGCGCCTTGGTCAACTAAATTTCCGCCCCAGCGCTGGTATGCAGAAATTGACTATTATACTCCTTTTCAGCTCAAATTCTCCCAAGTGTTCTTAAAGCTCCCAAATCTGCAATATAACACTAATACACAGTAAAAACAAATCTAAATGCTTTGAGAATACAATAAATTAAGTCCAAATATATCCAATTCAGGTGTATATTACCCACTCATCATAGTTTCAATCAGATATGCTTATGGGTAATCATTGTTGATTGTCATATAGAATTGTACTCTATACATATTGCATGTATAAGTTAGGTATGAAAGGCTGATCACCTTCATTACCGGTTGGTCCAGATATATTTGTTCATGTTTAATACTTGTTCAATCAAAAGTTTGTTCGTGCTAGTTCTCAATTATATTGATGAATTATAGCCAGCCTATTATTCAGACTCTTTCAATCATGATATATCCTTACATTATATTTAAACTTGCTGGGCAACTTTCATGCTCACCCTTGCTATATCATGATAAATATTGCAGATAAGGCGAATACGTTCGGATTCAGGAAAAAGGATAAAGCCAAGTTCAGCTTGGGATAAAATGTGCGGCTAGTTTGTAATAGTATAGTTGGATAAATATGTTATATGTTAAATAGTTTATGAATTGTGTATAAGTTAAGGTTAATCGATTTTGGGGAATAGTGTGTAAAGTGTATTGTATAAATAATTTATGTTTATATCTTCCCTAAATAGTTATAGTATGATTGTACAAGATCCGTGGTTATTTGGGACCCGTATTTGGGGCTACTACAAATGTAATATCCCGAGTGTTTATGATAGTGATCCTTAGCAAAGGAAATGAATGGGTTAAAGAGTATATAATACTCAAAATATAATTGAATTAAAGTGAAAGTTGTGAAATAAAACATAGAATTTGTTGAAGTAATGAATGTAGTATGAAATATAAAATCTATATTAAGGTAATGTGTTGAAGATATTCAACGATAAATTTCTGAAAAGAGATTTGGAGAAAACCGAGTAAGGGAGGTTTCGATGATTCCGAGGACGGAATCCTTATAAGGAGGGAATGATCTAACAACCCGAATTTTCATAAGTTATTAAAATAAGAATTAAATAATTAAAATTCTTATTACGATGTGATTAATGTAACAATCCAGAATTTTAATTGTAATTATAAATATTTATTGAATTATATAAATATTTAATGGATGTGTTTATTATTGAATAAATATTTATTTAATTTGATTTGAGTTAATTTGGTTAAATATTTGTTTAATAAATAATAATGGGTTAAGGAAATTAATTGTTTTGAGATAATATTCTAATTTAATTTAAGAATTAAGTTAGAGAATTTATAATGATTAAATGATTTATTCAATAAATTTTTATTAGAATTAATTAAATTAAGTATGAAGACTTAATTAAATAAAGTGTGATAAATAACTATATTAGAAGGAGTTATTCAAATAAATTAAAGGAGTTTAAGTTAGTTTTATCCAAACAAGGCTTAAAGATATTAAATGTTTAGTTTTTAAAAGGGTTTGGCCAAACAAAGCCTTATGGCTTTTAGTTTTATTTTTCATTTTGAATTTTAATAAACTAAATAAACTAAATATAAATATAATATATACGTTATATGTTTGGTAACTACTATTTTTAATAAGGTCATTAGTAGGCGTATTATTATTTTACGTTGGCTAGCCTATCAGTTAGTAGCTTAACTCTTATACTGAGAAAAGAAAAAGAGAAAAAGTTACAGAGGGTTTTAGAGAGAATTTTGAGAGAAGCTGTGAGGGAATTGGGAGAATCTTAAGAATCTTTGCAGCAAACTCAGTGGTGATAACAAGAATTTCAAGCAAATTAAAGTTATTTTTACATAACCTTAGTATGGTATATATATATATATATATATATATATATATATATATATATATATATATATATATATATATATATATATATATTTGTGTTCATGGCAAAAACTATATGCTATGTGAATTCCATATTCTTGAATTGTAGCTATACAATGAATTGTGGGGATTATTCATGTTGGTGAGGTTTTAGTTGGATTATAAACAAGAAATTGTATGCTTAACATATAGATATGATTGTATGCTAAATTAAGTCTGCAAGAAGAGAAGTTTGTTTTTACAGTGAATATATGTATGAACATAGTTTGAATATAGGTATGAATGTATATATATGACTGTGAACTAATGGTGAAATTAAACTGTGATTATGTTAATAAGTTTGTTAAGAATTACAGAGAACGTAGTTGAAAGGAATCAATTTGATGTATAATAAGAATTACATTGTTAAACTTTGTCAAACAACGTCAATAAAGGAGTTTGATTTTTAAAAAAAATTGGCTTTCAAGGATTTAAGTTTTCTAAAAAATTTTGTTTAGTTGTTTAAATTGGTACATATATGCTTGGTAATATTTATGTGTGCTTTACATGGATTACACAAGTTAATTGTTGTTAGAAATTAAGAGACAGTAGCTTGGTTTTGTTTCTAGTTTTTGGGTGTTCTGTAATTCGGAGTCCCAGAACCAAATTTCGCGCCCCGGTGCTGAAATTCGTGCCATAGAGATGAATTTCATGCCCCAGCGCCACTGTCTGACTTAGTTCTCGTGTCGCGGCGCCGGAACAGTAGTTTGGGTCGGATAGTTTTGACCTCCTGTAGTAAAATGGCCATAACATTTTTCTATAAAACTCCGATTGAGGTGATTCAAGATGATCCGGAACGAGGACGAATAGACCTACAACTTTTGTTCTTTAAATTTTTCAATTTGAGGTCGGGAACAGGGGCAAAAATGGTCATTTGTGGGACTGATATGTATTAGGAGGCAATCGGAGGGCGTCAGGAATGCACATATGCAAATGTAGTG
Organism: Panax ginseng; assembly: GCA_020205605.1. Taxonomy (NCBI): domain Eukaryota; kingdom Viridiplantae; phylum Streptophyta; class Magnoliopsida; order Apiales; family Araliaceae; genus Panax; species Panax ginseng. The sequence goes on from CM035144.1 coordinate 89,403,337, forward strand.
CTCCTGACAAAAAGGATGTTGTCCTAAGTTATAAAACATGAATATTAGTAATTATAATGATGCTTAACATTAACAAATGATGTATTAGATAAGTTGTATAAGCATACTAATTACACACAAGAGAGACGAATTGGGCGTGTGACGAATGAACGTCGAAACGCCGTGCCAAGCGTTAATAAACTTAAAAAGTGTTTCCATTAAATTCAAATAAATATTATAAGATATGGAATGGATTTAATATAAAACCAATAAGTAGTCCTAGCAAGACTTAAGCACTTAAATGAACTTCGAGTTTGACTAAGAAGAAATATAGTGAGTTATAAGTCTAAAGTTAACACAATCAAATTGAACATTGTGTATTGATTAATATGAATGGTTATAGGATGTAGATTAAATTTTACATTACAACTACTATGTGTTGCTATTAGACTAATAGTTGATGTGAATGATTATATAATTGTGTAGGGTGCGTGAAGTACAGATAACTATAAGCTGTTAAACTGTTATTGGTAAACAACGATCAAGGCAAGTCTTTTCGTTCCTATTTCCTATGTGAACTTGATGATTAACTGTTTTAAATCTTTATTGCAAAGAGCATGATGTGTTATATATATGTTGAAAGTATGAAATGTTAAAGTCAATTTATGACTATGTTGATTGATTAAAGCATGCTTATTGAGTAAGGACTCAATCTTTATACCAGTTATATGAATTATAGCATGTATGTTATATGTTGAGCATGTTATATGTGCTATGTGATGCATGAAAACTGTTAGATTTTGCTGGGTTGTCGAGCTCAACCTTGCAAATAACCACTTTTGCAGGTTCAAGATTTAAGGTAAAGTATATGCTACTTGAAAGATATGAATCGGATGTGATACTTGAAGAATTATATACTTTGGCTGAGTTATTATTATTTGAACCATGTTTAAGGTTCCGAACAATGTATAAATGTTGAATTGTAATAACGTTTTGCGATGTAAACTTTTGTAGTATTAAAATGATTATAAGATATTTAGATGTAAAGGTTGAAGGTTTTGGGAACGAGGATAGTTTGTAATAGAAAATTTTAATTATTCCACAAATTTCAATGGTTGTATTATCGTTTAATGATGTAAAATTAGAGGTTGAATGTATTATTAACGACCAAAATCGAGAATTAAATTGTATGAATTTTGGGGTCGTTACAGTTGGTATCAAAGCTGATAGGTTAGTAACCTTAGGTAAGAGTACCTTAGGCTATAACCTTAGAGAAGAGAGGTGCATATAATGAAAGAATAAGCTCAAATAGAGCTTGAAGAATAAGAAGTAATTTAAGAAATGTATAAAGAAGGGATTAAAACAAGCGTGAGAGGATTTTAAGAAGAATCTCGTAGAGTTATAAGGAATATGAAAGTGGGGTTACCCAACTCCAATAATAAGGATGTAAGGTGATAATAAATAGACAGTGTCTGTAAGAAGAGAATGAGAATGATAAAGAAGTTAAGAATTAAAGTTATATTTAAGTATGATACAATTGTACTCTTTAATAGTTGATGTATGGTATCTCGGCTAAACTATTCCTTCATAGAGCGGAGGTATATACAAACTAGCAACTCGGAACCTAGTTTGTTGGTTGTTTGTGGGAAACCACTCAGCGTACCATATTGAAACTGTTAGAGACTCGATGTGTACCAAGTATAGAAAATGGATACGTATGATGAAAATGTGGAACTCAAATGAAATGTTGAGCAATGTAAACAAAGCTAGAAATTCTTAAAGGATGAATTATTTTATATACAAAAGAATTCAAAGAAGAATCTTGAAGAGATATAAAGATAAGAAATGGGAGTTGCCTAACTCTAATAGCCAAGATAAAGAATAATGTCGTAAATGATGAAAAAGGAAAGAATGGGGATCTTAAAACAAAACGATCACAAGTTAAGAAAAGAATTTTAAGGGAGATGATTATAGAATAAAATCACGACGTGATCTGTTTAAGTTATAAAAGAAAGATGGTTTGTAATGTTTAAATAATTATAGCTTAATGCTATGAAGATAATGTACTATGATTTAGTACAAGATAAACTCATGACGAGTTATAGATAATGTGATATGAGGAATTCGTATTGAGCAAGTTAAGGGTAAGTTGTTAAGAGTAAGATAGAGTTAAGTGGGATTTCAATTGAGGACTCATGTGATGGTTGAGTTGTAAAACTAATGTCAGTGTCGCGCTCTCACGTATGTTTTAATCCCTTCTTTATACATTTCTTAAATTACTTCTTATTCTTCAAGCTCTATTTGAGATTATTATTTCATTATATGCACCTCTCTTCTCTAAGGTTATAGCCTAAGGTACTCTTACCTAAGGTTTCTAACCTATCATCTTTGATACCAACTGTAACAACTCCAAAATTTATACAATTTAATTCTTGATTTTGGTCGTTAATAATACATTCTACCTCTAATTTTACATCATTAAACGATAATACAACCATTGAAATTTGCGAAATAATTAAAATTTTCTATTACAAACTATCCTCGTTCCCAAAACCTTCAACCTTTACATCTAAATATCTCAGAATCATTTTAATACTACAAAAGTTTACATCACAAAACGTTATTACAATTCAAAATTTATACATTGTTAGGAACCTTAAACATGGTTCAAATAATAATAACTCAGCCAAAGTATATAATTTTCTTCAAGTATCAAATCCGATTCTGTTATATAATCTTGAACCTGTAAAAGTGGTTATTAGCAAGGTTGAGCTCGACAGCCCAACAAAATCTAACAGTTTTAATGCATCACATAGCACATAATAACATGCTCAACATATAACATACATGCTATAATTCATATAACATGTATAAAGATTGAGTCCTTGCTCAATCAGCATGCTTTAATCAATCAATATAGTCATAAATTGACTTTAACATTTTATACTTTCAACATATATATAACATATCATGCTCTTTACAATAAAGATTTAAAATAGTTAATCATCAAGTTCAATAGGATATAGGAACTGAAAGACTTTCCTTGATCATTGTTTACCAATAAAAGTTTAACAGCTTACAGTTATCTGTACTTCATTCGCCCTACACAATTATATAATCATTCACATCAACTATTAGTCTAATAGCAATGCATAGTAGTTGTAATGTAAACTTTAATCTACATCCTATAACCCTTCCTATTAATCAATACATAGTGTTCAATTTGATTGTGTTAACTTTAGACTTATAACTCACTATATTTCTTCTTAGTTAAACTCGAAGTTCATTCAAGTGCTTAAGTCTTGCTAGGACTACTTATTGGTTTTATATTAAATCCATTCCATATCTTATAATATTCATTTTAATTGAATGGAAACACTTTTTAAGTTCATTAACACTTGGCACGGCGTTTCAATGTTCATTCGTCACACGCCCGATTCGTCCCTCTTGTGTGTACTTAGTATGCTTATACAACTTATCTAATACATCATTTATTAATGTTAAGCATCATTATAATTACTAATATTCATGTTTTATAACTTAGGACAACATTTTTTATCGTCAAGAGCATTACATTTGCATATGTGCATTCCCGACGCCCTCCGATTGCCTCCTAATACATATCAGTCCCACAAATGACCATGTTTACCCCTATTCCCAACCTCAAATTGAAAGACCTAAAGAACGAAAGTTGTAGGTCTATTTGTCCTCGTTTTGAATAATCTTGAATCACCTCAAACGGATTTTGTATGAAAAAGTTATGGCCATTTTACTACAGGAGAGGTCAAAGCATTCGACCTGCATCATCGTTTCCGGAGACGCGGCATGAGAACTAAGTTAGACAGATGGATATTTGGGCACGAAATTCAAGAATGTGGCACTTAATTTCAAATTTGGGGCACAAAATTTGGCGATGGGGCTCCGAATTACAAAACACCCAAAAACCAGACACAAAACCAAGCTATTGTGTCTTAATTTCTAACAGCAATTAACATGTGTAATCCATGTAAAGCACGCATAAATTTTACCAAACATATATGTACCAATTTAAACAACTAAATTTTTTTTTTAGAAAACTTAAATCCTTGAAAGCTATTTTTTTTAAAAACCAAACTCCTTTATTGACGTTGTTTGACAAAGTTTAACACTGTAATTCCTATTATACATCAAATTGATTCCTTTGAACTACATTCTTTGTAATTCTTAACAAACTAATTAACATAATCACAGTTCAATTTCACCATTAGTTCACAATCATATATATACATTTATACCTATATTCAAACTATGTTCATAAATATATTCACTGTAAAAACAAATTTCTCTTCTTGCAGACTTAATTTAGCATACAATCATATCTATATGTTAAGCATGCAATTTCTTATTTATAACCCAACTAAAACCTCACCAACATGAATAATCCCCACAATTCATTGTATAGCTACAATTCAAGAATATGGAATTCACAGAGCATATAGTTTTTGCCGTGAACACAAATATGCATATGTATATATATACCATACTAAGGTTATGTAAAAATACCTTTAATTTGCTTGAAATTTTTGCTATCACCTAACTTGAGTTTCTTTCGCAAAGATTCTTAAGATTCTCCCAATTCCCCTCACGACTTTCTCTCCCAATTCTCTCTAAAACCCTCTGTAACTTTTTCTCTTTTTCTTTTCTCAGTATAAGAGTTAAGTTACTAACTGATAGGCTAGCCAATGTAAAATAATAATAATACACCTAATAACGACCTTATTATTAAAAATAAAGATTTGCCAAACATATAACGTATAGATTATAATTATATTATATTTATATTTTATTTATTTAGTTTATTATAATTCAAAATTCAAAATAAAATCAAAAACCATAAGGCTTTGTTTGGCCAAACCCTTTTAAAAAATAAACATTTAATATCTTTAAGCCTTGTTTGGATAAAACTAAGTTAAACTCCTTTAATTTATTTTAATAACTCCTTTTAATATAGTTATTTATCACACTTTATTTAATTGAGTTTTCATACTTAATTTAATTAATTCTAATAACAATTTATTGAATAAATCATTTAATCATTATAAACTCTCTAACTTAATTCTTAAATTAAATTAGAATATTATCTCAAAACAATTAATTTCCTTAACCCATTAATTATTTATTAAACAAATAATTAACCAAATCAACTCAAATCAAATTAAACAAATATTTATTCAACAATAAACACATCCATTAAATATTTATATAATTCAATAAATATTTATAATTATAATTAAAATTTTGGATTGTTACATTAATCACATCGTAATAAGAATTTCAATTATTAAATTTTTATTTGAATAACTTATGAAAATTCGGGTTGTCACATCATTCCCTCCTTATAAGGATTCCGTCCTCGGAATCATCGAAACCTCCCTTACTCGGTTTTCACCAAATCTCTTTTCAAAAATTTATCATTGAATATCTTCAACACATTACCTTAATATAGATTTTATATTTCATACTACATTTATTACTTCAACAAATTCTATGTTTTATTTCATAACTTTCACTTGAATTCAATTATATTTTGATTATTATATACTCTTTAACCCATTCATTTTCTTTGCTAAGGATCGCTATCATAAACACTCGGGATATTACAATTCTTTCTAATCTTAGTTTGGTGATGAAGAACAATTGCTTAATCTCCTCCTTACTTCTCCTTGACTCTTCGTCCTTCTTCTCTAATTCTCTCTAAACTCTCTCTTTCCCTTTGTATTTTCACTGATATCTAACCTTAGGGAAAGAAATAATATGCGTAGAAATAAACTGATATGACTTTTACGTCTGCATCAGTTACAATAACCCAAAGGCCACAAGACCTTGTTTGGCTACACACAATTCCCCTCATTCCAATTTATTTTGATAAGATTATATTATATAGTTTTTATTTGTCACACATGTAACCATTTTACATAACTTACAATAATAATTATAATTTTTATTATAATTCTTCTAATGATTACTAAATAATCATATATCTAATTTAATTAATAAATTAGATTTAAACATCGCTTTATTTAATTTACTTATTTTCTTTAATATTAAACAACTCATTTAATTTAATTAATTCATTAAATTAAATCTTCAAAGAATAAAATTTACCTTTGCTTTAATTTAATTATCATACACATGTAACTAAATTATTATACCACAATTTCATAAATTATTTATTTTTTTCAATAAATAAATTATTTAAAATATTTATTTAATTCAATAAATATTTAAAATAATTACCAAATTCATTTAATTTCTTCAATAGTTAACTTAATTATTAAACCTCACTTTTCCTAATATATATATATATATATATATATATATATATATATCTTCACACCAGATCACATATTTCAAAATATATAGCACGTATATATACATACTCAAACTCAAAATATCTCATAATAAGAATTTTAAGTATTAAATTCCTATTTTAATAACTTATAAAAATTCGAGTTGTCAAAGTTTCCCTTTGATGTTGGGTGTTTGTGCCCCATTTCCTTGAGCGTTTGATTCGTAACCCGGCTAAACTGATGACTTGAATGCCTCTGATATCCCTAGAAGGTGCAACTCGTTCTTTCGCTGCCCAGAATTGAACTTCAGTGTAGAGGCCTCAACTTATGAGGATTTGACACAGGTTAACATATTTGATGGTGTAGATTTCATTCGCCAGACCTCAACTTCAGTGTAGGCCTCAACTTCAGAATTGAACTTCATATATATATATGGAATGATCAACCACCACGAAGCAACTCCATGGGGGGATTAGAAAAGTAAATAAAGCAGTAAATGTGATCAACTGCCACGAAGTAAACTCCAGGCGGGATTAAATGTAAATAAAGCAGTAAAGACGATCAACCGCCATGAAGTAAACTCCAGGCAGGACTAAATGTAAATAAAGCAGTAAAAGGCCTCGAAGTAAACTTCAGGCCTAATAGAAATGTAAATATATATATATATATATTTATATATATAAAAGTAGTAAACACACCGTATATAAAATTCAGGCTCATCGGATATGTCCGACAACAATTATATACATATATAAGCAATAAATGCGCCGGATGTAAAATCCAGGTTCATCAGATATATCTGACAATAGTTATATATATATATATATATATATATAAACGCTCTAGACATAAGTCTAGGCTCAATCGAGACATAACTCGATAATGTTAGTCCATATATAAATATATACATATATAAGTATATATATCTGAGATAAAATGAAAACCACGAGATAGAAAGTAAAGGCATATGTACACAACACGACTCTCAATGTGTAGTATAGTGTGTGCAAAGATGAAGAGAAATGCTTTATAGTGTGTAAGAAGGCTTACAGTGGGCTGCCAAAGATGACTTTTATGACTCTAAGTGGATGAAAACTCGGCTCCCACTGGTAAAAATATGACAATATATGAGCTCACAAGTGTTTAAAATGAGAAAGCACTCAATTTACAGTGTGTACAAAGCAAATTTGACAGGGCTTTCTCGCCTTTTTTCCTCCAAATATGGCCACCCTAAGCCCTCTATTTATAGAGGGGGAGCCACAGGTGTACCTGCGACAGCCACAGATGCATCTGCGGTTGCCCGGGGTGCCCCGGGCTCTGCGGGTCCCGTCGTCTCAAAGTACGTGCACTCGTGTACTATGATGTCCGCTCGAACTTGCAGAACTTCCATCCGAGCCTCCGATTGTGGCATGCCATACCATTCTAGAAAGCTAATTCTGAGAGCTATGCAATGATATAGGATTTTCCCTTTTTTGATTGCATGAAGATGGGTCCATGACCGAAATGGCATTTCCGGGTCTCCGTCAGGCAATTCTATAAGCTGTTTTGCATAGTTTGCGCTCTGAAGTTAATATATGGTTCTTATGGGACTTCTTTTGAAGAAATTTGAGTTGAAATGAGTGTATTTAATTTGAAGTAAAGTTGAGTTGGAAAAATGACCATTTTGCCCTTCTCGGGGTTATCTCCGGCTTTCGCACAGTTGTAGCAGTTTTTTCCCAAGGTTATCTTTGAGATTGTCATTTTTTTGACTCTAAATGTCCTCAGGGTTATCTCTGAGGTTGGCTTGTCCATCTGGGGTTGACTCCGGGCTTTGTACTTGATCTCCCGAGGTTATTTCTGGGGTTGGAACTGACTATCCCGGGGTTATTTATGGGTTTGGCAACTGATTTCCCAGGGTTATCTCCGGGGTTGGAAAATCTATTTCCTGGGCTATCTCTGGGGTTAGAATTGATGTTGTGGTCCTCCAGGGTTATCTCTAGAGTGTGAAAAAGACACTTTTGCCCTTTTGCATAGTTAGTAACAGGAAAAGAAAATTTCGAGTGTCTACAACAGTCATTTTTGCACTAAAGATCTGGAGACATTACCTGTATGGGAGAATGTAGAGATCTATACCGATCATAAAAGCCTCAAATATTTCTTCACCTAAAAGGAACTCAACATGCGACAATGACGTTGGCTCGAGCTGTTGAAAGATTATGATCATACCATTCAATACCATTTTGGAAAAGTGAACGTGGTAGCATACGCGTTGAGTAGAAGATCATATGAGGGTATGAGTGCGATATTGTCAACGTAAAGGCCCATTTGGTATAACTTATAAAGGATGGAGATAGCGTTAAAGACTCCAAGGACCCATGTGATGATGTCAAATATACGAGTAGAATAGAATTTAATCGACAAAGTTAAAGTTGCTCAAGCTAAAAACCTGGAGCTGATGCGTATGAAGAAGAAAGTGCAAGAAGGTGTTATTTCGAAAGTAAGAATTGATAAAGAAGGAATACTTTGAGCCAACTCCAGACTTTGTGTTCCTAATGGCCCTAATTTAAAGTATAAAATCATGATGGAGGCGCACAACACACCATTTGCAATCCATCTTGGGAGTACCAAAATGTATCGCAATCTTCGACATACATTTTGGTGGAGCAATATGAAAAGATAGATAGCAGAGTTTATCTCAAGGTGTTTAACTTGTAAATGAGCCAAGGCAGAGCATCAAGTGCCAAAAGGTCCATTTCAACCACTTGAAATTCCAGAATGGAAGTGGGAGCACATTACCATGGATTTTGTCACTGGCCTTCCCAAGGCATAAATGTGATTTGGGTCATTGTTGATATATTGACCAAGTCTGCTCATTTTTTACCTATACGAGAAACTTATTCACTTGAATGTCTTTCTCGTATATACATAAATGAGATTGTAAGACTGTATGGTATATTGCCAGTATCCATAGTTTCTGATTGAGACCCAAGATTCACTTCACTATTTTAGGTTAGTTTGTAAAAAGCTATGTGCACGAATTTATGATTTAGTTCGACATATCATCCTCAAATGGACGGGCAGTCGGAGAGGACTATTTAAAATCTTAAAGATCTATTAAGACTATGTTTCCTTGACTTCAAAAGAAGGTTCTGACAAGTTCTTTCCATTGGTGGAGTTTTCCTATAATAACAGTTATCAAGCAAGTATTGGCATGGCACCATTCGAGGCGTTGTATGGACGCAAGAGTCGTTTTACAGTATGCTAGGATGAGGTGGGTAAAGCAACATTGTTCGGATCAAAATTAGTACGCATGACAATGGGAAAGATTCAAATGATCCGACAACGTATAAAGACCTCACAAGATCGACAAAAGAGTTATGCTGATCTTCATTGAAGAGACGTGGAATTTAATGTTGGAGAGCATGTGTTGTTATGTGTTGCTCCATGTAAAGGAGTTACAAGATTTGAAAAGAGAGGAAGGCTCAATCCTCGATTCATTGTGCCATTCGAAATCCTTGATTGAGTAAGAACTATGGCCTATAGACTCGCCTTACCGCCAAGTATGTCTCGTGTTCATAATGTTTTTCACATATCTATGCTACGTAAATATGAAAGACCCGAACCACATTATTGAATTAGAACCGGACGAGATAGCAGAAGATTTAACGTATGAAGAGGTACTTGTTAAAATCTTGGATAAGAAGGATCATATTCTACGCTCCAAGGTTATACGTCAAGTCAAAGTTTTGTGGAGAAACCACGATGTGGAGGAAATGACATGGGATTTAGAATCTGAAATGGAATAAAGGTATCCTCACCTCTTCAATATACCAGGTACATACCCCAATTTCGAGGACAAAATTTCATAAGAAGGGGTGGTCGTAAGACCCCAACTTTTATGAATAAAGATGAATTTTTCTTGAAATTTATTTTTGAATATTATGGTGTGGATTTGATATAATGATATAGTTGTGGGTAATATTTACAAATTTTTCAAAGTAAGCAAGTTTTTATAAAATATTCGATTGGTCGGGGAATATTCGTTTTAACAGAGAATATTCGTACGACGACATAATCATTGGTGGACCCCACAATGGAAATATTGTTTGAGTTAGAAAATGACAAAAATATTTTTTTATAAAAATAACGATGAAAGTTTTATCGTTAAACTGTTGAAATACCCAGTGGTAAAAGGACCGTAATACGTGTGGTTGCATAGTAGCACATGGTATTGATTATTGATGCTTACGTGAGAAGTCACTCAATTATACTCAATTATTGCTATAGTAATTGCTGCATAATATCTCTAATATTATTGATTCAATTATTGTCATAGTATCATCTGCATAATATTTTATATTATTAAATCAATAATTGAGATGACAAAGTTATTCATATTATTATTTGCATTATTGATGATGTCTAGAAAGTTTTGTCGAGGAAAGGGGTTTGGTCACCTAATTGCGCGTCAATAGGGAGAAATCCTTATCGGAAGGCCTCCTCTTTCCTGGGAATGATCTGGTTGTTAAATATTGTGAGTTATAATATTAATGATGAATAAGTTCATGTTGATAAAGTTGAAATTGATATTTCCATTGTGTTGGGATTATTAGTGTTAATGGAAATCGACATTTATTTCGATAATAATTGATTTCTGGAGGTTAAATTGACCGATCGGGTAATTAATCGAATAAATGAGCAATTAATTGTTATTAGTTCACATGCATATAACTATTTGTTCACAAGAATGGAACTCTTGATTCATATGCTATTATTGTTGATTCACATGCATGTACTATTAGGGGAGGTGGTGCAAGTTTGATAATACTTATAGGACTAAATTAAAAATGGAGGAAAAGATGAATGTACTATACTGTAATAATTCGAGCCCCAAAATATGCAATTATTGAAACTATGTTTTCCTATAAATAGAAGCTCAGTCTTCTTTCATTCTCACCAATTCACTAAGACTCACAAGAGCAATTATAAAGAAAGAAGCTATAGAGAGAAAGAAGAAAAGTATTCTGCTACATCACTATTCCAATATCCAGTCTTCTTTTAAGGTAAGGGATATTATTTTTGTTTAGTATTCATAAGAAAAAATATTTTCTTCCATAATCTGTAGTATTTGAGTAATATTATTTCGTTTCGTATTCCTAATTCTACACTCATTCTGTTAATGTATTGCTTCTATACTTCGTGAAATTAGTAGAATTTCCTTGAAATTTGCGCTTCAACTAATATCGTTTCACAAGGATATTTTTCTGAACATTGTTGTTAAATTTTAAGCTTTTAATGCCAAAGCACTATTCACAAAATACTACTCACAAAGTACTATTCACGGGGTATTATTCACAAAGAACTATTCACGGGGTACTATTTTAAACTTGTCATCTACAGTGCTGCTTCAGGCAAAGGTTTATGATGTGTTCTCATGCAACATGAAAAAGTCATAGCCTATGCCTCATGAAAACTCAAAGAATATGAGAGGAATTCATCACCCATCTTGAGTCGCCAAATAAATGGTACAGAATTTAAATACAAACTTAATTATATAACTGTCGTGAAAAATGCAACAAAATATAAGCTGTGAGTTTTAATACAAATATTGTCTCCTAGACAATGTCCAAACTCAAATTCAATCTTATTACAATTATTATCACACTATTTCACAGAATAGTGATGACTACTATAGCCACCATCTGGACCGTCAATCCATTCCCCGACTAGTCCCAGCTATATTCTCATTTCCTGAAGAGAATAATGAAGGAAAAGGGTGGGCTCAATTAGCCTAGTAAGAAATATTATAACTAAGATAATGCAGAATAAATTATCGTTAGCCTTCAACAAGGTTAAACTCATAAAATCTAATAAACATCAAGTTTAACTGCAACGAAACAAGCAATCCATTAGAAGAGTCAAGTAGAGCATGAAATCTACTATCTTCTATGATTTAAGAGTTTATCATCAATTTTATCGTTGAGACTCAACTTAATAAATAATTCACATCACTGAATTATCCATGCACTACAGGCAAAGGATATTCATGAGTATCACGACCACGAATTATCCATGCACTACAGGCCAATCATATTCGTGTTTTCACCAATGGTCATGATCATGCCAAACAAAAATTCATCTTTGCACCCTTGGCCGAAGAGAACGCATGGTCATGATCACACCAACATCTGTACATCAATGCACTACAGGCCAATGAGGACTTTTACCACATCAATTGTAACATTATGATCATGATTATACCGAATAATCCCTGGTCATAATCATACCAATCAACAGTCCATCTATGCACGTAAGACACAGATGACTTTCATCACAATATAAGCATGAAGATGATGACAATGATAAAAGAATTCAATTAAAAGAAAGCAAATGATAAATTTTTAAAGATCCATAATTTAATTTATCCAGAATTCAATAATATCCAAATTGTCAACATTATACTGCTTTGTGGAGTAAAATTCAAGAATAATATTGTATTAAAAATGATTTAGACTGAAAAGAAATCAATTTTTGTCATAAATAGTACTCTGGGTGAATAGTACCCGAGTGAATAGTACCCCATGAATAGTACTTCGAGAATAGTACTTCATGAATAGTACTTTGTGAATAGTACTCCATTAATAGTACTTTATGAATAGTACTATGTGAATAGTACCATATTTATGAATAATACTGTATTTATGAATAGTGCCCATGAATAGTACTTTATGAATAGTACTGTACATATAAATAGTGTCATATAAATGAATAGTACCCATGAATAGTACCCATAAATAGTACTGTATGGGAAGACTAGTAACGAAATCCATGGTAATATTCTCCCACTTCCATTATGGGATTTCAAGTTGTTACAATGGACCTTTTGGCACTTGATGCTCCGCCTCGACTCGTTGACAAGTTAGACACCTTGAGATAAACTCTGCGATCTCTCTTTTCATATTGCTCCACCAAAATGTATGTCGAAGATCACGATACATTTTGGTACTCCTAGGATGGATTGCAAATGGTGTGTTGTGCACCTCCATCATGATTTTATACTTTAAATCAGGGTCGTTAGGAACACAAAGTCTGGAGTTGACTCAAAGTATTCCTTCTTCATCAATTCTTGCTTCTGGAATAGCACCTTCTTGTACTTTCTTCTCATACGCATCAGCTCCAGGTATGTAGCTTGAGTAGTTTTAACTTTATCGATTAAAGTCAGTTCTACTTGTATATTTGACATCATCACATGGGTCCCTGGAGTCTTTAACTCTATCTTCATCCTTTTTAAGTCATACCAAATGGGCCTTTGTGTTGACAATATCGCACTCGTACCTGCATATGATCTTCTACTCAACACGTCAGCTACCACGTTCGCTTTTCCAAGATGGTATTGAATGGTATGATCATAATCTTTCAACAGCTCGAGCCAACGTCGTTGTCGCATGTTGAGTTACTTTTGGGTGAAGAAATATTTGAGGCTTTTATGATCGGTATAGATCTCCACCTTCTCCCCATACAGGTAATGTCTCCAGATCTTTAGTGCGAAAATGTATGCTGCCAACTCTAGATCATGAGTAGGATAATTCCTCTCATATTCTTTGAGTTGTTGTGAGGCATAGGCTTTGACATTTCCATGTTGCATGAGAACACATTCTAACCCTCTGCCCGAAGCATCATTGTAGATGATAAATCCCTCCGAACCAGATGGTATTGTCAGAATATGTGCTAAAATGAGTCTCCTCTTGAATTCTTGAAAACTCTTCTCACATACCTCGCTCCAACCGAATTTTGTATCTTTTTGAGTCAGCTAAGTTAATGGAGTAGCGATTCGAGAAAACCTTTTTATGAATCTCCGATAATAACCAGCTAAGCCCAAAATGCTACGATTTCTTCATTCATCGACTTAAGTTGCACTTGACTTTGAATTGCTTCAATCTTTGCCGGGTCAATAGATATTCCATGATTTGATATCACGTGTCCAAGGAATGCTACTCTCACAAGCCATAACTCACATTTCTTTAACTTAGCTTTTGGAGTATATGAGGATGTCATCAATAAAGATGACCACAAAATGATCCAAATTTTCTTTGAATACTTGGTTCATCATATCCATGAAGGCAACAGAAGCATTAGTCAATCCAAAAGACATGACTAGGAATTCGTAATGCTCGTAGTGAGTTCTGAAAGTAGTCTTTGGAATGTCATCAGTTTTAATCTTTAACTGATGATATTCGGAACAAAGATCAATCTTTGAAAAGAATTTGGCGCCTTACAACTGGTTAAACAGGTCATTAATGCGAGGCAACGGGTACCTATTTTTGATGGTGACATGATTCAACTCCCAATAATTAATATAAAGTTGCATACTTCCATCTTTCTTCTTTACGAATAGAATAAGAGCACCCCAAGGAAACGTACTAGGATGAATGAAACCAATGTCTAACAATTCCTGTAGGTTGATCTTGAAGTTCAATAGGAGCCATTCTATATGGGACTTTAGAAATGGGTTTTGTACCAGGCTCAAGGTTGATACAAAATTTGATTTCACACTCTGGGGGTAGGCCAGGAAGTTCTTCAGGGAATACGTTAGGAAATTTATTAACAATAGAAATATCATTCAAATCTGACATAATTTTGTTTAAATTTGTGACACGGGCTAAGAAAGCTTGACATCCGTTTTTCAATAAACGAATAGCTTTATGGCTTGATATGACAGTGACTAACTTTAGTTGTTTGGTTGCTTGAATTTGCATAATAAGTTGGTTAGGAATATGAAAACTAACAACCTTACGAAAATAATCAATTTTAGCATGATGAGTAGTTAACCAATCAATCCCTAAAATCACATCAAATGCAAGTTTTTTCAAGGAGATAAGATCGACAAGTAAAGTGAGGTTACCGATTTGAATCAAACAAGACTTATAAACAGTGGATGTAATGAAGGTTTCTCCCAACGGAGTTTCAACAGATAAGTCAAAGTCCAATTTCTTCGGAGTTAAATTTAAACATTGAGCGAAAGTAGGAGAAATAAAAGAATGGGTAGAACCGGTATCAAATAAGGTATAAACTTCACAAGAGTTTATGATTAGCTTACCCGTGATGACCTCGTTCGGGTTCCTTGCTTTTTGGGAGGATATAACAAATGCTCTCCCTTGAACTGTCGGCTTTGACTTTTTTGGGATGGCATTTGGTGTCACCATTCCAACTGGACTTGGTATTACTGCACGACAAAATTGAGCTAGGTGACCTTCTCTCCCGTAATTATAACATATTTTAACTGCTGCGTACAGTTTGAACTGATGTGTCTCTTCCCTTCGTATTTGAAGTAAATGATCGGTGGTCGTTCTCCTTCTTTAACAACGGGTGCTGGTGCTGACGTCTTTCCATCATTATTGAATCTCCTCTTCTTGAAATTTTCACTTCTATTATCTTGGCCATGATTACCACCGAAGTAGTTACCATTTCTGGCATGTTGATTCCCACCACGTTTGTTGTCACCACTTCGATGACTGCTACCACTAGTATTATCATTTTGCTGGTTACTCTCTCTTGGTTGGGTTGACTCATTATAACACTCCAATAACTAAGCCCTATTTACAATATCTGAATACAAACACAATTTATGAGAAATGAGGTATTGACGTATTTTGTGTTTCAAACCTCGTAGAAACATTCACGTCATTCTCTCCTCATTATCAACCAAATGGGATGCAAACCCGGACAACTCGGCATTCGTACTGTGACACGATTATATTGTTTTGTTCTAGCTTGATAAACTCAACCTCTTTCATGTGACAAAAACTTTCAGGAAAGTACTTGTCGTTGAACAGTTATTGGAACTTCTCCCAAGACATCTTTAGTGCGGCAGGTTAGGTACGCTTTATGGATTCCCACCAGCAATCTGCCTCTCCTCGCAACATGAAGGTGGCAAAGGGAACCATTTTCTCCTCGGAGCATCCCAAGACATCAAATATCTTGGTGATCTACTTTATCCATGTCTCCGCCTCAAGTGGTTCTGGCTTTCACAAAAACTTCGATTGTCCCAACTCCTTGAATTGCTTAGCAGTGACCGTCCAAGAGTTGTCGGTGTTTCCACCTGCATTTTGGATAGAAGTCTCTCTCCCCTGATGTTGCATGAATTGCAGAAAGCCTCTTAACATTCTGTCGTTCATTATTTGGTCGGTGTTATTGTGTATATGAGGATTATTGCCTTCCTGATGCACATTTTCCTGGTTATTGATCTGTGGTGACTCAACGGTCTCCTGTGCTCTATTGCTTATCTCAACATTTTCAGATGCCATTTTCAAACACTGCCACAAAACAAGGGTTAATTGACATGCCACATATTATCCCTATACTCTGACTGACCAATTAAATAACAAATAACTTAAGTATGTCATACTAGCGAAGGATTAACTTGTCTCTCCCCTCCTAGTTCTAGTCTCACATCTTAGCCAGGGATCATATCCCTAAGCTTTGATACCAACTGTGACGCCTCCAAAATAGGTATACATCACCAATTCTGAGTCTCTAAATACATGGTACAAAATACAAATACAAACTTAATTATACCACATGAGCTATAAGACCCCAACTTTTATGAATAAAGAATAATTTTTCTCGAAATATATTTTTGAATATTATGGTGTGGATATGATATAATGTTATAGTTGTGGGTAATATTTATAAATTTTGCAAAGTAAGCAAGTTGTTATAAAATATTCGATTGGTTAGGGAATATTCATTTTAATAGAGAATATTCGTACGACGACACAATCATTGGTTGACCCCACAAAGGAAGTATTGTCGTAGTTAGAAAACAACGAAATTATCTTTTTGTAAAAATAACGGTGAAAGTTTTACCGTTAAACTGTTAAACTACCCGGTGGTAAAAGTACAGTAATACACGTGGTTGCATAGTAGTATACGATATTGATTATTGATACTTACGTGAGAAGTCACTCAGTTATACTCAATTATTATTACAGTAATTGATGCATAATATCTCTCATATTATTGATTCAATCATTGTCACAGTATTTAATATTTTATTTTATTAAATCAATAATTGAGACGACAAAGTTATTCATATTATTATTTGCAATATTGACAATGTCTAGAAAGTTCTGTCCAGGAGAGGTTTGTTCACCTAATTGCGCGCCATTAGGGAGAAATCTTTATCAGAAAGCCCCCTCTTTCCTGGGAATGATCTGGTTGTTAAATATTGTGAGTTATAATATTAATGATGAATAATTGTTAATAAATTAAAAATGTGTTTATTAAAAATAAATAATTTGTGGTAAATATTTATTCAATTTTTGATATAAATATAGGGATTTGTTATGAGGCATTTGTTGTAAGTTTGACTTAGTATTCAATGGGAAGATTTACTAATTTTATGGACCGTCGATGGTGGTTTTAATAGATAACCAATCTGGACCATTGATGGTGGTTTTAATAGTAAATCAATCTGGACCATTGATGGTGGTTTTAATAGTAAATCAATCTGGACCATTGATGGTGGTTTTAATAGTAAATCTATCTGGACCGTCGATGGTGGTTTTAAAAGTAAATCAATCTGGACCGTCGGTGGTGGTTTTAAAAGTAAATCAATCTGGACCATCGGTTGTGGTTTTAATAGTAATTAATATGAACCGTCCGTTCTAATAGTAGATCAATCTAGGTCATTCGTGAATTAGTTACTATTTAGTCCATTCTCCTATAAATAGAAGCTTAATTCTTCTTTCATTCTGAGCAATTCACCGAGACTCACAAAAGAAGCTATAGAGAGAACTATAGAGAGCAAGAAGAAGAGTATTCTACTACTTCACTATTGTAGTATCCAGTTTTCTACTAAGGTAAGGGGTATTATCTCTTTCGTATTCATAAGGAATACTATTTTTCATATTCATCCTTTAATATGTCGGAATAACCTGTCTACGCGGATTACGTACCATATGATAGGTGAAAATCCATTTACAATTTTGTATGTTATTTCTTTTCATATTCTTACATCTAAACTTACTATGGTAAGTATTGCTTCTATAATCCTTGAAATTTGTGGAATATTCTTGAGTTTTGCGCTTCATCCAGTATCATTTCATTGGAATATTGATCTGAACATTTTTATTAAATATTAATATTTTCACCATGGGTACTATTCACATGTTACTATTCACCTAGTTACTATTCACTAGAATATTATTCACTCGGATATTCGGGCACTTTTAATGTCGGGGAACTATTCACGAGTTACTATTCATGGGTTACTATTCACCCAATTACTATTCACTAAATTATTGTTCACTCGGGTATTCGGGGCACTTTTAATGTCGGGGTACTATTCATGGGGTATTATTCCTGAAGTACTATTCATATGGTACAATTCACGGGGTACTATTCACTGAAAAAATTATTTCTTTTCTGTCCAAATTATTTTTGATACATGGATATTATTCTTTAATTTTACTCCACAAAGCAGTATCATGTTGACAATTTGGACATTATTGAATTCTGGATAAATTAAGTTATAAGTATTTAAAAATTTATCCTGTGCTTTCTTTTAAATGAATTCTTATATCATTGTCATCATCCTCATGCTTATATTTTGATGAAGGTCATCTTTGGCTTGCGTGCATAGATGGACTGTTGATTTGTATGATTATGATCAGGGAGAATTCGGTACGATCATGACCATTGATGATTACACGAGTATTCTTGGTCCGTAGTGCAAGAATAATTTGTGAA
Source organism: Panax ginseng (assembly GCA_020205605.1). Taxonomy (NCBI): domain Eukaryota; kingdom Viridiplantae; phylum Streptophyta; class Magnoliopsida; order Apiales; family Araliaceae; genus Panax; species Panax ginseng. Next base: position 89,422,374 of record CM035144.1, read on the forward strand.
CGTGATACTAATGAATATCCTTGGCACATAGTATATGGATGATTCGATGATGTGATTTATTTATTAAGCTGAGTCTGTAATAACCCGAGATTTCCTAAATAAAATAAATAAGAAAATTTGCGTATAATTTTTTTTTATTTAATGACGAGAATAAGTGAACCATAAATACGAATATATTTATTTCTTTAAAAATTAGAAATAATTTTGGAATAATGAATTACCACAAATTATATTGTTATGGTAATTAATTTCTGTAAGCAGAAATGTTTTTATTAATTATTTTCCATGATAACATGATTGGAAATAATATATGAAGTGATAATTAGAATTATATAATAAATATTTTATTATATGATTTGTTCGAGAATATTTAAGTTAATTATTTTAACTTGATTATTGATGTCATTGTATACGAAGAATAATTTAGATATGAGATCCAAACCACGGATTGGGATTGTGATTAAGAGATGAGAATAGTAATATAATATTATTGATATTATGATTTTCTGATTACCATAATTATATGTCTATGTGTATGTGAGACGAGATAATATTGTGCAATAACGATTCAATTAGGTCATAACATATTACCGTCATTGTGAAACCCTAATTATTAAACTTCGGTTATGAGATATGGTGAGTAGTAGTGTATGTATATGAAGGTTCTTGTGTATAAGATGCTGGTAATTAGAAGAAAACCCTAATTATTGTTTATATGTCGATAATTAGACAAACCCTAATTATTACAAACCTAATCGGTTAAAGTTAGAGATCGTAATGAGCGTGTTAGAACATACGAGATAATTAGAGAACCCTAATGGTCAATTAGAAACCCTAATTGATGGCGTTAAGAAACCCTAATTAGAAAACCATAATTTTTCAATCAAAAACCCTAATTTAAAATTATCGGGTTTAATTACGATGTTAATGTACAAGTGTTTTAATTTACCAAAGATAGAAAGTAATTGGTAAATGATAAGAATTACCATCTAGTGATTAAATACTACATTTAATTGCTATGTACAAAAATGCCCATGAAATTATATGTGAAATTACCAAAATACCCTTTTAGTGTATTATTAGTTATATTATTTATGGAATTTTAAAATCTAAAGTGATAAACCCTAATGGTTATGGGTAATGTCTATAATGCCCTTCATGGTAGACATGAGAAGTCTAAACTACCCTTGTGCATTATTAAAGGAAGAAACCAATTATTAGTGTGGAAATGACTAAAATGCCCTTTTTGTCCATTTAGTGCATTATTGATGAATTATTGGGCATTATTGCTCCCAAATCTCCACAAATCTGGCCATTCAATCTAGAAATCACCTATGGACTGTAGTATTACCATGAATCAACCATTACAATCATTTCATACATTATTTATATGGATTAAAGAGAGAGGGAATGCACATTTACACTAAAATTGCTCACAAACACTTGGCTATTTTCTCTCAACCCCAAACCTCCGAAATTGTCTTGCCCATAAGCTCATAATCAAAGCCCAACCATTACAAACAACAAATCAGAAGCATCAAAGCCAAAAAAAATCAAAAATCAAGCTTGAAAAGGTAGGAAATCCTAAATTCTAAAAATCCTTCGATTCGATGTTAATTGATGCAATTGATTGTTTAAAGTTGTGTAATAAGGAGTCTATTAATGTTCTAGGTTGTAAAAACACAGACCCATAACATCAAAGTGCACGAATTTGAAGATTTGAGCAAGTTGGAAAAACTGAATTATGTGATTTTTCATCAAATATCAGGGCTTATAACTCTTTTCTCGATCATGATATTTGTTTTTTAAAAGTTGTTAAGTGTAGCTTGCTATGTGGTATTTAACCTCCAAAAGGAATCAGGTCTATATCTGTTGTGGATCAAAAGTTATTTAAGGTCAAAGTGGGTTTGTAGGCATTGACCTATTTATTCTTCAAACCAAAAGAAAATATTCTAAGTGTCCAGAAAATATTTTTTTGGCAAATATCAGGCCTTATATCTCGGTGATAGTTAATGAGTTTTGTGTTTTGAAAGTTGATATATGTAGTCTGTTATGTGGAATTTAAGCTCCAAAACTAATCAGGTCCATATCTATTTTGGAGTAAATGTTATTGAAGGTCAAAGTCCATTGACCAGCATTGACCAGACAATTTCTGGCAGCCCAGAATTTTCTAAGTGTTGTTTTTTTTTATAAGGTTTGACCATACTTTAGATGCTTTATTTATTGTTGTTATGATTATTTTAAGTGTTAGAGTTGTAGTCCTACATGTTGTCTACGCATTGGAATTAATAGATCACGTAAACGTTGCACGATCATCAAGTTATAGAGGTCCAAAGTAGGCACCTCGAACTGTTCTTCGTGAAGAACATCTTTGGCAGCTATTTTGATGGCCGATTTCTCCCAGATCTGAAGTTTTTTAGACGTTATGATTGTTGGTAATTGTAGTCTGGTATTTCCTCTACAAGACTCAATTTATAGATTTTCCAGAATCGTTAAGACTAGAGAGTTATAGCCGGTCAAACCTACCACCTCGAAGCTGTCACTGACAGTGTTCTTGAGATGAAGAACACCTATAGTGACGGTTATCTGTCGCTATAGATTTTAGCGACGGATTTTATTTATTTTATTTTCTGTAATTTCTGAAAATGATTTAAAAATTAGAAAAATTAGATTTTAATTATTAAAAATAATTATTAAATTCTAAAAAAATATTTTAAAGTCCAAAAAATAGTTTTTAATTATTTTGAGTATATTTCATAAATATTTAATATTTTTGGAATATAAAAGGTATTTATTTATTTAATTATAATATTAAATAAATGATTTAAAAATAGTTTTAATTCATGAAAAATTATATTATGGTATAAGAAAATATTTTAAGTTATTTTCTATGACTTTTAATATTTTGTGATGAATTTCATTAATTAATTAATATTAATGATATTAAAGTTATTTATTGATTATATTAAATAATTAGTTTTAAAATAATTTTGATATTTTAAAAATCATTTTAAATGAAAATAAAGTATTTAAAGATATTTTGAGTTATAAAATATAACTTTTAATATTTAGAAGATAATTTCATTAATAATTATATAATAATGATATTTAGTTAATGATTTGTGATATTAAGTTTATTTAATATTTATATTAAATAAATAGTTTAAAAATGGTTTTATTTATTTAAAAATCATTTAAAGAGGATATTAAGGATTTAAAAATATTTTAAGTTATAATTAATGACTTTTAATATTTGGATAAATAGTACATTAATATTTAAATATTAATGATAATTATTTAAAAATGATTTTAATTATTTTAAAAATCATTTAAAGGGTATTATAAATGTTTTAAAATAGTTTGAGTTATTATAAATAACTTTTATATTTTAGCAATGGTTTCATTAATAGTTTAATATAAATTAATTATTAATGATAATGGAATTGTTTGATGTTTAAATCATTTAATTATGATTAGATGTTTGAAAATGCATGATAAATTATTATAAATGCTTTAAAATTATTTTAAGTCATTTAAAAATAAAATGACCGATGTTGAGATACGATTAATGAAAAGAGTCTTAGACTTGAAAATGATTAATTATCCGATAAATGTTGGACCTTATTAAAGAAAGAAAAGGCTATTGTAAGAACATGGATGAGATATTTGAAAAATGTATAAAAATATTTCAAGTATAGAATATGAACTAAAAAGTATGATCACTGCGATTATGTGATGACGTGATTAGACTATGTCTTTGACTATAATAGGCGATTACTATGTGTTATGATATATTGTTCTAATCGAGCGAATGATCCGATTATTGATAGGTTGTGATAAAGAGATAAAACCTAAGTTGAGATTTGTAATCAATGAAATCGGCAAGTATCCTACCTTTGCATTTTCTTTATGCAATGGACATGAGTAAGAAGTTTGAATAATTATTCTATTCCATACATGATTATATGCGCTTTGATTATCAACATGTTAGCTCGGATATATATTACATTAAGTTGATTTCTAAATGGTTATACAAGTGTCCCCACTTGGATAATCATGGCATTTATTCACATGTTGATATACCTTTGTCGATTACCCGTATATATATATGTTGAATTACATATTATTGTTGAGCAAGATTAAAAACCTTCGGGTTTGGAACCGGAGCATGTATGAACATCCCTATATGGGAAGATTTTTTGCAAGGCGGATGAGAGTAAAAGCGATGAATTTCGTTCAAGTTATGTAGTATTGATCAATCTGAGAGGTACAACGAGGTGATCACCCTCCGTACAAGTAAGCTAAAGCGGTTTCTTGGATGAATTTACGCTAAACCTTTTGAAAATGAAAAACAATGTTCATAGTATGTTTCTTAAACCCTATTCATGGGTAGAGCGAGCCAAATTTAAAGAATTTGAAGAGAGTTGTTATGTGAATTTTTTATCGATCTGATTACTTCACAACTTTTAATTAGATTTGTAGAAGTGTTATGTAAAGAGAATACTTATATTCTTTAATTTTTATATATATAATTGCTATTACTACTTTGGGCACTCAAATGCTCATCCTTGCTTAAATTAAATGTTTTCGATTATGTATGAACAACAACACGAAGGCTCGAGACGAACAAAGGAAAAGAAAAGGCATTGAATGAGTTTATATTATGAGTTAATGGTTATAGTTAGTAAGACAATGGAATCTATTGTCGGTATTATAAGGAATGTATTTTGAAGGTCACGTGCACAGGGAAGTAAACTTTGATGTATGTAATTAAGTTCAAATGTATTATTATTTAGTATTATTGACTTAAAGAAATGGTATCGTGGAGAACCGAGTTCGGGTTTTAAGTACTTGGATTTGGGGTCGGCACAGGTTGGTATCAAAGGCATGAGGTTATAAACTTTAGGAATGGGAAACCTAGGTTATAACCTTAGTAGAATGGAGAAGCGAAAGTTAAAATAGATATTGGTGAACCATGAGACGAAGTACTCTGGTGAAGAATTATAGGATATGTTAGATAGATGATGAGTCGAGAAGATTCATCAAGTGGTACTAAATAAAATATTACTTCATTTTATCGATGAACATATTTTATTTCAGTACTAATGTTGTCTCGTTTATTGTGGTCATAGGATGGATGGCGAAAGTCAAGATAGTAATTCCTTGACCCAAAGAGGCGATGGACTCTAGCGAGGAGTACATGCACGACGGTGAGATGATTAGAGATTTGATAATTAGGAGCGGCGACTTAAAGGTTAGAAATTTGAGCAAGTGGAGGCACAGAATCGTATTCTCCATTTTGGAGCAATGAAGACAAGGATGACTGCTCACTTAGAACCTGAGATAGAATTAGTCGAGAGTTACGAGGAGGTTGGGCGAGAGAGAGATCTGAGATAGGACAATTGAAGGTTGAAATAGAAGCCAAAGACACTATGATATATACCTTGAGCGGGGCTTTAGACGCCGCCTTTATGCGATTCGATGCGAAGTGGATGGAGCGCCTTTTGAGAGAAAGATAGGCGTTGATGTGTTTATAGAGATGGATTGAATAAATTCATCGTCAAACAAAATAAGAGACAATGTATATAGAACTCTTGATTGCTGTGTATATATACTACATGCTAATCAGGGTAACTTATGTATGTAGATGTCTAGTGGAAAACATATGTGGAATAAGAAGGATCGGATCCATACCCCAGGAGAGCTAATATCGAGGCCAGCGGTGAAATAGAAGCTTACCAAGAACCCAAATCGGACGAGGTGGCTATAGTGGAAAACGTAGTATCAGATCCAGAAATGGTGGATTTGACATATAGTGATTCAGACAGTAAAGTTGAAGCTGCTCAAGCATCAGCGAAAGTGCGAGATCACGGAGAACAAGGTTTCTTCACTAGAAAGGTTGTGGGAGATAGAAAAGTTGCTTAATATTCAATCGCGAAAAGCAAGAAAAGAAACAATGGAAGAGCAAGATAAGCTCAAAATCCAAATTGACCGGATGGGAGCCTCAAGCAACACATCGTAATGCGACTCGAGAGGTAAGGGAAAAGGAAGATAGAAGACCATGATTTAGGAAAACTTGGTAAGAAGAAATGGAAAAGATTATGTTATCTTTGCGGTTATAAAGGCGTACCCTCTGTACTGTGTCATCTCGACTATAAGCGGGGAGCATGTTTTGTTTGTGGAAAGAAAGATCATCGGCGAAAAAAGTGTCAAGAAAAAAGGCTTGGTAAATAGGTAGTATGGGTTATGTTGGGTTATGTAATGTGTGTGATAAGTAATGAACTATTTTCAACTTTTATGTTTGTCAAGATTTTAAATCCAGACTTTTCGTGAAGTCACAAAGGGATAGGTGATGTTTAAAGCAATATGTGTTATGGTATGTTAAGTCTTATGAATATGAGTCTATGTTGGGTTAATGAAGTAAGTTGTTATAAAGATAGCAGATATTTATCGAATATTGGTTAATATAGTAAACCAAGTTTCAAAATTTAATATTTTGGAATACATGATTATTTGAGTAGAAAATTTTGTGTTATATATGAGCGTATCACGATAAGGCTTAGAAAGTAAGGAAATGAAGAATAATTTACGATTATGTCACAGAGGGCAACGAAAACCGGTATGCGGAAGATCAACGGATAATCGAGCGTCGAGCGCTTAAAGACTTTAAAGCGATCTTATTGCTAGGGTATAGAGGATTAAGTGACTCGATAGAAGCGTATATGATAGTTGGGATAACGGAAAGGGCAAAAGATAACTTTTATCACTTATCTGATAAAGGAAATGAGATAAAGAGAAAGTTTGTGGGCGGAAGAGACATATCTCTTCTAATTGTCCCAATTCAAGAATGTATAGTGAATGTTTTATTTGTGAATCAATGGAGTATAAGGTGAAAGATTATTCAAGAAGGAGAAGTGAGATAAGGAATGTGAATACGAGAAATGATGACAAGATATAGGCGACAATGAAACCAATTTCAACAAACAACCCATTGCGAGAATTCTACAATATAGCGGTCCAGGATACGGTGGCATTTGGAAAGCAGAACTCAGTCTTATTTGAATAACTTATGTGTTTTATATGATTTTCTTGTATATATACATATAGTAGATTACTTTATTAAAGAAATTTTGAGGAAGGAATTTGAGTTCTTTTAGAAATCAAATTTACATTTATCGAATAAAACAAGCGTTATGAAGAATAATTAAAGATCGATTCGATCAAGTATGATTGAGATCTACATTACAATGATTATATGCTATGTACCTACTGCATATGTGTTTTTAAAGCCGTGATTAGTGGGCGGAATCCTTATAAAGGAGGTGAATGTAATAACCGAGATTTCTAAATAAAATAAATAAGAAAATTTGCGTATATTTTTTTTTTTTATTTAATAGCGAGAATAAGTGAGCGATAAATCTGAATATATTTATTTCTTTAAAAATTAGAAATAATTTTGGAATAATCAATTACCACAAATTATATTGTTATGGTAATTAATTTACGTAGCGAAATGTTTTTATTAATTATTTTCCATGATAACATGATTGGAAATAATATATGAAGTGATAATTAGAATTATATAATAAATATTTTATTATATGATTTGTTCGAGAATATTTAAGTTAATTATTTTAACTTGATTATTGATCTTTGTGTACGAAGAATAATTGGATATGAGATCAAAACACTGGATTGGGATTGTGATTAAGAGATGAGAATAGTAATATAATATTATTGATATTATGATTTTCTGATTACCATAATTATATCTTGTGTATGTGTGAGACGACAGATAATATTGTGCAATGACGATCAATTAGGTCATAACATATTACCGTCTTTGTGAAACCCTAATTATTAAACTCGGTTATGAGATATGGTGAGTAGTGGTATGTGTATATGAAGGATTCTTGTGTGTATAAGATGTCGGTAATTAGAAGAAAACCCTAATTACTTTTTTGTATATGTCGATAATTAGGACAAACCCTAATTATTACACCCCTAATCGGAAGTTAGAAGTTAGAGATCGTTAGAAATGACTATTTTAGAACATAATGGATAATTAGAGAACCTAATTGGTCAATTAGAAACCCTAATTAGAAAACCCTAATTTTTCAATGAAAACCCTAATTTAAAATTTATCGGGTTTAATTACGATGTTAATGTACAAGTGTTTTAATTTACCAAAGATAGAAAGTAATTGGTAAATGATAAAATTACCATCTAGTGATTAAATACTACATTTAATTGCTATGTACAAAAATGCCCATGAAATTATATGTGAAATTACCAAAATACCCTTTTAGTGTATTATTAGTTATATTATTTATGGAATTTTAAAATCTAAAGTGATAAACCCTAATGGTTATGGGTAATGTCTATAATGCCCTTCATGGTAGACATGAGAAGTCTAAACTACCCTTGTGCATTATTAAAGGAAGAAACCAATTATTAGTGTGGAAATGACTAAAATGCCCTTTTTGTCCATTTAGTGCATTATTGATGAATTATTGAGCATTATTGCTCCCAAATCTCCACAAATCCGGCCATTCAATCTAGAAATCACCTATGGAATGTAGTATTACCATCAATCAACCATTACAATCATTTCATACATTATTTATATGGATTAAAGAGAGAGGAATGCACATTTACACTAAAATTGCTCACAAACACTTAGCTATTTTCTCTCAACCCCAAACCTCCGAAATTGTCTTGCCCATAAGCTCATAATCAAAGCCCAGCCATTACAAACAACAAAGCAGAAGCATCAAAGCCAAAAAAATCAGAAATCAAGCTTGAAAAGGTAGGAAATCCTAAATTCTAAAAATCCTTCGATTCGATGTTAATTGATGCAATTGATTGTTTAAAGTTATGTAATAAGGAGTCTATTAATGTTACAGGTTGTAAAAACACATGACCCATAACATCAAAAAGTGCAATTTGAAGATTTGAGCAAGTTGGAAAAAGCTGAATTATGTGATTTTTCATCAAATGTCGGGGCTTATAACTCTTTTCTCGATCATGATATTTGTTTTTAAAAGTTGTTAAGTGTAGCTTGCTATGTGGTATTTAACCTCCAAAAGGAATAAAAGTCTATATATCATTGTGGATCAAAAGTTATTTAAGGTCAAAGTGGGTGGTTGGCATTGGCCATTATTCTTTTTTCAAAAAAAAATATTCTAAGTGTCGAGAAAATATTTTTTTGGCAAATATCGAGCCTTATATCTCGGTGATAGTTAATGAGTTTTGTGTTTTGAAAGTTGATATATGATACATTATGTGGAATTTAAGCTCCAAAACTAATCAGGTCCATATCTATTTTGGAGTAAACGTTATTGAAGGTCAAAGTCCATTGACCAGCATTGACCAGACAATTTCTGGGCAGCCGAGAATTTTCTAAGTGTTGTTTTTTTTTATAAGGTTTGACCATACTTTAGATGCTTTATTTATTGTTTTATGATTATTTTAAGTGTTAGAGTTGTAGTCCTACATGTTTCTACGCATTGGAATTGATAGATCACGTAAGCGTTGCACGATCATCAAGTTATAGAGGTCAAAGTAGGCATCTCGAATTGTTCTTCGTGAAGAACATCTTTGGTGACTATTTTGATGGCGATTTCTCCCGAGATCGAAGTTTTTAGGCGTTATGATTGTTGGTAATTGTGATGCGGTATTTCCTCTACAAGACTCGATTTATAGATTTTCCAGAATCGTTAAGATTAGAGAGTTATTAGCGGTCGAACCTACCACCCTCGTCTACATCCTTGGCGTTGTTCTTGAGATGAAGAACACCTATAGTGACGGTTATCTGTCGCTATAGATTTTAGCGACGGATTTTATTTATTTTATTTTCTGTAATTTCAGAAAATGATTTAAAAATTAGAAAAATTAGATTTTAATTATTAAAAATAATTATTAAATTCTAAAAAAATATTTTAAAGTCCAAAAAATAGTTTTTAATTATTTTGAGTATATTTCATAAATATTTAATATTTTTGGAATATAAAAGGTATTTATTTATTTAATTATAATATTAAATAAATGATTTAAAAATAGTTTTAATTCATGAAAAATCATGAAAAATTATATTATGGTATAAGAAAATATTTTAAGTTATTTTCTATGACTTTTAATATTTTGTGATGAATTTCATTAATTAATTAATATTAATGATATTAAAGTTATTTATTGATTATATTAAATAATTAGTTTTAAAATAATTTTGATATTTTAAAAATCATTTTAATGAAAAAAAATAAAGTATTTAAAGATATTTTGAGTTATAAAATATAACTTTTAATATTTAGAAGATAATTTCATTAATAATTATATAATAATGATATTTAGTTAATGATTTGTGATATTAAGTTTATTTAATATTTATATTAAATAAATAGTTTAAAAATGGTTTTATTTATTTAAAAATCATTTTAAAGAGGATATTAAGGATTTAAAAATATTTTAAGTTATAATTAATGACTTTTAATATTTGGATAAATAGTACATTAATATTTAAATATTAATGATAATTATTTAAAAATGATTTTAATTATTTTAAAAATCATTTAAAGGTAATATAAATGTTTTAAAAATAGTTTGAGTTATTATAAATAACTTTTATATTTTAGCAATGGTTTCATTAATAGTTTAATATAAATTAATTATTAATGATAATGGAATTATTTGATGTTTAAATCATTTAATTATGATTAGATGTTTGAAAATGCATGATAAATTATTATAAATGCTTTAAAATTATTTTAAGTCATTTAAAAATAAAATGTACGATGTTGAGATATGAGAATAAGAGTCTTAGACTTAGTATTTGCATGCAGCTTGAAAATTTTCAATAAATTATCCAAATAAATCTAGGACCTTATTAAAGAAAGAAAAGGCTCTTTGTAAGAACATGGATGAGATATTTGAAAAATGTATAAAAATATTTCAAGTATAGAATATGAACTAAAAGTATGATCACTGCGATTATGTGATGGCGTGATTAGACTATGTCTTGACTATAATAAGCGGTACTATGTGTTATGATATATTATTCTAATCGAGCGAATGATCGATTATTGATAGGTTGTGATAAAGAGATAAAACCTAAGTTGAGATTTGTAATCGACCAAATCGAGAAAAAGTATCCTACCTTTGCATTTTCTTTATCTGATGGACATGAGTAAGAAGTTTGAATTATTCTATTTCTGTATAGAGATTATATGCGCTTTGATTATCAACATGTTAGCTCGGATATATATTACATTAAGTTGATTTCTAAATGGTTATACAAGTGTCCCCACTTGGATAATCATGCATTTATTCACATGTTGATATACCTTTGTCAATTACAATATATATATATGTTGAATTACATATTATTGTTGAGCAAGATTAAAACCTTCGGGTTTGGAACCAGGCATGTATGAACATCCCTATATGGGAAGATTTTTGCGCCCGAGGCGGACAAAATAAAGCGATGAATTTCGTTCGAGTTATGTAGTATTGATCAATCTGAGGTACAATGAAAGGTGATCACCCTCCGTGCAAGTAAGCTAAAGCGGTTTTTGGATGAATTTCTGCTAAACCTTTTCGAAAATGAAAAACAATGTTCATAGTATGTTTCTTAAACCCTATTCATGGGTAGAGCGAGCCAAATTTAAAGAATTTGAAAGAGAGTTGTTATGTGAATTTTTTATCAAGATCTGATTACTTCACAACTTTTAATTCGATTTTGTAGAAGTGTTATGTAAAGAGAATACTTATATTCTTTCGACTTATATATATAATTGCTATTACTTCTTTGGGCACTCAAATGCTCATCCTTGCTTAAATTAAATGTTTTCGATTATGTATGAACAACTTTGAAGGTTCGAGAGCACGCAACAAAGGAAAAGAAAAAGGCACATTGAATGAGTTTATATTATGAGTTAATGGTTATAGTTAGTAAGACAATGGAATCTATTTTGTCGGTATTATAAGGAATGTATTTGAAGGTCACGTCGCGTGCACAGGGAAGTAAACTTTGATGTATGTAAATTAAGTTGAATGTATTATTATTTAGTATTATTTAGACTTAAAGAAATGGTATCGTGGAGAATCGAGTTCGGGTTTTAAGTACACGGATTTGGGGTGCATACGAGGTTGGTATCAAAGGCATGAGGTTATAAACTTTAGGAATGGGAAACCTAGGTTATAACTTTAGTAGAATGGAGAACGAAAGTTAAAATAGATATTTAGTGAACCATGAGGCGAAGTACTACGGTGAAGAATTATAGGATATGTTAGATAGATGATGAGTCGAGAAGATTCATAGTGGTACTAAATAAAATATTACTTCATTTTATCGATGAACATATTTTATTTCAGTACTAATGTTGTCTCGTTTATTGTGGTCATAGGATGGATGACGAAAGTCAAGATAGTAATTCCTTGACCCAAAGAGACGATGGACTCTAGCGAGGAGTACGTGACGGTGAGATGATTAGAGATTTGATAATTAGGAGCGACGACTTAAAGGTTAGAAATTTGAGCAAGTGGAGCGCAGAATCGTACTCTCGATTTTGAACAATGATACAAGGGCCATTGCTCACCGAACTGAGATGGAATTAGTCGAGAGTTACGAGGAGGTTGGGCGAGAGAGATACAGATAGGATAATTGAAGGTTGAAATAGAAGCCAAAGACACTATGATATATACCTTGGAAGCGAGGCTTTAGACATCGCCTTTATGCGATTCGATGCAGAGTGGATGGGAGCGCCTTTCGGCGAGAGAAAGATAGGCGTTGATGTGTTTATAGAGATGGATTGAATAAATTCATCGTCAAACAAAATAAGAGACAATGTATATAGAACTCTTGATTCTTTGTGTATATATACTACATGCTAATCGGGGTAACTTATGTATGTAGATGTTCAGTGGAAAACATATGTGGAATAAGAAGGATCGAGATCCATACCCCGAAGCTAATATCGAGGCCAACAATTTGAAATAGAAGCTTACCAAGAACCCAAATCGGACGAGGTGGCTATAGTGGAAAAGCGTAGTATCGGATCCGAAATGGTGGATTTGACATATAGTGATTCGAGACACTAAAGTTGAAGGCTGCTCAAGCATCAGCGAAAGTGCGAGATCTGGAGAACAAGGTTTCTTCACTAGAAAGGTTGTGGGAGATAGAAAAGTTGCTTAATATTCGTCGCTGCGAAAAGCATTAAAAGAAACAATGGAAGAAGCAAGATAAGCTCAAAATCCAAATTGATCGGATGGGAGCCTCAAGCAACACATCGGTAATGCGACTCGAGAGGTAAAGGAAAAAGGAAGATAGAAGACCATGATTTAGGAAAACTTGGTAAGAAGAAATGGAAAAGATTATGTTATCTTTGCGGTTATAAAGGGCGTACCACTCTGTATTGTCCTGACTATAAACGGGGAGCATGTTTTGTTTGTGGAAAGAAAGATCATCAGGCGAAAAGCTGTCCAAGAAAAAAGGCTTGGTAAATAGGTAGTATGGGTTATGTTGGGTTATGTAATGTGTGTGATAAGTAATGAACTATTTTCAACTTTTATGTTTGTCAAGATTTTAAATCCCGACTTTCGTAGTCACAAAGGGATAGCTGATGTTTAAAGCAATATGTGTTATGGTATGTTAAGTGCTATGAATATGAGTCTATGTTGGGTTAATGAAGTAAGTTGTTATAAAGATAGCAGATATTTATCTGAATATTGGTTAATATAGTAAACCAAGTTTCAAAATTTAATATTTTGGAATACATGATTATTTGAGTAGAAAATTTTGTGTTATATGTCGAACGTATACGATAAGGCTTAGAAAGTAAGGAAATGAAGAATAATTTACGATTATGTCAAGAGAAAAAAACGAAAACCGGTCGCGGAAGATCAACCAGATAATCGAACGTCGAACGCCAAAGACTTTAAGGCAATCTTATTGCTAGGGTATAGAGGATTAAGTGACTCAGTAGAAGCGTATATGATAGTTGGGATAACGGAAAGGGCAAAAGATAACTTTTATCACTTATACAATAAAAGGGAAATGAGATAAAGAGAAAGTTTGGGTGGAAGAAGAGATATATCTCTTAATTGTCCCAATTCAAGAATGTATAGTGAATGTTTTATTTGTGAATCAATGGAGTATAAGGTGAAAGATTATTCAAGAAGGAGAAGTGAGATAAGGAATGCGAATACGAGAAATGACAGCAAGATATAGGCGACAACGAAACCAATTTCAACAAACAACCCAACTGCAAGGGTCTACAACATAACGGTCCAGGATACGGTGGCAGCTGGAAACAGAACTCCAGGTGCTATTTGAATAACTTATGTGTCTTATATGATTTTCTTGTATATATACATATAGTAGATTACTTTATTAAAGAAATTTTGAGGAAGGAATTTGAGTTCTTTTAGAAATCAAATTTCTGTTTATCAGATAGACAAGCGTTATGAAGAATAATTAAAGATCAGTTCGATCAAGTATGATTGAGATCTACGTACAATGATTATATGCTATGTACCCTTCTGCATATGTGTTTTTAAAGCCGTGATTCCGTGGACGGAATCCTTATAAGGGAGGGTGAATGTAATAACCCGAGATTTCCTAAATAAAATAAATAAGAAAATTTGCGTATAATTTTTTTTTTATTTAATAGCGAGAATAAGTGAGCGATAAATACGAATATATTTATTTCTTTAAAAATTAGAAATAATTTTGGAATAATCAATTACCACAAATTATATTGTTATGGTAATTAATTTACGTAAGCGAAATGTTTTTATTAATTGTTTTCCATGATAACATGATTGGAAATATTATATGAAGTGATAATTAGAATTATATAATAAATATTTTATTATATGATTTGTTCGAGAATATTTAAGTTAATTATTTTAACTTGATTATTGATCTTGTGTGTGCGAAGAATAATTGGATATGAGATCCAAACCACGGATTGGGATTGTGATTAAGAGATGAGAATAGTAATATAATATTATTGATATTATGATTTCTGATTACCATAATTATGTCTTTGTGTATGTATGTAGACAGAGATAATATTGTGCTGATAGCGGTCAATTAGGTCATAACATATTACCGTGCTGTGAAACCCTAATTATTAAACTCAGTTATGAGATACGACTGAGTAATGACTGTGTATATGAAGGTTACTGTGTATAAGATGTCGGTAATTAGAAGAAAACCCTAATTACTGTTGTATGTCGATAATTAGGACAAACCCTAATTATTACAACCCTAATCGGTTGAAGTTAGAGATCGTAATGACTATGTTAGAACATACACAGATAATTAGAGAACCCTAATGGTCAATTAGAAACCCTAATTAGAAAACCCTAATTTTTCAATCAAAAACCCTAATTTAAAATTATCGGGTTTAATTACGATGTTAATGTACAAGTGTTTTAATTTACCAAAGATAGAAAGTAATTGGTAAATGATAAGAATTACCATCTAGTGATTAAATACTACATTTAATTGCTATGCACAAAAATGCCCATGAAATTATATGTGAAATTACCAAAATACCCTTTTAGTGTATTATTAGTTATATTATTTATGGAATTTTAAAATCTAAAGTGATAAACCCTAATGGTTATGGGTAATGTCTATAATGCCCTTCATGGTAGACATGAGAAGTCTAAACTACCCTTGTGCATTATTAAAGGAAGAAACCAATTATTAGTGTGGAAATGACTAAAATGCCCTTTTTGTCCATTTAGTGCATTATTGATGAATTATTGAGCATTATTGCTCCCAAATCTCCACAAATCCGGCCATTCAATCTAGAAATCACCTATGGAATGTAGTATTACCATCAATCAACCATTACAATCATTTCATACATTATTTATATGGATTAAAGAGAGAGGGAATGCACATTTACACTAAAATTGCTCACAAACACTTAGCTATTTTCTCTCAACCCCAAACCTCCGAAATTGTCTTGCCCATAAGCTCATAATCAAAGCCCAGCCATTACAAACAACAAAGCAGAAGCATCAAAGCCAAAAAAATCAGAAATCAAGCTTGAAAAGGTAGGAAATCCTAAATTCTAAAAATCCTTCGATTCGATGTTAATTGATGCAATTGATTGTTTAAAGTTATGTAATAAGGAGTCTATTAATGTTCGGGTTGTAAAAACACGGACCCATAACATCAAGTGCAATTTGAAGATTTGAGCAAGTTGGAAAAACTGAATTATGTGATTTTTCATCAAATGTCAGGGCTTATAACTCTTTTCTCGATCATGATATTTGTTTTTTAAAAGTTGTTAAGTGTAGCTTTCTATGTGGTATTTAACCTCCAAAAGGAATCAGGTCTATATCTGTTGTGGATCAAAAGTTATTTAAGGTCAAAGTGGGTTGACCGGCATTGACCGGCTGTTCTTCAAACCCAGAAAATATTCTAAGTGTCCAGAAAATATTTTTTTGGCAAATATCAGGCCTTATATCTCGGTGATAGTTAATGAGTTTTGTGTTTTGAAAGTTGATATATGTAGTCTGTTATGTGGAATTTAAGCTCCAAAACTAATCAGGTCCATATCTATTTTGGAGTAAATGTTATTGAAGGTCAAAGTCCATTGACCAAAGATTGACCGCACAATTCGCAGCGACCTTTAATTTTCTAAGTGTTGTTTTTTTTATAAGGTTTGACCATACTTTAGATGCTTTATTTATTGTTGTTATGATTATTTTAAGTGTTAGAGTTGTAGTCCTCCATGTTGTCTACGCATTGGAATTAATAGATCACGTAAACGTTGCACGATCATCAAGTTATAGAGGTCCAAAGTAGGCACCTCGAACTGTTCTTCGTGAAGAACATCTTTGGCAGCTATTTTGATGGCCGATTTCTCCCAGATCTGAAGTTTTTTAGACGTTATGATTGTTGGTAATTGTAGTCTGGTATTTCCTCTACAAGACTCAATTTATAGATTTTCCAGAATCGTTAAGACTAGAGAGTTATAGCCGGTCAAACCTACCACCTCGAAGCTGTCACTGACAGTGTTCTTGAGATGAAGAACACCTATAGTGACGGTTATCTGTCGCTATAGATTTTAGCGACGGATTTTATTTATTTTATTTTTCGTAATTTCGAAAATGATTTAAAAATTAGAAAAATTAGATTTTAATTATTAAAATAATTATTAAATTCTAAAAAATATTTTAAAGTCCAAAAATAGTTTTTAATTATTTTGAGTATATTTCATAAATATTTAATATTTTTGGAATATAAAAGGTATTTATTTATTTAATTATAATATTAAATAAATGATTTAAAAATAGTTTTAATTCATGAAAAATTATATTATGGTATAAGAAAATATTTTAAGTTATTTTCTATGACTTTTAATATTTTGTGATGAATTTCATTAATTAATTAATATTAATGATATTAAAGTTATTTATTGATTATATTAAATAATTAGTTTTAAAATAATTTTGATATTTTAAAAATCATTTTAAATGAAAATAAAGTATTTAAAGATATTTTGAGTTATAAAATATAACTTTTAATATTTAGAAGATAATTTCATTAATAATTATATAATAATGATATTTAGTTAATGATTTATGATATTAAGTTTATTTAATATTTATATTAAATAAATAGTTTAAAATGGTTTTATTTATTTAAAAATCATTTAAAGAGGATATTAAGGATTTAAAAATATTTTAAGTTATAATTAATGACTTTTAATATTTGATAAATAGTACATTAATATTTAAATATTAATGATAATTATTTTAAAATGATTTTAATTATTTTAAAAATCATTTAAGGGTATTATAAATGTTTTAAAAATAGTTTGAGTTATTATAAATAACTTTTATATTTTGGCAATGGTTTCATTAATAGTTTAATATAAATTAATTATTAATGATAATGGAATTGTTTGATGTTTAAATCATTTAATTATGATTCCGATGTCTGAAAATGCATGATAAATTATTATAAATGCTTTAAAATTATTTTAAGTCATTTAAAAATAAAACGACTGATGTTGAGATACAGAATAAGAGTCTTAGACTCAGTAATTACCCGATAAATGTCAGACCTTATTAAAGAAAGAAAAGGCTACTGTAAGAACATGGATGAGATATTTGAAAAATGTATAAAAATATTTCAAGTATAGAATATGAACTAAAAGTATGATCACTGCGATTATGTGATGACGTGATTAGACTATGTCGACTATAATAGATAAAGATTTATGTGTTATGATATATTGTTCTAATCGAGCGAATGATCCGATTATTGATAGGTTGTGATAAAGAGATAAAACCTAAGTTGAGATTTGTAATCAAGAATCGTGCAAGTATCCTACCTTTGCATTTTCTTTATGCAATGGACATGAGTAAGAAGTTTCGTAATTATTCTATTCTGCATGATTATATACGCTTTGATTATCAACATGTTAGCTCGGATATATATTACGTTAAGTTGATTTCTAAATGGTTATACAAGTGTCCCCACTGGATAATCATGGCATTTATTCACATGTTGATATACCTTTGTCAATTACCCGTATACATATATGTTGAATTACATATTATTGTTGAGAAAGATTAAAAACCTTCGGGTTTGGAACCAGGCATGTATGAACATCCCTATATGGGAAGATTTTTGCGCCCACAAGGTGACGAGAGTGAGCGATGAATTTCGTTCAAGTTATGTAGTATTGATCAATAACAGGTACAACGGGGCTGATCACCCTCCGTACCCGTAAGCTAGAGCGGTTTGCGGATGAATTTCCGCTAAACCTTTTCGAAAATGAAAAACAATGTTCATAGTATGTTTCTTAAACCCTATTCATGGGTAGAAAGTCGAGCCAAATTTAAAGAATTTGAAAGAGAGTTGTTATGTGAATTTTTATCAAGATGATTACTTCACAACTTTTAATTAGTTGTACAAGTGTTATGTAAAGAGAATACTTATATTCTTTCAAATTATATATATAATTGCTATTACTTCTTTGGCTGGGCACTCAAATGCTCATCCTTGCTTAAATTAATTGTTTTTCGGTTATGTATGAGCAACTGAAGGCTCGTGCACGAACAAAGGAAAAGAAAAAAAACATTGAATGAGTTTATATTATGAGTTAATGGTTATAGTTAGTAAGACAATGGAATCTATTGTCGTGTATTGTAAGGAATGTATTTGAAGGTCACATACCTGGGGAAGTAAACTTTGATGTATGTAAATTAAGTTCGAATGTATTATTATTTAGTATTATTCAGCTTAAAGAAATGGTATCGTGGAGAACCGAGTTCGGGTTTCAAGTACCTGGATTTAGGGTCGCCACAGGTTGGAATCAAAGCTGTAGGTTATAAACTTTAGGAATGGGAAACCTAGGTTATAACCTTAGTAGAATGGAGAACGAAAGTTAAAATAGATATTCAGTGAACCATGAGACGAAGTACTCTGGTGAAGAATTATAGGATATGTTAGATAGATGATGAGTCGAGAAAATTCATCAAGTGGTACTAAATAAAATATTAGTTCATTTTATCGATGAACATATTTTATTTCAGTACTAATGTTGTCTCGTTTATTGTGGTCATAGGATGGATGACGAAAGTCAAGATAGTAATTCCTTGACCCAAAGAGACGATGGACTCTAGCGAGGAGTACACAGACAGTGAGATGATTAGAGATTTGATAATTAGGAACGACGACTTCAAGGTTAGAGCTGAGCAAGTGGAGGCACATAATCGTACTCTCTAGATTTGGGAACAGCAGTACAAGGACGCTGTTCACCGAACACAGATAGAATTAGTCGAGTTACGAGGGAGGTTGGAGCAGAGAGAGATACAGATAGGACAATTGAAGGTTGAGATAGAAGCCAAAGACACTATGATATATACCTTGGAGCAGGCTTTAGACATCGCCTTTATGCGATTCGATGCAGAGTGGATGGAGCTGCCTTTCGGCAGAGAAAGATAGGCGTTGATGTGTTTATAGAGATGGATTGAATAAATTCATCGTCAAACAAAATAAGAGACAATGTATATAGAACTCTTGATTGCTGTGTATATATACTACATGCTAATCAGGGTAACATATGTATGTAGATGTCTAGTGGAAAACATATGTGGAATAAGAAGGATTAGATCCATACCCCCGAGCTAATATCGAGGCCAACAGCTGAAATAGAAGCTTACCAAGAACCCAAATCGGACGAGGTGGCTATAGTGGAAAACGATGATCGATCCGAAATGGTGGATTTGATATATAGTGATTCAGACAGTAAAGTTGAAGCTGCTCAAGCATCAACGAAAGTGCAGGATCTGGAGAACAAGGTTTCTTCACTAGAAAGGTTGTGGGAGATAGAAAAGTTTCTTAATATTCAACTGCGAAAAGCATTAAAAGAAACAATGGAAGAGCAAGATAAGCTCAAAATGCAAATTGACCAGATGGGAGCCTCAAGCAACACATCATGTGCAGCTCCGAGAGGTAATGGAAAAAGGAAGATAGAAGACCATGATTTAGGAAAACTTGGTAAGAAGAAATGGAAAAGATTATGTTATCTTCGCGGTTATAAAGGGCGTACCACTCTGTATTGTCCTGACTATAAACGGGGAGCATGTTTTGTTTGTGGAAAGAAAGATCATCAGGCGAAAAGCTTTCCAAGAAAAAAGGCTTGGTAAATAGGTAGTATGGGTTATGTTGTGTTATGTAATGTGTGTGATAAGTAATGAACTATTTTCAACTTTTATGTTGGTCAAGATTTTAAATCCCGACTTTCGTAGTCACAAAGGGATAGCTGATGTTTAAAGCAATATGTGTTATGGTATGTTAAGTGCTATGAATATGAGTCTATGTTGGGTTAATGAAGTAAGTTGTTATAAAGATAGCAGATATTTATCTAAATATTGGTTAATATAGTAAACCAAGTTTCAAAATTTAATATTTTGGAATACATGATTATTTGAGTAGAAAATTTTGTGTTATATGTCAAACGTATACGATAAGGCTTAGAAAGTAAGGAAATGAAGAATAATTTACGATTATGTCACCGAGACGAAAACGAAAACCAGCCGCGGAAGATCAACCAGATAATCGAACGTCGAACGCCAAAGACTTTAAGGCAATCTTATTGCTAAGGTATAGAGGATTAAGTGACTCAGTAGAAGCGTTTATGATAGTTAGGATAACGGAAAGGGCAAAAGATAACTTTTATCACTTATACAATAAAAGGGAAATGAGATAAAGAGAAAGTTTGTGGGCAGAAGAGACATATCTCTTCTAATTGTCCCAATTCAAGAATGTATAGTGAATGTTTTATTTGTGAATCAATGGAGTATAAGGTGAAAGATTATTCAAGAAGGAGAAGTGAGATAAGGAATGCGAATACGAGAAATGACAGCAAGATATAGGCGACAACGAAACCAATTTCAACAAACAACCCAACTGCGAGGGTCTACAACATAACGGTCCAGGATACGGTGGCAGCAAATTTGGAAACAGAACTCCAAGTGCTATTTGAATAACTTATGTGTTTTATATGATTTTCTTGTATATATACATATAGTAGATTACTTTATTAAAGAAATTTTGAGGAAGGAATTTGAGTTCTTTTAGAAATCAAATTTCTGTTTATCAGATAGACAAGCGTTATGAAGAATAATTAAAGATCAGTTCGATCAAGTATGATTGAGATCTACGTACAATGATTATATGCTATGTACCTTCTCGCATATGAGTTTTTAAAGCCGTGATTCCGTGGGACGGAATCCTTATAAGGGAGGGTGAATGTAATAACCCGAGATTTTCTAAATAAAATAAATAAGAAAATTTGCGTATAATTTTTTTTTATTTAATGACGAGAATAAGTGAACGATAAATACGAATATATTTATTTCTTTAAAAATTAGAAATAATTTTGGAATAATCAATTACCACAAATTATATTGTTATGGTAATTAATTTCTGTAAGCAGAAATGTTTTTATTAATTGTTTTCCATGATAACATGATTGGAAATATTATATGAAGTGATAATTAGAATTATATAATAAATATTTTATTATATGATTTGTTCAGAATATTTAAGTTAATTATTTTAACTTGATTATTGATGCTGTGTGCGAAGAATAATTCAGATATGAGATCCAAACCCTGGATTGGGATTGTGATTAAGAGATGAGAATAGTAATATAATATTATTGATATTATGATTTTACTGTACCATAATTATGTACTGTGTATGTGCGGACAGATAATATTGTGCAATGACAGTCAATTAGGTCATAACATATTACCGTGCTGTGAAACCCTAATTATTAAACTCAGTTATGAGATACGACTGAGTAGTGACTGTGTATATGAAGGTTACTGTGTATAAGATGTCGGTAATTAGAAGAAAACCCTAATTCTATGTCAGTATGTCGATAATTAGGACAAACCCTAATTATTACAACCCTAATCGGTTGAAGTTAGAGACGTAATGACTGTGTTAGAACATACACAGATAATTAGAGAACCCTAATGGTCAATTAGAAACCCTAATTGATGGCGTTAAGAAACCCTAATTAGAAAACCCTAATTTTTCAATCAAAAACCCTAATTTAAAATTATCGGGTTTAATTACGATGTTAATGTACAAGTGTTTTAATTTACCAAAGATAAAAAGTAATTGGTAAATGATAAGAATTACCATCTAGTGATTAAATACTACATTTAATTGTTATGTACAAAAATGCCCATGAAATTATATGTGAAATTACCAAAATACCCTTTTAGTGTATTATTAGTTATATTATTTATGAAATTTTAAAATCTAAAGTGATAAACCCTAATGGTTATGGGTAATGTCTATAATGCCCTTCATGGTAGACATGAGAAGTCTAAACTACCCTTGTGCATTATTAAAGGAAGAAACCAATTATTAGTGTGGAAATGACTAAAATGCCCTTTTTGTCCATTTAGTGCATTATTGATGAATTATTGAGCATTATTTCTCCCAAATCTCCACAAATCCGGCCATTCAATCTAGAAATCACCTATGGACTGTAGTATTACCATCAATCAACCATTACAATCATTTCATACATTATTTATATGGATTAAAGAGAGAGGGAATGCACATTTACACTAAAATTGCTCACAAACACTTAGCTATTTTCTCTCAACCCCAAACCTCCGAAATTGTCTTGCCCATAAGCTCATAATCAAAGCCCAACCATTACAAACAACAAATCAGAAGCATCAAAGCCAAAAAAAATCAGAAATCAAGCTTGAAAAGGTAGGAAATCCTAAATTCTAAAAATCCTTCGATTCGATGTTAATTGATGCAATTGATTGTTTAAAGTTGTGTAATAAGGAGTCTATTAATGTTCTGGGTTGTAAAAACACAGACCCATAACATCAAAGTGCACGAATTTGAAGATTTGAGCAAGTTGGAAAAACTGAATTATGTGATTTTTCATCAAATGTCAGGGCTTATAACTCTTTTCTCGATCATGTTATTTATTTTTTAAAAGTTTTTAAGTGTAGCTTGTTATGTGGTATTTAACTTCCAAAAGGAATCAGGTCTATATCTGTTGCGGATCAAAAGTTATTTAAGGTCAAAGTGGGTTGACCGGCATTGACCGGCTGTTCTTCAAACCTAGAAAATATTCTAAGTGTCCAGAAAATATTTTTTTGGCAAATGTCAGGCCTTATATCTCGGTGATCGTTAATGAGTTTTGTGTTTTGAAAGTTGATATATGTAGTCTGTTATGTGGAATTTAAGCTCCAAAACTAATCAGGTCCATATCTATTTTGGAGTAAACGTTATTGAAGGTCAAAGTCCATTGACCAGCATTGACCAGACAATTTCTTGGCAACCCAGAATTTTCTAAGTGTTGGTTTTTTTATAAGGTTTGACCATACTTTAGATGGTTTATTTATTGTTTTTATGATTATTTTAAGTGTTAGAGTTGTAGTCCTACATGTTGTCTATACATTGGAATTGATAGATCACGTAAACGTTGCACGATCATCAAGTTATAGAGATCCAAAGTAGGCACCTCGAACTGTTCTTCGTGAAGAACATCTTCGGCAGCTATTTTGATAGCCGATTTCTCCCAGATCTGATATTTTTTAGACGTTATGATTGTTGGTAATTGTAGTCTGGTATTTCCTCTACAAGACTCAATTTATAGATTGTCTAGAATCGTTAAGACCAGAGAGTTATAGCCAGTCAAACCTACCACCTCGAAGCTGTCACTGACAGTGTTCTTGAGATGGAGAACACCTATAGCGACGGTTGTCTGTCGCTATAGCCTTTAGCGACGGATTTTATTTATTTTATTTTCTGTAATTTAGAAAATAATTTAAAAATTAGAAAAATTAGATTTTAATTATTAAAAATACTTATTAAATTCTAAAAAATTATTTTAAAGTCCAAAAAATAGTTTTTAATTATTTTGAGTATATTTCATAAATATTTAATATTTTTGGAATATAAAAGGTATTTATTTATTTAATTATAATATTAAATAAATGATTTAAAAATAGTTTTAATTCATGAAAAATCATGAAAAATTATATTATGGTATAAGAAAATATTTTAAGTTATTTTCTATGACTTTTAATATTTTGTGATGAATTTCATTAATTAATTAATATTAATGATATTAAAGTTATTTATTGATTATATTAAATAATTAGTTTTAAAATAATTTTAATATTTTAAAAATCATTTTAAATGAAAATAAAGTATTTAAAGATATTTTGAGTTATAAAATATAACTTTTAATATTTAGAAGATAATTTCATTAATAATTATATATTAATGATATTTAGTTAATGATTTGTGATATTAAGTTTATTTAATATTTATATTAAATAAATAGTTTAAAAATGGTTTTATTTATTTAAAAATCATTTAAAGAGGATATTATGGATTTAAAAATATTTTAAGTTATAATTAATGACTTTTAATATTTGGATAAATAGTACATTAATATTTAAATATTAATGATAATTATTTAAAATGATTTTAATTATTTTAAAAATCATTTAAAGGGTATTATAAATGTTTTAAAAATAGTTTGAGTTATTATAAATAACTTTTATATTTTTGGCAATGGTTTCATTAATAGTTTAATATAAATTAATTATTAATGATAATGGAATTGTTTGATGTTTAAATCATTTAATTATGATTAGATGTCTCGAAAATGCATGATAAATTATTATAAATGCTTTAAAATTATTTGAAGTCATTTAAAAATAAAATGACTGATGTTGAGATACAGAATAAGAGTCTTAGACTCAGTAATTACCCGATAAAGCTGTCGGTACGCCGACAAATGTCAGACCTTATAAAAGAAAGAAAAGGCTACTGTAAGAACATGGATGAGATATTTGAAAAATGTATAAAAATATTTCAAGTATAGAATATGAACTAAAAGTATGATCACTGCGATTATGTGATGACGTGATTAGACTATGTGTCAATTGTAATAGATAAAGATTACTATGTGTTATGATATATTGTTCTAATCGAACGAATGATCTGATTATTGATAGGTTGTGATAAAGAGATAAAACCTAAGTTGAGATTTGTAATCAGCAAATCAGGCAAGTATCCTACCTTTGCATTTTCTTTATGCAATGGACATGAGTAAAAAGTTTCAGAATTATTCTATTCCTGTACAGATTATGTACGCTTTGATTATCAACATGTTAGCTCAGATATATATTCATTAAGTTGATTTCTAAATGGTTATACAAGTGTCCCCACTTGGATAATCATGACATTTATTCACATGTTGATATACCTTTGTCAATTACCCGTATACATATATGTTGAATTACATATTATTGTTGAGCAAGATTAAAAATCTTGGGTTTGGAACTGTGCATGTATGAACATCCCTATATGGGAAGATTTTTTTGCAAAGTGATGTAACGATGTGAGCGATGAATTTCGTTCAAGTTATGTAGTATTGATCAATACAGGGTACAACGAGGCTGATCACCCTCCGTACCCATAAGCTAGAGCGGTTTGTGGATGAATTTCTGCTAAACCTTTTCGAAAATGAAAAACAATGTTCATAGTATGTTTCTTAAACCCTATTCATGGGTAGAGCCAGAGCCAAATTTAAAGAATTTGAAAGAGAGTTGTTATGTGAATTTTTTATCAGTACAGATTACTTCACAACTTTTAATTCGTTGTACAAGTGTTATGTAAAGAGAATACTTATATTCTTTCAGCTTATATATATAATTGCTATTACTTGCTGGGCACTCAAATGCTCATCCTTGCTTAAATTAATTGTTTTCAGTTATGTATGAGCAACCTGAAGGCTCAGGCACGAACAAAGGAAAAGAAAAGCTGTTCGAATGAGTTTATATTATGAGTTAATGGTTATAGTTAGTAAGACAATGGAATCTATTGTCAGGTATTGTAAGGAATGTATTTGAAGGTCACGTACCTGGGGAAGTAAACTTTGATGTATGTAAATTAAGTTCGAATGTATTATTATTTAGTATTATTCAGCTTAAAGAAATGGTATCGTGGAGAACCGAGTTCGGGTTTCAAGTACCTAGATTTAGGGTCGCCACAGAGTCCCAGCGATAAAGTTAATGATAAACTTTTTAAAACATAGAAGATAGTAAATATCATGCTCTACTTGACTCTTCTAATGGATTGCTTATTCCGGTGAAGTTAAACTTGTTTTCTATTATATTCTATCATTTTAACATTGTTGAAGGCTAATGATAACTTATTCTACATTATCTTAGTCATAATATTTCTTACTGGCTAGTTGAGCTCACCCTTTTACTTCCATTGTTCTCTTCAGGAAATGAGAATGTAGCCGAAACTAGTCGGGGAACGGAGTGATGGTCTGAGATGGTGTTATTGTAGTCCTCACTATTTTATAAAATAGTGTGACGATAAATGTAACGAGGACTCCATTTGAGTTTGAATATTGTCTAGAAGACAATATTCGTGTAAAAACTCTCAGCTCATGTTGTATAATTAAGTTTGTATTTGTATTCAGTACCATGTATTTGGCGACCCAAGATGGGTGATGTATACCTATTTTGGAGGCGTCACAGTTGGTATCAAAGCTTAGGGATATGATCCCTGGCTGATATGTGAGACAAGAAGTAGGAGGGGAGAGACGGGGAATTCTTTCGCTAGTATGACCTACCTAAGTTTATTTGGTATTTAATTGGTTGGTCAGAGTATAGGGATAATATGTGGCATGTTAATTAACCCTTGTTTTGTGGCAGTGTTTGAAATGACATCTCAAAATGTTGAGATAAGCAATGAAGCACATGACACCGTTGAGTCACCAACGCTCAATACCCAGGATAATGTGCAACATAAAGAAAATAATATTCAGGTAAACAACAACACCGATCAAATGATGAACAATAGGATGTTCAAAGGCTTTATGCAATTCATGTAACATTAGACGAGAGCGGTTCATGTTCAAAATACAGGTGGAAACGCTGGCAACTCTCGGATGGTCACTGCTAAGCAGTTCAAGGAGCTGGGACCACCAGAATTTTTGGGAGAGCCAAAAACCCTTATGGCGGAGATGTGGATAAAGCAGATCCCCAAGATATTTGATGTCTTGGGAAACTCCGAGGAGCAAAAGGTTTCCTTTGCCACCTTCATGTTTAGAGGAGAGGCAGATTACTGGTGGGAATCAGTAAAACGTACTCAGCCTGCCGCACTCAAAATGTCTTGGGAAAAGTTCCAAGAACTGTTCAACGACAAGTACTTTCCCAAAAATATTCGTCACATGAAGGAGATGGAGTTTATCAAGTTAGAGCATAACAATATGACCGTGTCGCAGTACGAGGCTAAGTTTGCCGAGTTGTCCTGATTCGTATCCCATTTGGTTGATAATGAGGAGAGAATGACGCGAATGTTTCTACGAGGTTTGAGACTCAAAATACGTCAATACCTCATTTCTCATAAACTGTGTTTGTATTCATATGTTATAAATAAGGCTTATTTATTGGAGCGTGATAATGAGTCCACCCAACCAAGAGAGAGCAGCCGGCAAGTCGATAATACCAGTGGTAGAAGTCATCGAAGCGGTGAGAACAAAAGTGGAGGGAATCAACATGCTAGAAATGGTAACCACTTCAGTGGTAATCATGACCAAAATAATAGAAGTGGAAATTTAAAGAATAGTACTCTGGCATGAAAAGCTTAAAATTTAACAAGAATATTCAGAAAAATATCCTTGTGAAACGATACTAGATGAAGAATAAATTTTAAGGATATTCTACTAATTTCACGGAGTACAGAAGAAATACTTTAACAAAATGAGTGTAGAATTAGGAATACGAAATGAAATAATTTACTCACATACTACAGAGTATGGAAGAAAATATTATTTCTAACAAATACTGAACAAAAATAATATCCCTTACCTTAGAAGAAGACTGCATAATAGAATAGTGAAGTAGCAGAATACTCTTCTTCTTTCTCTCTATAGCTTCCCTCTATAATTGCTCTTGTGAGTCTTAGTGAATTAGTGAGAATGAAAAAAAAAATGTGCTTCTATTTATAGGAAAACATATTTTTGACAATTGCACGTTTTGGAGCTCGAATTATTACAATATATTACATTCATCTTTTCCTCAATTTTTAATTTAGTCCTACAAGTATTATCAAACTTTCACAACCTCACCTAATAGTACATGCATGTGAATCAACAGTACAAGCATGTGAATCAATAGTTCCATTCTTATGAACAAATAGTTATATGCATGTGAATTAATAGCAATTAATTGCTCATTTATCCGATTAATTACCCGATCTGTCAATTTAACCTCCATTAATCAATTATTATCGAAATAAATGTCGATTTCCATTAACACTAATAATCCCAACACAATGGAAATATCAATTTCATCTTTAATCAACACGAACTTATTCATCATTAATATTATAATTCACAATATTTAACAACTAGATTATTCCCAGGAGAGAGGGAGCTTTTCGATAAGGATTTCTCCCTATTGGCGCGCAATTAGGTGACCAAACCCCTTTCCTCGACAAAATTTTAAACATCATCAATAATAATATGAATAACTTTATCGTCTCGATTATTGATTTAATAATATAAAATATTATGTAGATGATACTATGACACTAATTGAATCAATAATATGAGAGATATTATGCAGCAATTACTATAGTAATAATTGAGTATAACTGAGTGACTTCTCACGTAAGCATCAATAATAAATACCGTGTGCTACTATACAACCATGTGTATTACTGTACTTTCACCACTGAGTATTTCAACAGTTTAACGGTAAGATTTTCGTCGTTATTTTTATAAAAAAAATATTTCTGTCTTTTTCTAACTCCGACAAATATTCCATTGTGGGGTCCACCAATGATTGTTTCGTCATACGAATATTCCCTTTTAAAATGAATATTCCCCGACCAATCGAATATTTTATAACAACTTGCTTACGTTGCAAAATTTATAAATATTACCCACAACTATAAAATTATATCAAATCCATACCATAATATTCAAAAATATATTTCAAAAAAAATTAATCTTTATTCATAAAAGTTGGGGTCTTACAAATATATTTGGTCGTAGTGCAAAGATGGACAGGTGTTTAGCACGATCATGACCACTGGTGATACAAACAATTTATCTTTGGTCTGTAGTGCATAGATAATTCGTTGATTGAAAATAAATATTTATTGATGTTACAGTGATAAAATATTGATGATGGACTTTTAAATCACGGAAGATAGTAGACATCATGCTCTACTTGACTCTTATAATGGATTGTTATTTCTGCTGTAGTTGTTGATCTAAAACTTGTTGTTTATTGTATTCTATCAGATTTTTCCCTTTTGAGGACTAAGGATAATATATTCTGCATTATCTTAGTCATAATATTCTTTACTGGGCTAGTTGAGCTCATCCTTTTCCTTTTTGTTCTATTTCTCTTCTAAGGAGGCGAGAATATAGCCAGGACTAGTCGGGGTGTGGAGTGATGATGAAGGACTTTTAAATCATGGAAGAAAGTAGACATCATGCTTTACTTGACTCTTCTAATGGATTGTTGTTTTCGCTGCATTTGTTGATCTAAAACTTGTTGTCTATTGTATTCTATCAGATTTTTCCCTTTTGAGGACTAAGTATAATTTATTCTGCATTATCTTAGTCAAAATATTCTTTACTAGGCTAGTTGAGCTCATCCTTTTCCTTTTTGTTCCATTTTTCTTCTTAGAAGGTGAGAATATACCCCGGACTAGTCGTGGTGTGGAGTGATGGTTCAAGGAGATTTTATAGTAGTCCTCACTATTTTGTAAAATAGTGTATCAATAATTGTAATGATGACTTTATATTAAAACTCACAGCATATGTGTTGTCATATTTTGTACATTAATTGTAATAATGAAGTTTGTAGTTATTTTCTGTATCATGTATTTGGCGACTCAGAATAGGTTGTGTGGACCTAGTTTGGGGGCATCACATGACCGACCCTTTTATGACTTTTAAGGCAACAAAATTATGCTAATCAAGTTCCTTAATTAGTAACTCTTACATTAAGTATAAGTGTGACCATCTCCCATTAGTAAAAAATCTACTTAGCACCTTTAATGACATGATTAGGCTTAATCAGAAGAGATAAGGCAAAGCCTTTTATCCAAGGGACAACAAAGATATAGGGGATATTAGTTATATCTAAGATACATTTTTAAAATCACCACATTTCATCTTCATTTTATAAAAAGTATTTTGTTTTATATAAAAAGATTTTACTATGCAAACACTATGCAGGCACTATGCAAACACTATGCATAATAAAATATAATATATTCTAATTATTGTCTAATAAAACAAATAACTTTATAAAAGTATTCTATTTTATATAAAAAGTTTTTCTGTTTTATTACATTAATAATACTAATAAAACAAAATTTATATATATATATATATATATAAACTTCCGTGACTTCATAAAAAGACACCTCAATATATCTAACAACATTTATCATTATTATTATAATTCACAATATTAATCGACTAGGTCGTTCCCAAGAAAGAAGGGGATTTCCAATAAGGATTTCTCCCTATTGGCGCGCAATTAGGTGACCAAACCTCTCATTGGTTGAACTTCTAGACATCGTTAATATTGCAAATAATAATATTAATAACTCTGTCATCTCAATTATTGATTTAATAATATATAAAATATCGACAATGATTGAATCAAATAACGTGAGATACTATGCAACAATTACTGAAGCAATAATTGAACATAACTGAGTGACTTCTCACGTAAGCATCAATAATCAATACTGTGTGCTACTATGCAACCACGCGTATTACTGTACGTTTACTACCGAGTAGTTCAATAGTTTTAACTGTAAAACTTCCGTTGATATTTTCATAAAAATATTTTTGTCGTTTTCTCAATCCGACAATAATTACATCGTACAGGTCCACCAATGATTGTACTAAAAGTCGCATGCGAATATTTCCTATTAAAACGAATATTCCCCGACCAATCCAATATTATATAACAACTTGCGTACTTTGTAAAATTTATAAATATTACTCACAACTATAACATTATATCAAATTCATTCCATAATATTTAAAAATTATATTTATAGAAAAAACATCTTTATAAAAAAAAAGTTGGAGTCTTACAAGGGAGGTTGTAAGACCCCAACTTTTTATGAATAAAGATTTAATTTCTCTAATTATTATTTTTGAATAGTAAGGTGTTGATTTAATATAATGCTATAGTTATGGGTGAAATGTGCAAATTTTGCAAAGTAAGCAAGTGGTCATAAAATATTCGTTTTGTCGGGGAATATTCGTTTTGGTCAGGAGATATTCTTTTTTTCGGGAATATCCGTACGACAAAAATAACATTTTTTAAAAAAATAACGAAAAAACTTTTACCGTTAAAACTGTTGAAATACCCGATGATAAAAGTACAAGAATGTCTGGGTCAATTCTGGGGCACATGATATTGCACAATATCCCTGATTATTGATTCTTACGTAAGAAGTCACTCAATAATTGATATAGTAAAAATTGCACAGTTTTTCATATTATTAGTTCAATAATTGCTACAGTGATAATTGAATAGTATTTTGCATTATTGATTCAATAATTATCATCACACAGTAACTCATATTATTGAAATGGCATTATTAGATAGCATTAATGTCTAGAAAAATCTATCAAGGAAAGGGGTTATGTCATATAATTGCGCGCTAGTAAGGAGAAATCCTTATCGAAAAGCCCCCTCTTTCCTAGGAACGATCTGGTTGTCAGTATTGTGAATCTATAATATTAATTAGAAATAATTATGGAGGAATTGTTAGTAATTGATGAATATGGTAAGTAAAGATTTCTTTAAATTTTGATATAAAATGAGGAATTTTAGAATGAGACATTTGTCGAAAGTTATTATTTTTTAGGAAACCATAATTATCTTCTTCGGTAATATATTTATATATTATTATAATATTACATTATAATAGTATAATGTGATAATATAATAGTATAATTTTTATAATTTAAATGGTAATATTATTATAATAAATTTATGGTATAAGAATAAAATAAGAAGGAAAAGAGCAAATTGAATTTGGATTCTTTTTAATAATTATTAAATATTTAAAACATGTGGAATACAATGGGAGTTCTAATTTTGGTTTAAAACTCTTGGTTTTTTTAAAGGAATGTGCTGCACCTTTTTCAAAAATTATGCACGTATGTAAAATTTGTCAATCCTGGTGTGTTGGCATTTCTCTATAAATAGGTTACTTAGTTAAACAATGAAACTCACACCATAATCAAAAAATTCTCTCTATAATATCGAGTGTATTTCTTGTGAGTATAAGGATACTTTGAGTGTAGCTTTTTGTGCAAGATTTTCTCAGAATATTATCTGATATTCCAGTCAAATCTAGTTTCTACTAAGGTAAAAGATATTATTTTTTTTTCGTAAAGGAGATTATTTTCTTTCAATACTCATAAATGATATTATTTCCTTCCATATTCGTAAGGGATATCATTTTCTTTCATACTCCATATTACGTAAGCGATATCATTTTATCTCGTATTCCTAAATTTAAACTTACTATGGTAAGTATTGCTTTTATAATTCCTGAAATGATTAAAATTTTTGCTTCATCTAATATCATTTCATTGGAATATTGGTCTGAACTTTCTTATTAAATTTGAAACTTTTCATGTCTAGGTACTGTTCATGGGCACTATTTATATGGTACTGTTCATACATACGGCACTATTCATGAGTACTATTCACAATTTTTTTTCTTCATCCAAGTTATCTGTTGTGACCCTTATTCTTGAAATTGAATCCATTTTATGGTCTCACTTGATTCATTCTTATTATCATTATCATAATTCTTAGACTTAAATTATGTTGAATGTTATCTTTGGCCCGTAGTGCAAAGATTAACTGTGGATTGATGAATATTGTGACGTCCCCAAAATAGATATACATCACCCATTCTGATTCGTCAAATACATGGTACAAAATACAAATACAAACTTAATTATACAACATGAGCTGAGAGTTTTTACACGAATATTGTCTTCTAGACAATATCAAAACTCAAATGGAGTACTCATTACAATTATTATCACACTATTTTATAGAATAGTGAGGACTACTATAACACCATCTCGGACCATCACTCCGTTCCTCGACTAGTCTCGGCGATGTTCTCATTTCCTGAAAAGAACAATGAAAGCAAAACGGTGAGCTCACTAGCCCAGTAAGAAATATTAAGACTAAGATAATGCAGAATAAATTATCGTTAGCCTTCAACAGTGTTAAACTGATATAATACAATAAACATCAAGTTTAACTGCAGCGGAACAAGCAATCCATTAGTTGAGTCAAGTAGAGCATGATATCTACTATCTTCTATGATTTAAAAAGTTTATCATCAATTTTATCGCTGAGACTCAGCTTAATAAATAATCCACAACACTGAATTATCCATGCACTACATGCCGAGGATATTCATTAGTATCACAACCACGAATTATCCATGCATTACGTGCCAAGGATATTCGTGTTTTCACCAATGGTCATGATCATGCCAACCACTATCCATCAATGCACTATGGGCCAATGAGGACTTTTATCGCATCATTTGGAACATTACGGTCATGATTATACCGAATAATCCCTTGTCATAATCATTCCAATCAACAGTCCATCTATGCACGTAAGCCACATATGACTTTCATCACAATATAAACATGAGGATGATGACAATGATATAAAAATTCAATTAAAAGAAAGTAAAGGAGAAATTTTTAAAGATTTATAATTTAATTTATCCAGAATTCAATAATGTCTAAATTGTCAACATGATGCTTTGTGGAGTAAAATTCAAGAATAATATTGTATCAAAAATGATTTGGACAGAAAAGATCTCCATTTTTGTCATGAATAGTACCCCGGGTGAATAGTACTCGAGTGAATAGTACCCTATGAATAGTACTTCATGAATAGTACTTCGGGAATATTACTCTGTGAATAGTACTCCGACATGAAAATCTTAAAATTTAACAAGAATGTTCAGAAAAATATCCTTGTGAAACGGTACTAGATGAAGTGCAAATTTCAAGGATATTCTACTAATTTCACGAAGTATAGAACAATAATTTAACAGAATGAGTGTAGAATTAGGAATACAAAACGAAATAATATTACTCACAAACTACAGAGTATGAAAGAAAATATTATTTCTTATGAATACTGAACAAAAATAATATCTCTTACCTTAGAAGAAGACTGCATACTGGAATAGTGAAGTAGCAGAATACTCTTCTTCTTTCTCTCTATAGCTTCTCTCACTATAATTGCTCTTGCGAGTCTTAGTGAATTGATGATAATGAAAGAAGAATGAGCTTCTATTTATAGGAAAACATAGTTTCAAAAATTGCACGTTTTGGGGCTCGAATTATTATAGTATAGTACATTCATCTTTTCCTCCATTTTTAATTTAGTCCTAAAAGTATTATCAAACTTGCACCACCTCCCCTAATAGTACATACATGTGAATCAACAGTACAAGCATGTGAATCAATAGTTCCATTCTTGTGAACAAATAGTTATATGCATGTGAACTAATAACAATTAATTTCTCATTTATCCGATTAATTACCCGATCAGTCAATTTAACCTCCATAAATCAATTATTATCGAAATAAATGTCGATTTCCATTAACACTAATAATCCCAACACAATGGAAATATCAATTTCATCTTTAATCAACACGAACTTATTCATCATTAATATTATAACTCACAATATTTAACAACCAAATCATTCCTAGGAAAGAGGGGGCTTTCTGATAAGGATTTCTCCTTATTGGCGCCCAATTAGGTGACCAAACATCTTTCCTCGATAGAACTTTCTAGACATCGTCAATAATGCAAATAATAATATGAATAACTTTGTCGTCTCAATTATGATTTAATAATATAAAATATTATGCAGATGATACTATGACAATAATTGAATCAATAATATAAGAGATATTATACAACAATTACTATAGCAATAATTAAGTATAACTGAGTCACTTCTCACGTAAGCATCAATAATCAATACCGTGTGCTACTATGCAACCACGCATATTACTATACTTTTACCACCGAGTATTTTAACAGTTTAACGGTAAAACTTTTGTCGTTGTTTTTATTAAAAAATATTTATGTCATTTAATAACTCTGACAATACTTTTGTTGTGGGGTGCACCAATGATTGTACCGTCGTACGAATATTCCCTGTTAAAACGAATATTCCCCGATCAATC
The DNA here is from genome assembly GCA_020205605.1 of Panax ginseng. Taxonomy (NCBI): domain Eukaryota; kingdom Viridiplantae; phylum Streptophyta; class Magnoliopsida; order Apiales; family Araliaceae; genus Panax; species Panax ginseng. The sequence goes on from CM035144.1 coordinate 89,458,232, forward strand.
GAATATTTTATAACAACTTGCTTACTTTGTAAAATTTGAAATATTACCCACAACTATAACATTATATCAAATCCACACCATAATATTCAAAAATATATTTTGAGAAAAATTAATCTTTATTAATAAAAGTTAGGGTCTTACAACTTCCCCTTCTTATGAAATTTCATCCTCAAAATTGGGGTACATACCTCGTATGTTAAAGAGGTGAGAATACCTTGATTTCATTTCAGATTTGAACTCCCAGGTCATTTCCTCCACATCGTGGTTTCTCCATAAAACTTTGACTTGAGGTATAACCTTGAAGTGTAGAATATAATCCTTCTTATCCATGATTTTAATAGGTACCTCTTCATACGTTAAATCTTCCACTATCTCGTCCAGTTCTAATTCAATAATGTAGTTTGGGTCTTTCACATATTTAAGTAACATAGATATGTGAAAAACATTATGAACACGAGACATACTTGACGATAAGGCGAGTCTATAGGCCACATTTCCTACTCGATCGAGGATTTCGAATGGCCCAATGAATCGAGGATTGAGCTTTCCTCTCTTTCCAAATCTTGTAACTCCTTTCCATGGAGAAACACGTAACAACACATGCTCTCCAACATTGAATTCCACGTCTCTTCGATGAAGATCAACATAACTCTTTTGTCGATCTTATGAGGTCTTTATACGTTATTGGATCATTTGAATCTTTTTCGTTATCATGTGTACCAGATCCAGTCCCAACAACGTTGCTTCACCCACCTCATCCCAGCATACTGGAGAACGACACTTACGTCCATTCAACACCTTGAATAGAGCCATGCCAATACTTTCTTGATATCTGTTGTTATAGGAAAACTCCACCAATGGAAAGAATTTGTCCCAACTTCTTTCGAAGTCAATGACACAAAGTCTTAATAGATCTTCAAGATTTTAAATAGACCTCTCCGACTACCCGTTTGTTTGAGGATGATATGCCAAACTGAATCGTAAATCTGTGCCCATAGCTTTTTGCAAACTAACCCAAAATCGTGAAGTGAATCTTGGGTCTCAATCAGAAACTATGGATACTGATATATCTTGCAGTCTTACAATCTCATTTATGTATATACGATCAAGACGTTCAAGTGAATAAGTTTCTCGTATATATAAGAAATGAGCAGACTTGGTCAATCTATCAACAATTACCCAAATCGCATCTATACCTTGAGAAACCTTGGGAAGACTAGTAACGAAATCCATGATAATATTCTCCCACTTCCATTATGGAATTTCGAGTTGTTACAATGGACCTTTTGGCACTTGATGCTTCGTCTTGACTCATTGACAAGTTAGACACCTTGAGATAAACTCTGCGATCTCTCTTTTCATATTGCTCCACTAAAATGTATGTCGAAGATCACGATACATTTCGTACTCCTAGGATGGATTGCAAATGGTGTGTTGTGCGCCTCTATCATGATTTTATACTTTAAATCAGGGTTGTTAGGAACACAAAGTCTGGAGTTGACTCAAAGTATTCCTTCTTCATCAATTCTTGCTTCTGGAATAGCACCTTCTTGCACTTTCTTTTTCATACGCATCAGCTTCAGGTATGTAGCTTGAGCAGTTTTAACTTTATCGATTAAAATCAGTTCTACTTGTATATTTAACATCATCACATGGGTCCCTGGAGTCTTTAACTCTATCTTCATCCTTTTTAAGTCATACCAAATGGGCCTTTGTGTTGACAATATCGCACTCGTACCTGCATATGATCTTCTACTCAACACGTCAGCTACCACGTTCGCTTTTCCAAGATGGTATTGAATGGTATGATCATAATCTTTCAACAGCTCGAGCCAACGTCGTTGTCGTATGTTGAGTTACTTTTGGGTGAAGAAATATTTGAGGCTTTTATGATCGGTATAGATCTCCACCTTCTCCCCATACAGGTAGTGTCTCTAGATCTTTAGTGCGAAAATGACTGCTGCCAACTCTAGATCATGAGTAGGATAATTCCTCTCATATTCTTTGAGTTATCGTGAGGCATAGGCTATGACGTTTCCATGTTGCATGAGAACACATCCTAACCCTCTGCCCGAAGCATCGTTGTAGATGATAAATCCCTCCAAACTAGATGGTATTGTCAGAATATGTGCTAAAATGAGTCTCCTCTTGAATTCTTGAAAACTCTTCTCACATACCTCGATCCAACCGAATTTTGTATCTTTTCGAGTCAGCTAAGTTAATGGAGTAGCGATTTGAGAAAACCAGCTAAGCCCAAAATGCTACGTACTTCGGTCACTGACTTAGGTTGCTCCCAGCTTTGAATTGCTTCAATCTTTGCCGGGTCAATAGATATTCCATGATTTGATATCACGTGCCCAAGGAATGTTACTTTCTCAAGACATAACTCACATTTCTTTAACTTAGCATAGAACTTATTTTCATAAAGCTTTTGGAGTATCAGCCTCAAGTGTTGCTGTAGCGCCCCCGAATCGTCGCGGATCCGGTTCGCTATTTCTATAACTGTTGCGGAAGATATAAACATAAATTGTTTATACATTAAACATTATACACTATCCCCAAGGTCGAGTAACCATAACTTATACACATTTCATAACTTATCTGACACATAATATTATCATCATACAAGACTATTACAAATCTAATCGCAGCATATTAACTCTAAGTGGGCTGTCTTTAACTTTCCTTGTATCCAAGCATTCGTCTTTATCTACGCAATGTTTTATCATGATATAGCAAGGGTGAGCATGAAAGTTGCCCAACAAGTTTAAATGCAATTTAAGGATATATCATGATTGAAAGAGTCTGAATAATAAGCTGGCTATAATTCACAATGTAGTTATAAATTAGCATGAACAAACTTTTGACTGAACAAGTATTACATATGAACAATATATATCTGGACCAACCGGTAATGAAGGTGATCGACTTTTTCATACGACTTATACATACAAGATGTATGTGAGAGTACAATTCTACATGGCAATCAGTAATGATTAACCATAAGCATATCTGAATGAAACACTCTTAATAGAGTTAAGAAAAACAAACTTGCATGTTCCGTTGATTACCGATACGAAAAATAACTTAGCTTTATTCGAAGACCTAATACAGATAATACTGATCTCCAAATATTAGAATAATATCATCACAGTATAAAATAACCTAAACACATTATCACATAATCCTATCAGTCTATACAACACATAAGACTTAGCATCAAATCAGACTATTTAAGTCTGAGTTGAAACCGACACAATTCAATCATCCCGACGGTCTAATCGGACAATTATCGAGTTTAAGTTCCATTAAACTCTGTCTAAACACTAAACAATATCATAGTATCAGTCAAAACATTTTGCATAAACTTGCAAAAATTTTCAGATAATTAATATCATTTAACAACATTTTTCAATCATTAATACTGTATTTAAATGAATTAAATACCACAATATTCTAATATCATTAATATTTATTTAACAATAAACATTAATGAAACACATGTCATAATATTATAACATATTTGTAATATCTCAAAGTATTTTTAATACTTTATTATTTCCTTTAAATGTTTTTAAAGTAATTAAAAACATAAACCAATAACTAATATTAATATAAATACCACATTATTCCTTGATCATTAATATTAATTTAATACCAAATATCAATGAAAATCATAACAAAATATTATAATATAACTATAACATCACAAAGTATTTTAATACTTAAAAATCATATTTCTATGATTTTTAAACAATCAAATTCATTCTCCGATAATTGCTATAAATATTAAAATATTAATATTTTCATGACAAAATATCAAAAGTTATATTTTATAACTCAAAATATTTTATAACACTTAAATCATTTTTATATGATTTTTAAAGCATTAATTCTATTTTTTCATAATTTTCCAAGTTCCTTTTGTATTTTTCAAAAATCATTTCTAGTTAATTCCTTAAGAAATTAGTTACCTTGTGCTTAACTCCGAAATTCCATCATCTTTCGAGAATCTTACACATGTTATCGTGAGTCTCAGTTTAAATTTTCGTGGCAATCTGAGTTATAGAACTCTAGGTTATATAGAATTTTAATCGGAAAATCACAAAAATTGAAATGGTCATAACTCGGTCATTTTAAGTCGGAATTAGCTCATTTTTGGACACAAGGTACTTAATACCATATATTTTCATTTCCCAAAAGGCCGGAATTTATTTCATAAATTAAATTACCGAAACTACGGTTATAGTCGTTGTCGTATGTTGAGTTACTTTTGGGTGAAGAAATATTTGAGGCTTTTATGATCGGTATAGATCTCCACCTTCTCCCCATGGTGTAGTGTCTCTAGATCTTTAGTGCGAAAATGATCACGCTAACTCTAGATCATGAGTAGGATAATTCCTCTCATATTCTTTGAGTTATCGTGAGGCGTAGGCTATGACGTTTCCATGTTGCATGGAACACATCCTAACCCCTCTTGCTAGAAGCATCGTTGTAGATGATAAATCCTCCAAACTAGATGGTATTGTCGAGGAATATGTGCTAAAATGAGTCTCCTCTTGAATTCTTAAAACTCTTCTCACATACCTCGCTCCAATAGAATTTTGTATCTTTTCGAGTCGGGCTAAGTTAATGGAGTAGCGATTTGAGAAAACCCATTAAGCCCAAAATGCTACGTGCTTGATCATTTCGACTTAGGTTGCTCCCACTTTGAATTGCTTCAATCTTTTTGCGGGTCAATAGATATTCCATGATTTGATATCACGTGCCCAAGGAATGTTACTTTCTCAAGCCATAACTCACATTTCTTTAACTTAGCATAGAACTTATTTTCATAAAGCTTTTGGAGATATCACCTCGAGTGTTCTTGTAAGCGCCTAGAATCGTCGGATCCGGTTCGCTATTTCTATAACTGTTGCGGAAGATATAAACATAAATTGTTTATACATTAAACATTATACACTATCCCCAAGGTCGAGTAACCATAACTTATACACATTTCATAACTTATCTGACACATAATATTATCATCATACAAGACTATTACAAATCTAATCGGCATATTAACTCTAATTTGGATTGTCTTTAACTTTCCTTGTATCCGAAGCATTCGTCTTTATCTGCAATGTTTTATCATGATATAGCAAGGGTGAGCATGAAAGTTGCCCAACAAGTTTAAATGCAATTTAAGGATATATCATGATTGAAAGAGTCTGAATAATAAGCTGGCTATAATTCACAATGTAGTTATAAATTAGCATGAACAAACTTTTGGTGAACAAGTATTACATATGAACAATATATATCTGGACCAATTTGGTAATGAAGGTGATCGACTTTTCATATACGACTTATACATACAAGATGTACTGAGTACAATTCTACATGGCAATCGATAATGATTAACCATAAGCATATCTGAATGAAACACTCTTAATAGAGTTAAGAAAAACAAACTTGCATGTTAGAGTTGATTCCGATCGAAAAATAACTTAGCTTTATTAGAAGACCTAATACGGATAATCTGATCTCCAAATATTAGAATAATATCATCACGGTATAAAATAACCTAAACACATTATCACATAATCCTATCGGTCATATACAACACATAAGACTTAGCATCAAATCGGATTTATTTAAGTGCGAGTTGAAAGCAAACACAATTCAATCATCCCGAGCGGTCTAATCGGACAATTATCGAGTTTAAGTTCCATTAAACTCATCTAAACACTAAACAATATCATAGTATCGATCAAAACATTTTGCATAAACTTGCAAAAATTTTGGATAATTAATATCATTTAACAACATTTTCAATCATTAATATTGTATTTAAATGAATTAAATACCACAATATTCTAATATCATTAATATTTATTTAATAATAAACATTAATGAAACACATATCATAATATTATAACATATTTGTAATATCTCAAAGTATTTTTAATACTTTATTATTTCCTTTAAATGTTTTTAAAGTAATTAAAAACATAAACCAATAAGCGATATTAATATAAATACCACATTATTCCTTGATCATTAATATTAATTTAATACCAAATATCAATGAAAATCATAACAAAATATTATAATATAATTATAACATCACAAAGTATTTTAATACTTAAAAATCATATTTCTATGATTTTTAAACAATCAAATTCATTATCAGATAATTGCTATAAATATTAAAATATTAATATTTTCATGACAAAATATCAAAAGTTATATTTTATAACTCAAAATATTTTTATAACACTTAAATCATTTTTATATGATTTTTAAAGCATTAATTCTATTTTTCATAATTTTCCAAGTTCCTTTTGTATTTTTCAAAAATCATTTCTAGTTAATTCCTTAAGAAATTAGCTACCTTGTGCTTAACTCAGAAATTCCCATCTTACGACACAATCTTACACATGTTATCGTGAGTCTCGGTTTAAATTTATGTGGCAATCGGAGTTATAGAACTCGGTTATAGCCGTTTTAAATCGGAAAATCCCAAAATTTGAAATGGTCATAACTTTCGGTCATTTTAAGTCGGAATTAGCTCATTTTTGGACACAAGGTACTTAATACCATATATTTTCATTTCCAAAAAGGCGAATTTATTTCATAAATTAAATTACCGAAACAGCCCTCACAAAATATTAGCAGCTTACTTTTTGTCAAAAACAGTTTTGGAGTCCTTTACTAAATCTTAAATAAAATGAGATCTATAACTCCGATTAATGATCCGTCAATTTTTTTGGATTCGTATCTTTCCGATCTACAATTTTCATCTATCACAATCCATATTTGGACATGTTAAGCTCTCGGAAATTAGCCCGGAAGTGGCTGTTAAAAACTGTTGCTCTAACCATTTTTCTTACCTTTGAGTAGTTTGGGAGAAATTCCATAACTTGCTCATTTTTCAACCTAATTGAGTGATTCCAAAGGGGTTTTATCCTTAACACATATATCTAGCTCCACAAATTGACCACACTCAAAAATTCAAAGTAGAATGAGAGATAAGGTCATTTCCATATCATGCTTGGTTTCTCCAAAAATTTTGTTTTCGCAGTTTTGATTATGCTTCTTCCGAACGTCATAACTACTTCATCCGGAGTCCGAATTAGTCCGTTCCGGAGTCTATGGAAAGCTTATTTAGTGTACTACAACATATCAAAAGTCCAGAATTTTTAGACCATCCAAACAAATCCGGAATTTTCTGTTTAGGGGCAGCAGTTACCAATTCATTTAAAAAAAACTGTTTTGGTTCTTCTTCTTTGTTCAAGCTCATCAACCTTAAAAATGGCAAGATCTAACCATAAAATATCATATATTATGTAGACCTTCCCTCATATGGTTCAAAATCATAAGTTCAACACTTGGTCTAAAACAACCATAACAAAACACATAAACTAACTAGAGTTTTGAGTTTAGGAAATTTTCATACCTTTAGTTATAATCCTCTAGCTTTTGGTGGCCCTCTTTCTTTGCTTTCCAAAGTAGGAGATTAAATTATTGGACATCCAAGGACCCTCTCTTCTCCCTCCATGGGAGTGGCGAGACCACCTCTCCCTCTCTCTCATGATTTTATTTTGCTAGCTAACTTGGAAATAATAATATGAGAGAGAAATAACTTTGTGACTTTGTAAAATGTATAGATATAATTGTATATCTAATAATCATCTCCCCACTCACTCTCTCTTTCTCTTTCTCTCATTGCAAGAATAATAAAAGTGATGAAAGACAAAAAAAAAGAAGATAGATTTTTATGAAGTGTGGTTTTTAATTACCCAAACCCACCTCTCTTCTTTCTCTCTTGTTTCATCTAGGCCATGTGCCTTATCGATTCTCTCTTTCTCCCTTAGTCAATTGCCAAAGGATTGCTTGCAAGAAAGAACAAACATGTTGGCAAAATAACAAATTGACACATAAGAGGAGTGGTTAGTAGTTGTTCACCAACTAAAGTAGGTAATCATTAAATTCATTCCCCTCCTTTTCCTTCTCTTCTACCCACCGGCCATGTGGCCTTAGATTTTCCAAATTGGATTTTTATTTTATGTAATATTCAATATATCACATGACTATAATGCCCCTCTCCCATTGGGCTAAAAAAATGGGATTTTCCTATAATGTTTTGGGCTTTCCAAATTTATCTATTGGACATAAAAATTTAATTCTTTGGGCCATGTAAATCAATCATTGTCCAACACTTTTAATATTACCAAATGTCCATCATGCCCTTCCTTGGTTGGGCTCCAAATTTGGGCCACTCTTAAATCTTTTGGGCTTAACAATAAAAATATTTGGGCCATTCCTTTAATGTATTGATTGGGCCTCTAACCAATTTTATTGGGCAAACACTTGGGCTATAAAATATACATAGTCAATACCTTAAATTCTTATCAACCCAAATAATTTAATTAGGGTTTTCATTTCCTCAATTATAACATAAATCCTTACTCATGCACATTTATTTCCTTAACCCAATTAGACTTGCTAGATTTGCAAGATTGCTTCTAATAATTCACAAATAAGACAAAAGGGTAAAATGGTAATTTCTATACCAATAATTGATTACTACCTTTAATAATGCACAAGGGTAATTTAGACTTCTCACTTTCAACTTCAAGGGCATTCTAGACATTAGCTTCTACAACCCTTAGGGTTTAGCACTTTAGATTTTGCAATTAAAATCCCATAAGCTGTACATTAGGGTTCTGATAGAACAATTAGGGTTCCAATAATTTAAAATTAGGGTTTGCTAATTTAATTAAGCTTTACCCTAATTAATATTATAATTAATAGCACTTAAGCATTATACTTATCAGATAATTTCTCGGATTAGAGTTTTCAAAATACCGAATTAGGTTTTGAATTTCGGGCTGAAATTAGGGTTTCCAGAATCGATTTCTAGGGTTTCTTATAAATCGTTATAATTTTCTATCTGAGCGTTGGCGTTCTAAATAATATTAGGGTTTGACACGGATATAATTTATTTGGTCGACACTTGACCATAACCACATTACTATACACATGATAATCGTAATCACGAACATATACTCATATACCCTTAATCTGAATAATTCACTAAAAGAAATTTTAAATCCTCAAAATTCCTTTACGAAAACATCATATACATACTTATTCTCTTCTGCAGGTCAAATATTTCAAATATTTGATTTTAATAATTTTTCTAATTTCATTTAAGAGTTTTTAATGGCTTTTGGAGTAATTTCATCAATAAAGATGACCACAAAATGATCCAAATATTCTTGAATACTTGGTTCATCATATCCATGAAGGCAGCAGAAGCATTAGTCAATCCAAAAGACATGACTAGGAATTCGTAATGCCCGTAGTGAGTTCTGAAAGTAGTTTTTGGAATGTCATCTGTTTTAATCTTTAATTGATGATATTCGGAATAAAGATCGATCTTTGAAAAGAATTTGGCTCCTTACAACTGGTTAAACAGGTCATCAATGCGAGGCAACGGGTACCTATTTTTGATGGTGACATGATTCAACTCCCAATAATTAATATAAAGTCGCATACTTCCATCTTTCTTCTTTACGAATAGAATAAGAACACCCCAAGGAGACGTACTAGGACGAATGAAACCGATGTCTAACAAATCCTGCAGGTTGCTCCTAAAGTTCAATAGGAGCCATTCTATATGGTGCTTTAGAAATGGGTTTTGTACCGGGCTCAAGGTTGATACAAAATTTGATTTCCCACTCTGGGGGTAGGCCAGGAAGTTCTTCGGGGAATACATCAAGAAATTTATTAACAATAGAAATATCATTCAAATCTGACGTATTTTTGTTTAAATTTGTGACACGGGCTAAGAAAGCTTGACATCCATTTTTCAATAAACGAATAGCTTTATGGCTTAATATGACAGTGACTGACTTTAGTTGTTTTGTTGCTTGAATTTGCATAATAAGTTGGTTAGGAATATGAAAACTAACAACCTTACAAAAATAATCAATTTTAGCATGATGAGTAGTTAACTAATCAATCCCTAAAATCACATCAAATGCAAGTATTTTCAAGGAGCTAAGATCGACAAGTAACGTGAGGTTACCGATTTGAATCAAACAAGACTTATAAACAGTGGATGTAATGAAGGTTTCTCCCAACGAAGTTTTAACAGATAAGTCAAAGTCCAATTTCTTCGGAGTTAAATTTAAACGTTGAGCTCAAGTAGGAGAAATAAAAGAATGGATAGAACCAGTATCAAATAAGGTATAGACTTCACAAGAGTTTATGATTAGCTTACCCGTGATGACCTCGTTCGGGTTCCTTGCTTTTTGGGAGGTTATGACAAATGTTCTCCCTTGAACTGCCGGCTTTGACTTTTTTGAGATGGCATTTGGTGTCACCATCCCAACTGAACTTGGTATTATTGCACGACAAAATTGAGCTAGGTGACCTTCTCTCTCACAATTATAACACATTTTGAACTAATGCGTACAGTTTGAACTGATGTGTCTCTTCCCTTCGTATTTGAAGTAAATGATCGGTGGTCGTTCTCCTTCTTTAATAACGGGTGCTGGTGTTGACGTCTTTCCATCATTATTGAATCTCCTCTTCTTGAAATTTTCACTTCTATTATCTTGGCCATGATTACCACCGAAGTAGTTACCATTTCTGGCATGTTGATTCCCATCATGTTTGTTGTCACCACTTCGATGACTGCTACCACTAGTATTATCATTTTGCTGGTTGCTCTCTCTTGGTTGGGTTGACTCATTATAACACTCCAATAACTAAGCCCTATTTACAACATCTGAATACAACCACAATTTATGAGAAATGAGGTATTGACGTATTTCGTGTTTCAAACATCGCAAAAACATTCACGTCATTCTCTCCTCATTATCAACCAAATGGGATGCAAACCCGGACAACTCGGCAAACTTAGCCTCATACTGCGACACCATTATATTGTTTTGTTCCAGCTTGATAAACTCAACCTCTTTCATGTGACAAATACTTTCGGGAAAGTACTTGTCGTTGAACAGTTATTGGAACTTCTCCCAAGACATCTTTAGTGCGGTAGGTTAGGTACGCTTTATGGATTCCCACCAGCAATCTTCCTCTCCTCGCAACATGAAGGTGGCAAAGGGAACCATTTGCTCCTCGGAGCATCCCAAGACATCAAATATCTTGTTGATTTGCTTTATCCATGTCTCCGCCATAAGTGGTTCTGGCTTTCATAAAAACTTCGATGGTCCCAACTCCTTGAACTTCTTAGCAGTGACCATCCGAGAGTTGTCGGTGTTTCCACCTGCATTTTGGATAGAAGTCTCTCTCCCCTGATGTTTCATGAATTGCAGAAAGCCTCTGAACATTCTGTTGTTCATTATTTGGTCGGTGTTGTTGTGTATATGAGGATTATTGCCTTCCTGATGCACATTTTCCTGGTTATTGATCTGTGGTGACTCAACGGTCTCTTGTGCTCCATTGCTTATCTCAACATTTTCAGATGCCATTTTCAAACACTGCCACAAAACAAGGGTTAATTGACATGCCACATATTATCCCTATACTCTGACTGACCAATTAAATAACAAATAACTTAAGTATGTCATACTAGCGAAGGATTAAATTGTCTCTCCCCTCCTAGTTCTAGTCTCACATCTTAGCCAGGGATCATATCCCTAAGCTTTGATACCAACTGTGACGCCTCCAAAATAGGTATACATCACCCATTATGAGTCTCCAAATACATGGTACAAAATACAAATACAAACTTAATTATACTACATGAGCTATAAGACCCCAACTTTTATGAATAAAGAATAATTTTATCGAAATATATTTTTGAATATTATGGTGTGGATATGATATAATGTTATAGTTATGGGTAATATTTATAAATTTTGCAAAGTAAGCAAGTTGTTATAAAATATTCGATTGGTCGGGGAATATTCATTTTAACAGGGAATATTCGTACGACGACACAATCATTGGTTGACCCCACAAAGGAAGTATTGTCGTAGTAAGAAAACAACCGAATTATCTTTTTGTAAAAATAACGGTGAAAGTTTTACCGTTAAACTGTTAAACTACCCGGTGGTAAAAGTACAGTAATACACATGGTTGCATAGTAGTATATGATATTGATTATTGATACTTACGTGAGAAGTCACTCAGTTATACTCAATTATTGTTACAGTAATTGATGCATAATATCTCTCATATTATTGATTCAATCATTGTCACGGTATTTAATATTTTATATTATTAAATCAATAATTGAGACGATGAAGTTATTCATATTATTATTTGCAATATTGATAATGTCTAGACAGTTTTGTCCAGGAGAGGTTTGGTCACCTAATTCCGCGCCATTAGGGAGAAATCCTTATCAGAAAGCCCCCTCTTTCCTGAGAATGATCTGGTTGTTAAATATTGTGAGTTATAATATTAATGATGAATAATTGTTAATAGATTAAAAATTTGTTTATTAAAGATAAATAATTTGTGGTAAATATTTATTCAATTTTTGATATAAATATAGGGATTTGTTATGAGGCGTTTGTTGTAAGTTTGACTTAGTATTCAATGGGAAGATTTACTAATTTTATGGACCGTCGATGGTGGTTTTAATAGATAACCAGTCTGGACCATTGATGGTGGTTTTAATAGTTAATCAATCTGGACCATTGATGGTGGTTCTAATAGTAAATCAATCTGGACCATTGATTGTGGTTTTAATAGTAAATCAATCTGGACCATTGATGGTGGTTTTAATAGTAAATCTATCTGGACCGTCCGTTCTAATAGTAAATCAATCTAGGTCATTCGTGAATTAGTTACTATTTAGCCCATTCTCCTATAAATAGAAGCTTAATTCTTCTTTCATTCTCAGCAATTCACTAAGACTCACAAAAGAAGCTATAGAGAGAGAAACTATAGAGAGCAAGAAGAAGAGTATTCTACTACTTCACTATTGTAGTATCCAGTTTTCTACTAAGGTAAGGGGTATTATCTCTTTCGTATTCATAAGGAATACTATTTTTCATATTCATCCTTTAATATGTTGGAATAACCTGTCTTCGCGGATTACGTAACGTATGATAGGTGAAAATCCATTTACAGTTTTATATGTTATTTCTTTTCATATTCTTACATCTAAACTTACTATGGTAAGTATTGTTTCTATAATCCTTGAAATTAGTGGAATATTCTAGAGTTTTGCGCTTCATCCAGTATCATTTCATTGGAATATTGATCTGAACATTTTTATTAAATATTAATATTTTCACCATGGGTAATATTCACAGGTTACTATTCACCCAGTTACTATTCACTAGAATATTATTCACTCGAATATTCGGGGCACTTTTCATGTCGAGGTACTATTCACGAGTTACTATTCACAAGTTACTATTCACCTAGTTACTATTCACTAAAATATTGTTCACTCGGGTATTCGGGGCACTTTTAATGTCGGGGTACTATTCATGGGGTATTATTCCTGAAGTACTATTCATATGGTACAATTCACTGAAAAAATTATTTCTTTTTTGTCCAAATTATTTTTGATACATGGATATTATTCTTGAATTTTACTCCACAAAGCAGTATCATGTTGACAATTTGGACATTATTGAATTCTGGATAAATTAAGTTATAAGTATTTAAAAATTTATCCTTTGCTTTCTTTTAATTGAATTCTTATATCATTATCATCATCCTCATGCTTATATTTTGATGAAGGTCATCTTTGGCTTACGTGCATAGATGGACTGTTGATTTGTATGATTATGACCAGGGATAATTCGGTACGATCATAACCATTGATGATTACACGAATATTCTTGGTCCGTAGTGCAAAAATAATTTGTGGACGTGATACTAATGAATATCCTTGGCCCGTAGTACATGGATGATTCGATGATGTGATTTATTTAATAAGCTGAGTCCCAGCGATAAAGTTAATGATAAAATTTTTAAATCATAGAAGATAGTAGATATCATGCTCTACTCGACTCTTCTAATGGATTGCTTATTCCGCTGCAGTTAAACTTGTTGTCTATTATATTCTATCATTTTAACATTGTTGAAGGCTAATGATAACATTTTTTGCATTCTCTTAGTCATAATATTTCTTACTGGGCTAGTTGAGCTCACCCTTTTACTTCCATTGTTCTCTTCAGGAAATGAGAACGTAGCCAAAACTAGTCGGGGAACGGAGTGATGGTTTGAGATGGTGTTATAGTAGTCCTCACTATTTTATAAAATAGTGTGACGATAAATGTAATGAGGACTCCATTTAAGTTTGATTATTGTCTAGAAGACAATATTCGTGTAAAAACTCTCAGCTCATGTTGTATAATTAAGTTTATATTTGTATTCAGTACCATGTATTTGGCGATCCAAGATGGGTGATGTATACCTATTTTGGAGGAGTCACAGTTGGTATCAAAGCTTAGGGATATGATCCCTGGCTGAAATGTGAGACAAGAACTAGGAGGGGAGAGACGGGGAATTCTTTCGCTATTATGACCTACCTAAGTTTATTTGGTATTTAATTGGTCGGTCAGAGTATAGGGATAATATGTGGCATGTCAATTAACCCTTGTTTTGTGACAGTGTTTGAAATGGCATCTGAAAATGTCTAGATAAGCAATGATGCACATGAGACCGTTGAGTCACCAACGCTCAATACCCAGGATAATGGGCAACATGAAGAAAATAATCCTCAGGTAAATAACAACACCGATCAAATGATGAACAATGGGATGTTCAAAGGCTTTATGCAATTCATGCAACATCAGGCGAGAGCAGTTCATGTTTAAAATGTAGGTGGAAACACTGGCAACTCTCGGATGGTCACTGCTAAGCAGTTCAAGGAGCTGGGACCACCAGAATTTTTGGGAGAGCCAAAACCACTTAAGGCGAAGACGTGGATAAAGTAGATCACCAAGATATTTGATGTTTTGGGAAACTCCGAGGAGAAAAAGGTTTCCTTTGCCACCTTCATGTTGAGAGGAGAGGCAGATTACTGGTGGGAATCAATAAAACGTACTCAGCCTACCGCACTCAAAATGTCTTGGGAAAAGTTCCAAGAACTGTTCAACGACAAGTACTTTCCCAAAATTATTCGTCACATGAAGGAGGTGGAGTTTATCAAGTTAGAGCAAAATAATATGACCGTGTCGCAGTACGAGGCTAAGTTTGTCGAGTTGTCCCGATTCACATCCCATTTGGTTGATAATGAGGAGAGAATGACGCGAATGTTTCTACGAGGTTTGAGACTCGAAATACGTCAATACCTCATTTCTCATAAACTGTGTTTGTATTCATATGTTGTAAATAGGGCTTATTTATTCGAGTGTAATAATGAGTCCACCCAACCAAGAGAGAGCAGCCGGCAAGTCGATAATACCAGTGGTAGGAGTCATCGAAGCGGTGAGAACAAACGTGGAAGGAATCAACATGCTAGAAATGGTAACCACTTCAGTGGTAATCATGACCAAAATAATAGAAGTGGAAATTTAAAGAATAGTACTCCGGCATGAAAAGCTTAAAATTTAACAAGAATATTCAGAAAAATATCCTTGTGAAACGATACTAGATGAAACACAAATTTAAAGGATATTCTACTAATTTCACGGAGTATAGAAGCAATACTTTAACAAAATGAGTGTAGAATTAGGAATACGAAACGAAATAATTTACTCATATACTACAGAGTATGGAAGAAAATATTATTTCTTACAAATACTGAACAAAAATAATATCCCTTACCTTAGAAGAAGACTGCATAATGGAATAGTGAAGTAGCAGAATACTCTTCTTCTTTCTCTCTATAGCTTCTCTCTATAATTGCTCTTACGAGTCTTAGTGAATTGGTGTGAATGAAAAAAAAATGAGCTTCTATTTATAGGAAAACATATTTTTGATAATTGCACGTTTTGGGACTCAAATTATTACAATATAGTACATTCATCTTTTCCTCCATTTTTAATTTAGTCCTACAAGTATTATCAAACTTTCACCACCTCACTTAATAGTACATGCATGTGAATCAACAGTACAAGCATGTGAATCAATAGTTCCATTCTTGTGAACAAAGAGTTATATGTATGTGAATTAATAGCAATTAATTGCTCATTTATCCGATTAATTACCCGATCTATCAATTTAACCTCCATTAATCAATTATTATCGAAATAAATGTCGATTTTCATTAACACTAATAATCACAACACAATGGAAATATCAATTTCATCTTTAATCAACACGAACTTATTCATCATTAATATTATAACTCACAATATTTAACAACCAGATTATTCCCAGGAGAGAGGGAGCTTTTCGATAAGGATTTCTCCCTATTGGAGCGCAATTAGGTGACCAAACCCCTTTCCTCGACAAAATTTTAAACATCATGAATAATGCAAATAATAATATGAATAACTTTATCGTCTCAATTATTGATTTAATAATATAAAATATTATGTAGATGATACTATGACAATAATTGAATCAATAATATGAGAGATATTATGCAGCAATTACTATAGCAATAAATGAGTATAAATGAGTGACTTCTCACGTAAGCATCAATAATAAATACCGTGTGCTACTATGCAACCACGCGTATTACTGTACTTTTACCACCGAGTATTTCAACAGTTTAACGGTAAGATTTTCGCCGTTATTTTTAAAAAAAAAATATTTCTGTCATTTTCTAACTCCGACAAATATTCCATTGTGCAGTCCACCAATGATTGTTTCGTCGTACGAATATTCCTTGTTAAAACGAATATTTCCCGACCAATCGAATATTTTATAACAACTTGCTTACTTTGCAAAATTTATAAATATTACCCACAACTATAAAATTATATCAAATCCATACCATAATATTCAAAAATATATTTCAAAAAAAATTAATCTTTATTCATAAAAGTTGGGGTCTTACAAATAAATTTGGTCGTAGTGCAAAGATAGATAGGTGTTTAGCACGATCATGACCACTGGTGATACAAACAATTATCTTTGGCCCATAGTGCATAGATAATTCGTTGATTGGAAATATATATTTATTGATGTTACAGTGATAAAATATTGATGATGGACTTTTAAATCACGGAAGATAGTAGACATCATGCTCTACTTGACTCTTCTAATGGATTATTATTTTCACTACAGTTGTTGATTTAAAACTTGTTGTTTATTATATTCTATCAGATTTTTCCCTTTTTAGGACTAAGGATAATATATTCTGCATTATCTTAGTCATAATATTCTTTATTGGGCTAGTTGAGCTCATCCTTTTCCTTTTTGTCCATTTCTCTTCTCAGGAGGCGAGAATATAGTCGGGACTAGTCGAGGTGTGGAGTGATGATGAAGGACTTTTAAATCATGGAAGAAAGTAGACATCATGCTATACTTGACTCTTCTAATAGATTGTTATTTTCGCTGTATTTGTTGATCTAAAACTTGTTGTCTATTGTATTCTATTAGATTTTTCCCTTTTGAGGACTAAGTATAATTTATTCTGCATTATCTTAGTCATAATATTCTTTACTAGGCTAGTTGAGCTCATCCTTTTCCTTTTTGTTCCATTTTTCTTCTTAGAAGGCGAGAATATAGCCCGGACTAGTCAGGGTTTGGAGTGATGGTTCAAGGCAATTTTATAGCAGTCCTCACTATTTTGTAAAATCGTGTATCAATAATTGTAATGATGACTTTATATTAAAACTCACAGCATATGTGTTGTCGTATTTTGTACGTTAATTGTAATAATGAAGTTTGTAGTTATTTTCTGTATCATGTATTTGGCGACTCAGAATAGGTTGTGTGGACCTATTTTGGGGGCATCACATGATCGACCCTTTTATGACTTTTAAGGAAACAAAATTATGTTAATCAAGTTCCTTAATTAGTAACTCTTACATCAAGTACAAGTGTGTCCATCTCCAATTAGTAAAAAATCTACTTAGCACCTTTAATGACATGATTAGGCTTAATCAGAATAGATAAGGCAAAGCCTTTTATCCAAGGGACAACAAAGATATGGGGGATATTAGTTATATCTAAGATACATTTTTAAAATCACCACATTTCATCTTCATTTCATTTCTCCTATTCTTCTTCTATTTTTCTCCCACGCTAGCAAAATACAAAGAGAGAAAAGAGAGAGAGGGGTTCAGTTTTTTGGAGGAGAAAGAGAGGAGTGTGCTAGCTTGATTATGTACCCTAAGTTCATAACTTACTTTGGTTGATGAAGGAAGGTTGCTCCTAGAACAAGGTATAACCTAAATCTTCATCTTTATCTTCTATTTAGTGTTATAGCAAGATTTGATGGGGTTATGAACTAATACCCAAGATATCCTAGTTCTACATATCATCATGTATGAAACTAAGTATCTTGAGTGTTAGATCAAAGGTTTAGAGGAAGAAAATGAGCATATGTTCTCCTAGGGGTGAAACCCTAGTTTTCCTTCCACTAAATCTTGTGTAACTCAAGTTTTACAACTTGGATTTGTGATCTGTCGAAGGGAGGTGCTAGATACATGTGTTAGCTAGTAAACCCAAGTGGTAGAACACAAATCCAACAATATTTGAAGCCTTGGGAAAATGCTTTTCCAAAAACAGTCTGTGTATAGAACTTAAAGCTTTAAAACCCTAAAAAGCTACTGATCCTGTTTTTTCCTAAGGCTGTTTCGGCCAATTTGGAATCCTTTAAAAATTTAAGAAAAATCACAGAGGGACCTTAAGAAGTTATTTACATGTAGGAAAAAGAACAGACACGTTTCGATGTGTAGTTTGTGTGTAATGGCTTTTACCGTATAGGACTCCTAAATATTCTTACCTGGATTCCTTACTATGTATACCATGGAAAAATATGAAATTTATACAGTATGTGTATATATGTTATGAGAGTGTACCCTGAAAGTTTTAGAATTTTTTGGTCAAAACTCAATTAATTAAAAATGTAAAAAGATCCAGGTGTTTTAGGCACTTTAAAAATAGTAAAACAAGTTCTAAAATTCCAGGAAAATTTGGGAATCCGTACTGGTTCATACACTATCCAAATCCAAAAAAGAAAAATTTTTGGAATCAGTTTGGTATTTTTCCTAAAAATGATGCAGTTATGAATAAAATGAAATAAATAGTTAAATGATGTCATAAATAAGGAAAATATGATTTTAATACTTAAATACTCCTAATATATAATATTCTAACTATTTGATGGTATTTTGGTAATTTAAAATAAGAATTAGTATTTATAACCTTTTATGAGTATTAAATAAATGGCTTAATAAAGGGTGAACAATTAGAATAAATTGTTTATTGACCTAATAAATTATTAAAATGTTATTATGATACTAATAATATTAGATTAAAATATTATTAAAAGATTAATAATATAAGATTAAAATATAATTAAAAGATTAATAATATTAGATTAAAGTATTATTAGATGATTAAAATATTATTAAATAATTAATAATATTAGAAATTAAATGTTATAAAATGTAATAACATTAGTAGAGTAATAAAATATTATTAAATGATTAATAATATTAGTAAATGAATAAAATATTATTAAAAGGTTAATAATATTAGTAAATGAATAAGGTATTATTAATTGATTAATAATACTAAAGAATAAGTAAGGTATTATTAAAGTAATAATATTAATACATGATTAAAATATTATTAAGAGGATTAATAATATTAATAAAGTATTAAAATATTATTAAGATGTCAATAATATTAGTAAGTTTAATTAAAGTGTTATTAGTGGACTAATAATACTAAGAGGTGAACTAAATATTATCAAGATTAATAATATTAAGTGAATTAAAGGTAGTTGTTATTTAATAGTAATATTATCGAGGCATGATAATATTTCTAAAAACTAAATGTGATACGTAATATCTATGTTATGTAGATTACATAATGTAATGTTATGCTATGACTAATTGAAAGATTAACTATAGGTCTCTCAAAAGAAGATAATTAAACTGCCTAGCTGATAGAATTTAATTGCGTAGCAGTAGCCTACAAACGAGGCAAGTTTCTTAAGTCAAACTCGAGTTATTATTTTCGAAACATGTTAGTGAATAATTATTGTTGATTATTCACATCTGTACTGATTATTGAGATTCGCACCTTGTGCAATTGAATTCCTATTCTATTTTTATTGAATTGTGGATTAAATTAAAGTTCATTCATTCATGAACAGTTTATGAGATAGATCTATGCTAATTGTATCAGCTAGATCAAGCATGTCTAAATTTGTTAAATCAAATGTGTTTTAAAATTTGTTCTTATTAAATTGATATGGTAAGAACTCTTGGCCGAGAAAAGGACGAATTTGATTAAAGTATGATATTAGTGCTGGATTATTAAGTGTTAAAGTATAAATCACGGTGTATGAAAAGTTGATCTCCTTGATTAAAAGGTCTAGTTTAAATGCTGAGAACCTTGGCAAATGTTCATGGTTATTTCAAACCACTCAGTACATGTTATTCAATTATTTGAATAATCAACCATTTACTATTAATTCATGTTCCGTCACAATTTTATACTGTTGTTCAACATTGGAAGTGAAACTTCTTTCTAATCATGATATATCTCCCTTGTGTATAAACTTGCTAAGAAAATTAGTTGTTTACCCTTGCTATATCATGACATTTATTTCAGTTAAGACAGAATCGTCCAAAAAGGACAAAGGGAAAGGAAAGGTCCAAGAGTAAATGCTTGAAGAATTTATGTAATAGTTTATTTTAAATGATATTTGGTTATGTAAATCCTTTATAAAATTGAGAGTATGTTTAAGTTAAGGTTAGTGAACCTTGGGACCATGTGTAAGACTTTATTATTATGACGAACCATGTAAGTTTATTTAAAGTATTAGTAGAAAGTATGTATGTTGTTACGAATCGTGAGCATCGAATTCGAGGTTCAGAAAATCAGATTTGGGGGTGTCACACCTTCTCTCTTTAGATGCCACTTTCTCTCTCTAAAATGAGCCTTCTCTTATCAAATGAGATGTTGATGCCTTAATATAGGTCCCGGAGCCAACCACATGTGTACCTATGGCCAACTGCAGTTAAACCTGCGGCCAACCGTAGTTGCACCTGCGGCCAACCGTAGTTTCACCTGTGGCCAACCACAATTTCACCTGCGGTTGAGCTTCGTGGGTCTCGCAGTGTCAAAGTTCGTTCCTTCAGTTGTTCGTGTCTTTCAATTTTGGAAAAGTTGGGAGATGTGCCTAATTATCCTAGAAATCTTTCATCGAGTGCTATGCAATGAAGTCGAGTTTGACTAATTCTGGGTTTGGGAAGATGAAGCAACAAGCCGAAAGGTATCTTCTGATATTCGAGGGTAGTTAAATGGCTTGTTTTGCGTAGTTTGCACTCAAGATTGCTATGGTGGCTTCTTATGTCCTCATCCTCAATTTTGAGATCCTCGCTCGAATCATGTCATGGTTATGGCAAATTTACACTTTTGCCCTTTTACGGGGTTATCTCCGAGGTGAAGTTATGTGTTTGCCTTTCCTCGAGGTTATCTCCGAGGTGAGATTTCGCTTTTGCTCTCCAGCAGGCTTAGTAAAAGGAAAGAAAAATTCTGAGTGTCTACAGATGCCCCTCTTTGTCATGTTTGTGCAATGCAATGAAATGAACACGACAAAGATAATAGACACCCGATGCATGATAGGGTATATCAAGTGATGCAATGACATTTGTAAAATATTCAATGATTATGAGTGTTAGATTTTCAAGCTTCCTGTCGGCTGGGGAGGATTCATGATCGTATTTGTCGCTACCGGGTATTGTCTCTGATGCCTTCGCCTGGTATTTACTCTAAAGGATTGATTAATCATCGGTGATTTCGACTGATGCCTTCATCGGGTATTAGATTAATTAATCATATGGGATTAACGTCGATGCCTTTGCCAGGTATTGACTCAAATGAAAGGATTAATCATCGGGGATTGATGTCGAGTCGATGTCGATGCCTTCGCTGAGTATTGACTCCAATATATTGATTAATCATCAGGGATTGATGACAATGCCTCCACCGTGTATTAACTCCAACATGTTGATTAATCATCGGGAATTATTGTCGATGCCTTCGTCGTTATTGTCTCTAATAGATTGATTAATCATTGGGGATTATTATTGATGCCTTCATCGGGTATAGACTCCAATGGATTGATTGTTGATTATTGAAGGGGTGATTTTTAATTCTTGGTTCTCCATCGCTTTTATGCCGAGATTTCTTATTTCTTTTGACTTTTATACCATTTTTAAGGTTTTTTGGAATTTTATTGTTCAAAAATGTGTAATTTTATGAGCTGACCGTGCCTTTCTCTTTATGAATTCACTCTTTCAGACCTGGGAGGACGCGTTTTGAATTTTATTTTACCAAAAGCGGAGGCATGGGGCCCACCTGGTCCAGTCGCAAGTGCACCTATGGCCAGATGCAGACGCGGGTGGGTTGATGTGACGCCCCCAAAATAGGTCCAATCCATCCAACCTATTCTGAGTCGCCAAATACATGGTACAGGAAATAACTATAACTTTATTACTATAATTGTCGTGCAAAATACAACAACACATTTACTGTGAGTTTTAATACCAACTGTGACTCATGTCCCAACTATGGACAACACCTCATAGTGATACCTTACATAAAGGTACAATCTAGAACTATTTTAAAAATTAAAATCTTTGGGAAGTGCTCAAGGAAACCTTCGTACATAGGAGGCCATAAATCTAAGTTATGATAGATATCATATGTCCAGAGAATTATCCTCGGTTGATCCAATAGACCTCAAAAAAAACGAGAAGGTTACTATCATTCCTTCCAATGGTGAGTCTTCTCTTGACATATAACTATCTCCACCGTCTGCGATTGAACATTATGTTTCAACCCAACTCCAAGATCATATAGGTAGTGCTCGTAGATATACTCAGCAAGTGGATGTGCACAAGCCTTTTTTATGATAACACGAGATTGTATGTCATTAGACATCTTGTATGATAGTGGCAAAACACACTTCCAAAGTTTGGTTCACCTCACCCTATTGTTGTTCACCAAAATCAATTATTAAGTAACGTATAATATACGACACACACATCTTAGGTCCTCAATACAATTATATATTGTATATCATGCCGTTTTATAATGTGTTGAGAAACTTTAATAGTCTCGGACCACCACACTATTCCCCTGTTATCCACGCT
Organism: Panax ginseng; assembly: GCA_020205605.1. Lineage (NCBI taxonomy): Eukaryota > Viridiplantae > Streptophyta > Magnoliopsida > Apiales > Araliaceae > Panax > Panax ginseng. The sequence goes on from CM035144.1 coordinate 89,481,457, forward strand.
CGACCTAACTACACTTTTATTACTTGAAAGGAATTGTGAAGCAAAAGGGATGAGCACAACTAGCCTAGTAAAGAATATCATAACTAAAGATAATTAAATTATCAATAGCCTTCATCAGTAATAAATCAAAGATTTAGAACATATGGTAGATGATAAAAACTTTTCAACCATAGTTGCAGCGGAACGAGCAATCCATTAAAAGAGTCAAATAGTCCATAATGTCTATTATCTTCTCTATGTTAGAAGTCCACCAACAATGTTTTATCCCTGTAACATCAATCAACTGTTCCTGTCCACAATCATATGAATAACTCATAATCATATTTGTGGTTTCAAAGTCCTTTTCTCATCTAAGACGAAGATAATTTTCATCACTTGTCTTTACCTGAAACATCAAAGATCATGGTTATACCAAATCAAAGTTCCTGTTCATAATCATACTAATAAGTTCATCTTTGCACTACGGGCCAAAGATATTCATTAATGATTCATCTTTGCACTACAGCCAAAGATATTCAAAGAACAGTCATCTTTGCACTACATGCCAAAGATATTCAACAACATGTCATCTTTGCACTACAGGCCAAAGATATTCATTAACAGTTCATCTTTGCACTACAGGCCAAAGATATTTAACAACATGTCATCTTTGCACTACGGGCCAAAAATATTAATATCTCAAAGAAATATATAATCATTTCAGAATTTATATAAACAATAATTATAACCATGTCGATCAATTCACCTTTGTACTTAAGCTAAAAATATTCAATTATAAATTCAATGGTCATGATCATACCAGTCAACAATTCATCTTTGCACTACTGGCGAAAGAGAACCCATAGTTATGATCATACCAATAATCTACCCATCTTTACACTCAAGTCAAAGAGAAATTTCTTCACCAGGGTTATAAAAAATGTTATATATGATAATAAAAATAATATGATCAAAACATGGATTTAATTTCAAGAGTAAGATTCATAAATCAACGATAATTTGGTCAGAAAAAGAAACCAATTTTGTCATGAATAGTACCCCGTGAATAGTAACTCGTGAATAGTAACTCATGAATAATAATTCATGAATAGTAACCCTGATATAAAAAAGATAGAAATTCCACATTAAAATCCATACCAATATTTTGGTATAATGATATTGAAAGAATAACATTTCTTAAACTTATAAACAATTTATTTTAATTGTTTACACTTTACTAAATAATGCATTTAATCATCCTAAAATGCCAAACTCATAAGATTTCATTACCAATAACCAATAACCTCATCAAAAATCTGCATATACCATATATAGGATTCTCAAGCCATAAAATCCTATTTTGCAATTTTGTTACTTCACATAACATATTTAATTCATTTACTCATAACTAGTCCATTTTTATGAAAAATACCAAATCAGTTCCAAAAATATTTCTTTTCTGGGATTTAGCATAATATAGTCCCATATTAAACATATATTTTTCTCGGAATTTTTAAAATTCATTTACTATTTTTCACATGGCCAAAACTGCCGAATATTTAGATATTTATCATAAATTGTACTTTTGTCCAAAAACTCTGAAATTTATAGAATATACTGATGTTATATAGATGTACTCCCAATAAAAATTTCACTAATTTTGGAGTTAACCACAAGGAGTTATAAGGGTTTACTTTTAAAATACTCTTTTCTCATAAAATCCATAACTCCTAATCTATACATCTAAAAATCGCCATTTTGGACACAGTCAATAAAACTCATCAAATTATCATTTCAAATTATTCCAGAATTTTTGAAGGTCGAAAAAATTACGAAACTGAAAAACATAATAATTCTTAAAATCTCTTACCTCAAAAGAGCAGTATTTCTGACCGGAATGTAAAGCCGAAGGAACCTTGCACTGAATATCAACTCTCAAAGTATCTAAATACTCACAAAAATGCGCTCGATAATATAGAGAGAAAGAAAACTTGTTTCTGATGTGATTTTCAATTCTAACATAAGCATCTATTTATAGGAAAATGCTAGAATGCCAAAGGAGACTAAATTAATAAAATATTAATTTTTCATTTCCTTCTTTCTATGCCTACCTTATTAGAAAGCTATCAGTAAGCTAGCCATCTTGCAACAACAATTCAGATTTCATGTTTTTGAAAAGTAAAAGTGGGTCCCACCCATAATTTTAATAAAATCATTTTATTTTCTGAAACTTCAGTAATTCATAGAAAATAGCCCGTTTATCAGAAGAATATGAATTTTATGTCCATTCCACATGAAATCGAATTCTCTACAACTTTGTAGCTTTGAGTTTTTTCAAATTTCAAACAGAAAATATCTGAAATCCACAAACGGATGATTTTCAACACCGTTTCAACACCTTTTAAAATTCATAATAGATCATGTGTTAATTTTCAACGGTTCAGAATATGTGGACATATACTCAACTCATATATGTATAACATATCCAAAAATCACAACGATCATCCAACTACGGATTAAAATTACAACTCACCTTAATAAAGCTTTAAGAACACCAATTTGAGTTTTAATACCTCCAATCCGGCAAAAAAATCGATAAAACACCTCAACATTAATTCCTTCATTTATAACCACATAAATAAATCCATCATTTATATCCACATCAAATAAATATTTCCTTATCATATAAATTAATAATTAATTATTCACAAATAATATTACAGAATCACAATTATGACAACCAGGCAGTTCCCAGGAAAAATGGGCTTTCCAATAAGGATTTCTCCTTACTGGCATGCAATTAGGTGACCAAACCTCTCCTTAGACAGAACTTTCTAGACATTGCCAATAATGCTATCTAATAATATTATTTAAATAATATGAATTATTGATCTGATAATGGGAAATATTGTGCAGTGACAATTATTGAAATAACAATAATAAAAAATATCAATGCAGCAATTATTGAACCAATAAAATAAAATATTGAAAAGTAATTACTGTAACAATTATTGAGTGGTGCCTTCTTACGTAAGAATCAATAATTCAAAAATATTGTGCAATACCATGTGCTACTGTGCAAAAATGTGTATTACTGTATTTTAACCACCAGGTATTCCAACAGTGTTAACGGTAACTACTACGCCGTTATTTATAGAAACTCAAACTTGTCGTTTTCTTCATCGAATGAGTTATTCATTATATGGGGCCCACAAATGATCTATGGCATTGTCGTATGAATATTTCCCGACAACAAGAATATTCCACAACCAAACGAATATCCCCCGACAGAAATGAGTATTTTATAACCACTTGCGTATTTTGAAAATTTTACATATATCACCCTTAACTTTAAACTTTTATCAATTTAACCATTTACTGAATAATAATTATAAGAAAAATTGAATACTTTTATTTCATAAAATTCGGGGTCTTACAGTTGATACCCCTGCTTCCTTCATTTTCTCTTATTTCTATTAAGTTTTCTTGCCTTCTATATATTATTTCCAAGCTTTTTTCTTAGATCAACCTTTGTGAGGCTTGATTTCGTGGATTTTGTCGCAGTACACTCGATCAGTGCACTTGAGGTAACATGTACACTATCTTTTTTTTGGGTTTTACCAATGTTTTATAGCGTTTTCTTTATTAAATGCAATGTATTAAAAATGTATGCTTAGATGACTTAATAAAAATGCTTTGTTTCAATGTATGTTTACATCTTATCATATGGAACGCCCGGATGTAGATATTTCATTTTTAGAAATCATTTTTAGCGTACATTTTGATGAGTGTTAGATTATTGCTTCATTAGAGTAAGTTCTTGATCTCGCCATACGTATTTGTCATTGAAGAACTTATGTATGGTTGTTAGGTTATGCTTGGGTGCCTATAAACGACCGTTTTATGTGTGCTTATATGAATGAGGATAGTATATATTATAGAGGGGACTCTGGCGAAACTTTTTCACAGGCCATGGTAAGAATGTATATGTATGTTTAGCTATACTAGGATATACACAGAAATGATTTAGTCTTATGTTAAGTCACGTGTAGGACATGCATGATGCTATGACTTAAAATTTTATCCCTAGGAGTCTATTGTCTCTAGACTAGCGTAGATGCAAATTTAAATATGATATGATAGGGACATACCTTGTCTCATTTTAAACGATATGATGTTGTTATCTAGGCATGGATTCAAATAGACCTAGTAGATCTGCCTTCCACAGGGCCTTTTCCGGAGTTCATCTACGCAGGATCGCTTCGACCGTTCCTGCTTCGCTTATGACTCGTCAGGTTTTCCGTATTACAGAGTTGGTGATTTGAGCTATTGGAGGTTATATGACTGATATGCCTGATGTGGAGGATAATTTTCCCGATCCCGAGGTCCCTCCCCAGTCTACTTGGCATTGAGTCCTTCTTGGCATTCAGGTGGTCATTCCCGATCTTTTTCGTTGTTGAACTGAGCCGTCACCCATCGGTTCACTTACATGCTAACGAGGTATAGGAAGTTTTTACACTGAGTCATTTTGCTTCCCTATTTTTGGCAATAATTGGTTCACCCAGCCGAGGGGGAACTGGTTTAGTATTTTTTTCTTTGTATGAGTCATATAATTCCAATTACTGGGCTCGGGTAGATTTTTGGGGTTTAGATTCCTTCTTCACTATTGCTCCCCGATGCTGCCCGTGGGGCTATCTTTGCCCTTTATCAGAGATATGGTTTCACTAGAGCCAGTCCCTTCATCTTTTGGATTGCGAGGTAATGATGACGCCTATGGATTGGCGATACATTACAGACATGAAATTTTTTGTAGCTAGGGTGCCTTTGGAGGCTGACATCACTCCAACTGCCATTCGCACTCTTCTCGGACTTTCTCCTCAAGAGTTGGACTTCAAGGCCTGTAGCATTCGTTCGGGACCTTTGAGTATTGATGCTGCCCAAGGCACCTTGTCGGAGCTATTCCCGAAGGACTATGTAGAGCGTGATCATATTCTGAGGCGCTTGTTTTTGACCATTATGAAGGGTTGTTTTTTTTCAAATAACTTATCCACTGTGCCCTTTAGCCTAGTTGGGGTTCTCCACAATGTGGATCGTATATGAGTCTATGATTGGGGCTCTTTTACTTTTGCATATTTCCTTCATGGGATGCGCTTGAGCTCGGAGGGTGTGATGCTTAGCATAGCTTTTACCCTTTTGTGTTGGTGAGTCCCTGGCTTTCTTTGATTCTTTTTCCTTGCGTTGTCCCTTTTCTTGAATAATGTATATTTTTTTTTGGACTTTCAGTTTTTAGCTTACGAGAGGCTTTATTGCCTTTGTCCTGTTGCTACTTTGGGCCTACATACTTATCTACGGGGTCGCCGGTGGCATCATTCCACTTTAGAGGAGGTTCCGTTTTTTGAGGGTATTACCTATTGTCGCCTCAAGTTGGAGTTGCTATATGCTGCGGATGCCATGTGGGTCATGTACACCTCAGAGCATCTAGTGGAGGGGTTTGATGGAGGTTTTTTGACGAGGCCTGATAAGTACATAAAGTTTGATGATTTTGATTCCTTTATGTTTAGTTTATTGAATTAATTGTTGTTAACATGTGCTTAATATGGTGTTTTCTTGATTTCAGGTTAAAAAGGAGCGTAAGTGGTGATACGGGACGAATTGGAGCTAAGTAGAAGGAAAAAGAAGAAATTCAAAAAATAGACAATCTGCCCCGACGAAGTTCACTTTAGAGCCCAGGAAAAAGACACTCCACCCCGGCAAAGTTATGAAGAACAAAATATCCGCCCCTGCGAAGTTAGCGAAATTTTTGTGCAATCTTGGATTTTGAAAAACAAATTTTGGCCAACTTCTACATGGCTTTGGATTAATATTTTTATCAGATTTAGGATTTTATTAGATAGATATTTACTTTCAATATTGGTTTCTTTGAAGCCCCCAAAAAGGTCCATACAATCCATTTTGAGTCGCCAAATACATGGTACAGAAATTAAATACAAACTTCATTTATACAATTATTAACTGTCGTGTAAAATACGACAAAACGTAAACTTTGAGATTTAATACGAATATTGTCTCGTAGACAATATCCAAACTCAAATGAAGTCCTCATTACAATTATTGTCACACTATTTTATAGCATAGTGAGGACTACTATAGCCACCATCTTGCTCCATCACTCTATTCCCCGACTAGTCCCAACTATATTCTCATTTCCTGAAGAGACCAATGAAAGAATAGGGTGAGCTCAACTAGCCCAGTAAAGAATATTATGACTAAGATAATGTAGAATAAATTATCCTTAGTCCTTAACAATGTAAATTGTGATAGAATACAATAGAAAACAAGTTTAGATCAACAACTGCAGTGGAACAAAATCCATTAGAAGAGTCAAGTAGAGCATAATGTCTAATATCTTCTATGATTTAGAAGTTCATTATCCATGCACTACAGGCCAATGATATTCGTTAGTATCACCAGTGGTCATGATCATACCAAGCAATTGTCCATTAATGCACTACGGGCCAAAGAGGACTTTCACCACATCATTTGTCTATAACATTACAGGTCATGATTATACCAATACACAATTCCTAGTCATAATCATACCAATCAATAGTCCATCTATGAACTACGGGCCAAAGATAACTTTCACCACAATATAAGCATGAGGATGATGACAATGATATAAGGAATCAATCAAATGAGATCAAGGATAAATATTAGAGATTTATAATTCAATTTATCCAGAGTTTAAGAATGTCCAAATTGTCAATATGAACTAATTTATGGAGTAAAATTTAAGAATGATATTCATGTATCAAAACTAATTTGGACATAAAAGAAACTAATTTTATCATAAATAGTACCTCATGAATAGTACCTGAATGAATAGTACCCTGAGTGAATAGTACTCCATGAATAGTACTCTTAATGAAAATATTGAAATCTAATAAGAAAGTTCAGACCAATATTACAATGAAATGATATTAGATGAAGCGCAAACCTCAAGGAATTTCTAATCATTTCAGGAATTATAGAAGCAAGACTTACCATATTAAGTTTAGATTTAGGAATATGAAATGAAATAATATATGAAACTGCAAATGGATTTTCACCCGTCATGCGGTAATCCGCGTAAACAGATCATTTCCACAACTTAATAAAGAATGAATACGAATGGTTATTCACCATTCATGCGGTAATCCTCATAGACAGGATATTACCACATATTAATAAAGAATGAATATGAAGGGTTATTCACCATGCATGTGGTAAACCGCGTAGACATGTTATACCCATAGATTAATAAGGAATAGAATGACAACCCTTATGAGTATGAAGAAAATAACATCCTTTACGAATATGAAAGAAATAATACCCCTTACCTTAGTAGGAGATTGGATACTACAATAGTGTAGTAGCAGAATACTCTTCTTCTTTCTCTCTGATTCTCTCTCTATAGTTTTCTCTTGGAGAATTGGTGAGAATGAAAGAAGAAATAAGCTTCTATTTATAAAAGATTTCTAGCTTAGCCCTTACAATGTGAAGAGGAAAGTTGCTTGACGACTGGTAATGTGAAAAGAAAAGTGGTTTGACGCCTATAATGTGAAAAGGCAATTGGTTTGACGCCTATAATGCAAAACGACACGTGGTTTGATGTCTGTTAAAGGCAAGTACTATTTGCGAAAGTGACTCTTGGATAATGACATATGGGTCCCTTAGAATTAACCAAACTTACAACAAATGTCTCATAACAAATCTCTTATTTATATCAAAGATTGAATCAATATTTACCATAAATCACTTTATCTTCCATTAACATATTTTTAATCTTTCAATAATTATTCATCATTAATATTATAACTCACTGTCGATGTCGGGATTTTTATTTATCCCTTTTCTGTTCTTGTTCTTTGGTGTTCTCATGTTATGTGAGATTTATTTGAAAAAACAAGTGTAAAAGGTCCGACATGTATATGTCGACGATTTGTCTGTAAGAGTCGCAACCGAGAAAAGGTTTGCACATTGACCCAGTGATGTGACATTGCTAAACAGGTATGTCAAACCAAGATTCATTTGGGTTTGGGGGCTTGATTATGCGGAGGGAAGTAGTTAGGCACCCCCTGATATCCCTGCTACCACGATGATCGCCACTTTTCAAGAAACTGTTATATAAATGTGTGTGTGTGTGTGGGTCAATGTGCTATTATTTAGAAGTATTGTGAGGCCTCGTTCGCACCTATATACAAAGGGTTTGAATTTATATAAAAAATTCAGTTTTAAACATGATATAGCAGTGATGTTTTGTAAAAGAGGTTTTTAAAACCCTGTGCTCAATAGTAATTGAGACCTTTTCATACTTCCATTTTATTATTAAATGTTCGGCTTGGTTGCTTTTATTTTCGAGATGCGAAGCATCTTCGAGTAAATAATATATAGTAGTGCCGAACTTCTCATGGGCATGAAAGCCATCTAAGGAAATTCAAACACCGTGAATAATTTACAAGCTGCTTACAGCTGAAAAATGTCCATCACGGGAACCAAATCTAGATTCAATGGACTGAATCTGTGATCACATGATTTCTAGGCTCACATGATGCCGCAATTTATATGAAAAGTAATAAGCAATTATATATATAAAAGCTGTAAATATATATATACAGACATGATCAACCACCACGAAGCACCTCCACGGGGAATCAGAAATGTAAATAAACAGTAAATGCGATCAACCGTCACGAAGTAAACTTCAGGCGGGACAGAATGTAAATAAAGCAGTAAAAATGATCAACCGCCACGAAGTAAACTCCAGGCGAGACGGAATGTAAATAAAGCAGTAAAAAGCCACGAAGTAAACTCCAGGCCTGACAGAAATGTAAATATATATATATATATATATATATATAAGCAGTAAACACACCGGATATAAAATCTAGGCTCATCGGACAGAGTCCGACAACAGTTCATATACGAATATAAAATCTAGGCTCATTGGACATAATCCGATAACAATTTATATATATATATATATATATATATATATATATATATATATATATATATATATATATATATATATATATAAACGGCGCTCGGTATATAAGTCTCAGGCTCAATCGAGGCATAACTCGATAATGTTAGTCCATATATATAAATATATACATATATAAGTATATATATACGCATGTATATATGAAAACCACTGATGAAGTCAGGCATACACACATAACACGACTCTCAATGTGAAGAATAATGTGTGCAAAGATGAAGAGAAAGGACTTATAGTGTGTAAGAAGGCTTACAGCGGGCTGCCAAAGAAGACTTCTATGACTCTAAATGGATGAACACTCAGCTCTCGTCGATAGAAATATAGCTATATGTGAGCTAACAAGTGTTTAAAATGAGAAAGCACTCAATATGGGGTGTGTACAGAGCAAATTTGATAGGGCTTCCTCGCCTTTTCCTTTCTTAAAATGTCCACCCCAAGCTCTATATTTATAGAGCTGGTGGCCGTAGGTGTACCTGTGGCAGCCACAGATGCACCTGCAGCTGCTCGGGGTGCCTTGGGCTTTGCGGGTCCCACCATCTCGAAATACGTGCACTCATACACTGTGATGTCTGCTCGAACTTGCAGAACTTTAATCTAAGCATCTGATTGAGGTGTACAAGACCTTTTTTAGACTGCCATTGTCGAGAGTTATGCAATGACATGAGATTAGAGGTTGTACGAAGTCAGGAAGAGGGGATCATGCCCATGGTCTTCAAGCTTCAAATTCTATCCGGTGTGCTGCCCTACGTAATAGTCACTCGGGATTGGAACTCCTTAGCTCTTGTGGGATATTATTGTGTAGAAATGTATGTATGAGAAGTTGAGATGGTGCAATGTGGGGTTGAGGTGGAAAGATGACAATTTTGCCCCTCACCTGGGTTATCTCCTGTTTGGGTTGATAAAGTAGACGTTGCTCAGGGTTATCTCTAAAATTGGAATGCTATGACATTCCTTGGGGTTATCTCCAAGGATGAAACTTGGGGTTATCTCTGAGGTTGGAATTGATACTCCCAGTATGTGTTCCAATGTTAAGACTGAACTTCTGGTAGTATCCAGAATGGATATGAGCTGTCTTCCAGGGTTATCTCTGAAAGACGAATCTGCCCTCCTAAGATGTTAGTAACAGGTGTGCAAAAAATTTTGAGTGTCTACAGATGCCCCTCTTTATCATATTCATGAAATGCAAGGCATTGATAGGATAAAGAATCCTAGACACTTGAAATGCAACAAGATAAATATGATGTCATGTGCAGCAACATGATGCAAATGCATGTGTTTTGTTGGATTATTTTCCAACATAATGGGATGATTGTCGGTTCTCTGTTAATCCTGTCGGGGATGACAATCAGTGATGTCTTGGACGTTTGATCCAAGTCTTCCAGGATGTTGACGTTGGGGTTATCACCAAAGTCCTGAATCCTTGATACAGACTTTACTCTGAAGATGTGCCTCTCATGTGCAAGAGATCTGTGGGGATAAAGCTTTGTCTGTTTGAGGATGTGTATAACATATTCCATCATCGGTCCTCTCCGATGAGGATGGTCTTCTCTAGTTTTTGTCACCAGCATATACCACGGTCCTGTTGGAGTTACTGCCAATAGTATGTATTGTCAAGGCTGCCTGACCTTCGCTGATGTGTGTATCACCGGATAGATCCCTGTTGGGCAAACTATCAAAGCTGATTGACCTTCATTGATGTATGTATCAATGGATAGATCCCTATTGGGTAAACTTTCAAGGTTGCTTGACCTTCATTGATGTGTGTATCAACAGATAAGAATACGTTGTAACCCCCGTCGGGGATACGTGGATATGGGTACTAATCATTGAATAGTTTTCGATGCTTCGATGGGTTTACTTGCCATAGACTGAGATGACGTCAAGGTTGTTTGACCTTCATTGACATGTATATCAATGGATGAGAATGTGTTATAACCCCTGCCAGGGATTCGTTCATGGACGAAGAATGTGTTGTAACCCCCGTCGGGGATACGTTCATGGACGAAGAATGCGATGTAACCCCCATCGGGGATACGTTCATGGATGAATAATGCGTTGTAACCCTCGTCGGGGATACGTTCATAGACGAAGAATGCGTTGTAACCCCCGCTGGGGATTCTTATCAATGAATGAAATCTGTGTTGTAACCCCCGTTGGGGAACCTTTTAATGTTATGACCCTGTATTTGGCGGCATCAGACTTGTGTGAGGCATTGTCGACTAGGATTTGCAAAAGCTGAGATCATCGGTATAGTGTACCTTGTAATTAGGCGAATACCAATGAGTGATATGTAAAGCCATAATTTGACTTGTGACAACCAAGATTCCAAGCTATCCCGCTAAGTCGCATAGCATTTTTATTCCTGATTTGACCTTTTCAGCTTGTGAGACCCATGTAGGGGTGCCAAAGGTACACCTACGGTAACCTCAGGTGGACATGCAACCAACCGTGAGTATGAAAAGGTTGCAGGTTACTTTCATAAGTCATTTTTAGGTGGCGTTGCGAAGGAAATTTGAGAGCTCCTCTTCAGATCTGCTGAGTTTGGGCGACTTTCTGCAAATTCTGCCACCGTACAAGTGTTCTACACTGTCATGGTAACGTATGCTGTATTCTTTTCCAGTTTTTATCCGTTAGAAAAAGACTTATCACATGAAATACATCTTAACACATAGTAGTGAATATGCATGCTGATATGACTTTATAAAAAATATTCAACATAGTAAATGTTAGTATTAAACCATGCTGAGCATAATGATGTGAAAAAAATTAACTTTTGAAATAGTCAAATTGGCACCTTTTATTGTCATTTCTTATCCTATTTGAGGACAAATGAGTAAAGCCAGAAAAACAAAATAATCCTGGTAATTAGACTACACTTATGGATTTTTTACTATGATGTATTAATGCATGTAGGATGTATATGACTGTGGGTAGGTGTGATACTGAATGGCCACCTAGTCATGCCTATGTGCATGTGGATAGTTCTATTTACAAAGGGGACTATGACAAAATTTTTCCAAAATATAGGCATTGGGTAGTTATGCTTTTTTAACTATACTGTAGATGTATGTTAAAATAATGCATGCATGCATGTAGTCATAAAATGCATTTTGAAAAGCTCCAGGTTCAAAATTACCACACCCCTTCTGAGGTGATTTGGAGACTTCTGTCCAGATATTATGGATCAAGATCAGCCGATTAGTTTCCGTAGGACCACTTTTGGTGTACACAAAAGGGCTTCTAAAGTGCCTCAACCCCGTTCTGTTAGATAGCCTCGTCATTTGGTGGAGGTGGTGATACGTCCAGTCCAGGTTGATGTGGTGGACGTCGAGGACGAGGAGGATGATGTTCTGGTTATGGACCCCACTCCTGCTGCATCTGTTCCCCGTAGGAATTTTCCAGGCTTTCAGGTGCAAACCTAGAGCTTCTGGGCGATTTGAGTCGACACCCTTCAGTTTACCTGCACATAAATAAAGTTAGATCTTAATCTTCCTCTTTTCTTATTGATGAGGAGTAATGGATTCTGATGTTGATCTGCATTTGATGTAGGTTCTCGACTTTACACAACTTCGAGGGAACTGGTTCAACATCCACTCTATGTATCAAGCTCTGCATGATGACTATAGAGCGATTATACATGGTTGGGGATTCGGGACATTCTTTTCCATCGTTCCCATTCCCTCATTTTTTCCATCTCGGAGCATTTTTCATTTCCCATTTATCGAAAAATCCCATTATGGGGTTACCTCAGGGCATTGTCTGAGTGCTGGTTTCACCAGACTCAGTCACACCATTTGCTGGATTATGAGGTGATGATGACGCTGATGGATTGGTGGTTTATCACAGGTATAGAGTTTGGAGGGGCACCAAAGCCTTGTACGGTGGATATTACCCCTACTACCGTCAGATCCTTGTTAGGAGTTCCGGTAGAGGCGCTCAAGGGCAGGACTGTACGTGCGGGCCCTTTGAGGGTAGATGCTTGAGCAGGCTGTTGAGTGAACCCATACCCGATGATGTAAGAGTAAGGGATCACATTTTTTGGCGATTGTTCCTGATGATCATTAGGGGCTGATTCATAGAAGATAACTCTTCTACGGTGTCCTTCGCTTTGATCAGCGCCACTCGACACATGGACCATATTTGAGAGTATGATTGGGGTTCCTACACTTTTGCCTATTTCCTCAAGGGAATGCACAAGCATTCGCAGGGCTTGACCTAGGCTTGGCTAGGATTCTACCCATTTCTGCCAGTGAGTATTTCTCTTGTCTTTTCCCATATACAGGTTAAGAGTGTTAACTGACAGCAGATGTTTGTCTTTACATTTATAGTTATGGGCCTATGAGAGGCTCCCATGTTTGCATCCTGTGAGTGTGTTAGGCTTAGATACCTATCCACGAGGATGGAAATGGCATCATTCCATACTGGCGGAGGTCCCTATAGCTGATGGTTTCACTCATTGCCGCCTACAGTTGGAGTTGTTGACAGTGGATGTCATCACGTGGGTTCCCTACTCCGGGGCACTTGAGCATTGGATTTGTGGATGGGTACCCGACTATAGTTGAGCGCATGATTTCCACCCGTAGGATTCCTCTCTTCACAGATGGAGGATGGGAGCTCTACTTAGGAGAGCGTGCTATCAGAAGCACCACAGGAGAGATTTGTATACCGATCTTGCCTTCTGACAGGCGTTACTAGCCATTTTCGTAGTCACCCGTCATTGATATCCCATTGTTGGGTGTTAAAGGTTTTACATTTTTAGAGGGTCCATGCACTCAGGAGATATTCTAGCATTGGTGGTTCCTTCGTACCATTGGAGCCCAGACCCGCACCACTCAGTTCATGGGGGATATGGTTCCAGGATTCGTGATGATGATGAATTGGCTAGCTTGAGTCCGAGATCCAACTCATTTGGCACAAATTGATAGTTTGATCCGGCAGTTGGACCGGGCACATTTCTTTATCCAATACTTGGGCAGAGATCCTTCAAAGGCAGATACTTTTGATCCCTCTAGCTCTGGCGCTGGCCCCTCAAGTGACCATATGGCTTTGCCAGTGCAGATCCTCCCTTGTATAAGCCTGACATCCTTGTGGATAGAGATCTAGTGACTCGGGCAGAGTTACATCAGGTGGATAGGATTGATGATGTAGACATTGACACCATTGTCTTCTTCTGATGTGCATTCTCGTTATCTCTTTTGATAGGCCTTTGTTAGATATTGGGCGGCTTTCCCTCATTCTCGCTATATCTTTTGATAGGCCTCTGTTAGATGTAGGGCATTTGTGCCCCATTTCCCTGTATTTTTAGTTGTACAGAGATGATGTATTAGATGATGATATACGTAGGAATGTATGTACAATTTTTTATTCCCTATATCATATTGCCATCTATTGTATCATGCATGTTATTATGTTATGCATGTGTATGTATATCCAAAGATATTCAGCATTGACCCCTGGATGATCTTATGATACGGCCCACACAAATGTCTTCTTTGACAGTTAGTGGCATTGATCGTACCCCACCAGTATTGGTGGCATCTGGTATGCGATCGTGGTATGATAGTATGTCACCATCAGACAAGGTGACTGTAGATCAGTTGTTGTAGCATACTATGACCCTCTTGATGTTTCAGGTTCCCGCAAAATTCGTGGAGGGCATGCTAGAGCAATGGGTATCGGCGAGGCAAGTTTTCCGATTTGGGACCCAGGAGTTGACTCCTACTCTGGAGGAGTATGCACGTTTGACGATGTTGCCACTGGACAAACCTTGTGTGCATATGGCAATTGGAGACATAAGTCGGTAGTTCATGACCCTCATTGGATTGAGGCGTATTGTGGTGCAGGATTAGCTCACATCCGGCCACATGATATCCCAGCATTTTCTGTTTGATAAATTTTGCTCGGAGGATAGTTATACACGGCATTCCGGGGATTTCACCACACCAGAGGATCATTGGTGTTTGGCCAAAGTGGATGTACTACTATTGTGCATATTATCGTATATCTACATGCCACGATACATGGATGAGTTGGATATAGGAGTTATCATGGCAGTGAGAGCTCTTAGGGAGGGTCACACCATCATACCAATGATTATAGCAGAGACTCTGAGGTCGGCCACATATTGCTACATTTATCCGACGGGAGTGTTTACAGGTAGCTTGGTCATGCTATATGTGTGGATTATGTCACACTTGAGATCGATTGGCACCTTCAGACGACATGGGTATTGTTTCACCAATGATATAGCCATGTCATACTCTTTTCATCCTGCGGAGTGTATAGATGCTGCATCTTGGTCAACTTTCCTGGCAGGGATTGGAGATCTGTTTGATATATTTCCATGTACAGGGCTCAGCTCACCCTACATCTTCATCACTTATGCTCCGGGCATGGATTATCTCCCTCTAGCTAGCTTGAGGGGCATGATTACTTACCACCCACTGGTCATGATGTGTCACTTTGACCAGTTCCAAGATTTTCATCCTTTTGAGGGGGTATTGAGTCAGCGCTTAGCTTCTTGCCACTTATCAGCAGAGGACAGATCCAGGTTGTATGCCTGTTGGGATCAGCATGAGCTAGCTGAGTTTTTCGTCAGCCATCCGGGTTATTCTGTAGAGTATTCCAAATTGATGGAGACAGAGACGACATTGACTATGGCAGTATCCATAGTGCAGGGGATTGATTCCGATGATGGGGAGCCTATGGAGGAGACTGATATTCCCATCTAGGAGGATTTGTCTACTGGATTGCCAGTAATTGTGATGGATTCATCCACTACGAGTGCTACTGTGATTCAGCATTCAGCATAGTATCTGGAGTAGAGTCTACATCTGATGACCTTTGAGAGAGATAAGGCTAGGGCCTTGATGTTGACAGCTCTTGATGGGAGAGACACAACTCTATTAGAGAGAGATAAGGCCAGATTAGCTAGAGATGCATTGATTGTAGAGCGGGATGCTGCCCTATCTGCCCGGGATGTAGCCATCACAAACAGTACTTCAGTGAGATCCTTTACGACTGGCATCCTTGTCGATATGAGTGCATACATTGATGAGCATCATGCCACCAGGCAGTTAGCCTTGGATCTGGTAGCTCGTGTAGATACCATTGGGCAGGAGCTTGTAGCATTACCTCTTTCTTTGGAGAGGGATGCTATGTAAGATCTGATAGTCTGCATACACAAAGATTCGTAGATAGACTTGTATTTTCCTGCACAGACTAGCTTAGCCATTTTATCATGTACAACATATATTGTATATATCAAACAGTATTATATATGGCAGAGAAATATATTTTGATTTACTTCCCTCCATTTGTGCCTTAATACTTGCTTGATATTTGCCTGTTTCTTCAGGGCTTGTGATCTTGATGCATTCTGAACTCATCCTTGATGTGTGGACATTGAGACATCATAGGATCTTTAAGGACAGATCATTGATCTATGTGTATCCCAACCATCTTTGGTGTCTTGGGACTGGTTTTTGTGTGTAGATGTGGAGAGGAGTGTGGCTTTTCCTCTCTAAGATTGACCGCACCACAGTTGGTTGCCAGTACTCTTATTTAGGAGGAGCCTAGTTAGTTCCATCTCTTATGGATTGGTGTTTCTCTTTGAGGCACAACCGCGGCTTAGATGGTCGCTGAATCTCCTATTTGTGAGGAGAGGTTAGGTAGTTCCATCCCTTTGGTTTGAAGCTGATTGAAGTTTTATCCCAGTACCAGATGACAACTTTTTGTGTTTTTGTAGGAGGTTAGACTGAACCATAAATGGCTGCCTATGTACTACTATTGAAGAAGATATCAGGTCTGCGTAGTTTGAACCTGGTGTAAGAGGTTCAACGCTGAATGACATAGAAAGGTGTAGGAATGTTTTTGTTTTTGTAGAGAAAGGGTAGAAGTTTTTTGTTTATTTTTTTACTACGATCGAGAAATATTGAATATGGTTGCCTACGTACTCCTGGGTATCAGGGAGATCCAGTCGACGTAGTTCGCTCCTCAGGACGATTTGTGACCGAAGAAGTTGAATCCCATGTGCAGAATGAACTACGGGGAAATGAAAGTTTGATCCCATGTTTGGGACAAACTAGAGGTGTGAAAAGTTTAATCCCGTCTTCAAGATAAACTGCAGGTATAAAAGGTTCAATCCCTGATGGGATAACCAGAGTTGTATGAAGTGAAACCAAGCTGCTGGTTTGAAAAATGTGTTTTTTCCCTGAGGGCCAGATGAATAAAAAGGAAAGGTTGTATGTAATGAGGGTTAAAGAACCTGAAATGACTGGTGATCTGATGATCCAAAATCAGGATGTTCATTTGATGGTAACCTCAGACATAGTACCATTTCATGGTGTCTGAGTTGATAAGTTGTGGAAATTCATCATCGTCCATTTCCTGCAATCTGAGAGCGCCTCCTCTCAATATCTCCTTGGAAACAAACGGGCCTTCCCAGTTAGGAGAAAATTTTCCCTTAGATTGATCTTGGTTGTCAATGATTTTCTTCAAAACCAAGTCGTGCTGTTTAAAATGCCGTAGTCGGACTTTCCTGTTGCAGGATCTGGCGATCCTTTGCTGATATAAATTACCATGGAAGATAGCCGCGGTTTGCCTTTTGTCTATTAGAGGCAATTGATGATACTTGTCTTGTACCAATTGGTCTTCATCCAGCTGAGTGTCCATCAACACTCTGAGGGATTCCATTTCCACCTCTATGGGGAGCACTACTTCCATCCCATAGGCTAATGAGTGGGGGTTGCCCCAGTGGAAGTACGCATTGAAGTTCTATAAGCTAAAAAATTCAGAGGCAAGATGTCAAGCCATCCTTTGTGATTGGTGGACATTTTTTTACATGATCTTCTTGATATTGTTATTAGCCGCTTCAACAGCACCATTCATCTTTGGACGGTAGATGACGAAGTTAAGGTGTTTGATGTGGAATTTACTGCATAACTCCTCCATCATTTTTTTGTTGAGGTTCTAGCATTATCTGACACAATTACGTCTGGTTGTCCATATCAACAAATGACATTGTTTCTGATGAAAGGAATGATGACTTCTTTAGTAACCCTAGGGAAGGAGGCTGCTTCTACCCATTTGGTGAAGTAGTCAATCATGGTGAATATGAACCGATGTCCATTACTGGCTTTGGGCTTGATGGGCCCGATCACGTCCATTCCCTATATTAAGAAGGGCCAAGATGAACTCATGTTGTGGAGTTCCCTTGGAGGGGCGTTGAAGGCATTTCCATGAATTTGGCATTGATAGTACCTCTCGACGTGATAATCACAGTCAACTTTGAGCGTAAGCCAGTAATGCCCTGTTCTAAGGATTTTCTTAACAAGTAGGGGTCCGCTCATGTGTGGGCCACATACTCCACCATGGATCTCATCAACGAGCCTCTAAGCTTGGTCCTTGTCCATACATCTGAGGAGACCTAATCCTGTATCTCTCTTGTAGAATTTTATAGCAAGTCGATGAATCCGATTTCTTTCAGTTGGGCTCGCCTCAAAAGGTGTAGATCCATCTCGTAAGTACTCCTTAATGTGCTGATACCAAGGGTTGTGGATGGGAGTTAGCTCATCCGATACTTCTCCAATATAGTTCCCATAGGCTGGGGCCTTTTGCAGGGCAAACGTGATGCTTGGCATGTTTTCCTTGTCAGGTATGTGAATCAAGGAGGCCAATGTTGCTAGAGCATCCTCAAAATCATTCATATTACGAGGAATGTGTAGAAAGGAGATTTCTTCGAACTCCAAAGCCATCTGTAAAACTTTCCGATGGTAAGGCAGAAAATGTAGTTCTTTGGTTTGATAGATTCCTGTGGATTGTTTGATTACTAACTTGGAATCCCCAAAGATAGTTAACCGCCTTATGCCCATAGAACGGGTAAGTTTTAGCCCCATGATACAACCTTCATACTCAACTATGTTGTTGGTGCTGACAAACTACAATTTGACAGTGACGAGATACTGCTCCCCTGTACCGGACACTAGAACTGCTCCAGCTCTAGAGCCTTCTGTGTTAACAACTCCATTAAAATACATTTTCCATGTACGGCATGTATCATACTGATGGTGTTATTGAACTGCCATTACCCCTTCATCGGGGAAGTATGTTTCTAAGGGTTTGAAGTCCCCGGCAGGTGCCGCGGCCAGTTGATCCGCAATTCCTTGACCTTTGATAGACTTTTGCGTCACGTAGACGATGTCAAATTGCTGTAGGATCAACTGCCATCTGGACAGCCAATAATTTAACATGGGTTTACTGAACACGTACTTGAGAGGATCCACGCGGGATATGAGATGGGTTATGTGACCATGGAGGTAATGTTGTAACCGCATGGAAGCCCATGCTAAATCATAACAAGTCTTCTTAATTAGAGTGTACTTGTGTTCACTGATGCTGAATCTTTTGTTGAGGTAATAGATAGCTCGTTCTTGGCCTCTATCGTCTTTTTATCCTAGCATGCAGCCCATGACATTATCATTAACCGATAGATACATGAACAGGGGAACACCATCCCTGGGAGGTACCAAAATGGGAGCTTTAACTAGCTGCTCTTTAATTGTAAGGAAGGCTTTCTGACACTTATCGTTCCATTTCATGGTGGAGTTCTTTTTTAACAACTTGAAGATGGGTTCAAAGGTTACTGTGAGTTTAGAAATAAACCTGCTAATGAAGTTGATTCTTCCCAAAAATCCCCGTATTTCCTTCTCTGTCCGAGGAATGGGCATTTTAGTGATGGCCTAGATTTTGGTGGGATCCAGCTCAATCTCTTTGTGGCTGACAAGAAATCCTAGCAACTTGCCTGATTTAACGCCAAAGGCGCACTTGGTTGGATTCAACTTCAAGTTATACTTATGAAACCTATTGAAGAGCTTTTTGAGATGGTCTAGGTGGTCAACCTCCCTTCGGGACTTAATAATGATGTCATCCACGTAGATCTCAATCTCCTTGTGCATTAAATCGTGGAAAAGAGCCATCATAGCTCGTTGATAGGTTGCTCCAACATTAATGTGGCCGAATGACAATTGTCTATAGAAGAAGGTTCCCCAAGGCGTAATGAAAGCAATTTTTTCACGATCCTCCTCAACGACCATAATCTGATGATACCCCGTGAAGTAATCCACAAAGGAGTACATACTGTATTGAGCAGTATTGTCAATAAGAATATTGATAAACACTACAAGAAAAAGGTCTATCAGTGACCGCCTATCAGCGACCGCTGACAGTCGCAGATATCTATCAGTGCCCGCATGCAGTCGCTGATAGTCGTTGCACAAATTTTGGTCGCTGGGATGCACATCAGCGACCACTAGTAGCGACCGACACATCTGCGACCAATATGAAGCGACAAAATGACAAATCCGATCGCTAAAGTCGAGTCAACATGGTCCAGGCCAAAAGTCGGCGTGGTCCATGTAATGGCGTTAAGCTGCGGATCACGATACCCACAAATATTTAGTCGTCGCTAATAACTATCGGCCGACCATGCGCATGATTATGATCGACGATATGAAAAAATAAATAGATTTTTGTTGTTTTACAGAATTCCCAAAAACATGTACATATTTTGTACCTGCTTTATCCCAACACACATACCCAACAACAGCATACAGAACAATATAAACATCCATCGTCCACCAACACATACACCAAACTAGTATATAAACCTTTAAAAACCAATATGATTTGAATAAATATAATAACATTTCAAAACTTGTTTAAGTAACATACAAACATCCAAAGAATGAATATACAAGTACAAGCTTATACTATAACTACAAAACTAATCTAAAGCAGGTACGTCAAGCATCACCACCTCCTTGATCACCCTGTAATTAACAAAATAATAAAACAAGTTAGAAATATATACTATATGTTAATATTGGTATATTACGACAATATATACAACAAATTGATTTTATACCTCGTCGCCATCCCCGTGTTGTGATGCTGCTGCTGCCACTAATGCTTCAACTAACTCCTCAAAGACTTAGAGCCCCAGGATGTCATACGGTATATCTTCGAAGATCGCATGATCTTGACATATGAGCTCTCACACGATCAATTTGGAGTGTGAACAGTTGGATGGCTCGATGACTATGTAGACTGGGTAGAAGAGCAGCCTGAGCCACTGAAGGATGGACGTCGTCGTTGTCCTTGACCTTTAATGTAGTTCTTCTTCACAACTGACGCCCTCTCCCAACACTCTTGATCGATAGACGGACGTGGAGTGCCTTCAGGATAGCGCTCATTCAATAAAACGCTTATAAGTGTCCTGTCATCGTGTTAACAATTAAATAGTTAAAAATAAATTAATTCTGTAAGAATTGATAAACAAGATCAAGTTGTTAAAATTTATTACCGCTATCTGGATATCCTCAGGCAGACCATCAAGGGTGGCCACGTACACATCCAGCCAATGGATAGGCTGACCTTGAGACTGAGACTCCTATACAAAAAATAGCATAATATTACTAAGTAAAAATGTGATATATTTTCTACAATTCATGATTGTAAACATATTAAAACTTGTAAATACGTATCCTGGCAGTGATATGCTGCAACTGTGAAATACTCCCACCCTTGTATGTCCCTTTAGCCTTTTCGCCATTGGGTACACCCGAGGATCTGTTGGTGGCGGCAGTCTTTCATCTTTTCACCCAACTCTCAGCTCTCCATTGGGCACACATCTCAGCCCATATGGCCTGGGTGCACCACCAGGGGCTATGCTCGTGCATGTAATCTTCTCCCTGGCCTGGATGGTCGATCTCGATATTGTGATGGGCTTTTTGTCTTTCTTTATTCAAATTATCTTTGGTGCGGACCGCGCATTTCTGCCAAAATAATGTCTGTATCATTGAAGCCTGCGCGTCCTCCCATCTATACTGTTTCTGCAAATAAAACAACAATAATAACATTACTAAATAATTATCCTTTGAATATTAATTATATTAATATTATCTGTCATAATTAAAAAAAACATACCTGAAATTCTGCCCAAACAACATCCTTGTGAGCGATAGGTGTGCTCTCCCACGTAATCACAGATGTAGGCCAATTCTGTAAACACAGCTGTGATATGCACTTAACGATCTTATTATCTGAAAAATCATTATAATATACAACATCAATTAGCATATATTAAAGCAATTTACATCTAAGTTATAATACTTATGAACATTTTTCAAACTTATACTTATAAAACTTAAAAAAAAATCGCCGAGTCTCCCTACAATATAGACTAGCCACATGCACGCATTGACATGCATATATGGACATTTCTAGGCACCCAAGACACAAACCAAGAGAAATATACAAATTTTCAATACAATAAGACCAAAACAATAACGATTGAATGTAAATTAAAGCAGTAAAAAATTCAGACCCATATACATTACCAATATAATATCAATCAAAACATTACCAATATAAAATAAATGGAATCTTAAATGCTTATATATAAATGATATATGCGGGACGTACGTGCTACTCGGAGGAGGGCGAATCTAAATAAGAATCCGATCATCCAGATTAGTAGGGCCTTGGGCACATGATTAGGCCCCCTACCCAAGCCGCAGCTTTTTTCATACCGCCTCGAAGCCATCAGATATTACAAATTTCAAGATGTTATTCTGACTCATGTTTAATTACATGTATATATAACAATAAACATGACAGTGATATAAACATGTATATATATGAATATAAAATGACAATAAACAAAAGTTGCATTTAAATAGTTTAGTACATAAACATGACAGTGATATAAACATGTATATATATAAATATAAAATGATAATAAACAAAAATTGCATTTAAATAGTTTAGTACATAAACATGACAATGATATAAAAAACATGTAATACTAAAGATACATTTCATTTGTTTAAGTGTTAATGTCTGATTCAGAATCATCTTGTATACGTGTTGCAGATTCATAACCATCATCTGCTTCAAATTCAGTGTCATCAGTCAATAACTCTTCCTCCTCAGTATCACTGTCATCTGACACAAGTATTGACTCAGGATCTAATTCATATGGTTCATCTCCACCATCTAACTGGATTACTTCATTGTCGTCCTCCACATTTATTACAGTTTGACTATGAAGCATCTGCTCTTGGTAAATCTCCCCATCAACTAATTCTACACGACTACGCGCGGGAGTATTAATTATAACTTGCCAATATGTAGGCGGTCTATCCCTTTTCCTAAATGGGACTAGGAGTGTAGTATACTTGTCTTTGTTTGAGTTGGTAAAACAAACGGTTTGTTGGATCTGCAGACTATGGAGGTCAATATCGGCGATTCCATGTATGCATCAACACGTATCCCTTTTACGAATCAAACCAGCGGCACTTGAACAAGTGAATATGACCCCGTGACGTGCCCTTGTACGACAACTCTACGCCTCAACTCCCCATAAAAGGCCACGACCAAGCTCATTGTAACAATCTCCTTGGACACACACTCCGAGTTCGTTGTTCTTTTATCGCGCCCATATGCCTTTGTGTGAAATTCACAACCATTTATTTTGTAACCATTTGCGGTAGACTTGGTCCCTGTCTGGTCCCATAGCTAGGACTTGTACATTAGCCGGAATCGTTGATCCCTCAGTCAAAGCCTACAAAAATTCCATCTTATTAAATGAAGTCATAGTTAACATGGAGTATATATATATACTTACTTTGTCCTTTAGCCAAAGTGCAAATTTTTTATCCCGATTGATTTGAATATCTTTATCAGTTATGCCGGGATGCTTCACTTTTAACTCCTCATCGTACAATCTATACCATGTTATAAACATTAACATATTAGAATAAATTTTCAACTTAAAAGATAAATTATCAAGTTTACATGTGTACCTCACAAATTCGTCAATGTCCTTGCAATTGAGAAGAATGTAAGTATGTGCAGCATGTAATTCTTGCTCAGAGAAGAATATGCGCTTCCCTTTTCCATAAGCGCGGCCTGATAGACCAAATACAGAGAGCCGACCATTTAGTTCAACATTTCCCCCATCATCATGTCTCGATACTCGATTGGCCTTTGTCAAGACTTCGTTCAAAAAATAGTCCGAGACAAACATAGATATCTCATCGAAACTGTATGCCTCATATATCGACCCCTCGACATAAGCTCTATTCTTCACCTTCCTCTTAAGGTTTCCCATCACCCTCTCGAAAGGGTACATCCATCTATATTGAACTGGACCCCCAACATGAGCTTCATAGGGAAGATGGATTTGAAAATGCTCCATGGAGTCAAAAAAACTAGGTGGGAATATTTTTCCAATTTTACGTGATCTCTATGATGTTCTTTCTCAAATATGTATACATGTCCTTCTCAATTAATGATTTTGAACATAAGTCTTTGAAGAAACGACTAAGATCCGTCAAAGCATCCCATATTGGTTTATCAGCGGATCCCGAAATGCTATAGGCATGAGTCTCTCCATGAACACATGACGATACCATTACTCTTCATCCCTTGCAATTTCCCACCGTAACACATCATGCAATGTTTGGACGATATCCATCTCTGGTAGTTTCAGAGACTTAACCCATGTGCACACATCTTCAACTTGTTTTTGGACAATGTGTACCTTGCATACGGTTTGACAATCTTACCATTAGGAGATTCATAATGTTCTAATCCAGACGCTTACAAATATCTTTCATGTCCAAGCGTGCTTTATCGTTATCTTTTGTCTTCCCTGTAATATTCATCACAATGTTAAACATATTATCAAACACATTCTTCTCAATATGCATCACATCTAGATTATGATTGAATCAAATTTGTAGACCAATAAGGCGGTTCCCAAAGATGCTTCTAGAACCCGAGTTATGAGATTCGCCGAACCCATTGATTATGTTTGTGGCATCAACCTTACCAAATGGGATAACCGGCAATCTCATCACACGATCTCGCATCTCCGTTTCTCGACAATCGCATGCGGGCATATCATTATCTACTTTCCCTTTCACGAAGTGTTCTCTATTTCTTCAAGCGGGTGATCTACCCAGAAGAAGACGGCGATGCAATCAAACCAACAAGGCTTTTGAACTTTTGATAGATTAAACGACTTTGTATGCTCCATACAATACTGGACAAGCCAACTTCCCGTGTGTACTCCATCCAGCTAAAATACCATAAGCTGGGAAGTCACTTATAGTCCACATAACCGCTGCCCTATGGTTGAAATTTGTTTTCATTGCAACATCCCAAGTCTGTACTCCATCCTCCCACAATACCTTCAACTCGTCTATAAGAGGTCTCAAGTAAACATCTAAGTTCTTTCCAGGACTCTTAGGACCGAGAACCACAGTGAAAGAAACAAGTATGGTTGTTTCATACACATCAAGGAGGCATGTTATGCGGAGTAAAAATCATGAGCCAACATGAGTCTGAAATAACCTGGAGTGGCCAAACGGATAGAAACCATCGGTGGACAATCCAAGCCTCACATTTCTAGGTTCCAATGCAAATCCAGGATGTGCTAAGTTGAAATCTTTCCAAGCCTGCCCATCTGCGGGATGATTTAGTTCTCCATCTTTAGCTGGAGATTTCGCATGCCAAATCATATGTTCAGCTGTTCTTGAAGACATGTACAATCTTTTTAGTCGATGTGTTATTGGAAAATACCTTAGAATCTTAAACGGTATACTTTATTTTTTTGTAGTCACACCCTCTTTATTAGGCCTAAACCGATCATGACTGCAAAACGTGCACCTTGTCATCTGTTTATTTTCCTTATAAAACAACATGCAATCGTTGGGACATGCATTGATCTTTTGGTATCTAAGACCCAACTTCTTCACCATTTTCTTAAAAATGTAATAGTTACCAGGTAATTTCTCACCGTCAGGCAACATACTCTTAATGGCCTTCAAAAGGGACTCAAAACACTCATGGCTCATGTTGTGATCGACCTTGATGTTAAGTAATGTCGTCGCCACTATAGACAATGTTGTGTGTTTGGTGCAACCACCCACAATGGCTCATTACCCTCGCCTCTAACAACTTAAAGAAGTCTTTGACATCGAATTCATAGGTTTCTCTCGCCTTGTTCCCAATCAAAATCGGCCCCGCAATATCATGAACCATTTCATTCATACGATGAGTACTACTGCCCGAATTGTGTACTTGTGTCATGCCACCATCTCTTCTCTGCCCATATGCCCACCAGCATTCTTCGTAATTTCTCATGAACCTAGAAATAAGTAAATGATAGTTTACCATATCTCTGCCCATATAATTTACATTCTTACACTTCAAATATGGACATCATATATGCGACTTACCATTCATACATTCCGGTGACTATCGATACTCTAAAAACACACTTGGCAACTTGATTTCTAAATTCAACAGAAGCACTATCTGGGCACTTGACTTTCGTCGTGCCATCCAACTATGGTCTGAATAGAGGTCCATGATTCCACGATACATACTACAGACAACATTATAAATGTTAACATATGACTTGAGCATACTTGTAACCATATGACTTGAGCATACTTGTAAGCATGCATATGATTAACATTTAAGTATACTTCTAAGTATATGACTTAAGCATACTTGTAACCATATGACTTGAGCATACTTGTAAGCATATGATTAACATTTAAGCATACTTGTAAGCATATGACTTGAGAGCATATATATTTGTAATCATATGACTTGAGTATACTTGTAAGCATATGATTAACATTTAAGCATACTTGATGTTAACGAATGAATGCAAATTAAAGCAGTATGAGAAACTTTAAATGTTATTAAATTTAGTATGAGAAACTAAGTAAATGCTACTTAGTTTAATAGTTATATTATATTATATCATGTTATTTTATTTTAATTTGTTTTAAATTTGTTTTTATTGTTTATCGTAAGTGAATGCGTAAGGTATTTCATTCATGCTAGCTTTATATCAGAGTTTTCTAACTCATTTATACAACTTTTGAGTATCTTGGAGATTCATTCATATCAACTAGTGTGTTAAGCAACTTTTGGGATAGTCACAACTTGGTTGAGCAATTTATAGCTTCTATAACATTTTGTAGCTTTATTCCTGTATACATAAGTGTTAACAGTCTCTTTATTGACCAAGTGTGTCTAGTTACCTTCTCTTTTGCAGTAACAATTCCCTAGCACTGCCTATTTAGGCTTAACAGCCCCCCAATTGCTTACCATGCTAACAACCAAGCTTGGCTTGGCCCCGTGAGGCTTGGTTAATCTTGGCGTGGCCTCGCGGCCCCAAGTCCAGCCCATCAGCTCCAACAACCCCTTAATAGGCTCTAGTGGATCACCAATAGGCTCATTAATAGTATAAATGTTCGCAAATACCCGACCAATAAAAAGAATTCGCCAGAGTCTCCCCTATAATATGGACTAGCCACATGCACGACAACATGTATATAAGGTCATTTCTAGGCACCCAAAGACACAAACCAAGAGAAATATACAAATTCCCAATATAATAAGACAAAAACAATAACGATTGAATGCAAATTAAAGTAGTAAAAAGTTCAGGAGTATACTACAAATTCAGAGTTTCAAAAACTCGCGCTTTTATTTTTGCAAGCTTCTATCTTTACTTTACACATGAGCTATACAGTCAATATAATCCACACGATGTATCAATCTCATAGGACCCTCATTTGCATATGTTTGAATGAAATATAGTAGCACCAAAAAATAAATCATTAAATGGTCCAAACTCATCATATATCCTAGCCAAATAAGTATTATCTTAGAAATTAAAGATTTAGAGTCTTGGGGCTCTACCCATTTGGGGGGGGGGGGGGTTTGGTAGTTGATCAACCTAGCCAAACACAATACTTTGACATAGGTCACAACTCACAACCACTCCCTAATCAACCCATTTATGAAAACACACAAAATTTAAAGCATAAAAAAAAACTTTATACCACAATTCAGATAATACCCAATTCAGATATCTACATAACACCCAATTCAGAAATCTATATACCACATTCAACATTAATCTTCAAATTTAGAAAACTATAAAAAATATTGCAGTTAGGGTTACCTGTGGGCGGCAGTGATAATGGCAGTGGTGGCGATGGGCTGGTGGTGGTGACAATGGCAGCTAATTCTTCTCCCACTTCTCTTCCCCCCTGTCTCCCTCTTCTCTCTATCTGCTCCCTCTTTTTTCTTAAAATGCATATTCATGAATGACCGACATCTTGGTTAGATTAAGTTTGATCAATGATCGTCAGTAGCGGATCTTGATGCGGTCGCTAAATTTTAATGACATGGACTTATCGGTGATCGCGACGCGGTCGCCGATATCAATAATCATAAAGAATCTTCGCGCTAACATTTCCTGCCAAAATTTTGGAGGTAAAATTGTGCTAGCGACCACTTAGCGACCGTATGTGGTCGCTGATATTGAATAACGACTAGATATAATTCCGGTCGCAGAAGGCGGTCGCTATGACTAATATCAGCGACCGTATATGCGTCGCTGATATTATTGGTCACTGATAGACCATTTTCTTATAGTGAAAGGGCACGAGAAAGCTATCTTTAAGGCAAGCTTTGTTCATATCCCGGTAATCCATGCAAACTCGAACCTTTCCTCCCAGTTTAGGCACAGGAACTATGTTGGATATCCATTCAGGATATGTAAACACCATGATAATGACAGCTTGAAATTATTATATAATTTCTTCTTTCACCTTTAAACTCCACTAAGGTTTCAATCGCCTGAGCTTCTGCCTGACTAGCTTGAATCCCTCTTTAATGGGAAGGCAATGAAGGATAATGTCAGTGGACAAACCCACCATGTCTTCATGAGACCATGCAAGCACATCCTGGAATTGGGTTAATAGCGCAACCATGTCATTCCGTTGGTTTGGAGTAAGGTCTGAACCAATCTGGATTAACTTAGGTTTTCTAAGGTTCTGAGATTGAAAGAAGTGGTTTGACCAAGATTAGGTTTAGGTTTATCTTTGACCCATTCCTTAATCTCTTGAGGTATCTCAATGTCCTCTTGTACTTCCATCAAGTCTGAGTCCAACTTTTCATCAAAGTTACAGTCCTTGTGGAGAAAAGGCACCTCATCAGCAAGTACATGCACATCTAAATTTAGAGTCCTGAAATAAAATTTGATTTCACTTAATATATGAAACTGCTTAATCATACAAAGTGTTAGCATGTACTGATAAAATAACTGCTAATACTGTATAGAAAAGTAAGTAGTAAAAAGTTATCTCTATGTAGTGAGGATTTTTCGCCTATTTTATCCTTGTCAACCAATACATGGAGTGCTCCTCCAATTGTCAAGGGCAAATTTATGATGGACCGCAGTGATGGAGGGGTTGTCATCGTCCTCCTTCTCCCGAATGATGACAATAACATATGGGCAATCATCGTCTGGTGTATATCAGTTTGTATGCTCATCATGGACAATGATGCGTATGCTTGACATCATCAGGGTGATGTCTTGTTTACGTTTCGTTCCATCTCTTCAACTTTAAGATCAGGAATGAGCGCTTCTTTTGCTTTAACTTGTACTAGTTTGGGAAATAGCATAGCCATAACATGGGTTGGCATCTTCTTTGGGATCAGACGTACTCAGAGTATCGGTGTAGATAATCACTGTAGTGTGGTAAAACTTGAGGAATCGCTTGTGCTTATGAGGATTCTATATTTGGAAGAAGCGCGAATAGCCCTAAGTCGGTTGTCCCGGTTTGATTGGATATTTGAATTGGGTGCTTAATACCCTGATGATTTTTACCCAGCCTTTGTCTAGGCTGATGACCCAATGATATCATTTCTTGTGTAGCTGTCATCACTTTGTCAGAAATCTTGGGTACGGGAAGTGGCACTCCAATAGGATGGTATTGTATATTGCTCACTTCCAAAGTATGAAAACTGGCCGCTCAACTTCTGAATTGAAGCTGATGAGTGGTAGGTCTCCTTGTTTAGGATATTCTGGCTCAGCAATGACAGTGACTAGGGTATTGTTGATAATGTATTTAAGTTATTGATGAAGTGTATAAGGGACGAATCTAGCCATGTCGATCCATGGTCTCCCCAATAGTAGGTTGTATCCTAAATCTATCGCGAGGACGTGAAAAGATACCCAAAATGTATGGGGACCAATCTCAATTGGCAGCTTAATCTCTTTGACATAATTTCATCGAGATCCATCAAAATCTTTGATAACTGTATGGCTACTTTGGATCCGTTTGAGATTGACGTTCATCTTCACCAAAGTGGCATAAGGACAAATATTCAGAGACTAACCTCCATCTATCAAAACTCCAGCTAACATATACCCGGAGGACAAAACTGCAATGTGCAACAACTTGCAATGACCGGTCCCTTCATTCCAAAACCTTCAGTAAGATCTTCCTGTGATCTTCGGAAGAGAAAACCAAGTCCAGTATTGAGATTTGATGTGGAGCTTCTCTTAAGATTAAAACCAACTTGACTTAATTATGGCCCATAGAGCGGAGGAATTTCTCAATCTTCTCTATGGGAATCTTCCCCTTTGCTTTTATGGTAGGCTTCATCACCCTCTGAGGAAGATACAGTGGATTTTCCTTCGATACTGTAGCAGTAGTATGAGACGTGGATCCTTCATTTTCTCCATAATTCCATGGGACTTTTTGTAAGCTAATAACATGATACTGCGGTCTAAATGGTAAGCAAATTGGCTTTGGTGCAGCCACTTTCAAAGGATTATCAATACCTTTGAGTTGAATTACTGGTATGGGAAATGGCTTGACAGACTCATCAGTCTTAGAGGATATAACTACTACTAGCCCCTTCCATTTAGTAGGATAGGTATTCCCACTATCGAGTAGCACAGTGTCATCGTCTGCCAACTGCAGGACACCGCTATTAATTAGATTCTGAATAAGGTGGCGGAGTGCCCAACATTCTTCTGTGCTGTGACCACGAGAATGTGAATGATATTGACACACTCCATCAGAGTTGAATCGTCTTGAATGGGGATTAATTGGAGGTAGAAGGGAGGTGATTCTTCCTTCGTTGATTAGCATCTGAAATATCTCCTCCATAGGTTGACCCAGGAATGTAAATTCCCTTCTATTAGCAAAATCTTGACGGGCTTTAGCACTTGCTCTCTTCGCAACCTTGTCCTCCTGTGCTTCATTTTCTGAAGGTGATGATGGAGCATTAATAACAAAAGGAAGGAGACATGCATGCTCCTGGCTGACTAACTGGCATGTGACTTGATGCTGATAGATCACGAGTTCTGCCAATTGTTCAATTTGCTTACAAAGAGCTTTCATCTTTCGTTCCATAACAAATTGGAATTTTACGTAATCCCATCTATCAACACCGTCTTTGATGGTCTGGGATGATTCATCATTAAAATTAGAACTTTGTGTTAGAGTTTATGCCCTAGAGGCCAATCATTTGATATAATTGCTTTACATTTTGATATTATATTTGATTGAATAAATGAATGATTTTATTATGGTTTTATTTACTGTGTTATATAAATGTTAACATAATAAAATTCCTTAGAATAGTGATATAAATTATATAGTTTCAAGTATTTGACTTGAACATGAGATTATATAATTACAATTAGTATCATTGTTCTTAAATGTCCCTAGTCGAGTATTATTGTTGATGGGACAACAATGATGCATGGAGACCAGTATGTGGATTGAATGATGACCAAATCTCATTGGTCATAAATATATGAGATATTAAGTCAATGCATAGGTACATGTTAGAGAACGATGTACTGGACAGACCCACCATGAGAATTCTACGTGGAACATTATGCAAAGTGTCATTAGCGATTCTCATAGTGACAATGATGTAATGGTCCTCAGGCACGAAATCACTATATTACTACTACGAGAATTTATGTACTTTGATATCATCAAATGTCACCTTTAATAGGGTGGACTATAAAGATGATTATTGGGTACATCATGAATCGTGTGAGGAATATGAGTGATCTAGATGGAATTTAACCCTCTTATATATTAGGGGTGATATCCATAGGCCTCTTGATTGAGTAGGACTATGAAATGCATGACCATGCTCAAATAGTGATTTGTTTCACATAGTCTACTCATTGATCAAGAAAACTCAAATTAAATTATGAAGAGTACGACACGTTCCATGACTCGAGTTTAATCTAGGATATTAAGGTTAAAAGGATTAAATTACATTGAAACATTGGTCACAAAAAGATTGCATCGAATCATCGATCTTATTATTACTTGGGTAGCAGTGATGCATTACTAGATGCCGCTCACTATTTATAATTTTATAATATGATTTTAAAATTATTGCCAACGTAATAATAACCTATAGGGTCACACACATAGAACGTTATTAAAAAGGAATTAATTTAAATTGTAAGGATTTAAATATATCAATATGATTGATAGTATTTAAATCACGAATTTAAATTCAAAGGATGATATATATATATATATATATATATATATATATATATTAATTAATTAAGTAAGACTTAATTAAGATATAATATATATATAAATTTGGATTTTATTTTAATTAGGGTTTTGATTAATTTTGATTTATTGCTATATATATGATATATCAGCGTTTTAGGGAAGTTAATCATAACCAAAAACCCTAGTGTTGGGTAAAATCTATATACATACAACACGCAAGTATACGTGGTCAACAAGTAAAAAAGTGATGAGTAGAGTGTCGTTCCTACAGAGAAAAATTAGTAAGAAACTTAACTTTACAATTACTAATTTCCTATTAATCCTAATTTTATTAAACTATTCAATTCAATTATTATAATTATAGAAACTAAATTAAGAAATAAATTAATTACCACAAAACAATCACAAATATCAAAATGTGGAATTTCAAACAATAAATGGAGAATTAGACTTATGATTTCACCCTAAGCTTCACTCTTATTTCTACACCTTTATTCCAATTCAAATCACTATCCCTGTTTATTAATCAAGAACATGAATGTAGTATTCGCTACCTCTCGACGCACTACTACCGTATGAACTTGAATTCACAAAGTAGATAGAAACAAGTTGAACACCTTAATCAACTAACTCACTATATCTCTATGTGAATTATAATTAAAGAAGGTTTTAGATTAAGTTCTCTATCCGATTACAAGAGATGTCAAGAATATTTCTACCTTAACATTCATCAAGATTCTTCTATTTACAAAATTCATGAACACATGCTATATTAACTAAGTCTAGATTTGAATATTCTCTCTCGATTTCATACAAATCAACAAAGAATTGTTGATCAGGAAATTCATAAATTCAAGCTCAAATTAATATAGATAAACTGGAAAATAGTTTATTGAACTGGAAATCAAAGTTTACAAAATCATCATTTCACTTAAGGATCCACCATAAGCCCAAAAAGTGAATTAGTTCATCATGAATGAAATAACAACTGAATCAATCAAAGATAACATTCTTTCAATTACAAATATTAGTCTAAGAAGAAGAATAGTGAAAAACACCCTTCACGTAGCCTAAATTTGCAATCATCCCGAAAATCTCCTCAAAATCGTCCTCCAATGCTTGTATGAAAAACTGGAATTTTTCTTCGTAATATGCCTTCCGTTGTTTTATTCTAACTAATTGTGTAATAAGCATCCAACACACCAGTCCCCGTTGAAATTCTCTGCTAATTCGAGTCCATATGCTATTCAAACGCTCGAAACCATCTCCTTGCAGAGTTCAAAACAAAACAAGAGAGTCACCAGTCGAGACCCCAGCCACGTACGGGGTCTATTCTATTTGAATGATTTTGTTCCTTCAAGAATTCTTCCAGAAATGCTCCCAATTGACTCCAAATCTTGTTAAATGCCACAACGACCACCTTACACATAAAAGAACACAAAAACAAATAAAAACAAACATGGACACAAGAAAATAGAAACAATTAAGCATGAAAATGGACAACGATTCGTGGATATGAAATCCACTTATCAAAATCCGCCAAACTTAAACCGTGCTAGTCCTCGAGCACAAAACAAACTACATGATATGCAATCCAATGAGATGGAATGAAAATGATCTAATCTATACGTTTATAAATCCAACAGTATCGCATAATCAAAATTATCTTATCTACCTCAAAGAGCAGAAGCAACTCTATAATATTAATCACCCAAACCAATCCACAATTCCGTATTAATTCTCAAATCTTATACCATCATCACTGGTATAGTGTGCGTGTGTGTTCAACAACTAAGATAACTTATACGGACTCAAATTCAATACATAATCAATTTCTTAGAAGGAATCATACAGTGCAAACTTAAAACTTACAAAAATAGGCACATTCCAACTAAAACTAAGCAATACCAAATTCAAGGGTTCATGCAGTGTACTTATACTTCATTTATATATAAAAAAAATTCTATCACACGGGGGCTTTTTGCTCTTTTCCAATTTTTTTAAATACATACATAACTGTGCAATGTCTCATCCCATTAGGCTATCAGTGCTACCCCTTAGCGAGCTTTCGACCAACGACTCCCAGACCATAAAAGACCTTAGGGTGCTAGGTGTAAAGACAATCCCCTTGGGTGTACTTGCTCAAGTAACAAAGGCCCGAAACAAGACTAGTCATGATATATACCCTTTTTTCTCTTTTTTTTTTTCTTTTTACTAAAGCTTATATACCCCATATATAATCCCCCAAACTAAGGTTCTTGCCTAATTGTCGCCTTTGCTGCCTATCCTTATCGTTTTCTTATTTACTCTAGCATTATCCTTTAGAAACTATTTATATATCAATTTGAACTGACCAACCAACAAAGATGTTATTAGCGTGCTAACCTTTTTATACCAGTTTCAAACAAGCACAAGATTCGATTCATAACAGAAATTATATCACAGCTCTAATAATCAATGTTGTATTGGTTAACTTATTCTTAAACTCATCATTGGCCCACACATAACATGAACTGCAACACTATTGGACATATACAAACACAATATTTAACTAAATTTTTTTAAAACTGGAAAATGCACAAAATAACCTAAGCTACTATGTATTCACCTAAGCTATCATGCAACTATGTCAAACCCTATATGCAACATCATAATTCCTAATTACTATACAAAACTGGAATGCAATGACAAATTTAAACCTAACTACTATGTATGCATGCAAACAAAAATTTAAATCCCCCAAACTTAAGTAATATAATGCCCTCATTGGATGAATAATCATAATTAAGTACGTGAGGACTTCCCTGCAAATTCCTAAGTCTGGGAAGGTGGTGGTTGATCTTCTTCTTCTGAATCACTTGGTGGAAACTTCGGCATTGGCATGGGCTGCTGATATGGGAATTGTGCAGCTAGATTGAAACTCTAAAGTGTCATGTTGAGTGAAGCGAACAATGCGTTCATAGCATCAAACATGTAGTCTTGCCTCAATGCGAGTCGCCACATCTCTCGACTTGTTGCCTTGTTGTGCGCATCCATTTGACGTTAAAATTCAAGGAACTGAGGACTGGATAGTGCCTCGGTCCGCGTTACCTACTCGGCTCCTTGATCTCCCATAGCCTCATCCTCATCCTTCGAGGTGTCTGCAGCATCAACTTCGTCCTCCAAAGCCGATGGAAAAATAAAACCCAGTCCTCGAGGATGGGAATCGCCCCCTGCCCAAACAGAATATCGTGCTATCATTCTGGAGTCTAGTAATGCAAGCGACATCTGTGTGGGCTCATTGTCAGACCATCTCACACCTGCTTGGTGACACAGTCCAAATATGAGTGCTGGGTGTGGTAAGCCACCCGAAAAGTTTCCACGTAAGCACCGGCGGATGGAGAAATAAATAATGGCCCTGACGTCGATGATGAAGTCTTGCACAATCGCGTATAGCAGTAACGCCTTCTCTTTGGTTACGTCCGAGGTGTGTTGGGATGGATACAGTTTAGCACATAGGAATGCATACCAAATTTTGCCATACCAACTAAGATCTTTCCTATGGAACATTGTGCCTCCCTTTTAACCTTTGATCCATGTTGTTCCCAGTTTAGTCATTTCCTTGAGTATTGCATCATAGTCCGGATCAAAATCTCATAGTTGGGCATATTGGCATTATCGAGGCACCCGCAACTGATAATAGGTGTTTATGGCATCCGCACTAAATGAGACTAGGCAACCCCGCACATACGCGTTGAATGGAGCTTTATCCTCGGCGTTTTCATAAAACTCCTTGACTATATTGACCACAGCGGGTTCTGGCTCTTCGGTGAATTTGTTCCAACCCTTCTGATAGATTTGCTGCATCATCTCCCCATCAATGAGATCCAGTGCCAATCCTCGCTTCGGTGTGAGTGCCTTTGTAAGCATATACTTATACCGGTTGGTGGCGGCGACACTCACAAATTTCCGGTGATCAAAGGTCCGTGTTGGTTGTGCGGGCCTTGAACTCTCTTCCCTTTGGCGTTTTGATGTTGGTTGTGAAGCCATTTGCTCTCTATCGCTTGTATCATAGTATCTTCCCCCCAAACTTGGTTCACACACTTTGTTGAACACTTGGTGTACACAGACAAATTTTCCCCCAAACTTGTCAATTTGATCCTCAATTGCTCTCAAGTAGCCTCTGTGAATGCCCTAATTCGAAAATAGTTGAAGAGTTCTGTGAAGAATTAGGGATGAGATGTGAAATATATAGAGGTGGTGTGATGGGGTATATTGGTGGATTGAAGAGGTGGGGATAAGTAATGGAGTATTGAAAATAGTGGGGTAGAAGTGGGTGTAGTGGGTGGTGGTTGGAGTTATGATGGAGGAGGAATAGGATTAAGTGATGAAGTAGTGGGGAGGTTACGTAGTTGAGGAACAAATGTGTATAGCTGCTGACTATATCTGTTGAGTTTGGGACCCCCACGGTGAAGGTATAAAACTTAGGAGGCCGCCCAGTGGCATGGGGTTCTGCAGTAATTGATGTAGGGGACCCCCGCCCCGGCAGGGGGTACAAGGCAAATATGGCTTGCCCCGACGGGGATGCCTTCTGCTAATTGATTGTCTTGGCTCATGTTTTCTTCATGCAATGCCACCGAACGTCCATTTCCCCATCCTGCAAGCCATGAAATGTATAATTTATTAGTTAATTGATCACTTGGGGTATGATTGAGACATTAACGAGATTTCTATTATATACTACCTACCAAATAACTTAATAACAACTACATTCTAACAATTATGAATAAAAATACTAAAAATGAACGTATGATTGGGTTGCCTCCCAATTAGCACTTGATTTTAAGTCTTTCAGCCTTACTACTTCCTGTTCATGGTACGTCAGACAATGTGATGGCGATGACGTCGGTGTTAGACTTATGATTTCACCCTAAGCTTCACTCTGATTTCTACACCTTTATTCCAATTAAAATCACTATCCCAATTTATTAATCAAGAACACGAATGTAGTATTAGCCACCTCTTGATGCACTAATACCGTATTAACTTAAATCCACAAAGTAAATAGAATCAAGTTAAACACCTTAATTAACTAACTCACTATATCTTTATGTGAATTATAATTAAAGAAGGTTTTAGATTAAGTTCTCTATCCAATTACATGCGATGTGAAGCATATCTCTACCTTAACATTCATCAAGATTCTGCTATTCACAAAATTCATGAACACATGCTATATTAACTAAGTCTATATTTGAATATCCTCTCTCGATTCCATACAAATCCACAAAGAATTGTTGATCAGGAAATTCATAAATTCAAGCTCAAATTAATATAGATAAACTGGAAAATAGCTTATTGAACTGGAAATCAAAGTTTACAAAATCATCGTTTCACTTAAGGATCCATCGTAAGCCTAAAAAGTGAATTAGTTCATCATGAATGAAATAACTACTGAATCAATCAAAGATAACATTCTTTCAATAACAAATATTAGTCTAAGAAGAAGAATAGTGAGAAACACCCTTCACGTAGCCTAAATTTGCAATCGTCCCGAAAATCTCCTCAAAATCGTCCTCCGATGCTTGCTATGAAAAACTTGAATTTTTCTTCATTATATGCCTTCCGTTGTTTTATTCCTTGTTAATTGAGTAATAAGCATCCAACACACCAGTCCCTGTGGAAATTCTCTACTAATTCGAGTCCATATGCTATTCAAATGCTCGAAACCATCTCCCAGCAGAGTTCAAAACATAACAAGAGAGTCACTAGTCGAGACCCCCCCGCCCCAGCGGGGGTGTATGCCTTATAAGAGCCCACCCCGGCGAGCACCCATTCTGCTAAAGTTGTATGAAGACCCCCCACCCCGGCGGGGGTATACAAGCCAAATAAGCCCGCTCCGGCGGGGGTCTATTCTGCTGAGTGATTTTTCTTCCTTCAAGAATTCTTCTAGAAATTCTCCCAATTGACTCCAAATCTTGTTAAATGCCACAACGACCACCCTACACATAAAAGAACACAAAAATAAATAAAAGCAAACATGAACACAAGGAAATAACAACAATTAAGCATGAAATGGACAACGATTCATGGATATGAAATCCACTTATCACCTAGCCGCTCTTAGAGAGAGACTAGAGAAAAATTTTGAAATTCCTAATCCTTGGTGGCTAGTACCGCAGCTCCCTTTATTGCAGATCATGTGACGATTTGCGGGGCGTTCGTGTGGATACCGTAGAGGCGCAATTCTGATTGGATTACGTAGAGGATTCAAAGCCATTTCAGAACTCTTTCATAATCGGTATAATATCTAAACCACTGAATTAATTTCTGTTTCGCATGGATCCTATTTTTGGGATTTGGAAATTGCTTTAATTATTTTATATTTCCGCTGCATTTTTTTTTGTGTCGAAATCCCTACACTCTGTCCACTGCTCCAACTAATCATATTGACCTCTTCTTCTTTGTGTTGAGGAAGAGGGTTGTCTTTCACATGAGGTTGATCTGGTTTGGTAACCACAATCTCACCATTGTCTATTAAATCTTGGATTTTGTGTTTCAAGGCCCAACAATCTTGAGTATCATGTCCAGGTGCCCCGGAATGATAAACACACTTCCGAGTAGCATTGAAACCCCTCCCATTAGGGTTGGCTGGTGGAAGAAGATGTGTGATTTTCTTATGAGTAGTCTAAAGAGTAAGAATATTCTCGAGCGAGTCCCCTAAGGGTGTGAACGTTCAAGGGGGCTTTTCTTCTCCACTTTTAGTCAATAGAGGGTTTGAAGACTGTGCTTGAAAAGGGGTGTAGTTTCTTCCCTGTATAGGCATATTCTGATTGCCTTTTTGACCTTGTAGTATCAAGGAAACATCCTCCTCTTTCTTTTTATGAACCCTCTGGGGGTTGTTTTCATAAGTTCCGGACTGGATGTGCTCAGCAACTGCTTTAAGAGTGGCTAGGTCTTGAATCTTTCCTGACTTCAATCCTATCTTAGCCATCTCTCCATGTTTGATCATTTCAGAAAATGGCTTGCCAATACCAGCTAAGACTCTCTCATAGAAAGGAGATTCTTGTATATCTATGAAGGTCATGACCATTTCTGATTCCATCATAGAGGAAATAACTTGAACAGCAAGGCGCCTCCACCTTTGAGCATACTCTCTGAAAGACTCATTGGACTATTTCTTGACCTTGGTAATCTGATACTGGTCAGGAGCCATCTGAGACTGGAAGCTATACTGAAGGAAGACGTGAGTTAGCTCTTCCTAGCTATGGATCTTTGAGTTGTCTAATCTGGTATACCATAAACGGGCTTCTCTAGTCAGACTCTTCTGAAAGAGCTGCATTCTGAGCTTCACATTTTTTACATAAGATCCAAGTTCTCCAATGAACACCTTCAAATGTGTGTAAGGATCCCCTAATCCGTCATACTTTTCAAAGTCAGGGGTTTTAAATTTCTCTGGATAATGAACACTAGGGAATATGCAAAGGTCAGCATATGAAACACTCCCATGTGCTCCAATCCCCTTGAGAGAATGGATGGTTTCTTCTATTTGAAGGACCTTTTTCCTAATATCACTGTTGTCTGGATCTCCTTTGAGATGGATGTTTTTAAGGTCTTTGTTGGTCGTATCCAATAGAGGTTCCAGATTTGTTTTATCCAAACCTTGAGTTCCTCTTTGTGTAGAGGATTCTGTATGTGTAGGCATCTTTGGGCCTTGAGTAGACTGATGCAATTCTTTAAGTAGAAAAACCAAATCTGTAATTTGTTTACTTTATCCATCAAATTCTTCTCGAGAAACAGGATTAGCCTTTTTGGATTTTGAGTGGGTAACATGCCCAATTGTTTCCGTACAAAAACTCACGTAGTTTAGTCTTAGGGATAATGTAAATGTTTACATCCTATGTGAGGTATCCATGTTAGGAATATTATCCTGTAAAATGGATGTTAGCTGTTTTGTAATACAGGATAGCATGCTAATTTTAAATATGCATGTGCACATATTTCTTCATATTTTTCATTATGATGGATTGATATGAAATGATATTTACAAGTAAATGCTTTTACAAGTAATCGAAAATGGAAAGCATGAAGAGACTTTCCTCCGCGTTTGGTTTATCAAAGGCTAACCTATCTTAGGTTTACTCTCGCAGCTTTTTGGCATGATGGTTCCCTGATCATCGCAATCTACTTGACAGGAAGTTAATCCGGTCTTTTAACTGTAGCGAATCTGGGTGGTGACTTTCCTGAGCCTCGTTGGAATTAGTCTCCCTACGAGTCCAGTAGTCAAACACCGACAGGATAGCCTCCCGGTGGAGGAACCACACAAAATACATTCACATGCAACGTGTCTCACCATTTATGAAAATGATGACATGTGCGAAGCACTAATACCGCAGATAGATATATTACACTGCAGTAAGTAAATGCATTCGTACACATTCATCATAAATGTAAATGAAACATCCACACACAAGCATATAACAGTTTTAAAAAGCTTGTAGTAGTGGCTGAAGCCCTCTTACTGGTGTCCCCAGCAGAGTCGCCACATGTCGACGTCGGAATTTATATTTGTTCCTTTTCTATTCTTGTTCTTTGGTGTTCTCATGTTATGTGAGATTTGTTTGAAAAAACAAGTGTAAAAGGTCCGACATGTATATGTCGATGATTTGACTGTAAGAGTCGTCAGTTGGTGTTTTTTCAAACCCTGTGCTCAATAGTAATTGAGACCTTTTCATACTTCCATTTTATTATTAAATGTTCGGCTTGGTTGCTTTTATTTTTGAGATGCGAAGAATCTTCGAGTAAATAATATATAGCAGTGCCAAACTCCTCACGAGCATGAAAGCCATCTAAGGAAATTCAAACACCGTGAATAATTTACAAGTTGCTTACAACTGAAAAATGTCAATCACAGGAACCGAATCTAGATTCAATGGACTGAATCTGTGATCACTGGATTCCTAGGCTCACATGATGCTGCAGTTTATATGAAAAGTAGTAAGTAGTTATATATAAAAAAGCTGTAAATATATATATACAGACATGATCAACCACCACGAAGCACCTCCATGGGGGATCGGAAATGTAAATATATAAAAGCAGTAATATATATATATATAGACATGATAAACCACCACGAAGCACCTCCATGGGGGATCAGAAATGTAAATAAAGCAATAAATGCAATCAACCGCCACAAAGTAAACTCCAGGTGGGACAAAATGTAAATAAAGCAGTAAAAGGCGACGAAGCGATAAAGGCACATGAAATTTCTCAATCCCAGACTCGGTTTATCATTTCATTTATTTGTATATATATATATATATATATATATATATATATATATATATATATATATATATAATAACACATCTAGCGGTGATACAGAGAAGTCACTATTTCATGCAGAACAATTGCAATGAGCAAAGTGTTGCACAAAAAGAGTTAATGTAATTAATAAAGATGATGAAGAAAGTTCTTTGTTAATTGATCTAATTAGTAAAATTACTGATCCTAAACTAAAGGCTTAGTACACTAAACAGTTAAAGGATTTATTAACCAAGATACCATTTGGAGGCGGAAGCAAATATATAGAAAGAGATGAAGAGATGAAGAACAAATGAATATAGAATACACAGTTAAATTAATAAATAAAAATAGTAATTTTATTGATTACTGCAACTATGTACAAACTGAAATTAAATTAACTTACAACTTAGAACATTTAATTGGAGAAGTAGAGAAGAGGGTTAAGTAGGCTACTCAGTGGTGGAAACTAAAGATTCATCTGAGAGAGAGAGCTCAGAGTCTTTCTAAGTTCCGAAAAACCTGCCTAAATGACTGAGTTCTGTTTCCTTTTATAGAATAAGGAAAAGAACTATTACAAATGCAAATGTAAATGAAATACAAATGAAATTCAAATAAATACAGACAAGCAACTGTTGATAAACAGTGCTAACTTTTGACAAAATACAGACGCATGATTAATTTTGGACTAAATGGCCGACATCTTTTGACTCAAAGAATGCTTTTCGGGGAAAAAAAAGCATCTTCGACATTATTCTTTGTCAGAGACGCATGTGACTAGAGCTGCTTTCGGTGGAAAAGCAGATTACTTTGACTGAGAGGCTGCCCGGAAAGGTGAGCCGGGCCGGACCGAACAGGCGAAAGGCGGGTTTCTTTGTTGAACTCGAGTGCAAATGGATCCTGAGCCCTCGGAGATTAACAGTCTTAGTATGGATCATAATCACCATCATCATCATCCATGATCGACCGATTGAATCACCTTGGGAAGAATGATTAGAAGCTTCTTCATGTATGAGCTTCGTCAATTCTTTTATTGAGAGCTTGGGCAATTTTCAATAATTCTTTACTGGTGCAATCTTTAAAATCTGAAATACTACGGGAACATGAAGATCCAGTAGGACTGACTTTGGATATTGATTTTTTGGAGACTGATATTGACTCCTTTTCTTTACTGACCATGGAACAAGCATTAACTGGGAGAGCTGGAATTGGAGCAACAGGAAATTCCTGCTAAACCTGAGTAACTATTCTATCAATGTTGAATTTATCCCACCAATTAATGTAAAAGAGGCGAGATACACGAGGAAGTGGATCATTAGGAATGTTGTTGACTGGAGAACCGGGAGGTGGAAGACTGTACTCCCATTTAAGTATCCAAGGAATCTTATATTTATCTTGTGAATAAAAGAGTGGGTGGAACTCTTTCATTCAATGGGGTAGGTTTATAATGGTTATTGAAATGATTTAATTGAACCTTCAAAGGGTCGGGAAGAAGATCATAACAAGATCCTAACCTATACCACCGGAGGACGAACCAATAAGGAAATGGACTTTTGAATTTATGGTCAAATTGTATGAACCATGAATGGTCGAGAGACTCGATTACGGTGAAGGAGGACCTTATACCGAGCTTCAATGTAATCATAGTAACAAAATTGATGATCTTGACTAGAAAGATTCATGAGATCGGAGGAATTTTTCCCCAATCGTAGATTTGAATAAACTGCATTTAATATACATAGAATGATAAAGAACTTTTGATTTATCATTACGTGCATAGATTAGTTTGATGTTTCTCGACTCGCTTAGTAGAATATCCTTATAGTACACAAGGGACTTATAAGGAGCTAGAGGTTGGAAATGCCATCCGTGGGGAAAAAAAAAGAAGCTTTTGGGATCATTTTGTGGCTTCATCATTGGGTTCAATATGGAACAAGTAATTTTCCATCTCGAGCATGTACTCAAGCAGGAGAATGACTAGAAGCGAGGAATGAAGCCTTGGCAGGATTATTGAAAGGGTCAATTGAATCATTTGGTCGCCAAGGCCGAACTGTAAGGTTTAGGCATGGTGCCTAGAACAGTAAATTTATTACTGGTTTGAACCGTTGGGTTAACTAGGTGAGGAACCATAGCTCCTCTGGGTTGATTAAGTGGGCCTGAAGGGCGACCCGGGCCTCTTGAGGACGATGCTCCTTTAGTGCTCATTTATGAATAATACCTGTATTAATAAATTCTCTAGTAAGAAAATCAGGAACTGAATTGTTACTTCCTTTGATGTATTCATTTTCAAAATCAAAAATGCTTAATAGAGCTTGCCATCTAGCGAAAGAATTCTTAGAGGCTAGATTTTCAACATCCTTTTCTAATATATATTTTGCTGACTTACAATCTATACGAACTAAGAATTTTTGGTTTAATAAATCATTTTGAAATTTAGAAATACATAATACTAATGAAAGTATTTCTTTTTTAATAGTACTGTAATTTAATTATGTAGTATTCCATGCACCAGAATGAAAACGAACAATTTGTTCAGAAGAATTAGGTGTTAACTTTTGTTTGAGAATGCCTCAAGCCAATGTCGGGAGGCGCCGGTTTCTACAATTTTGAACATTTGAATCATTAGAAATGCCAAAAGCGAGGTAATGCCTTGACGTATTTTTTTAACTTGTTGGACGACAGAAGTATGAATGTCAGTCCAAGGTGGAGGATTGTCTTGCAAACGCTGAAAAAGTGGTTTGCAGATCTTCCTGAGATTCTTGTAAAACTTGCCTATGTAATTTAGCGAGCCAAGAAATCTCTGCAGTTGGGTTTTATTGGTTATCTTATCGGGAAACTTGTCAGCAAATTGAATAGCTCGTTCAATGGGCTGGACTTATCCTCTAAAGATATTAAGACCAAGAAACCTTATTCGACACAAACATTTGCATTTGGAAGGTGAAAGAACTAGACCATTATTTTTAACTGTCTTGAAGAAAGATTTCAAGTGTTTAATGTGTTCTTCAATGGTCATTGAAAAAACAAGGATATCGTCAATGTAGACTACAATAAAATGACTGAAAGGGTTTAATATGTCATTGAGAATATTTTGAAATTCACTTGGGGCATTTTTTAGGCCAAATGCCTGGACATTCCATTCGTAATGACCGAACGGAGT
The DNA here is from genome assembly GCA_020205605.1 of Panax ginseng. Lineage (NCBI taxonomy): Eukaryota > Viridiplantae > Streptophyta > Magnoliopsida > Apiales > Araliaceae > Panax > Panax ginseng. The sequence continues at coordinate 89,526,365 of CM035144.1, forward strand.
GGTGAATGCAGTTTTATAGCTATCTTTAGGATGAATGGCAATTTGCCAGAAACCGGATTTAAGGTCAAATTTACTGAATATAGTGGCATTACTGAATCTATTGACTAGGTCGTCTTTATTGGGAAGGGGATATCTAATCCATTCTAAAACTTTGTTTAATGGTTTATAATTGATGACTAGACGAGGAACTCCTCTTTCTTTCTCCGCTTCATTGTTTACGTAGAAGGCAGGACAAGACCGTGGAGAGATTCTTTGGATTTAATAAGACCTTTACTAAGGAGATCATTGATTTCTTTTTTGCATAACTCCATTTGTTCATGATTCATCTGAATAGGCCTGGCCTTAGTAGGAATTAAATGTTCTTTAAATTCCTTAGCATAAGGGAGCCTAACCATATGCTTCTTCCGATACCAAAAGGCATTGGGAGAATCAGAACAAAGGTTATCTTTCAAATACGTTTTTAATTCTTCAATTTTTTCTTGAACCCTTTTATTAAGAAGTTGCTCTTCAACTCTTTTATATTTAACTTCTTCTTTTAAGAAATTTAAATGTGTTATTTTACAATTGAGAAGATTTATTGATTTTGAGATAGATTCTTCTTGAATGAATTTTAAATTTCTTTCTTTTGGTTTAATAAGAAATTTAAATGTTTTTTTCTTACCTAAGTGTCTACAGCTTAGGCCTTCATTATTAGTAGTAAATGGGTAAAGTAAATATATAAATGGTAATCCTAAGATGACTTTATCTGTGAGATTGCGGATCAAAACAAACGATGTTTTGAAACACATATCATCTCGATGAGATATGAACCTTTGGTAATTTATATTTAATTTCCATTTAACCGCCATTAAATTCGAGAGTTTAGTCTTTCTTTGGTTTTCTTAAAATATTTGGTTGGGATTAAACCTTCTTGTATGCAGTTTAAATCTGCACTTTTTGTGTCAACCGAATGAGCGTAAAGCCGTATAGAGAAGCCTTTATCAACAACCAGGTTAACTGAGATGTACCATTTTTGAATGGTGATGTCTTTAATTCTTTTAAGCATGAGACCTTAAACAAAAAGATCAGGATCATTTTTAACGCCAGAAGATTCAGGCTCATCAAGATTTTCATCACTAGATGAGGAATCGTTAACCTGAAGATTTTTATCTTCAAAATCCTTTTTTAAATTAGAAACTTCTAATTTTAGGTTAGTAATTTCCTTTTTAAGTTTATTAACTTCTAGATTCAATTCTGGGAGGGTGACTTCCTTAGCAGGAGTTTTAAATCTTTCAAATGTTTTATTAAGGCTAAAAATTGGTTTTTTTTTTGGCTTTAATGAATTTTTCATTATTATCTTTGGTTAATAAATCCTTTAACTGTTTAGTGTACTGAGCCTTTAGTTTAGGATCAGTAATTTTACTAATTAGATCAATTAACAAAGAACTTTCTTCATCATCTTTGTTAATTACATTAACTCTTTTTGTGCAACATTGCTCATTGCAATTGTCTGCGCATAAATAGTGACTTCTCTGTATCAACGCTAGATGTGTTATTACTTTCATTACTAGGGGAACTAGAAGAATCTTTGATATCGACATCCTTCTCAATTCGCATAAGTTTTAGAATTTGCTCTTGTGTCTTCACTAGAAATATTTAATCGATTTAATTTTTGTTTTATTTTACATTCATTTTTATAATGACCCTTTTGCCCACAATTGTGGCAAATAACTTTACTTTTATCATATTTTTTAGTCTTAGATTTTTTAATATTCTTTTTATTAGTAGTTTTGGGCTTATTATAATAACTGTCTTGATTTCTATCTTCATGGTAACGACGCTTTCTTTTATGATGTTTAGTAATTTTGTGAGATTCAATATGTTTATGCCTTGGCTTCCTCCTGGAGGGAGCAACAGGGGGTAAACCATATTGTTCACAAAAAGTGCCTAATTCATATTTAGCTTTTTTCTTATCTTTATTAGCTTGTTTGGCCAATTTAAAATCAATACACATTTTTAATCCAATTCTTTGAGTGTGACTTATTATATCACCGTAGGTTAAGTTATCATAATCAATGTATCCAAGATTTTTAACCAATTCTTCACGAACCTTATGGGCAAATAAAGAGGGTAAACCGTTGATGAATTTTTCTTTCCAGAAAGGTTTATTACTGTCGTTACGCAACATAACTCTAGATGTAAAAACATCTTTGTACCACCTAAAGTCACTTAGAGTGGGACAAGTGAGATTACTTAACTGATCGTGAATTCTTTCGGTTATATTACTGGGAGTGCCAATGAAGTGTTTTATTATGGTAAATATAAGTGTATTAACTCCATCAGGCGGACTGATGCCAATATCCTCATTGAAGATATGGTTGCCATCATCATCCAGCTGGACGGCATTGATTATTGATATTCTAGTATCATCAGTGAGATGTTTTTCCCACCAAGATCTGAGGATACCAGTGAATCCACTAACAATTAATTCAACAATATCTGATTGAGATAGATTGTTGAATTTGGTGATGTAACTGTTTGCTACCATAGACATATGGTTTAATTTATTTAAAATTTCCTGTTCACTAAACCCATCAATGTTCCATTCATAAATTTTATTAGATGAAACTGAGAACTGTTTATCTAGGTTTCTCTCTTCGAACTGTAAGTCCGGAGGAGTAGGTCTAGAATACCAATTTCTAGTTATCTTTGGTGTTTTTAATCATTAATTTGTTTAGTCGATCATTTAAACACGGTATTGAATCAAGATTTAATTATCGATTGATAACTGCTTTCAACATCAGTTTTAACTTGATCAATCGCGGCAATAGTTCCACTTGTACCAGGTTCATTTTTAAGTTTTTTGAATAACTAATCAATGGATTTAACTAAGTTATCATCATCAGATGGTAATCCTAACTTGTGTCTATTTTACGGTAACTTTATTAAAGGATGTTCAATTTTGAATCGTGGTTTTTATAATAGATTCTTCAAACTTTTCTTCAATCCTATCTAGTTTGTTTTCCAATTGTTGCTAGATATTGATTCTAAAGTTTAATTGTTCAATAATTTTTTATCATTGTTATTAGCATCGTAAATTTTAAATGGGGTAAAGCTACAATGGATGTATTTTAATCGAGATTAGAACTGCTTTCAAAGGAGGATGACTAGAAGAAACTTTTGACTTATCTTCTTTAACCCATCGTGTGTTTTGGTAACCACGTTACATTTATTTTGAAATTGTTCATACCAATCATAAAATGAAATATTCATTCTTTCATTTTTAATAAATCTTTTCCATCTCATTTATTACTTTATCACGCTTTTTTCGTGGGGTGATTGGATCTAAATAGATGTCTTTTTTTCTTTATTAGATTTAGCATTAAAATCTTTTACTAGATTATCCCAGTCTAAAACGAATTCCTTTTTGATGACTCTTAATTGATTGTTAATGGGGATATCAAAATCTGACTGAGTGGGCATCACAGAAGAAGTGGGAGAAGAAGAACTTTCTTCTTCAACAAAATCTCTATGAGCATAACAAGGATGACTAGTTTGACCTTGATTAAGAACGCCTTTTAACTTAACATCTTTGATTAAAGGATTACTGAGTACTTCAGTGTCTCTTCTAGTATGGATAACTGAAGGGGCTGAAGAACTGGAAATGTCTTCAATAATTATTGGTGTTTTAGTACGTTCAAAACTAATTTTAACAGTTCCATCAGAAAATTGTTGAATATTTTCAATATTTAATAAATTATTAACTATGGGCTGTTGGGGTAATTCATTAGGTAAAGTCCACTGACTGGGAAGCGTAATATCCTTCCAGAGAATTGTTCTTGGAACTTGAATATTAGCATCAGTAGTAGAACTTTGAAATAAAACGGTTAAATCTTTAGGACTTTTATTTAAAGCATGAACATTTAAGTTTGTTTTCATTGTTTTATAATAAATCCTATAAATTAAAGCAATAGGCTGAGAACCCTCAATCATATGAGTGATTTCACCTGAAGTTTTAATATTTAATGTTAAGGCCTTTAATAAGTGCTGATCACTAAGACTTAGGGTGAAATCAGGAAAGCAATTAAAATGGACAGGTCCATTGTGCAAACTTGATTCCATAGCACCTATTATACTGGGGTGATAATTCAAAAACCGCGCATCTCTAAGACAGAGATAGATGCATGAGTTAATTCCTTTAATGTTTAATGGTTTGACTGCAACTTGAATTAATCCAATATGAATAAAATTGTAACCCTTTATCCTATGTTTTTTAATAACATCAGGGTCAAGAAGACTACAATTTTCATATTCTTTATTAATGGCGTAAACTTTCTCAACTGTTTTGACATTATAATCAGTTTTAAAATTATCTAAAAATGTTGACTGATAAATTTCTTTAGGGGAAACTCTTGGTATATTCCAATTGTGTAAGGCTTGACTAATATTTTCATAACTGTGAGATGTGCCTAATTCATATTGAACTGGGGTAGGTTTATAATGGTTATTGAAATGATTTAACTTAACCTTCAAAGGGTCAGGAAGAAGATCATAACAAGATCCTAACCTATACCACCAGAGGACGAACCAATAAGGAAATGGACTTTTCAAATTGTATGAACCATGAATGACTGAGAGACTCGTTCTGGTGAAGGAGGACCTTATACCAGGCTTCAATGTAATCATAGTAACAAAATTGATGATCTTGACTAGAAAGATTCATGAGATCGGAGGGATTCTTCCCCCAATCAGAGATTTGAATATACTGTTTAATATACATAGAATGATAAAGAACTTTTGATTTATCATTCTGTGCATAGATTGGTTTGATGTTTACTGACTCAGTTTTTAGTAGAATATCCTTATAGTACACAAGGGACTTATAAGGAGCTAGAGGTTGGAAATGCCATCCAGGGGGAAAAAACTGGACAGCAAGCTTACTGGGATCATTTTGTGGCTTCATACTGGGTTCAATATGGAACAAGTAATTTTCCCATCTGAGCATATACTCAGCAGGAGAATGACTAGAAGCTGAGGACGAAGCCTTGGCAGGATTACTGAAAGGGTCAATTGGAACTGGCTGACTGGCCAAGGCCGAACTGTAAGGTTTAGGCATGGTGCCTAGAACAGTAAATTTATTACTGGTTTGAACCGTTGGGTTAACTGGGTGAGGAACCATAGCTCCTCTGGGTTGATTAAGTGGGCCTGAAGGGCGACCCGGGCCTCTTGAGGACGATGCTCCTCTAGTGCTCATTTATTAAAGCCAAAGAAAAACCAATTTTTAGCCTTAATAAAACATTGGAAAGATTTAAAAATCCTGCTAAGGAAGTCACCCTCCCAGAATTGAATCTAGAAGTTAATAAACTTTAAAAGGAAATTACTAACCTAAAATTAGAAGTTTCTAATTTAAAAAATGATTTTGAAGATAAAAATCTTCAGGTTAACGATTCCTCATCTAGTGAAGAAAATCTTGATGAGCCTGAATCTTCTGGCGTTAAAAATGATCCTGATCTTTTTGTTCAAGGTCTCACGCTTAAAAGAATTAAAGACATCACCATTCAAAAATGGTACATCTCAGTTAACCTGGTTGTTGATAAAGGCTTCTCTATACGGCTTTCTGCTCTAGTTGACACAGGTGCAGATTTAAACTGCATACAAGAAGGTTTAATCCCAACCAAATATTTTAAGAAAACCAGTGAAAGACTAAACTCAGCTAATGGCAGTCAAATGGAAATTAAATTAACTGAGATTAGAACTGTTTCCAAAGGAGGATGACTAGAAAAAACTTTTGACTTATCTTCTTTAACCCACTGTGTTTTGGTAACCACATTACATTTATTTTGAAATTGTTCATACCAATCATAAAATGAAATATTCATTCTTTCATTTTTAACAAATCTTTTCCATCTGTTTATTACTTTATCACGCACTTTTTCTGTGGGGTGATTGGATCTAAATAGATGTCTTTTTTCTTTATTAGATTTAGCATTAAAATCTTTTACTAGATTATCCCAGTCTAAAATGAATTCCTTTTTGATGACTCTTAATTGATTGTTAATGGGGATATCAAAATCTGACTGAGTGGGCATCACAGAAGAAGTGGGAGAAGAAGAACTTTCTTCTTCAACAAAATCTCTATGAGCATAACAAGGATGACTAGTTTGACCCTGATTAAGAACGCCTTTTAACTTAACATCTTTGATTGAAGGATTACTGAGTACTTCAGTGTCTCTTCTAGTATGGATAACTGAAGGGGCTGAAGAACTGGAAATGTCTTAAAAGTGCCTAATTCATATTGAAATGATGGTCAAGCCTTGAACTGTAACATCAGTTTTAACTTGATCAATCGCGGCAATAGTTCCACTTGTACCTGAGTTCATTTTAAGTTTTTGAATAACTTATCAATGGATTTAACTAAGTTATCATCATCGGATGGTAATCCTAACTTGTGTCTATTTTCTGGTAACTTTATTAAAGGATGTTCAATTTTTGAATCAGGGTTTTTTATAATAGATTCTTCAAACTTTTCTTCAATCCTATCTAGCTGTTTTCCAACTGTTGCTAGATATTGATTGTTAAAGTTTAATTGACAAATATTTACGTAACATCGATACGTGAAAAACGTTATGAACACACAATATACTTAGCGGTAAGGCGAGTCTATAGGCAATAGTTCTTACTCGATCGAGGATTTCAAATAGACCAATAAAATTGATGGTTGATATTTCCTCTCTTCGTCAATTTTTACTTCTAGACTAACTCCTTCTTGCACCTTCTTCTTCATATTCATCAGCTCTGAGTCTGTAGATTGAGCGGCTTTAACTTTATCGATTAAAGTCGGTTCTAATCGTATATTCGCTATCTTCACGTAGGTTCTTGGAGTCTTTAACTCTATCTCCATCTTTTGGAAGTCATACGAAATGGGTCTTTGTGTTAACAATGTCGCACTCATAACCGCATACAATCTTCTACTCAATGCGTCAGCTACCACGTTCGCTTTTCCAGGATGGTATTGAATGATATGGTCATAATCTTTAACAGCTCGAGCCAACATCTTTGGTGCAAGATACGTTCATTTTAGTTGAACAAATATTTGAGGTTTTAGAAATAGGATTTATACCAGGTTCAAGGTCAATAGAAAATTCGATTTCACGCTCTGGGGGTAGGCCAAGAAGTTTTTCGGGGAATAGGTCAGGAAATTTATTAACGATAGAAATATCATTCAAAATTGTGACTCTCATCCAAGAGTTGGATAGCACCTCACATTGATACCTATCAACTTGCCATCGTTATTCATGGTGTCCCCTACGTAAAGTCAGGTTTCGGTGCATCCAACACAAGAAAGTCACCAGCGAAAGGCTCGGGGCTCTTTACTTATGGCTTGATATGACAGTGATTGACTTTAGTGGTTTGGTTGCTTGAATTCGCATAATAGGTTGGTTGAGAATATAAAACTAGCAACCTTACAAAAATATCAATTTTAGCATGATGAATAGTTAACCAGTTGATTCCTAAAATCACATCAAAGGCAAGTATTTTCAAAGAGATAAGACCGATAGGTAACGTGAGGGTTTCGATTTGATTCAAACAAGATTTATAAAGAGTGGAGGTAACAAAGGTTTCTCCTAACAAAATTTTAACAGATAAATCAAAGTCTAATTTCTCAAGGGTCAAGTTCAAACGTTGAAAACAACTAGGTGAAATAAAAGAGTGGGTAGAATCGGTATCGAATAAGTGTATTAACTCCATCAGGCGGACCGATGCCAATATCCTCATTGAAGATATGGTTGCCATCATCATCCAGCTGGACGGCATTGATTATTGATATTCTAGTATCATCAGTGAGATGTTTTTCCTACCAAGATCTGAGGATACCAGTGAATCCACTAACAATTAATTCAACAATATCTGATTGAGATAGATTGTTGAATTTGGTGATGTAACTGTTTGCTACCATAGACATATGGTTTAATTTATTTAAAATTTCCTGTTCACTAAACCCATCAATGTTCCATTCATAAATTTTATTAGATGAAAGCGAGAACTGCTTTATCTAGGTTTTCTCTTAACTTGTTGAAGTCGGAGAGTAGGTCTAGAATACCAATTTCTAGTTATCTTTGGTGTTTTTAATCATTAATTTGTTTAGTGATCATTTAAATCTGGTATTGAATCGATGTCGAATTATCGATTGATAAGCGCTTTCAACATCGCTTTTAACTTGATCAATCGTGCAATAGTTCCACTTGTACCGGAGTTCATTTTAAGTTTTTGAATAACTAATCAATGGATTTAACTAAGTTATCATCATCGGATGGTAATCCTAACTTGTGTCTATTTTCCGTAACTTTATTAAAGGATGTTCAATTTTTGAATCGGGGTTTTTATAATAGATTCTTCAAACTTTTCTTCAATCCTATCTAAATTTTTTTTTGTTGCTAGATATTGATTGCTAAAGTTTAATTGTTCAATAATTTTTTATCATTGTTATTAGCATCGAAATTTTAAATGGAAATTTGGCTACAAACAGATGTATTTTTAGCGAGATTAGAAGCTGTTTCAAAGGAGGATGACTAGAAGAAACTTTTGACTTATCTTCTTTAACCCAATCGTGTTTTGGTAACCACGTTACATTTATTTTGAAATTGTTCATACCAATCATAAAATGAAATATTCATTCTTTCATTTTAATAAATCTTTTCCATCATTTATTACTTTATCACGCTCTTTTTACGTGGGGTGATTGGATCTAAATAGATGTCTTTTTCTTTATTAGATTTAGCATTAAAATCTTTAACTAGATTATCCAGTCTAAAAGCGAATTCCTTTTTGATGACTCTTAATTGATTGTTAATGGGGATATCAAAATATGACTGAGTGGGCATCAAAAGAAGAAGTGGGAGAAGAAGAACTTTCTTCTTCAACAAAATCTCTATGAGCATAACAAGGATGACTAGTTTGACCTTGATTAAGAACGCCTTTTAACTTAACATCTTTGATTAAAGGATTCTTGAGTACTTCAGTGTCTCTTCTAGTATGGATAATGAAGGGGTCAAGAAGCTGAAATGTCTTCAATAATTATTGGTGTTTTAGTACGTTCAAAACTAATTTTAACAGTTCCATCAGAAAATTGTTGAATATTTTCAATATTTAATAAATTATTAACTATGAAATTTGTTGGGGTAATTCATTAGGTAAAGTCCATCGATTGGAAGCGTAATATCCTTCCAGAGAATTGTTCTTGGAACTTGAATATTAGCATCAGTAGTAGAACTTTGAAATAAAACGGTTAAATCTTTAGGACTTTTATTTAAAGCATGAACATTTAAGTTTGTTTTCATTGTTTTATAATAAATCCTATAAATTAAAGCAATAGGCTGAGAACCCTCAATCATATGAGTGATTTCACACGAAGTTTTAATATTTAATGTTAAGGCCTTTAATAAGTCTTTGATCACTAAGACTTAGGGTGAAATCAGGAAAGCAATTAAAATGGGACAGTCCATTGTGCAAACTTGATTCCATAGCACCTATTATCTTTGGGGTGATAATTCAAAAAACCGCGCATCTCTAAAGGCAGAGATAGATGCATGAGTTAATTCCTTTAATGTTTAATGGTTTGATCTAAGAACTTGAATTAATCAATATGAATAAAATTGTAACCCTTTATCCTATGTTTTTAATAACATCGAGGTCAAGAAGACTACAATTTTCATATTCTTTATTAATGGCGTAAACTTTCTCAATCTGTTTTGACATTATAATCGGCTTTTAAAATTATCTAAAAATGTTGGTGATAAATTTCTTTAGGGAAACTCTTGGTATATTCCAATTGTGTAAGGCTTGACTAATATTTTCATAAGCGTGAGATGTGCCTAATTCATATGAGAATGGGGTAGGTTTATAATGGTTATTGAAATGATTTAACTTAACCTTCAAAGGGTCGGGAAGAAGATCATAACAAGATCTAACCTATACCACCAAGAGGACGAACCAATAAGGAAATGGACTTTTCAAATTGTATGAACCATGAATGATCGAGAGACTCGATTACGGTGAAGGAGGACCTTATACCGAGCTTCAATGTAATCATAGTAACAAAATTGATGATCTTGACTAGAAAGATTCATGAGATCGGAGGATTCTTCCCCAATCGAGATTTGAATATCTTTGTTTAATATACATAGAATGATAAAGAACTTTTGATTTATCATTACGTGCATAGATTGGTTTGATGTTTCTCGACTTCGGTTTTAGTAGAATATCCTTATAGTACACGAGGACTTATAAGGAGCTAGAGGTTGGAAATGCCATCCGTGGGAAAAAACTGGACAAACAAGCTTCTTTGGGATCATTTTGTGGCTTCATCTTTGGGTTCAATATGGAACAAGTAATTTTCCCATCTCGAGCATATACTCAATGAGGAGAATGACTAGAAGTCGAGGACGAAGCCTTGGCGAGGATTCTTGAAAGGTCAATTGAATCAATTTGACCGCCAAGGCCTATAACTGTAAGGTTTAGGCATGGTGCCTAGAAATAAATAAATTTATTCTTGGTTTGAACCGATTGGAGTTAAGCTGGGTGAGGAACCATAGCTCCTCTGGGTTGATTAAGTGGGCACGAAAGGCGACCCGCCTCTTGAGGGACGATGCTCCTCTAGTGCTCATTTATTAAAGCCAAAGAAAAACCAATTTTAGCCTTAATAAAACATTGGAAAGATTTAAAAATCACCTTTAAGGAAGTCACCTCCGAGAATTGAATCTAGAAGTTAATAAACTTTAAAAGGAAATTACTAACCTAAAATTAGAAGTTTCTAATTTAAAAATGATTTTGAAGATAAAAATCTTGAGTTAACGATTCCTCATCTAGTGAAGAAAATCTTGATGAGCACGAATCTTGGCGTTAAAATGATCCCTGATCTTTTGTTCAAGGTCTCACGCTTAAAAGAATTAAAGACATCACCATTCAAAAATGGTACATCTCGATTAACACGGTTGTTGATAAAGGCTTTCTCTACGACTTTGCATTCTAGTTGACAAAAAGTGATTTAAAGCGCATACAAGAAGGTTTAATCAACCAAATATTTTAAGAAAACCGGTGAAAGACTAAACTTCACTAATGGCGGTCAAATGGAAATTAAATTAAGCGAGATTAGAAATCATTTCCAAAGGAGGATGACTAGAAAAAACTTTTGACTTATCTTCTTTAACCCAATCGTGTTTTGGTAACCACATTACATTTATTTTGAAATTGTTCATACCAATCATAAAATGAAATATTCATTCTTTCATTTTTAACAAATCTTTCCATCATTTATTACTTTATCACGCACTTTTTACGTGGGGTGATTGGATCTAAATAGATGTCTTTTTCTTTATTAGATTTAGCATTAAAATCTTTTACTAGATTATCCCGGTCTAAAATGAATTCCTTTTGATGACTCTTAATTGATTGTTAATGGGGATATCAAAATCAATTGAGTGGGCATCACGGAAGAAGTGGGAGAAGAAGAACTTTCTTCTTCAACAAAATCTCTATGAGCATAACAAGGATGACTAGTTTGACCACGATTAAGAACGCCTTTTAACTTAACATCTTTGATTGAAGGATTCTTGAGTACTTGATTGTCTCTTCTAGTATGGATAATCAGAGAAGGGTCAAGAAGCTGGAAATGTCTTAAAAGTGCCTAATTCATATTGAAATGATGGTGAGCCTTGAAGCTGTAACATCGGTTTAACTTGATCAATCGTGGCAATAGTTCCACTTGTACCGAGTTCATTTTAAGTTTTTGAATAACTTATCAATGGATTTAACTAAGTTATCATCATCGGATGGTAATCCTAACTTGTGTCTATTTTACGGTAACTTTATTAAAGGATGTTCAATTTTTGAATCAGGGTTTTTTATAATAGATTCTTCAAACTTTTCTTCAATCCTATCTAGCTGTTTTCCAACTGTTGCTAGATATTGATTGTTAAAGTTTAATTGACATATATTTACGTAACATCGATACGTGAAAAGCGTTATGAACACACAATATACTTAGCGGTAAAGAAGTCTATAGGCAATAGTTCTTACTCGATCGAGGATTTCAAATAGACCAATAAAATTGATGGTTGATATTTCCTCTCTTCGTCAATTTTTACTTCTAGACTAACTCCTTCTTGCACCTTCTTCTTCATATTCATCAGCTCTGAGTCTGTAGATTGAGCGGCTTTAACTTTATCGATTAAAGTCGGTTCTAATCGTATATTCGCTATCTTCACGTAGGTTCTTGGAGTCTTTAACTCTATCTCCATCTTTTGGAAGTCATACGAAATGGGTCTTTGTGTTAACAATGTCGCACTCATAACCGCATACAATCTTCTACTCAATGCGTCAGCTACCACGTTCGCTTTTCCAGGATGGTATTGAATGATATGGTCATAATCTTTAACAGCTCGAGCCAACATCTTTGGTGCAAGATACGTTCATTTTAGTTGAACAAATATTTGAGGTTTTAGAAATAGGATTTATACCAGGTTCAAGGTCAATAGAAAATTCGATTTCACGCTCTGGGGGTAGGCCAAGAAGTTTTTCGGGGAATAGGTCAGGAAATTTATTAACGATAGAAATATCATTCAAAATTGTGACTCTCATCCAAGAGTTGGATAGCACCTCACATTGATACCTATCAACTTGCCATCGTTATTCATGGTGTCCCCTACGTAAAGTCAGGTTTCGGTGCATCCAACACAAGAAAGTCACCAGCGAAAGGCTCGGGGCTCTTTACTTATGGCTTGATATGACAGTGATTGACTTTAGTGGTTTGGTTGCTTGAATTCGCATAATAGGTTGGTTGAGAATATAAAACTAGCAACCTTACAAAAATATCAATTTTAGCATGATGAATAGTTAACGATTGATTCCTAAAATCACATCAAAGGCAAGTATTTTCAAAGAGATAAGACCGATAGGTAACGTGAGGGTTTCGATTTGATTCAAACAAGATTTATAAAGAGTGGAGGTAACAAAGGTTTCTCTAACAAAATTTTAATGAGATAAATCAAAGTCTAATTTCTCAAGGGTCAAGTTCAAACGTTGAAAACAACTAGGTGAAATAAAAGAGTGGGTAGAATCGGTAGATCGAATAAGTGTATTAACTCCATCGGTAGGATAGATGCCAATATCCTCATTGAAGATATGGTTGCCATCATCATCCAAATTGGGCGGCATTGATTATTGATATTCTAGTATCATCGGTGAGATGTTTTTCCTACCAAGATCACGAGGATACCGGTGAATCCACTAACAATTAATTCAACAATATCTCGATTGAGATAGATTGTTGAATTTGGTGATGTATTTATTTGCTACCATAGACATATGGTTTAATTTATTTAAAATTTCCTGTTCACTAAACCCATCAATGTTCCATTCATAAATTTTATTATGATGGGCGAGAACCTGTTTATCTAGGTTTCTCTCTTGACTGTAAGTGCGGAGGGTAGGTCTAGAATACCAATTTCTAGTTATCTTTGGTGTTTTTAATCATTAATTTGTTTAGTGATCATTTAAATCGGTATTGAATCGATGATCGTAATTATCGATTGATAATCGCTTTCAACATCGATTTTAACTTGATCAATCGCGGCAATAGTTCCACTTGTACCAGGTTCATTTTTAAGTTTTTTGAATAACTAATCAATGGATTTAACTAAGTTATCATCATCAGATGGTAATCCTAACTTGTGTCTATTTTCTGGTAACTTTATTAAAGGATGTTCAATTTTTGAATCAGGGTTTTTTATAATAGATTCTTCAAACTTTTCTTCAATCCTATCTAGCTGTTTTCCAACTGTTGCTAGATATTGATTGCTAAAGTTTAATTGTTCAATAATTTTTTTATCATTGTTATTAGCATCAGAAATTTTAAAAAATTTGGCTACAACAGATGTATTTTTAACTGAGATTAGAACTGTTTCCAAAGGAGGATGACTAGAAGAAACTTTTGACTTATCTTCTTTAACCCACTGTGTTTTGGTAACCACGTTACATTTATTTTGAAATTGTTCATACCAATCATAAAATGAAATATTCATTCTTTCATTTTTAATAAATCTTTTCCATCTGTTTATTACTTTATCACGCTCTTTTTCTGTGGGGTGATTGGATCTAAATAGATGTCTTTTTCTTTATTAGATTTAGCATTAAAATCTTTTACTAAATTATCCCTACTAAAAGCGAATTCCTTTTTGATGACTCTTAATTGATTGTTAATGGGGATATCAAAATCTGACTGAGTGGGCATCACAGAAGAAGTGGGAGAAGAAGAACTTTCTTCTTCAACAAAATCTCTATGAGCATAACAAGGATGACTAGTTTGACCTTGATTAAGAACGCCTTTTAACTTAACATCTTTGATTGAAGGATTACTGAGTACTTCAGTGTCTCTTCTAGTATGGATAACTGAAGGGGCTGAAGAACTGGAAATGTCTTCAATAATTATTGGTGTTTTAATGCGCTCAAAACTAATTTTAGCAGTTCCATCGGAAAATTGTTGAATATTTTCAATATTTAATAAATTATTAACTATGAAATTTGTTGGGGTAATTCATTAGGTAAAGTCCACTGACTGGGAAGCGTATATCCTTCCAGAGAATTGTTCTTGGAACTTGAATATTAGCATCGTAGTAGAACTTTGAAATAAAACGGTTAAATCTTTAGGACTTTTATTTAAAGCATGAACATTTAAGTTTGTTTTCATTGTTTTATAATAAATCCTATAAATTAAAGCAATAGGCTGAGAACCCTCAATCATATGAGTGATTTCACCTGAAGTTTTAATATTTAATGTTAAGGCCTTTAATAAGTGCTGATCACTAAGACTTAGGGTGAAATCAGGAAAGCAATTAAAATGGACAGGTCCATTGTGCAAACTTGATTCCATAGCACCTATTATACTGGGGTGATAATTCAAAAACCGCGCATCTCTAAAGCGAGAGATAGATGCATGAGTTAATTCCTTTAATGTTTAATGGTTTGACTGCAACTTGAATTAATCCAATATGAATAAAATTGTAACCCTTTATCCTATGTTTTTTAATAACATCAGGGTCAAGAAGACTACAATTTTCATATTCTTTATTAATGGCGTAAACTTTCTCAACTGTTTTGACATTATAATCAGTTTTAAAATTATCTAAAAATGTTGACTGATAAATTTCTTTAGGGGAAACTCTTGGTATATTCCAATTGTGTAAGGCTTGACTAATATTTTCATAACTGTGAGATGTGCCTAATTCATATTGAACTGGGGTAGGTTTATAATGGTTATTGAAATGATTTAACTTAACCTTCAAAGGGTCAGGAAGAAGATCATAACAAGATCCTAACCTATACCACCAGAGGACGAACCAATAAGGAAATGGACTTTTCAAATTGTATGAACCATGAATGACTGAGAGACTCGTTCTGGTGAAGGAGGACCTTATACCAGGCTTCAATGTAATCATAGTAACAAAATTGATGATCTTGACTAGAAAGATTCATGAGATCGGAGGATTCTTCCCCAATCGAGAGATTTGAATATATCTTGTTTAATATACATAGAATGATAAAGAACTTTTGATTTATCATTACGTGCATAGATTGGTTTGATGTTTCTTCGACTCGCTTTTTAGTAGAATATCCTTATAGTACACAAGGGACTTATAAGGAGCTAGAGGTTGGAAATGCCATCCGTGGGAAAAAAACCGGAATGACAAGCTTCATGGGATCATTTTGTGGCTTCATCTTTGGGTTCAATATGGAACAAGTAATTTTCCCATCGAGCATGTACTCGCAGGGAGAATGACTAGAAAGTGAGGACGAAGCCTTGGCGAGGATTCTTGAAAGGGTCAATTGGGCTAATTTGATCGCCAAGGCCGAACTGTAAGGTTTAGGCATGGTGCCTAGAACAGTAAATTTATTACTGGTTTGAACCGTTGGGTTAACTGGGTGAGGAACCATAGCTCCTCTGGGTTGATTAAGTGGGCCTGAAGGGCGACCCGGGCCTCTTGAGGACGATGCTCCTCTAGTGCTCATTTATTAAAGCCAAAGAAAAACCAATTTTTAGCCTTAATAAAACATTGGAAAGATTTAAAAATCCTGCTAAGGAAGTCACCCTCCCAGAATTGAATCTAGAAGTTAATAAACTTTAAAAGGAAATTACTAACCTAAAATTAGAAGTTTCTAATTTAAAAAATGATTTTGAAGATAAAAATCTTCAGGTTAACGATTCCTCATCTAGTGAAGAAAATCTTGATGAGCACGAATCTTTGGCGTTAAAAATGATCCCCGATCTTTTTTGTTCAAGGTCTCACGCTTAAAAGAATTAAAGACATCACCATTCAAAAATGGTACATCTCGATTAACACGGTTGTTGATAAAGGCTTCTCTATCTGACTTTTAGTCAGATTGACAAAAAGTGTGATTTAAAGCGCATACAAGAAGGTTTAATCCCAACCAAATATTTTAAGAAAACCGTTGAAAGACTAAACTCATTTAATGGCGGTCAAATGGAAATTAAATTAAGCGAGATTAGAAGCTGTTTTCAAAGGAGGATGACTAGAAAACTTTTGACTTATCTTCTTTAACCCACTGTGTTTTGGTAACCACATTACATTTATTTTGAAATTGTTCATACCAATCATAAAATGAAATATTCATTCTTTCATTTTTAACAAATCTTTTCCATCTATTTATTACTTTATCACGCACTTTTTCTGTGGGGTGATTGGATCTAAATAGATGTCTTTTTCTTTATTAGATTTAGCATTAAAATCTTTTACTAGATTATCCCGATCTAAAATGAATTCCTTTTGATGACTCTTAATTGATTGTTAATGGGGATATCAAAATCAATTGAGTGGGCATCACGGAAGAAGTGGGAGAAGAAGAACTTTCTTCTTCAACAAAATCTCTATGAGCATAACAAGGATGACTAGTTTGACCCTGATTAAGAACGCCTTTTAACTTAACATCTTTGATTGAAGGATTACTGAGTACTTCAGTGTCTCTTCTAGTATGGATAACTGAAGGGGCTGAAGAACTGGAAATGTCTTAAAAGTGCCTAATTCATATTGAAATGATGGTCAAGCCTTGAACTGTAACATCAGTTTTAACTTGATCAATCGCGGCAATAGTTCCACTTGTACCAGGTTCATTTTTAAGTTTTTTGAATAACTTATCAATGGATTTAACTAAGTTATCATCATCAGATGGTAATCCTAACTTGTGTCTATTTTCTGGTAACTTTATTAAAGGATGTTCAATTTTTGAATCAGGGTTTTTTATAATAGATTCTTCAAACTTTTCTTCAATCCTATCTAGCTGTTTTCCAACTGTTGCTAGATATTGATTGTTAAAGTTTAATTGACATATATTTACGTAACATCGATACGTGAAAAACGTTATGAACACACAATATACTTAGCGGTAAGGCGAGTCTATAGGCAATAGTTCTTACTCGATCGAGGATTTCAAATAGACCAATAAAATTGATGGTTGATATTTCCTCTCTTCGTCAATTTTTACTTCTAGACTAACTCCTTCTTGCACCTTCTTCTTCATATTCATCAGCTCTGAGTCTGTAGATTGAGCGGCTTTAACTTTATCGATTAAAGTCGGTTCTAATCGTATATTCGCTATCTTCACGTAGGTTCTTGGAGTCTTTAACTCTATCTCCATCTTTTGGAAGTCATACGAAATGGGTCTTTGTGTTAACAATGTCGCACTCATAACCGCATACAATCTTCTACTCAATGCGTCAGCTACCACGTTCGCTTTTCCAGGATGGTATTGAATGATATGGTCATAATCTTTAACAGCTCGAGCCAACATCTTTGGTGCAAGATACGTTCATTTTAGTTGAACAAATATTTGAGGTTTTAGAAATAGGATTTATACCAGGTTCAAGGTCAATAGAAAATTCGATTTCACGCCCTGGGGTAGGCAAGAAGTTTTTCTAGAATAGGTCGGAAATTTATTAACGATAGAAATATCATTCAAAATTGTGACTCTCATCCAAGAGTTGGATAGCACCTCACATTGATACCTATCAACTTGCCATCGTTATTCATGGTGTCCCCTACGTAAAGTCTGGTTTCGGTGCATCCAACACAAGAAAGTCACCAGCGAAAGGCTCGGGGCTCTTTACTTATGGCTTGATATGACAGTGATTGACTTTAGTGGTTTGGTTGCTTGAATTCGCATAATAGGTTGGTTGAGAATATAAAACTAGCAACCTTACAAAAATATCAATTTTAGCATGATGAATAGTTAACCAGTTGATTCCTAAAATCACATCAAAGGCAAGTATTTTCAAAGAGATAAGACCGATAGGTAACGTGAGGGTTTCAATTTGAATCAAACAAGATTTATAAAGAGTGGAGGTAACAAAGGTTTCTCCTAACAAAATTTCAACAGATAAATCAAAGTCTAATTTCTCAAGGGTCAAGTTCAAACGTTGAAAACAACTAGGTGAAATAAAAGAGTGGGTAGAATCGGTATCAAATAAGGTATAGACTTTGCAAGAGTTTATGATTAACTTACCCGTGATAACTTCGTTTGGGTTCCTTGATAAACACTCTCGGTTAAACTACCGGCTTTGACTTTTCTGGGACATCCTTTGGCGTCACCATCCCAGTTGGACTTAAATTCACTACACGACAAAATTGAGCTAGGTGACCTTCTCTTCCACAATTGAAACACACTTTGGGTTACTGCATACAGTTTGGATGGATGTGTCCCTCCTGTCCGCATTTGAAACATATAACCGGTGGTCGTTCTCCTTCCTTGGAAATGGGTGCTGGTGTTGCTGTCTTTCCATCATTATTGAACCATCTCTTCTTGAACTTTTTCTCACTTAGTTCACCTTTCTTATTATCTTGGCCATGATTACCACCAAAGTGGTTACCATTCTTGACATGATAATTTCCTCCATGATGGTTATCATTGTTCTGATGGCCATTGCCACTGGTATGATTATTATTGTGTTGTTGGTCGTTACCTTTTGGTTGAGCTGACTCATTATCGCGCTCCACTAACTGAGCCCTATTCACAACATCTGAATATAAACAAAGTTTGTGAGAAATGAGGTATTAACGTATTTCGGGTTTCAAATCTCGTAGAAACATTCACGTCATACGCTCCTCATTATCTACCAAATGGGATGCAAACCGGGATAACTCGACAAACTTACCCTCATACTGCGACACTGTCATATATTTTTTGCTCCAGCTTGATGAATTCCACCTCCTTCATGTAACAAATACTTTCAGGAAAGAACTTATCGTTCAAAAACACTTGGAACTTCTCCGAAGACATATTTAATGCGGCAGGTTGAGTACGTTTTACAGATTCCCACTAGTAATTTGCCTCTCCTTGCAACATAAAGGTGGAAAAGGGAACCTCTTGCTCTTCTGAGCATTCCAAGACATCAAATATCTTGGTGATCTGCTTAATTCACATATTTGCCTTAAGTGGCTCTAGCTTTCCCAAAAACTCCAGTGGTCCCAGCTCCTTGAACTGCTTAGCGGTGACCAGCCATGAGTTGTTAGTGTTTCCACATGCATTTTGAACAATAGTCTCTCTCGTTTGGTTTTGCATAAATTCTACAAAGTTCCTAAACATACCATCGTTCGTCATTTGGTCGGTGTTGTTGTTTACAGGAGGATTATTACCTTCCTGATGCACATTATCCTGGCTATTGATCAGCAGTGACTCAACGATCTCATGTGCTCCATTGTTTATCTTAACATTTCCATATGCCATTTTACTATCACAAAACAAGGGTTAATTGACATGCCACATATTATCCCTATATTCTGACTGACCAATTAAATAACAAATAAGCTTAGGTAGATCATACTAGCGAAGTATTTATCCGTCTCTCCCCTCCTAGTTCTAGTCTCACATCTCAGCCAGGGATCATATCCCTAAGCTTTGATACCAACTATGACGCCCCCAAAATAGGTATACACCACCCATTCTTAGTCGCCAAATACATGGTACATAATCTAAATACAAACTTAATTTATACAACTATTAAGTGTCGTGCAAAATACGACAAAACATAATCTGTGAGTTTTAATACAAATATTATCTCCTAGATAATATCCAAACTCAAAATAAGTCATCATTATAATTATTATCACACTATTTCACAGAATAGTGAGGACTACTAAAGCAACCATCTCGGACCATCACTCCATTCCCCCGACTTGTCCCAGCTATATTCTCATTTCCTGAAGAGAACAGTGAAAGAAAATGGTGAGCTCAACTAGCCCAGTAAGAAATATTATGACTAAGATAATACAGAATAAATTATCGTTAGTCTTCAATAGTATAACAACTGATAGAATACAATAGACAATAAGTTTTAGATCAACAACTGCAGCAGAAATAACAATCCATTAGAAGAGCCAAGTAGAGCATAATATCTACTATATTCTATGATTTAAAAGTTTATCATCAATTTTATCGCTGAGACTCAGCTTAATAAATAATCCACATCATTAAATTATCCATGCACTACGGGCCAAGGATATTCATTAGTATCACATCCACGAATTATCCATGCACTACGGGCCAAGGATATTCGTGTTATCACCAATGGTCATGATCATGCCAAACAATAATTCATCTTTGCACCCTGGGCCGAAGAGAACGCATGGTCATGATCATACCAATAACTGTCCATCAATGCACTACAGACCAATGAGGACTTTTACCATATCATTTGTAATATTACAGGTCATGATTACACCAAATAATCCCTGGTCATAATCATACCAATCAACAGTCCATCTATGCACTACGGGCCAAAGATGACTTTCATCACAATATAAGCATGAGGATGATGACAATGATATAATAATTCAATTAAATGAGATCAAGGATAAATATTAAAGACTTTAAATTTCAATTTATCTAGAATTCACTAATGTGCAAATTATCAACATGATACTACTTTGTGGAGTAAAATTCAAGAATAATATTGTATTAGAAATGATTTGGACAGCAAAGAAATCAATTTTTGTCATGGATAGTACCCCGGGTGAATAATACCCCGTGAATAGTACTTTGTGAATAGTACCAGTACGTATGAATAGTACCGTACATATAAATGGTGTCGTATAAAAGAATAGTACCCATGAATAGTACTCCAACATGAAAAGCTTAAAAATGAACAAGAATGTTCAGAAAAATATCATTGTGAAACGATACTAGATGAAATACAAATTTCAAGGATATTCTACTAATTTCAAGGAGTATATAAGCAATACTTTTACAAAATGAGTGTATAATTCAGAATCTGAAAGGAAATAATATTACTTACATACTATAGAGTGTGGAAGGAAAATTATTTATTACGAATATTGAACAAAAATAACATCCCTTACAATTGTTTAACGAAAATAATATTCCTTACTAATATTGAACGAAGATAATATTCCTTACGAATATTAAATGAAGATAATATTTCTTGCAAATATTGAATGAAATAAAATTTCTTACGCATGCGAAAAATAATATCGTAAGCGAATATGAAATAAATAATACCCCTTACCTCAAAAAGAGAGCAATTCTGACTGGTATAGCAGAGATATTCTTGAAGAAAACTTTCACTATTTTCTACACTCAAAGGTTCCTTAAACTCAAAAGAAATATGCTCAATATTATAGAAGAACAATTCTTTAATTCTGGTGTGATTTTTATTTCTAAATTGAGCATCCTATTTATAGGAGAATGGCAGGATACTATTTAGATGCACAGTAAAGAAAAAATCATGGACTGCACAGTGTCAAAATCACGAATTTCCGACGAATTTCTGATTTTAATATGCAAACACTATGCAGATACTATACAAACTCTATGCAGACACTATGCAAATACTATGCATAATAAAATATAATATATTCTATTTTTTATATACAAAAACAAAACTTATTATAATATATATATATATATATAATAAAATTTTGATAACTTCTCCCAACTATTTTGAAAAATGGGTAAGTGGGGGTCTATATAATAAGCAAAATTTACAACAAATACTTCATAACAATCCCTTATATTCATAACAATCCCTTATAACTCACAATATTAATAATCAGGTCATTCCCAGGAAAGAGGGGGCTTTCCGATAAGGATTTCTCCTTATTGTCGCGCAATTAGGTGACCAAACCCCTTTCCTCGACAGAACTTTTTAGACATTCTCAATAATGCAAATAATAATATAAATAATTATGTCATCTCAAATATTGATTTAATAATATAAAGTATTGTGACAATAATTGAATGAATAACGTGAGATACTATGCATCAATTACTATGGTAATAATTAAATAAAACTGAGTGATTTCTCACGTAAGCATCAATAATCAAGATACTTTACAATATCGTGTGCTACTGTGCAACCACGTGTATTACTGTCATTTTACCACCAGGTATTTCAACAGTTAATGGTAAAACTTTTGCCATTAATTTTTATAAAAAGTTTTTTCTGTTGTTTTCTCACTCCGATAGTAATTTCATTGTGGGGTCCATCAATGATTGTGTCATCATACAAATATTTCCTATTAAAACGAATATTCCCTGAACAATTGAATATTTTATAACAACTTGCTTACTTTTTAAAATTTATAAATACTACCCACAACTATAACATTATATCAAATCCACACCTTAATATTAAAAAAAATATTTCGAGAAATTAAATCTTTATTCATAAAATTTGGGGTCTTACAGAATACGTCAAAGCATAATTCATTATACAAAAGATACTATGATGATCTCAAGTCTAAGGATCACGTGTACTACTATCACTATAGGAATTCCTATTGACAGGCAAGTAAAACTCCATTAAGTATTCCTTAGCGAGTTACGTTCAGTGACCTTATTCTCCAATAAACACCTACATACTTACTTTAGTGTCTCCACACAAATGATCATGAGATCAATCATCCTCATCCAATAAGCAAGCAATATATGTACCAATTTATCCGGATTCACTAATCCCCTTTTTAGTAATCCAACGATTGGGAACAATTTTAGTTTTAAGCTATCTAAAAATTTAAATCTCATTAGCATATTCTCATCATGATTTTAAAAGCATTGCTTAAAACTATGAGTTTATCACATATTATTAAACAGCACCACGTAGATAAATTAAATGCCTTTAATAAATAAATACTTTTATTAATAAATGAATAAGATTTCTTATAAAGTATATGCTTTATCATCATGCATGATTGGCTTGTATGCATATTACTTTCAATCTCCCACTTCCACTAAAGTCAATCGTCGTGGTATCTCATGCCCATCTTCTCTAAGTGATGATCAAACTGTTGTTGTGTTAACGCTTTAATAAATAGATCTGCAATGTTGTCTTGAGAGTCCACACGCTTTAGAGTGACGCCTCCTCTTTCAATGATCTCTCTGATCAAACGAAATCGCCGTAACACATGTTTGGATTTCTGATGAGACCTGGGTTCCTTAGCCTGCGTAACAGCACCAGTATTGTCACAATATAAGGGCACTACACCTCTAATGCTAGAAACCACACCAAGTTAAGTTATGAACTTCTTCATCCAAACAACCTCCTTTGCAGCTTCACTCATAACTATGTACTCTGCCTCTATCACTGAATCAGCAACTATTTACTGCTTGGAACTCTTCTAGCTCACTGTGCCACTGTTTAAGGTAAACACATACCCTGAAAAAAATTTACTATCATCTTGGTAAGTTTCAGAACTTGAGTCTGTATAGCCCTCGAGTTTCAATCCAGACCCACCATAAAGAAGAAATACATCCTTAGTTCTTCGTAAGTACTTTAGGATATTTTTCACTGCCTTCCAGTGCTCTTCTCCAAGATTCGACTGATATCTTCTTGTTACCCTAACTACATGAGCGACATCTAGTCTAGTACATATCATATCGTACATGATAGATCCTATTGTTGAAGCATAAGGAATCTTAAACATACAGTCTCTCTCCTTAGGTGTCTTTGGGACCTATTTCTTGGAGATATGTATTCCATGGCTCATCGGTATGAGACCTCTCTTGGAATCTTCCATGCTAAACTTTTTTAGCATCGAGTCAATATAAGTTCCTTGGGACAAGCCAAGCATCCTATTAGATCTACCTCTATAGATTTTTATCCCCAAAATATAGGATGTTTCACCCAAGTCCTTTCATGGAGAAGTGTTTAGATAACCAGATTTTAATCTATTGTAGCATAGAAATATCATTCCCTATCAGTAATATATCATCAATATATAGTAAAAGGAATGAAACAGCGCTCCCACTAACTTTCTTGTACACACATGGTTCATCCTCATTTTTAATAATATCAAACTCTTTGATTGTCTCATCAAAACGGATGTTCCATCTAAGAGAAGGTTGCTTCAATCCATAAATGGATCGTTGCATCTTAAAGACTTGATTTGTTCCAACCGTTGAAACAAATCCCTCTAGCTGTGTCATATACAAATCTTCCTCAAGTTTCCCATTGAGGAAGGTCATTTTCACGTCCATCGGCCAGATTTCGTAGTCGTAGTAAGCTGCGATCGCAAGGAAAATCTGAATGGACTTGAGCTTCGCTATTGCTTAGAATTTTTCATCATAGTCAACTCCTTGCCTTTGTTTGAAACCTTTTGCAACCAGTCGAGCCTTTTAGGTCTCTTCCTTCCCATTTACTCCAGTCTTTCTTTTTTAAACCTATTTATACCCAATAGGCTTAATCCCTTCAGGTGGTGAAACAAAAGTTCATACTTGGTTTTCATGCATGGAGTCCATCTCAGATTTCATGGCTTCTAGCCACTTCTCTGAGTTTTTACTACTCATAGCCTGCTCATAATTTAATGGATCATCATCTATGATGCATACCTCATCGTCATCCTCTATGACAAATCCATACCTATCTGGTATGTTTGATACTCTTTAAGATTTACGAATAGGGTGTAGTACAATAGGTTCTCCCACTTGGTTAGGTACCTGACTTTAATCCCTAGTAATTTGTGGTTCTTGAACTTCTTCAAGATATATTCTACTCCCACTGACCCCTTCAAGGATAAACTCCTTTTCCAAGAAGACGTCATATTTCACAACAAACACCTTTTGATCAGTTGGATGATAGAGATAATACCATGATGTTTCTTTAAGGTATCCCACAAATATACACTTATCGAATCTAGTCTGTAGCTTATCGTTTTCAAACTTTTTGACATAAGCTGGACAACCCCAAATCTTAACATTCTTAAGATTTGGTTTCCTCCCTATCCATAACTCATATGGTAGGGACGGATTTTGTAGGCACTTTGTTAAGTAGGTATGCAGTCGATTCTAGGGCATATCCCCATAAGGAAACTGGAAGATTGGTAAAGCTCATCATGGAAAGAACCATGTCCAGCAATGTTTGATTTCTCCTTTCAGATACACCATTGAGCTGTGGCGTCCCTGGTGGAGTCCATTGTGAGATTATACCAATTTCTTTGAGATAATTAAAAAACTCACCGCTTAAGTATTCACCTCCTCGATCCGATTGAAGAATCTTAATACTTTTGCCAATTTCTTTGGAATAATGTTTCTTATGATATTCGGAACAAAATAATAATTATTTAAATTAATGGGCTTGCTTGTAGACAGTGCTAAACAATAAGTCCCTACAACTAATACATCAACCTTTGCTCCATTTCCCACTCGTAGGACGACCTCATCATTGTTCAGCTTTTTACTTCTGACCAGTCCCTACATAGTATTACATATATGAGAACCACAACCGATATCCAATACCCAAGTAGATTTTTGACTTTCTAAAAAATTAATTTCAATCATAAACAAACCTTGATTAGGATTCGAAGCTTCTCCAATCTTCTTCTACTTTTGCTTAGCAAGATAATCCTTGCAGTTCGTCTTTCAGTGACCAGGCTTGTTGCAATGAAAGAATATTCCTTTGCTAGTTGGACCAGATTTTTTTTGATCCTTCACTTTCGCCTTACCCTTAACCTTCTTGGATTTCTTCTTTTCAGAAGATACCTTGGGCCTCATCCTTTTCTTAGAATAATCATCCACCATTAAGACTTGGTCCTTCTTAGATGGGAAGTGACCTTCAGCAGTTTTCAATATGTTAAGTAATTCAAGCAAGCTGACATCCAACTTATTCATGTGAAAATTCACACCAAATTGTGAGCAGGTGTCTGGGAGTGACTGCAATACTAAATCTTGATTTAACTCCCCATCCATGACGAACCCGAGTTGCCTAAGACGTTCAATCAGATTGATCATTTTTAGGACATGAATCTCAATAGTAGTGCCCTCGGTCATCCAAGATCAGAAGAACTCATTAGATATTTCATATCTACCAGTCCTACTTTGCTCACTATACAGCTCTTAGAGGTGCAGAAGTATAGTAGGAGCATCCATGGTTTTATGTTGGTGCTGAAACACGTTACTCATTGATGCGAGCATGATGCATTGAGCTACAGATGCATCATCTTGCCACTTTCTGAAAGTAACAATTTCTTCCTAAGAGGCATCAAGTTTGCTACGCAGTGAAATTCAGTTCGATTAGTTTGTTAGCATCAAGTATGCTATGCAGTGAAATTAGTGAGTGTGACATTTTCAAATTTCTGCATGTGAAAAAAATAACAATTTTAGCAAGCATTCATTTATTTAATTTATTTTACCAAAATAAATTAGTTCTTATTTTATATTTGTATCTCACACTATTTTCTTCAAACTATACTAGCCTCATCTATTTAGTTCGTCAAAATCTAATTAAAGTTTTTGCTAGTGAGAATAATATATTCAGCCTTGTGGTGACACAACAAACTATATATATAAATAGGTAGACAACTCTTTGTCAATTACATCATCATGTAACTCTTTATATTTTGCATGTTAGATTATTTTGATCAAGTGGTGGCACATCTGAATCAAAATTATCTAAGTTAATTCCAACCTAGCACTTCCATATATTAAAAAAAGAAAAACATCATCCTTGTGGTGACAATGCAAAACAACATTGTTCAATTTTTTTATAAGCATCAAATGTGATAAATTAACATCTTAAATATTTAATACTTGTGTTATGGTAACACAACAAACTCATATTAAATATTTAATACTATATTAATTTTATAATTCTAGAAGGCGACGTTAGATATTTCAAATATTTTTAAGCGCTTAGGACTTAATATAAATTATATGAGGGGTTAGTTATTATTTGTTTCATCTTGTTTAGCGCGCATGCACACATATATATAAAATATATGTCATATTATTTTACATGCGAAGCATGTTGCCTATATATATATATATATATATATATATATATATATATATATATATATATATATATATATAAAGTATAAGCATGCATATAGAATACTATATTCTACCCGGATTGATTATGGACTTTAATTCTAGTTTGGTTCACTAGGGCCACCAAGTGAACCAAAAGGTCAAAACCTAGTGGTGCAAGAATTAAAATTTAAATATAACATTTACATTTAAACCAGGGCTCCATTACAAATGGGTCTTTAAGCGCTCCTTGCTCCTTGATCTCCAATTCTTCAAAATAATTCTAACTAATCCTATTACATAAACTATTTTAAATTTAAATAGAAACATTTATCAGCAGTCAAGGGAAGTACATAGGAGAGAGATAGAATTTACATCGAGAATAAATCAGAGAAGACGAGGTACACAGACCCCATTTAATAAAACTCATACATTCAAGCATCCAACTAAAATAAATCCAATCTCATTGGTCAATAGTCCATAATCAATCCCATTTATTATCATATATATCAACATATGCATCAATAAATAAACATTCATCTCTATGTTCAACAAATTTTCTAAGCATTCTTGGGGTAGGTTTAGTCGTCTAGCAAGTTCTTCAAACATAAAAGAATAGGTATCACCGGAATCAAATAATATATAAGCATTTATATTATTGATTGGGATAATACATGACACCACGTCCTTCGCATCTACCGCATCTTGGAAAGTTATGTTAAACGTTCAGGCAGTCGATCAGTTGGATTGCATTAGTCTACCGATCATCAGCCTGCTGCCCCCTCCCTGTTGGTCGCTTCCTCCGGTGCTCCTCTTCTTTGGACAACCTTTGATTTGATGCTCAGTTGAGCCACAAGCAAAATATCCTTTGATCTTTTTTGGCTTTGGGCAGTTGGGTGAAATGTGCCTTTCCTGGCCGCAGTTGTAGCAGACACTGTGCCCTTTCTAACACTCCCCTTGATGGTTCTTCCCATATTTCGAGCAAGCTTCACTTCTTTTCTTAAACCCTCCTTGGTAACTTCCTAACTGGTTGGTGTTTCAGTTGTTATTATTGTTGGAGTTGTTGTGGTTATTCCATTTTCTCTTTCCTAGATTGCTTCCACCATTGTTACTCCTTCCATGAGTTTCTCCCCCAACATTTTGTTCTTCTTTTCCTTGTTGTATTGGCTCAACGCCTCGCTAACTCCCTTAGTAATTATCGCCTTCTCCAATAATTTAGCGAATGAGTCAATTTGAAGGACCAAAACCTTGTTGAACAACCAAGGTTTTAGTCCAAGTTCAAATCGTCGAGCTTTCCTTTCTTCGGTGTCTACTTGATGCATTGCAAAATGTGCAAGTTCATTGAACTTGGTCACGTCTGATAAGTAGGTTTTATATGTACTTATCCGATATTTGTTACTTGAATTAATTGCTTAAACTCATGTTTCTTAGTTACTTTTCATGCATTTTGAGTTCATTTTGTAGATTATATTCTTGGAAGCTGTGTGAGCAATTATTGGTATGAAAATGCAAGGAAAAGCAATCCAGACATCGTTTGGGCTTTCATGTTCATTTCATGTTCTTGGTTTAGAACTTGTATTATTTTTTAGAGCTTCTTCTTATCTTTTCGTAACATCTTGAATCATTCCAATTGAAGTTCCGATGCAAGAGTTATGACCTTTGTATCAACGGACGTTGAACTTCACTGTTTTTGGTGGCCATTTGCATAGCAGTCACTTCTAACCCAATTTTAACCTTCATCTGTTCATTATTTCTCAATTCTCAAATAATGAAATTTGTAGAGCTCGTTGAGATCTTCGATTTGATATGTGGCAGGCCTCGTAACTCCTCCCGGATCAAAAGTAATGGCCATTTTACCAGAGAATACTGCAGTAGAAAAAAAGACCCCCGTCGGGGCGGACATTACACATACAAAACCCCACCGAGGCGGGGGTATAAGCCCAAAAATAGAAGCCTAGCCCGTCAAGGCGGGCCTATCAAGACTAAAATGTTTCATGGGGGAAGTGAGTAGAAAAAGTAGTTTTTGTCAGAATTTGAGTTCAAGAAGGATTAGTTCGAGCTGATTGATTCAAGGACTTCTAGGAGGACTTAAAGACATATAAAGAGACTTATAAAAGTAGGAGAATAACAAGGATTAAAGGGAGAGAGAATTCCATTAGATTAGATTATAGTAGATCAGGACAAAACCCTAGTTCTTATTAGTTTTGGAGATGGAAGCAATTTGGAGACCATTAAAGATCAAGAGCAGGAGCTTGAGGAAGATGGAGATTTGCAGACAACGGATTTATTCCTTACTCTACTCTTATTTTTGTCTTTTAATGTTATTTCAATTACGGATTCTTAGTTTTAATTCATTAATCATGAACTAAATCTTTTGTTTAAGATTACATTGGAGCTTATTACATAGTTTATTTTAGTATGCTTCTCTATTAATTATTGTGATTATCCTTGGATTGTCTATTATGGTTTGTGCTTGTTGTTTAATTGTGTAGCTAAAAATTACCGTGATAATCTATATGAACTTGAGAGATGAACTATAGATTTAGATCTAATCATAATAGCATGTAATTGTGTTTTCTACATAGCGTTGGAATTCATAATTTATGTCTAGGATAGAGATATACCTATTCATCGCATGTAACTTGATAAAGAACTTTTGCTTTAAATCCTCTTTAATTGTAATTCACATAGAGATATAGTGAATTAGTTAATTAGGGTATTCTTCTTAATTATATCATCTGTGGATTTAAGTTGATTTGAGTATAATGCATTGAGAAATGGTTATATTTATTTATGTGTTCTTGATTAACAATTCAGAATAGTGAGCATAATTGATAAGAAGTGTATTAATTTAACTAAATCAATAAGTGAAGTTGTGATATTAAATCTTCATAATCTGATTTGTAATTAGTGGTAATTAGAATTAGTTTAATTAAATAATTTAATTTATAACATTAAATTGATTGTTCAAATAAAATTAGTTTGGTTAACGGTTAGTATTTGGTAATTTGTATTAATAATTTCTCGTGGGAATGATACTCTACTTTCGCTGTATTACTTGTTGACCACGTATACTTGCGTGTTGTGCGTAATTAGATTTTACCCAACAATTTTTTGGCGTCGTTACCGGGGAATTAGTTTAATAATTTTTGCCAACATTAATTTCAACCAACTTGGTCTTAATTTAAACATTTTTATTTTATTTTAATTATCTTCTTATATTTCTCTCTTTCTAGGTACCATGGGTGTCATTGCTTATCAATGGCCTTATGCAAATATGACTCAACCAAGGGACACAAGAACTGAAGGACTCAATGTATTTTCTACATTGTCAGCACAAAGTGCAACACTTTCGGAGAGGTTGGATGTTCTTGCAGCCCAACGAACTCGAGAGATAGTAGTTTCATGTGAATATTGTGTTGGCGAGCATCCAAGTTATTAGTGTAACATCAGTGCTGGACAAGTACAGTTTGGGGGTGATTACCTCAACAATTATGTTTATCCCAACTATCATCGAGGTTGGGGGTATCACCCAGATTTGGCATGGAGTTATAACTATCGAGACCAATACTTTGTTCCAAGTCCAACATATCCATCAGATTTCTCATATCCACCTCTAATGCAACAACTCATTACCTCCTCAATGAGTTAGGAGTTATCAACCCAAAATCTTAATAGATAGATGGAATAACTCATTAACTCCTCAATGAATGATCCTCAATAAATGTATTTCAAAATTGAAAAAGATAATTCAAGATTGGAGGATTTGTGGTTCAAGTTTATAGCATCAACTGAGGAGAAGATGATTGAGCAAGAGAGGTCAATTCAAAATCTTCATAATCAGATGGATCAAATGTTCGAAGCCTTGAACAATCGCCCTTAAAATAATTGGTGCTATGACATGGATGATGAAACCGATGGAGAGCCAGAAGTGTACATGCCACTTGATAAACTAAAAGAAGTGGACATTGAGGAGACAACTGGGGATATAAAAAATGAAGAACATGAGCTGACCTTTATTATACCCCAAGTGCCTTCTCAGCCAGAGTTAAAAAATCCAGTGAATTTTTCACACCCATGTCCCCATGGTACTCACATCCAAGGCAAAGATCTGTATGGTAATGAGGCCTCTTACACACCATGGTGGGCTGAGGAAGAGAAAATAAAAGAAGACAAGACCGTTGTATTTTTCATGCCTCAATGCAAAAATCTATTCAAAAATACAACGGAAGAAGCACCTAGCTATGCAATGGAAATGGGGACATCATGTACAAGAAGTATGCTAGGTGACTTTAATTCGATAGCCATCACAAATAGAAAACTACCAAATGTTACATTATTTCCAATGGATGGAGGATTCCTCAATTATCGAAGAGAAATTGGATAGTGCTGACATAACAAAGTAAGGCTAAAAGACTATAAATCAAGCGCTAACTGGGAGGCAACCCAGGAATTTTTTTATAATTATATGCTTTACTAGTATTTTTAGTATATAGGAATCAGGTTGTTATATTTGCTTATTAAGTTCTCTTATAATCCAAAGTGTTATTCTAATCCATGTTGTCTCTCTTCATTACATGTATTGGAGGTTCAATGGACATGCAAAAGATTATGGAAAGGGAAGAAAATACACAGAAATCAAGGAAATTTTTTCAAAATGGAGCATGCATGCATTGCAAATGGCTTTTCACTAATCAAAAATGTCCCTACCGCATGAGCTTAGCAAAACTGCAGTGATTAACGAAAAATCCAAATCTCATTTGAACAAAGCCATTCCCTCTCCATCCTAACTTCGATTACCAATGTCCTACCATCAAATTCAGTCCCAGAAACTCGTTAAGCTTAGCTCCACCAACTCTCATCCATTCTCTTGACATTCGTTATTCTCCACCTAATTCATTAAGTTCTACACCCCACATGCATCCACACTTTCATACATCCTTTCTCGGCTAAACTTAATATACCCAAATTACCTTGTTCTCTATAGGCTCTCACTCTTATTCTCTTATCAGACAAAGTCGCACACATACAACATGCTCACATTCAAGAAGTGGTTGTCCAAGTAATTGAACGGATTTATCAAATTGGGTATATTGGGCAAGAATTTTCCATCAACTTCACGAATTGCATGGATTTGTCATTGACTCTAGATCAATTTGAACGAACCTTAGCCGTTGACGGTTTATCCACTATAAGACCCCGAATTTATGAAATAAAGGTATTTAATTTTTTCTTATAATTATTATTCAGTAAATGGCTAAATTGATAAAAAGTTAAAGTTAAGGGTGATATATGTAAATTTTATAAAATATTCATTGTAGTCGGGGAATATTCGTTTGATCGTGTAATATTCTTTTTGTCGAGGAATATTTATACGACAGCGCAGCCATTTGTGGGCCCCGTAACGAAAAATTGTCGGATGAAGGAAACGACAAGTATGAGTTTTTTATAAATAATGGTGTAGTTGTTATCATTAACACTGTTGGAATACCCGGTGGTTAAAATATAGTAATACACGGTGTTGCATAAATTATTGGTTCTTACGTAAGAAGTCACTACTCCATAATTGTTACAGTAATTACTATTCAATATTTTATTTCATTGTTTCAATAATTGCTACGTTGATATTTTATATTATTGATTCAATAATTGTCACTACACAGTATTTCCTATTATCAGATCTATAATTCATATTATTTGAATAATATTATTAGATAGCATTATTGGCAATGTCTAAGGAAGTTCTGTCTAGGAAAGGGGTTTGGTCACCTAATTGCGCGTCAGTAAGGAGAAATCCTTATCGGAAAGCCCCCTCTTTCCTGGGAACGACCTGGTTGTCATTATTGTGATTATGTAATATTATTTGTGAATAATTAATTATTGATAAAAATAATAAGGAAATATTTATTTTATGTGGATATAAATGACGGAATTAATGCTGAGGTGTTTTATCAGTATTTTGTCGAAATGGAGGAATTTTTAGAAAAGTGACAATTATTGAAAATTGATATTTCATTTATATTATTATATTACATTATTAAAGGTATAATGTGATACTATAATAATATAATAATGGGAATATTTTTACAATGAATGTGCGATATATGAATAAATGAGGAGGAAGAGTATTTTTGTTACAATAAATGCTAAAAACATGTTAAACATGTTGGTTGGCCCCCATTTTTTACTAAAATTTGATTATAACCTACAAGTTCATCCGTATATGAATTTCGGTCATTTTCCGTTTAGAATTTGGAAAAACTTTCTTTTACAAAGTTGTAGAGAATTAAATTTCCTATGGAATGGACATAAGATTTAAATTTTTCTGATAAAAGGGCTATTTATTATGAATTATTGAATGTCCAGAATAATTGATTTTTGGATTTTTAAATATTATTTTTAAGAAAAATGTTTTTTTCATTGTTCTGGGCCCCGCTGGTGGCTGAAATCAGATTGTCAAGAGGTGGGCGTGAATTTTTTTTTATAAATATTTTATTTTATTAAATTTTCTACTTTGGCATTCTAAGCATTTTCCTATAAATAGGGTGCTTAGGTTAGAATTGAAAATCACACCAGAATCTGAAGTTTTATCTCTCTATAATATTGAGCGTATTTTTGTGAGTATTTAGATACTTTGAGTGTTGCTATACGGTGCAAGTTTCATTCAGTATTATATCCGATATTCCAGTCAGAAGTACTTTTCTTTTGAGGTAAGGTACATTATTTTTTTAATAATGATATTATCTCTTTCAATATCATTATACCGAAATATTGATATAAATTTTATTATGAAATTTTTACCTTTTCATGTCGAGGTTACTATTCACGTATACGACACTATTCACGAATATGGTACTATTCACGAAGTATGATTTTTCTTGTGGAATTTTTGCCTTTTCGTGTCAGGGTTACTATTCACGTATACGACACTATTCATGTATACGACACTATTCAAAGAAAAATTAAATTTTCTTCTCTTTGTCCAAGTTGTCAATTATGGTTACTATCTTTGATTGTATCCATGTTTTGATCTTCATTCTTGAATTTTGCTCCACAATTGATTATTATGGAGTATTTTTGAACTTGGATAAACTAAAGTACGAATCCCTAATTTTTGTCCTTTTATATCACTGGATTCATTTTCTTTATTTTCATCATCCTCTGTAACGCCCCGAAATTCAGTCTATCTTCATACCAAGATTCTGTACGTCACGTTCCCACTTCTTTCTAAACATACATCATTATATACTGAAATATAACAACATACATTCTCAATTCCCAGGTTCTAATACCTTATAACCTCGTTCATTATAAATAATGATAATTACATTATTCTTTACATCTTACACGAGTGACTTTCATCTGCCACCAAGGATACATAACAGTTCATTAAACTAGTCTATAGTTTAATTAAACTATTCTACATTACAATTCTTTACTTGATCTTCACGCTCATTCATATAATGAATGACACTTCTTCTGGATACCGATCAGCTTGATCTTTACGGGATCCTTAAGTTCTTCTAACATCATACGCTGAAAATATTTTTCATTTAAAACAAGTATGAGCATTCAATTGCCCAGAAAGTCATAGCAGTTGAATAAATAACTTCAAGAGTTTAAACATTCCTTTAGAACTTTGATAACCGAACAAAGGTTATGAAGCAGCTTGAATAATAGGAATAACCTCGATTCCTATCATTTTAAAACATTTGTCACATTCACTTTGAAATACTTTCATTCTTCTACCTTTTCCATACACATTGTGTCTGGATAGAATAATTAGCACATACTTAACAATAATGGATCATGTATAAATAGAACATTCTTATATTGAACAGTTCAATCACAGAACAGTTCATCTCACAGAAACACCGAAGTGTTCAAATTGTGGAATAAAGCCTCATACGTTCTACCACCTTGTACAAATATAACACATTTTCACATAGACAGAACTTCTCAAGTTCAACATCTGAGAAGTTTTAGAAAGTAGCATTCATTTAAAATATGAATGAAGTTAGGAAACTTTCCTTATGCACAGCTACAGCTTACGATGAACTGCTCATTCCAAGCCCTATATAACACATAGGGAAATGACACGTACACCAATTAGTCATATACATGAATTACGCATTGGTTTACTTAACTTTACTTCTTAGGTTTTGCATTCTTTCAACCTAAGTTTACGCGATAACTTCCTTTACCGGTTTACGGCTTCATAACATACGGAGATGTCTTACTTAATGCGTTCATCATCTTTGATGATTTTCATTCTTATCATCTTCTTATAACTCTCTAGGACTGAGCACACATCGCTTCTCTTGTAGTATTCCATATGGTACTCTAAGTGGTTTCCCACAAATAACCAACAAATAAGTTCATGTCTCATCTACACTACCATCACAGTGAGTTAGATCGGTTGCCAGTTTTGTATATAACTTCGCTCTCTGAAGAAATTGTTTAGCCCAGCTCCAATATGTCAACCATCAAAGGTTACGATTGTACCACAACCTAAATTATCTTAACTTATCCGAACTATTAAACTATAATGTTCGTTAAGTCAATTTCTCATTCCTTATGGCTTTCTGGCAACTAAATGCAATACCTTAGGATTCATTCCTTATCCGACTCACATTCGGCTTTCATTAATCTTATTATCGGTTATTACGGCTTTCTTGATAATTCATATCTTACTTAATATTTTCGTTATCCATTACATGAACCCCACGTTCATTACACATTCTTAATGTCGAAGCTATACTGTTCGTTGTATGCTAAGATTGGTCATTCATCGCAACAGGGTTGCGTTCACAGCGTCTATACGCTTTACACTTATCTCTCATTACCACATCATAACATCGAAATGTTATCCATTACCCTCATCACTCAATGTCTAATGAATCATAATCATAGCAATCCCCCCACGTTTATTTATCGCGACTACGGTCCTCGGATATCGGTTCCGTAACCCGCATTCATATTCTTTGTCTTTTAATCTCGTTTAATCTTTCCGTTCAACTTTTACTAAAGGTTTAATTCACTTTTTGAAGTGTTACTTTTCATAAACTACACGTTCATTAGCATTCATTTCACTTCCCTCAGGATTTGAGCAGTTAAAAGCTCATCACTGGGCTTTGCTCGCACTGCACAATGACTACATTTACTATTCCTTCACACTTCTCTTCATGTTGTGGCACCACCATATGTGTTATAGCTCAAATTGCGGCGTGAGTTTGTAGTGCCCAACTCCTCAGTCTAACGCTACAGCGCCACCTTACAAAACATGGCTGGCGCTGCGGTGCCAAGCCCTAATTCTTGAAAAAATTTCTAAGTGTTAAATCCAGTTTGAGACGCTTAATTCCCAATCTCATAACTTATTCGTTATAACTCAGAACGAGGTCGTTCCAAATCCATTATCTTCCTTATCTTACGTACTTCAATCCCCCTTAGACAAAACTTTGTTCTGAATCCGTTAACATGCCATTCAATTGGCTTAATCTTCATTCTTCATTCGTTTTACTTTTTTAACGTTCTTCGTTCGTTCTTCCATAATTTGGTCATCTGAACTCAAAATTTGTTCATTCTTGAGTTCACAACTCACGTTTTCTATGTTCTCTTACATTATTATGAAACCCTACACCTTCGGGTTCATTTACACACTTTCTAATTCTCGTTTGTCTTTTACAAAATTTTTGCCATAACTTCGTTATAGCTAAGTTTTAATCCGTTCTTCATGAACGTTTCTACCGTTCCTAATCAAGTAATAAGCATCTAAATTATATGCTATGGTTTTAAACTTGTCCATCAACAACGTTCTTCGTGTTCTTCGCGTGTTCTTCGCGTTCTTCGTTCGTTCTTCATTTTTAATCGATATTTTGATTACGATTTCACTTTTTCTTGGAATTTGATGTCATAAAATACCATTCCTTACTTATTTCACCAAATCGTTCATATGATTCATTCGGATCGCTCAAATTCATTACGAAACTTATACTTCCTTAAGAAATTTATAAAATAAACTTCTATTCTTATTTCTTCATTTTCTCATGATTTGAAACATATGAAATCATTCCTAACATCTTTTACTTCTTATGCTCATTAATTTATATTTTAAACATATAAAACTTAAAAAAAATTAATTCAGAAGTTAAGTTTTCGATACCTTTCTTCTTTAATCTCTTTTCGTCGGACCAAGTTTATCACGAGTAAGCTTTTCCTCTTCCTTTCCTCTTCTTCCTCCTATCCGAACTCTCTCTCTCTCTCAAGTGTTGGAGAATTTTCAAAATCCCAATCAATTGAGCTTAAGGCTTCCTTTTATAAATTTTCAAAGCTAGGGGCAAAATAGTCATTTTGCCCCTAAATTACTATTCACACCTCCTTACTATTCCACTTCGTTACTATTCACAAAGCTTCCCTTGGAAGTTTCGTGGTACTGTCTTGCGAAATTCTTCCGACAGTTTAAAAACTGTGATTCTCAGAATCCAAATATTTTTGGATATTTCGTCATTCCATTACCGATTAACTTTTAAGTATTCTTTGGATCTCTAAAAAATTGAAAAACAATGTTAAGAGTTTTTCTTCACGTTTTCCCCTAACGTAGCTAAACGAATGAGAAGTACATAACAGTACTTTTCGTCATTTTTATTTCGTCCAATTTTTGTACGTTTTTTGAGAAAAACTATTATCTGCTTACTTAACTTTTTACGATCTATTATCATCAAATCTTTCGCATAATGTCATTTCGACATACCGAACTCGCGGAAAGGCTTCGGTTATTTAAACCCTAACCCTTAGGGTTTCGTCAGGTGAATAGTGCATATTTCGTCTTTTTCCCCGAAAATATTTTTCTTCCCGGAAAAATCTTATTTTTGTCTTGAAAATTCTTACTCGTTTAATCTAGCTCGTAGCCAGAATCCTCCCGATTTATAATCATCCTAGGTTATAGAACGATTAATAACCACATAGCACATAATATTATTAATAAAAATTCCTTTTATTAATAACTAATTCTTAAAATCTTAAAATCTGGACAATCCGATTTTTCGGCTTGTCACATTCTTCCTCCCTTATAAAAATTCTGTCCTCGAAACTTCTTAAAACTACACCCATTCCCGGGTCTTCACATTCACCCCTTCTTCACAGAATTTCGTCCTCGAAATTTTAAAATACCCTTCTTCTTAACTTCTCTTCAAAGAAGTTCTTATCTTTCTAACATTCTCTCATCTTCATAACTTATCAAGAATTATGAAGTATAATGAACAACGAGGAATATAAGAATTCATGTGACAACTCGAGAAATTAGACAAATTATTAAAATCTTAAATGATTGATTTAAGGTCAAATAATAGACCTAGATAGAAAATAAGTGTATGCGTTTGATATTTTTGGGAAGGAATTTTGGGGATTTCAAAATTCTGTGAAAGATTTAGGTGAATTATTCAAGATAAAGTGTATATGCGAATATGTTCTGTGTATATGTGAATATGTTCTGTGTATATGGTTATGTATGTGTACCGAATGTGGTTAAGGGTCAAGGGTTGACAAGATAAATTTTAATAGTGTCAAACCTTAAGTATATATTAAGAACGTCAACGTTCAGTTAGAAAACCCTAACGTCTGATATATAAGAAACCCTAGAAACCGGTTCTGAAACCCTAATTTCAGTTCTGGGAATCTAAAACCCATTTCGGAATATGAAACCCTAATTTGGGAATTTAAAGGATAATTATAATGCTTAAGTGATATTAATTATAATATTAATTAAGGTGAAGCTTACTTAATTTGCAAACCCTAATTTTAAAATTTTAAACCCTAATTATTCTGTTAGAAACTCTAATGTACAGTTATGGACTTAATTGCTAAATTAGCAATTTTAATTGGGATAAAATAATCCTAATTAACAAGATTGATTTATGAATGGGAAAAGTTTAATTTAATTAGAGAATCATAATTACAATTTAGAAATATTAATTTTCTATTTTGAAAACCCTAAGTTGAAAATCCTAGAAATTGGTATTTTTGGAACCTTCGGTTTTAACCCTAAGGGTTTGATCAAATGACAATTATAGAATTAAAATGGTATGCTAAATGACCAAAATGCCCTTTCTTAAACTTTAAGTAAAAGATTGCATAATCTTGGTGAGTCATCACTCTAATGTTTATCCCATGTGTCTAATATCTTTGCAAGATCAATTTTGTGCCACCTAGCAACTTCTTGATACATTGGATCATGCCATTTATTTAGATTAAGAGAGAGAAAATGTATACTTTAGTTTTCATTTTCTCCCAAGACCTTCTCTCTCTAAAATTCGGAAATGGGGAGTGTGAGAGAGTGAGGAGATAAGCCATGTTCAAGATTTAACTTTCCAAAGTCAAATCATAAGGATCGGATTCAAAGATTGGGCTTTAAAAGGTATAAAACCCTAAAATTTCTAAATCATATGATTTGATGTTTGATTTTGTAATTTATTGTTTAAAGTTGTGTTATAGAGTGTCATTTGATGATCTGGGTTGCTAAAACTCAGATCCATATCATTTAGATGCTCGAAATTAAAGTTTATAAAAATCTAGAAAAATAATGACTGACAGCCTAATGTCAGGGCCTCTAGATCCTTTCTTGTTAATTTTTTATGTGTTTTAAGAGTTTGTACTTGTAGTATGTTGTAAGGAATTTGAGCTGGAACTTGAATCAAGTCCAGATCATGTGTAGATCAAAAGTTATAAGCAATCAAAGGTCATTGACTGTGCACGAATTGAGTTTCTGGGCAACCCAGTTTACATCACCTATTCTGAGTCACCAAATACATGGTACAGAATACAAACACAACTTAATTATACAACAGTCGTATAAAATACGACATAACATAATCTAAGAGTTTTACTAAGAATATTGTCATCTAGACAATATCCACACTCAATGGAGTCCTCATTACATTTATTGTCACACTATTTAACAGAATAGTGAGGACTACTAATGCTATCATCACGGACAGTTATTCGCTTTTTCCGACTAGTCCCGACTACGTTCTCATTTCCTGAAGAGAACAGTGAAAGAAAGGGTGAGCTCAACTAGCCCAGTAAGAAATATTATGACTAAGATAATGCAAAATAAATTATCGTTAGCCTTCAACAGTATTAAACTGATACAATATAACAAACATCAAGTTTAACTACAGCGGAACAAGTAATCCATTAAAAGAGTCAAGTAGAGAATAAAATCTACTATCTTTTATAATTTCAAAGGTTTTTCATCACTTTTATCGCTGGGACTCAGCATAATAAATAATCCACATCATCCCTGCACTACGGCAAAGGATATTTATTAGTATCACAACCACAAATTGTCCATGCACTACGGGCTAAGGATATTCGTGTATTCATAATGGTCATGATCATGCCAACAACTATCCATCAAGGCAGTACGGGCCAATGAGGACTTTTACCACATCATTTGTAACATTACGGTCATGATTATACCGATTAATCCCTGGTCATAATCATACTAAGTCCATCTATGCACTACAGGCCACAAATGACTTTCAACATAATATAAACATGAGGATGATGACAATGATATAAGAATTCAATAAAATAAGTTCAAGAATTAATTTATCTAGGAACTAATAACGTCCAAATTGTCAACATGATACTTCTTTGTAGAGTAAAATTCAAGAATGCTCAGAAGAATATTTCCATGAAAAGATACTGGATGAAGCGCAAATATCAAAGATATTCCACTAATTTCATGGAGTATAAAAGCCAAAACTTTAACCAACTGAGAATAATAAAGAATGGAATAACAAAAGAAATCACCTGGCATGCGATAAACCGCACAGACAGGTTATTCCAACAGAATAATAAATAACGGAACTAGGTAGGTCGAAATTAAATTGCAAGCTGTGATATTCCAATAGAATAATAAAGAATGGAATAACAACAGAAATCACCATGCATGCGATAGACCACAAAGACAGGTTATTCCAACAGAATAATAATTAATGGAACCAGGTCAGGCGTAATACGCACCGACAAGATATTCCAACAGAATATTAAATAACGGAACCAGGTCATGCGTAAACACACGTACATAAGATGTTCCAATGTAATAATAAAGAATGGAATACCGTAAGAATTTCACCATGTATGCGGATTGCTGATAGATAGGTTATTCCAACATAATGATAAAGAATGGAATAATAGAAGAATTTCACCAAGTATAGGGTAGTCCGTGATACAAAGTTATTCTAATGAGAATAATAAAAAAATGGAATAATAGAAGAATTTCACCATGTATGCGGTACTTCAGATAGACAAAGTTATTCAACATAATAATAAAGAATGGAATAATGAAGAATTTCACCATGTATGCAGATTTCAGAGCAGAGCAAAGTTATTCCAACATAATAATAAAGAATGAAATAATGTAAGAATTTCACCAAGTATAGGGTAGTCCGCGTATACAGGTTATTCCAACAGAATAATAAAAATAGAATAACATAAGTTCTCTTCATGAATACGAAAGAAATAATACCCCTTACGAGTACAACAAATAATATCCCTTACCTTAGAACAACTGGATATAGGAGTAGTGTAGTAGTAGAATACTTTTCTTCTTTCTCTCTAAAGTTTCAGTGAATTCGTAAGAAATAATGAAGGAATGAACTTTTATTTATAGGAGAGTGGACTGAATAGTAACTAATTCCTGAACGGTCCAGATTGATTTACTTTTAAACGGACGTTCCAGATTGGTTTACTATAAAATATTCTAATAAAACAAAATCTTTTAAATAAAATATAATATATTCTATTTATAATCTAATAAAACGAATAACTTTATAAAAGTATTTTGTTTTATATAAAAAATATTTTACTATGCAAAATACTATGCAGGCACTATACAAACACTATGCATAATAAAATATAATATATTCTATTTATAGTCTAATAAAATGAATAACTTTATAAAAGTATTATGTTTTATATAAAAGATTTTACTATGTAAAACACTATGCATAATAGAATATAATATATTCTATTTATAGTCTAATAAAATGAATAACTTTATAAAAGTATTCTGTTTATATAAAAAGCTTTTCTGTTTTATTACATTAATAATACTAATAAAACAAAATTTCATCATCATTATTATAACTCATACTATTAATCGACCAGGTCATTCCCAGGAATGAGGGGGCTTTCCAATAAGAATTTCTCCCTATTGGCACGCAATTAGGTG
Source organism: Panax ginseng (assembly GCA_020205605.1). Lineage (NCBI taxonomy): Eukaryota > Viridiplantae > Streptophyta > Magnoliopsida > Apiales > Araliaceae > Panax > Panax ginseng. The sequence goes on from CM035144.1 coordinate 89,568,903, forward strand.
ACCAAACCTCTCATTGGTAGAACTCCTAAACATCGTTAGTATTGCAAATAATAATATTAATAACTTCGTCATCTCAATTATTGATTTAATAATATATAAAATATCGATAATAATTGAATCAATTAACGTGAGATACTACAAGAATTACTGAAGCAATAATTGAACAAAACTGAGTGACTTCTCACGTAAGCATCAATAATCAATACCGTGTGCTACTATGCAACCACGCGTATTCATGTACTTTTAACACCGGGTATTTCAACAGTTAACGGTAAAACTTCCGTCGTTATTTTCATAAAATATTTTTGTCGTTTTCTCAATCCGACAATAATTACCATTATGGGGTCCACTAATGATTGTCTTGTCAGTCATCACGAATATTCTCTGTTAAAATGAATATTCCCCGACCAATCGAATATTATATAACAACTTGCGTACTTTGCAAAATTTATAAATATTACCCACAACTATAACATTATATCAAATCCACACCATAATATTCAAAAAAAAAAAATTTCGAGAAATTTAAATCTTTATTCATAAAATTTGGAGTCTCGCAATCTTCCCTCCTTATAAAATTTAGCCCTCGAAACTTACGTACGTACCTGGTATGCCGAAGAGGTGTGGATACCTTGACTTCATTTCATATTCCAACTCTTGAGGGATAACCTTGAATACCTTTATCATCGAAAACATTACACGTTGAATATGTGCATGCTCGATGTCCTCCGATTGCCTCTGAATGCACATCAGTCCCTAAAATAGCCATTTTGGGCTTTGATATCGACCTCAAATCTCAAAATTTAAAAAATGAAAGTTATAGGTCTACTCGTTATCTTTCCAAATCATCCTGAATCACCTCAATCGGAGTTCGTATGAAAATGTAATGCCCAATTTACTAAAAGACTTCCGGACAGATTTTGGCTAAACACTTGACCAGCGCCTAGGCGCCCAAATTTGGCCTTGGGCAAGCGCCTAGGCGCCCAAGAACAGAATCTAAGCGCCGAGCCTAGCGCCTAGGCGCTCGACCCTTGGCACTTAACTCCAATTTTCCAGATTTTGCAACTTTTGGCACACATACTTCAAATCTTCATAACTTCTTCGTTCGTTATCGTAATTAGTCCGTTTTCAAGGCTATGGAAAGCTTGTAACATGCTTTATAAAACCCCCATGATTTCATAATTTTTTAGATTCATTAATTATTTCGAAATTTGACTCTAAAGTCCCCCAAGACTAAGTTTTTACTAACAACGATACCTGAAATATGTTATGCACACGCGACATACTTGGCGGTAAAACAAGCTTATAGGCCACAGTTCCTAATCGATCGAGGATTTCAAATGGGCCATATAACAATCCAATATTTTATTTGTAATTTAAAATATATATTAAATTAAATAAATATTTTATTGATGAAGTTGTTGTTTTGTAATTTAAAATATTTCTTAAATTAAATAAGTGTTCTATTTATGTGGTTGTTATTAGTAGGTATGTGTGAATTAAATTTATTAGATAACACTCTAATAAATATTTTATTGATGTGATTGTTGTTATTAAATATTTATGAATTAAATTTGTTGGATAATATTCTAAATTAATTTAGTTTATAATTTAGAGAGTTGTAATGTAGCATGAGATGTTATATTGTTGTTTTAATTTAATAATTATAGTGATATGTTAATTTATTAAATAAAATTATAATGAGATTATAAATTTGTGATATTTGGATTAAGTGGGAAAATTTGTTTAGTATGTTGTAATTGGTTATTTAACTAATGTTGAATATGGAGGTATAAATATGAGATTTTAAACTATAGTGTAAGTGGTTTATTAAAATAAAATTAAAGTAATTTTTTTAATTGATTTAACCAAACAAGGCTTAAAATATTAAGTCTTTATTTTAAAGACTTTTTGCCAAACAAAGCCTTATGGCTTTTAGATTTTGATTTTTGAATTTCAATTAAATAAATAAAATAAATTAAAATAATAAATATAATATATACGTTTATTTTTGGTAACTGTCATAACAATTAGTATGCGTATTTAGATTTTAGCAGTTTTATGTTTACACTTGGCCATATCAGTTTTCTTTACGCATACTTGACTAAGTCTGAGAATTTAGAGAATTGAGAATTGAGAGAAATTGAGAGAAAGCCTAAGGATTACTAGCAGTTTCAGTGGTTTAGCAAGGATTTCTTAAGCAACAAAAAGGTATGTTACATAACCTTAACGTATATATTTTACAAGCCTATAATCTCTAAGTCTTTGTGTTCATGAGGTGCACTCACTGTGTGTTATAATTGGTTATGATAATATGTGTAATTGTAATTGTTATCACCAGCATGTCTATATGTATATAGGTGTTGTATGCTAGATTACGTTCAAAAAGAAAGGAATTGTTTTTACAGTAAACATCCATGTATGAATGTAATTTATATAAATATCAAAATTAGTATATGTTAATTATGAAATTATGTTAATTGGGTAAGAACTTAAAGAGAACTTAGTTCAAAAGAATCAAATTGGTGTATCATTATGATCACAGTGTTCACTGTGTCAAGAAATATCAAAAATGAAGTTTTTGGTTTTAAAATATGTTATTCCAGTATTTAATTATTCTAGAATTATGGTTTAAGTTGTGTTAATTTAGTATTTGTATGCTTGGTCAAGTTTATGTGTAATTTGCATAAGTTATACATGTTAATTGGTGTTAGAAATTAAGACATAGCTTTGTTCTGTGTTTTGTTTTGGGGTGTTCTGTAATTCAGAGTCACAGCGCTAAATTTCGCGCCCCAGTGCCAAAAATGGCCCAAACGTTTTCCCCAAAGATCGAATTCACGCCCTAAGACATCGTCTTCGCGCCTTATTATTTGAAAAGTGATCGGGGTCGGACAGTTTTGACTTCATGTAGTAAAATGGCCGTAACCTTTTCATGCGAACTCCGATTGAGGTGATTCAAGATGAGTCAGAAAGAGGACGAATAGGCCTATAACTTTTGTTCTTTAAGGTTTTCAATTTGAAATCGTTATGAAGGGTCAAAATTGCCATCTTTAGGACTGTTGTGTATTTGGGGCCAATCGGAGGGCGTCGGGATGCGCGAATGCAAGTGCAATCCTTTGTGTATTAGTATAACTTTATGATAACATGTTGGACATGTAATAGGATGTTGTATCAAGTTGTTAATGTGTATGTGGTGCAATGACATGATCACTTAAGTAGTTGTAATAAAACTAAAAAATAATGTTCATGAAAAGATGCGATGTTATTTAAACTTAAACTTAGTTAGTAGCTATACTAAAAGTAAGAAAGCAACTCATGAAGGTAATGCTAGTATAACTAATGTGTATTGTCAATACATATGGTATGCGTAGGACTTGGGGTGAACGTGAGTAGTGATTGTTTAACCTACGCACGAGGCAAGTTCCCTAACCTTTGCTACTTTATTATTCAGCAAGGTTACTTTTCACTGTTATGCTATAATTATGCAAATTCTCTATTTCTAATCTCTTGTTTAACGATTTACTGTCATGCAAGTTCTTTAACCCTCATTTATTGTTGAGCAAGTTAGTTAATCTTTGTTTATTTATTCCAATCGAGATTACCTTGGTTATTCAAAGTCTGTACTCATTTATTGTTGAGCAAGTTAGTTAATCTTTATCTCTTTATTTAGAGTCTGTATTATTATTGTAAGAAGTGTGTTTATTCAGCTACTAATAGTTGTTGTTTGATCTTCGTTCTTCAATATAATTGTACTATCTTACGTTATTGTACCGAACTCTAAGTTGCTTAGCGATTCTTTACCAATTCAACTAATCCTTAGTTGATGAATGTTCTAAACTATAAATTACCCTTTAAGTCTACCCTAACCAAACTTCCTTTGGTTTGTTTATGTACTCACACACAACTTTGAAAGCATGTTGTCAATGATAACATTTGTTCAACTTAGAAATTGTTAATACTCTAGCCTTATTGATTCATCGATAACCCTTGTTCATGAAGATATTATAATCAAACCCTTGAATAGTTATTGGTTCCTATCTGATTCAACCAGTACTTGGTTGATGAGCGTTCTAAAAATCTAGTCTTCCTTTGAAGTTAATTCCCAACCAAACTTCCTTTGGTTCAGAACCTGATAATCTAAGCTGAGATGAACAACCATATATAAGGGGATTATTTTAGAGCTACGCAATAGCGTTAAAATGTTTACGCAATACATAGTACAAAAATTTCGATCACACAGAGTACGGAATGATGGTCCATATAGTCGTTTAGGATGTTAAAGGTTCTGATAGAAAACACACCGTGAACCTAGGACATAGATGATGATTATAGTCTTTTAGACTGTTAAAGGTTAAAGTAGAAATACTTGTAAACCTAGAATAGAGTTCGTGGTCTTGTGACCCTCAGTATATTCTTTGATGTTGTTATCTATTGTTAACTTAAACGTTCATTATTCCTTTGAACTCATAGTTGTTGAATTAAAGTTTATTGTTCCGGTAACATTACTTTACCATTGAAAGCTCAGTTAATTGTCATTCATAAAATGTTATTGTATATTATCATTCTTGTGGGCAATTGTTTGCTCACTCTTGCACAAAATAATGCAGATGAAGTTATGAAGTTTGAAAAGCTTTATACAAGCAAGGGCAAGAACAAAGTTCTTGATTAGACGACAAAGTTTAATTTATATTTATTTATGAAGCTTATGTAATGGATTTAGTTATAATCATGTTTTAATTTTCCGCGAATGATTGTAATAAAGGTTAGATGACCTGGGATTTATTTTAGATTATGTAACCCTTTAATGGGAGATTAATTATTTAAACTTTTAAGTTTAATTATATCCTTTGTTTATGGGTAGTTAGTTATGATTTATTTGGACAGTGAACACCAAATCTGTGGGGTTGAAGTGCCCAAATTTGGGGGTGTAATAGGCCAATTTAATCGATGGTTAAGATAACGCCTTCTTGAACCTTCTTCTTCACATTCATCAGCTCTGAGTATATAGCTTGAGCGGCTTTAACATTATCGACTAAAGTCGGTTCTAATCGTATATTCGTTATCTTCACGTGGGTCCCTAGAGTCTTTAACTCTATCTTCATCGTTTGTAAGTTATACAAAATGGGTCTTTGTGTTAACAACGTCACACTCATAACCGCATACGATCTTCTACTCAACGTGTCAGCTACCACGTTCTCTCTTCCACAATGATATTGAATGGTATGATCGTAATCTTCAACAGCTCGAGCCAACGTCTATAGCGCATGTTACATTTGTTTTAGTTGAAGAAATATTTAAGGAGTTTAGAAGTGGGGTTTTGTACTGAGGTCAATACAAAATTCGATTTCACGCTCTAGGGATAGGCTAGGAAGTCTTTAAGAATACGTCAGGAAATTTATTTACAATAGAAATATCATTCAAACTGTGACTCTCATCCAAGACTTGGATAGCGCGCCACATTGATACCTATCAACTTGTCATCGTCATTCACGACGTCGCCTACAGAAAGTCTGGCTTCGGTGCATTTCGCACAAGGAAGTCACCAGCGAAAGGCTCGAGGCTCTTTACTTATGGCTTGATATGACAATGATTGAATTTAGTGGTTTGGTTGCTTGAATTCGCATAACAGGTTGGTTAGGAATATGAAAGCTAACAACCTTACGAAAAGCATGATGAGTAGTTAACCAATCGATTTCTAAAATCACATCAAAGGAAAGTATTTTCAAAGAGATAAGATCGACAAGTAACGTGAAAGTGTCGAGTTGAATCAAACAAGATTTATAAACAGTGGAGGTAATGAAGGTTTCTACTAACGAAGTTTCAACCAATAAGTCAAAGTCTAACTTCTCTGGGGTGAAATTTAAACGTTGAATGCAAGCAAGAGAGATAAAATAATGGGTAGAACCGGTATCTAATAAGGTATAAACTTCGCAAGAATTTATAATTAACTAACCCGTGATAACTTCATTTGGGTTCCTCACTTGTTGAGAAGTTATGACAACCACTCTCCCTTGAACTACCTGGCTTTGACTTGTCTGGGGCAGCATTTGGTGTCATAACTACCGTTGAAATTGACTTTTCTATAGGGCATTTTCACCCTCAACTACTTCATCATACTCCTGTTTCATGATTTGAATCATTAATCTTCGATCCATATCAAATTGGGCTTGACCGCAATGTACCGGGTAATTCAAAACTCGATGTTGGGTTCTCTCACTTGCTGTCCAAAAAGAGAAATACATATCATCTATTTTAGCCTTCTTAGATCGGACAGCTCTTTCCACAATATCAACGTGTCGTGCGGCTTTTACCCATGCATCACTCATTCTCACTCGTTCAATTGTTTCTTCTTTCAGCTCAGATTCCATCTTTATCATCTAATACTCTGCCAAAGAGTGCTTCTGTTCAAGTATCACATATCGGGTAACACAAGCTTGAATTGTTGCATCCTTTTATTCCACGACCGCCTGCCGTTCTTCAGCCTTCTCTTCTAACTCATGACTACGATTTTGCAATTCTAAATTTCGATCATAAAATTCTTCTAATAAATTCTCCTCAGGTTCCTCTTCTTCCTCACTCTCAGCTGCTACCTCTACGACTATCTCGGGTGCAACTATCAATTCTTCACTCACCACATGGATATCTCTAATTCCTTCTTCGCCTGACATCACATTATCCTGATTGGTGATTAAAGGTGTCTCCACGATCTCATTCACTCCATTGTTAATATTTTCAGCTGCCATTTTTCAAACACTGCCACAAAACAAGAGTTAATTAACCTATCACATATTATACCTATACCCTGACCAACCAATTAAATACCAAATAAACTTAGGTAGGTCATACTAGCGAAGGAATTCCCCATCTCTCCCCTCCTAGTTCTTGCCTCACATCTCAGCTAGTGATCATATCCCTAAGCTTTGATACCAACTGTGACACCGCCAAAACAGGTATACATCACCTATTCTGAGTCGCCAAATACATGGTACAGAATACAAACACAACTTAATTATACAACAGTCATATAAAATACGACATAACATAATCTAAGAGTTTTACTAAGAATATTGTCATCTAGACAATATCCACACTCAATGGAGTCCTCATTACATTTATTGTCACACTATTTAACAGAATAGTGAGGACTACTAATGCTATCATCTGGACCGTTACTCCATTCCCCGACTAGTCCCGGCTACGTTCTCATTTCAAGAGAATAAAGTGAAAGAAAAGGGTGAGCTCAACTAGCCCAAAGAAGAAATATTATGACTAAGATAATGCAAAATAAATTATCGTTAGCCTTCAACAAAGATTAAAGCGATACAATATAACAAACATCAAGTTTAACTACTGATGGAATAAGCAATCCATTAAAAGAGTCAAGTAGAGAATAAAATCTACTATCTTTTATGATTTAAAAGGTTTTTCATCACTTTTATCATTTGGACTCAAAGATAATAAATAATCAACATCATCCCTGCACTACGGCCAAGGATATTCATTAGTATTACAACCACAAATTGTCCATGCACTACGGGCCAAGGATATTCGTGTATTCATCAATGGTCATGATCATGCCAACAACTGTCCATCAATGCATTACGGGCCAATAAGGACTTTTACCACATCATTTGTAACATTACGGTCATGATTATACCGATTAATCCCTGGTCATAATCTTACCAAGTACATCTATGCACTACGGGACACAGATGACTTTCAACATAATATAAACATGAGGATGATTACAATGATATAAGAATTCAATAAAACAAGTTCAAGAATTAATTTATCCAGGAACTAATAACGTCCAAATTGTCAACATGATACTTCTTTGTAGAGTAAAATTCAAGAATGCTCAGAAGAATATTTTCATGAAAAGATACTGGATGAAGCGCAAATATCAAAGATATTCCACTAATTTCATGGAGTATAAAAGCCAAAACTTTAACCAACTGAGAATAACAAAAGAAATCACTAGGCATGCGATAAACCACACGTATAAAAGTTATTCCAACGAGAATAATAAAATCGGAACCAGTCGTCAAATTAAATTAAGACCGATTGTGATATTCAATGAATAATAAAGAATGGAATAACAATGTAAATCACCATGCATGAGATAGACCACACACATAAAAGTTATTCCAACATAATAATAAAGAATGGAATAATGAAGAATTTTTCACCATGTATGCGGTACTTCAGATAGACAAAAAGTTATTCTAACATAATAATAAAGAATGGAATAATGAAGAATTTCACCATGTATGCGGTAGATTTCAGATAGACAAAGTTATTCCAACATAATAATGAAGAATGGAATAACAGAAGAATTTACCAAGTATAGGGTAGTCCGCGTATACAGGTTATTCCAATAGAATAATAAAGACTGGAATAACATAAGTTCTCTTCATGAATACGAAAGAAATAATACCCCTTACGAGTACAACAAATAATATCCCTTACCTTAGAACAACTAGATATAGGAGTAGTGAAGTAGCAGAATACTTTTCTTCTTTCTCTCTAGAGTTTCAGTGAATTCATAAGAAATAATGAAGGAATGAGCTTCTATTTTAAGGAGAATGGACTGAATAGTAATTAATTCCTGAACGGTCCAGATTGATTTACTTTTAAACGGACAGTCCAGATTAGTTTACTATAAAATATTCTAATAAAACAAAATCTTTTAAATAAAATATAATATATTCTATTTATAATCTAATAAAACGAATAACTTTATAAAAGTATTCTGTTTTATATAAAAAGATTTTACTATGCAAAACACTATGAAGGCACTATGCAAACACTATGCATAATAAAATATAATATATTCTATTTATAGTCTAATAAAACGAATAACTTTATAAAAGTATTCTGTTTTATATAAAAAGATTTTACTATACAAAACACTATGCATAATAGAATATAATATATTCTATTTATAGTCTAATAAAATGAATAACTTTATAAAAGTATTCATTTTTATATAAAAGCTTTTACTGCTTTTATTACATTAATAATACTAATAAAACAAAACTTCATCATCATTATTATAATTCATACTATTAATCGACTGTGTCGTTCCTGGGAATGAGGGGCTTTCCAATAAGGATTTTTCCCTATTGCACGCGCAAATTAGGTGACCAAACCTCTCCTTGGTAGAACTTCAGACATCGTTAGTATTGCAAATAATAATATTAATAACTTCGTCGTCTCAATTATTGATTTAATAATATATAAAATATCGATAATAATTGAATCAATTAACATGACATACTATGCAACAATTACTGAAGCAATAATTGTACAAAACCGAAAGTGACTTCTCACGTAAGCATCAATAATCAATACCGTAGTACTACTATGCAACCACGCGTATTCATGTATTTTTTAACACCGGTGTTTTAACAGTTAATAAATAAAACTTCCGCCGTTATTTTCATAAAATATTTTTGTCGTTTTCTCAATCGACAATAATTCCGTTGTGGGGTCCAATTAATGATTGTCTTGGTCGCATAAATATTCTCTATTAAAATGAATATTCCCCGACCAATCGAATATTATATAACAACTTGCATACTTTGTAAAATTTATAAATATTACCCACAACTACAACATTATATCAAATCCACGCCATAAAATTAAAAAAAAAATATTTCGAGAAATTTAAATCTTTATTCATAAAATTCGGGGTCTCACAAGTTTTGCCCAAAAATATCTGACAACGTTTTGCAGGGCTTGATTCTTGCAGTGTTTTATGTTATTGGTCATGTTGTTGATTGAAGGTTGTAGATTAGTATATGAGCTGCAAAGTCATGCTATTAGATAACCCAGAATAACAGTAGAATCAAAGTTATACCTGGTCAAACTACGTTGACCGATCAGCCTTATGAACTTTCTGGAAAACCCAGAAAATTTAAAATCTGGTTCTTGATCACTACTTTGACCATCCTAGATCTTCGTTTGATGTTGTTTTTAGACTGAACTGAGGATATAGACTTGTTTACTGACATCCCAACTACATGTTTAAACATTAATATTACACATAGAAAGCTCAGAATGCATGTTGCAAGGATCGAAAAGTAGTTATAATGGTTGTTCATCATTTCTGGGTAACCCAGAAAATGAAGAACATGCCTGACATGATATTTGCAGGTCTTAATCTCTCTGATGTGTTATGTTATAGTCAGGAAAGTTGTTGTAGGTTGTAGTGTTACACTTATACTACAATCTTAATGCAAATTATTAGCCCAGAATAAAGAAGAACCTACATAAATTAGTGGTCAAACTAGTTAACCTGTAAACTAGTTATAAAGGCTTAAGAACATCCCAAGAACACATTTAGCGACAGTTGTGTCACCTAAAATACCTTTAGCGACAGATTTGTCGCCTAAACCTCTTTTAACGGCAGTTTATTTAGAAATTAATTATTGAATATAAATAAATAGAGAAAAATGATTTTTAATTATTAAAAATACATAATAAATTATGAAAAATTATTTTAAAGCTTGAAAAATAGTTTTTAATTATTTTGAGTATATTTCAAGAATATTTAATATTTTTGAAATATAAAATGTATTTATTTATTTAATTATAATATTAAATAAATTATTTTAAAATGATTTTAATTCATGAAAAATCATGAAAAATTATATTATGATATTAGATAATATTTTATGTTATTTTTGATGACTTTTAATATTTTGTGATGAATTTCATTAATAATTTATTAATAGTGGTAATTAATTTATTTAATAAATATATTAAATAAATTATAGAAAAATAGAATTAATGTTTTAAAAATCATATAAATATGATTTAAGTGTTATAAAAATATTTTAAGTTATAAAATATAACTTTTGATATTTTGACATGAAAATATTAATATTTTTATATTAATATCAATTATCGGATAATGAATTTAGCTATTTAAAAATCATATAAATATGATTTTAAAATATTAAAAATACTTTGTGATATTATAAATATATTATAATATTATAGTAGGATTTTCATTAATATTTAATATTAAATAAATATTAATAATTAAGGAATTATGCTGTATTTATATTATATAAATAACGATATAAATGAATGAAAAATTATGATAAATGGTAATAATTATTTGAAAATTATTACAAGCCTGTGAAAAATATTTTGACTGATAATATAATTATCTAAGATATTGTTAAGCATTTAGGCAGAGTTTAATTGAACTTAAACTCGATATTTGTCCGACTAGACCGTTAGGATGATAAAATTGTGTCGGTTTCAAGTCAAACTGAAATAGTTTGACCTGATACTAAGTCTTATGTGTGTAATAGACTGATAGGGTTATGTGTTATGTGTTTAGGTTATTCTATGTATATATATATATATAATAGTATTATATTGTGATGATATTATTCTAATATTGGAGATCTATATTACTAATATTAGGTCTTCGAATAAAGCGATATAGAATAATGAATTCGTAATCAAATTCGCTCAGTAAGTTTTTCTTAACTCTACTAAGAGTTGTTTCATTCGGATATGCTTATGGTTAATCATTGTTGATTGCGATGTAGAATTGTACTTTGTACATATTGTATGTATAAGTCAGGTATGAAAGGCTGATCACCTTCATTACCTTTCGGTTCAGATAAATTTGTTCATGTTTAATACTTGTTCAGTCAAAAGTTTGTTCGTGCTAGTTCGCAATTATATTGATGAATTATAGCCAGCCTATTATTCAGACTCTTTCAATCATGATATATCCTAAAATTGTATTTAAACTTGCTGGGAAACTTTCATGCTCACCCTTGCTATATCATGATAAACATTGCAGATAAGGTGAATGCGTTCGGATACATGAAAATGATAATGCCAAGTTCAGCTTGGGATAAAATGTGCGGCTAGTTTGTAATAGTATAGTTGGATAATAATGATATATGTTAGATAGTTTATGATTTGTGTATAAGTTAAAGTTACTCGATTTTGAGGAATAGTGTGTAAAGTGTATTGTATAAACAAATTATGTTTATATCTTCCGCAATAGTTATAGAATGATTGAACCGAATCTGTGGTGAATTGGGACCCGAATTTGGGGCTCTCACAATTCCTTTAAAACATTTCATACTTTGTTGAGGGGTCAAATTGACCATGAACTCTTACTAGGTTTAACAGCATGACGCCGTAAACCTACTTCCACGGTCAGTTTATAATCACACAGAAGGTAAACTACATCTTTCATACGTAGGCGATCAACCCATTGTATAACCCCATTACGGGGTGTGTTCACCTCAGACTTAATCATTAGATTTCGTACCAAAGAAATTTGGTTTGGCACAACTTCTTCAAAGAAAGCTCAATTTTCTTTTAATCATGACATACCATTTGTCTTAGCCAAATCAAGTAGCTTAGACCATACTAATAAATTGGATATCAACTTGAAACATTCGTCTAGTCAAATCAATTGACATCGACTACTTCTTTAAATTCTTTCGCAATACATCAAAACGTTTTATGGCATTATGATACCGTACTTTTCACAGTACGTTGAGGACTTCGTCATTATACATCATACCATAGCGGGTTGTTGATCCTAAGATCACATACAACACTAGGTTCAATTGCATTAATAACTCCATTCTTTTACCATCTTTGCATCAAATACACTGATGATATAAAATTTATTTTGATATTTCAAATCAATTTCTGTCTAGCTGAAACAATTAGCATAGACATACCAAGAATAGTTTTTTAAAATCCATTTGCTCCAAAAGTTGAACCATTTCTTTCATTTTTAAAATGCGCACACATAAGCACGATTTTAATAAACTTCAAAATCTAGCATAGCTAGATGACTTAGAATATCCTATTCTCCATCTTCCTTCATTGTCTTACTTGCGACAATACTTAATCTTCTCTAGCACCTTCAATGCTAAGCATACTGAAAATAACTCATTTTCAGTCTTTACATTCCTATACCTTAGTACAGTCCACCAACTTACCACACATTATGAGTTCAGGAACTTCCAACAATAATATTGTAACGACCCCAAAATTCATACAATTAAATTCTCGACTTCGGTCGTTAATAATACATTCAACCTCTAATTTTACATCATTAAACGATAATACAACCATTTAAATTTGCGAAATAATTAAAATTTTCAATTACAAACTATCCTCGTTCCCAAAACCTTCAACCTTTACATCTAAATATCTCAGAATCAATTTAATACTACAATAGTTTACATCGTGAAAGGATATTACAATTCAACATTAATACATCATTCAGAACCTTAAACATGGCTCAAATAATACTAACACAACCAAAGTGTATAAATCTTCAAGTATCACATTTGGTTCATATCTTTCAAGTAACAAATAAATTTACCTCAAAATCTTGACCTGCAAAAATGATTATTTGCAAGGTTGAGCTCGACAGCCCAGCAAAATCTAACAGTTTTCATGCATCACGTAGCATATAATAACATGCTCAACATACATCTCTTAAACATTGGACTATCATAACATATAGACTACAGTTCACATAAAAAGTATAAAGATTGAGTTCTTTACTCAATCAACATGCTTTACTCAATCAACGTTGTAATAACCCGAGATTTTCTATATAAAATAAATAAGAAATTTTGCGTATAAATTTTTTTTTATTTAATGACGAGACTAAGTGTCAAGTGAAGTGAATGATAAATGCGAATACATTTATTACTTGAAAAATTAGAAATAATTTTGGAATTATTAATTACCACAAATTATATGGTAATAAATTTCGTAGTTTAAATGTTTTTATTAATTATTTTCCATGAAAACATGATTGGAAATAATATATGAAGTGATAATTAGATTTATATAATAAATATTTTATTATATGAATTGTTCGTAATATTTAAGTTAATTATTTTAACTTGATTATTGATCTTCGTGTACGAAGAATAAGTCGTATATGAGATCCAAACCTCGGATTGGGATTGGATCAAGAGATGAGAATAATAATATTATATTATTTATATAATGATTTTACAAGCATTACCATAATTATGTAATTGGGTATGTGTGACAGATAATATTGAGCAATGACAACCAATTAGGTCATAGCATATTACCGCGTCTTTGTGAAACCCTAATTATTAAACTCGGTTATGAGATATTTCGAGTAGTGATTGTGTATATGAAGTTACTTTGTGAATAAGAATATCGGTAATTAAAAAGAAACCCTAATTATTGTTAGACGTCGATAATTAGGACAAACCCTAATTATTATAACCCTAACCAGGTTGAAATTAGAAACCGTGAACGCATTGCGTTAGTAACATACACGTATAATTAAAGAACCTACTAATGGTCAATTAGAAACCCTAATTGATGACGTTGAGAAACCCTAATTTTAATTACCTGGGTTTAATTTCGATGTTATCAGTATAAGTGTTTTAATTTACCAAAGGATAGAAGTTAATTGGTAAATTATAAGAATTAAATCTAGTGATTAAATATTACATTTAATTGCCTTGTACAAGATTGCCCATACACTCTTAAACAACGCCCAACCATCACCCATAACAAATCGTAAGCAAGAATCAAGACTTTTTGCAAAAAGGGTATAAGAACACTAAACCTAGAAATCCTTTGATTCGATGTTATTTGATGCAATTGATTGTTTAAAGTTGTGTAATAGAATGTTAATTGATGATATGGGTTGATAAATCAAAGACCCATAACATCAAAGTGCACTTAATTTGAAGATTTAAGCAAGTTGGAAAACCGAATTTCGTTATTTTTTCACCAAATGTCGAGGCCATAACTCTTTGCTCGATCATGAGTTTTTTCTTCAAAAGTTATTATGTGTAGCCCGATATGTGGTCTTTAATCGCCAAAAGAATCAAATCCATATCATGTATAGATTAGAAGTTATAGATGGTCAAACATGGTTGACCGATCATGAAAACTATTTTTGGGCGATCGTAATGGGGCATTCTCGTCCACTTTTTGTGCTTTAAAAGGTCTGGGCTTTTGATATGTTGTAGTGCACTGAGTTAGGAAGCCATAGGTTTTGGAATGACCTCATTCCACCTCGGATGAGGGAATTACTATGATTGGAAGGAAATGTGTCAAATTTCTCAAAAGCGAAAGTTAGCAAAGCAGGATGTGCTATTCGGGACACTATTTTGATCAGTTAATATTTCCAAAACCTTCTGGGCTTTTGGTATGTTATAGTACACCGAATAAGTTTCCATAGACTCAAACGGACTAAATCCGATATCGGAGGAGAGAGTTATGACATTTCAAAGTAGTAGTGTCAAAACTTCTCAACAAGTGCGGTGCAGTCCATTTGAATGGAATTTCTGGGCTGATGTGTTTGGAATTTGGAAATGGTCAAAGAATAAAAGTTGTAGCCCCAGAAGTTAGCTTCGTGTGGGCTCAAGAATCGCTCAAAAATGTTTTAAAATAAAAGAGTTATGACTATTTTAGCGAAAGAGGGTAAAGCTGAAACGAGATTGAAAACTGTTTTGAACGTCCACTTTTGACGCACTGTTTGGGCTACCTAATAAACCCGAATTAGGTAATTCGTATTTTTTAAAAATAGTCTTATACACCATGTATAAAATATCCAAAAATCAGATTAATCAGAGTTATGAGCAATGCGTTAGAAAATCGCAAAGTGAGCTATTGAAAAATTAGTATAAACCAAGTCCCACATCGACTAAATTGAGAACTTCACCATTTTCTAAACCTATAAATAGAAGGGCTTGGCCTTTGTTTCATTCACCAACAATAAGGCCTCCAATTTTTGAGAAAGGCTTTGTTGTGGGAGAACTTTTTATAAAGATCTCCTTAGTTAAATTTTTGGCGTGGAAGTCGCGATTCAAACTGTGGAATTCAGATTTTGGGCATGTTTCTTATTTAATTTTTGTAATGTTATTATTTTTAATTGTTAGTTAAAGTTTGAATTTTTGAAGTTTAGTTAGTGTTGTTAATAAACTAGTTAGTTTACTATGTTTATTTTGGCTTGGAATTGATTATGTAAATGAGTTATTTGTGATGACTTTTAATATTTTGTGATGAATTTCATTAATTAATAATTATTAATGATATTAAAGTTATTTAATGATTATATTAAATAATTTAGTTTAAAAATGATTTTAATATTATAAAAATCATTTTAAATGAAAATAAGGTATTTAAAAATATTTTAAGTTATAAAATATAACTTTTAATATTTAAATAATAATTTCATTAATAATTAAATATTAATGATATTAAGATAATATTAATGATATTTAGTTTATTTAATGATTAATATTAAATAAATAGTTTAAAAATGGTTTTACTTATTTAAAAACCATTTAAAGAGGATATTAAGGATTTAAAAATATTTTAAGTTATAATTAATGACTTTTAATATTTGGATAAATAGTACATTAATATTTAAATATTAATGGTAATTGTTTGGGTAATATAAATGTTTTAAAATAGTTTGAGTTATTATAAATAACTTTTATATTTTGGTGAATGGTTTCATTAATAGTTTAGTATTAATTAAACTATTAATGATAATGGAATTGTTTAATGTTTAAATCATTTAATTATGATTTCGATATTTGAAAGTTATAAATTACCAAACTAAGTGACTTGAGAACCGATTATGAAGTTCGAATTTGAAGAAGAACACCTATAGTAATGCTTATATCACTATAGGCCCTTTAGTAATGATTTGAATTATTTTAAATTTTTCAATTCTCGAAATTGCTAAAATGATTAAAAATAAGATGTCCGATATTTATAGATGTTGAGGTATAGAATAAGAGTCTTAGACTCAGTATTTACCCGATAAAGCTGTCGCTTCAGATGCCAATAAATGTAAGACCTTATAAAAGAAAGAAAAAACTATTGTAAGAGCATGGATGAGATATTTGAAAAATGTATAAAAATATTTCAAGTATAGAATAGGAACTAAAAGTATGATCACTGTGATGATGTGATTAGACTATGTGTTAATCGTAATAGAATGATTACTATGTGTTAAGATATATTGTTCTAATCGAACGAATGATCTGATTATTGATAGGTTGTGATAAAGAGATAAAACCTAAGTTGAGATTTGTAATCAGCGAATCAGGAAAGTATCCTACCTTTGCATTTTTTTTATGCAATGGACATGAGTAAGAAGTTTGTAATTATTCTATTCTGCATGCATTATGTAATCTTTGATTATCAACATGTTAGCTCGTGATATATATACGTTAAGTTGATTTCTAAATGGTTATACAAGTGTCCCCACTTGGATAATCATGGCATTTATTCATATGTTGATATACCTTTGTCAATTACCCGTATACATATATGTTAAATTACATATTATTGTTGAGCAAGATTAAAAACCATCGGGTTTGGAACCAGGCATGTATGAACATCCCTCATTGGGAAGATTTTTGCGCAAGGCGGATAGAGTGAGCGATGAATTTCGTTCAAGTTATGTAGTATTGATAATAACAAGGCACAATCTGGCCGATCACCACCCTCGCGTCTAAGTAAGTTATGACGGTTTGAGGATAGAATTCGCTAAACCTTTTCGAAAATGAAAAGAATGTTCATAGTATGTTTCTTAAACCCTATTCAAGGGTAGAGCCAGAGCCAAATTTAAAGAATTTGAAAGAGAGTTGTTATGTGAATTTTTATCAAGATGATTACTTCACAACTTTCAATTCGTTGTAGAAGTGTTATGTAAAGAGAATACTTATATCCTTTCAAATTTATATATAATTGCTATTACTTCTTTGGGCACTTAAATGCTCATCCTTGCTTAAATTAAATGTTTTCGATTATGTATGTATGAGCAACTCAAGGCTCACCACGAACAAAGGAAAAGGAAAGTCGATCGAATAAGTGTGTATTATGAGTTAATGGTTATAGTTGTATTGGTATCTATTCAAGTATTGTAAGGAATGTATTTGAAGGTCACGCACTGGGAAGTAAACTTTGATGTATGAAAATTAAGTTCGAATGTATTATTATTTAGTATTATTCAAATTTTAAAGAAATGGTATCGTGGAGAACCGAAGTTCGGGTTTCAAGTACCTAGATTTGGGGTCGTCACAGGTTGGTATCAAAGTTGTTGGTTATGAAGCTTAGGTAGGAATACCTGAGACTAATAACCGCAATGATTAGGATAAGTATTAACTCATATAGAGTTAGTTGGTCGATAAAATTCAAAGATGAATCTCGGCGAGTGTAAAGACACGAGTTCCCTAACTCGATTATAAAGTTAAACAAAGAGTGGGGAATAGATTGAGTCTAAAAGACTGAAAGTGCAGTTATGAGAGATCGTAAAATAAAACGATCAAGATATAGAACTAAATCGTAATATATACGATGAAATCACCCCATGATCTGATAAGGCTACGATGACCCGTAAGGAATCAATCGATGATTGGAAAGTTTACAAAGAAGATTGCCGTGTATGAATTGTACTATCAATTGGGCAGATCCGTAAGAGAATTATAAATACGAATTAAATTCGTATGGAGAATGGGGTTAGTGTTAGATGTGGATTCAATTGAGGACTCATGTCGGCAGCTGAGTTGTATGATTCTTCGTATGGGAGCTGAATTGTATTTGGTGTAAAAACCAATTAGTTTCTGGCACTGATAATCATTGAAATGTCTGTGTCGCGCTATTTGTTATATGCACATTAAGAGGATGACTCCATTCTCAGGTGTATAACAGGTAAATAGGTCATAGATAGAGAATATAAGATTAAGTTCGAGTTCTTAAAACTCATACCTATGAGACATTCTTGACTCATAATTATATGAAATGTTTATGAACCCCTCAGCGAATGGACGCCAAAGGTCTGACTAGGATAAGTTCTTAAACTCATATGATTGTGGCAATTTATGAACTCATAAGTGTGGTTTGATGAACTGGGTATAGTTTTGTGTGAATGGAGTGTTATGGATTACAGGAACATATAGATTGTTAAGTAAATGATTTTTAGTGAAGGTGTTAGGTTTTCCTAAACTCCTAGCTATGCTAAACTTCAAAATTTTTGACATCAAGCTAAATACGCACTATGTGCTTTTAAAAACAAAAATGTAGACTCGTAATCATTTTTGAAACGGTTTAAAGTACGGTCTATGCTACTTATTTCGGCTAGAGACATAAAATGATTTGAAATATCAAAATTGTTTTTAATTATCACTCATGTACCATGTAACACAGTGCAAGAGATGATAAAATGTGACTGAGTTGTAAATACTGAGGAATACTTAGTGTGAATTTGACTGAAGTCATTTGCTCCACTATTGTATGATGTGTTATAACAAAGTCATACAATGACTAACATCCTTAGCGGATTGTTAATACAAGACGGCATCATGACGTCATTCTAAAAATGTTTTCAAAAGTTTAATTTGCCAACGGGTTTGGCTACATCTAAATAATCCGATTGAATTGAATTATTGATATGAGTCTATGCTATTTGAATCATTTTAGACTAATGTTTATGAAAACTCTAAGTGTTCATTGAAGAAATTTCCGAACCAAATTGTTTGGTGCGGAATCCTATGATAAAGACCGAGGTGAACAATGTTGTTTGGATAAATGATCCAATCTAATGGCATAAATATTCGCTAGGTATGATTAATACGTTATGCATGACGTAGGGGTACAATAGGCTAATCACCTAAAAGTACTATTAATGGTAGTTTACCTTCTTTGTGATTGTAAACATACTGTAATGTTTTGTTTTTGCGGTATGAATACCGTTAAAACTATGTGTTCATGGTCTATATGACCCCTCAAAGACAATTTGAAAACTTTTACTCTTGTGAGAGGTGTATTGGGTAGCATGTGATGATATGTGTGAATGTTGTAAGCACGAGATAGAGTTAACCGAAGTTATGAGGGAGGTTGGAGCAGAGGAGATATTCAGATAAGGCAGTTGAAGGTTGAAATAGAAGCCAAAGACACCAGATATATACCTTGGACCAAAGCTTTAGTCATCACCTTCATGCGATTCGATGCGTAGTGGATGGAGCGCTTTCGGCGAGAGATAGGCGTTGATGAGAATTGAATAAATTTATCGTCAATCAAAATAAGAGACAACGTATATAGAACTCTTGATTGTCGTGTATATATACTATATGTTAATCGTGGTAACTTATGTATGTAGATGTCCGGTGAGAAAGATATGTGGAATAAGAAGGATCATATTCACACCCCGAGCTAATATCGAGGCCAACAGATGAAATAGAAGCTCACTAGAACCCAAATCGGACGACGAGGTGGCTATCGTGGAAAAACGAGCATCGGATCCGAAATGTTGGATTTGACAGATAGTGATTCGAGACACTAAAGTTGAAGCTGCTCAAGCATCAACGGAGGTGCAGGATTTGGAGAACAAGGTTTCTTCATTGGAAAGGTTGTGGGAGATAGAAAAGTTGATGCGTCAGGCGTTAATGGAAACAATGGAAGAGCAGGATAAGCTCAAAATCTAAATTGACTAGATGGAGCCTCAAGCGACACATCCGTGAAGGACACACCTCTCCTCGTTGTCCCGACTATAAGAAAGGTGGATGTTTTAATTGTGGGATGGAAGGACATCGAGTTTAATGAATGTCCGAGAAAAAGGCTTGGTAAATAAGTAGTATGGGTTATGTATGTAATATGTGTGATAAGTAATGAACTATTTTTAACTTTTATGTTGGTTAAGATTTTAAATCTCGACTTTCATAGTCACAAAGGGATATCTGTTGATTAAAGCAGGATGTGCTGTGTAAATATTCGATAAATGAATATGAATCTAAGTTTGAGAAATGAAACGAGTTTAATACATTAATCTTATGCAATAAGGTTTAAAATGTAAGGGTATAATTTATGGTTTTATTTAACCTGATAATGCCGCCAAGACTTCAAACTCGAAACTAAAGGATAGAAGAATCTACTAATGCTGGGGAACGATGTACCAAAATCGATGCAAAACTTTGCAAACATGGTAGCTCAAAGCTATGCAAATAGGAACACCGCTATGGAAACCAAATGCATAATCGCTTGGCAAAATTCAAAGACTTCAAAGTCAGTAGGACCACGTAATTGAGAGGATCGGTGACCTATAGAAGCCCGGACTTGGGTGAACGAGAGAGAGAAGGCATTCGTAATCGCTAAAGTAGATGAGGGCAAAAGGCCGCTTTTTGCCACTTATATGATGAAAGGGAAGCTAACTTTTGGGAGGCAAATAAGACTCAAGGGAGAGAAGAAGAAATTACTTGGGATATGTTTAAGGATTTATTTTTGAAAACTATCTCTCTGTTAGTATGCGCCTAGAATGGAGGTGAGATTCATGGAGTTAAAGCAGGATAACATGATTGTTGCATGAGTATGCCATAAAATT
This sequence comes from Panax ginseng, assembly GCA_020205605.1. Taxonomy (NCBI): domain Eukaryota; kingdom Viridiplantae; phylum Streptophyta; class Magnoliopsida; order Apiales; family Araliaceae; genus Panax; species Panax ginseng. The sequence continues at coordinate 89,590,300 of CM035144.1, forward strand.
TAATGAGTTGACTAGGTTTGCTCCACATCAAGTGGATACTGAGGCTAGGAAGGCAAGGAGATTTGAGTGGGCTTAAAACCCCAGCTCTCTACAATAAGGTGTCAAGATTGCAAATCAATACTTTGCAAAAAGACTCATGGAGAAGGCTATCATTGCTAAGCAGGAAGTGAGGCCATGAGCCTCTACCATAAGGAGAAGAAGAACAAAAGCAAGTCGGGAGGAGCAAAAGAAAGATAGAAAGTAGTAGTGGGAATAGGGGTGAGAAAAGAATGAGGAATTTTTCCGAGAAAATGCAAGTAAAACAGGAAGGTATAAAAAGAAGGTAGTAGTAGTGCAAGAATCATGGAAGAATCACTCTGGCGAGTGTCTCAAGGGCAAGTTTATATGCTACAAGTGCGGCAAGAGAGGTCATATCTCTCCCAATTGCCCCAACTCAAGGATGATCGATGGATGCTTCATATGTGGATCGATCGAGCATAAGGTGAGGAGCGTATCACGAGGGGAATGGAGGCGAGGAACGTAACCACGAGGAGAAGCGGTGGGGCGTTAGCAATTTCAGGACCAAACTCAACCAAGAACTCCAACGAAAGCAACTCGAGGGTTTACAACATGACCCGGTCCAGATACGGTGGCGATTGGAAGCAGAACTCCTGTGTGCTATTTGAATAACTTATATATCTTATATTTCGCTTAATCGGATAGACAAGTGTTATGATGAATAATTAAAGATCGGATTCGATCATGTATGATCGAGATCTACGCATCAATGAGTATATGCTATGTACCTTCCGCATATGAGTTTTTAAAGCGGTGATTAGGGACGAAATCCTTATAAGGGAGGTGAATGTAATAACCCGAGATTTTCTATATAAAATAAATAAGAAATTTTATGTATAAATTTTTTTTTTATTTAATGGCGAGACTAAGTGTTAAGTGAAGTGAGCGATAAATGCGAATACATTTATTACTTGAAAATTAGAAATAATTTTGGAATTATTAATTACCACAAATTATATGGTAATAAATTTCGTGAAGTTTAAATGTTTTTATTAATTATTTTCCATGAAAACATGATTGGAAATAATATATAAAGTGATAATTAGATTTATATAATAAATATTTTATTATATGAATTGTTCAGAATATTTAAGTTAATTATTTTAACTTGATTATTGATGCTGTGTACGAAGAATAAGTCAGACATGAGATCCAAACCCTGGATTGGGATTGTGATCAAGAGATGAGAATAATAATATTATATTATTTATATAATGATTTTACAGTACCATAATTATGTACTGGGTATGTGCGGACAGATAATATTGAGCAATGACGGTCAATTAGGTCATAGCATATTACCGTGCTGTGAAACCCTAATTATTAAACTCAGTTATGGGATATTTCTGAGTAGTGACTGTGTATATGAAGTTACTGTGAATAAGAATATCGGTAATTAAAAAAACCCTAATTACTGTTGTACGTCGATAATTAGGACAAACCCTAATTATTATAACCCTAACCGGTTGAAATTAGAAACCGTAACGCATCATTTGCGTTAGTAAATATACAGATAATTAAAGAACCATTAATGGTCAATTAGAAACCCTAATTGATGACGTTGAGAAACCCTAATTTTAATTAATTAGGGTTTAATTTCGATGTTATTGTATAAGTGTTTTAATTTACCAAAGGATAGAAGTTAATTGGTAAATTATAAGAATTAAATCTAGTGATTAAATATTACATTTAATTGCCTTGTACAAGATTGCCCATACACTCTTAAACAACGCCCAACCATCACCCATAACAAATCGAAGCAAGAATCAAGACTTTTTTGGCAAAAAGGGTATAAGAACACTAAACCTAGAAATCCTTTGATTCGATGTTATTTGATGCAATTGATTGTTTAAAGTTGTGTAATAGAATGTTAATTGATGATATGGGTTGATAAATCAAAGACCCATAACATCAAAGTGCATTTAATTTGAAGATTTAAGCAAGTTGGAAAACCGAATTACATTATTTTTCACCAAATGTCGAGGCCATAACTCTTTGCTCGATCATGAGTTTTTTCTTCAAAAGTTATTATGTGTAGCCTGATATGTGGTCTTTAATCTTCCAAAAGAATCAAATCCATATCATGTATAGATTAGAAGTTATAGATGGTCAAACATGGTTGATCGATCATGAAAACTATTTTTGGGCGAAACAGTAATGGGGGCATTCTCGTCCACTTTTTTGTGCTTTAAAAGGTCTGGGCTTTTGATATGTTGTAGTGCACTGAGTTAGGAAGCCATAGGCTTTGGAATGACCTCATTCCGACCTCGGATGAGGGAATTACGGTGATTGGAAGGAAATGTGTCAAATTTCTCAAAACTGAAAGTTAGCAGCGGGATGTGCTATTCGGGACACTATTTTGATCAGTTAATATTTCCAAAACCTTCTGGGCTTTTGGTATGTTATAGTACACCGAATAAGCTTTCCATAGACTCCGAAACGGACTAAATCCGATATCGGAGGAGAGAGTTATGACATTTCAAAGTAGTAGTGTCAAAACTTCTCAACAAGTGCGGTGCAGTCCATTTGAACGGAATTTCTGGGCTGATGTGTTTGGAATTTGGAAATGGTCAAAGAATAAAAGTTGTAGCCCCGAGAAGTTAGATTCGCGTGGGCTCAAGAATCGCTCAAAATGTTTTAAAATAAAAGAGTTATGACTTTTTTTAGCGAAAGAGGGTAAAGCTGAAACGAGATTGAAAAATCATTATGAACGTCCACTTTTAACGCACTCGTTTGGGCTACCTAATAAACCCGAATTGGGTAATTCGTATTTTTAAAAATAGTCTTATACACCATGTATAACATATCCAAAAATCAGATTAATCAGGAGTTATGAGCAATGCGTTAGAAAATCATAAAGTGAGCTATTGAAAAATTAGTATAAACCAAGTCCCACATCGACTAAATTGAGAACTTCACCATTTTCTAAACCTATAAATAGAAGGGCTTGGCCTTTGTTTCATTCACCAACAATAAGGCCTCCAATTTTTGAGAAAGGCTTTGTTGTGGGAGAACTTTTATAAAGATCTCCTTAGTTAAATTTTTGGCGTGGAAGTGCGATTCATCTTGTGGAATTAAGTATTTTTAGGGTATGTTTCTTATTTAATTTTTGTAATGTTATTATTTTTAATTGTTAGTTAAAGTTTGAATTTTTGAAGTTTAGTTAGTGTTGTTAATAAACTAGTTAGTTTACTATGTTTATTTTGGCTTGGAATTGATTATGTAAATGAGTTATTTGTGATGACTTTTAATATTTTGTGATGAATTTCATTAATTAATAATTATTAATGATATTAAAGTTATTTAATGATTATATTAAATAATTTAGTTTAAAAATGATTTTAATATTATAAAAATCATTTTAAATGAAAATAAGGTATTTAAAAATATTTTAAGTTATAAAATATAACTTTTAATATTTAAATAATAATTTCATTAATAATTAAATATTAATGATATTAAGATAATATTAATGATATTTAGTTTATTTAATGATTAATATTAAATAAATAGTTTAAAATGGTTTTACTTATTTAAAAACCATTTAAAGAGGATATTAAGGATTTAAAAATATTTTAAGTTATAATTAATGACTTTTAATATTTGGATAAATAGTACATTAATATTTAAATATTAATGGTAATTGTTTAGGTAATATAAATGTTTTAAAAATAGTTTGAGTTATTATAAATAACTTTTATATTTTTAGTAATGGTTTCATTAATAGTTTAGTATTAATTAAACTATTAATGATAATGGAATTGTTTAATGTTTAAATCATTTAATTATGATTACGATATTTGAAAGTTATAATTTTAGGCCAAACTAGTCGACTTGAGAACCGATTATGAAGTTACGAATTTGAAGAAGAACACCTATAGTAATGATTATATCACTATAGGCCCTTTAGTGATGTGATTTGAATTATTTTAAATTTTTCAATTTCTGGAAATTGCTAAAATGATTAAAAATAAGATGTCTGATATTTATAGATGTTGAGGTATAGAATAAGAGTCTTAGACTCAGTATTTACCCGATAAAGCTGTCGGTATGCCAATAAATGTAAGACCTTATAAAAGAAAGAAAAAACTATTGTAAGAGCATGGATGAGATATTTGAAAAATGTATAAAAATATTTCAAGTATAGAATAGGAACTAAAAGTATGATCACTGTGATGATGTGATTAGACTATGTGCTGACTGTAATAGACAGTACTATGTGTTAAGATATATTGTTCTAATCGAACGAATGATCTGATTATTGATAGGTTGTGATAAAGAGATAAAACCTAAGTTGAGATTTGTAATCGTTGAATCAAAAAGTATCCTACCTTTGCATTTTTTTATGCAATGGACATGAGTAAGAAGTTTCGTAATTATTCTATTCTGCATGATTATGTAATCTTTGATTATCAACATGTTAGCTCAGATATATATTCTGTTAAGTTGATTTCTAAATGGTTATACAAGTGTCCCCACTTGGATAATCATGGCATTTATTCATATGTTGATATACCTTTGTCAATTACCCGTATACATATATGTTAAATTACATATTATTGTTGAGCAAGATTAAAAACCATCGGGTTTGGAACCAGGCATGTATGAACATCCCTCATTGGGAAGATTTTTGCGCAAGGCGGATAGAGTGAGCGATGAATTTCGTTCAAGTTATGTAGTATTGATAAATCACCAAGCACAATCTGGGTGATCACCCTCCGTACTAAGTAAGTTATGACGGTTTGAGGATAGAATTCCGCTAAACCTTTTCGAAAATGAAAAGAATGTTCATAGTATGTTTCTTAAACCCTATTCAAGGGTAGAGCGAGCCAAATTTAAAGAATTTGAAAGAGAGTTGTTATGTGAATTTTTTATCAAGATGATTACTTCACAACTTTCAATTCGTTGTAGAAGTGTTATGTAAAGAGAATACTTATATCCTTTCAAACTTATATATAATTGCTATTACTTGCTTTGGGCACTTAAATGCTCATCCTTGCTTAAATTAAATGTTTTCGATTATGTATGAGCAACTCAAGGCTCGATCACACGAACAAAGGAAAAGGAAAGTCGATCGAATAAGTGTGTATTATGAGTTAATGGTTATAGTTGTATTGGTATCTATTCAAGTATTGTAAGGAATGTATTTGAAGGTCACGTACCTGGGGAAGTAAACTTTGATGTATGAAAATTAAGTTCGAATGTATTATTATTTAGTATTATTCAGCTTAAAGAAATGGTATCGTGGAGAACCGAGTTCGGGTTTCAAGTACCTAGATTTGGGGTCGTCACAGGTTGGTATCAAAGTTGTTGGTTATGAAGCTTAGGTAGGAATACCTGAGACTAATAACCGCAATGATTAGGATAAGTATTAACTCATATAGAGTTAGTTGGTCGATAAAATTCAAAGATGAATCTCTCATGAGTGTAAAGACACGAGTTCCCTAACTCGATTATAAAGTTAAACAAAGAGTGGGGAATAGATTGAGTCTAAAAGACTGAAAGTGCAGTTATGAGAGATCGTAAAATAAAACGATCAAGATATAGAACTAAATCGTAATATATACGATGAAATCACCCCATGATCTGATAAGGCTATGACAGCCAGAAGGAATCAATCTGATGATTGGAAAGTTTACAGCAAGATTGCTGTGTATGAATTGTACTATCAATTGGTACAGATCCAGAAGAGAATTATAAATATGAATTAAATTCATTATGGAGAATGGGGTTAGTGTTAGATGTGGATTCAATTGAGGACTCATGTCTCTGCAATTTGAGTTGTATGATTCTTCGTATGGGAGCTGAATTGTATTTGGTGTAAAAACCAATTAGTTTCTGGCACTGATAATCATTGAAATGTCTGTGTCGCGCTATTTGTTATATGCACATTAAGAGGATGACTCCATTCTCAGGTGTATAACAGGTAAATAGGTCATAGATAGAGAATATAAGATTAAGTTCGAGTTCTTAAAACTCATACCTATGAGACATTCTTGACTCATAATTATATGAAATGTTTATGAACCCCTCAGCGAATGGACGCCAAAGGTCTGACTAGGATAAGTTCTTAAACTCATATGATTGTGGCAATTTATGAACTCATAAGTGTGGTTTGATGAACTGGGTATAGTTTTGTGTGAATGGAGTGTTATGGATTACAGGAACATATAGATTGTTAAGTAAATGATTTTTAGTGAAGGTGTTAGGTTTTCCTAAACTCCTAGCTATGCTAAACTTCAAAATTTTTGACATCAAGCTAAATACGACTTTATGTGCTTTTTAAAACAAAAATGTAGACTCGTAATCATTTTTGAAAGCGGTTTAAAAGTACTGATTCATGCTACTTATTTTGGCCAGACGCAAATGATTTGAAATATCAAAATTGTTTTTAATTATCACTCATGTACCATGTAACTTCAAAATGAGAGATGATAAAAATGTGACTTGAGTTGTAAATCTGAGAATACTTAGTGTGAATTTGACACAAGTCATTGTTCCACTATTGTATGATGTGTTATAACAAAGTCATACAATGACGGCATCCTTAACGGATTGTTAATACAGTACGGCATCATGACGTCATTCTCGAAAATGTTTTCAAAAAGTTTAATTTGCCAACGGGGTTTGGCTACATCTAAATAATCCGATTGAATTGAATTATTGATATGAGTCTATGCTATTTGAATCAGCTAGACTAATGTTTATGAAAACTCTAAGTGTTCATTGAAAGAAATTTCCCGAACCAAATTGTTTGGTGCGGAATCCTATGATAAGACTGAGGTGAACAATGTTGTTTGGATAAATGATCCAATCTAATGGCATAAATATTCGCTAGGTATGATTAATACGTTATGCATGACGTAGGGGTACAATAGGCTAATCACCTAAAGTACTATTAATGGTAGTTTACCTTCTTTGTGATTGTAAACATACTGTAATGTTTTGTTTTATGCGGTATGAATACCGTTAAAACTATGTGTTCATGGTCTATATGACCCCTCAAAGACAATTTGAAAACTTTTACTCTTGTGAGAGGTGTATTGGGTAGCATGTGATGATATGTGTGAATGTTGTAAGCATGAGATAGAGTTAACCGAGAGAGTTATGAGGGGGAGGTTGGAAGCGAGAGGAGATATTTAGATAGGACAGTTGAAGGTTGAGATAGAAGCCAAAGACACCAGGATATATACCTTGGAGCAGGCTTTAGTCATCACCTTCATGCGATTCGATGCAGAGTGGATGGAGCTGCCTTTCGGCAGAGAGATAGGCGTTGATGAGAATTGAATAAATTTATCGTCAAACAAAATAAGAGACAACGTATATAGAACTCTTGATTGCTGTGTATATATACTATATGTTAATCAGGGTAACTTATGTATGTAGATGTCTGGTGAGAAAGATATGTGGAATAAGAAGGATCATATTCACACCCCGAGCTAATATCGAGGCCAACAGATGAAATAGAAGCTCACTAGGAACCCAAATCGGACGAGGTGGCTATCGTGGAAAAACGTAGCATCAGATCCAGAAATGTTGGATTTGACAGATAGTGATTCAGACACTAAAGTTGAAGCTGCTCAAGCATCAACGGAGGTGCAGGATTTGGAGAACAAGGTTTCTTCATTGGAAAGGTTGTGGGAGATAGAAAAGTTGATGCGTCAGGCGTTAATGGAAACAATGGAAGAGCAGGATAAGCTCAAAATCTAAATTGACTAGATGGAGCCTCAAGCGACACATCCGTGAAGGACACACCTCTCCTCGTTGTCCCGACTATAAGAAAGGTGGATGTTTTAATTGTGGGATGGAAGGACATCGAGCGAATGAATGTCCGAGAAAAAGGCTTGGTAAATAAGTAGTATGGGTTATGTATGTAATATGTGTGATAAGTAATGAACTATTTTTAACTTTTATGTTGGTTAAGATTTTAAATCTCGACTTTCATAGTCACAAAGGGATATCTGTTGATTAAAGCAGGATGTGCTGTGTAAATATTCGATAAATGAATATGAATCTAAGTTTGAGAAATGAAACGAGTTTAATACATTAATCTTATGCAATAAGGTTTAAAATGTAAGGGTATAATTTATGGTTTTATTTAACCTGATAATGCCGCCAAGACTTCAAACTCGAAACTAAAGGATAGAAGAATCTACTAATGCTGGGGAACGACAGCCAAAACTGATGCAAAACTTTGCAAACATGGTAGCTCAAAGCTATGCGTGAGGAACACCGATTATGGAAACCACCATGACAATCGCAGCAAAATTCAAAGACTTCAAAGCCGTAGGACCACCAGAATTCAGAGGATCAGCTGACCCTATAGAAGCCCAGACTTGGGTGAACGAGATAGAGAAGGCATTCGTAATCGCTAAAGTAGATGAGGGGCAAAAGGCCGCTTTTGCCACTTATATGATGAAAGGGGAAGCTAACTTTTGGTGGGAGGCAAATAAGACTCGGGCAGGAGAAGAAGAAATTACTTGGGATATGTTTAAGGATTTATTTTTCGAAAACTATCTCTCTGTTAGTATGCAGTCTAGAATGGAGGTGAGATTCATGGAGTTAAAGCAGGATAACATGACTGTTGCGGAGTATGCCGCAAAATTTAATGAGTTGACTAGGTTTGCTCCACATCAAGTGGATACAGAGGCTAGGAAGGCAAGGAGATTTGAGCTGGGCTTAAAACCCTGGCTCTACAATAAGGTGTCAGTACTGCAAATCAATACTTTGCAAAGACTCATGGAGAAGGCTATCATTGCTAAACAGGGAAGTGAGGCCATGAGCCTCTACCATAAGGAGAAGAAGAACAAAAGCAAGTCAGGAGGAACAGTAAAGATAGAAAGTAGTAGTGGGAATAGGGGTGAGAAAAGAATGAGGAATTTTTCTGAGAAAATGCAAGTAAAACAGGAAGGTATAAAGAAGCAGGTAGTGTAGTGCAAGAACTGCGGGAAGAATCACTCTGGCGAGTGTCTGAAGGGCAAGTTTATATGCTACAAGTGCGGGCAAGAGGGTCATATCTCTCCCAATTGCCCCAACTCAAGGATGATCAGTGGATGCTTCATATGTGGATCGACTGAGCATAAGGTGAGGAACTGTCCACAGAGGGGAATGGAGGCAGGGAACGTAACCACGAGGAGAAGCAGTGGGACGTTAGCAATTTCAGGACCAAACTCAACCAGTAACCCAACGAAAGCAACTCAGGGTTTACAACATGACGGTCCGTGATACGGTGGCGATTGGAAATGTAACTCCAGTGCTATTTGAATAACTTATATATCTTATATTTCTGCTTAATCGGATAGACAAGTGTTATGATGAATAATTAAAGATCAGTTCGATCATGTATGATCGAGATCTACATCTACAATGAGTATATGCTATGTACCCTTCTCGCATATGAGTTTTAAAGCGGTGATTAGGGGACGAAATCCTTATAAGGGGAGGTGAATGTAATAACCGAGATTTTCTATATAAAATAAATAAGAAATTTTGCGTATAAATTTTTTTTATTTAATGACGAGACTAAGTGTTAAGTGAAGTGAACGATAAATGCGAATACATTTATTACTTGAAAAATTAGAAATAATTTTGGAATTATTAATTACCACAAATTATATGGTAATAAATTTCGTAAGTAGAAATGTTTTTATTAATTATTTTCCATGAAAACATGATTGGAAATAATATATAAAGTGATAATTAGATTTATATAATAAATATTTTATTATATGAATTGTTGAGTAATATTTAAGTTAATTATTTTAACTTGATTATTGATGTTGTGTACTGAAGAATAAGTCGGACATGAGATCCAAACCTGGATTGGGATTGTGATCAAGAGATGAGAATAATAATATTATATTATTTATATAATGATTTTACAAATTACCATAATTATGTCTTTCGGTATATAAAGACGAGATAATATTGAGCGAATGACGATACCAATTAGGTCATAGCATATTACCGTGATGTGAAACCCTAATTATTAAACTCAGTTATGGGATATTTCTGAGTAGTGACTGTGTATATGAAGTTACTGTGAATAAGAATATCGGTAATTAAAAAAAACCCTAATTACTGTTGTACGTCGATAATTAGGACAAACCCTAATTATTATAACCCTAACCGGTTGAAATTAGAAACCGTAACGACTGCGTTAGTAACATACACAGATAATTAAAGAACCATTAATGGTCAATTAGAAACCCTAATTGATGACGTTGAGAAACCCTAATTTTAATTACCGGGTTTAATTTCGATGTTATTGTATAAGTGTTTTAATTTACCAAAGGATAGAAGTTAATTGGTAAATTATAAGAATTAAATCTAGTGATTAAATATTACATTTAATTGCCTTGTACAAGATTGCCCATACACTCTTAAACAACGCCCAACCATCACCCATAACAAATCAGAAGCAAGAATCAAGACTTTTTGGCAAAAAGGGTATAAGAACACTAAACCTAGAAATCCTTTGATTCGATGTTATTTGATGCAATTGATTGTTTAAAGTTGTGTAATAGAATGTTAATTGATGATATGGGTTGATAAATCAAAGACCCATAACATCAAAGTGCACGAATTTGAAGATTTAAGCAAGTTGGAAAAACCGAATTCTGTTATTTTTTCACCAAATGTCAGAGGCCATAACTCTTTGCTCGATCATGAGTTTTTTTCTTCAAAAGTTATTATGTGTAGCCTGATATGTGGTCTTTAATCTTCCAAAAAGAATCAAATCCATATCATGTATAGATTAGAAGTTATAGATGGTCAAACATGGTTGATCGATCATGAAAACTATTTTTGGGCAGTCTGTAATGGGGGCATTCTCGTCCACTTTTTGTGCTTTAAAAGGTCTGGGCTTTTGATATGTTGTAGTGCACTGAGTTAGGAAGCCATAGGCTTTGGAATGACCTCATTCCGACCTCGGATGAGGGAATTACGGTGATTGGAAGGAAATGTGTCAAATTTCTCAAAAGCGAAAGTTAGCGGATGGGATGTGCTATTCGGGACACTATTTTGATCAGTTAATATTTCCAAAACCTTCTGGGCTTTTGGTATGTTATAGTACACCGAATAAGCTTTCCATAGACTCCGAAACGGACTAAATCCGATATCGGAGGAGAGAGTTATGACATTTCAAAGTAGTAGTGTCAAAACTTCTCAACAAGTGCGGTGCAGTCCATTTGAACGGAATTTCTGGGCTGATGTGTTTGGAATTTGGAAATGGTCAAAGAATAAAAGTTGTAGCCCCAGAAGTTAGATTCGCGTGGGCTCAAGAATCGCTCAAAAATGTTTTAAAATAAAAGAGTTATGACTGTTTTAGCGAAAGAGGGTAAAGCTGAAACGAGATTGAAAACTGTTATGAACGTCCACTTTTAACGCACTGTTTGGGCTACCTAATAAACCCGAATTGGGTAATTCGTATTTTTTAAAAATAGTCTTATACACCATGTATAACATATCCAAAAATCAGATTAATCAGAGTTATGAGCAATGCGTTAGAAAATCGCAAAGTGAGCTATTGAAAAATTAGTATAAACCAAGTCCCACATCGACTAAATTGAGAACTTCACCATTTTCTAAACCTATAAATAGAAGGGCTTGGCCTTTGTTTCATTCACCAACAATAAGGCCTCCAATTTTTGAGAAAGGCTTTTGTTGTGGGAGAACTTTTATAAAGATCTCCTTAGTTAAATTTTGGCGTGGAAGTGTAATTATCGATCTGTGGAATTCGTATTTAAAGGTATGTTTCTTATTTAATTTTTGTAATGTTATTATTTTTAATTGTTAGTTAAAGTTTGAATTTTTGAAGTTTAGTTAGTGTTGTTAATAAACTAGTTAGTTTACTATGTTTATTTTGGCTTGGAATTGATTATGTAAATGAGTTATTTGTGATGACTTTTAATATTTTGTGATGAATTTCATTAATTAATAATTATTAATGATATTAAAGTTATTTAATGATTATATTAAATAATTTAGTTTAAAAATGATTTTAATATTATAAAAATCATTTTAAATGAAAATAAGGTATTTAAAAATATTTTAAGTTATAAAATATAACTTTTAATATTTAAATAATAATTTCATTAATAATTAAATATTAATGATATTAAGATAATATTAATGATATTTAGTTTATTTAATGATTAATATTAAATAAATAGTTTAAAAATGGTTTTACTTATTTAAAAACCATTTAAAGAGGATATTAAGGATTTAAAAATATTTTAAGTTATAATTAATGACTTTTAATATTTGGATAAATAGTACATTAATATTTAAATATTAATGGTAATTGTTTGGGTAATATAAATGTTTTAAAAATAGTTTGAGTTATTATAAATAACTTTTATATTTTAGCAATGGTTTCATTAATAGTTTAGTATTAATTAAACTATTAATGATAATGGAATTGTTTAATGTTTAAATCATTTAATTATGATTCGATATTTGAAAGTTATAATTTACCAAACTAGTTGACTTGAGAACCGATTATGAAGTTTCGAATTTGAAGAAGAACACCTATAGTAATGATTTATATCACTATAGGCCCTTTAGTGAATGATTTGAATTATTTTAAATTTTTCAATTTTCGAAATTGCTAAAATGATTAAAAATAAGATGTCCGATATTTATAGATGTTGAGGTATAGAATAAGAGTCTTAGACTCAAAGATTTATTTGCAAATAAAGTCGCTTTCGGTATGCCAACAAATGTCGGACCTTATAAAAGAAAGAAAAGACTATTGTAAGAGCATGGATGAGATATTTGAAAAATGTATAAAAATATTTCAAGTATAGAATCAGAACTAAAAGTATGATCACTTTGTGATTATGTGATTTAGACTATGTCAATTGTAATAATATGCATACTATGTGTTAAGATATATTGTTCTAATCGAGCTAATGATCCGATTATTGATAGGTTGTGATAAAGAGATAAAACCTAAGTTGAGATTTGTAATCGTTGAATCAGTAGAAGTATCCTACCTTTGCATTTTTTTATGCAAAGGACATGATTAAGAAGTTTCGAATTATTCTATTTCGCATGCATTATGTACTCTTTGATTATCAACATGTTAGCTCAGATATATATTCTGTTAAGTTGATTTCTAAATGGTTATACAAGTGTCCCCACTTGCATAATCATGGCATTTATTCACATGTTGATATACCTTTGTCAATTACCCGTATACATATATGTTAAATTACATATTATTGTTGAGCAAGATTAAAAACCATCGGGTTTGGAACTAGGCATGTATGAACATCCCTATATGGGAAGATTTTTGCGCAAGGCGGATAGAGTGAGCGATGAATTTCGTTCAAGTTATGTAGTATTGATAACACCGATACAATCTGGTGATCACCCTCCGTGCGTCGTAAGTTATGACGGTTTGAGGATAGAATTCCGCTAAACCTTTTGAAAATGAAAAGAATGTTCATAGTATGTTTCTTAAACCCTATTCAAGGGTAGAGCCGAGCCAAATTTAAAGAATTTGAAAGAGAGTTGTTATGTGAATTTTTTATCAAGATCTGATTACTTCACAACTTTCAATTCGTTTGTAGAAGTGTTATGTAAAGAGAATACTTATATCCTTTCAAACTTATATATAATTGCTATTACTTATTTGGGCACTTAAATGCTCATCCTTGCTTAAATTAAATGTTTTTCGAGTTATGTATGAGCAAGCAACTCAAGGCTCGATCACGAACAAAGGAAAAGGAAAAGGCGATCGAATAAGTGTGTATTATGAGTTAATGGTTATAGTTGTATTGGTATCTATTCAAGTATTGTAAGGAATGTATTTGAAGGTCACGTACCTGGGGAAGTAAACTTTGATGTATGAAAATTAAGTTCGAATGTATTATTATTTAGTATTATTCAGCTTAAAGAAATGGTATCGTGGAGAACCGAGTTCGGGTTTCAAGTACCTAGATTTGGGGTCGTCACAAACGTAGTCATAAGTTGACTTTAACGTTTCATGTTTTCAACATAAGTATAACACATCATGTTATTTGCAATAAAGACTTAAAATGTAACGACCCGAAAATTTGGATCGTCTAGAATTGAAGTTTAAAGAATTAGTTATTAATAAAACGAATTTTTATTAATAATATTATGTGTTATATGTTTATTAGTCATTCTAGAACCTAGGATGATTATAAGTCGAGAGGATTCTGGCTACGAGCTAGTCTAAATAATAAAGGATTTTCAAGACAAAAAAAATTTATGGGGAAAAGGATGAAATAGGCACTATTCACCCGACGAAACCCTAACGGTTAGGGTTTGAATAACCTAAGCCTTACAGAGAGTTCGGTATATCAAAATGACATTCTGTCGAAAGATTTGGCGATAATATGTCGTGAAAAGTTAAATAAGCCGATAAAAGTTTTTCTCAAAAAACGTGCAGAAATCGAATGAAATAAAAATGACGAAAAGTAATGTTATGTACTTTTCATTTGTTTAGCTACGTTAGGAGAAAACGTGAAGGAAAAAGCTTAACACCAAAAAGTGTTTTTTAGTTTTTTGAAAATCCGAAGAATACGTAAAAGTTAATCGGTAAAGGAAAGGCGAAATAATCAAAAATATTTGGATTCCGAGAATTGAAGTTTTTAAAACTGTCGGACGAGAACCCGAAAGACGGAACCACGAAACTTAAAGGCTAAGTAGACTTAAGGGCTAAGTTAACTTAACACTTAAGTCATGAATAGTAAGGAGGTATGATTAGTAAGGAGGTTGGGGGCAAAATGACTAAAATACCCCTAGCTTGGAAATTCTATAAATAGGAAGTTAACTTTCATTTAAATGAGATTTTCAAAAATCCTATAACATGAGAGAGAGAGAAAGAGAGAAGGTTTGAGAGCTTGGAGAAGAGAGAGAAGGAAGAGCATGAGCTTGAATGATCGGATCGAAGGTGAGCGTGAAATAGAAAAGCTTTCGAATCGCCGATTTTGTCTAGCGAAAGAAAAATAAAGAGGAAATGTATTACAACCTTACTCCTAAGTTAACTTTTCTTAAGTTTTATGTTCAAAGCATAGATTAATAAGAATAAGAAGTAAATGATGTTAGGAATGATTTCATAAGGTTGAAATTGTAAGAAAATGAAGAAATAAGAATTAAAAGTTTAGTTTATAAATTTCTTGAGGAAGTATAAGATTCGTAATGAATTAGAACGATCTGAGTGGATAATATGAATAAGTAGGTGAAATAAGTAAGGAATGATGCTATATAACATCAAATTCCAATAAAAAGTGAAATTCTAATCCAAAATTTTGATTAAAATGAAGAACGAACGAAGAACACGAAGAACACGCGAAGAACACGAAGAATGTTGTTGATGGACAAATTTAAAACCATCGTAGGATAATTGTTGTTGATGGACAAGTTTAAAACAATCACGTATAAGTTAGATACATATTGCTTGGTTAGAAACGGTAGAAACGTTCATGAAGAACGAATTAAAGCTAAGCTATAACGAAGTTATGGCAAAAATTTTGTAAAAGACAAACGAGAATTAGAAAGTTAGTATATGAACCCGAACGTGTAGGGTTTCATAAGAATGTAAGAGAACATAGAAAACGTGAGTCGTGGACTCAAGAACAAATGAATTCCGAGTTCGGATGATCGAATTACGGACGAACGAACAAAGAGCGTTAAAAACGTAAAATGAACTAAGGGTGAAGATCAAGCCAATCGAATGGCACATTAATGGATTCAGAATGAAGTTCTATCCAGGGGATATTGAAGTACGTAAGATAAGGAAGAGAATGGCTTTAGAACGACCTCGTTCCGAGTTATAATGAATAAGTTATAGAAGTGGGAAGTAAGCGTCTCAAATTGGATTTAACACTTAGAGAAATTTTCTAGGGTTAGGGCTTGGCGCCGCGGTGCCAACCATGCCTTGTAAGGTGGTACTGCAACGCTAGACCAATAAGCCGGGTACTGAAAACTCGCACCGCGGCGCGAAAGATAAAGAAGAGAGTCGCGCCGCAGCGCCAGTGTAGGGAAAAAGCCAGAGAAGAGCTTTTAACTGCTCAACTCTTGGGGGAAACGTAAGGGAAGATAAAGAACATAATGTTCAACTAATGTAACACTTAATAAAGTGAATTAAACCATTAGTACGGGTTAAACAAAATGATAGAGAGAGATAAAAGATTAAGAAGGGAATAAGTGTAAATGTAACGCAGTTGCAAGCAGTCTTAGCATAAAGCGAGTAGTATGGCTTCGACATTAAAAAAGAGTAATGAACATGGGGTTCAGGTAATGGATAATGAAAGTATTAAGTAAGATAAAAATGGTAACAAGAAAGCCGTAACGAACGGTAATAATATTAATGAAAGCCGATCGTGATTCGGATAGAAAATGATAGAATGAATTGTAAGTATGGAACATTTTAACCAATGTAAAAGTTGAGTGTACGCAAATATTAAGCAGATAGAACCTACACTCCATGTATGGTTTGACCGTATTATAAGGAAAACAAATGATTAAACCGTGAACAATAAAGAAGTTGAATTAAAGATAATAACATTTGACGTAACGAAACTGAGTAATGATTAAATGGAATGATCGCTCTAAGTATACAAAATACTATATGACTTAGACGATAAAGAGTTAATCCTGAGGTGTGGCATTTAGTTGACAGGAAGCCATAAGGAATGAGAAGTTAACTTAACGAAGATTATAGTTCGGATAAGTTAAGATATGTTAGGTTGTAGTACAATCGTAACTTTTAATGGTTGACATATGGGAGCTGGGCTAAATAATTCCTTCAGAGAGCGAAGGTATATATGAAACTGGAAACCGATCTAACTCACTATGATTGCAGTGTAGATGAGACAAGAACTTGTTTGTTGGTTATTTTTGGGAAACCACTCAGAGTACCATATGGACTACTAGCAGAGAAGCTATGTGTGCTGAGTCCTAGGGAAGTTATAAGAAGAAGATAAGAATGTAAAACATCAAAGATGATGAACGTATAAGTAAGACATCTTCGTATGTCATGAAGCTATAGAACGATAATGAAAGTGGTCGCGTAAACTTAGGTTGCAAGAACGCGAACCCTAAGAAGTAAAGTTAAGAAAATTAATGCATAAGTCAAATATATATTACTAATTGGTGTATGTGTTGTTTTTCTTATTTGCTACATAGGAACTGGAATGAGCAGTTCAACGTAAGCTGTAGCTATGCGTAAGGCAAGTTTCCTAACTTCGTTCATATTTGAAATGAATGCTAGTTTCTTAAACTTCTCAGATGTTGAACTTGAGAAGTTCTGTCTATATGCTAATGTGTGATATTTGTGCAAGGTGGTATAACATATGAGGTATTGTGCCACAATGTGAACACTTCGGTGTTTCTATGAGATGAACTGTTCTATTATTTAACAATTCCATAAGAGAATGCTCTGTTCATACATGATCCGTTATTGTTAAGTCTGTGCTAATGATTCTAGCCAGACAGAATATGTATGAAAAAGGTAGAAGAATGAAAGTATTTTAAAATGAAAGTGAATATTGTTTTAAAATAATAGGAATCGAGATTATTCCTATTATTAAAGCTACTTCATAACCTTTGTTTGGTTATTGAAGTCTTAAAAGAATGTTTGAATTCTTGAAGATGTTTGTTCAACTGTTATGACTTGCTGGGCAATTGAATGCTCACACATACTTTAAATGAAAAACATTTTCAGCGAGCAATGTTAGACGAACTTACGGATCCTGTAAAGATCAAGCTGACTGTATCCAGATGGAATGTCATTCAGAATGAGAATGAGTGAGAAGATCAAGTGAAGAATTGTAATATAAAATAAGTTAAATGAACTTTAGATTAGTTTAATGAACTGTTATGTATCCTTAGTGGCGGATGAAAGTCACTCGTGTAAGATGTAAAGGATAATGTAATTATCGTTATTTGTAATGAAAGGAGTTATAAGGTTTTAGAACCTTGGAATTTAGAATATATGTTGTTATATTTCAGTTTATAATGATGTATGTTTGGAAGAAGATGGGATCGTAACGTACGGAATTCGGGTGTGAAGATAGACCTGATTTCGGGGCATTACAGATTGGTATCAGAGTTGATAGGTTATAAATATTAGGTAAGAGTATCTAAGACTATAATCGTAGAGAGAGGGATAAGAAGATCACCACATGATCATAGTAAATCGTAGTAACAGATGAGATGTTAAACGATTAATGATTTATAGTACTACGAAGTAGTACGGGAAGAAGAACTCAGATTGAGTTGTGAAGGATAGTATATGAATTAAAATTTAGAAGTTGTAAAATTTCAATTGAGGACTCATGTGATAGCTGAGTTGTATGAACCTTTGTTATGGGCAGAGGTTTGTGCTTGGTGTAACAACTGCTTAGCTTATTACAGTGATAATCATTGGAATAGGTTGCGCTGTTAAGATGTATATGACGAGAAGGTGAATCTTTTCTCATGTATATACTTGATAGGTAGAGAACAATAAGGTAGGTGCGAGTTCTTGAAACTCATACTTATGGTTCGTTCGTGACTCATAATGATATGGTAGGTTTTTGAACTTCTCAAATGAATGGACGCTATGGTCATGCAGGATAGTTCTTAAACTCATATTATTGTGAAAAGTTCCTAAACTCATAATGTGTGGTAAGTTGATGGACTATACTAAGGTATAAGGATGTTTAGACTGAAAACAAGTTGTTTTCAGTCGGCTTAGTATTGAAGGTGCTAGAGAAGATTAAGTATTATCACAGTAAGACAATGAAGAAAGATGGAGAATAGGATATTCCAAGTCATCTAGCTATGCTAGATTTCGAAGTTTATTGAACTCGTGCTGATATGTACATTTTGAAAAAGGAAATAATTGGTTCAACTTTTGGAACCAACGTATTTTAAAAGAGCTATTCTTGGTATGTCTATGCTAATTGCTTCGGCTAGATAGAAATTGATTTGAAATATCAAAATAAATTTTATATCATCATTGTAAATGATGCAAAGATGGTAAAAGGATGGAGTTATTAATGCAATTGAACCTGGTGTTGGATGTGATCTTAGGATCAACAACCCGCTATGGTATGATGTATAACGACGAAGTCACAAACTGACGAAGTCCTCAACGCACTGTGAAAAGTACGGTATCATGACATCATAAAACGTTTTGATGTATTACAAAATTTGTTTACAGAAGTAGTCAATGTCAATTGAGTTGACTAGATGAATGTTTCATGTTGATATCCAATTTATTGGTATGGTCTAAGCTATTTGAATCGGCTGGAAAAATGGTATGTCATGTTTAAAAGAAAATCGAGCTTTCTTTGAAGATGTTGTGCCAAACCAAATTGTTTTGGTGCGGAATCTAATGATTAAATCTGAGGTGAACATATCCCAAAATGGGGTATACGATGGGTAAGAGGTAGTTTGCTTTCTTTGTGATTGTAAACTGACCGGGGAAGAAAGGTTACGACATCATGCTGTTAAACCTAGTAAGAGTTCACGGTCGATTTGACCCCTCAGCAAAAGTATGAAATACTTTAAAGGAATTCTTATATTCCTCATTGTTCATTCTACTTCTTTGAAGAGAAGTTGAGAAGAGGGGTAGGATAAAATTTTGAGGACAAAATTCTGTGAAAAAGTGGTGAATGTGATGACCCGGGTAAGGGTGTGGTTTTAAGAAATTTCGAGGATGGAATTTTTATAAGAGGGGAAGAGTGTAACGACCCGAAAATTTGGATCATCCAAAATTTAAGTTTAAAGAATTAGGTATTAATAAAATGAATTTTTATTAATAATATTATGTGCTATGTGTTTATTAGTCATTCTAGAATCTAGGATGATTATAAGTCGGGAGGATTCTGGCTATGAGCTAGGCTAAACGATTAATATTTTTCAAGACAAAAATGAAAATTTTATGGAAAAAAAAATATTTCCGGGGAAAAGGACGAAATAGGCACTATTCACCGGATGAAACCCTAAGGGTTAGGGTTTGAATAACCTAAGCATTTCAGAGAGTTTGGTATGTCGAAATGACATTCCGTCGAAAGATTTGGTGATAATATGTTTTGAAAAGTTAAATAAACCGATAAAAGTTTTTCTCGAAAACGTGTAGAAATTGGATGAAATAAAAACGACGAAAAGTAATGTTATGTACTTTTCATTCGTTTAGCTAAGTTAGGGGAAACGTGAAGGAAAACGCTTAACACCAAAAAGTATTTTTTAGTTTTTTGGAAATCCGAAGAATACATAAAAGTTAATTGGTAAAGGAAGGACAAAATATCCAAAAATATTTGGATTCCGAGAATCGCAATTTTTAAAACTGTCGGACGAGAACCCGAAATACGAAACCACGAAACTTAAAGGCTAAGTAGACTTAAGGGCTAAGTTAAATTAACATTTAAGTCATAATGTCCTAAACGTCATTAACATGCTTGCCAGACTAGATTAAGTCCATTAGTCATGTCCTACAAATAAAGTGTAATTCATCGTCTCGAGATTGTAGGTATATAAATTGCCATACATACTTAAGCTCGGGACCCCAGAGCATGCTATTTGGTGCATGTATGTAAACAGAGACGCAGAGGTCACAAAGGGTCTGCTTTTTTAGCCCAACTAACACGAATTTTACTCACAAAACAGTGAAATTAACATATACAATTGATATAAAACTATCACAAACATGATTCTTCACCTATTAAACTACTTAGAACAATTTAACAACAACTTTAACTAATTTAATTCCTTAAATTTCATGTTTTCATATAAAAACTCCATTTTTGAGTTCCTTCACAAAAATTAACATTGTGATCACAATTCTACACCAAATTTCTTCGTTCAAACTACGTTCTCTTCGTTTCTTAATGGACTAGCATAATCAAGACTCAATTTACAGATTAATATACTAATTAACCACCCTATTTGGTACTTTCATAAGCCATATATGAAAATATATATCTTGTAAATACTTTTCTTCCTTTTTAACCGTAATTAGCATAACAAATTTTATCTAAATATAAACTCTAAGCATTACAATTACTTACAATTGCAATCATTCGGTTGTATAACAACAATTCGAAAAATAGAATTCATGGAATTTGAAGCTTCATGCCATAAAACCTATATATATATATATATAACCTATATATATATATATACACACATAAAATATTAAAATTACAGAGAAATACCTTCTTATGCTTAGACAATCCTTGCTAACCAACTAAAATTGCTTTGAAATTCTTTGTTTTTCTCTCAATCTCTCTCTCTATCATCTCTAAAGTTCTCTGAACTTTTTCTTCTCTTTTCTCCCCTTAGGCTTAGCAAATACTAACATGCGTAAAACTAAACTGATAAGCCAATAATAATACATACATAATCATAATATCAGTTACAAAATATAATGCTTAGGTTATAAATATATTTTATTTATTATTTTATTTATATTATAATTATAATTCAAAATTTAAAAGCCATAAGGCTTTGTTTGGCAAAAGCCAATTAAAATAATGACTTAATAATTCCTTAAGCCTTGTTTGGCAAAACAAGATTAAAACAAAAATTTCAAAAGCTCTAAGGCTTTGTTTGGTAAAACCAAATTAAAACTCTTTTAATCTATTTTCATAAGTCATTTATAATATAGTTTATTATCACACTTTATTTAAATAAATTCCTATATTCAAAATAAATTAAATCTAATAACAATTTATCAAATCAATTTACCACAAACCAATACAATAAAATTATAATTTTTAATATAATTATAATTTTATTTAATTAATTAACACATCACTTTGATTACAAAAAATCAAATTAAAATAACATTATAATAATTCATTTAATCATAATATAGTTTCAACTTAATTTAAATTACCCAATATTTATAGGGTTAATTTCTCTCGCCACTAAATTCTTTATCATGACTAATTTCTTTTATTTCCTTTAATAGTTCAATCAACTATTAAATCTCATAAAAATTAATTTCTTCATACCAAAACACATAATTCAAAATACATACACCTCATAATAAGAATTTTAATTATTAAATTCTTATTTTAATAACTTATGAAAATTCGGGTTGTCACATTCTTCCCCCCTTATAAGGATTCCATCCTCGGAATCACCGAAACCCTACCTTACCCAGGTTTTCACCAAATCTTTTTTCAAAATTTATCGTTGAATATCTTCAATACATTACCTTAATATAGGTTTTATATTTCCTATTACATTCATTACCTCAACAAATTCTAGGTTTTTATTTCATAACTTTCACTTGAACTCAATTATATTTTGAGTATTATATATTCTTTAACCCATTCATTTTTTTCTCTAAGGATCGTTATCATAAACACTCGGGATATTACATTCACCCATTATTCTAAGAATTTCATCCTCGAAATTTTATTTATTACTCTTCATTCATTCAATCTATCAAAATAGATTTTACGTTATTATTTTATTCATTCATTGGGTTTTATAACTACTTTCTTTCCACAAAGATCTTTATACAATCATCATATTCATCATCTCTTCCTCTTCTAAGAGTTTCACATTTCTCTTATTTTCTGGAATTTCATTTCTTTGATGAAATTATTAAGTTTTGCTTAATTTTCTCACCCTTTCCACTTTCACCTTTCAGAATAATAAGAATCTTCCACAATTGCTCAATAATTGGGAAGCGGTATGAATAACAAGAATTTAAAAGATTCCAAATTATGCTGAGGGGTCACAAGACCGTAAACTCTATTCTTGGTTTACTAGTGCTTTAACTCAATCCTTCACACTGCAAACCAGAGTGTTTATCAATCACAAAGACCAAAAACACCCTCCACATGTACACTAGGTGGCAAATTTATTGTACCACACTACGTTGGGTCAGCAATGTAGTGTTTTGTAACGACTATATCGTTACACTCGGAACCATTGTCCCCGAAAAAACATGTCCCCTTATAGGGTTGTTCACCTCAGCTTTTTCAACATCTCGAATCCCTTTTGTAACAATTTGGTTTGGTAGAACTTTTCAATAAACGCTTGAATTTCATGAACATCTTTTAATAATCGTCTAGCTAAATCAAATCGCATAGACTTCTACAACAATTCGAACATCAATCGAAATATATATATACACCCACCCACACACACACACACACACACACACACACACACACACACACACATATATATATATATATATATATATATATTCTCATATCTTAAAGAAACCTCAAAAATCCTTTTATGGCGTCATGATTATGACGTTGTTATACTACATCTCACCATAGTGGGCTGACGATCATATGATCACATCCAACACCAGGTTCCATTGCATTGATGAATCCATCGTTTATCATATCACCCGATATATATAATTAAAATATATTTTGAAAATTTAAAAATCATTTTTTTCTAGCCGAAACAAACAACATAGATACGCGAATAATATCATTGTTTTAAAAATTCTTTGGTTCACTAGTGTGTTCCAACATTTTTCAAAAATCAAAAGTACAACCATATGTATGCACTTTCTATACTGATCCATTGCTTAATAATTCTATCTATCCCCATAATCCTCAATTCTTCATTTATAACTTATCTATACCCCAGTATAGTTCATCAAACATAGCGCACATTGGAAGTTTGGGAACTTGCCACAATAGTATGAGTTTAAGGACTTATCCTAGTTAGACCATAGGCATCCATTCGCTGAGGGGTTAAAAACATACCATATTATTATGAGTCACGAACTTACCATATGCATTAGTTTTAAGAACCGCACCTAATCCTAATATTATCTGACTAATCTTAATAGTTTATAACTGTCAAATGTACACATGAGAAAAAAATCTCCTTTTTGCCACATATACATTGATAGCGCGACACCAACATTCCAATGATTATCAATATGATAAACTGAGTGCAAGCACAAAACCCTCGCCCATACAAAGATTTGTACAACTCAACCATCACATGAGTCCTCAATTGAAATCCCACCTAACTCTATCTTACTATTAACTTGCTCTTTGCTCGATACGAATTCCTCTTATCACATCATCTATAACTCCTCGTGAGTTATCTCGTACTATTTCATAGTACATCATCTTCATAGCATCAAGCTATAATTATTCAAATATTACAACCATCTTTCTTTTATAACTTAAACAGATCACATCGTGATCTTATTCTATAATCATCTCCCTTAAAACTCTTTTTTTTAACTTGGTACACATCGAGTCTCTAACAGTTTGAATATGGTACGCTGAGTGGTTTCCCACAAACAACCAACAAACTAGGTTCCGAGTTGCTAGTTTGTATATACCTCCGCTCTATGAATGAATCGTTTAGCCCAGATACCATACATTAACTATTAAAGAGTATGATTGTACCACACTTAGATATAACTTTTTATTCTTAACTTCTTTATCATTCTCTTCTTATAGACATCACCCTACATCTTTTTTTTTATTGGAGTTGGGTAACCCCACTTTTATATTCCTTATAACTCTGTGAGGTTCTTCTTTGAATCCTCTCACGCATGTTTTAATCCCTTCCTTATACATTTCTTAAATTACTTCTTATTCTTCAAGCTCTATCTGAGCTTATTCTTTCATTATCTTCATCTTCCTTCTCTAAGGTTATAGACTACGGTACTCCCACCTAAGGTTTATAACCTACAGCTTTGATACCAATTGTAACGACCCCAAAATTTATACAATTAAATTCTGGAATTCAGTTATTAATAATACATTCAACCTCTAATTTTACATCATTAAACGATAATACAACCATTTAAATTTGTGGAATAATTAAAATTTTCTATTATAAACTATCCTCGTTCCCAAAACCTTCAACCTTTATATCTAAATATTTCAGAATTAATTTAATACTACAATAGTTTACATCGCGAAACGATATTACAATTCAACATTAATACATCATTCGGAACCTTAAACATGGCTCAAATAATACTAACACAACCAAAGTGTATAAATCTTCAAGTATCACATCTGATTCATGTCTTTCAAGTAACCCATAACTTTACCTCGAAATCTTGACCTGCAAAAATGGTTATTTGCAAGGTTGAACTCGACAGCCCAGCAAAATCTAACAGTTTTCATACATCACGTAGCATATAATAACATGCTCAACATACATCTCTTAAACATTGGACTATCATAACATATAGACTACAGTTCACATAAGAAGTATAAAGATTGAGTTCCTTACTCAATTAGCATGCTTTACTTAATCAACGTAGTCATAAGTTGACTTTAAAGTTTCATGTTTTCAACATAAATATAACGCATCATGTTATTTGCAATAAAGACTTAAAACAGTTAATCATCAAGTTCACGTAGAAAATAGGAACTGAAAGACTTGCCTGGTTCGTAGATTACCAATTACCAAAAAATAGCTTAAATGCTTTACGTACACCCTACAACAGTTCAAAGGTTCATATTCACATGCATTAGTTACACATATAACGAAACCACAATGACTCTTAGTCTTAATCTTTTATAACGTGCGTCTCTTTGAAACTTAACACATATCTTCAAGTGTTTACTCATCTTCGTATGACATTTATCATTACATAATCCCAATTTGTGTTTCTTTATACTTCTTTCGAAACTGACACTTAACTTTCCTTAAAGTCGTCATAGATTCCATCACCACATATTAGATGTATTACAGTTGTTAACAACAACTAGGTTATATAACCTCCGCCTTATATCTCGTTACACTTCTCTTACAATTGACAATTAAGGCTTCTACCACGTAATTACATTCTTTTAAACATATATTAGATTAACTAATCAAGTTATCATTCAAATCGTTCTTTCAACTTATTTTTATCTCTCTATAAACCAACATAAACATTATCATTTATCTTTAACTTTTGAAAACATCACATTTGGTTTCATTACATAACTTACTCAAGTGACAACTAAAATCTCATTATTTTCATATTATATCATACTACTATATGTTACTATAGTCCACATTATGTCTTAAACGTCATTAACATGCTTGCCAGGCTAGATTAAGTCCATTAGTCATGTCCTACAAATAAAGCGAGACTTCATTTGTCTCGAGACAGGGTATAGTAAGCATCAATTACCATACTTAAGCTTCCTGGGGCCCAAAAGCCTATTCTGTTGGTGCTGTACGTAAAAGAGACGCAAAGGTCACAGTGTTCCGTTTTTAGCCCAACTAACACGAATTTCACTCACAAAACAGTGAAATTAAGATATACAATTGATATAAAACTATCACAAATATGATTCCTCACCTATTCAACTACTTAAAACAATTTAACAACAACTTTAACTAATTTAATTCCTTAAATTTCATGTTTTCATATAAAAACTCCATTTTTGAATTCCTTCACAAAAATTAACATTGTGATCACAATTCTACACCAAATTTCTTCGTTCAAACTACGTTCTCTTCGTTTCTTAATGGACTAGCATAATCAAGACTCAATTTACAGATTAATATACGAATTAACCACCCTATTTGGTACTTTCATAAGCCATATGAAAAATATATACTGTAAATACTTTTCTTCCTTTTTAACCGTAATTAGCATAACAAATTCTTATCTACATATAAACTCTAGCATTACAATTACTTACAATTGCAATCATTCAGTTGTATAGCAACAATTCGAAAAATAGAATTCACAGAATTTGAAGCTTCATGTCATATAACCTATATATATATATATATATAATATCAAAATCAAAGAGAAATAGCTTCTTATGCTTAGACAATCCTTGCTAACCAACTAAAATTGCTTTGAAATTCTTAAGTTTTCTCTCAATCTCTCTCTCTATCATCTCTCAAGTTCTCTAAACCTTTTCTTCTCTTGTCTCCCCTTAGGCTTAGCAAATACTAACATGCGTAAAACCAAACTGATAAGCCAATAATAATACGTACATAATCATAATATCAGTTACAAAATATAACGTTTAGGTTATAAATATATTTTATTTATATTATAATTATAATTCAAAATTTAAAAGTCATAAGGCTTTGTTTGGCAAAAGCCAATTAAAATAATGACTTAATTATTCCTTAAGTCTTGTTTGGCAAAACAAGATTAAAACAAGAATTTCAAAAGCTCTAAGGCTTTGTTTGGTAAAACCAAATTAAAACTCTTTTAATCTATTTTCATAAGTCATTTATAATATAGTTTATTATCACACTTTATTTAAATAAATTCCCATATTCAAATTAAATTAAATCTAATAATAATTTATCAAATCAATTTACCACAAACCAATACAATGAAATTATAATTTTTAATATAATTATAATTTTATTTAATTAATTAACACATCACTTTGATTACAAAAAAATCAAATTAAAATAACATTATAATAATTCATTTAATCATAATATAGTTTCAACTTAATTTAAATTACCCAATATTTATAGGGTTAATTTCTCTCGCCACTAAATTCTTTATCGTGACTAATTTCTTTTATTTCCTTTAATAGTTCAATCAACTATTAAATCTCATAAAAATTAATTTCTTCATACCAAAACACATAATTCAAAATACATACACTTCATAATAAGAATTTTAATTATTAAATTCTTATTTTAATAACTTATGAAAATTCGGGTTGTCACATTCTTCCCCCCCCCCCCCCTTATAAGGATTCCATCCTCGGAATCACCGAAACCCTACCTTACCCAGGTTTTCACCAAATCTCTTTTCAAAATTTATAGTTGAATATCTTCAACACATTTCCTTAATATAGGTTTTATATTTCCTATTACATTCATTACCTCAACAAATTCTAGATTTTTATTCCATAACTTTCATTTGAACTCAATTATATTTTGAGTATTATATATTCTTTAACTCATTCATTTCCTTCTCTAAGGATCGTTATCATAAACACTCGGGATATTACAAATATGAGTTTAAGAACTTATCCCAGTCAGACCATAGGCGTCCATTCGCTGAGAAGTTCAAAAACATGTCATATTATTATGAGTAATGAACTTACCATAAGTATGAGTTTCAAGAACTCGCACCTACCCTATCGTTCTCTACCTATCAAGTATATACATGAGAAAAGATTCACCTTCTCGTCATATAAATATTGATAGCGCGGCCAATTCCAATGATTATCACTGTAATAAACTGGGTGGTTGTTACCCCAAAGCACACACTTCTTCCCACACAGAAGTTCATACAACTTAGCCATCACATGAGTCCTCAATTGAAAGTTTACAAATTCTAATTTTCTCTTTCCTTAATATGAATTTTCTTTAATTTTCTTCTTCTTGTACTACTTCGTAGTACCATTCATTCATAGCATTAGCTATAAATCATTCATCATTTAACAGATCATCTGTTACTATGATTTACTATAATCACGTGGTGATCTTCTTCCTTAATCGTTGAACTCAACGATCTTCTTATCCTTCTCTCTGTGATTATAGCCTTAGGTACTCATACCTAAGGTTTATAACCTATCAGCTCTGATACCACTTTGTAACTCCCCAAAATTTAGTCTATCTTCATACCTAGATTATGTACGTCACGGTCCTACTTCTTTCCAAACATACATCATTATATACTGAAATATAATAACATACATTCTCAATTCCCAGGTTCTAATACCTTATAACCACGTTCATTACAAATAATGATAATTAAATTATTCTTTACATCTTACACAAGTGACTTTCATCCACCACCAAGGATACATAACAGTTTATTAAACTAGTCTATAGTTTAATTAAACTATTCTACATTAAAATTCTTCTCTTGATCTTCACTCTCATTCATATAATGAATGACACTTCTTTTGGATACCGATCAGCTTGATCTTTACGGGATTCTTAAGTTCTTCTAACATCGTACGCTGAAAATGTTTTTTATTTAAATCAAGTGTGAGCATTCAATTGCCCAACAAGTCATAGCAGTTGAATAAACAACTTCAAGAGTTTAAACATTCCTTTAGAACTTTGATAACCGAATAAAGGTTATTAAGCAACTTGAATAATAGGAATAACCTTGATTCCTATCATTTTAAAACATTAGTCACATTCACTTTGAAATACTTTCATTCTTCTACCTTTTTCATACACATTCAGTCTGGCTAGAATCATTAGCATAGACTTTACAATAACGGATCATGTATAGACAGAAAATTCTCATATTTAACAGTTCAATCATAGAACAGTTCATCTCACAGAAACACTGAAGTGTTTAAATTGTGGCACAAAGCCTCATACGTTATACCACCTTGTACAAATATCACACATTTGCACATAGACAGAACTTCTCAAGTTCAACATCTGAGAAGTTTTAGAAACAAGCATTCATTTAAAATAAGAATGAAGTTAGGAAACTTGGCTTACGCACAGCTACAGCTGACGCTGAACTGCTCATTCCAATCCCTATAAAACACGTAAGGAAATAACACGTACACCAATTAGTCATATACTTGACTTATGCATTGGTTTACTTAACTTTACTTCTTCGGTTTTGCATTCTTTCAACCTAAGTTTACACGACAACTTCCTTTACCAGTTTACGGCTTCATGACATACGGAGATGTCTTTCTCAATACGTTCATCATCTTTAATGATTTGCATTCTTATCTTCTTCTTATAACTTCTCTAGGACTCAGCACACATCGCTTCTCTACTAATAGTCCATGTAAGACCCCGAATTTTGTGAATAAAGATTAATTTTCTCAAAATATTTTTTAAGTATTATGGTGTGGAATTGATATAATGTTATAGTTGTGGGTAGTATTTATAAATTTTGCAAAGTATGCAAGTTGTCATAAAATATTCGATTGGTCGGGAAATATTCATTTTAATAGCGAATATTCGTATGACGGCACAATCATTGGTGGATCCCACAACGGAATTATTGTTAGAAATGAGAAAACCACAGAAATATATTTTTATGAAAATAACGGCAGAAGTTTTAACGTTAACTGTTGAAATACTCAGTGATAAAAGTAAAGTAATACGCGTGGTTGCATAGTAGCACACGGTATTGATTGTTGATGCTTACATGAGAAGTCACTCAGTTTTGTTCAATTATTGCTACAGTAATTGTTGCATAGTATCTCACGTAATTTGATTCAATTATTGTCAATATTTTTATATATTATTAAATCAATAATTGAGACGATACAGTTATTCATATTATTATTTGCAATATTGATGATGTCTAAAAAGTTCTGTCGATGAGAGGTTTGGTCACCTAATTGCACGCCAATAGGGAGAAATCTTTATCGGAAAGCCCCCTCTTTCCTGGAAATGATCTGATTGTTAAATATTGCGAATAATAATAATGATGAATAAATGTTGTTAAAAATATTAAAGGGATTTTTATGAAGTATTTGTTGTAAATTTTGCTTATTATTTGGACCCCATTTACCCATTTTTCAAAATAATCGGTAGAAAGTTTTTCAGTATATATGTAATATGGTGGGACCCACCTATGA
Source organism: Panax ginseng (assembly GCA_020205605.1). Lineage (NCBI taxonomy): Eukaryota > Viridiplantae > Streptophyta > Magnoliopsida > Apiales > Araliaceae > Panax > Panax ginseng. The sequence goes on from CM035144.1 coordinate 89,620,830, forward strand.
TGATTGCATGTTGGTGGGAGGGGAACACGTGGGGCACACATGCTGATATATATATATATATATATATATATATATATATATATATATATATATCAGCATGTGTGTGTGTGTGAATTAATGTGAAGGGAGGAGGATACCTTTGCCGTAAGGCAAAGGTTATAATTATAATTATAATTATATATATATTATAAGTTTTGTTTTAATTGATTATAAATAGAATATATTATATTTTATTTTAAGTTTTAGTTTTATTAGAATATTTTATTGCACAGTAATGAATAGTAAAATCAGATTTTTAGAAAATTTTTTCTTTCTTTGAGTGAATTCCTATGAATCGAGGGTATGCGATCCGTGATTTTATTTTCAAATAGTATCCTTTCAATTCTCCTATAAATAGGATGATTAGTTAGAATTGAAAATCACACCAGAATCAGAGAATTCTTCTTCTATAATACTGAGTGTATTTCTTTCGAGTTTTAGAAAGCTTTGAGCGTAGAAAACAGTGAAAGTTTTCTTCAAGAATATCCCCGCTATACCAGTTGGAATACTCTTCTTTTCAAGGTAAGGGGTATTATTTATTTCATATTCTCTTACGATAGTATTTTTTGTATTCATAAGAAATTTTATATCGTTCAATATTCGCAAGAAATATTATATTCGTTTAATATTCATAAGGAATATTATATTTGTTTAATATTCATAAGGAATATTATTTTCGTTCAACAGTTGTAAGGGGTATTATTTATTTCATATTCGCTTACGATATTATTTTTCGTATTCGTAAGAAATTTTATATCGTTCAATATTCGCAAGAAATATTATATTTGTTTAATATTTGTAGGGAATATTATATTTGTATAATATTCGTAAGCAATATTATATTCGTTTAATATTCGTAAGCAATATTATATTCGTTTAATATTCGTAAGGAATATTATTTTTGTGCAACAGTTGTAAGAGATATTATTTTTTTTTCAATATTCATATGAAATAATATTTTCTTCCATACTCTGTAGTATGTAAGTAATATTATTTCATTTCAGATTTTGAATTCTACACTCATTTTGTTAAAATTTTGGCTTCTATACTCCATGAAATTAGTAGAATATCCTTGATATTTGCGCTTCATCCAGTATCTTTTCATGAAAATATTATTCTGAGCATTCTTGATAAGTTTTAATTTTTTCATGTCGGAGTACTATTCACGGGTACTATTCCCGAAGTACTATTCACGGGGTACTATTCACTCAGTTATTATTCACCCAGGGTACTATTCATGATAAAAATCAATTTCTTTCCTGTCCAAATCATTTTTGATACAATATTATTCTTGAATTTTATTCCACAAAGCAGTATCATGTTGACAATTTGGACATTATTGAATTTTGGATAAATTAAAATATAAATCTTTAAAAATTTATCATTTGCTTTCTTTTAATTGAATTCGTATATCATTGTCATCATCCTCGTGCTTATATTGTTATGAAAGTCATCTTTGGCTGTAGTCCATAAATGGACTTGGTATGATTATGACCATGGATTATTCGGTATAATCATGACCGTAATATTATAAATGATGTGGTAAAAGTCCTCATTGGCCCGTAGTGTATTGATGGACAGTTGTTGGCATGATCATGACCATTGGTGAAAACACAAATATCCTTGGCCTAAAGTGCATGACTAATTTGTGGTCGTGATACTAATGAATATCCATAGCCGTAGTGCAGGGGTTATTCGATGATGTGGATTATTTATTAAGCTGAGTCTCAACGATAAAAATGATGATAAATTCTTTTAAATCATAAAAGATAGTAGATATCATGCTCTACTTAACTCTTCTAATGGATTGCTTGTTCTGCTGCAGTTAAACTTGATGTCTATTGTATTTATCCGTTTAACATTGTTGAAGGCTAACGATAATTTATTCTGCATTATCTTAGTCATAATATTTCTTACTGGGCTAGTTGAGCTCACCCTTTTCTTTTATTGTTCTCTTCAGGAAATGAGAATATAGCTGGGACTAGTCGGGGAACGAAGTGATGGTCCAGATGTTTGCATTAGTAGTTCTCACTATTCTGTGAAACAGTGTGATAATAAATGTATTGAGGACTTATTTTGAGTTTGAATATTGTCTAGAAGACATTATTTGTATTAAAACTCACAGCTCATGTTGTATATTTAAGTTTGTATTTGTATTCTGTACCATGTATTTGGCGACTCAGAATGGGTGATGTATACTTATTTTGGGGGCGTCACAGTTGGTATCAAAGCTTAGGGATATGATCCCTGGCTAAGATGTGAGACTAGAACTAGGGGGAGAGACGGGGAAATCCTTCACTAGTATGATCTACTTAAGTTATTTGTTATTTAATTGGTCGGTCAGAATATAAGGATAATATGTGGCATGTCAATTGACCCTTGTTTCGCGGAAGTGTTTGATAATGACTTCCGAGAATGTTGAGATAAGCAATGGAGCACAGGTAATAACTAGGATAATGTGATGTCAGGCGAAGAAGGAATTAGAGATATTCTTGTGGTGAGGGAAGAATTAATAGTTGCACCCGAGCTAATCGCAGAGGTAGCAGCTGAGAGTGAGGAAGAAGAGGAACCTGAGGAGAATTTGTAACGACCAAGAAATTCGAATTTTCCAGAATTTAAGTTTAAAGAATTAGTTATTAATAAAATGAATTTTTATTAATAATATTTTGTGCTATATATTTATTAATCGTTCTAGAACCTAGGATGATTATAAGTCGGGAGGATTCTGGCTACGAACTAGACTGAACGAGTAAGAATTTTCAAGACGAAAATAAAGTTTTTTCGAGAACAAAAATATTATTGGGAAAAAAAATATTCTCGGGGAAAAAGATGAAATAGACATTATTCAGCTGATGAAACCCTAAGGGTTAGGGTTTGAATAACCTAAGCCTTTCCAAGAGTTCGATATGTCGAAATGAAGTTTCATCGAAAGATTTAACGATAAAATATCGTGAAAAGTTAAGTAAGTCGATAAAAAATTTTCTCAAAAAATGTGCAGAAATCGGACAAAATAAAAACGACAAAAAGTACCGTTATGTACTTTTCACTCGTTTAACTATTTTAGGGGAAAACGTGAAGGAAAACGCTTGACACCAAAAAGTGTTTTTCAATTTTTTGGAAATCTGAAGAATAAGTAAAAGTTAATCGGTAAAGAAAAGACGAAATATCCAAAAATATTTGGATTTCAAGAATTGTAATTTTTAAAATTGTCGGACGAAACCCGAAAAATGGAACCACGAAACTTACAGGATAAGTTTCGTGAATAGTAAGGAGGTTAACTAAAGAGGTTGATATAATAAACTTAAGGGCTAAGTAAACTTAATGAGTAAGTAAACTTAAGGGCTAAGTAAACTTAAGAGCTAAGTTAACTTAATGCTTAAGCCATGAATAGTAAAGAGGTTTGTGGGGCAAAATGACTAAAATACCCCTAGCCTTGGTTTTCTATAAATAGGAAGCTTAATTCATTATTTTAGGATTTTGAAAATCCTATAACTTGAGAGAGAGAGAGGGTTCGGATGAAGAGGGAGAAGGAAGAGCATGAGCATGAATGATTGGATCAAAAGTGTTCGTGAAATAGAAAAGCTAGCGAATCGCCGATTTTGTCTAAAGGGAGAAAAATAAGGAAGGAAAGTATTAAAACATAACTTCTATGTTAGATTTTCTTTAAGTTTTATATGTTAAAAACATATCTTAATGAGAATAATAAGTAAAAGATGTTAGAAATGATTTCATATGGTTGAAATCGTAATAAAATGAAGAAATAAGAATTAGAAGTTTAGTAAATAAATTTCTTAAGGAAGTGTAAGATTCGTAATGAATTAGAACGATCTGAGTGGATTATATGAATGAGCAGGTGAAATAAGTAAGGAATGGTGTTCTATAACATCAAATTCCAAGAAAAAGTGAAATAGTAATTCAAAGTATCGATTAAAAATGAAGAACGAACGAAGAACACAAAGAACACGCGAAGAACACGAAGAACGTTGTTGATGGACAAATTTAAAACCATCGTAGGATAATTGTTATTGATGGACAAGTTTAAAACTAGTGTGTATAAGTTAGATGCTTATTGCTTGGTTAGGAACGGTAGAAACGTTCATGAAGAACGAATTAAAACTGAGCTATAACGAAGTTATGACAAAAATTTTGTAAAAGACAAACGAGAATTAGAAAGTTAGTAAATGAACCCGAATGTATAGGGTTTCATAAGAAAGTAAGAGAACATAGAAAACATGAGTCGTGGACTCAAGAACAAACGAGTTTCGAGTTTGGATGACCGAATTACGGATGAATGAATAAAGAGCGTTAAAAACGTAAAATGAACGAAGGGTAAAGATTAAGCCAATCGAATGGCATGTTAATGGATTCAGAATGAAGTTATGTTTGAGGGGGATTGAAGTACATAAGATAAGGAAGAGAATGGCTTTGGAACGACCTCATTCTGAGTTATAACGAATAAGTTATGAAAGCGGGAAGTAAGCGTCTCAAATTGGATTTAACACTTAGAGAAATTATCTAGGGTTAGGGCTTGGCACCGCGGCACCAGCCATGCCTTGTAAGGTGGCGCTGCAGCACTAGACCAAGGAGCTGGGTACTTCAAACTTGCGCCGCGGCGCAAGAGTTAAAGAAGAGAGTGGCGCCACAGCATCAGTGTAGGGAAAAAGCTAGAGAAGAGCTTTTAACTGCTCAAATCTTGGGGGAAACATAAGGAAAGATAAAGAAAATAATGTTCAACTAATGTAACCATTAGTCAAGTGTTTTAAACCTTTAATGAAGGTTGAACAAAAAGATTAAATGAGAGTAAAAGATAAAGAATGTAAACGCGGGTTACGAAACCAATATCCGGGGACCGTAGTCGCGATAAATGAACGTAAGGGATTGCTATGGTGGTGATTCATTAGACGTTGATTGAAGAGGGTTATGAATAACATTTCGATATTATGTTGTTTTAATGAGAGATAAGTATAAAGCGTATAGACGCTGTGAAGGCAACGCAGTTGCGATGAACGATCGATCTTAGAATACAACGATTAGTATGGCTTTGACATTAAGAAAGAATAATGAACATGGGGTTCATGGGATGGATAACGATTTAAAGTGAATAAAACCTTGAGTAAAGGTTGAATGAGAGACTAAGAGAAGAGCAATGTGAACGTTGAATACGTAAACGATTCTCGTGAATCATATTCACGTCGGATGAACATTCTAAGTATACCCTGGTTGTATAACGTAGACGTTGATGAAGGTAGTAAGTAAGATAGGAATTATCGAGAAAGTCATAACGAACGGTAATAAGAGTATTGAAAGCCGAATGTGAATCGGATAAGAACGAATCCTGAGGTATGGCATTTAGTTGTCAGAAAGCCAAAAGGAATAAGAAATTTACTTAATGAATATTATAGTTTAATAGTTCGGATAAGTTAAGATAAGTTAGGTTATGGTACGATCGTAAACTTTGATGGTTGACATATGGGAGCTAGGCTAAACAATTCTTTCAGAGAGCGAAGGTATATATAAAACTGGTAACCGATCTAACTCAATATGATGGCAGTGTAGATGAGATGGGAACTTGTTTGTTGGTTGTTTGTGGGAAACCACTCAGAGTACCATATGGACTACTAGTAGAAAAATGATGTATGCTGAGTCCTAGAGAAGTTATAAGAAGAAGATAAGAATGTAAAACACCAACGATGATGAAAGTATAAGTAAGACATCTTCGTATGTCATGAAGCCGTAGAAATGTAATGAAAGTGGTCGCGTAAACTTAGGTTGCAAGAATGCGAACCCTAAGAAGTAAAGTAATCAAACTAATGCATGAGTCAAATATACATGACTAATTGGTGTATGTGTTTCCTTATGTGTTATAGGGATTGGAATGAAAGCGATTCAAAGATAAGTCGTAGTAATGTATGTAAAGGCAAGTTTCCTAACTTCATTCATATTTTAAATGAATGTTAGTTTCTTAAACTTCTCAGATGTTGAACTTGAGAAGTTCTGTTTATGTGCGAATGTGTGATATTTGTATAAGGTGGTAGAACGTATGAGGCCTTGTGCCACAATGTGAACACTTTGGTGTTTCTATGAGATGAACTGTTATGTGATTGAACTGATTTAATATGAGTATGTTCTGTTTATACATAAACTGTTATTGTTAAGTCTGTGCTAATGATTCTAGCCAGACAAGATGTGTATGAAAAAGATAGAAGAATGAAATATTTCAAAGTGCATGTGAATAATGTTTTAAAATGATAGGAATCGAGATTTTTCCTATTATTCAAGTTGCTTCATAACCTTAGTTCGGTTAATAAAGTTCTAAAGAAATGTTTGAATTATTGAAGTTGTTTGTTCAACTGTTATAACTTGCTGAGCAATTAAATGCTCACACTTGCTTTAAATGAAAAACATTTTTAGCGAACAATGTTAGAAGAACTTAAGAATCCCATAAAGATCAAGCTGACGGTATCCAGATGGAGTGCCATTAAGAATGGGAATGAGCGAGAAGATCAAGTGAAGACTTGTAATATAAAATAAGTTAAATGAACTTTAGATTAGTTTAATGAACACTTATGTATCCTTAGTGGCGGATGAAAGTCACTCGTGTAAGATGTAAAGAATAATGTAATTATCGTTATTTGTAATGAAATGAGTTATAAGGTTTTAGAACCTGGGAATTTTGAATGTATGTTATTATATTTTAGTATATAATGATGTATGTTTGGATGAATGATGTACTCGTGACGTACAGAATCCGGGTGTGAAGATAGACCGGATTTCGGGGCGTTACAGAATTTATTAGAAGAATTTTTTGATCAAAATGTAGAACTACAAGATCGTTAAAAGAGTTATGATGATCCTCATCAAAAAGACATGGAAATCAATGTTGGAGAACATGTGTTGTTACGTGTTGCTCCATGGAAGGGAGTTATGAGATTTAGAAAGAGAGGAAAGCTCAATCCTCGATTTATTGGCCCATTTGAAATCCTTGACCAAGTAGGAACTGTGGCCTATAAACTCGCCTTGCCGCCAAGTATGTCTCGTGTTCATAACGTTTTTCACATATCCATGTTACGTAAATATATGGAAGACCCAAACCACATTATTGAGTTAGAACCGAACGAAATAGTGGAAGATTTAACGTATGAAGAGGTTCCTATTAAAATCTTGAATAAGAAGGAACATATTCTATGCTCTAGAGTTATACCTCAAGAGTTAGAATTTGAAATGAAATCAAGGTATTATCATCTCTTCGAACTACCAGGTATGTAAATTTTGAGGGCGAAATTTCATAAGGAGGGGAGATTGTAAGACCCCGAATTTTGTGAATAAAGATTGCTTTTCCCAAAATTATTTTTTAAGTATTATGGTGTGGAATTAATATAATGTTATAGTTGTGGATAGTATTTATAAATTTTGCAAAGTACGAAAGTTGTCATAAAATATTTGATTGGTCAGGGAATATTCGTTTTAACAGGAAATATTCGTACGACGGCACAATCATTGGTGGACCCCATAATAGAATTATTGTTGAAATGAGAAAATGATTGAAATATCATTTTTATGAAAATAACGGCGGAAGTTTAACCGTTAACTGTTGAAATACCCGGTGATAAAAGTACAGTAATACGCGTGATTGCATAGTAGCACACGATATTGATTATTGATGCTTATGTGAGAAGTCACTCAGTTTTGTTCAATTATTGCTACAGTAATTACTACATATCTCACATAATTTGATTTAATTATTGTCAATATTTTTATTTATTATTAATCAATAATTGAGACGATACAGTTATTCATATTATTATTTGCAATATTGACAATGTCTATAAAGTGTTGTCGAGGAGAGGTTTGGTTACCTAATTACGCGCCAATAAGGAAAAATCCTTATCAAAAAGCCCCCTCTTTCCTGGGAATGATCTGATTATTAAATATTGCGAATAATAATAATGATGAATAAATATTGTTAAAAATATTGAAGGGATTTTTATGAAGTATTTGTTGTAAATTTTGCTTATAATTTGAACCCCCATTTATTCATTTTTCAAAATAATCGGTAGATAGTTTTTCAAAGTATATATGTAATATGGTGGGACCCACCTTTGATGATGGTATGTTGGTGGAGGGAACACGTGGGGCCCACGTGTAGAAAAAATGAAATTGGGGGGACTTCTTTGGAAGGATTACAAAGTATATATATATATATATATATATATATATATATATATATATATATATATATATATATATATATATATATATATATATCATGCATGTGTGTGTGTGTGAATTAATATGAAGGAAGGAGGATACCTTTGCTGTTGTAAGGCAAAGGTTATAATTATAATTATATATATATATATATATATATATATATATTTTATAAGTTTTGTTTTATTTAATTATAAATAGAATATATTATATTTTATTTAAAGTTTTTATTTTATTAGAATATGTTATTGCATAGTAATGAATAGTAAAATCAAATTTTCAGAAAATTTTCTTCGCCGGTGCGCCCGTGAATCGAGTGACTGTGCAGTTGGTGATTTTATTTTCAAATAGTATCCTTTCCATTCTCCAATAAATAGGATGCTTAGTTAGAATTGAAAATCACACCAGAATCAAAGAATTCTTCTTTTATAATATTGAGAGTATTTCTTTAAAGTTTTATAAAGCTTTGAGCGTAGAAAACAGTGAAAGTTTTCTTCAAGAATATCCTTGCTATACCAGTTGGAATACTCTTCTTTTCAAGGTAACGGGTATTATTTATTTCATATTCGCTTATGATATTATTTTTCGTATTCGTAAGAAATTTTATATCGTTCAATATTCGCAAGAAATATTATATTCATTTAATATTCGTAAGGAATATTATATTCGTTTAATATTCGTAAGGAATATTATTTATTTCATATTCGCTTACGATATTATTTTTCGTATTCATAAGAAATTTTATATCATTCAATATTTGTAAGGAATATTATATTCGTTTAATATTCGTAAGGAATATTATATTCATTTAATATTCGTATGGAATATTATTTTCGTTCAACAGTTGTAAGAGATATTATTTTTGTTCAGTATTCATATGAAATAATATTTTCTCCCCTACTCTGTAGTATGTAAGTAATATTATTTCGTTTCAGATTTTGAATTCTACACTCATTTTGCTAAAGTTTTGGCTTCTATACTCCATAAAATTAGTAGAATATCCTTGATATTTTCGCTTCATCCAGTCTTTTCATGGAAATATTATTTTGAGCATTCTTGATAAGTTTTAACTTTTTCATGTCGTAGTACTATTAACGGGTACTATTCCCTAAGTACTATTCACGGGGTACTATTCACTCAGTTACTTTTCACCCAGGGTACTATTCATGATAAAAATTGATTTCTTTTCTGTCCAAATCATTTTTGATACAATATTATTCTCGAATTTTACTCCACAAAGCAGTATCATGTTGACAATTTGGACATTGTTGAATTCTAGATAAATTAAATTATAAATATTTAAAAATTTATCCTTTGTTTTCTTTTAATTGAATTATTATATCATTGTCATCATCCTTGTGCTTATATTGTTATGAAAGTCATCTGTGACCGTAGTCCATAGATTGACTTGGTATGATTATGACCAAGGATTATTCGGTATAATCATGACCGTATTTTTACAAATAATGTGGTAAAAGTCCTCATTGGCCCGTAGTGCATTGATGGACAGTTGTTGGCATGATCATGACCATCGGTGAAAACACGAATATCCTTGGCCTATAGTGCATGTATAATTTGTGGTCGTGATACTAATGAATATCCTTAGCCGCAGTGTAGGGGTGATTCGATTAGAGTATTATTTATTAAGCTGAGTCTCAACGATAAAACTGATGAAAATTCTTTTAAATCATAGAAGATAGTAGATATCATGCTCTACTTAACTCTTCTAATGGATTGCTTGTTCCGTTGCAGTTAAACTTGATGTCTATTGTATTTTATCAGTTTAATACTGTTGAAGGCTAACGATAATTTATTCTTCATTATCTTAGTCATAATATTTCTTATTGGGCTAGTTGAGCTCACCCTTTGCTTTCATTGTTCTCTTCAGGAAATGAGAATATAGTTGGGACTAGTCGGGGAACAGAGTGACGGTCCAGATGTTTGCATTAGTAGTCCTCACTATTCTGTGAAATAGTGTGATAATAAATGTATTGAGGACTTATTTTGAGTTTGAATACTGTCTAGAAGACATTATTTGTATTAAAACTCACAGCTCATGTTGTATATTTAAGTTTGTATTATATTCTATACCATGTATTTGGCGACTCAAAATGGGTGATGTATACCTATTTTGGGGGCGTCACAGTCCATATGGTACTCTGACTGGTTTCCCACAAATTACCAATAAACAAGTTCTCGTCTCATCTACACTGCCATCACAGTTAGTTAGATCGGTTGCCAGTTTCGTATATATATACCTTCGCTCTCTAAAGGAATTGTTTAGCCCAGCTCCCATATGTCAACCATCAAAGGTTACGATTGTACCACAACCTAAACTTATCTTAACTTATCCGAAGTATTAAACTATAATGTTCGTTAAGTCAATTTCTCATTCCTTATGGCTTTGGCAACTAAATGCCATACCTCAAGATTCATTCCTTATCCGACTCACATTTGGCTTCCATTAATCTTATTACCATTCGTTACGTCTTTCTTGATAATTCATATCTTACTTAATACTTTCGTTATCCATTACATGAAACCCACGTTCATTACTCATTCTTAATGTCGAAGCCATACCGTTCGTTGTATGCTAAGACCGGTCGTTCATCTCAACAGCATTGCGTTCACAATGTCTATACGCTTTACACTTATCTCTCATTACCACAACATAAAATCGAAAAGTTATTCATTACCCTCGTCACTCAACGTCTAAGGAATCACAATCATAGTAATCCCCCACATTCGTTTATCGCGACTACGGTCCCCGGATATCTGCTCCGTAACACGTGTTCACATTCTTTGTCTTTTAATCTCATTTAATCTTTTCGTTCAACCTTTGCTAAAGGTTTAATTCACTTGTTTAAGTGTTACTTTTCATGAAATACACGTTCATTAGCTTTCGTTACACTTCCCCCAAGATTTGAGCAGTTAAAAGCTCATCACTGGTTTTTTGCCCGGCCTCTCGTGGCGGTTCCTTCTCACACTTCTCACTGCATGGCGCCATCATCTCGTGTCTTTATAGCTTCGTATACTGCCAAGAAGTTCATAGGTGTTTCAACTCCCCCGATTCATTGTATTTACCACCTTACATAGATGGGTCGACGTTGCGGTGCCAAGCCCTAATTCTTGAAAAAATTTCTAAGTGTTAAATCCAGTTTGAGGTGCTTACTTCCCGATCTCATAACTTATTCGTTATTGTGACGTCCCCAAATTCGGGTATCTTCCAACCCGACATATGGTGCTACACGGTACTCATAACTATACAATCATTCCATTGAAAACACAACACAATGAAGGTATTCACTATCTTTTTATTACAAATATACTAAAAATCCTTCCCAAGTTCATAAACTGATTATATCATTCGTTGTTCATAAATAAAATAATTACAAACATACTAATCTATTACAAGATGGTCAACTATCCATCTTAGCCTTGCCCTTATCTCTCTTAGCATTCTCAGTACACTCATCTTTAACTGCAATCATATAATTCACGCAAGAAGTGAGCATAACAAGCTCAGCAAGTCTAACAAAGAATAATATCAATACCACATTCGTAAATTATATGACAATTTTCCATAACTGAACAATTAGTCATGAAGTGTTACAAAACATCTATACTCAACAATTCAAAATCTCAAATTCCCAAAGTATATAATAGTTTAGGAATTTTGAACCGGTCAAAAGACCATGAATAGTATCTTTCTGTTTTCAAACTTGAAAAGGACATCACAGCACTAAGGCTGTACATCTGGCATTACTTACGAGCACTTCTAGGTGAGCAGCCTATAGTACTCTATGTTGATCAACATTCATCCGTTAAACGTATTTATGTTTAAGTTTTGGCAAACTAGCGTGCCCATCGAATAATCGATGAAAAATACTTTTGTTTGTTCATAGACAAACTTACCTTTGAATCCGTACCAAATACTTGGAATAGGATAGCGTTATCATTTCTATATAGAAAGATATGTATACAAATCAATCTATATCTTACGAATAGTCTAGCCAATTTAAAACCGGCATTGACCCTTTCTTTAAAGTCATTCATGCAACTCCGTACAATGAATCATAGAAAACTCGACTAACATAAAGGTTAGACAAGCGTTAAGAAAACTTGCCTTCAAGCGACTTCAAATAACTTATTCGATTGTTCTCAGCCTTTACAGAATCTACATGATATATTCACATACCACACTATAATTAGCTACCAAACAATTAATCACATTGTTTCTACCAACTTCTTTCTCTTCTATGTCATAGTTGACTTCATTTCATTAATAAAGTCAATTCGACTTACTACCCTTCATCTCGGCTTGTTAACGATCTTACGTTACTAACCGACTCAATCATCATTGGTGAACTACCAAAGTCGATTATCGTTCACGATTTATTATTAACACTTTGTATTCTTGGTTACCAAACTAACAACTCACGTTCAATCCCTAAGTTCATTACCATATACACTAGTATATGTAACGTAGGAATAGTTTTAGTACGCTTATTAAGTATATAAACTTAACTTATATAAGTCTCAGAACAATTAAAGTTCAAACCTAACTTGTCTAACAATTGCCTCGCCTTTCTTGGCATGGCGTGACCCTTTCTATATAACACAAATAAGTAGGCCATTTCAGGTTCGATAACTAAGTCCTTATTCGCACTGTACTGAAATTCCTTCGTATGAGTAGCGATGTGGCGCCAGTCTTTAGTAGGTCATTACATTGTTAAAGGACATTGCATGCGGTATATAAGTTATGTTCAGCCAGTGGCTGCACCTCAAAGACCAAAAAAAAAATTACAGATAAAATTTTTAGTGAACTTCCCGGATTCATAACTTCTTCGTTATAAGTCCGATTTGGTCCGTTCAAAAGCCTACAACTCATAAATTACATACTCTACACGTTGATATAAGAATTTTACAATTTCAAATTCGTTAACTTAAAATTCACTTTTAAGTTCATTTTTGAGTGTTCGTTAAACGTTATTGAGCGTTTAATACTTGTTTTCTTCGTTTTAAGTCAGAATCCGATGATTCTTGAGCCCATGACTCTTAAATACCCTATCTCACGTGTTGACATTGAAAACCAATGTTTCCAAGTCACACGGCAACTTTCGACTACTAATCCGGAATTTCTACGTTTTTGACATTTAACGTCTAATTCCGTAAAATTCTCCATAACTTCGTTACTAGCGTTCTATATGCCAAATCAAATTGAACACTCCATTGATTTCATATGTACATCCTAACCAAGCTAGATTCACATATCTAATAGTGATGGTGTTCAATTAGTACATCAACCACCAAGTTCATTCATGCACCCACGCAAAGCTAACTTCTGGGGCTAGATTCATTCAACCACCAAGTTCATTCATCACCCACGCAAGTTCATTCATGCACCAAGCTAGATTCACATAACTAATTCGTTTTAAAATATTTTTGAGCGATTCTTGCGCCCACGCAAAGCTAACTTCTGGGGCTACAACTTTCGTTCATGGACCATCTTCAAATTCCAAGCAAAAAATTCCGGAAAATCCGTGCAAGAGGATCGCACCGAATTTGTTGGATGATTTGACACAACTACTTTGAAAAGTCATAACTCCTTGCTCCGAAGTCGGAATTAGTCCGTTCCGGAGTCTATGGAAAGCTTATTCAGTGTACTATAATAACCCAAAAGCCCATAATTTTCTGGAAACTGTAGCTAGCACCGAATTTTGTCTTTAGGGTCAGCAGTTCAAAGTTTTTTTTTTCAGTTTCTAACATGTTTGCTTACGATTTTCATATCTCACTCAAAAAAGCTTCGATCCGAATGAAATTTGGACATGTTATACCTCATGCTACATACTATTTTACAAAATTATTACATGCACCAAATGGATTATCTAAGACATGATTTCGAGTGACCAAAAATCCTAAAAAAATCATGCAAACTAGTTTAACCCAACTTTTGAGAAAATCATGATTTTGATTCTAGCATGCATGGGTTTGATTCCTATTATCCAGACCACTTCTAATAACATATATATACTTGTTACAACAATTCATTTCTCTAACTTTTCATGTTTTGTTCAAATTAGCATGTTAGAGACATTTTATCAAATAGCTAGCATACATGGCATGATTTCTTGACTTTCTATGAATTAGAGCATGTACTAAACCAGAATTTTCACTCTCTACTACCACATATCAGAAACAAACCCTAGCATGACATTACAAAGTCAAAACAAACCATCTACCATGTTTATACATTAATTTTCTTACTAGTTTTCTCATAACATAAGAAATGGTTTGAAGCTTACTTTTTGGACGAAATTTCCTCTTGGTTTAATCTTTCTAGAGTCTCACCCCTTTGCTTGCTAACTCCTTTGTAACCTCCAAAATTCTTAGGCCACCTAGCACCACTCTCAATTCCCAATATTTTTCTCTCTCGGTTGGAACTTGTTGTGAAATGAAGAAAAACTTTGATGGAATGTACATATATCATATATGGTGTATTCAACTGAACTCTCCAGCCCCTTGTAACTCCCCCATGATCAGATATCATTATGTTACCATTCATTCCTCTAATTATTAGCCTAGTTATGGAGGGGGTTTAGAAAATGAAAAGGTTTGAGTTTAGAGAATAAACTAGCTTCCTCCTCTTCTATCTTACTATATACGTATATACTCCTTCCTTTTTGTCCCATTATGCAGGTTACATGGCCCCAGCTACTGTTCATATGAACTTAAAAATATTATTTTAATCATTTAATCAGTTAAATAATCATTTTGACCATTTTGCCCCTCGTAGTAAAACGTATCGATACCTATATTGATTCCTACTAAATTCGACATCCCGGACATCCCAGAACTATCCGTTTCTTCAAACTCAACTTCAAATTTTGTAGTTGACTTTTTCCTAAAAAAGTCAACTGGTTGACTTTGACCAAAAAGTCAACCGTGACACATTTTCGTGGTTACAGTCTATCCTGACTAATTTCGACGTTTCGGACTCAAATACGTGATCAAGGCGTCTCTAAATTCGCTCCAAACTCAAACTCATATTTGTAAGTCATCCCACGAAATTAATTAGAATTAATTCCATCCTTAACCAATTTAAATAATGGGCCTATAGTAACAACCATTAATATGCATCTTATCACATAACATATAATAAAAATAAATAATTCATCTAAAAATAATTGTCATCTAAAAATAATTGTCACGTAAGAATTTCACATAAGTTTGTTTATTGAAATTGTTTAATTACATGGAAAAATCTAGGATATTACATTCACCCTCCTTTATAAGGATTCTGTCCCCGGAATCATTACACATCAAACAAACAGATTAGGGTAGTTTTTTAGCATTTTCTCCTCGAGTTCCCACGTAGCCTACTCGGCATTGTGGTTCCTCCATACTACCTTAACTGAAGGTATTATTTTATTTCTTAACACTTGTTCTTTTCTATCAATTATCCGCTTTGGAACCTCTTCGTAAGTTAAGTCTTTTTTGAACCGAATGGGTTCATATACTCTATGACATGCTTGTAGTCCCGCTTATATGGTCTTAAGACCGAAATGTGGAATACGTTGTGTATATGTTCTAGCTCAGGAGGTAAAGCTATTTCATAAGCTACCTCACCGACTGTCTCTCGAACTTCAAAGGGTCCTATGAATGCGGGACTAAGTTTTCCTTCTTCCCAAATCTCATTTTCCCTTTCTAAGGTGATACTTTCAAAAACACATAAGTGCCGACGTCGAAGTCTCGTTGTTGCCGGTGTTGATCAACATATTTCTTATGTCGATCCTAAGCCGTCACTAGCCTCGCTCGAATAGTTTTGATCACATCCGCAGTCTGCTGTACCAATTCTGGCCCTAGCAGTTGACGTTCTGCTACTTCATCCCAACACAATGGCGTTCTGCATTTTCTTCCATATAAAGCTTCATAAGGTGGCATCCCGATGCTCGCATGGTAGCTGTTGTTGTAGGCAAATTTCCACCAACGGTAGGTGGTCATCCCAACTCCCTTTGAAATCCATCACACATGCTCTCAGCATGTCCTCTAACGTTTGAATAGTTCTCTCGCTCTGCCCATCTGTTTGAGGATGATACGCGGTGCTCAACCTCGAATGCGTTCCCATACGTTCTTGAAAACTTCTCCGAAGTGGTTTGTGAACCAGCGGATCGCGATCGACACAATTGAAACCGTACACCCGTGCGAAAGCGATCTCTTTGATATAAAGTTTAGCTGGTCGATCCAAGGTATATCTCGATCTTGATTGGCAAGAAATGTTGACTTGGTCAATCGGTCGACGATCACCCACATCGCATCGTAACCCCTCTCGCGTAGTCGAAGTCCTACCACAAAATCCATCGTGATATGCTCCCACTTCCATTTTGGAATTTCTAATGGTTGAAGTAACCCGCTCGGTTTCTGATGTTTCGCCTTGACCCGCTGGAACGTTAAACACTTGTTGACGCATTCTGCGACTTCTCTTTTCATATTGGGCCACCAATAATGTTGACGAAGATCCTGATACATTTTTTTGCTTCCCGGGTGGATTGAGTAACTTGAACTATGAGCTTCCTGCAAGATTTCTTCCTTTAACTCAGATACCGCTGGCACCCAAATTCTCTCCTCAAATTTTAACAGACCATCACCACCCATGTTGAATTTAAGCTCCTCTCCGTCGAAAATTCTTTTCTTCATTTTCTCATATTCTTCATTACCGCCTTGTGCTTCCTTGATCTTTTCCAATGGAGTCGGACGAACCTCCACTGCAAACAATTTCTCATCTGGCTCTCTCGGCCTCTTTATCTCTAGCTCCAAACTGGCCATCTCCTTGATTAACTCCTCCGAAATTGTTAGCATTGCCAATCTACCTTGCGCTTTTTCTCGCTTAACGATCCGCTACCACGTTTCGCTTTCCCGGATGATACAAAATATCGCAATCGTAATCCTTTATTAGCTCCAACCATCTCCTCTGCCTCATATTTAACTCCTTTTGCGTGAAAATATACTTCAGACTTTTATGGTCCGTGTATATTTCACACTTCACACCATATAAATAGTGCCTCCAAATCTTGAGGGCAAATACTACCGCTGCCAATTCCAGGTCATGGGTAGGATATCCCTTCTCATAATCTTTCAACTGGCGCGATGCGTACGCAATGACTTTACCATGTTGCATAAGCACACAGCCAAGCCCCTTGTGTGACGCATCACTGAAAATCACGAAGTCACCTGTATAGTCTGGTAACGACAACACCGGTGCCTCACTCAATCTCTTCTTGAGTTCTCGAAAACTCTCTTCACACTTCTCAGTCCAGACAAACTTCACCGACTTCTTTGTTAAATTCGTCAATGTTCCTGCTATCTTCGAAAAATCTTGAATGAACCGCCTGTAATAGCCCGCCAATCCTAAGAAACTTCTTAATTTCGTCGGTGTCTTTGGTTGTTCCCAATTCTGAACCGCTTCCACCTTTGTTGGATCCACAGAGATTCCGTCCTTGTCGATCACGTGACCCAGAAATTGAACTTTTTCTAACCAGAACTCGCACTTCGAAAATTTTGCATATAATTTATCCCTTCTCAATGCTTCCAATACTAATCTTAAATGTTCAGCATGATCTTCCTAAGTCTTGGAAAAGATCAGGATATCATCTATGAACACAACTACGAATTTATCTAAATACTGTTTGAATACCCGATTCATCATGTCCATAAAATTTCTTGGGGCGCGTTTGTTAACTCCGAACGACATTACGTAAACTCGTAGTGACCGTAACGAGTTTCGAATTTATCTTAGGTACATCCTCCTTTCTCACCTTCAATGGTGATACCGAGTCCTCAAATCGATTTTGGAAAAATATTTTGCTCCCTTGTTGATTAAAATGGTCATCTATCCTAGGTAACGGGTACTTGTTCTTGATCGTCACCTTGTTCAACTCTCAATAATCGATGCACAGTCTCATCGACCCGTCCTTCTTCTTTACAAACAACACTGGTGCTCCCCAAGGAGACACACTCGGTTGAATATACTTCCTATCCAACAATTTCTGCAACTGTACCATCAGCTCCTTCAACTCTGCCGGTGCCATTATGTACGGGGCTTTCGAGATCGGTCTTGGATTCGTGATTTAAATCTATAAATTAATTCGACCTCTCTATCCGGCGGAAGACCTGACAATTCTTTCGGGAATACATCTGGAAATTCATTCACCACAGGTATCTGTCCCATTTCTAACCCTACTTTATGAGTATCGAGGATATGTGCAAAATAACCTACACATCCATTTTTAGTAACTTCCTCGCTTGCATCATCGTCAGACAGCTCGAGAGTCTTGACAACCTACTCCCATAGAACACTACCTTCGACTGCTCGGGAGTCTTAAGGTTTATACACTTTTTATGGCAATCTATCATCGCTCCATGGTTAAATAACCAATCCATCCCTAGAATTACATCAAATTCTCCTAATTAAATTGGGATTAAATCCACAGGTAACTTATATCCCCTGATATCTACAACGCAATTCCTATGGACATGGTTAACGAGAATGACTTCCTTATTAGCAACTTCTATGTTCATAGGATATTCTAATTCTTCCTGAGGTAATTTTAGTCGTTGGGAGAATTCATGCGAAACGAAAGAACAAGTAGCACCCGAATCAAATAATATGTAAGCAGATATATCATTGATCGAAATGATACCTGAAACCACGTCCCTGGATGCAACCGCATCCTGAACCGTCATGTTGAAAGTCCTTGGTGTTGGTTAATTCTGAGTTGGTGGTCCACCAATTGTGAGAGTTCCACCGCTTGGTCCCTCCTCCATTTCCTCCCCTTGAGTTTTTCTTTGGCGACTCCTGCTTTGATGATCTAATGCTCCACAGTTGAAACATCCATTTCTCTTCGTTGCAGAGCAGTTGGGAGAGATGTGCCCCTCCTGCCCGCAATTGAAATAGACATTCTTCCCTTTTAGACATGCCCCCGAGTGATTCCTTCCACACTCCTTGCACGCCTCAGTCCTCTTTTTTGCTTCCCCGATTTGCCCCTGTGGTTTTTTCGAGTTGACATTATTGTTGTTGTTGTTATTGTTGTTCTTGTTCCACTTCATCTTATTTTTGCATTGCTGTTCTCACTTGCCTTCTCCATGCTTTTTCCTCCTTGGTCTTTCTTCTTTTTCTCCTTGTTGAACTTCATTAGGGCTTCACTTCCGCCCTCGTGATTATAGCTTTCTCCGGAGAGTCATGGCGAACCTGCTTGTCTGCGCAAAGACCGAAAGTCTCTTTGTATAGCCATGGTTTGAGGCCTTGCTCAAACCTCCTCGCGTCTTCTCTCTCGGTGTTGACTTTGATGAGGTGCGAACCTCACCATTTCGTTAAACTTTTTGGCAACGTCTTTCTTGCATGCAAATCATATCTTCTTGTTTGACCAGAATCGTGATCTCCATGCGACTCAGATACTAACAGGAAAATAGTTCTCGAAAAAGATTTTCTTGAACCCTTCCCAAGGTATCACACCTTCTCCAGCTCGGGTCTGATTTGCCTCCCACCAGTAGTTGGCTTCACCTTTCAGCATATATGTGGCGAAGATAGTTTTCGGTCGCGTCTCTACTCGGGCGATAGCGAATGCCTTTTCGATTTCCTTAACCCAAGTTTGGGCTTCGATGGGTTCCAGTAGTTCCTTTGAACTCGGTGGTCCCGCTTTTGAAGTCTTTAAAAGTGTGCCACGGGGGCCTTTGGAGGGTTATTGACATTCGAGGTTCGATTTTGAAGTGCCCCCACTAACATGTCTACAAAGCTGCTGATAGGGTTGGTGGATCCCAAAGATTACCGCGTCGACCCTCGGGTGCTTGGCGGCGTCTTCCTCTAGCCATCTATCTGCTCAAAATGAACTTAATATTATTCTCTCATAATTTACTCTACAAGATATATAAAATTTGTAAAACTCGAACCATCACATCACATACTTAAATAAAAACATATTTATTCATAAACATAATACTCAAAGTATTTCATCGTTTTATGGCATTACGCCATTTACATCACGTGGCATCAATCACTTGGTAAAAATAGAAACCAAGCTTTTTATTACATAGATAAGCATTTTATTTGCTACTAGGAAAAAGTTTATCATAATAACTAAAGACCTCTTTAATGGCGCCCCTCATGCTCCTCATCCGCTATCTCTTTCACCATCTCTCGGCTTATAACGGCTACCGGACCAAGGCGCTCCTCACGTGGAAAGTGACGCACCCTATATTTGGAACCTTCCATGTGCCGACTTAAACACGTATTTCATCTTGTCTATCTTAACCTTCTTGTCTCTAACTTCTACCTCCAACTCTCCGGTTAGCTTCTCAGCCCTAACACGGTCTCTTCTCCCATCTCCCCAGAAAGTGGTAATAATCTGCTTGTCAAGTTGGAGACTCTGAATCCTCGACTCCAACCCATTAATGGTATGTCCCAAGTGGATTCTGATAGCATCCCTCTCATCCTTCAACTTAACCGACTTCTGGCCTTCAACCCGCAGCTTGTCAGCCAGATCCCCATTCCTAATTATCAGGTGGTCCGCCAATGCTCCCAAAGAAAGCTGCACTTGTTGTTCCCGACATCTGACTCCTCTAACTCTAACTTCGTGGACCTTGTATTCCGGTTCGACGATCCACGTCCATCAACTCATCCGGCATAGTGTCTTTGGTACCTCCTCGGGGTCCTCCCTGGGCTCTCTTCCTCTTAGGATACTCCTCAAGTTCCGACTCGATTCTTCGCCTCGGCTATAGGCTCGTACAATTTATCACTAATTGCTCATTTACTACATGAATATCTCTAACTTCCTCTTCTCCTGACATCCTATAATCAAAACACAAAGCAACTCAATTAGAAAAATAGATATTGATTTTGTTTTTAGAAAATAGATTTGCACTACACGTATAACTCTATGTGAGTTCATCTCCCTATCATCTCCACTAACTCTCTCTAAGGTTATAGCCCAAGGTTCCCCACCTAAGGTTTATAACATAAGGCTTTGATACCAACCTGTGACGCCCCCAAATCCGTGTAACATCGATTATAGGACTTGGTGCTCACGATACAACATACAACATCATCTATCTAAGTAAACTTTAACAATAATAATAATATTATATTACCCATTACACAAATAGTCGAAATAAAATCCCAAGTCTTTACAACCTTAAAACATACTGGAACTTAGTCTTACCGTTTATCACTACATTACACATATGCGGAAATAATTAACTTATTACATAATCATTAGCATCACTTCATCTTGGACTTTCCCTTGTCCTTGCCCGAACCCTCAGCCTTCTCACCCTTAACTGAAAGGTTTAAGCAAGAATGAGCACGAATTGCCCAGCAAGTATATAAAAAAAATTTGAAAACATACATCAGGAGTGAAAACAGTTGAATAGCTAAACCTCAACAGTTGAAAAGATTATCAAGTGTTAAATAGGAACATCAAGAATGGAAATTTAAGAATTTTTAATATCATACTAAGGGGTGTAAAAATACCCTGAACATATTTCTTTCTTCAAAAACCATCAAACGGTTTAACAATCAAATAGACTGTAAACGGTCTCTGCAAGTACGCCAAGTGATCAGCCCATTGTATCCTACATTGTGCACATGTATTAAGTTTAAAATGCATAAGCATAAATGGGACTATTTGCCCGACATCTGTTTTTCCCGTTCATTCGGGTTATTCATCTTAGTAATCATGCGAGACCTCACCAAGGCAACTTAGATTGGTAAACATTCAATAGCTTCGAAAGATGTGTTTTAAATCATTTTTCATCAATAATAACTAGCCGGAACCAAAGGCTAGGATTATACATAGAAAAAGTTCTATGATGACATGAAACTTAAAAGCATAGCCGTTAGAATAATAACTGAATAACCATTGAAAAGCTTGCAAGATAATTGGAGTTTGTATAACTTTTCAACGAAGAAACTTGCACGAATAAATAACTAACACAAGTCCAATACTTACCCATACTACGATAATATTAATAAGGATTTAATAAATACCCAAAAGAAATTAGGGTTAGGAAACTTGCACGATGAGCTGCTTTCTGATACACGCTTAGTAATTAACCTTCACGTAACCTAATTACATGTGTCTCGTTAATCACCATTCATACACAATCTAGTTTGAAGTATAAGGGTCTCCTATTGGATATGCTATAAACATCATAAGAGAATATATTTAGAAAATATATGCCTCCCATTTTAGACATCATAGGCAGCCCAAAACAGAACTTAAAAATGCCCAAACATAACAATTTTTACATTTTTTTTTCTCAGCTTTACCATATCTCGCTAAAACAGTCATAACTAATCCCTTTTAAAACATTTTTGAGCGATTCTTGCGCCCATGCGAAGCTAACTTCTGGGGCTACAACTTTCGTTCATGGACCATCTTCAAATTCCAAGTACAAAATTCCAGAAAATCCGTGCAAGAGGACTGCACCGAATTTGTTGGACAAATTTGACACAACTACTTTGAAAAGTCATAACTCCTTGCTCCGAAGTCGGAATTAGTTCGTTCCAGAGTCTATGGAAAACTTATTCAGTGTACTATAATAACCCAAAAGCCCACAATTTTCTGGAAACTGTAGCTAGCACCGAATTTTGTCTTTAGGGTCAGCAGTTCACAGTTTTATTTTTGGTTTCTAACATGTTTGCTTATGATTTTCATATCTCACTCAATATAGCTTTGATCCGAATGAAATTTGGACATGTTATACCTCATGCTACATACTATTTTACAAAATTATTACATGCACCAAATGGATTATCTAAGACATGATTTCGAGTGACCAAAAATCCTAAAAAAATCATGCAAACTAGTTTAACCCAACTTTTGAGAAAATCATGATTTTGATTCTAGCATGCATGGGTTTGATTCCTAATATCCAGACCACTTATAATAACATATATATACATGTTACAACAATTCATTTCTCTAACTTTTCATGTTTTGATCAAATTAGCATGTTAGAGACATTTTATCAAATAGCTAGCATACATGGCATGATTTCTTGACTTTCTATGAATTAGAGCATGTACTAAACCAGAATTTTCACTCTCCACTACCACATATCAGAAACAAACCCTAGCATGACATTACAAAGTCAAAAAAAACCATCTACCATGTTTATACATTAATTTTCTTACTAGTTTTCTCATAACATAAGAAATGATTTGAAGCTTACCTTTTGGACGAAATTTCCTCTTGGTTTAATCTTGCTAGAGTCTCACCCCTTTTCTTGCTAACTCCTTTGCAACCTCCAGAATTCTTAGGCCACCTAGCACCACTCTTAACTCCTAATATTTTTCTCTCTCGGTTGGAACTTGTTGTGAAAGGAAGAAAAACTTTGATGGAATGTACATATATCATATATGGTGTATTCAACTGAACTCTCCAACCCCTTATAGCTCCCCCATGATCAGATATCATTATGTTACCATTCATTCCTCTAATGTTTAGCCTAGTTATGGAGGGGGTTTAGAAAATGAAAAGGTTTGAGTTTAGAGAATAAACTAGATCCCTCCTCTTCTATCTTACTATATACGTATATACTCCTTCCTTTTTGTCCCAATATGCAGGTCACATGGCCCCAGCTACTATTCATATGAACTTAAAAATATTATTTTAATCATTTAATCAGTTAAATAATCATTTTGACCATTTTGCCCCTCGTAGTAAAACGTATCGATACCTATATCAATTCTTACTAAATTCGACGTCACGGAACTATCCGTTTCGTCAAACTCAACTTCAAAATTTCGTAGTTGACTTTTTCCCCGAAAAAGTCAACCGGTTGACTTTGACCAAAAAGTCAACCATGACACATTTTCGTGGTTACAGTCTATCCTGACTAATTTTGACGTTTCGGACTCAAATACGCAGACCGCGTCTCTAAATTCCGCTCCAAACTCAAACTCATATTTGTAAGTCATCCCACGAAATTAATTAGAATTAATTCCATCCTTAACCAATTTAAATAATTGGCCTAACCGTAACAACCATTAATATGCATCTTATCACATAATATATAATAAAAATAAATAATTCATCTAAAAATAATTGTCACGTAAGAATTTCATATAAGTTTGTTTATTGAAATTGTTTAATTACATGGAAAAATCTAGGATATTACACCGTTAGCTTGATTCTTACGGGATCCTTAAGTTCTTCCAACATCTTTTGCTGAAAATGTTTTTATTTAAAGCAAGTGTGAGCATTCAATTGCCCAGCAAGTCATAACAGTTGAACATACAACTTCAAGAGTTTAAACATTCTTTTCAGACTTCAATAACCAAACAAAGGTTATGAAGCAACTTGAATAATAGGAATAATCTCGATTCCTATCATTTTAAAACATTAGTAACATTCACTTTGAAATACTTTCATTCTCTACTCTCTTTCATACGCATTCCGTATGGCTAGAATCAATAGCCCAGACATAACAATAACGGTTCATGTATAAACAGAACATGCTCATATTGAACAGTTAAATCACAGAACAGTTCATATCATAGAAACACTGAAGTGTTCACATTGTAGCACAAGGCCTCATACGATCTACCACCTTGCACAAATATCGCACATTCGCACATAGACAGAACTTCTCAAGTTCAACATTTGAGAAGTTTAAGAAACTAGCATTCATTTAAAATATTAATGAAGTTAGGAAACACGCTTTACGCCCACCATGACTTTCTGTTTGAATCGCTCATTCAATCCCTATAACACATAAGGAAATAACACATACACCAATTAGTCATATACTTGACTTACACATTGGTTTACTTAACTTTACTTCTTAGGGTTCGCGTTCTTGCAGTATAATTTTACGCGACTAACTTTCATTACCGGTTTAAAGCTTCATGACATACGGAGATGTCTTACTCAAAACGTTCTTCATCTTTGATGATTTACATTCTTACTTTCTTCTTATAACTTCTCTAGAGCTCAGCACACATCGCTTCTCTGCTGGTAGTCCATATGGTACTCTGAGTGGTTTCCCACAAACAACCAACAAACAAGTTCCCGTCTCATCTACACTGCCATCACAGTGAGTTAGATCGGTTGCCAGTTTCGTATATACCTTCGCTCTCTGAAGGAATTGTTTAGCCCAGCTCCCATATGTCAACTATCAAAGGTTACGATTGTACCACAAACTAAACTTATCTTAACTTATACGAACTATTAACTATAATGTTGTTAAGTTAATTTTTTATTCCTTTTGGCTTTCTGACAACTAAATTCCATACCACAGGATTCGTTCTTATTCGACTCACATTTGGCTTTCAATACTCTTATTACCGTTTGTTACGGCTTTGTCGATAATTCATATCTTACTTACTACATTCGTCAACGTCTACGTCATACAACTAGGGTATACTTAGAACGTTCATCCAACGCGAATACGATTCACGAGGATCATTTACGTATTCAACATTCACGTTGCTCATCTCTTAACCTTTCATTCAACCTTTACTCAAGGTTTTAATCGCTTTTAATCGTTATCCATCCCATGAACCCCATGTTCATTATTCTTTCTTAACGTCGAAGCCATACCGATCGTTGTATGCTAAGACCGATCGTTCATCACAACAATGTTACATTCACAGTGTCTATACGATTTACACTTATCTCTCATTACCACAACATAAGATCGAAATGTTATTCATTACTTACGTCACTCAACGTCTAAGGAATCACAATCATAGCAATCCCTCACGTTCATTTATCGCGACTACGGTCCCCGGATATCGGTTCTGTAACCCATGTTCACCTTCTTTTAATCTTTTTTAATCTTTCTGTTCAACATTCATTAAAGGTTTAATACACTTGATTAAGTGTTACATTAGTTGAACTACATGTTCATATTTCTTTCTTGCACATCCCCTAGTAATTGAGCAGTAAAAATCTCATTTCTGGGCATTGCCCTGCACTGGCGATGCGGCGCCGTGCCCTTCCCTTTCCTTCGCGCTACGGTGCCACTTAGCAGTAGCTAATGGCCCAAGCTCGCGCTGCGGTGTCGGCCACCAAGGTATGACTCGCGCTGCGGCGCCAAGCATGAAACCTAGAAAATATTTTCTAAGTCTTTTACAAGCTTAAGACGCTGACTTTGAAATCTCATATCTTATTCGTTATTACTCGGAACGAGGACGTTCCAAAGCCATTATCTTCCTTATCTTACGTACTTCGATTATCCACGGACAGAAGTTAATTCTAAATCCGTTAACATGCCATTCAATTGGCTTAATCTTCGTTCTTCGTTCGTTTTACGTTTTTAACGTTCTTCGTTCTTCCGTAATTCGGTCATCAGAACTCGGAATTTGTTCGTTCTTGAGTCTACGACTCACATTTTATAAGTTCTCTTACCTTCTTATAAAACCCTACACGTTCAGGTTCATTTACTAACTTTCTAATTCTCATTCTTCTTTTACAAAATTTTTGCCATAACTTCGTTATAGCTCCGTTTTAATCCGTTTTTCATGAACGTTTCTACCGTTCCTAACCAAGCAATAAGCATCTAACTTATACGCGATGGATTTAAACTTGTCCATCAACAACAATTATACTACGATGGTTTTAAATTTGTCCATCAACAACGCTCTTCGTGTTCTTCGCGTGTTCTTCGTGTTCTTCATTCGTTCTTTATTTTTAATCGATATTTTGGATTACGATTTCACTTTTTATTGAAATTTGATGTTATAGAACATCATTCCTTACTTATTTAACCTACTAATTCATAAGATTCATTCGGATTGCTCAAAATCCTTACGAATCTTATATTTCCTTAAGAAATTTATAAAATAAACTTCTAATTCTTATTTCTTAATTTTCTTACGATTTCAACCATATCAAACCTTTTCTAACTTAATCTACTTCTTATCTTCACTAAGTTATGTTTTTGAACATATTAAACTTAAAGAAAATTAGAAGAAACTAGGGTTCGGATTACCGTTCTTCATTAATCTCCTTCCGTCGGACAAAGCGTGCACTCCGACAAGCTTTTCCTCTTCCTCTTCCTCTTCCTCTTCTTCTCCCATCCGAACTCTCTCTCTTTCTCTCTCAAGTGTTGGTTGAAATTTTCAATCAAACAAATGAACTTAAGACTTGTTTATATAGAAAACCAAGGCTTCGGGCATTTTAGTCATTTTTCCCTCCCTAACCTCCTTACTATTCAAGGCTTAAGGACTAAGTTAACCTAGCCCTCAAGTTTTCTTAGCCCTTAAGTTTCGTAGTTCCATTTTTTGGGTTTCGTCCGACAGTTTTAAAAACTGTGATTCTCAGAATCCAAATATTTTTGGATATTTCGTCTTCCCTTTACCGATTAACTTTTACGTATTCTTCAGATTTCTGAAAAACTGAAAAACACTTTTTGGTGTCAAGCGTTTTCCTTCACGTTTTCCCCTAACGTAGCTAAACGAATAAAAAGTACATAACAATACTTTTCGTCATTTTTATTTTCTCCAATTTCTGCACATTTTTCGAGAAAAACTTTTATCGGCTTACTTAACTTTTCACGACATATTATCGTCAAATCTTTCAATGGAATGTCATTCTGACATACCAAACTCTCATAATAACTTAGGTTATTCAAACCCTAACCCTTAGGTTTCGTCGAGTGAATAGTGCATATTTCGTCTTTTTCCTAGGAATATTTTGTTCCTGGAAATTTTTTATTTTTGTCTTAAAAATTCTTACTGGTTCAATCTAGCTCGTAGCCAGAATCCTCCCGATTAATAATCATTCTAGGTTATAGAACGATTAATAAACACATAGCACATAATAATATTAATAAAAATTCATTTTATTAATAACTAATTCTTTAAATCTTAATTTCTGGACAATCCAGATTTTCGGGTTGTCACATATAATACTCGTACGATAATTGTATTGTACTTTGTATTAAATCTTCATACTATACTCGTATACTAAATAATATCACACTCGTATAACGTATACACGATCATTATTGCAATTCATTATACGAATCTCACTTCCTTCTCGGAAATCATTCTTCTCAACCCTTAGGTTTTAAGTCTACAGGCAAAAACTTTGTTTGCTATAGAAAGATTATTAGATACTCCATCTTGTCTTAATATTTTATCATTACGCGTTTCTTGGAATTTCAAACTTAATTCCTGAGCAGAAACGGATGAATAATGTTTTTATCAGAATTTCTCGGAAAACTTTTATTTTCGTCTTAGAAATTCAAAACAATTAATTCTAGCACGTAGCCAGAATACTAACCAGATTCACACATTCTAGGTCATAGAACAACATTCACATAGCTTACTCACATAAATAATCAATTAAATTCATTTAATTCACATAATCAAATAAAAATTTAATTCTCATATAAATCCAAATTTTCTCGGGCGTTACATTCTCCCCCTTATAAGGATTCTATCCCCGGAATCTCGCTTATAATTACATAAACAAATGAAAAAAAATTTCCTTCATTTTACTTTCAAGTTCCCACATTGCTTCTTTAGCATTGTGGTTTCTCCATATCACCTTCATCGAAGGTATTATTTTATTTCTCAATACTTGTTCCTTCCTATCAACAATTTGAACTGGAAGTTCTTCATACGATAAATCTTTCTCTATCTGGATAGATTCATACTCTATTATAGTCCAGCTTATAGGGACGCAACACAGACACGTGAAACGCATTGTGTATACGTTCCATCTCCGGAGGTAAGGCTACTCCATAAGCTACCTCTACTACCCTTCTTAAAATCTCAAAAGGTCCTATAAACCTCGGACTTAACTTCCCTTTCTTTCCAAAACGTATCTTCCATTTCCAAGGTGATACTTTCAGAAATACATAAGACCCTACTTCAAATTCTCTCTTTTCTCTGTGAGGATCGGCATACTTCTTTTGCCTATCTTGAGCCGCTACCGATAGGGTTCGTATTAGCTTTACCATGTTCGTCGTCTGTTGTACCAATTCAGGTCCTAACATCCGACGTTTACCCACTTCGTCCCAACATAGTGGAGTTCGACACTTCCTTCCATACAACGCTTCATAAGGCGGTATGCCTATACTAGTGTGAAAACTATTGTTGTACGCAAATTCCACCAACGGTAGATGGTCGTCCCAACTCCCTTTGAAATCCATAATGCAAGATCTTAACATATCTTCAAGCGTTTGAATTGTCCGTTCACTTTGTCCATCCGTCTGAGGATGATATACCGTACTCAATCTCAACTGCGTTCTCATTTGCTCTTGCAAACTCCTCCAAAAGTTCGATGTGAATCATGGATCACGATCTGACACAATTGAAACAGGTACTCCATATCTGGAAATAATTTCCTTGATATAAAGCTTAGCTAATTGTTCTAGGTTATATCTAACTCCTATTGGTAGAAAATGAGCCGTATCACCCAAATAGTGGTTCAATCGATCCACTATCACCCAAATAGCGTCGTATCCTTTCCTTGTCATTGGAAGTCCTACCACAAAATCCATTGTGATGTGCTCCCATTTCCATTCCGGAATTTCTAGTGATTGCAACAACCCACTAGGTCGTTGGTGTTCAACCTTAACCTTTTGACAGGTTAAGCACCTACTAACATATTCTGCTATCTCCTTTTTCATGTTCGGCCACCAAAAGTTCTGATGAAGGTCTTGATACATCTTTGTACTACCGGGATGCATCGAGTAGCTCGAACTATGGGCCTCACTCATTATCTTCTCATTTAATTCAAAATTATTTGGAACCCAAATTCTTCCTTCAAAACAAAGTAATCCCTCCTTATCGATGTTATACTTAGTCTTTTCTTCATCTTCTATCCTCTTCTTCATATGCTCGCATTCTTTGTTGCTCAATTGCACTTCCTTAACACGTTCCACTATGGTCGGTTGAGTCTCCACGGAAAATAACATTTCCTCTGCTTCATTCGGTAATTTAACTTCTAGTTCCATCCTTGCCATTGTTGTTACTAACTCATTTTGAGTCGTTAACATTGACGATTTCTCTCTACCCTTCTTACTTAGCGCATCAGGTACTACATTTGCTTTCCCCGGATGATATAAAATATCACAATTGTAATCTTTTATTAATTCCAACCACCTTCTCTGTCTCACATTCAACCCTTTCTACGTGAAGATATATTTCAGACTTTTATGGTCCGTGTATATCTCACACTTCTCACCGTATAGATAATGCCTCCATATTTTTAAGGCAAAAACTACAGCTACCAATTCCAGATCATGAGTAGGATAGGCCTTCTCATAATCCTTTAATTGACGGGACGCATACATAATGACCTTGTCATGCTGCATGAGCATGCAACCCAGTCCTCTATGCGAAGCATCGCTATACGCTACAAATTTCCCTGTATCATCTGGTAAGGACAATACAGGAGCCTCACTTAACCTCTTCTTTAGTTCCTAAAAACTATTCTCACATTTTTTAGTCCACACATACTTCACCGACTTCCTTGTCAAATTTGTCAGCGGAGTAGCTATTTTAGAAAACTCCTGGATGAACCTTATATAGTATCCCGCTAACCCCAGAAAACTCCGAACCTCAGTTAGTGTTTTCGATTGCTCCCACTCATTTACTGCTTCTACTTTTGCTGGATCTACGAAAATGCCATCTTTATCAATAACATGTCCTAGAAACTGCACTCTTTCAAGCCAAAAGTCACACTTCATGAATTTCGCATATAACTTTTCCTTCTGTAGTGTTTCTAACACTATGCTCAAATGTTCAGCATGATCTTCGGGTGTCTTAGAATAGACTAGAATATCATCAATGAACACTACAACAAACTTGTCCAAATACTGTTTGAACACTCTGTTCATCATATCCATAAATGCGGCTGGTGCATTAGTCAACCCAAACGACATTACCAGAAACTCGTAATGACCATAACGAGTTCTGAACGCCGTCTTAGGTACATCCTCCTTGCTCACTTTTAACTGATGATACCCCGTATGCAAATCTATCTTAGAAAAATACTTTTCCCCTTTCAACTGATCAAATAGATCATTGATCCTGGGCAACGGGTATTTATTCTTAATCGTTAACTTTTTCAACTCTCGATAGTCGATACAAAGTCGTAACTGTTAGAGTTTATGCCCTAGAGGCCAATTATTTGATATAATTGCTTAACGTTTTGATATTATATTTGATTGAATAAATAAATGATTTTATTATGGTTTTATTTACTGCGTAATATAATTGTTAACATAATAAAATTCCTTAGAATAGTGATACAAATTATATAGTTTCAAGTATGTGACTTGAACATGAGATTATATAATTACAATTAGTATCAATCGTTTTAAATGTCCTAGTCGAGTATCATTGTTGATGGGACAACAATGATGCATTAAGACTAGTATGTGGATTGACTGATGACCAAATCTTATTGGTCATAAATATATGAGATATTAAGTCAATGCATAGGTACATGTTAGAGAACGATGTACTGGACAGACCAACCATGATAATTCTATATGGAGCATTATGCGAAGTGTCATTAGAAATTCTCATAGTGACAATGATGTAATGGTCTTCCGACCTAAAATCGCTATATTACTACGCGAGAATTTATGTACTTTGATATCATCAAATGCCACATTTAATAGGGTGGACTATAAAGGTGATTACTGGGTTCATCATGAATCGTGTGAGAAATATGAGTGATCTAGATGGAATTTAACCATCCTATATATTGTGGGTGATATCCATAGGCCTCTTGATTGAGTAGGACTATGAAATGCATGGCCATGCTCAAATAGTGATTTGTTTCATATCGTCTACTCATTGATCAAGAAAACTCAGATTAAATTATTAAGAGTATGACACATTCCATGACTCGAGTTTAATCTAGGATATTAAGGTTAAAAGGATTAAATTACATTGAAACATTAGTCACGAAAAGGTTGCATCGAATCATCGATCTTATTATTACTTGGGTAGCAGTGATGCATTACTAGATGCTACTGTTTATAATTTTATAATATTATTTTAAAATTATTGTCAACGTAATAATAACCTATAGGGTCACACACAAAGAACGTTATTAAAAGGGAATTAATTTAAATTGTAAGGAATTAAATATATCAATATGATTTATAGTATTTAAATCACGAATTTAAATTAAAAGGATTCTTTGTATATTTATATATATTAATTAAGTAAGACTTAATTAAGATATAATATATATATATATTCAGATTTTATTTTAATTAGATTAGGGTTTTGATTAATTCAAATTTATTGCTATATATATGATATATCAGCGTCTTTGGAAGATTAATCAAAACAAAAACCCTAGCCGCTCTTAGAGAGAGACTAAAGAAAATAGTTTCGAAAGTCCTCATCTTTGGTGGCTAGTACCGCGATTTCTTCTTCTGCAGATCGTAGGATGATTCGTGGAGCGTTCGTGTAGATACCGTAGAGACGCAGTTATTTTGAATTGCGTTGGAGATTCGACCGCATCGTTTAATCACTTTCTTAATCGGTATAATTTCTAACCACTGAATTAACTGTTTTTTGCATGGAT
This sequence comes from Panax ginseng, assembly GCA_020205605.1. Taxonomy (NCBI): domain Eukaryota; kingdom Viridiplantae; phylum Streptophyta; class Magnoliopsida; order Apiales; family Araliaceae; genus Panax; species Panax ginseng. The sequence goes on from CM035144.1 coordinate 89,653,640, forward strand.
CCTGTTTAGGGTTTCGAACTTGGTTTAAATTGTTCTATTTTCGCTATGCGTTACTGTGTCGAAACCCTTCAGTAACGACCCATCCTTTTTCTTTACAAACAATATCGGTGCTCCCCAAGGAGACACACTCGGTTAAATGTACTTCTTGTCTAATAGTTCTTGTAATTGAACCATTAACTCCTTCATCTCAACGGGCGTCATCTGATAGGGTGCCCTTGAAACTGGTGCCATATCCGGTAACAGATCAATCACAAATTCAACCTCCCTATCTGGTGGAATACCCGATAATTTCTCCGAAAATACATCCGCAAACTCTTGAACTATAGGTATCTGGTCCAAGGATGTTCCCACTCTTTGGGCATCCACAATATGGCACAGATAACCTACACACCCCTTTCTCAACATCTTCCTAGCTTGTGTCATCGTTAGACAACAAGAGCGCCTCGGTGATTTACTACCGAAGAACAGTACCTTGGTTTTCTTAGAAAGCTGAAGGTTCACACTTTTCCTATGGCAATCTATTATAGCCTTATGGTTAATCAACCAATCCATACCAAGAATTACATCGAATTCTTTTAACCTTATCGGTACCAAATCTACCGATAACTTATTACCCCTAATATCTACACAACAATCCTTATGAATATGTTCAATGGGAATTATCTCTTCGTTTACTACCTTAACATCTAAAGGTATCGCTAACTTTTCAGGGATTATTCCTAATCGCTTAGCAAATTCACATGCTATAAAAGAACAAGTAGCACCCGAGTAAAATAACACATAAACATTTATTTCATTGACTGGAATGATACCTGCTACTACATCTGATGATGCAACCGTATCTTGGACAGTCATATTAAACGTACGGGCTGAGGGTCTACCCACCGATGGTGTTGGTCCGGTAATGGCTAATTTACCACTACCAGAACCCTTATTTCCCTCTAACCCCTTCTTCGGGCAATTTCTTGCCATGTGGTCTAACAAACCACAAATAAAACACCCATGATTTTTTTAGGGTTAGGACAGTTGGGTGATAGATGTCCCTCCTGCCCACAGTTATAACAAACTGATTTCCCTTTTAAACAGACTCCTAGATGAGTCTTTCTGCATGTCTTGCATGCCTCCATCCTACGTTTAGGATCTCCTTGTTTCGCCCCAGTATTCCCACGGTTAAAGCTCTTCCTCTTTGGCATATTGCCACTACCGCTGGCAACTTCTGCCTTATTTCCTCCCTCTACTTTATTCTTATTCTTCCTTTCCTTGTGGTACTGAGACAATGCCTCACAACCACCTTCAGCTATTATTGCCTTTTCCAGAATTGTCCCGTAGGAAGCACTCTGAAACACTAAAATCCTACTGTAGAGCCGGGGTTTCAAGCCCTACTCAAACCTACGAGCCTTTCTCTCTTCCGTGTCCACCTGATGTGGAGCGAATCTTACCAATTCATTGAATTTAGCGACGTACTGGGGAACGATCATATCCCCTTGTTTAAGTTTTAAGAACTTAATCTCCATTCTACCTTGCATGCTAGTAGGGAAGTAATTCTCGAAGAATACCTTCTTGAACTATTCCCATGTAACTTCATCTGTTCTTGCCCCACCCTGGTGAGCCTCCCACCAGTAGTTGGCCTCCCCTTTCATAATGTAAGTCGCAAAAGAAGTCTTTTGCGCCTCACCTACATTTGTAATAATAAACGCCTTTTTTATCTCTTTTACCAATGTCTGGGCCTCTAAGGGATCCGTTGTTCCTCGGAACTCCGGAAGACCCACACTCTTGAATTCCTTAAAGGTAGTTGTTCATGCTACCCTAGGTGCCACGGGAATTCCTCCCCCAACTTGGTTAAATGTTGCCGTTAATAAATTACCGAACTCTTGCATAGGGTTATTTGGACCCCCTTGATTTTCATTATGTGACTCAGCCTCTTGGTTACGTTATCTTCTTCTTGGCGGCATAATTCTGATTAAATAAATAAAGTTTCATTATTATCTAATTAACTACTTAGTTATCATTCTCAAATAACAACTCATACCATAACAAGCACATAAAAAAAACTTCATTATATTAATATGCTTCATAGTCAAAACTATTTACACTTTGCTTCCTTAGACAAAAAGCTATTACATTACTATCCCGCGATAGACTTTTACAAAAATTGGGATTTACAAAAAGACTACCCTTTAATTATACAAAAGAGGGTTTTACATCACTACACATACAAAAAGATATAATGATCTACTAACACTGCGTTACGGCATTCTCATGTTTCTGATTTGCTAAAATTGAAACAATATCCCGACTAATCGTATGTCGAGTCTGCCCTGACTCAATAGAATAACAAGCAATTTTCAGCTTGAAATCCTCGTGAGCACATTCATGGATGTACGACATCCTAGAAATCTTCTGGTCTTTTTCAACCAGTTTCTTTCAAAGCTCTATAGCCTCTTCCTTATAATCCCTCGCCTTATCCGTCATTAGCACTTTCTCGTCATGCCCTGACTCAAAATCTGCCTCTGCAGATTCCTTCGCCTCATATAGGGCGGTAATTTCCTCATTCTGTGATTGCACACTCCTATCTAGCACTGCCAGATACAATGATCTCATTGCATCTGGAGGTGTTGACTCCTGAGTAGGTAGCACCATATTAATCGATGTTACCTACATCTCCATCTCCTCCTCCACATCTATCATCATATTCAGATATGATGTTATTCCCATTGTTTCCTCAGAGTACTCCTCCTCAGAAATGTACTCTTCTAGATCCGAATCTTCTAGAACCACTAACGGTACATCCGCCACTGGCATAGGTACTATCTCCACTTGGTTTACTGACTCTTCATTCACCACGTGAATGTCTCTATACATCAAGCTATCGTTTGACATCTACAAAACACATAACATGTTGATTAGTACATAATACATAATAGTATAAACACAAATCACATTTAATTTATTTAGGATTACTTTCCATCTTTTAAATCTTTCAATACTGAGTTTTTTCTCAATACCTTATTAATTCATTTGACTCGAATTTCTTTCTTCGAACTTTACATTCTTATGAGGTTATTATCCTAAGGTTCTCCCCCCTTAAGTTTTATAACCTAATACTTTGATACCAACCTGTGACGCCCCCAAATTTGGGTATCTTCCAACCCGACATATGGTGCTACATGGTACTTATAACTATACAATCGTTCTATTGAAAACACAACACAATGAAGGTATTCACTATCTTTTTATTATAAATATAATAAAACTCCTTCCTAGGTTCATAAACCGATTACATCATTCATTGTTCGTAAATAAAATAATTATAAACATACTAATCTATTAAAAGATGGTCAACTATCCATCTTAGCCTTGCCTTTAGCTCTCTTAGCATTCTCAGTACGCTCAGCTTTAACTGCAATCATATAATTCACGCAAGAAGTGAGCATAACAAGCTCAGCAAGTCTAACAAAGAATAATATCAATACCACATTTGTGAATTATATGACAACTTTCCATAACTGAACAATTAGTCATGAAGTGTTAGAAAACATCTATACTCAACGATTCAAAATCTCAAATTCCCAAAGTATATAATAGTTTAGGAATTCTGAACCGGTCAAAAGACCATGAATAGTATCTTTCTATTTTCATACTTGTAAAGGACATCACAGCACTAAGGTTGTACATCTGGTTTTACTTACAAGCACTTCTAGGTGAGCAGCCTATAGTACTCTATATTGATCAACATTCATCCGTTAAACGTATTTACGTTTAAGTTTTAGAAAACTCGCGTGCCCATCGAATAATCGATGAAAAATACTTTTGTTTGTTCATAGACAAACTTTCCTTTGAATCCGTACCAAATACTTGGCATAGGATAACATTATCATTTCTATATAGAAAGATATGTATACAAATCAATCTATATCTTACGAATAGTCTAGCCGATTTAAAACTGACATTGACCCTTTCTTTAAAAACATCCATGCAACTCAGTACAATGAATCACAGAAAACTCAACTAACACGAAGGTTAGACAAGCGTTAGGAAAAATTGCCTTGAAGGATCTTCAAATAACTTATTCGACTGTTGTCAGCCTTTATAGAATCTACATGATATATTTACATAGCACACTGTAATTAGCTACCAAACAATTAATCACATTGTTTCTACCAACTTCTTTATCTTCTATGTCATAGTTGACTTCATTTCATTAATAAAGTCAATTTGACTTACTACCCTTCATCCCGGCTTGTTAACGATCTTACGTTACTAACCGACTCAATCATCATTGGTGAAATACCAATGTCGATTACCATTCACGGTTTATTATTAACACTTTATATTCTTCGTTACAAAACTAACACCTTGCGTTCAATCCCTAAGTTCATTACCCTATACACTAGTATATGTAACGTAGGAATAGTTTTAGTACACTTATTAAGTATATAAACTTAACTTATATAGGTCTCGGAACAATTGAAGTTCAAACCTAAATTGTCTAACAATTGCCCTTCCTCGGCGCCGTAACGTGACCCTTCTATACAACACAGGCGCTGCGGCGCGAAAATCCTTCGTATGAGTGGCACTACGGCGCCACTCTTCAGTAGGTCATTACACTATTTCGGCGCTGCTACGGGCGCTTATAACAAGCCTTATGCAGCATGCATGGCTGCATGACAAAGACCGAAAAAAAAATTATAAAATTTTTTTTTAGTGAACTTCTCGGCTTCATAACTTCTTCGTTATAAATCCAATTTGGTCTGTACAAAAGCCTACAACTCATAAATTACGTACTCTATGCGTTCATATAGGAATTTTACAATTCTGAATCCGTTAACTCGAAATTCACTTTTAAGTTCATTTTTGAGCGTTCGTTAAACATTATTGAGTGTTCAATACTCGTTTCCTTCGTTTTAAGTCAGAATTCGACGATTCTTGAGCCCCCGACTCTTAAATAACCTATCTCATGTGTTGACATTGAAAACCAATGTTTCCAAGTCACACGACAACTTTTGACTACTAATCCGGAATTTCTACGTTTTCGACGTTTAACGTCTAATTCCGTAAAATTCGTCATAACTTCGTTACTAGCGTTCTATATGCCAAATCAAATGGAACACTCCATTGATTTCATATCTACATCCTAACCAAGCAAGATTCATATATCTAATAGTGATGGTGTTCAATTAGGCCATCAACCACCAAGTACATTATTCAATGATTTCTACGGTTTAAACTTACGTAAACCCTTACGATTTACATTTACACATTACTTATAAAGGTTTTACAATTTACAAGCCATCCTTATTCCTCCATAAGAGGCATGCTCCACCAATTTATGATTCTTTATAACAAAGAAATCAAAAGGGATGGAAAACTATTATTAAGGAAATATTACCTTTACGATCTTGGTGTTCTTGCTAAATCTCAAATGAAAAGCTTCAAAGTGAAATATTTGCTTAAGTCTAGCTCTTTCTCTCTCTAAATATAAGTTGGACAACTTTGAAAAACCAATAAATGACCAACATTTTCCTTTCTTTTATAAGTAATTGAAATGTAGGGCAAAAGGGTTTTTTCTCCCCGCCTCCTTACTATTAACTACTTCATCACAAAGTAAAATACTTGGTGATCAAGTAGTCCACTTTACTTGGGACCCACATGCCCATGGGTCATCCCCATGGGTTGCCCCATTGGTTTTACACATTCGGTGACCCACCGATTCGATCCACGGTTCGGTTTCTTAGATAGGGCTTAATTAATCCTAACCTTGGGCTTTAACTTATAATTCTTTGGGCTTGATTACTTAATCACTTGGGCTTGATATAATCCAAACCCAATTGGATTATACTAAGTCCTAAACTCTAAGTCTATAATACTAATCGTATTCTACACGTATAATTCATGTATTCTCTTCGTATAATACTCGTACGATAATCGTATTGTACTTCATATTAAATCTTCATACTATACTCGTATACTAAATAATATCACACTTGTATAATGTACGCACGATCATTATCGCAATTCATTATACGAATCTCACTTCCTTCCCGAAAATCATTCTTCTCAACCCTTAAGTTTTAAGTCCGTAGGCGAAAACTTCGTTTGCCATAAATGAAATATTATTAGATATTCCATCCCGTCTTCATATTCTATCATTACACGTTTCTTGGAATTTCAAACTTAATTCCCGAGCAGAAATGGATGAATAGTATTTTTACGGGAATTTCTCGAAAAATATTTATTTTCGTCTTGGAAATTTAAAACAATTAATTCTAGCACATAGCCAAAATACTAACCACATTCACATATTCTAGGTCATAGAACGAACTTCACATAGCTTACTCACATAAATAATCAGTTAAATTCATTTAATTCACATAATCAAATAAAAATTTAATTCTCATATAAATCCAAATTTTCTTGGGCATTACAGTTATAACTCGGAACGAGGTCGTTCCAAAGTCATTCTCTTCCTTATCTTATGCACTTCAATCCCCCTTGGACAGAACTTCATTTTGAATCCTTTAACATGTCATTCAATAGGCTTAATCTTCATCCTTTGTTCGTTTTACATTTTTAATGTTCTTCGTTCGTTCATCCGTAATTCAGTCATTCTAACTCGGAATTTGTTCGTTCTTGAGTCCACGACTCACATTTTCTACATTCTCTTACATTATTATGAAACCATACTCCTTCTGGTTCATTTACACACTTTCTAATTGTTGTTCATCTTTTACGAAATTTTCACCATAACTTCGTTATAGCTAAGTTTTAATCCGTTCTTCATGAACATTTCTACCATTCCTAATCAAACAATAAGCATCTAACTTATACGTGATGATTTTAAATTTGTCCATCAACAACAATTATACTACGATGGTTTTAAATTTGTCCATCAACAACGTTCTTCGTGTTCTTCGTTCGGTCTTCATTTTTAATCGATATTTTGATTACGATTTCACTTTTTCACCGAATCATTCGTATGATTCATTTGGATCGCTCAAATTCATTACGAAACTTATACTTCCTTAAGCAATTTATAAAATAAACTTCTAATTTTTATTTCTTCATTTTCTCATGATTTCAACCATATGAAATCATTCCTGACATCTTTTACTTCTTATTCTCATTAATTTATGTTTTAAATATATAAAACTTAAAGAAAATTAATTCAGAAGTTAGGTTTTCGATACCTTTATTCTTTAATCTCCTTCCGTCGGACAAAGGTTGCTCACGAGCAAGCTTTTCCTCTTCCTTTCCTCTTCTTCCTCCCATCCGAACTCTCTCTCTCTCTCTCAAGTGTTGGATAATTTACAAAATCCCAATCAAATGAGCTTAAGGCGTCCTTTTATAGATTTTCAAAACTAGGGGCAAAATAGTCATTTTGTCATAAATTACTCTTCACACCTCCTTACTATTCACAAAGCTTCCCTTGGAAGTTTCGTGGTTCCGTCTTGCGGAATTTGTCCGATTGTTCGAAAACTGCGATTCTCAGAATCCAAATATTATTGGATATTTCGTCGTTCCTTTACCGATTAACTTTTACATATTCTTTGGATCTCCAAAAAACTGAAAAACACTTTTTGACGTTAAGCATTTTCCTTCACATTTTCCCTTAACGTAGCTAAACGAATGAGAAGTACATAACAGTACTTTTTGTTATTTTTATTTCGTCCAATTTTTGCACATTTTTCAAGAAAAACTTTTATCGGCTTACTTAACTTTTCACGATATATTATTGTCAAATCTTTTGACATAATGTAATTTTGACATACCGAACTCTCAAAAAGGCTTAGGTTATTCAAACCCTAACCCTTAGGGTTTCATCGAGTGAATAGTACATATTTCGTCTTTTTCCCCATAAATATTATTTTTCTCGGAAAAATCTTATTTTCGTCTTGAAAATTCTTACTCGTTCAGTCTAGCTCGTAGCCAGAATCCTCCTGATTTATAATCATCCTAGGTTATAGAACGATTAATAAACACATAGCACAAAATATTATTAATACTTTTATTAATAACTAATTCTTTTAATCTTAAATTCTGGACAATCCGATTTTCTGGGTCGTCACAATCCTCAGTCCTAAATGGTGATATAACTGAATATCTTTGGCCTTTCGTGCAAAGATGAATGATTATCTTATGAATATATTTGGTCCATAGTGCAAAGATGAACAGGTGTTGAGATGAACATGACAAATTGGAGATACGAATGAATATCTTTGGCCCATAGTACAAAGATGAATATTTGATTCATGATGTATATTGATTGATGTTACAGGGACAAAATATCTATGATGGACTTTTAAATCATAGAAGATAGTAGACTTCATTCTCTACTTAACTCTTCTAATGAATTGTTATTTCTGCTGCGAATATTGATCTAAAACTTGTTATCCATTATATTTTATCTGATGTATTGAAGGCTAATGATAATTTGTTTTTCATTATCTTAGTCATAATTTCTTTGTTGGGCTAGTTGAGCTCACCATTTTCCTTTTTGTTCTATTTTTCTTCTCAGGATGCGAGAACATAGCAGGAACTAGTCGGGGTATGGAATGATGGTTCTAAAAAGTTGTTTAGCAGTCCTCACTATTTTGTAAAATAGTATATCAATAATTGTAATGAGGACTTATTTGAGTTTTTATATTGTCTAGAAGATAGTATTTATATTTAAACTCATAGCATGTGTTGTCATATTTTGCACGACAATTGTAATAAGGAAGTTGTAGTTGTTTTCTGTACCATGTATTTGGCGATTCAGAATGGGTTATGTGGACCTATTTTGGGGTGTCACAGTTGGTATCAGAGCTTAGGGATATGGTTTCTAGCGGAGATCGGGGAATAGAACTAGGAGGGGAGAGACGAGTAAATCCTTCGCTAGTGTGTCCTACCTAAGCTTATTTGGTATTTAACTGGTCAGTCGAAGCATAGGGTTAATAGTGCGATATGTTAATTTATTTAATTAACCCTTGTTTTATGGCAGTATTTGAGAATGGCATTTGAAAATTTTGAGATGGTCAATGGATAAAAACAATATAATCGTGTCGCAGTTCGAAGCTAAGTTTGCTGAGTTGTCGCGATTTGCATCCCATTTGGTTTATAATGAGAAGAGAATGACGTGAATGTTTCTACGAGGTTTGAAACCCGAAAAACGTCAAAACCTCATTTCTTACAAACTTTGTTTATATTCAGATGTTATGAATAGGGCTCAGTTATTTGAGCGCGATAATGAGTCAGCTCAACCGAAAAATAAGGACCAACAACACGATAATAATCGTACCGGTGGCAATGGCCATCAGAACAATGATAACCATCGTGGAGGAAATTATCATGCTAGAAATGGTAACCACTTCGGTGGTACTCATGGCCAAGATAATAGAAGAAATGATTCAAGTGGAAATTTCAAGAAGAGAAGATTTAACGATGACGGGAAGACATCGGCAGCAGCACCAGCACCAACAACAAATTCTAAGGGAGGAGAACGACCGCCGGTTAGATATTACAGATGCGGAGAGGAGGGACACATAAGTCCAAACTGTTCACAGTCTTCCAAGGTATGTTTTAGTTATGGAGAAGATGGTCACATAGCTCGATTTTGTCCTGTAGCGAAATCAAGTCTAGCTGGGACGGTGGCACCAAAGGCGGATACGGACAAAACAAAGTCGGTAGTTTAAGGAAGAGCAGTTTTCGTGACGAGGAACCGAACAAAGTTATCACGGGTTAGTTAATCATAAATTCTTGCGAAGTCTATACCTTGTTAGATACTGGTTCTACCCATTATTTTAATTCTCCTGCTTGTGCTCAACATTTGAACTTGACACCTGAGAAATTAGACTTTGACTTATAAGTTGAAACTCCGTTGGGTAAAACCTTCGTTACATCTACTGTTTATAATTCTTGCTTGATTCAAGTTGGGACCATCACATTACCTGTTGATCTCATCTCTTTCAAAATACTTGCATTTGATATGATTTAGGGATTGATTGGTTAACCACTCATCGTGCTAAGATTGGTTGTTTTCGTAAGGTTGTTAGTTTTCATATTCCTAACCAACCTATTATGCGAATTCAAGCAACCAAACCACTAAAGTCAAACACTTTCATATCAAGCCATAAAGCCATTCATTTTTTGAAAAATGGATGTCAAGCTTTCTTAGCCCATGTCATGGACTTGAACAATAATATGTCAGCTTTGATTAATATTTCTGTTGTTAATGAATTTCCTGACGTATTTCCTAAAGAACTTCCTGGCCTACCCCCAGAGCATGATATTGAATTTTTTATTGACTTTGAACCCGGTACAAAACCCATTTCTAAAATCTCATATCGAATAGCACCTATTGAACTTCAGAAGTTAAAAACCCAACTACAAGAGTTGGTACCCGAGCCTCAATCTGGTGACTTCCTTTGTGGAATGCACCGAAGCCAGACTCTCCGTAGAGGATGCCATATTCGTGTGGTGGTAAACTAATAGGTGCCATTGTGACGTGCTATCCAAGATTGGGATATGAGTCACAGCTGAGAGCAACCTAAGTCAGTAATCAAAATACATAGCTTTCTAGGCTTAGTTGGTTATTATCAGAGATTCGTTGAAGGATTTCCTCGAATCGCTACTCCATTAACTCAGCTGACTCAAAAAGATATAAAAAATTTGAATGGAGCGCGGAATGTGAGAAGAGCTTCTAAGAACTCAAGAGGAGACTCATTTCGGCACATGTTCTGACCATACCATCCTAGAAAAGTGAACGTGGTAGCTGACACATTGAGTAGAAGGTCATATGCGGGTACGAGTCCGATATTGTCGAAGACAAAGACCCATTTCGTATGATTTACAAATGATAGAGATAGAGTTAAAGACTCTAGGGACCCATGTGATGATGTCAAATATACACGTAGAACAGACTTAATCGATAAAGTTAAGGCTGCTCAAGGTATAGACTCAGAGCTGACGAATGTGAAGAAGAAGGTGGAAGAAGGCGTTATTCTATAAGGAAAAATCGATGAAGAGAGGAAATCTCAACCCTCAATTTATTGGTCCATTTGAAATCCTTGATCGAGTAAGAATTAGGGCATATAGACTCGTTTTACCACCAAGTATGTCTCGTGTTCATAAAGTGTTTCAAATATCCATGTTACATAAATATGTGAAAGACCCGAATCACATTATTGAATTAGAACCAGACGAGATAGCCAAAGATTTAACGTACGAGGAGGTACCAGTCAAGATCTTGGATGGGAAGGAGCACGTCCTACGCACAAAGGTTATACCACAAGTCAAAGTTTTGTGGAGGAACCATGCTATTGAGGAAATGACCTGGGAGTTGGAATCTGAAATGAAAGCGAGGTATCCTCACATTTTCAAAACACCACGTATGTACGTCAATTTTGAGGACGAAATTTCATAAGGAGGGGAGATTGTAAGACCCCAAATTTTATGAAATAAAGGTATTCAATTTTTTCTTATAATTATTATTCAGTAATGGCTAAATTGATAAAAAGTTAAAGTTATGGGTGATATATGTAAATTTTTTAAAATAAGAAAGTGGTTATAAAATATTCATTGTTGTCGGGGAATATTCATTTGGTAGTGGAATATTCTTTTTATCGGAGAATATTTGTACGACGGCGCAGCCATTTGTGGGCCCCGTAACGGAAAATTGTCAAATGAAGAAAACGAAAAGTATGAGTTTTTTATAAATAACGGCGTAGTTATTCAAATTAACCTTTGTTGGAATACCCGGTGGTTAAAAACAAGATGTGTCGTGGTATATTGCGAGAAGTAACTGCAGTATTGCACAAATTATTGGTTCTTACGTAAGAAGTCACTACTTCATAATTGTTACAGTAATTACTATTCAATATTTTATTTCATTGTTTCAATAATTGCTACGTTGATATTTTATATTATTGATTCAATAATTGTCACTGCACAATATTTCCCATTATCATATCAATAATTCTTATTATTTGAATAATATTATTAGATAGCATTATTGGCAATGTCTAAGAAAGTTCTATCTAGGAAAGGGGTTTGGTCACCTAATTGCGTGTCAGTAAGGAGAAATCCTTATCGGAAAGCCCCCTCTTTCTTGGGAACGACCTGGTTGTCATTATTGTGATTCTGTAATATTATTTGTGAATAAATAATTATTGATAAAAATGATAAGAAAATATTTATTTTATGTGGATATAAATGACAGAATTAATGTTGAGGTGTTTTATCAGTATTTTGTCAGAATGGAGGAATTTTTAGAAAAGTGATAATTGTTGAAAATTGATATTTTATTCATATTATTATATTACATTATAAATGTATAATGTGATACTATAATAATATAATAACGTTGATATTTTTACAATGAATGTGTGATATAAGAATAAATGAGGAGGAAGAGTATTTTTATTACAATAAATGCTAAAAACATGTTAAACATGTTGGTGGGCCCCCATTTTTGATTAAAATTTGATTATAGCCTGCAAGTTCATCCGTATATGGATTTCGGTCATTTTTCGTTTGGAATTTAAAAAAAATTTCTTCTATAAAGTTGTAGAGAATTAAATTTCCTATGGAATGGACATAAGATTTGAATTTTTCTGATAAAGGGCTGTTTATTATGAATTATTGAAGTTCCAGAATAATTGATTTTTGGAGTTTTAAAATTTTTTTAAGAAAAACATTTTTTTTCATTGTTGTGGTCCCCACTGGTGGCTGAAATCAGATTGTTAAAGAGGTGGGCGAGAATTTTTTTTATAAATATATTATTTTATTAAAAAATTTACTTTGGCGTTCTAAGCATTTTCCTATAAATAGGGCGCTTAGGTTAGAATTGAAAATCACACCAGAATCTGAAGTTTTCTCTCTCTATAATATTGAGCGTATTTTTGTCAGTATTTAGATACTTTGAGTGTTGCTATACGGTGCAAGTTTCATTCAGCATTATATCTGATATTCCAGTCAGAAGTACTATTATTTTGAGGTAAGGTATGTTATTTTTTTCATAATGATATCATCTCTTTCAATATCATTATATCGAAATATTAGTATGAATTTTATTATGAAATTTTTACCTTTTCATGTCAAGGTTACTATTCACGTATACGTCATTATTCACGTATACGGAACTATTCACGAATACGGTACTATTCACAGAAAAATTAAATTTTCTTCTCTTTGTCCAAGTTGTCTATTATGGTTAATATCTTTGATTGTATCCATGTTTTGATCTTCATTCTTGAATTTTTCTCCACAATTGATTATTATGGAGTATTTTTGAACTTGGATAAACTAAAGTACGAATCCCTAATTTTTGTCCTTTTATATCACTGGATTCGTTTTCTTTATTTTCATCATTCTCAGTCCTAAATGGTGATATAACTGAATATCTTTGGCATGTTGTGCAAAGATGAATGATTATCTGATGAATATCTTTGGTCCGTAGTGCAAAGATGAACAAGTGTTAAGATGAACATGACCAACTGGAGATACGAATGAATATCTTTGGCCCGTAGTGCAAAGATGAATATTTGATTCATGATGTATATTGATTGATGTTACAGGGACAAAATATCGATGATGGACTTTTAAATCATAGAAGATAGTAGACTTCATTCTCTACTTAACTCTTCTAATGAATTATTATTTCCGCTGCGAATATTGATCTAAAACTTGTTGTCCATTATATTTTATCTGATGTATTGAAGGCTAATGATAATTTGTTTTTCATTATCTTAGTCATAATATTTTTTACTGGGCTAGTTGAGCTCACTATTTTCTTTTTCGTTCCATTTTTCTTCACAGGAGGTGAGAACATTTCAAGAACTAGTCGGGGTATGGAATGATGGTTCTAGAAAGTTGTTTGGCATTCCTCGCTATTTTGTAAAATAGTGTATCAGTAATTGGAATGAGGACTTATTTGAGTTTGGATATTGTCTAGAAGATAATATTTATATTTAAACTCACAGCATGTGTTGTCGTATTTTGCATGACAATTATAATAAGGAAGTTGTAGTTGTTTTCTGTACCATGTATTTGGCGACTCAGAATGGGTTGTGTGGACCTATTTTGGGGGTGTCACATCCACCACCAGTCATCAATAATACGAAAGTCGCACAAGATGCTTAATAAATCAAGGAAGTCCTTAACTCTTCAATTCTTTTTATTTAAATAATGAGGACATTGTTAACTTTGAATTGGGGGGTGGATCATATTGTATTACATAATTGTTTAGTTCACATACATTATATTGGTTAGTATGTTTATTTTTTGCATATTATAGGCATGTTTCAAATCAAAAAAAAATCTTTTGTATTGAGTGTTTGCATATAGAATGTTTGCATGAATCTAAATAATGGATTAGTTTGAATTTATTTTATCTCGGCCTATGATAAGAGTGGTTTTGTTTGTTAACTTAAACAATGTTGATAATTGATGATGAGTTTTAATTTTAAACATGAAGAAAATCTAAGCCTGTCTAAAACTTATGTAACCGGTTAGCACTTAAAGTTTAACTGTTTTAATCCACTTGGGCCTTTGCAAGTCACACAAAATGGGCCTTTGCGTAGACAATATCGTACTCGTACCCGCATATGATCTTCTACTCAATGCAACAGCTACCACGTTCGCTTTTTCAGGATGGTATTGGATGGTATGATCATAATCTTTCAACTTTTCAAGCCAGCGTCGTTGTCGCATGTTCAGTTCCTTTTGAGTGAAGAAATATTTGAGGCTTTTATGATCCGTAAAGATCTCCACTTTCTCCCCATACAAGTAATGCCTCCAAATTTTAAGTGCGAATACAACAGCTACCAACTCTAGATCATGAGTAGGATAATTCCTCTCATATTCTTTGAGTTGTCGAGAGGCATAGGCTATGACTTTCCCATGTTGTATGAGAACACATCATAACCTTCGCATAGAAGCATCACTATAGATGACAAATCCCTCCGAGCCAGATGGTATTGTCAGAATAGGTGCTGAAATGAGCCTCCTCTTGAGTTCTTGAAAACTCTTCTCACATTCCTCGCTCCAATCGAATTTTGTATCTTTTCGAGTCAGTTGAGTTAGTGGAGTAGCAATTCGAGAAAATCCTTCCACGAATCTCCGATAATAACCAGCTAAATCGAGAAAGTTACGTACTTCGGTCACTTATTTAGGTTGCTCCCAGCTTTAAATTGCTTCAATCTTTGTCGGGTCAACAGATATTCCATGACTTGATACTACGTGCCCAAGGAATGCTACTTCTCAAGCCAGAACTCGCATTTCTTCAACTTGGCATAAAGCTTGTTTAGACGAAGCTTTTGGAGTATCAGCCTCAAGTGTTGCTCATGATCTTCATGGCTTTTGGAATATATGAGGATGTCATCAATAAAGACGACCACAAAGTGATCCAAATATTCTTTGAATACTTGGTTCATCATATCCATGAAGGCAGCAGGAGCATTAGTCAATCCAAAAGACATGACTAGGAATTCATAATGCCCGTACTGAGTTCTGAAAGTCGTCTTTGAAATGTCATCGATTCTAATCTTCAATTGGTGATATCCGGAACGAAGATCAATCTTTGAAAAGAATTTGGTGCCTTGTAACTGGTCAAACATGCCATCAATGCGAGGCAACGGATATCTATTTTTGACAGTGATATGGTTCAACTCCCGATAATCAACACAAAGTCGCATACTCCCATCTTTCTTTTTCACGAATAGAACAGGAGCACCCCAAGGAGACGTACTAGGACGAATGAAACCGATGTCTAGCAATTCCTACAGTTGGGTCTTTAACTCCTGAAGTTCAATAAGAGCCATTTGATATGGGGCTTTGGAAATGGGTTTTGTATCGGGTTCAAGGTCGATAAAAAATTCAATTTCACGCTCTGGGGGTAGGCCAAGAAGTTTTTCAGGGAATACGTCAGGAAATTTATTAACAATAGAAATATCATTCAAAACTGGCGTATTTTTGTTTAAATCCGTGACATGAGCTAGAAAATCTTGACATCCATTTTTTAATAAACGAATAGCTTTATAGCTTGAGATGACAATGATTGATTTTAATAGTTTGGTTGCTTGAATTCGCATAATAGTTTGGCTAGGAATATGAAAGCTAACAACCTTACGAAAACAATCAATTTTTGCATGATGAGTAGTTAACCAATCAATCCCTAAAATCACATCAAATGCAAGTATTTTCAAAGAGATAAGGTCGACAGGTAATGTGCAGGTGCCGATTTGAACTAAAAAAGACTTATAAACAGTGGATGTAATGAAGGTTTCTCCCAATGGAGTTTCAATAGATAAGTCAAAGTCTAATTTCTCTGGAGTCAAATTTAAACGATGAGTGCAAGTAGGAGAAATAAAGGAATGGGTAGAACCGGTATCAAATAAAGTATAAACTTCACTAGAGTTTATGATTAGCTTACCCGTGATCACCTCATTCGGATTCCTCGCTTTTTGGGAGGTTACGACAAGCGCTCTCCCTTCAACTACCGGTTTTGTCTTGTCTGGGACACCCTTTGATGCCACCATCCCAGTTGGACTTAACTTTGGGGCACAACAAAATTTGGTTAGGTGACCTTCTTTTCCAAAATTGATACATGCTTTGGACTGCATCGTGCAGTTTGGACTTATGTGTCCTTCCCCTCCATATTTGTAACATACGACCGGCGGTCGTTCTCCTTCCTTAACAACAGGTGCTGGTGCTGACATCTTTCCAACATTATTGAATCTCCTCTTCTTGAAATGTCCACTCTTATTATCATGGCCATGATTACCACCGAAGTGATTACCATTTCTGGCATGTTGATTTCCTCCACGTTTTTTCTCACCGCTTCGATGATTGCTACCACTGGTATTATCGACTTGCCGGTTGCTATCTCTTGGTTGGGTTAACTCATTATCGCACTCTAATAACTAAGCCCTATTAACAACATCTGAATACAAACACAGTTTATGAGAGATAAGGTATTGATGTATCTCGGGTTTTAAACCTCTTAGAAACATTCGCGTCATTCTCTCCTCATTATCAACCAAATGGGATGCAAACTGGGACAACTCGACAAACTTGGCTTCGTACTGCGACACGATCATGTTTTTTGTTCCATCTTGATGAACTCTACCTCTTTCATGCGACGAATACTTTCGGGAAAGTACTTGTCGTTGAACAATTCTTTGAATTTCTCCCAAGTCATCTTCGGTCATGGCGAAGTTGAGTACGCTTCTGATTCCCCCACCGAGAATCTGCCGCCGCAACATGAAGGTGGCAAAGGGAACCTTTTGCTCCTCGGAGCAACCCAAGACATCAAATATATTACAGATTTACTTTATCCACGTCTCGCCTTTAAGTGGTTTTGGCTCTCCAAAAACTCGGTGGTCCCAATTCCTTAAAGCGCTTAGCGATGGTGGTTGCCGATGTTTCCACCGCATTTTTGGACAGGAGCCACTCTTGCCTGATGTTGCATGAATTGCATAAAGCCTCTGAACATTCAATCATTCATCATTTCGTCAGTGTTGTTGTTTGCATGAGGATTGTCGCCTTCCTGATGCACATTATCCTGATTATTGATCGATGGAGACTCAATGGTCTCCTGTGCTCCATTGCTATTCTCAACATTCTCGGATGTCATTTTCAAATATTGCCACAAAATAAGGATTAATTAACATATCACATATTATCCATATACTCTAACCGACCAATTAAATACCAAATAAACTTAGGTAGGTCATACTAGTGAAGGAATTCCCCGTCTCTCCCCTCCTAGTTCTTGTCTCACATCTCAGCCAGGGATCATATCCCTAAGCTTTGATACCAACTATGACGCCCCCAAAATAGGTATACATCACCCATCTTGAGTCACTAAATACATGGTAAAAAATTCAAATACAACTTAATTATACAACAGTCGTGTAAAATACGACAAAACATATGTTGTGAGTTTTAATACAAATATTGTCATCTAGACAATATCCACACTTAATTGAGTCCTCATTACATTTATTATCACACTATTTAACAGAATAGTGTGGACTACTAATGCTATTATCTGGACCGTCACTCCGTTCCCCGACTAGTCCCAGCTATATTCTCATTTCCTGAAGAGAACAATGAAAGCAAAGGGTGAGCTTAACTAGCCCAGTAAGAAATATTATGACTAAGATAATGTAGTATAAATTATCATTAGTCTTCAACAATGTTAAACTGATAAAATACAATAGACAACAAGTTTAACTGTAGCGGAATAAGCAATCCATTAGAAGAGTCAAGTAGAGCATGATATCTACTATCTTCTATAATTTAAAATGTTTTCATCAATTTTTATCGCTGAGACTCAGCTTAATAAATAAACCACATCATCAAATCATCCCTGCACTACGGGCCAAGGATATTCATTAAATCATCAATGGTTATAACTATACCGAATAATCCCCGGTCATAATCATACCAAAAACTGTCCATCAATGCACTACAGTCCACTGAGGACTTTTTTACCACATCATTTATAACATTACAGGTCATGATTATTCTGAATGATCCCTGGTCATAATCATACCGAGTCCATCTATGCACGTAAGCCAAAGATGACTTTCATCACGATATAAGCATGAGGATGATGAAAATAACATAATAATTCAATAAAACAATATCAAGAATAAATTTTAAAGATTTATAAGTTAATTTATCCTGAAATCAATAACGTCCAAATTGTCAACATGATACTACTTTATGGAGTAAAATTCAAGAATGCTCAGAAGAATATTTGCATGAAAAGATACTGGAAGAAGTGCAAATATCCAGGATATTCTACTAATTTTATGGAGTATAGAAGTCAAAACTTTAACCAACTGAGTATAATAGAATATATTAAACTGCAAATGGATTTTACCCGCCATGCGAGAATCTACGTGAGATGATCATTTCCACAATTTAATAAGGAATGAATACGAAGGATCATTCACCATGCATGTGGTAATCCACATAGACAGGTTATTCCAACAGAATAATAAAGAATGGAATAACAGAAGAATTCACTAGGCATGTGATAGACCGCACAGACAGGTTATTCCCAACAGGATAATAATGAATGGAACCAGGTCATGCGTATATCCGCACAGACAGGATATTCCAACAGAATAATAAAGAATGGAACCAGGTCATGCATAATTCGTAACGACAGGATATTCCAACAGAATAATAAAGAATGGAATAACAACAGAATTCACCAGGCATACGATAGACTGCACAGACAAGTTATTCCAACAGAATAATAAAGAATAGAATAACAAAAGAATTTCACCATGTATACGGTACTTCACATAGACAGGTTATTCAAACATAATAATAAAGAATGAAATAACAATCCTTATGAGTATTAAAAAAAATAACTCTCTTCATGAATACGAAAGAATAATACCCCTTACCTTAAAAAGAAGAGTATTCCGACGGGTAGGGCGGGGATATACTTGAAGAAAACTTGCACTATTTTCTACGCTCGAAGCTTTCTTAAACTCTAAAGAAATACGCTCAAGATTATAGAAGAAGAATTCTTTGAATTTCTGGTGTGTTTTTCAATTCTAACTAAGCATCCTATTTATAGGAGACCTGGAAAGGATACTATCTGATAAAATATAATATTTTCAATATATATATATATATATATATATATATATATATATATATATATATATTATTTAAAATCTAATAAAACAAATAACTTTATAAAAATATTACATTTTATATAAAAAGATTTTACTATCTGAAACACTATTCAGAACTATGCAAACACTATGCATAATAAAATATAATATATTATATTTATAATCTAATAAAACAAATAAATTTATAAAAGTATTCTATTTTATATAAAAAAAATTACTATGCAAACACTATGCAGAGCTTTATGCAAATACTATGCATAATAAAATATAATATATTCTATTTATAATCTAATAAAACAAATAACTTTATAAAAGTATATATGTTTTATATAAAAGATTTCTGCTTTTATTACATTTATAATAATAATAAAACAAAATTTGTATAATATATATATATATATATATATATATATATATATATATATATATATATAAACTTTCGTGACTACAATTCCCTCAATATTTTTAACAATATTTATCATTATTATTATAATTCACAATATTAATTGATCAGGTCGTTCCCAAGAAAGAGGGGGCTTTCCAATAAGGATTTCTCCCTATTGACGCGCAATTAGGTGACCAAACCTCTCCTTGACAGAACATCTAGACATCATTAATATTGTAAATAATAATATTAATACTTCATCGTCTCAATTATTGATTTAATAATATATACAATATTGACAATAATTGAGTCAAATATAATGAGATCTTATCAAAGTAATTCTTTGTAGCAATAATTGAACAAAACTGAGTGACTTCTCACGTAAGCATCAATAATAAATACCGTGTGCTACTATACAACCACGCGTATTACTGTACTTTTACTACCAAGTAGTTCAACAGTTTTAACGGTAAAACTTTCGCCGTTATTTTCATAAAAATATTTCTGTCATTTTCTCAATCCGACAATAATTCCGTTGTGGGGTCCACCAATGATTGTGCCGTCGTATGAATATTCCTTGTTAAAACGAATATTCCCCGACCAATCGAATATTATATAACAACTTGCGTACTTTGCAAAATTTATAAATATTACCCACAACTATAACATTATATCAAATTCACTCCATAATATTCAAAAATGATATTTATAGAAAAATTATCTTTATTCATAAAAGTTGGGGTCTTACAGAAAGCTCATTAAGGTAGCATTGAATAGCCTAAGGGAATAAGACATTGCACAGCCATGAGAAAAATAAAACAAATGAATAAAACACGAGAAAGAGCAAAAATACCCTCGTGATTGAATAAAATTAGAAATAAATCCTGTATTTACCCTTAGACTTGGTAATTGCTTAGTTTTAACCGGGGTTGTCATGTTCACAAAAGTAATTAAATTGGAACTAAAATTTTCCTTCTAAGAAGTTTTTTATGTGATTATCTTGAACTGTGGTTGGTTAGAATGGTTAACAAGCACACACACACAACGTGGGTGATGACAGGTTTGGATTGACTAACCGGTTAGAGTTATGGACTTTGACTTGATTGGATATATTATTTGCTATATATCATACTAATTTATTACTGGGTTTGTATTATATTAGGAGGTAGATCATGCATATGCATTCATGTAGTTGAGTTAGGTTATTTATTTTTAGTTCTTTTGTGTTTTTGCTTGAGGACAAGCAAAGGTTTAAGTTTGGGGTTATTTGATATGTAGATTTTATACCTACTTATTCGGTATCTGTTACTTGAATTAGTTGCTTAAACTCATGTTTCTTAGTTACTTTTCATGCATTTTATGTTCATTTTGTAGATTATATTCTTGGGAGGTGTGTGAGCGACTATTGGTATAAAAACACAAGAAAAAGAAATCTGGACATCGTTTGGGCTTTCATGTTCATTTCATGTTCTTGGCTTGGAACTTGGATTATGTTTTAGAGCTTTTTCTTAGCTTTCCGGAACATCTTGAATCATTCCAATCGAAGTTCGAATGCAAGAGTTATGACCTTTGTACCAATGGACGTTGAACTTCACTGTTTTGGGTGGACATTTGTATATAAGTCACTTCCAACCCAATTTTGACCTTTATCCGTCCATTATTTCTCAATTCTAATAAAATGAAAGTTGTAGAGATTGTTGAGATCTTCGATTTGATAAGTGGCAGACCTCGTAACTTCTAGGAGGACTTAAAGACATATTAAGAGGCATATAAAAGGAGGAGAATCACAAGGATTAAAGGGAGAGAGAATTCCATCGGATTATATTATAGTAGATTAGGACAAAACCCTAGTTCTTATTAGTTTTGGATATGGAAGCAACTTAGAGACCATTGAAGATCAAGAGCAGAAGATTGAAGAAGATGGAGATTTGCTGACAACAGATTTATTATTTACTCTTATTTTTGTCTTTTAATGTTATTTCAATTGTGGATTCTTAGTTTTAATTCATTAATCATGAACTAAATCTTTTGTTTAAGATTATAATGGAGTTTATTGCATAGTTTATTTTAGTATGTTTCTCTATTAATTATTGTGATTATCCTTGGATTATCTATTATGGGTTGTGCTTATTGTTTAATTTCCTAGCTAACAATTTCCGTGATAATCTATATGAACTAGAGAGATGAAGTATAGATTTAGATCTGATCATAATAGCATGTGATTGTGTTTTCTGCATGGCGTTGGAATTTATAATTTATGTCTAGGATAGAGATATACATATTCATCGCATGTAATCTGATAAAGAACATGTACTTTAAATCCTCTTTAATTGTACTTCACATAGAGATATAGTGAATTAGTTAATTAGGGTGTTCTTCTTAATTCTATCATCTGTGGATTTAAGTTGATTTGAGTATGATGCATTGAGAGATGGTCATATTTACTTATGTGTTCTTGATTAACAATTCAGAATAGTGAGCATAATTGATAAGAAGTGTATTAATTTAAGTGAATCAATAAGTGAAGTTGTGATCTTAAATCTCCATAATCTAATTTGTAATTAGTGGTAATTAGAATTAGTTTAATTAAATAATTTAATTTATAACATTAAATTGATTGTTTAAATAAAATTAGTTTGGTTAAAGGTTAGTATTTGGTGATTTGTATTAATAATTCCTCGTGGGAACGATACTCTACTTTCATTGTATTACTTGTTGACCATGTTTACTTGCGTGTTGTGCGTAATTAGATTTTACCCAACACGTATTGTGTCACCGTCATCTCCCCTTGTTTCAGTTCTAGAAACCTTACCTCCATCCTATTCTTCATGCTCTTCGGGAAGTAATTCTCGATGAACAAAGTCTTAAACCTTTCCCAAGTTATAGTACCTTCTCCCGCCCTCTATTGATTTGCTTCCCACTAGTAGTTTATTTCACCCCCCATCATGTACGTAGCGAACACGGTTTTTTAATCTTCACTCACACGAGCAATGACAAAGGCTTTCTCCATTTCCTTGATCCACGTTTGTGACACGATAGGGTCGGTAATACCCGTAAATTCTGGTGGTCCTACACTCCTAAAGTCTTTAAAGTTCATAATTGGAACTGCTTGGAGATTGGGTGGTACCAGTTCGTTGTTTCTTCCCCACGGGTCTTCTCCTAGTAAGTCTACTAGCCGTTGGATAAGGTCCATTTGTTCCCTCCCGCTATTGACCGATTCTTTCGGTGTTGCTACTACATCTGGGCAGCATTTTTTGCATCACAAAATTTCATCCTCAGTCTCTAATTATATTAATTAAGTAAGGGAAAAAAAAATTCATGACACGGTTTCTAAAATAAGAATATTTATATTCATATGCCAAATCATTACATTGATATGATCATTCCTAACATACTTCTATAAACGTTAACTTTTATCCCCTAACATCACAAAAGATGGGGAAACACTAACATACTACCCCCCTGACATTTTACAAAAGTTTGGGGTTTACATAACTATCCCATATCTCACACAAAAGATTGGGATTACAACAACAGGTCATAGATAAATACCAACTACTACTACTAGACTGTAAGACCCCGAATTATAAAAGTATTCAATTTTTCTTATAATTATTATTCAGTAAATGGTTAAATTGATAAAAAAAGTTAAAGTTAAGGGTGATATATGTAAAGTTTACAAAATAAGCAAGTGGTTATAAAATATTCATTGTTGCGGGGGAATATTCATACGACGGGGCAGCCATTTGTGGGCCCCGTAATGAAAAATTGTCAGATGAAGAAAACGACAAAAATCAGTTTTCTAAAAATAACGGCGTAGTTGTTACCGTTAACACTGTTGAAATACCCGGTGGTTAAAGTAAAGTAATACACGTTGTTGCACAGTAGCACACGGTATTGCACATTATTTTATATTATTGTTGTTTCAATGATTGCATGTCATTGCAAAGTATTTTACATTATCAAACTAATAATTCATATTATTTGAATAATATTATTAGATAAAATTATTGACAATGTCTAAAAAATTCTATCGAGAAAAGGGGTTGCGTTATTTAATTGCGCGCCAGTAAGGAGAAATCCTTATCGAAAAGCCCCCTATGTCCTGGGAATGATCGGGTTGTTAATATTTTAGTTCTGTAATATTATTTGTGAATTAATTGTTAATTTATATGATAAGGAAATATTTATTTTATGTGGATATAAATGAAGGAATTAATGTTGAGGTGTTTTATCTATATGTTGTCAGAATAGAGGTGTTAAAAATCATCCGTGTGTGGATTTTGGTCATTTTCTATATAGAATTTGGAAAACCTTCTTCTATAAAGTTGTAGAGAATTAAATTTCCTATGAAATAGACATAAGATTAAGATTTTTCTGATAAAAGGGCTATTTATTATGAATTATTGAAGTTCTGGAATAATTGTTTTGGAGTTTTAAATATGTTTTTAAAGAAAAATGTTTTTTTCATGTTGGTGGGCCCCATTGGTGTGCTGAAATCATATTTTCAAGGAGGTGTGCGGAAAGTTTTTTATAAAATATTATTTTATTAAATTTTCTGCTTTGGTGTTCTAAACATTTTCCTATAAATAGGATGCTTAGGTTAGAATTGAAAATCACACCAGAATCAGAAGTTTTTTCTCTCTATAATATCGAGTGTATTTTTGTGAGTATTTAGATATCTTGAGTGTTGCTATACTGTGCAAGTTTCCTCCAATATTATATCATATATTCCAGTCATAAGTGTTATTCTTTTGAGGTAGGGGATTGTAAGGGATGGTAAGGGATGCTATTTTTTTCGGAAATGATGTTATTTCTTTTAATATCATTATACCGAAATATTGATATGAATTTTATTGTAAAACTTTATCTTTTTCGTATCGGGGATACTATTCACGTATATGACACTATTCACGTATACGACACTATTCACGTATATGACACTATTCATGTATATGACACTATTTATGTATACGACACTATTTACATATACGATACTATTTACGAATACAGGGTACTATTCACGAAGTACTATTCACGAGGTACTATTCATGATGAAAAATTTATTCTTTTATGTCCAAATTATTTTTGATACGGGAATATTATTCTTGAATTTTACTCCACAAAGTAGGATCATGTTGACAATTTGGATATTTTTAAACTCTGGATAAATTAAAAATATTTAATATTTATCTTTGATTTCGTTTGATTAATGCTTATAGCATAGTCATTATTCTCATGTTTATATTGTAACGAAAGTCATCTTTGGCCCGTAGTGCCTAGATAGACTGTTGACTATTGGTTTTACAGTTGTATATCTTTGGCCTATAGTGCAAAGATGATCTGTTATTGAATATCTTTGGCCTGTAGTGCAAAGATGATCTGTTGTTGAATATCTTTGGCCCGCCGTAGTGCAAAGATGAACTGTTAATGAATATCTTTTGCCCGTAGTGCAAAGATGAATTTATTTATATGATTATGAACAGGAACTGTGATTTGGTATAATCATGATCTTTGATATTTCAGGTAAAGACAGTTGATGAAAATTATCTTCGTCCTGGGTGCGAAGAATTTATAACCACAATTATGATTATGAGTTATTCAGGTGATTGTGGACAGGAATTGTTGATTGATGTTCCAGGGATAAAACATTGTTGGTGGACTTCTAACATGGAGAAGATAATAGACATTATGGTGTATTTGACTCTTCTAATGGATTGTTCATTCCGCTGCAACTATGGTTGAAAAGTTTTATCATCTACCATATTTTCTAAATCTCAGATTTATTACTGATGAAGGTTATTGATAATTTAATTATCTTTAGTCATAATAATCTTTACTGGGCTAGTTGTGCTCACCCTTTTGCTTCACAATTCTTTCCAAGTAATAAAAGTGTAGCTGGGTCGAGCGGGGGTAATAGGAGAATAGAACGGTGGTCTATAGCTGTTGAGATTTTCCCTAAAACAGTATGGAAATAATTTTATAAAGAATTTTAAATAAGTGTGTCCTATTTTATACGTCATTTAACCGTTGGTTTTAGTGAACCGAATAGGGTGAGGTGCTATCCAAGTAAAGGGATGAGAGTCACAGTTGGTATCAAAGCTATAAGTAAATAGCCCCGAGCCTTTCGCTCGTGACTTCCTTGTGTGGGATGCACCGAAGTCAGACTTTTCGTAGGAGACGCTGTGAATAACGGTGGCAAGTTGATAATTTCTAAAACAGTTATTGACTGTACCTTTATGTAAGGTACCATTAGAAGGTGATGTGGCCAAGGCTCCATGAGAGTTATATATATTTGCATTAAAACTCACAGCTCTTGTGTTGTCGTATTTTGCATGAAAATTGTAATAATGAAGTTTGTAGTTATTTTCTGTACCTTGTTTCTGGCGACCCAAGATGGGTTGTGTGAACCTATTTTAGGGGCATTACAGTTGGTATCAAAACTTAGCAATATGGTCGCTGGTGGAGATCTGAGTCTAGAACTAGGAGGGGAGAGACGAGTAATATACTTCGCTAGTGTGTGACTTACCTAAGCTAAAAAAATTTACTCGATAAGTTGACAAATTGTGATATGTCAATTAACATTTGTTTTGAAGCTGCATTCTAGAATGAGTAATGTCTACGTCGGGATTTTTTAGTGTCCCTTTTCGTTACTTGTTCTTTGGTGTTCTCATGTTAATGTGAGATTTGTTTGAAAAAACAAGTTAAAAAGGTCTGACATGTATAATGTTGACAATTTGACTTTAAGAGTCGTGATTGGTGTATTTAATGGTTGCACCAACGCTTAACGAAAAAAGGTTTGCACATTGACCCGATGATGTGACCTTCGCTAAAATGGTCGTGAAATCGAGATTCATTTAGGGTTCGGGGGCTTGGTTATGCGGAGGGAAGGTGTTAGGCAACCCCCGACATCTGTGTTGCCACGGTGAACACCACTTCTCAAAGAAATTGTTATACGAATGTGTGTGTGTGTGTGTATGGATCAATGTGCAATTATTTGAAAGTAGTGCGAGGCCTCATTCGCACCTATATACACCGGGTTTGAATTTATAGAAAAATTCAGTTTTAACCAGGATATAGCAATGAAGTTTTATAAAAAGAGGTTTTTCAAACCCTATGCTCAATAGGAATTGAGACCTTTTCATACTTCCATTTTATTGTTAAATATTCGGCTTGTTTGCTTTTATTTTCGAGATGCGAGGCATCTTCGAGAAAATAATATCTGATGATCTTAGAACTCCTTATGGGCATGATGACCATCCAAGGGAATTGAGACCATTGTAAATGATGTACAATTTAACATGGTGGAAAAAGTCCATTATGGGAACCGAATCTAGATTCAGTAGATTGACTCTGTGATCACATGATTACTAGGCTCACATGATACTGCAATTTGTATGGAAAGAAGTAAGCAGTTATATATATATATATAAGCGGTAAATATATATATGTGCATGATCAGCCACCACAAAGCAACTCCATGGGGGATCAGGAATGTAAATAAAGCAATAAATGCTATCAACCACCACAGAGTAAACTCCAGGCGGGACTTGAATATAAATAAAGTTGTAAAAGCTATCAACTGCCACGAAGTAAACTCTAGGAAGGACGAAATATAAATATGTATATATAAGCAGTAAATGCACCGGATATAAAATCCAAGCTCATCGGATATGTCCGACAATAGTTATATATATATAAGTGTATATATATATATATATAAGTAATT
The DNA here is from genome assembly GCA_020205605.1 of Panax ginseng. Classification (NCBI taxonomy): domain Eukaryota; kingdom Viridiplantae; phylum Streptophyta; class Magnoliopsida; order Apiales; family Araliaceae; genus Panax; species Panax ginseng. The sequence continues at coordinate 89,681,394 of CM035144.1, forward strand.
AAACGCACCAGATGTAAAATCCAGGCTCATCGGACAGAGTCTGACCACGGTTTATATATATATATAAGCCAATAAACGCTCCAGACTGAAGTCTAGGCTCAATCGAGGCATTACTCGATAATGTTAGTCCATATAAACATATATACATATATATATAAAAGTATACATATAGAGATAGAAATGAAAACCACGGACCGAAGTCCGGGCAAACACACACACACGACTCTCAATGTGTATAGCAGTGTGTACTATTATGAGAAGAAAGCTTTATAAAATGTAAGAAGGCTTATAGTGGGCTGCCAATGTAGACTTCTATGACTCTATATGGATAAATACTCAGCTCCCGCCAGATGAAAGTATAGCTATATGTGAGTTAGCAGATGTTTAAAATGAGGAAAACACTCAATATGGGTGTGTACAGAATAAAGTGGACAGGGCTTGCTCGCCTTTTCTCTCTCTTCTCCTCTGCAAAATGGCTGACCCAAGGTCTATATTTATAGACTGATGGCCACAGGTGTACCTGTGGCAGCCGCGGTTACACCTGCGGCTAGTCATCGTGGGCCTGGGCTTCGCGGGTCCTGTCGTCTTGAAGTACATGCACTTGTGCACTGTAATGTCTACTTGAACTTGCAGAACATCAATCCGAGCATCCGAACGAGGTATATGTGACCTTCTTCGGACTGCTTGTGTCAAGAGTTACGCAATGACATGGATTAGAGGTTGTATGAAGTCAAGAAGAGGGGACCATGCCCATGGTCTTCAAGATTCAAATTCTATTCGGTGTACTGCCACGCGTAATAGTCACTCGGGATTGGATATCCTGGTTATTGAAGGACATAGTTGTATGTATATATGTATTGAAGTGTCGAGACGACGCACAGGTGTTGATGTGGCACGATGACGTTTGACTCTTTGCCGGGGTTATCGCCGGTTTGAGTTGAAAGCAGACGTTGCCCAGGGTTACATCTGAGATTGGACTGATGCAAGTGTTTGAATGTCGCAAGGTCATCTTGTGGGTGCCTATCTGCCTGGTGTTAGCTCTGGGTTTGAGAGATGAGTGCCTCGATAAGAGGTCTGAGATTGAAGCTGATAGCATGTATCTGAAGCAAGCATTTCCAGAGTTATCGCCGAAACTGCAACAACATTCCTTGGGGTGATCGCCAAGGTCAAAACTCGGGGTTATCTCCGAGGTTGGAAATGATCCTTCCAGTGTGTGTTCCGGGGTTTAGAATGAGACTCCCGATGTGTGGTCCGGGGTTGGAAATGATGTTCCAGTAGTATCTGGGATTTGAAATGATCTTCCAGTAGTATCCGGAACGGATGTGAACTGTCTTCCAGGGTTATCTCTGAAAGACGATTCTGCCCTCCTGTAATGTTAGTAACAATTGTGCAGAAAAATTTTGAGTGTCTACAGATGCCCCTCTTTATCATATTCATGAAATGCAAGGCATGGATAGGATAAAGAATCCTAGACACTTGAAATGCAAGTGAAATAAACATGATGCTATGTGCAGCAACATGATGCAAATGTATGATGCATGATTGTCAGGTAGTCCTGCTGGGATGACAATCAGTGATGGCTTGGACATACGATCCAAGTCTTCAAGGATGTTGACGTTGGGGCTATCACCAAAGTCTCTTATCCTAGACACTGGCTTATATTCCATAGAGGTGCCTCTTGTGTGTAAGAGATCTATGGGGATAAAGCTTTATCTGTTAGAGGATGTGTATAACATATTCCCTCATCTGGTTGGAGTTACTGCCAATAGGTTGTTGTTGTCAGGGTTGCCTGACCTTCGTTGATGTGTGTATCACCGGATAGATCCCTGTTGGGTGCATTATCAAGGTTGCTTGACCTTCATTGATGTATGTGTCAATGATCGCATTGCATTGTAACCCCTCGTCAGGGAAAGGTTGATGAGTTACTTCGATGGGTTTACTTGCCATCGACTAAAAGGACATCAAGGCTGCTTGACCTTCATTGATGTGTGTATCAATGGTTGAATCCGCTGTAACCCCCGCTTAGGATACGTAGATGCTTGAAAGATGTACGTTGTGACCCCCGTCGGGGATACGTGGATGTTTGAAAGATGTGCGTTGTGACCACCGCCGGGGATACGTGGATGTTTGAAACTTTGGCGTTGTAACCCCCGCCGGGGATATGTGGATGTTTGAAACTTTGGCATTGTAACTCCCGATGGGGATACGTGGATGTTTGAAACTTCGGCGTTGTAACCCCCGCTGGGATGTTTAACATTTCGTGGTTTTGTGCGTTGTAACCCCTGCTAAGGATGGTTAGGTTTGTAACCATGCAATGACGGCATCAGACCTTTGTGGGGTATTTCCGAGCATGATTTATGAAAGCTGAGTTCATCGGTATAGTATACCTTGCATTCAGGCGAATACCAATGACAGGACGGGAGTTCAATTCTGACCCGTGCAAAACCAGGATGCCAGGCTATTCCGCTCAATCGCGTAGCGCTTTTATTCCTGATTTGGCCTTTTCAGCTTGTGAGACCTCCTTTACAACTCTAACTGGAGTGAGTCGGAGGTGTAGGACCCATATAGAAGTGCCGCAGTAGTACTTTGCGGCGAAAGCCATAGTGGACTGCTGACCAACCGTGGCTATGTAAAGCCCAAAAGTTGCTTTTATAAGTCATTTTCAAGCTGCACGATGAAGGAAATCTGAGAGCTTCTCTTCAGACTTGTTGAGTTAGGGCAACTTTCTGCATATTCTGCTACCGTACAAGCGTTCTTCACTATCCTAGTAATGTATGCATGTATTCTTTTCCAGTTTCTATCCGTTGGAAAATGACTTATCACATGAAATGCATTTAGACTCATAGTAGTGAATATGCATGCTGATATGACTTGTTAAAAAAAATTCAACATAGCAAATGTTAGTATTAAACCATGCTGAACATAATAATGTGAAAAAATTTGACTTTTGAAACAGTCAAATTGGCACCTTTTACTGTCATTTCTTATCCTATCTGAGGACAAATGAGTAAAGGTAGACAAGCAAAATAATCCTGGTAATTAGACTACACTTACGGATTTTTTACTGCAATATATTAAATGTATATAGGATGTATATGACTGTGTATAGGTGTACTACTGAATGGCCACCTAGTTATGCCTATGTGCATGTGGATAGTCCCATTTACAAAGGGTCTATGGCAAAAAAATTCCTTAAATGTAGGAATGAGTAGTCATGCATTTTTAACTTTACAGTAGATGTATGTTAAAATAATGCATGCATGCATGTAGTCATAAGATGTATTTTGAAAAGCTCTAGGTAAGAATATACCACACCTTTTCTGAGGTGATTTAGAGATTTGTTGTCCAGATATTATGGATCCAGATCAACCGAGTAGTTCCCGTAGGACCACTTCAGGTGTATGGAGGAAGGCTTCTGAAGAGCCTCAATGTCGGTCTGTCAAATAGCCTCGTTGTTTGGTGGAGGCAGTGATTCGTCCTATCCAGGTTGAAGTGTCGGATGTCGAGGATGATGAGGAGGATATACCAGTCGAGGTTCCTGCTCCTGCTGTACATGTTCCCCGTAGGGAGTTTCCAAGTATTCAAGTGGCAAACCCAGATCTTCTAGGTGACTTGAGTCGGCATCCTTCAGTATACCTGCACGCAAAGAAGGTATGAAGTTAGATCTTAATCTTCCTTGTTTCCTATTGATGAGGAGTAAAGGATTCTGATGTTGATCTGCATTTGATGTAGGTTCCCGGCTTCACACAGCCTCGACAGAATTGGTTTAGCATCCACTCTATGTATCAGGCCTTGCATGATGACTACAGAGCGATTGTATATGGCTGGGGATTTGGAGTGTTCTTTTCCATTCTTCCCCATCGTTGTCCCTGGGGTTACCTCAGGGCATTGTCTGAGCAGTGGTTTCACCAGACTCAGTCACTCTATTTACTAGACTGTGAGGTGATGATGACGCCTATGGATTGGAGGTTTATCACAGGTATGGAGTTTGGAGGGGATCCAGTGCCTTGCATAGTGGATATTACCCCTACTGCCGTCAGATCCTTGTTGGGAGTTCCGGCGAAGGCGCTCAAAGGCAGGACCATTTGTACAGGTCCTTTTGAGCCTAGATGCTATGAGCGGGCTGTTGAGTGAGCCCATACCCGATGATGTGAGAGTCAGGGATCGCATTCTTCGGTGATTGTTCCTGATGATCATTAAGGGCTGCTTCATAGCAGATAATTCCTCTACGGTGTCCTTCGCTTTGATCAGCGCCACTCGACACGTGGATCGTATATGAGACTATGATTGGGGTTCCTATACCTTTGCCTACTTCCTCAGGGGAATGCACATGCAATCGCAGGGCTTGACCGAGGCGTGGTTAGGATTCTACCCGTTTTTGCTAGTGAGTGTTTCTCTTGTCTTTTCCCGTGTACAGGTTAAGAGTGTTGACTGACAGCAGATGTTTGCCTTTGTGTTGGTAGTTTTGGGCCTATTAGAGGCTTCCATGTTTGCGTCCTGTGAGTGTGTTAGGTTAATATACCTATCCACGAGGACGGAGATGGCATCATTCCATACTGGCGGAGGTCCCTGTTGTTGAGGGTTTCACTCATTGTCGCCTACAGCTGGAGTTGTTGACAGCGGGTGTCATCACATGGGTTCCCTACTCTGGAGAGCATTTGGGAGTTGGATTTGAGGATGGGTACCCGACTGGAGTTGAGTACGTTATTTCCACCCGCAAGATTCCTCTCTTCACAGATGGAGGATGGGATCTCTACTTAGGAGAGCGTGCTATCAGGAGCACTACAGGAGAGATCTATATGCCGATCTTGCCTCCTGCCAGGCGTTACTAGCTTGTTTTGCAGTCACCCGTCACTGACATCCCGTTGTTGGGGATTAACGGTTTTACTTTGTCAAAGGGCCCCTGCACTCAAGAGATATTCCAGCATTGGTGGACCCCTCGTACCATTGGAGCTCAGACCCGCGCCACACAGTTTATGGGGGATATGGTTCCAGGATACGTGATGATGACAGATTGGCTAGCCTGTGTCAGAGATCCGAGTCATTTGACACAGAATGATAGATTTACCTGGCAGTTGGACTGGGCACATTTCTTCATCCGGTATTTGGGCAGAGATCCTTCAGAGGTAGATATTTTTGATCGTTCCAGCTCTGGCGATGGCCCCTCAGGTGACCCATATGGCTTTGACGGTGCAGATCCTCCCTTGTATAGGCCTGACATCCCTGTAGATAAAGATCTAGTGACTCAGGAGGAGTTACATCAGGTGGATAGTATCGATGATGTAGACATTGACACCATTGACTTTTTCTGATGTATTTCTCGTTATCTCTTTTGATAGGCCTCTGTTAGTTGCTGGTTAGCTTCGCCCCATTCTCACTATATCCTTTGATAGGCCTCTATTGAGTTGTTGGGTAGCTTCGCCCCATTTCCCTATATTTTAGCTGTACAGAGATGTATTAGATGATGATATACTTAGGAATGTATATACGTTTTCATTCCCTATATCATATTGCCATCTATTGTATCGTGCATGTTATTATGTTATGCATATGTATGTATGTTAAGAGATATTCAACATTGACCCCTGGATGGTCTTATGACACGGCCCGTACAGATGTCTTCTTCGACAGTTAGCCATATTGATTATACCCCACAATTCTTGGTGGTATCTGGTATGCGCTCATGGTATGATAGTATATCACCATCAGACATGGTGATCCTAGATGACTTGCTGCAGCATACTATGACCCTGTTGATGTTTCAGGTTCCCACAGGATTTGTAGAGGGTATGCTAGAGCACTAGGTATCGGAGAGGCAGGTTTTCTGATTTGGGACCCATGAGCTGACTCCTACTTTGGAGGAGTATGCACGGTTGTCGATGCTGCCATTGGATAGACCTTGTGTGCATATGGCTATCGGAGACATGAGTAGACAGTTCATGACGCTCACCGGATTGAGACGTAGAGTGGTAGAGGACGAGATTACATCCGGCCACGTGATATCCCAACATTTTCTGTTTGATAGATTTGGCTCTGAGGATAGTTATGCACAGCATTCCGGGGATTTCACCACACCGGAGGACCAGTGGCGTTTGGCCAGAGTAGATGTACTGCTGCTATGCGTATTGTCATACGTCTTAATGCCACGATATATGGATGAGCTGGATATCGGCGTCATTACGGCAGTGAGAGCTCTCAGGGAGGGTCGTACCATTATACCGATGATTATTGTAGAGACTTTGAGGTCAGCTACATACTGCTGCACTTATCCGATAGGAGTGTTCACAGGTAGCTCGGTTATGTTGTATGTGTGGTTTATATCACACTTGAGACCGATTGGTACGCTTAGACGGTAGGGATTTTGTTTCACCCATGATATATCGATGTCATACTCCTTTCAGCCTACGGAGTGTACAGATGTTGCATCGTGGTCAGCTTTCCTGGCAGGGATTAGGGACCCGTTTGCTATATTGTCGTGTTTAGGGCTTAGCTCACCCTATAGCTTCATTAATCATGCTCCGGGCATGGATTACCTCCCTCTGGCTAGGTTAGGGGGCGTGATTACTTACCACCCACTGGTCGTGATGTGTCAGTTTGACCAGTTTCTGGATTTTCATCCTTATGAGGGGGCAGTGAGTCAGCGCTTCGCTTCACACCGTTTATCAGCGGAGGACAGATCCAGGTTATATGCCTGTTGGGATCAGCGAGAGCTGGCTGTGTTTTCTGTTAGTTATCGAGGTTGTTCTGTAGAGTATTCCGCATGGATGGAGATAGAGACTACAATAGCTGTGGTAGTATCCACAGTGCAGGATGTTGATTCTGACGATGAGGAGCCTATAGAGGAGGCTGATATTCCCATTGACGACTTAACTGCTGGGCTGCCAACATTTGTGATGGATTCTCCCACCCCGAGTGCCACTGTTACTCAGTATTTGGCAGAGCATCTGGAGCAGAGCTTACATCTGATGACCTATGAGAGAGATCGGGCTAAGGCCGTGATGTTGACAGCTCTTGATGGGAGAGACGCCGCTCTGTTAGAGAGGGATGAGGCTAGATCAGCCAGGGTTGCATTTATAGTGGAGCGGGATGCCGCCTTATCTGCTAGGGATGTGGCCATCACAGATAGTACTTTAGTGAGATCCCAGATGTATGTCAGTCTTGTCGACATGAGTGCTTACATTGATGAGCATTATGCCACCATGCAGTTAGCCTCTGATCTGCTAGCTCGTGTAGATACCCTTGGGCAGGAGCTTGCAGCGTTACCTCCATCTTCAGAGAGGGATGCCATGGTAGATCTGATAGTCTGCATGTATACAGATCTGTAGATATCTTTGTATTTTCCTGCACAGACTAGCTTAGCAATTTTGTCATGTACAGCACATATGTATATATCAAACAGTATTATGTATGGCAGGGAAATATATTTTGATTCACTTCCCTTTTAGTTATGCCTTGATACTTGCTTGATATTTGCCTGTTTCTTCAGGGCTTGATGATCTTGATGCATTCTGAACTTATCCTTGATAGGTGAAAATTGAGACGTCGCAAGATCTCTCAGAACGGATCATTGATTTCTGTATATCCCTACCATCTTTGGTGTCTTGGGACTGGTATCTGTATGGAATGTGGAGAGGAAGGTGGTTTCTTCCTCTTTGAGATTGACCGCACCACAGATGGTCGCCAGTACTTCTATTTGTGGGAAGCCTAGTTAATTCCATCTCTTATGGGTTGGTATTGCTCTTTTAACGCCCTGAAATCCGGTCTATTTTTACATCCGGATTCCGTACATTACGATCCCATCTTCTTCCAAACATACATCATTATATAGCTAAATATAACAATATACATCCTCAAATCCCAGGTTCTAAAACCTTAAAACCTCTTTCATTCCAAATAATGATAATTACATTATTCTTTACACCTTGTACAAGTAACTTTTATCCGCCACCAAGGATACATAATCATTCATTAAACTATGTTATAGTTTAATTCTATCATTCTATATTACAAGCCTTCGCTTGATCTTCACGCACATTCATATAATGAATGGCACTTCTTCTGGATACCGATTAACTTGATCTTTTTAGGATCCTTAAGTTCTTTCTAATAGACGTACATTTGAAAATGTTTTTATTTAAAGCAAGTGTGAGCATTCAATTGCCAAACAAGTCATAATATGATTGAACAAACAACGTTAAGAATTCAAACATTCTTTTAAGACTTCAATAACTGAACAAAGGTTATGAAGCAGCTTGAATTATAGGAATAATCTCGATTCCTATCATTTTAAAACATTAGTCACATTCACTTGAAATACTCTCTTTCATACACATTCCGTCTGGCTAGAATCAATAGCACAGACTTAACAATAATGGTTCATGTATAAACAGAACATTCTCATATTGAACAGTTCAATCACAGAACATTCATCTAATAGAAACACCGAAGTGTTCACATTGTGGCACAAGACTTCATACGTTCTACCACCTTGTACAAATATCACACATTCGCACATAGATAGAACTTCTCAAGTTCAACATCTGAGAAGTTTTAGAAACTAGCATTCATTTAAAATATGAATGAAGTTAGGAAACTTGCCTTACGCACAACTATAGCTTATAGTTTACGCTGAACTGCTCATTCCAAATCCTATGTAGCACATAAGGAAATAACACATATACCAATTAGTCATATACTTGACTTATGCATTGGTTTACTTTACTTTACGTCTTAGGGTTCACCTTCTTACAAACTAAGTTTACGCGACCAACTTCCTTTACCGTTTAACGGCTTCATGACATACAGAGATGTTTTACTTAATATGTTCATCATCTTTGATGATTTATATTCTTATCTTTTTCTTATAACTTCTCTAGGACTCAACACACATCGTTTATCTGCTAGTAGTCCATATGGTACTCTGAGTGGTTTCCCACAAACAACCAACAAACAAGTTCCCGTCTCATCTATACTGCCCATAACAGTGAGTTAGATCGGTTGCCAGTTTTGTATATACCTTCGCTCTCTAAAGGAATTTTTTAGCCCAGCTCCCATATGTCAACCATCAAAGGTTACGATTGTACTAGAACCTAAATTCATCTTAACTTACCTGAACTATTAAACTATTATGTTCGTTAAGTCAATTTCTCATTCCTTATGGCTTTCTGGCAACTAAATGCCATACCTCAGGATTTATTCTTTATCGTCTAAGTCATACAATCTTTTGTACACTCAGAACGATCATTCAATATTCATTCTACGCATTTATAGCGGTAAGCATTTTACGTTACCTTATTCTTATCTTACAACGTCTGATTCATTTGACTCGTAACGTTATCCAAGTTTTAAATATTAACTCGACTTCTTTTACGTTATACATACTTGTCTTTAATTCAACTTCTCCACCGTTCACAGGTTTAATCATTGATCTTTATTACCTTACGGTCAAACCATACACGGGGTGTAGGTTCTACCCATTTAGTATTTGCGTACACTTAACCTTTATTTTGGTTCAAGTGTTCAATGCTTACATTTCATTCTAACATTCTCATCCGACTCACATTCGACTTCCATTAATCTTATTACCGTTCGCTACGGCTTTCTTGATAATTCATATCTTACTTACTACTCCCGTCAACGTCTAAGTCATACCACCAATGTATACTTAGAACGTTCACTCAATGTGAATACAATTCATGAGGATCGTTTACGTATTCAACATTTACGTTACTTGCCTCTTAATTCTATTCAACCTTCATCCAAGGTTTTAATTACTTTCATTCATTACTCGTCACCTGAACCCCGTGTTCATTATTCTTTCCTAATGTCAAAGCCATACGGGTTGTTGTATGCTAAGACCGATCGTTCATCCCAACAATATTGTGTTCACAGTGTCTAAACACTTTACATTCATCTCTCATTACCATGTCATAACATCGAAATATTATACATTACGCTCGTCAATCAACGTCTAAGGAATCACCATCAAAGCAATCCCTCACGTTCAATTATCGCGACTACGGTCCTCGAATATTTGTTCCGTAACCCGCATCTACCTTCTTTGTCTTTTAATCTCATTTAATCTTTTCATTCAACCTTCATCAAAGGTTTAATACACTTAATTAAGTGTTACATTAGTTGAATTACATGTTCATATTTCTTTCTTGCACATCCCCCAGTAATTGAGCAGTAAAAATCTCATTTCTGGGCATTGCCCTGCACCGGCGCTGCGGCGCCGTGCCCTTCCCTTTCTTTCGCACTGCAGCACCACTTAGTAGTAGCTAATGGCCTGAGTTTGCGCTATGGCGCCGGTCCCCAAGGCACGACTCGCGCTGTGGCGCCAAGCATGAAACCTAGAAAAATTTTCTAAGTCTTTTACAAGCTTGAGATGCTGACTTTGAAATCTCATATCTTATTCGTTATAACTTGGAACGAGGTTGTTCCAAAGCCATTTTCTTCCTTATCTTACGTACTTTGATTACCCATAGACAGAACTTTATTTTGAATCCGTTAACATGCCATTCAATTGGCTTAATCTTTGCTCTTCGTTCGTTTTACAATATTAACGTTCTTCGTTCGTTCGTCCGTAATTCGGTCATCCGAACTCGGAATTCGTTCATTATTGAGTCCACGACTCACGTTTTCTACGTTCTCTTACATTCTTATAAAACCCTACATGTTCGGGTTCATTTATTAACTTTCTAATTCTCATTCTTCTTTTACGAAAATTTTGCCATAACTTTGTTATAGCTCAATTTAATCCGTTCTTTATGAATGTTTCTAAAGTTCTTAACCAAGAAATAAGCAACTAACTTATACGCGATGGTTTTAAAATTGTCCATCAATAACAATTATCCTACGATGGTTTTAAATTTGTCCATCAACAACGTTCTTCGTGTTCTTCGCGTGTTCTTCGCGTTCTTCGTTTTTAATCGATATTTTGGATTACAATTTCACTTTTTCTTGGAATTTGATTTTATAGAACATCATTCCTTACTTATTTGACCTACTCATTCATAAGATTCATTCGGATCAATCAAAATCCTTACAAATCTTACACTTCCTTAAGAAATTTATAAACTAAATTCCTAATTCTTATTTCTTCATTTTCTCATGATTTCAACCATATGAATTCATTCTTAACTTCATCTACTTCTTATCTTCATTGAGTTATGTTTTTGAACATATTAAACTTAAAGAAAATTAGAAGAAACTAGGGTTCGAATTACCGTTCTTCTTTAATCTCCTTCCGTCGGACAAAGCGTGCATTCGAGCTAGCTTTTCCTCATTCCTCTTCCACTTCTTCTCCCATTCGAACTCTCTCTCTCTCTCTCTCTCTCTATCTCTCATAGTGTAGGATTTCCAAAAGCTCAAAATAATGAACTTAAGCTTTCTATTTATAGAAAACCAAGGCTTAGGGCAAATTGGTCATTTCGCACCTAGCCTCCTTACTATTCAAAGCTTAGCCACCAAGTTTACTTGGTGGCCAAGTGGCCGCCCCACCTCCTTACGTAGCTTCCCTTAGAAGCTTCATGCTTCCGTCTTTCGGGTTTCGTCCGACAGTTTTAAAAACTGCGATTCTCGGAATCCAAATATTTTTGGATATTCCGTCTTTCCTTTGCCGATTAACTTTTACGCATTCTTCGGATTTCCGAAAAACAGAAAAACACTTTTTGGTGTCAAGCCTTTTCCTTCACGTTTTCCCCTAACGTAGTTAAACGAGTGAAAAGTACATAACAGTACTTTTTCGTCGTTTTTATTTTATCTGATTTCTGCACGTTTTTTGAGAAAAACTTTTATCGGCTTACTTAACTTGTCACGATATATTATCATTAAATCTTTCGACGGAATGTCATTTCGACATATCGAACTCTCTGAAAGACTTAGGTTATTCAAACCCTAACCCTTAGGGTTTCGTCGGGTGAATAGTGTCTATTTCGTCTTTTTCCCCAGAAATATTTTGTTCTCGGAAAAATTTTATTTTCGTCTTAAAAATTCTTACTCGTTCAGTCTAGCTCGTAGCCAGAATCCTCCCGATTAATAATCATCCTAGGTTATAGAACGATTAATAAACGCATAGCATAGAATAGTATTAATATAATTCATTTTATTAATAACTAATCTTTAAATCTTAAATTCTGAACAATCCGATTTTCCGGGTTGTCACATTCTTCCCTCCTTAAAAAAATTCCATCCTCGGAATTTCTTGAAACCAAACCCTTACCCAGGTCCTCACATTCTGTCATTCTTCAAAGAATTTCATCCTCGAAATTTTAGCTAACCCTTCTTCTCAACTTCTCTTCGAAGAAGTTCTTATCTTTCATACATTCCCTACCCTTCATAACTTATCAAGAATCATGAAGTGAAAGGAATAAATAGGAATATAAAGATTCCTTTAAAACATTTCATTCTTTTGCTGAGGGGTCAAATCGACCCTGAACTCTTACTAGGTTAAACAGCCTTTCGTCGTAAACCTTTCTTACACGGTAAGTTTACAATCACAAAGAATGTAAACTACCTCTTCCATACGTAGGTGATCAACCTATCGTATAACCCACCCCATCCGGAGTATGTTCACCTTAGACTTAATCATTAGAATCCGCACTAAAATAATTTGGTTTGGCATAGCTCTTCAAAGAAAGCTCGATTTTATTTTAATCATGACATACCATTCATCTTAGCCAAATCAAATAGCTTAGACCATACCAATAAATTGGACATCAACTTGAAACATTCATCTAGTCAACTCACTTGACATAGACTACTTCTTTAAATTCTTTTGCAATACATCAAAATGTTTCATGACGTCATGATACCGCACTTTTCACAGTACGTTGAGGACTTCGTCAGTTTATGACTTCATCATTATACATCATACCATAGCGGGTTGTTGATCCTAAGATCACTTCCAACACTAGGTTCAGTTGCATTAATAACTCCATCCTTTTACCATCTTTGCATCAAATGCACTGATGATATAAAATTCATTTTGATATTTTAAATCAATTTATGTCTAGCTGAATCAACTAGCATAGACATATCAAGAATAGTTCTTTTAAAATCCACTGGTTCCAAAAATTTAACCAATTCTTTCATTTTCCAAAACGCGCACTTCAGCACGAATTCAAGAAACTTCGAAATCTAGCATAGCTAGATGACTTGGAATATCTTATCCTCCATCTTCCTTCATTGTCTTACTTGCGACAATACTTAATCTTTTCTAGCACCTTCAATGCTAAGCCTACTGAAAAAATAACTCATTTCAGTCTAAACATTCTTATACCTTAGTACCGTCCATCAACTTACCACACATTATGAGTTCAGGAACTTTCCACAATAATATGAGTTTAAGAACTATCCCAGATAGACCATAGGCGTCCATTCGCTGAGAAGTTCAAAAACATACCATATATGTGAGACCCCGAATTTTATGAAATGAAAGTATTCAATTTTCTTATAATTATTCTATTTAGTAAATGGTTAAATTGATAAAAGGTTAAAGTTAAGGGTGATATGTGAAAATTTTGCAAAGTATGCAAGTTGTTATATTATATTCGTTTGGTCAGGGAATATTCTTTTTGTTGGGGAATATCCGTACGATGGCACAATCATTGGTGGACCCCATAACAGAATTATTGTCGGATTGAGAAAACGACAAAAATATTTTTATGAAAATAACGGCGGAAGTTTTACCATTAATACTGTTGAACTACTCGGTAGTAAAAGTACAGTAATACGCGTGGTTGCATAGTAGCACACAGTATTCATTATTGATGCTTACGTGAGAAGTCACTCATTTATACTCAATTATTGCTACAGTAATTGTTGCATCATATCTCTCATATTATTGATTCGATTATTGTCACAGTATCATCTACATTATATGATATATTATTAAATCAATAATTGAGACGACAAAGTTATTCATATTATTAAATTGCAATATTTATAATGTCTAAAAGTTACGCTTGATGAGAGGTTTGGTCACCTAATTGCGCTTGATAGGGAGAAATCCTTATTGGAAAGCCCCTCTTTCACAGGAACGACACGGTTGTTAAATATTGTGAGTTATAATATTAATGATGAATAAGTTCGTGTTGATTAAAGATGAATTTGATAGTTCCATTGTGTTGGGATTATTGGTGTTAGTTGAAATCGACATCTATTCCGATGATAATTGATGTCTGGAGGTTATATTGATAAATCGGGTAAGTTATCGGATAAATGAGCAATTAATTGCTACTAATTCACATGCCTATATAACTATTTGTTCACATGTGTGTACTATTGAGTCACATTCACTTACTATTAGGGGAGTTGGTGCAAGATTGATAATACTTGCATGACTAAGTTAAAAAGGGAGGTATAGATGGAGGTATTATATTGTATTTCATATTTTCACATGATTATAACTATTGATTCACATGATTGAACTATTGATTCACATTATTTACTATTAGGGGAGGTGGTGCAAGTTTGATAATACTTTCAGGACTAAATTAAAAATGAAAGAAAAGTTAGAGGTATTGTACTATAATTTTCGAGCCCCAAAACGTGCAATTATTGAAACTATATTTTTCTATAAATAGAAGCTCATTCTTCCTTCATTTCTCACCAATTCACTAAAGCTATGGAGCATTTATTATAGAGAGAAATTATAGAGAGAAGCTATAGAGAGAACTCATGTCTGCTGTGATGCGACCTAGTTAGTTCTTTATTATTACATTGGGAATAACACATGCATGCGGTCTCTATCGCATGCATGGTGAATCCTTCTATTATTCCATTCTTTATTATTATATTGGAATAACCTGTCTATGTGGATTACCACATGCATGGTGAATGATCCTTTGTATTTATTCCTTATTAAATAATGGAAATGATTTGTTTACGTTGATTATGATGAGTGTGACACCCCCAAATCTAGGTACTTCATTCCCACAGGATCTGGTGTTCAGTTAATCAAACATTCATATCTAACTACCCAATCACAATAAAACTGGATAAATAAAACCTTTCTCATTAAAGGGTTACATAATAAAATTTCCTAGGTTATCTAACCTTTAATTACAATCATTCAAATGCGGAACTTAAATAAACTTCATTAAAACCAAGTCTAAGATCATCATAATAAAAGTCTAAAGTAAAAATTACAAGTCTTCATCACTTGCACATTTTTTCCCTTTCCTTTGCTAGACGAAGGTTCATCTACCTTCTCTTCTTTAGCTGCAATGAGTTTTAAAATATGCAAGAGTAAGCAAAATAATTGCTCACTGGATACAATATGAAATCAACAGGAGTATAGTAATAATAACTGCCAATAATAGACTCATCAACAATGAATAGTACTATATCATCTATAATCAGAAACTGACATCCAAAATGTGGAATAAATATTACTGAGGGTCATAAGACCATGAACTATGTCCACAGTTGCGAGTAATCTTTCAACTCCAACTTTAACAGTCATAAGACTATAAGGACTCCTCGTACTTAGGGGGATCAGCCCTTCGTACCATGTATTGTGCACAAACATTTAACGCTACTCGTAAGTTATCCCCTAATAATAATAGGGTTGTTCATCTCAGTATTTGGAGTACAAGTCCGCACTAAAGAGAGTTTGGTTTGGATAAGCTTTCAAGGGTAATTTGAAGTTCAACGATCATCAACTAGAGGACTAGTTGAATTAATAACATTATATTACAGAATAATTGTAATTGAATCAACATGGTAAATCAAAATCATGCTTTAGGAATAATCTAATAGCATATACTTTGAATAACTATAACATGCCTTGCTTGAACAATATTAAGTCAATGTTAATTAGAATTGAGTACTAAGCATGCATAATAGTTTGAACGATGAAATTTCTCAACATTAGTATAAATAGTTGTGCATGCTAAACAACAAGTTAAATACAAGAATAACTTGTCAACATTAAACCAAAGTTTAGAAAGCTTGCATCATTCATAAGGTAATCGAATTGAAACAATAAATAGTTCAACAAGATAAAGAATTAGAAATCTTGCATTATTATATTGGAAACAATAATTGATTCAATCAAGATAATGGATTAGAACACTTGCTCCAAGAATAATTTAAGCGCTTACACAATTTTAAAAGTAGAGTTAGAGAACTTGCTCAATGTAAAAAGAAAGTTTAGAAAACTTGCATTACTATATTGAGAACAATAATTGATTCCAATTACAAAAGTAAAGTTAGAGAACTTGCCTTGCTCGTAGGCTAAACCAAATCAATACGAATCACAATATCCTATAAACATATGTCATCATGACATAATTAGTCATTACCATCTTACAAACATAACTAAGTATGTTCATCATTTAAAATTGGATTTTTAATCACATAATCGAGTTATAACACAAGTTAATCGTTAATAATATACTTATTCATAGTATAGATATACTAAAATCAACATTTAGCAGTCCTACTATCATCACATAACTTTTCTTAAAATTTCGTGTACAAAAAGTACCTTTGTCAGACCGATACGCTTTAACTCATGGCATGGGCGCCACAGTTTACACTATGGGTCGCGCTGCGGCGTGAGCATGGCTCTGCGGAACGGGAACAAAGGTATAAAAGTCGCATCATTGGCAAGAAAACTAATCTTGTTGGGCAGGCTACCATAAACTACTGATTTCGATTAAACCAACAGCAATGCAAGGAAAAAGCCAAGTTTGGCCTACAAGCTCGTTTCTAACAGACCAAATATCATGTAAATCATACAACAACTTCATGTAAACATATTTCACAAATTCTAAACATGATTCTACCCATACAACCACATAAACAACAAAATTAACACACCCAAATTCACTATTTTTGGCTAAAACTCACTTTTTTTATATTTAAATAAAAATCAACACTGTAACTTTTGTTTTTCAACCAAAACCACTAATTCAAAGTATTTTTATCAACAATTATACATGCTCTATCAAATTAAATGGTCAATTTATCAACTAAACAACTAATTAACCCTCAATTTCTATTTTAACTAAACAATATATAATCACCAAAAACTCTCTGTAAAAAGGTTTTCTTCACCATTACATACATATCATCAATTCATTGATTATAATTATATATAACCTATGAAAATAACTTTACAACAATGGTTTATTATAAGAACACACATAAAATCAACAATTATCCTATCACAAGAATTTCACAGAGAAAAATAGGAGAAGAGAAAGTTAAAGGAAATAGGAGAATACCTTGATTGTAGAAGATGATGGCTATCCCTTTTGATTATCAAACTTCTTTTCTCCAATTCTTTTCTCAATTCTCTAGCCTTCCTTCATCTCTTCTTTCTTCTTCTTCTTCCTCTGTGTTTTTGTTTTTTCTTCCTAACTCTAGAGCATACTAACAATCTAACGTATATAGCATATAATATATATATTAATTATATAATATAACTCTAATTTACTGACATCAGTTATATTATTTTGAAAACCAAAAGCCATAAGGCTTGTTTGGCTAACCACTAACAAAATAACCCATTAATCCTTACACCCTGTTTGGTAAAACTCAATTAGAATAAAGACTTAATAAGCAATAAGTCTTGTTTGGCAAAACTAAATTAAACTCCCTTAATTTATTTTAGTAACTCCTTTATAACAAGGTTATTTGTCACACATTAATTTAATTAAATTAATCATAATAACAATTTATTAAATCACTTCATCACATAAATCAATACCACAAAATTATAATTTTCTATATAATTATAACTTTATTTAATCAACTAACACATCCTTTTAAATTTACAAATTCCAATAAAAGAATAGTAATTCAATTAATCAAAATTCTCTAACTTAATAATTAAATTAAATTAGAAAATAATTAATTTTCCTTAATTATTTATTTAACAAATAATTAACCACATCAATTCAAATTTGAACAATAATTTATTCAACAATAAACACATCCATTAAATATTTAAATAATTCAATAAATATTTAATATAACAATTAAAATTCTAGAAAGTTACAATGAGAGTTATAATAAAAGCATTGGACTGATGAAAATCATGGGTATATGTAGTAATAGTAAGTGATGAGTTATGTTGGTTATTATGTGAAACCATGAAAGTTTCTTAGAAATCATAAAGGGTTGAAAATCAGATTTTGGTGAAAATGGAACATAAAATTCAATTGACCATATCTCCTATTATATTTTGAATTTTTGAGTGTGGTCAAGTTTTAGAGTTAGATCTATGAGTTTTCTAACTTATCCAAGTGGAATCACTGAAAAAGGTGTTGTAGATTTTTCGTGTGGACTGATTTTAGCAAAGCACAAAAAAGTGAAAAATGGGAAAAAAAGCTACGCCGTAAATTTAAAAAGAAATTTGTTTGAAAACTTAATTTATGAGAAAAATTCCGGCCTTTTGGGACATGAAAGTATATGGTATAAAGAACCTCCTGTCCAAAAATGAGCTCATTCCGACTTAAAATGAGCAAGTTATGACCATTTTAATATTTAGATTTTTTCGATTTAAAAACGCTTATAATAGGAGTTCTATAACTCAGATGACCATGAAATTTAAACCGGAGGCTCACGTTAACATGTGTAAGATCCTCGCCAAGATTTGGGAATTTCTGGAGTTAAACTTGAGGTAGCTAATTTCTTAAGGAATTAATTAGAAATTGATTTTTAAAAAATATTAAATAAATTTTAAAATTCCCGAGAAAAATATATGTTCAATATGGGACTATATTCTGCTAAATCCCATAAAAGAAATATTTTTGGAACTGATTTGTTATTTTTCATGAAAATGATCTAGTTATGAGTAAATGAGTTAAATATGTTTTGTGAAGTAACAAAGTTAGAAAATATGATTTTATGGCTTGGGAATCCTATATAGGGTATATGCATATTTTTGATAAGGGATTTGATTATTGGTGATGAAATCTTATGAGTATGGTATTTTTGAATGATTAAATGCATTATGTGGTAAAGTGTAAACAATTGAAATAAATTGTTTATAAGTTTAAGAAATAATTAAAATATTGTTATAATATTAATAATATTAGATTATGAGATTATTAAGTGATTGATAACATTGGGATATTCTTAAATCCTGGATAAATTATATTATAAATGTTTAATATTTATCATTTATCTCATTTGATTGATTCTTTATATCATTGTTATGATCCTCATGCTTATGTTGTGTTGAAAGTCATCTGTGGCTTACGTGCATAGATGGACTTGGTATGATTATGACCAGGGATTATTCGGTATAATCATGACCGTAATGTTACAAATGATGTGGTAAAAGTCATCTTTGGCCCGTAGTGCATAGATGGACTTGGTATGATTATGATCAAGGATTATTCAGTATAATCATGACTGTAATTGAAAACATGAATATCCTTGGCCCGTAGTGCATGGATAATTCATGGTCGTGATACTATTAAGCTGAGTCTCGGCATTATTGGTTTTACAGTTGTATATCTTTGGCTTGTAGTGCAAAGATGAACTGTTGGTTATTGGTTATACAGTTATATGTCTTTGGCCTGTAGTGCAAAGATGAATTGTTAATGAATATCTTTGGCCGTATTGTAAAGCTGAATTTATTAGTATAATTATGAGCAGGAATTGTGATTTGGTATAACCATAATTTTTGATGTTTCAGGTGAAGATAGGTGATGAAAATTATCTTCATCTTGGGTGCGAAGAGGAATTTAGAATCACAATTATGATTATGAGTTATTCATATGATTGTGGACAAGAATTGTTGATTGATGTTAGAGGGATAACACATTATTGGTGGACTTTTAATATGGAGAAGATAATAGATCTGATGGTCAATCTGACTCTTCAAATGGATTGTTCGTTCCGCTACAATTATGGTTGAAAAGTTTTATCATCTACCATATGTTCTAAATCTTTGATTTATTACTGATGAAGGCTATTGATAATTTAATTATCTTTAGTCATGATATTCTTTACTAGGCTAGTTGTGCTCACCCTTTTGCTTCACAATTCCTTTCAGGTAATAAGAGTGTAGCTGGGTCGACCGGGGATAACAGGGGAATAGAACGGTGGTCTATAGCTGTTGAGGTTCTCCCTAAATAGTATGGAAATAATTTTGTTGAGAACTTTAGATAAGTGTGTCGTATTGTATACGTCATTTGATATTTAATTTTGGTGAACCGAATAGGGTGAGGTGAACCCAACTTTGGAAGGGTGTTTTGCCACTATCATACAAGATGTCTAATGACATACAACCTCGTGTTATCATAAGACAGGGTTGTGCACATCCACTTGCTGAGTATATCTACGAGCACTACTTATATGATCTTGGAGTTTATTTGAAATACAATTTTCACTTGGAGATAGTAGAGATAGTTATATGTCAAGAAAAGACTCACCATTGGAAAGAAGATGATAGTAATCTTCTTATTTTTCTTTGGGGTCTATTGGGTCAACCAAGGATAATTCTCTGGACATATGATATCTATCATAACTTAGATTCATGGCCTCCTATGTATGAAGGTTTCCTTGAGCACTTCCCAAAGATTTTAATTCCTTAAACAGTTATTGATTGTAACTTTATGTAAGGTGCAATTGTGACACGAATCAGAGTTAGGATATATATTTGTTTAAACTCTCAGTTTATGTTTTATCGTATTTTACACGATAGTTGTATAATTAAGTTGTATTTGTATTTTGTACCATGTATTTGGCGACTCAAGATGGGTGATGTATACTTAATTTTTGGGGCGTCACAATATAATTATGAGTCACGAACTTACCATAAGTATGAGTTTCAAGAACTCGCTCCTAACTTATCATTCTCTACCTATCAAGTATATACATGAGAAAAGATTCACCTTTTTCGTCATATACATATTGATAGCGCGACCAATTCCAATGATTATCACTGTAATAAATTGAGCAGTTGTTACACCAAGCACAAACCTCTGCCCATACAAACATTCATACAACTCAGCTATCACATGAGTCCTCAATTGAAATCTTACAACTTCTAACTTTCTCTTTGCTTAATACGAATTTTTTTTAATTCGTATACTATCCTTTACAACTCAATCTGAGTTCTTCTTCCCATACTACTTTGTAGTACCATTCATTCATAGCATTAGCTATAAATCATTCATCGTTTAACAGCTCTCCTGTTACTACGATTTACTATGATCATGTGGTGATCTCCTTATCCTTCTCTCTACGATTATAGTCTTAGGTACTCATACCTAAGATTTATAACCTATCAGCTCAGATACCAACCTGTAACGCCCCGAAATCCAGTCTATTTTTACATCCGAATTCCGTACGTCACGATCCCATCTTCTTCCAAACATACATCATTATATAGCTAAATATAACAACATACATCCTCAAATCCCAGGTTTTAAAACCTTAAAACCTCTTTCATTCCAAATAATGATAATTACATTATTCTTTACATCTTGTACAAGTGACTTTTATCCGCCACCAAGGATACATAATCATTCATTAAACTATGCTATAGTTTAATTCTATCATTCTATATTACAAGCCTTTGCTTGATCTTCACGCACATTCATATAATGAATGGCACTTCTTCTGGATACTAATAAGCTTGATCTTTCTGGGATCCTTAAGTTCTTTCAAACATCGTTCGCTGAAAATGTTTTTATTTAAAGCAAGTGTGAGCATTCAATAGCCCAGCAAGTCATAACAGTTGAACAAACAACTTTAAGAATTCAAACATTCTTTTAAGACTTCAATAACCGAACAAAGGTTATGAAGCAGCTTGAATAATAGGAATAATCCCAATTCCTATCATTTTAAAACATTAGTCACATTCACTTTGAAATACTCTCATTCTCTACTCTATGTCATACACATTCCGTCTGGCTAGAATTAATAGCACAGACTTAACAATAACGGTTCATGTATAAACAGAACATTCTCATATTGAACAGTTCAATCACAGAACGTTCATCTCATAGAAACACCGAAGTGTTCACATTGTGGCACAAGGCCTCATACGTTCTACCACCTTGTACAAATATCACACATTCGCACATAGACAGAACTTCTCAAGTTCAACATCTGAGAAGTTTTAGAAACTAGCATTCATTTAAAATATTTATGAAGTTAGGAAATTTGCCTTACGCACAGCTACAGCTTATAGTTTATGTTGAACTGCTCATTCCAATTCCTATGTAGCACATAAGGAAATAACACATATACCAATTAGTCATATACTTGACTTACGTATTGGTTTACTTTACTTTACTTCTTAGGGTTCACATTCTTACAAACTAAGTTTACGCGACCAACTTCCTTTACCGTTTAACGGCATCATGACATATGAAGATGTCTTACTTAATACGTTCATCATCTTTGATGATTTATATTCTTATCTTCTTCTTATAACTTCTCTAGAACTCAGCACACATCGTTTCTCTACTAGTAGTCCATATGGTACTCTTAGTGGTTTCCCATAAACAACCAACAAACAAGTTCCCGTCTCATCTACACTGCCCATAACAGTGAGTTAGATCGGTTGCCAGTTTTGTATATACCTTCGCTCTCTGAAGGAATTGTTTAGCCCAACTCCCATATGTCAACCATCAAAGGTTACGATTGTACTAGAACCTAAATTCTTCTTAACTTATCTGAACTATTAAACAATAATGTTCGTTAAGTCAATTTCTCATTCCTTATGGCTTTCTGGCAACTAAATGCCATACCTCAGGATTTATTCTTTATCGTCTAAGTCATACAATCTTTTGTATACTCAGAACGATCATTCAATATTCATTCTACGCATTTATAGCGTTAAGCATTTTACGTTACCTTATTCTATCTTGCAACATTCGATTCATTTGACTCAGAACGTTATCCAAGTTATAAACATTAACTCGGCTTCTTTTACGTTATACGTACTTGTCCTTAATTCAGCTTCTCCACCGTTCACAGGTTTAATCATTGATCTTTATTACCTTACGGTCAAACCATACACGGAGTGTAGGTTCTACCCGTTTAGTATTCGCGTACACTTAACCTTTATGTTGGTTCAAGTGTTCAACGCTTACATTTCATTCTAACATTCTCATCCGACTCACATTCGGTTTCCATTAATCTTATTACCGTTCGCTACGGCTTTCTTGATAATTCATATCTTACTTACTACTCCCGTCAACGTCTAAGTCATACCACCAATGTATACTTATAACATTCGCTCAACGTGAATACGATTCACGAGGATCGTTTACGTATTCAACATTTACGTTACTTGCCTCTTAATTCTATTCAACCTTCATCCAAGGTTTTAATTACTTTCATTCATTACTCGTCACCTGAACCCCATGTTCATTATTCTTTCCTAATGTCAAAGCCATACGGGTCGTTGTATGCTAAGACCGATCGTTCATCGCAACAACGTTGCGTTCATAGCGTCTAAATGCTTTACATTCATCTCTCATTACCATGTCATAACATCAAAATATTATACATTATGCTCTTCAATCAACGTATAAGGAATCACCATCAAAGCAATCCCTCACGTTCGATTATCGCGACTACGGTCCCTGGATATTTTTTCCGTAACTCGCGTCTACATTCTTTGTCTTTTAATCTCATTTAATCTTTTTGTTCAACCTTCATCAAAGGGATAATACACTTAATTAAGTGTTACATTAGTTGAATTACATGTTCATATTTCTTTCTTGCACATCCCCTAGTAATTGAGCAGTAAAAATCACATTTCTGGGCATTGCCCTGCATCGGCACTGCGGCTCCATGCCCTTCCCTTTCTTTTGTGTTGCAGCACAACTTAGTAGTAGCTAATGGCCTGAGCTCGCACTAGGGCTCCGGCCCCCAAGGCACGACTCGCGCTGCGGCGCCAAGCATGAAACCTAGAAAAATTTTCTAAGTCTTTTACAAGCTTGAGACGCTGACTTTGAAATCTCATATCTTATTCGTTATAACTCGGAACGAGGTCGTTCCAAAGCCATTTTCTTCTTTATCTTACGTAATTCGATTACCCATAGAAAAAACTTCATTCTGAATCCATTAAAATGACATTCAATTGGCTTAATCTTTGCTCTTCTTTCGTTTTACGTTATTAACGTTCTTCGTTCGTTCGTCCGTAATTTGGTCATTTGAACTCGGAATTCATTTGTTCTTGAGTCCACGACTCACGTTTTCTACATTCTCTTACATTCTTATAAAACCCTACACGTTCGGGTTCATTTACTAACTTTCTAATTCTCATACTTCTTTTACAAAAATTTTGCCATAACTTCGTTATAGCTCAATTTAATCCATTCTTTATGAATGTTTCTAACGTTCCTAACCAATAAATAAGCAACTAACTTATACACGATGGTTTTAAACTTGTCCATCAACAACAATTATCTTACAATGGTTTTAAATTTGTCAATCAACAACATTCTTCATGTTCTTCGTGTGTTCTTCGCGTTCTTCGTTTTTAATCTATATTTTGGATTACAATTTCACTTTTTCTTGGAATTTAATATTATAGAACATCATTCCTTACTTATTTGACCTACTCATTCATAAGATTCATTCGGATCGCTCAAAATCCTTACGAATCTTACACTTCCTTAAGAAATTTATAAACTAAATTCATAATTCTTATTTCTTCATTTTCTCATGATTTCAACCATATGAATTCATTCTTAACTTCATCTACTTCTTATCTTCATTAATTTATGTTTTTGAACATATTAAACTTAAAGAAAATTAGAAGAAACTAGGGTTTGGATTACCGTTCTTCTTTAATCTGCTTCCGTCGGACAAAGCGTGCATTCGAGCTAGCTTTTCCTCATTCCTCTTCCTCTTCTTCTCCCATCCGAACTCTCTCTCTCTATCTCTCAAAGAGTAGGATTTCCAAAAGCTCAAAATAATGATCTTAAGCTTTCTATTTATAGAAAACCAAGGCTTAGGGCAAATTGGTCATTTCGCCCCTAACCTCCTTACTATTCAAAGCTTAGCCACCAAGTTTACTTGGTGGCCAAGTGGCCGCCCACCTCGTTGCGTAGCTTCCCTTGGAAGCTTCGTGCTTCAAATCTTCGGGTTTCGTCAAGCAGTTTTAAAATATGATTCTCGGAATCCAAATATTTTGGATATTCCGTCTTTCCTTACCGATTAACTTTTACACATTCTTCGAATTTCTGAAAAACTGAAAAACACTTTTTGGTGTCAAGCATTTTCCTTCACGTTTTCCCCTAACGTAGTTAAACGAGTGAAAAGTACATAACAGTACTTTTTGTCATTTTTATTTTATCCGATTTCTGCACGTTTTTTGAGAAAACCTTTTATCAGCTTACTTAACTTTTCACGATATACTATCGTCAAATCTTTCGACAGAATGTCATTTTGACATACCGAACTCTCTGAAAGGCTTAGGTTATTCAAACCATAACCCTTAGGGTTTCGTCGAGTGAATAGTGTCTATTTGGTCTTTTTCCCCAGAAATATTTTATTCCCAGAAAAATTTTATTTTTGTCTTGAAAATTCTTACTCGTTTAGTCTAGCTTGTAGCCAGAATCCTCCCGATTAATAATCATCCTAGGTTATAGAACGATTAATAAACACATAGCACAGAATAATATTAATAAAATTCATTTTATTAATAACTAATTCTTTAAATCTTAAATTCTGGACAATCTGATTTTTCAAGTTGTCACAACTCTTTGAGGCACGATCGCAGCTTAGATGTTCACCGAATCTTCTATTTGTGAGAAGAGGTTGGGTAATTCCATCCCTTTGATCTGAAACCGATGAAATGTGGTTAAATGAAGGTTTATCCCAGTACCGTGTGACAAATATTTTTGTTCTATTAGGGGTTAGACTGAACCATAAATGGTTGCCTACGTACTCCTATTGAAGAGGAGATCAAGTCTGCGTAGTTCGGACCTGGTGTAAGAGGTTCAACGCTGAATGTGAAAGGCAGAGAGGTGTAGAGATGTTTTTTGTTATTTTTGTTTTTGTAGAGAAAGGGTAGAAATTTTTTTGTTATTTTTTGTTTATTGTGACCGAGCCATATAGAATATGGTTGCCTACGTACTCCTATTAAAGAGGAGATCAGGTCGATGTAGTTCGTCCCTTAGGACGAATTGCAGCCAAAGAGAAGTGTGAATCCTAGGTGCAGGGTATACAACGGGGAGAAGAAAGTTTGATCCCATAATGGGGATAAACTGCAGGTGTGGAAAAAGTTTGATCCCGTCTTCAGGATAAACTGCAAGCGTAGAAAAGTTTAATCCCGTCTTTAGGATAAACTGCATGCATAGAAAAGTTTAATCCCGTCTTTAGGATAAACTGTAGGCGTAGAAAAGTTTAATCTCGTCTTTAGGATAAACTGCAGGTGTGAAAGGTTTAATCTCGTCTTCAGGATAACCCAAATTGTATGAAAGATTTGAAATGAGGTGAAACCAGGCTGCTGGTTTGAAGTGTATGTTTCCCTGAGGGGTAGAAGAGTATGTAGAAAGAAAGGGTTCAAAATCAGAACAACTGGTGATTGGATGATCAAAACCAGGATGTTTGTTTGATGGTAACTTCAGACATAGTAACGTTTCACAGTGTCCGAATTGATAAGCTGTGGAAATTCATCGCCGTCTATTTCCTGCAATCTGAGAGGACCTCCTGTCAATACCTCCTTGACAACAAATGGGCCTTCCCAGTTAGGAGCGAATTTTCCCTTAGATTGATCTTGGTTGTCAATGATCTTCTTCAAAACCAAGTCATGTTATTTGAACTACCGTAGTCGGACTTTTCTGTTGTAGGATCGTACGATACTTTGTTAATATAATTGACCATGGAAGATTTCCGCGGTTCTCTTTTCGTCTATTAGAGACAATAAGTGATACCTGTCTTGTACCCATTGGTCCTCATCCAACTGAGCATCCATCAATACTTTGAGGGATTCCATTTCCACCTCTATGGGGAGCACTACTTCCATCCCATAGGCTAATGAGTAGGGGGTTTCCCCAATGGAAGTTCGCATGGAAGTTCTGTAGGCTAATAAAGTCAGAGGCAAGAGGTCAGGCCATCCTTTGTGATTGGCAGACATTTTCTGCATGATCTTCTTGATATTTTTATTAGCCGCTTCAACAGCACCATTCATCTTTGGACGGTAGATGACGGAGTTAAGGTGTTTGATGTGGAATTTACTGCATAACTCCTCCATCATTTTATTGTTGAGGTTCTTAGCATTGTCTGACACAATGACCTCTGGTTGTCTATATCGATAGACTACATTATTTCTGACGAAAGCAATGATAACTTCTTTGGTAACCCTGGGGAAGGAAGCTTCCTCTACCCATTTGGTGAAGTAGTCGATCATGGTGAATATGAATCGATGACCATTACTTGCTTTGGGCTCGATGGGCCGAATCACATCCACTCCCCACATTGAGAAGGGTCAAGGCAAACTCATATTGTGGAGCTCCCTCGGAGGGGCGTTAATAGTATTCCCATGAATCTGGCATTGATAGCACCTCTTGACGTGATCATCACAGTCAGCTTTGAGTGTTAGCCAATAATGTCCTATTCTGAGAATTTTCTTGACAAGTAAGGGGTCGCTCATGTGTGGGCCACATACTCCACCATGGATCTCATCCATGAGCCTTTGAGCTTGGTCCTTGTCTAGACATCTGAGGAGACCTAATCTTGCATCTCTCTTGTAGAGTGCATCTTCGCTCAGGAAGAATTTCATAGCAAGTCGATGGATCCACCTCTTCTCAGTTAGGCTCGCCTCAGCGGGTGTAGATCCATCTCGCAAATACTCCTTGATATGCTGATACCAATGGTGGTGGACGGGAGGTAGTTCATCCGATACTTCTCCAACGTAGTACCCATAAGTTGGGGCCTTGTGCATAGCAAATGTGATGCTTGGCATGTTTTCCTTGTCAGGTATATGAACCAAGGAGGCCAACGTTGCTAATGCATCCGCAAAATCATTCCTATTACGAGGAATGTGTAGAAAGGAGATTTCTTCAAACTCTAAAGCCATCTGTAAAACTTGCCGATGGTAAGGTAGCAAATGCAATTCTTTGGTTTGATAGATTCTCATGGATTGTTTGATTACCAATTCAGAATCCCCAAAGACAGCTATCCGTCTGATGCCCATTGAACGGGCAAGTTTTAGCCCCATGATACAGCCTTCATACTCAACTGTGTTGTAAGACCCCAACTTTTATGAATAAAGATGAATTTTTTATAATTGTCATTTTTGAATATTATGGAATGAATTTGATATAATGTTAGTTGTGGGTAATAGTTATAAATTTTGCAAAGTACGCAAGTTGTTATATTATATTCGATTGGTCGGGGAATATTCGTTTTAACAGGGAATATTCGTACGACGGCACAATCATTGGTGGACCCCACAACGGAATTATTGTCGGATTGAGAAAACTATAAAAATGTTTTATGAAAATAACGACGGAAGTTTTATCGTTAAGTGTTGAAACACCCGGTGTTAAAAGTACAGGAATACGCGTGGTTGCCTAGTAGCACACGGTATTGATTATTGATGCTTACGTGAGAAGTCACTCAGTTTTGTTCAATTATTGATTCAGTAATTATTGCATAGTATCTCACGTTAATTGATTCAATTATTGTCGATATTTTATATATTATTAAATCAATAATTGAGATGACGAAGTTATTAATATTATTATTTATAATATTAACGATGTCTAGAAGTTACGCCAAGGAGAGGTTTGGTCACCTAATTGCGCTTGATAGGAGAAATCCTTATTGGAAAGCCCTCTCTTTCACGGGAGCGACACGGTCAATTAATAGTGTGAATTATAATAATGATGATGAAGTTTTGTTTTATTATTATTATTAATATAATAAAATGTAAAAGCTTTTTATATAAAATAGAATACTTTTATAAAGTTATTCGTTTTATTAGACTATAAATAGAATATATTATATTCTATAATGCATAGTGTTTTGTATAGTAAAATCTTTTTATATAAAACAGAATACTTTTATAAAGTTATTCGTTTTATTAGACTGTAAATAGAATATATTATATTTTATTATGCATAGTGTTTGCATAGTGCC
Source organism: Panax ginseng (assembly GCA_020205605.1). Lineage (NCBI taxonomy): Eukaryota > Viridiplantae > Streptophyta > Magnoliopsida > Apiales > Araliaceae > Panax > Panax ginseng. Next base: position 89,710,473 of record CM035144.1, read on the forward strand.
TGCATAATGTTTTGCATAGTAAAATCTTTTTATATAAAACATAATACTTTTATAAAGTTATTCGTTTTATTAGATTATAAATAGAATATATTATATTTTATTTAAACGATTTTGTTTTATTAGAATATTTTATAGTAAACCAATCTGGACCGTCCATTTAAAAGTAAATCAATCTAGACCGTTCAGGAATTAGTTACTATTCAGTTCATTCTCCTATAAATAGAAGCTCATTCCTTCATTATTTCTTATGAATTCACTAAAACTCTAGAGAGAGAAACTATAGAGAGAAAGAAGAAAAGTATTCTGCTACTTCACTACTCCTATATCCAGTTGTTCTAAGGTAAGGGGTATTATTTCTTTCGTATTCATGAAGAGAACTTCTGTTATTCCATTTTTTTATTCTGTTGGAATAACTTTGATATCATGATCTACCCTATACTTGGTTAAATTCTTCTATTATTCCATTCTTTATCATTATATTAGAATAACCTGTCTATACGAAGTACCGAATACATGGTGAAATTCTTATGTTATTCCATTCTTTATAATTATGTTGGAACATCCTGTCTGTGCGTTTACGCATGACCTGGTTCCGTTATTTATTATTCTTTTGGAATATCCTGTCGTTTCGAATTTCTCCTGACCTTGTTCCATTATTTATTATTATGTTGGAATATCTTGTCTGTGCATTTACGCATGACCTAGTTTCGTTATTTATTATTCTGTTGGAATAACCTGTCTGTACGGTCTATCGCATGTATGGTGATTTCTTTTGTTATTCCATTCTTTATTATACTCAATTGGTTAAAGTTTTGACTTTTATACTCCATGAAATTTGTGAAATATCCTTGATATTTGCGCTTCATCCAGTATCTTTTCATGGAAATATTCTTCTGAGCATTCTTGAGTTTTACTCTATAAAGAAGTATCATGTTGACAATTTGGACGTTATTAGTTCCTGGATAAATTAATTCTTCAACTTGTTTTATTGAATTCTTATATCATTGTCATCATCCTCATGTTTATATTATGTTGAAAGTCATCTGTGGCATGTAGTGCATAGATGGACTTGGTATGATTATGACCAGGGATTATTCGGTGTAATCATGACCGTAATGTTACAAATAATGTGGAAAAAGTCCTCATTGCCCCGCAGTGCATTGATGGACAGTTGTTAGCATGATCATGACCATTGATGAAATCACGAATATCATTGGCCCGTAGTGTATGGATAATTTGTGGTTGTGATACTAATGAATATCCTTGGCCGTAGTGCAGGGATGATGTGGATTATTTATTTAGCTGAGTCCCAGCGATAAAAGTGATGTAAAACCTTTTAAATCATAAAAGATAGTAGATTTTATTCTCTACTTGACTCTTTTAATGGATTGTTTGTTCCACTGTAGTTAAACATGATGTTTGTTATATTGTATCAGTTTAACACTGTTGAAGGCTAACGATAATTTATTCTGTATTATCTTAGTCATAATATTTCTTACTGGGCTAGTTGAGCTCACCCTTTTACTTTCATTATTCTCTTGTGAAATGAGCGTAGCGAGGGACTAGTCGGGGAATGGAGTGACGGTCCAGATAATAGCATTAGCAGTCCTCACTATTCTGTTAAATAGTGTGATAATAAATGTAATGAGGACTCAATTGAGTGTGGATATTGTCTAGATGACAATATTTGTATTAAAACTCACAGCATATGTTTTGTCGTATTTTACACGACCATTGTATAATTAAGTTGTATTTGAATTTTGTACCATGTATTTGGCGACTCAAGATAGGTGATGTATACCTATTTTGGGGGCGTCACTATTGGTATCAAAGCTTAGGGATATGATCCCTGGCTAAGATGTGAGACAAGAACTAGGAGGGGAGAGACGGGGAATTCCTTCGCTAGTATGACATACCTAAGTTTATTTGGTATTTAATTGGTTGGTCAGAATATAGGGATAATATGTGATATGTTAATTAACCATTGTTTTGTGGTAGTATTTGAAAATGACATCTGAGAATGTTGAGAACATCAATGGAGCACAGGAGACCGTTGAGTTTCCACAGATCAATAATCAGGATAACGTGCATCAGGAAGGCGATAATCCTCAGGCAAACAACAACACTGACTAGATGATCAATGATGGAATGTTCAGAGGCTTTATGCAATTCATGCAACATCAGGCAAGAGCGGCTCCTGTACAAAATGCAGGTGGAAACACTGGCAACTCTCGGATGGTCACATTAAGCGATTCAAGAAGCTGGGACCACGAGTTTTTGGAGAGCCAAAACCACTTAAGGCGGAGACGTGGATAAAGAAGATCAACAAGATATTTGATGTCTTAGGATGCTCTGAGGAGCAGAAGGTTCCCTTTGCCACCTTCATGTTGCGGGCAGAGGCAGATTACTGGTGGGAATCTATAAAGCGTACTCAACCTGCCGCACTGAAGATGTCTTGGGAGAAGTTTCAAGAACTGTTCAACGACAAGTACTTTCCTGAAAGTATTCGTCACATGAAAAAGGTAGAGTTCATCAAGCTGGAGAAAAACACCATGACCATGTCGCAGTACGAAGCCAAGTTTGCCAAGTTGTCCTGGTTTGTGTCTCCTTTAATTGATAACGAGAAGAGAATGACGCAAATGTTTCTAAGAGGTTTGAAACCCAATATACGTCAATATCTTATCTCTCATAAACTGTGTTTGTATTCAGATGTTGTTAATAGGGCTCAGTTGTTGGAGCGCGATAATGAGTCAACCCAACCAAAAGAGAGCAGCCGGCAAAATGATAATACCAGTGATAACAGTCATCGAAGCGGTGACAATAAACGTGAAGGGAATCAACATGCCAGAAATGGTAACCACTTCGGTGGTAATCATGGCCAAAATAATAAGAATGGACATTTAAAGAAGAGGAGATTCAACAATGATGGAAAGACGTCAGCATCAGCACCTGTCGTTAAGGAAGGAGAACGACCACCTATCATATGCTTCAAATGTGGAGGAGAGGGACACATCTGTCCAAACTGCACGATGCCATCTAAAGCATGTTATAATTGTGGAAGAGAAGGTCACCTGGCCCGATTTTGTCTTGCACCGAATACAAAGTCCAGCTGGGATGGAGGCATCAAAGGTCGTCCCCTGCATAAGACAAAACCCGTGTAGTTCAAGGAGAGCGTTTGTCGTGACCTCCCAGAAAGCAAGGAACCCAAAAGAGGTCATCACGGGTAAGCTTATCATAAATTCTAGCGAAGTATATACCTTATTTGATACCGGTTCTACCAATTCTTTTATTTCTCCTACTTGCGCTCAACGTTTAAATTTGACTCCGGAGAAATTGGACTTTGACTTATTTGTTGAAACTCCATTGGGAGAAACCTTCATTACATCCACTGTTTATAAGTCTTGTTTGGTTCAAATCAGTACCCTTACATTACCTGTCGATCTTATTTCATTGAAAATACTTTCATTTGACGTAATTCTAGGGATTGATTGGTTAACTACTCATCATGCAAAAATTGATTATTTTTGTAAGGTTGTTAGCTTTCATATTCCTAACCAACCTATTATGAGAATTTAAGCAACCAAACCATTAAAATCAATCACTCTCATCTCAAGCCATAAAGCTATTCATATATTGAAAAACAGATGTCAAGCTTTCTTAGCTCATGTCACTGATCTAAACAAAAATACGTCAGTTTTGAATATTATTTCTATTGTTAATAAATTTCCTGACATATTCCTTGAAGAACTTCCTGGCCTACCACCAAAGCGTGAAATTGAATTTTATATCGACCTTGAACCTGGTACAAAACCAATTTTCAAAGCCCCATATTGAATGCCTCATATTGAACTTCAGGAGTTAAAGACCCAACTGCAGGAATTGTTAGACATTGGCTTTATTCATCCTAGTACTTCTCCTTGGGGTGCTCCTGTTCTATTCGTGAAAAAGAAAGATGGGAGTATGCGACTTTGTATTGATTATCGGGAGTTGAATCATGTCACCATAAAAAAATAGGTACCCATTGCCACGTATTGATGACCTATTTGACCAGTTACAAGGCGCTAAATTCTTTTCAAAGATTGATCTTCATTCCAGATATCACCAATTGAAGATTAGAACCGATGACATTCCAAAGACGGCTTTCAGAACTCAGTACGGGCATTATGAATTCCTAGTCATGTCTTTTGGATTGACTAATGCTCCTGCTGCCTTCATGGATATGATGAACCGAGTATTCAAGGAATATTTGGATCACTTTGTGGTCGTCTTTATTGATGACATCCTTATTTATTCCAAAAGCCATGAAGATCATGAGCAACACTTCTGGCTGATACTTCAAAAGCTTCGTGAATATAAGCTTTATGTCAAGTTGAAGAAATGCGAGTTCTGGCTTGAGGAAGTAGCATTCCTTGGGCACGTGGTATCAAGTTATGGAATATATGTTGACCCAGCAAAGATTGAGGCTATTCAAAGTTGGGAGCAACCTAAATCAGTGACCGAAGTATGTAGCTTTCTCGGCTTAGCTGGTTATTATCGGAGATTCGTAGAAGGGTTTTCTCAAATCGCTATTCCCTTAACTCAGCTGACTCGGAAAGATACAAAACTCGGTTGGGACGAGGAATGTGAGAAGATTTTTCAAGAACTCTAGAGGAGACTCATTTCAGCACCTATTCTGACAATACCATCTGGCTTGGAGGGATTTGTCATCTACAGTGATGCTTCAGGCAAAGGGTTAGGATGTGTTCTCATGCAACATGGGAAAGTCATAGCCTATGCCTCTCGATAACTCAAAGAATATGAGAGGAATTATCCTACTCATGATCTAGAGTTGGCAGCTGTTGTTTTTGCACTAAAGATTTGGAGGCATTACTTGTATGGGGAGAAAGTGGAGATCTTTACGGATCATAAAAGCCTCAAATATTTCTTCACTCAAAAGGAACTCAACATGCGACAGCGACGTTGGCTTGAATTGTTGAAAGATTATGATCATACCATCCTGGAAAAGCAAACGTGGTAGCTGACGCATTGAGTAGAAGATCATATGTGGGTACGAGTGCGATATTGTCAATGCAGAGGCCCATTTTGTATGACTTACAAAGGATGGAGATAGAGATAAAGACTCCAGGGACTCACGTGATGATGGCGAATATCCGAGTAGAACCGACTTTAATCGATAAAGTTAAAGCTGCTCAAGCTACAGACCTGGAGCTGATGCATATGAGGAAGAAAGTACAAGAAGGTGCTATGCCGAAGCAAGAATCGATGAAGAAGGAATACTTCGAGTCAACTCCAGGCTTTGTGTTCCTAACGATCCTCAGTTAAAGTATAAAATCATGATGGAGGCGCACAACACACCGTTTGCAATCCATCTTGGGAGTACCAAAATGTATCATGATCTTTGACATACATTTTGGAGGGGCAATATGAAGAGAGAGATAACATTGTTTATCTCAAGGTGTTTAACTTGTTAACGAGTTAAGGCAGAGCATCAAGTACCAAAAGGTCCATTGCAACCACTTGAAATTCCAGAATGGAAGTGGGAGCACATTACCATGGATTTCGTTACTGGTCTTCCCAAGGTTTCTCAAGGCATAGATGCAATTTGGGTCATTGTTGATAGATTGACCAAGTCTGCTCATTTTTTACCAATACGAGAAACTTATACACTTGAACATCTTGTTCGTATATACATAAACAAGATTGTAAGAATGCATGGTATGCCAGTATCCATAGTTTCTGATCGAGACCCAAGATTCACTTAACAATTTTGGGTTAGTTTACAAAAAGCTATGGGCACGGATTTACGATTTAGTTCGACATATCATCCTCAGACGGACGGACAATCAGAGAGGACTATTCAAACTCTTAAAGATTTATTAAGAATCTGTGTCCTTGACTTCAAGGGAAGTTGGGACAAGTTCTTACCATTGGTGGAGTTTTCTTACAACAACAGTTATCAAACAAATATTGGCATGGCTCCATTCGAGGCGTTGTATGGAAGAAAGTGTCGTTCTCCAGTATGCTGGGATGAGGTGGGTGAAGAAACGTTGTTGGGACCGGAGTTGGTACATATGACTACGAAAAAGATTCAAACGATCCGACAACGTATAAAAACCTCACAAGACCGACAAAAGCGTTATGCTGATCTTCATCGAAAGGAAGTGGAATTTGATATTGGAGATCATGTGTTGTTACGTGTTGCTCCATGGAAAGGAGTTACGAGATTTGGAAAGAGAGGAAAGCTCAATCCTCGATTCATTGGCTCATTTTTAATCCTCGATCGAGTAAGGACTGTAGCCTATAGACTCGCTTTACCACCAAGTATGTCTCGTGTTCATAACGTTTTTCATATATCCATGTTACATAAATATGTAAAAGACCCGAACCATATTATTGAGTTAGAACCGGACAAAATAGCGGAAGATTTAACGAGAAGAGGTTCCTGTTCAGATCTTGGATAAGAAGGAACATATTCTACGCTCCAAGGTTATACCTCAAGTCAAAGTTTTATGGAGGAACCACAATGTTGAGGAAATGACCTGGGAGTTAGAATCTGAAATGAAATCAAGCTATCCTTACCTCTTCGACATACCAGGTACGTACCCTAATTTCAAGGGCAAAATTTCATAAGAAGGGGAGATTGTAAGACCCCAACTTTTATGAATAAAGATGAATTTTCTATAATGTTATAGTTGTAGGTAATAGTTATAAATTTTGCAAAGTACGCAAGTTGTTATATAATATTCGATTGGTCGGGGAATATTCGTTTTAACAGGGAATATTCGTACGACGGCACAATCATTGGTGGGCCCCACTACGGAATTATTGTCGGATTGAGAAAACTATAAAAATATTTTATGAAAATAACGACGGAAGTTTTATCGTTAAGTGTTGAAACACCCGGTGTTAAAAGTACAGGAATACGCGTGGTTGCCTAGTAGCACACGGTATTGATTATTGATGCTTACGTGAGAAGTCACTCAGTTTTGTTCAATTATTGCTTCAGTAATTATTGCATAGTATCTCACGTTAATTGATTCATTTATTGTCGATATTTTATATATTATTAAATCAATAATTGAGATGACGAAGTTATTAATATTATTATTTGCAATATTAACGATGTCTAGAAGTTCTGCCAAGGAGAGGTTTGGTCACCTAATTGCGCGCCAATAGGGAGAAATCCTTATTGGAAAGCCCTCTCTTTTCTGGGAACGACCTGGTCAATTAATAGTGTGAATTATAATAATGATGATGAAGTTTTGTTTTATTATTATTATTAATATAATAAAACAGAAAAGCTTTTTATATAAAATAGAATACTTTTATAAAGTTATTCGTTTTATTAGACTATAAATAGAATATATTATATTCTATAATGCATAGTGTTTTGTATAGTAAAATCTTTTTATATAAAACAGAATACTTTTATAAAGTTATTCGTTTTATTAGACTGTAAATAGAATATATTATATTTTATTATGCATAGTGTTTGCATAGTACCTGCATAATGTTTTGCATAGTAAAATCTTTTTATATAAAACAGAATACTTTTATAAAGTTATTCGTTTTATTAGATTATAAATAGAATATATTATATTTTATTTAAACGATTTTGTTTTATTAGAATATTTTATAGTAAACCAATCTGGACCGTCCATTTAAAAGTAAATCAATCTGGACCGTTCAGGAATTAGTTACTATTCAGTTCATTCTCCTATAAATAGAAGCTCATTCCTTCATTATTTCTTATGAATTCACTAAAACTCTAGAGAGAGAAACAATAGAGAGAAAGAAGAAAAGTATTCTACTACTTCACTACTCCTATATCCAGTTGTTCTAAGGTAAGGGGTATTATTTCTTTCGTATTCATGAAGACAACTTATGTTATTCCATTTTTTTATTCTGTTGGTATAACCTGTATACGCGGTCTACCCTATTCTTGGTTAAATTCTTCTGTTATTCCATTCTTTATCATTATATTGGAATAACCTGTCTATGTGAAGTACCGAATACATGGTGAAATTCTTATGTTATTCCATTCTTTATAATTCTGTTGGAACATCTTGTCTGTGCGTTTACGCATGACCTGGTTCCGTTATTTATTATTCTTTTGGAACATCCTGTCGTTTCGAATTTCTCCTGACCTTGTTCCATTATTTATTATTCTGTTGGAATATCGTGTCTGTGTGTTTACGCATGACCTAGTTCCTTTATTTATTATTCTGTTGGAATAACCTATCTGTGCGGTCTATCGCATGCATGGTGATTTCTTTTGTTATTCCATTCTTTATTATACTCAGTTGGTTAAAGTTTTGACTTCTATACTTCATGAAATTTGTGGAATATCCTTGATATTTGCGCTTCATCCAGTATCTTTTCATGGAAATATTCTTCTGAGCATTCTTGAGTTTTACTCTACATAGAAGTATCATGTTGACAATTTGGACGTTATTAGTTCCTGGATAAATTAATTCTTGAACTTGTTTTATTGAATTCTTATATCATTGTCATCATCCTTATGTTTTATATTATGTTGAAAGTCATCTGTGGCCTGTAGTGCATAGATAGACTTGGTATGATTATGACCAGGGATTATTCGGCGTAATCATGACCATAATGTTACAACTGATGTGGAAAAAATCCTCATTAGCCCACAGTGCATTGATGGACAGTTGTTGGCATGATCATGACCATTGATGAATACATGAATATCCTTGGCCCGTAGTGCATGGATAATTTATGGTTGTGATACTAATGAATATCCTTGGCCGTAATGCAGGGATGATGTGGATTATTTATTAAGCTGAGTCCCAGCGATAAAAGTGATGAAAAACCTTTTAAATCATAAAAGATAGTAGATTTTATTCTTTACTTGACTCTTTTAATGGATTGCTTGTTCTGTTGCAGTTAAACAAGATGTTTGTTATATTGTATCAGTTTAACATTCTTGAAAGCTAACAATAATTTATTCTATATTATCTTAGTCATAATGTTTCTTACTGGGCTAGTTGAGCTCACCCTTTTACTTTCATTGTTCTCTTCAGGAAATGAGAACATAGCAGGGACTAGTCGGGGAACGGAGTGACGGTCCAGATAATAGCATTAGTAGTCCTCACTATTCTTTTAAATAGTATGATAATAAATGTAATGAGGACTCAATTGAGTGTGGATATTGTCTAGATGACAATATTTGTATTAAAACTCACAGCATATGTTTTGTCGTAGTTTACACGACTGTTGTATAATTAAGTTGTATTTGAATTTTTTACCATGTATTTGGCGACTCAAGATAGGTGATGTATACCTATTTTGGGGGCGTCACATGTGTTGTTGGTGCTGACAAACTAATTTGATTTGTGACGACGGATATCATTGTTCTCGTCATCGCATATTAGAACCGCTCTAGCTCCGAGCTTTTGTGTTAATGACTCCATCAAAATACATTTTCCACGTCATGGCATGTATCGCATCTTGATGTTGTTGTTATCTTGTCGTTACCCCTTCATCGGGAAGTATGTTTCAAGGGTTTGTAGTCCCTACTTGGTCGGGCACGGCCCGGTTGATCCGTAATTCCTTGACTGTGGTGATGACTTTTGCGTCACGTAGACGATGTCAAATTATTGCAGGATCAACTGCCATCTAGACAGCCGACAATTCAGTATGGGCTTACTGAACACATACTTGAGAGGATCCACGCGAGATATGAGATGGGTTGTGTGACCATGGAGATAATGTTGTAATCTCATGGAAGCCCATGCTAAAGCACAACAAGTCTTCTCAATCAGAGTGTACTTGTGTTCACTGGTGCTAAATCTTTTGTTGAGGTAATAGATAGCTCATTCTTGGCCTCTATCGTCTTTTTTCCCCAGCATGCAGCCCATGGCATTGTCATTAATGAACAGGTACATGAATAGGGGAATATCATCCCTGGGTGGTACCAAAACAGGAGTGTTAATCAGCTGTTCTTTAATTGTAAGGAAGGCTTTCTGACACTCATCGTTCCATTTCATGGAGGAGTTCTTCCTTAACAACTTGAAGATGGGCTCACAGGTTACTGTGAGTTGAGAAATGAACCTGCTAATGAAGTTGATTCTTCCCAAAAATCCCCGTATTTCCTTCTCTGTCTGAGGAATAGGCATTTTCTTGATGGCCTGGATTTTGGTAGGATCCAGTTCAATCCCTTTGCGGCTGACTAGGAAACCTAGCAACTTGCCTGATTTGACACCAAAGGCGCATTTTGCTGGATTCAACTTCAAGTTGTACTTACGCAACCTATTGAATAACTTCTTGAGATGGTCTAGGTGGTCTTCCTCCCTTCGGGATTTGACAATGATGTCATCCATGTAGATCTCTATCTCCTTATACATTAAATAGTAGAAAAGAGCCATCATAGCTCGCTGGTAGGTTGCCCCGGCATTGATGAGACCGAATAACAACCGTCTGTAGCAAAAAGTTCCCCAAGGCATGATGAAAGAAGTTTTCTCACGGTCTTCCTCAGCGACCATAATATGATGGTACCCCGTGAAGCAATCCGCAAAGGAGTACATGCCATACTGAGCAGTATTGTCAATGAGAATGTGGATAAAGGGTACGTGAAAGCTATCTTTAAGGCAAGCTTTATTCAAATCCCGGTAATCCACGTAAACTCGCACCTTTCCTCCTGGTTTAGGCACGGGAAAAATGTTGGATATCCACTCTAGATATGTAGACACCATGATGATGTCAACTTGAAATTGTTTCACAATTTCTTCTTTGACCTTTAAACTCCACTCAGGTTTCAATCGCCTGAGCTTCTACCTAACTGGCTTGAATCCTTCTTTAATGGGAAGACGATGAAGAACAATGTCAGTGGATAAACCCACCATGTCTTCATGAGACCATGCAAACACATCCTAGAATTGGGTTAATAGCACAACCATGTCATTCCGGTTGTTTGGAGTGAGGTCTGAACCAATTTGGATTTGCTTAGAGTTTTTTAAGGTTCCAAGATTAAAAGGAGTGGTTTGGTTAAGGTTGGGTTTAGGCTTGTCTGCGACCCATTCCTTAATCTCCTGAGGTGTCTCAATGTCCTCTTGAATGTCCATCAAGTCTGAGTCCAACTTTGCATCAAAGTTATAGCCCTTGTGGAGAGAAGGCAGATCACCAGCAAGTACAGGCACATCTAAATTCTGAGTCCTGAAACAAAGTATGCTTTCACTTAATATATGCAACTGTTCGATCATACAAAAGTGTTAGCATGTACTTGATAAAATAATTCTTTGCATCAGAAAGAAAAGTAAGCAATTAAAGTTATCTCTGTAGGCGGAGGATTTTCTACCCATTTTACCCTCATCGACCAATGCATGGAGTGCTGCTCCAATTGTCGAGGGAAAAGTCCTGATGGACTGCAGTAATGGAAGGATCATCATTGTCCTCCTTCTCCCGAATGATAACCATAACATTTGAGCAATCATCGTCTAGGGTGTATCTGTTTGTATGTTCATCATGAACAATGACGCGTATACCTGCCATCATCAAGGCAATGTCATGTTTATATTTCCGTTCCTTTTCTTCCACTTCGGGATCAGGAATCAGCTCCTCTTTTGCTTTGAATGGTGCTAGCTTGGGAAACAGCATAGTCATAACATGTGCTGGCACCTTAACTAGAGATTGTATCAGCTCATGAGGTGCAGATTGAAAACATCGCCGTGTGGCGGAAGCTTAAGAAACCAGCTGTGTGTTTATGGATTCCTATGATCGAATCGCGAGAATAGCCTAAATTTTACCGTCCCAATTGATTTGGACATTTGAATAGGGTGCTTAATACCCTGCTTATCTTTACCAAGACCTTGTCCAGGCTGATAACCTAATGACATCATTTCTTAAGTAGCAGACATAACCTCGGCAGAAATATTGGGTACGGGAAGTGGTGCTTCAATAGGTCGATATTAAGTGTTACTCACTTCCAAGGTATGAAAACTGGCCGGCTCAACTTTAGAGTTGAAACTGATGATTGGCAGATCTCCTTGTTCAGGATACTCCGGCCCAGCATTAACAGTGACTAGACTATTGTTGATAATGTATTTAAGCTATTGATGTAGTGTGGAGGGAACGGCTCCAGCCATATGTATCCATGGTCTCCCCAATAGCAGGTTGTATCCTGAATCTATCTTTAGGACGTGGAAGGATACATTGAATGTATTTGGACCAATCTCAATTGGAAATTCAATCGTCCCAACGGCATTTTGCCAGGATCCATCAAAAGCTCTTATAACTGTGTGGCTGCTTTGGATCCACTTGAGATTGACATTCATCATCAACAAGGTGGCATAAGGACAGATATTCAGAGATGAGCCTCCATCTATCAAAACTCCAGCTAGCATGTACCCGGAAGATAAAACTGCAATGTGCAATGGCTTGCAATGACTGGTCCCCTTGGGCGGTATGTCGTCATCAATGAAGGATATCACATTTTTATTGAAAATGTGATCAACCAGATGTTGAAATTTTTCCACATCCACTGATTTTGGCAGATAGGTTTCTTCCAAAACCTGCAATAAGATCTTCCGATGATCTTCGGAAGAGAAAACCAAATCCAGTATAGATATCTGGTGTGGATCTTGTCGTAAGCTTAAAACCACATTGGCTTCATTGTGGCCCATATTGCGGAGGAATTTTTGAATCTTCTCCATGGGAATCTTCCCCTTTGCTTTGCAAGTAGGCATCATAACCCGTTGAGGAAGATACAGTGGATTATCCTTCGACACTGTAGTAGTAGTAGTATGAGACGTAGATCCTTGACTTCTCCATAATTCCATGGAACTTTGTGCGGTCGACAACGAGGATGTTGTGGTGCGAAGGGTAAAGGAATTGGCTCAAAGTGCGGCCACTTTCAAAGGATTGTCGACTCCTTTGAGTTGAATTGGTTATATGGGAAATACTTTGACAGTCTCATCATCCACTTCTGATATAACTGCTATTGATTCCTTCCATTTGGTAGGACATGCATTCCCACTTTTGAGTTGCACAGTGTAATCATCTACGATTTACAGGACACCGCTATCAATAAGATTCTGAATGAGATGGCAGAGTGCCCAGCATTCTTCTGTGCTGTGACCGCGAGAGTGTGAATGATATTGACACACTTCATCAGAATTAAACCATCCGGAGTGGGGATTGATTGGAGGTAGGAGGAATGTAATTCTTCCTTCGTTGATCAACATTTGTAATATCTCCTCCATAGATTGGCCGAGATAGGTAAATTCCCTTTGATTGGCAAAATCCCGATGGGCTTTAGCATTTGCTCTCTTCGCAACCTTATCCTCCATAGCTTCACTTTCTGAAGGTGATGGTGGAGCATTCATAACAAATGGAAGGAGATAGGCATGCTCTTGTCCGATTAATTGGCATGTGAATTGATGTTGATGGGTCACCAGTTCAGCCAATTGCTCAATTTGTTTGCAAAAAGCTTTCATCTTTCATTCCATAGTAAACTGGAACTTTTCATAATCCCATCTGTCCACACCGTCTTTGATGGTCTGAGATGGCTCGTCATTAAAATTGGAACTTTGCCCAATGCTCCAACTGATCATGTTGACCTCTTCTTCTTTGTGTTGAGGAAGAGGGTTGTCTTGCACATGAGGTTGATCTAGTTTGGTGACTACGATCTCACCGTTGTCTATTAAATATTGGATCTTATGTTTCGAGGCCCAACAATCTTGAGTATCATGTCCAGTGTTCTCAACGCATGATAAGCACACTCCGAGTAGCATTAAAACCCTTCCCATTAGGGTTGGGCTGGTGGAAGAAGGCGTGTAATTTTTTCTTACGAGTAGTCGGGAAGAGCAAGAATATTCTCGAGCGAGTCCCCTAAGGGTATGAACGTCCGAGGTCGCTTTTCTTCTCCACTTTTGGGCAATGGAGGGTTTGAAGACTGTGCTTGAAAAGGGGAGTAGTTTCTCCTCTGTATAAGCATGCTTTGATTGCCTTTCTGTCCTTGTAGTATCAAGGAAACATCCTCCTCTTTCTTTTTATAGACCCTCCCGGGGTTGTTTCCATAAGATCCCGGATTTGGATGTGCTCAAGAATGACTTTAAGAGCGGCTTAGGTCTTGAATTTTACCAGACTTCAATCCTATCTCAGCCATCTCTTCGTGCTTGATCATTTCAGATAATGGTTTGCCAATACCAGCTAAAACTCTTTCATAGAAAGAAGCATCCTGTACATCTATGAATGTCATGACCATTTTTGATTCTGTCATGGAAGGAATAACTTGAGCAGTAAGGCGCCTCCACCTTTGAGCATACTCTCTAAATGACTCATTAGACTGTTTCATGACCTTGGTAATATGGTACCGGTCAGGAGCCATCTGAGATTGAAAATTGTATTGAGTGAGGAAGGCGTGAGCCAGCTCTTCCCAACTATGGATCTTTGAGTTGTCTAACGGTATACCATGAAGCAGGCTTCTCTAGTGGACTTTTCAAAACAATTTTGCATTCTTAGCTTTTCATTTTCCGTGAAAGATCCAAGTTCTCCAATGAATACCTTTAAATGGGTATAAGGATCCCCTAATTCGTCATATTTTTCAAAATCAGGGGTTTTGAATTTCTCTGGATAATGAACACCAGGAAATATGCAAAGGTCTGTATATGAAACACTACCATGTGTTCCAATCCCTTTGAGAACACGGATAGTTTCCTCCATTTGAAGGACCTTCTTCCTGATATCACCGGTGCCTGGATCTCCTTTGAGATGGGTGTTTTCAGGGTCTTTGTTGGCCGTATCCAACTGAGGTTCTGGAATTTTTTTTCCAGACCTTGAACTCCTCCTTGTGTAAAGGATTATGTATGTATAGGTATCTTCGTACCCTGAGTAGACTAGTGCAATTCTTTGAGAAGAACAACCAAGTCTGTGATTTGTTTACTCAATCCGTCAAATTCTTCTCGGGAAACAGGATTAGACTGGTCAGAAGAAGACATGATTGGATGTAGGCTCGTGGCCTTTTTGGATTTTAAGCAAGTAACAGGCCCAATTGCTTCCCTACAAAAGACTTATGTAGTTTAGTCTTAGGGTAATGTAAATGTTATCATAACATGTCCATTTTAGGAATTTTATCCTACAAAACCGGTTTGTTAATTGATAACATGACATGCATGCACAGATATTCTTCATTTTTTCCATTACATATGGATGAACATGGAATAAAATTACAAGTAAATGCTTTTACAAGTAATTGAAAATGAAAAGTATGAAGAGAATTTCCTCCGCGTTTGGTTTATCAGAGGTTGACCTATCTTAGGGTTACTCTCGCGGCTTTTTGGCATGAAGGTTCCTAGATCATCGTAATTTCCTCGATGGGAAGTTAATCCGGTCTTTCAACTTGAGCGAATCTGGGTGGTGCCTTTCCTGAGCCCCATTGGAATTATTCTTCCTACGAGTCCAGTAATCAAACACCGACAGGATAGCCTCCTGATGGAGGAACCACACAACATACATTCACATACAACGTGTCTCACCGTTTATGCAAAATGATGACATGTTCGAAGCACTAATATCACAGATAGATATTTAGCAGTGCAGTAAGTAAGATGCATTCGTACACATTCATCATAAATGTTAATGCAACATTCACACACAAGCATATAACAATTTTGAAAATCTTGTAATAGCGGCTTAAGCCCTCTTACTGAAGTCCCCAGCAGAGTCGCCACCTGTCGACATCGGGATTTTTTAGTGTCCCTTTTCGTTACTTGTTCTTTGGTGTTCTCATGTTAATGTGAGATTTGTTTGAAAAAACAAGTAAAAAAGGTCTGACATGTATAATGTCGACGATTTGACTTTAAGAGTCGCCAGTTGGTGTATTTAACTAGTTGCACCAACGCAACCGAAAAGGTTTGCACATTGACCCAGTGATGTGACACTGCTAACTGGCTCTGTGAAACCGAGATTCATTTTGGATTCGAGGGCTTGGTTATGCGGAGGGAAGGTGTTAGGCACCCCCCGACATCCGTGTTGCCACGGTGACCACCACTTCTCAAAGAAACTATTATATGAACGTGTGTGTGTGTGTGGATCAATGTGCAATTATTTGAAAGTAGTGTGAGGCCTCGTTTGTACCTATATACATCAAGTTTGAATTATAGAAAAATTCACTTTTAACCAGGATATAGAAATGAAGTTTTATAAAAAGAGGTTTTTCAAACCCTGTGCTCAATAGGAATTGAGACCTTTTCATACTTCCATTTATTGTTAAATGTTCGGCTTGTTTGCTTTTATTTTTGAGATGCGAGGCATCTTCGAGAAAATAATATACAGCAGTGTCGAACTCCTTATGGGCATGACAGCCATCCAAGGGAATTCAGACACTATAAATAATGTACAAGTCGCTTACAATTTGGAAAAAAGTCCATTATGGGAACAGAATCTAGATTGATGAGTCAATCTGTGATCACATGATTCCTAGGCTCACATGATACTGCAATTTGTATGGAAAGTAGTAAGCAGTTATATATATATATATATAGTTATATATATATATATATATATATATATATATATATGTGTGTGTGTGTGTGTGTGTGTGTGTGTGTGTGTATGATTAGCCACCACGAAGCAACTCCATGGGGGATCAGGAATGTAAATAAAGTAATAAATGCTATCAACCACCACGGAGTAAACTCCAGGCGGGACTTGAATGTAAATAAAGCTATAAAAGCTATCAACTGCCACGAAATAAACTCCAGGCAGGACGAAATATAAATATATATATATATATATATATATATATAAGCAATTAAACGCACCGGATGTAAAATCCAGGCTCATCAGACAAAGTCTGACCATAGTTTATATATATAAGTATATATATATATATATATAAGCCAATAAACGCTCCAGACCGAAGTCTAGGCTCAATCGAGGCATAACTCGATAATGTTAGTCCATATAAACATATATATATATATATATATATATATATATAAGTATACATATACAGACATAAATGAAAACCACGGACTGAAGTTCGGGCAAACACACACACACGACTCTCAATGTGTATAACAGTGTGTACTATTATGAGAAGAAAGCTTTATAGAATGTAAGAAGGCTTACAGTGGGTTGTCAATGTAGACTTCTATGACTCTATATGGATAAATACTCAGCTCCCGCCGGATGAAAGTATAGCTATATGTGAGCTAGCAGATGTTTAAAATGAGGAAAACACTCAATATGGGTGTGTATACAATAAAGTGGACAGGGCTTCCTAGCCTTTTCTCTCTCTTCTCCTCTGTAAAATGGCTGACTCAAGGTTTATATTTATAGATTGATGGTCATGAGGTGTACTGCAGGTAGCCATGATACACCTACAATTTGGTCGTGGTGGGCCCGGGCTTCATGGGTCCCGTCATCTCGAAGTACGTGCACTGTAATATCCACTCGAACTTGCAGAACTTCAATCCGAGCATCTGAATGAGGTATATGTGACCTTCTTTGGACCGCTTGTGTCGAGACTTACGCAATGACATGGATTGGAGGTTGTACGAAGTCAGGAAGAGGGGACCATTCCCATGGTCTTCAAGTTTCAAATTCTATCTGATGTACTGCCACATGTAATAGTCATTCGGGATTGGATATCCTGGTTCTTGAAGGACATAGTTGTATGTATGTATGTATGTATGTATGTATTGAAGTGTCGAGACGACGCGCAGGTGTTGATGTGGCAAGATGACGTTTGACTCTTCGTCGGGGTTATCATTGGTTTGAGTTGAAAGCAGACGTTGCTCAGGGTTACATTTGAGATTGGACTGCTGCAAGTGTTTGAATGTCGCAAGGTCATCTTGTGGGTGCCTATCTGCCCGGTGTTAGCTCTGGGTTTGAGAGATGAGTGCCTCGGCAGGAGGTCTGAGATTGAAGCTGATAGCATGTATCTGAAGCAAGCATTTCTGGAGTTATCGCCAGAACTGCAACAGCATTCCTTGGGGTTATCGCCAAGGATGAAACTCGGGGTTATCTCCGAGGTTGGAAATGATCCTTCCGGTGTGTGTTTCGGGGTTGAGAATGATACTCCCGGTGTGTGGTCCGGGGTTAGAAATGATGTTCCGGTAGTATCCGAGGTTTAAAATGATCTTCCGGTAGTATCCAAAACGGATGTGAACTGTCTTCCAGTGTTATCTCTGAAAGACGATTCTGCCCTCCTGTAATGTTAGTAACAGTTGTGCAGAAAAATTTTGAGTGTCTACAAGCATTGGAGAAATCATGATGACAGGAAAGATGGAATCTGAAACGAAATCAAGGTATTCTCAACTCTTTGAAATACTAGGTACGTAAATTTCGGGGATGAAATTTCATAAGGAGAGGAAATTGTAAGACCCCGAATTTTATGAAATAAAAGTATTCAATTTTTTTTATAATTATTATTCAGTAAATGGTTAAATTGATAAAAAAGTTAAAGTTAAGGGTGATATATGTAAAGTTTACAAAATAAGCAAGTGGTTATAAAATGTTCATTATTGTCAGAGAATATTCGTTTGGTCGTGGAATATTCTTGTTGTTGGAGAATATTCGTACGACGGCGCAGCCATTTGTGGGCCCCATAACGAAAAATTGTCGGATGAAGAAAACGACAAGAATGAGTTTTCTAAAAATAACGGCGTAGTTGTTACCGTTAACAATGTTGAAATACCCAGTGCTTAAAGTAAAGTAATACGCGTCATTGCACAGTAGCACACGGTATTGCACATTATTTTATATTATTGTTGTTTAAATAATTGCATGTCACTGCACAGTATTTTACATTATGAAACCAATTATTCATATTATTTGAATAATATTATTAGATAACATTATTGACAATGTCTAGAAAATTCTGTTGAGGAAAGGGGTTAGGTTATTTAATTGCGCTCCAGTAAGGAGAAACCCTTATCGGAAAGCCACCTCTTTCTTAGGAATGATCTGGTTGTTAATATTTTAGTTCTGTAATATTATTTATAAATAATTAATTGTTGATTTATATGATAAGAAAATATTTATTTTATGTTGATATAAATGAAGGAATTAATGGTGAGGTATTTTATCAGTATTTTGTCAGAATGGATGTGTTAAAAATCATCCGTATGTGGATTTCGGTCATTTTTCGTTTAGAATTTGGTAAAACTTTCTTCTACAAAATTGTAGAGAATTAAATTTTCTATGGAATGGACATAACATTCGGATTTTTCTGATAAAAGGGCTATTTATTATAAATTATTGAAGTTCCAGATTAATTGATTTTTTGAGTTTTAAATATTTTTTTAAAGAAAAATGTTTTTTTCATGTTGGTGGGCCCCCACTGGTGTGCTGAAATCAGATTTTCAAGGAGGTGTGCGAAAATTGTTTTTATAAAATATTATTTTATTAAATTTTCTGTTTTGGTGTTCTAAGTATTTTCCTATAAATTGGGTGCTTAGGTTATAATTGAAAATCACACCAGAATCAGAAGTTTTCTCTCTCTATAATATCAAACGTATTTTTGTGAGTATTTAGATATCTTGAGTGTTGCTATACAGTGCAAGTTTCCTTCAGTATTATATCCGATATTCCAGTTAGAAGTGCTATTTTTTTGAGGTAGGGGATTGTAAGGGATCGTAAGGGATGCAATTTTTTTTGTAAATGATGTTATTTCTTTTAATATCATTATACAAAAATATTGATATGAATTTTATTGTGAAACTTTATCTTTTTCGTGTCAGGGTTACTATTTACGTATACGGCACTATTCACGTATGTCGTATACGACACTATTCATGTATATGGCACTATTTATGTATACGGCACTATTTACGTATATGGTACTATTTACGAATACGGGGTACTGTTCACAAAGTACTATTCATAGGGTACAATTCACGAATTACTATTCACAGGGTATTATTCACGACAAAAAATTTATTCTTTTTTGTCCAAATTATTTTTGAAACGTGAATATTATTCTTTAATTTTACTCCACAAAGTAGGATCATGTTGATAATTTGGATTTTTTTAAACTCTGGATAAATTTAAAATCTTTAACATTTATCCTTGATTTCGTTTGATTGATACTTATAGCATGGTCATTATTCTCATGCTTATATTGTAACGAAAGTCATCTTTGGCCCGTAGTGCATAGATGGATTGTTGATTATTGGTTTTATAGTTGTATATCTTTGGCCTGTAGTGCAAAGATGATCTGTTGTTGAATATCTTTTTGCTTGTAGTGCAAAGATGATCTGTTGTTGAATATCTTTGGCCCGTAGTGCAAAGATGATCTGTTGTTGAATATCTTTGGCATGTAGTGCAAAAATGAATTGTTGATGAATATCTTTGGCCCGTAGTGCAAAGATGAATTTATTAGTATGATTATGAACAAGAACTGTTATTTTGTATAACCATTATCTTTGATGTTTCAGGTAAAGACATGTGATGACAATTATCTTCGTCCTAGGTGTGAAGAATTTAGAACCACAATTATGATTATGAGTTATTCACGTGATTGTGGATAGGAACTGTTGATTGATGTTACAGAGATAAAACATTGTTGGTGGACTTTTAACATGGAGAAGATAATAGACATTATGGTCTATTTGACTCTTCTAATGGATTGTTCGTTCCGCTGCAACTATGGTTGAAAAGTTTTATCATCTACCATATGTTCTAAATCTGTGATTTATTACTGATGAAGGCTATTGATAATTTAATTATCTTTAGTCATGATATTCTTTACTGGGCTAGTTGTGCTCACCCTTTTGCTTCCCAATTCCTTTCAGGTAATAAGAGTGCAGCTGGGTAGAGCGGGGGTAATAGGGGAATAGAACGGTGGTTTATAGCTGTTGAGATTTTCCCTAAAATAGTATGGAAATAATTTTATCGAGAATTTTAAATAAGTGTGTCTTATTTTATACGTCATTTAACCGTTGGTTTTGGTGAACCGAATAGGGTGAGGTGTTATCCAAGTAAAGGGATGTGAGTCACAGTTGGTCTCAAAGCTATAAGTAAAGAGCCCCGAGCCTTTCGCTGGTGACTTCCTTGTGTGGGATGCACCGAAGCCAGACAGTGGAGATAGTTATATGTCAAGAAAAGACTCACCATTGGAAAGAAGATGATAGCAATCTTCTCATTTTTCTTTGGGGTCTATTGGGTCAACCAAGGATAATTCTCTGGACATATGATATCTATCATAACTTAGATTCATGGCCTCCTATGTACGAAGGTTTCCTTGAGCACTTCCCAAAGATTTTAATTCTTAAAACAGTTATTGATTGTACCTTTATGTAAGGTGCAATTGTGACATGAATCAGAGTTGGGATATATATTTGTTTAAACTCTCAGTTTATGTTTTGTCGTATTTTACACGACAGTTGTATAATTAAGTTGTATTTGTATTTTGTACCATGTATTTGGCGACTCAAGATGGGTAATGTAAACTTAATTTTGGGGGGCCACACACACACACACACACACACACACACACACACACACATATATATATATATATATATATATATATATATATATATATATCTTTGTAAAAAATTGAGTATATATATATACATACTAACTATATTTTATTTATTGTTAATTTATAAGTACTAAATTTATATATATATATATATATATATATACTAACTATATTATAATATATAATATATATATATAGTCTTATAAAGCATGCATGCAAAGAAAAAGTTAGCTAGCAAAAATTTTTTTACCGTGTGCATTAAAGCTCATACGTGTGATGGAAAGTATACTACATATATAAGATAGTGGTTTTAATGCATGCATGTGTTGCCACCATTTTTAAGTGTTAAAATCAAGTGTATGTGTATGTAATTTATGTATGTGTGTGTGAAGGAAATGAGTTGGCCAATTTTTTGTGACTTTCATTTTGGGACATGGCTAGCTATTTTTACCGAATTATTGATGAGTTGAATAATTAATGCATGCATGAACATAATAAATATATATACATATTAAATATGAAGTATGTATGTGCATGTGTATAATAAATATACATTAAATGTGTGTATATCATATATATATATATATATATATATATAGTGCATTAAATATGCTATATATATACATATATAACCATGTGTCTGGTGAGTGTGTATTAAATGAAAAGTGACAAGATTTTTGGGACAAAATGCTGGGCCACGCGGGAGATCTAACAAAGCTTGAAACTTGAGATTTTGGGCATTAAATGAGTTGCTAAGCATTTAATTGAAAGTCATTTTTTTTGGGCTAAAACATGTGGCAATCCGTGTGATGTAAAAATCAAAACTATCATCCTGACCTGATTTTAAATTAAAGCAATTCTAACCGTTCATTCAAAATTAGATTTTCATAATTATTATTTTACCCCTGATCTCAAAAATTTATAAATAGGAGGCCTTTCTTTCATTTCTAATTTGTCAATTCACTTTCAAGAAAAACTTATATCTCTCCCACATACTCTCTCTAAAAAGCTTTCTCTATCTCTTCTTACAAAAGTTCTGATTATTTGAGAAGAGGAAATTGGTCTAAGCAAATTGAGATAAGTTGTTTGATGTATTTATTTGAATTATCTATTGCGTATTTATATTTATAGATATACGAATATAAATTGTTCTACACAATTCTATATATCTATATTTCATCTATTTATCAAATAAAAGGATACTTGGGCGCCGCAAGGCTACGGAAATAAACCTCTACGGAGAGGAATCCGACCGTACGATTTCTTATAGTCTTCAGTAACCTTTTATTGATATTATTTATATAAATATCGTAAAATAGATACGACACTTGATAACTCAAAACAACATTGAGATACTGCTCCAAAAAGAGTAGTCGTCCGAACCGGATTTGAGAATCGTAGTGATCTATTGAAAATATTTATATAAATATCAATTGTGAAAATTATAAATTCTATTATACTTGGGCATCGCAAGGCTACAGAGATAAACCTCTACGGAGAGGAATCCAACCGTACGATTCCTTATAGTACCAAGTGACACTATTTATAAAAGTTCACATAATAGATAAAATATTTTTATATATTGTTTGAGTTAAACAATAATATTTGTTATATCAAGTATTGCTTAACTGATTTATATATTATACTTGATATCTGTCATCACAAGTATTTTCTCATAAATTTATTTATTCATAAAATACTTGTTGCTTAATATAAAAGTTATTTAAACTTTTATTTCACAAACTTAAGTGAATATATCTGCTTAAATAGAAGCATATTTGATTCAAAGTTTAAAACAACTTATTTGCTTACTTAAAAGCATTTTCACTCTAAAAGTTGTTTAAACTTAAAGTGACTTTTCTATACTCCTTAAAGAATAATTCTGCATTAAATTATATATCTTCTTAAACAGAAGCATTTTTGATCTAAAGCTAAAATTGACTTATTTGCTTATTCAAGAAGCATTTTTACTCAAAACATAAAAGTTATTTAAACTTTTTATAAAGATTCTTAATTTACTTATTTGCTTATTCAAGAAGCATTTTTCACACAAAATATAAAAGTTATTTAAACTTTTATAACAGTGCATAATTTTCATATTTGCTTACACAGAAGCACTATTTGATCAAAGCATAAATTATTATCTGCTTACTAAGAAGCATATTTTTTAAGTATAAAAGTCTTTGAACTTTTATAAATATATTTGCTCTTTAATTGATATCTGCTTATTTGAGAAGCACCAATCTGTACTAAATTATATCTGTTTATTTAAGAAGCATTCATCTGTACTAAATTCTTATTTGCTTATTTGAGAAGCATCAATCTGTACTTAATTATTATCTGCTTATTTGAGAAGCACATTGTTGTAAATCATTTGTAAAAAGAAGAAAAGGTCAGAGTTGGTTTATTTTATGTACCTGTGAAAAAGACGAGTAATTCTTCGACCAAGACCAGAGTCTTAGAAAGGTCAGCAGAAAGTTGGGTCTCTAGTGTACTTGTGAGGTGAGGAAGAGGCTGTTGTTTCAAGACCAGATCATAGAATAGAACCCGAACTCAAAAGAAGTACAACTAAGCTTGAAGAGGAGCGGGAGCTTCTTGTCCAAGATAGATTAGTTGGGAACAGTTAGAAGTTTGACTATAAAACTTTGTAAAGGCTTCTCCGCCTGTTGAAGGAGTATTTATTACTGATAGTAATAGGATCTCAAGTCCTGGAGAGGAGCTTAAGACTGGACGTAGCAGCATACCCGGGATGTATGTTGTGAACGAGACAAATCTCTGTACATTGTGTGATTAATTTTTTATTGTCTTGCATATTAATTTCTAACACTATAAATTAATTATATAAAAAAATCAAAAAGGCCTAAGATAATTTTTAATCTGTAATAACCTATTCAACCCCCCTTCTAGATTATTATTGGACTTTCAGCCTCCTTAGCGATCAATGACTTTCCAGATGATATAGATTTCAACATTAATCATAAAAGAACCTTTGAGTATATAGTTTCCGTACAATTCAATCCTTCCACCATACAATGTCCCAATTAAATATAAAACATGGAATTACTGTCAAGCCTTATTTTATTTAATTATATGTATTTTGATTCCCAAATGCACAACTCAGAATGAATGCAAATTATAAACTCCTTCTAATTTCATTCCACCTTCGCCAAGGATTCTCGGGTTGTCATTTATCGAATCACATAAGACATTTTTTTTCTTTTATTAGAAATGGTAGATTATTTATTGATCATTCATTATCTCCATATATAACTTATTACACCCAAGCATACCCTAAGGATCTTAAGGAATAAGTCAAAGTATAATTCATTATACACAAGATACTATGATGATCTCAAGTCAAATGATCACTTATACTATTATCACTACAGGAATTTCTATTGATAGACAAGTAAAACTCCATTAGGTATTCCTTAGCGAGTCACGTTCAGTGAACTTATTTTCTAATAAGCACCTACATACTTGCTTTAGTGTCTCCACATAAATGATCATGAGATCAATCATCCTCATCCAATGAGCAAGCAACGTATGTACCAATCTATCCGGATTCACTAATCCCCTTTTTAGTAATCCAATAATTGAGAACAATTTTAGTTTTAAGCTATCTAAGAATTTAGATCTTATTAGCATAATCTCATCATGATTCTAAAAGCATTGCTTAAAACTATGGGTTTATCACATATTATTAAACAACACCATGTAGATAAATTAAATGCCTTTAATAAGTGAATTTTTTGTTAATAAATGAATAAGATTGTTTACAAAGTATATACTTTATCATCATACATGATTGGCTTATATGCATATTAATTTCAAAATAGTCTATTGGTATAATCATGACCTTTAATATTACATGCAAAGGTTTGTGGTGAAAGTCATTTTTGGCCCATAGTGCATAGATGGACTGTTGATTGGTATAATTATGACCAAGAATTGTGTATTGGTATAATCATGACCTGTTACAGACAAAGGTTTGTGGTGAAAGTCCTCTTTGGCCCGTAGTACATAGATGGACACGTGTTTGGCATAATCATGACCACTGGTGATACAAATGATTATCTTTGGCCCGTAGTGCATAGATAATTCGTTGATTAAAAATAATTATTGATTGGTGTTATAGGAATAAAATATTAATGATAGACTTTTAAATCATAGAAGATAGTTGACATCATGCTCTACTTGACTCTTCTAATAGATTGTTATTTTTGCTGCATTTCTTGATCTAAAACTTGTTGTCTATTATATTCTATTAAATTTTTCCCTGTTGAGAACTAAGGATAATTTGTTCTACATTATCTTAGTCATAATATTCTTTACTGGGCTAGTTGAGCTTACCATTTTCTTTCATTGTTCTCTTCAAGAAATGAGAATATAGCTGGGACTAGTCAGGAAATAGAGTGATGGTCCAAGATGGTTACTATAGTAGTCCTCATTATTCTATAAAATAGTGTGACAATAATTATAATGAGGACTTTATTTGAGTTTGAATATTGTCTACGGGACAATATTTGTATTGAAACTCACAGTTTATGTTTTGTCATATTTTACACGACAGTTAATAGTTGTATATAGGAAGTTTGTATTTGAATTATGTACCATGTATTTGACAACTCATAATGGGTTGTGTAGACCTATTTTGAGGGCGTCACAAAAATCATCTCCTCCTTCTCTCCTAAACCAGCGGATGAGCTCTCCTCTTGGTTCTCTCTCTTGCTTAGGAAATAAAATTGAAGGCTAAAGTCTTTACTAGTAAAAGAAAGGAGTTCTATTTATAGGCATCAAAACTATATACATATAACATATATAAGTATACATAATATCTTTATCTATCTACCCAAAACTCTTGCAAATAAAAGCTATAGATTTGAATTTAATTAGGCTAGGGAGGCTAGGGAATTGGTGAGATAGCTTTAGATTTTATGGAGTAAAAAAATTTAAATGACATGTGCTCTATTCCTCTTGTAGTACCCGACCATATACCTCCTATTTAACCCATTTTTAATTAATTTTTTTATTTTCTTAATTTGCTCCTTAAATTGTCTAGAAGGTCCTCCACAAATTGGATTAGGATTTGGGCCAAAACAAATATTTATTTGGGATATTATTTAAATTTTTTGGGCCATATAAATTAGTATATATCCAACACCTAAAAATACATTACCCTTTTTATTTAATTAGGATTACTAGTTCACTACTTTGAACTTTAAATAATTACTATTATAGATTTAATTATATAACCCAATTAAACTTGCTTTAATTATGTTAAAATAATTATTAGGTTGAACTATTAAAATAAAATTCCTTAGGCTAGACCATTTGTATATAATTTAAATTCTTGTACTCTTCATTAATTATAATTATACTTAGGTTATTTAATTCTCATACCTAATATATATAATTATGTTTAAAATAATTAATAAATTAAGATATAAAAATAACTCTTTTAAGCTAGTCCATTAGTATATAATTAAATAAATATAACACTTAAATTATTTAATATAATTAGATTATAAGGCTTTCATCTCAAGCTTAGTTAGTTAGTAACATAAGCTTAACTAAATAAATTCTTATTTCTTGGATTTCATTTTTGTTTCACCTTTTCCTTAACTCAATTAGTCTTAATTGGCTTAATAAATTTTTACACATATTTATCCACTTTATATTAGTCATACTACTTAATCACTTAATGATCATAAATCTTTCATTTGCCATTTAAGGTCAACATTCAAGCTATGTTAATTTTCAACATAAGCTTATCTTGTTTTTCCTTAATCAACTTAAAATAAATAAATTGACTAACTTACTTAATTCATATCACATAACATATGTTCACTCATATGCTCAAGATAATTAAAAAAAAATATTCATAAAAATATACATATATAATTATATAAAATTTTGGTTCCTTACAATCTCAATGAGAAATGTAAAATTAAAAAAGTACTCATAAAAAGGTTTCAAATTCCCTTATAAGAGAAAAAAAATAATCCTACTTTGTTATAAAAGATTACTAAAATTAAGAACAAAGATTGTAGTAACCCGAGATTTTCTAGATAAAATAAATAAGAAATTTTGCGTATAATTTTTTTTATTTAATGACGAGACTAAGTGTCATGTAAAGTGAACGATAAATGCGAATACATTTATTACTTGAAAAATTAGAAATAATTTTGGAATTATTAATTACCACAAATTATATGGTAATAAATTTACGTAAGTAGAAATATTTTTATTAATTATTTTCCATGAAAACATGATTGGAAATAATATATGAAGTGATAATTAGATTTATATAATAAATATTTTATTATATGAATTGTTCAGAATATTTAAGTTAATTATTTTAACTTGATTATTGATGTTGTGTATGAAGAATAAGTCAGACATGAGATCCAAACCCTGGATTGGGATTGTGATCAAGAGATGAGAATAATAATATTATATTACTTTACAAATTACCATAATTATGTAATTGTGACAAATGAAAAAATATAATATTGTGCAATGACGATCAATTAGGTCATAAAGCATATTACTCAGTCTTGTGAAACCCTAATTATTAAACTCGGTTATGAGATATTTACGAGTAGTAATGAGTGTATATGAAGTTCTTGTGTATAAGAATATCGTAATTAGACAAAACCCTAATTATCGTTGTTATGCGTCGATAATTAGGACAAACCCTAATTATTATAACCCTAACCGGTTGAAGTTAGAAACCGTAACGACTGTGTTAGTAATATACACAGATAATTAGAGAACCCTAATGGTCAATTAGAAACCCTAATTGATGACGTTAAGAAACCCTAATTATAGAACCCTAAATTTTTAATCGAAAACCCTAATTTCAATTCTGGGGTTTAATTTCGATATTCTTAGTATAAGTGTTTTAATTTACCAAAGGATAGAAGTTAATTGGTAAATTGTAAGAATTAAATCTAGTGATTAAATATTACATTTAATTGCCTTGTACAAGATTGCCCATACACTCTTAAACAAAGCCCAACCATCACCCATAACAAATCAGAAGCAAGAATCAAGAATTTTTGGCAAAAAGGGTATAAGGACACTAAACCTAGAAATCCTTTGATTCGATGTTATTTGATGCAATTGATTGTTTAAAGTTGTGTAATAGGATGTTAATTGATGATATGGGTTGATAAATCAAAGACCCATAACATCAAAGTGCAAAATTTGAAGATTTAAGCAAGTTGGAAAAACCGAATTACATTATTTTCACCAAATGTCGAGGCCATAACTCTTTGCTCGATCATGAGTTTTGTTCTTTAAAAGTTGTTATGTGTATCCCGATATGTGGTCATTAATGCAAAAAAATCAAGTCCATATCATGTATAGATTAGAAGTTATAGATGGTCAAACATGGTTGACCGATCATGATAAACCTGCTTTTTAGGCGGGTCTTTAATGGGGGCATTCTCGTCCACTTTTTGTTCTTTAAAAGGTCTGGGCTTTTGATATGTTGTAGTGCACTGAGTTAGGAAGCCATAGGCTTTGGAATGACCTCATTCCAACCTCGGATGAGGAAATTACGGTGATTGGAAGGAAATGTGTCAAATTTCTCAAAGCTCGAAAGTCAGCAGCGGGATGTGCTATTCGGGACCTTTATTTCGATCAGTTAATGTTTCCAAAACCTTTTGGGCTTTTGTTATGTTATAGTACACCGAATAAGCTTTCTATAGACTCCGAAACGGACTAAATCCGATATCGGAGGAGAGAGTTATGACATTTCAAAGTAGTAGTGTCAAAACTTCCCAACAAGTGCGGTGCAGTCCATTTGAACGGAATTTCTAGGCTGATGTGTTCGGAATTTTGAAATGGTCAAAGAATAAAAGTTGTAGCGCCAGAAGTTAGCTTCGCGTGGGCTCAAGAATCGCTCAAAAATGTTTTAAAATGAAAGAGTTATGACTGTTTTAGCGAAAGAGGGTAAAGCTGAAACGAGATTGAAAACTGTTATGAACGTCCATTTTTGACGCACTGTTTGGGCTACCTAATGAACCCAAATTGGGTAATTCGTATTTTTTAAAAATAGTCTTACATACCATGTATAACATATCCAAAAATCAGATTAATCGGAGTTATGAGCAATGCGTTAGAAAATTGCAAAGTGAGCTATTGAAAAATTAGTATAAACCAAGTCCCACATCGACTAAATTGAGAACTTCACCATTTTCTAAACCTATAAATAGAAGGGCTTGGCCTTTGTTTCATTCACCAACAATAAGGCCTCCAATTTTTTGAGAAAGACTTTGGTTGTGGGAGAACTTTTATAAAGATCTCCTTAGTTAAATTTTGTCGTGGTAAAGCGTATTCAATCTGTGGAATCAAGATTATGTTTCTTATTTTAATTTTGTAATGTTATTATTTTTAATTGTTAGTTAAAGTTTGAATTTTTGTAGTTTAGTTAGTGTTGTTAATAAACTAGTTAGTTTACTATGTTTATTTTGGCTTAGAATTGGTTATGTAAATGAGTTATTTGTGATGACTTTTAATATTTTGTGATGAATTTCATTAATTAATTATTATTAATGATATTAAAGTTATTTAATGATTATATTAAATAATTTAGTTTAAAAATGATTTTAATATTATAAAAATCATTTTAAATGAAAATAAGGTATTTAAAAATATTTTAAGTTATAAAATATAACTTTTAATATTTAAATGATAATTTCATTAATAATTAAATATTAATGATATTAAGATAATATTAATGATATTTAGTTTATTTAATAATTATTATTAAATAAATAGTTTTAAAATGGTTTTACTTATTTAAAAACCATTTAAAGAGGATATTAAGGATTTAAAAAATATTTTAAGTTATAATTAATGACTTTTAATATTTGGATAAATAGTACATTAATATTTAAATATTAATGGTAATTATTTAAAAATGATTTTTATTGTTTTAAAAATCATTTAAAGGTAATATAAATGTTTTAAAAATAGTTTGAGTTATTATAAATAACTTTTATATTTTTTAGAATGGTTTCATTAATAGTTTAGTATTAATTAAACTATTAATGATAATGGAATTGTTTAATGTTTAAATCATTTAATTATGATTAGATAATTGAAAGTTATAATTTACCAAACTAGGTGACTTGAGAACCGATTATGAAGTTCTAAATTTGAAGAAGAACACCTATAGTATGAGTTATATCACTATAGGCCCTTTAGTGATGATTTGAATTATTTTAAATTTTTCAATTTCGGAAATTTGAAAATGATTAAAAATTAAGATGTCTCGATATTTACAGATGTTGAGGTATAAAATAAGAGTCTTAGACTCAAGATTTACCCGATAAAAAAAGTTGTCGATGCACGACAAATGTCGTAATTCTATAATAGAAAGAAAAGGCTATTTGTAAGAGCATGGATGAGATATTTGAAAAATGTATAAAAATATTTCAAGTATAGAATAGGAACTAAAAGTATGATCACCTTTGTGATTATGTGATTAGACTATGTCTTTAATTGTAATGATGCGATTATGTGTTAAGATATATTGTTCTAATCGAACGAATGATCCGATTATTGATAGGTTGTGATAAAGAGATAAAACCTAAGTTGAGATTTGTAATCAAATGAATCAAAAAGTATCCTACCTTTGCATTTTCTTTATGCAATGGACATGAGTAAGAAGTTTTCGTAATTATTCTATTCTCTGCATGCATTATATACGCTTTGATTATCAACATGTTAGCTCGGATATATATTCTCGTTAAGTTGATTTCTAAATGGTTATACAAGTGTCCCCACTTAGATAATCATGGCATTTATTCACATGTTGATATACCTTTGTCAATTACCCGTATATATATGTTGAATTACATATTATTGTTGAGCAAGATTAAAACCTTGGGTTTGGAACTGTGCATGTATGAACATCCCTATATGGGAAGATTTTGCGCAAGGCGGATAGAGTGAGCGATGAATTTCGTTCAAGTTATGTAGTATTGATCAATATAGGTACAAACGGGGTCGATCACCCTCCGTCGTAAGTTATGACGATTCAAGGATAGAATTCCGCTAAACCTTTTCGAAAATGAAAAGAATGTTCATAGTATGTTTCTTAAACCCTATTCAAGGGTAGAGCGAGCCAAATTTAAAGAATTTGAAAGAGAGTTGTTATGTGAATTTTTTATCAAGACAGATTACTTCACAACTTTCAATTCGTTGTAGAAGTGTTATGTAAAGAGAATACTTATATTCTTTCAAATTTTATATATAATTGCTATTACTTTGGGCACTTAAATGCTCATCCTTGCTTAAATTAAATGTTTTCGATTATGTATGAGCAGCAACCAAGGCTCGTGCACGAACAAAGGAAAAGGAAAGCTGATCAAATAAGTGTGTATCATGAGTTAATGGTTATAGTTGTATTGGTATCTATTCAAGTATTATAAGGAATGTATTTGAAGGTCACGTACCTGGGGAAGTAAACTTTGATGTATGTAAATTAAGTTCGAATGTATTATTATTTAGTATTATTCAGCTTAAAGAAATGGTATCGTGGAGAACCGAGTTCGGGTTTCAAGTACCTGAATTTGGGGTCGTCACAAAGATGATTAGAGAAAAGAGAGCATTCTCATTGTATTTTCATATCTCTACCATGCTCTTGACAATACAACTATTTATATGTACATCAACATCAACATTTGGAGGTTTCAAAACTCAAAAGTCATGAGTTTCAAACCTTAAAGGATATGAGAGTTACAAAGCTCAAAGGTCATTACAATAACGAGGGGTAGGAATGTATCTAGACATCCACACACTATGTATAATTTTATAACACTCCCCCTTGGATGTCTATTGTATAGTCATACGCAATAAAAGTCGCCTCATTAAAAACCTTACCAGGAAAAATCCAATGGGAAAAAAACATTGGTTAAGGGAAAAAGAGTGTAGCGCGTATTAGCTCCCCCTCATGAATGTATCCTTAAGTCCTTCAGTTGTCGCATTCTAATATTTCTTTGGTGAACAAATATGCTAGATTATCTTTTAAGCAAATTTGTTGAACATCAATGTCACCGCACTTATCAAGGTCATGTGTGAAAAAGAATTTCGGTGATATGTGTTTTCTTCTATCTCCTTTGATGTATCCTCCCTTTAATTGAGCTATACATGCAGCATTATCTTCATACGGAATGGATGGAGTTCTTTTGTAGTAATTTTCTAAGAATATGCCTCGTTAAAAACCTTACCAAATAAAAACCCAGTGAGAAAAATTTTGGTGAAGGAAAAGAGTACAATATTCTTGTATAACTTCTAGTGCCTTGGGATTGCCTCGGGATTGCCTCATTAAAACCTTGTAAAGGAAAACCTAGTGGGGAAAAACCTTAGCGAAGGAAAAAGAGTACAATCAGCACATATCCTTTTTACTCCCCTTCATAAGTACATAGAATTTTCATTGTTCATGAAAAAAATATCAGTAAGTCGAAGCATGCCAATATTATGCACCATCTTCTTTAAAATCGTAGTTGGTAATGACTTAATGAATATATCAACCAAATTATCACATGATCATATATGCTTGATATCAATATGTCATTCTTCTATGGCTCATGTGTATAAAATAATTTTGGTGCAATATGCCTTGTTCTATCACCCTTTGGATAAAATAATCCCAAATCAATAGTCTCACGAAGATAACATAAAATATGTTTAATTTCATTACAATGTCTTCGAGTTTGTGCATAACTATACATTGCTAGTATGTTAACTGCAAATACTATATCAGATCATGTGAAATTTGCAAGATACATCAAAATATCAATTGCACTAAGATATGGTACTTCAGAACCAAGAGTTTCTTTATTATTTTCTTATGGTCAAAACGGATCTTTCTTGATATCAAGTGACCAACCCATCATTGGAGTAATCAAAGGATTAACATTATCCATGTAAAGTTACTTCAGGACTTTTTCTATGTATGTTGATTGATGAACAAGAATTCCATAGTTCAATTTGTAGGCCAAGACAAAAATTTGTCTTACCAATATCTTTCATCTCAAATTTGTTGTTTTTATCGACTCTTCTAGAGCAAGATCTTTCATCAATAACTACAGTAATAATAGCATATCCAAATCATGATCTTTTGATAAAAATGCATGCACAAATTGGATTATTCTCAAATCCTTCTTTCAAATGATATCCACTCAGGCGATTATACCACAATATGACTCTGGGTTGCTTTAAATCATATAAGAATCTTTTTAACTTGATAGAATACATACTTCGAGATGTAGAATTATATGCTTCAGACATTTTATATCCTTCAGGGATTTTCATGTAGATATCATTATCTAATGATCCATACAGATATGATGTAACAACATCCATTAATTTCTCTAGCTACCAAGCTAATTAAAAATTTGAATGTAATTGCGTCCATTACAGGAGCATATGTTTCTTCATAATTAATACCATGTCTCTGCGAGAAACCTTATGCTACAAGTCGCACTTTATACTATATAATTTTATTTTTCTTATTTTGTACAAATACTCATTTGTATTCAACAGGCATCACACCTTTAGGTGTTTCGACTACAGGTCCAACAACTTCATGTTTACTTTGTGAATTTAGTTCTACTTGAATCGCCTCTTTTCACATTGGCCAAATATTTCTACATTCATCAACGATTTGTGGTTCATATACATGATCATTACCGTGACACCCCCAAATTCGGGTACTCGAAACCCGAATTTAGTGCTTCACGATACCATTTCTATGGGCGAAATAATAATAATTTTGTCATAAATATCAAACTTAGTTTACATATCAGAGTTGTCTAAATCCTAGGTACGCGACCTTAAAACATTTCATTACATGATAGATAATAGATATTGTAATAACCGTAAATTTTATGATTTAATATTAATATTTATATAAATAGAGCCTGCGATTTTATTTTTAAATACTTACATGGCATGAGGTGAGTAACTCAATTGAATTAAATTATTTAAATATACCAGAGTAATGATAAATCATTGAATTGGTTTGAAAGCTTGTCTGGATGGACTAAATCCTTTTTTTTATTATTTAAGTGAGTAACTTAAATTATGTGAAATAACCCAACTTATTAATAATTTTTAAGGTGGTGTATAATTTAGTGTTATTGGGGTAAATTAAATTAATTAATCTGCTACCATAATAATTAAGTATTTACATGATTATAGTCCAAATAATAGAACCTAGCCATTGAATTATTTTACCCACCCATTTAAATTTCAGCAGCCTTATGAAAGTTTTTATTTTATCTTCCTTCTCCATGATATTTCGGCAGCTATGTGTGTTACTTACCCATTTAAATTTTTGCAAGCCATGTAAGAAATCATTACCCACCCATTTTATGTTAATTTTGGCAGCCTCAAGAAAACTTACCA
Source organism: Panax ginseng (assembly GCA_020205605.1). NCBI lineage: Eukaryota > Viridiplantae > Streptophyta > Magnoliopsida > Apiales > Araliaceae > Panax > Panax ginseng. The sequence goes on from CM035144.1 coordinate 89,745,355, forward strand.
CCCAATTGATTTTTTGTAAGCCATATAAAGTCTTACCACTCACTCATTTTGGCAGCTTTTTAATGTCTTAGTCACTCACTTTTTGGGCAGCCAAGTACTAGTAGCATTGTAAATAAATTAGCTTGGGGTGTAATACTAGAACCTTGTATCTATGAAGAAGAGGCTGACGTGTGTCTTGTGTTGGTGGTTGGTAGTACTTGACATATGTGATGGGATATAATTGAGTACTAGGTTGCTATAAAGTATAGTAGGGGGATGGCCATGCATGCTTAATTAATTTATGCACTTTTTGGTATATATATAACCCCATGCTCTAGTTATTCCTTTACCAAAAAAAAGAAGAAACAAGAACCAAGTAGAGAAGAGGTGGTCGGCAGCAGTAGCTGTTTCTTGGCAACCAATTCCTTTTTCTTCAAGCTAAGGTATAGAGATTAATTAGTTAAATAAAATTCTTTCTATTTAAATTCTAGTACACCCTTTTTCTTCTTTTTGTAGTAATGTGGGTATATTGTGTTGCTTGTAAATTAGTATGCTAAATTAGATGTGTGCATGCTAAATTAATATTTACCATGTGTTTCAAAATAAATAAATTATATTGCATGAATGCATAATTATTTTCGTAGAAAAAAAGAAAGAAAGAAACCCAAAGCATGGGGTTGCGTGTGTCATTTTTTGGGTGCTTCATTTTGTTTTGCTATGAGGTTATTGCTATGCATGGAAGATATATGTGATTTGTTACTTGTGTATAGATGTACTGCTAAGCATGTATAAAAAAAAAGAGAAACAAGCAACAAGTATGTAATGAAGTGATGGTGGGGCCGGTTGGTGTATCAAATAAAAGAGTGATTTTTTGAGGTTATTTTGTGTATAGATGTGCTACTAGATTTTATTTTATATTTTTGGTTCGGCTGCTAGTGTGCATGCATGTTACTACATGTTAATTTATTTTTGTTTTGTGCAATAAAAAGGTGTTGCTATATTGTCAAGACATGTTAATCTCTTTTTATGCAATAAAGGTAGTGCTATACTTTTAGGCTAATTTCGGATGCTAGAGTGCAAGACATGTTGCTACATGTTAATCTTATTTTTATGCAGTAAGGGTGCTGATATAATTTTTGTAAGGCTAAATTCGGCGGGTGTGCAATGCAAAAAAAAAAAAAAAATCCTTTTAGCCTTATTTATTAAGTAAACTTGGATGGTAAAAATGTGGGCAATGTGAAAATTTAGAAGACTTTATATCTAACACATTTTATATTTTAGTAACTCCAGCAAGACCAAGCATAGGACTTGATAAATAATAATAATAATAATAATAAAAATTAAAATAAAATAAATTGTTATTCCATAATGGTCATGGAGGGTAAATAGAGTAATATTTAAATACTATAAGAAGAGTGTTTCCATAAAGTGGGATGTTATGTATTATTTGTGTAATGTCATTTAAACTCTAATTAATAAAAATTAGTTCAGATAACTAATTTGAGCAACAGTTTAATAAATAATGTTATGTGCATAGTTTTCTTATTTGTGAGTATAAATGTGTAGCAAGTAAGAAATGTAGTATTTTTATTTTTGAGAGACTTGTACCTTAAACTAGGATGACGTGCGATTAATAGCTAAAGTGAGTCCAAGTTGCAACAATCACTAATTTATACGGTTATATTGTTATATCATAAATATACGTGACAAGGTGTCAAAGGTAAACATAATCGACGAACGAGGCAAGTTCCTACTTCTTACACTATATACCTTCGAATTGTTGTCTCAAGCAATTATCTATTTTTATTCAAAAATCATTTATATACCTTAATATTGTTACAAGCATTGGACTTATCATTCTTAAATGCATTATAAAAATTTGTCTGAGCCTTTGATTCGACTAGACTATTATTATGTGTTAAAAGCTATCCAAATCAATTGACTTGGTGCGGACTATCGTAAATCTACTGAGATGAACAACCCTCATTGGAGGGGAAATTATATATTGTCGGGAAACCGACGTGCGCACACAAGTATGATTAAATGTTATGCATAACGTAGGGTACTTTAGGCTGATCACCTGCTGTACTCGTTTATATTAGATTACAGTGTAATACTATTAATTCTAGTAAGAGTTCTTAGTCCTTAGTGACTGCTCAGTACTCATTCATGTTGAACCTCGAAATGAATAAATTCTAAAATTTTGTTGATATCCTTCAGTCTATAACGACACCTATTGAATACTCTTAACATTGCTTGATATCCTTGAACTACCAATTATGATTATACCTTGAAAGATTTAAATGCTATAACTGCTTGTTCTTCTGGCTATATTACTTGCTGGGCAAACTTGTTGTTCATTCTTGCTTCCTAAAACATTACAGTTAAGGCAGAGCAAGGCGGTACTTCAGGACAGGACAAGGGAAAGGGCAAGGCGACAGAATAACTTAGTCCTTAAGACTAGAAGTATTATTATTATTATTGTTATCTTTGGTTATGATGTATTCAAGAATGACTAAGTTATGTTTAAGTTAATCACTGAATTGTCGTAGTAATGGTTACGGTACCTTGGGACGCGAATATTTATATTATATCAATGTAAATTATTCTATTATTTCCATTGTTGATGATTTAGTAAGATATTCGTAGTTGCACGTGATGCACCGAATTCGAGATATGGGTGTCCGAATTTTGGGGGCGTCACAGATATCGTCATCTTATTTAAGTCTAGCTATTACATAAGGTAACACAAAATTATTATGACAGCTTTCCTTTCCCTTTGTTCCTGGCAGAGCCCTCTGGTTAGTCATACTTAACTGAAAACATTTAATTTAAGCAAGAATGAGCATTTGAGTGCCCAACAAGTAATAACAATTATAAATATTAGCTGAAAGGATTAAATATTTTCTTTGTACTACCCTTCTACAACAAATCAAAAGTTGTGAAGTAATCTGAACCGATAATAATAACATAACAACTCTCTATCAAATTTTTGAAACTACGAATTTACTATAAATAGGGTTAAGGTGACATACTATGAACATTGTTCTAAATTTTCAAATAGGTTAAACAGAACTTCATCCGCAAATCGTCATAACTTACGGGCACGGGGGGTGATCAGCCCGTTATGCTCTGTATTGATCAATACTACATGCAAGAACGATATTATCGTTCACTCTATCCGCCTTGGGCGCATAAAAGTTTTCCCTTGATTGGGATGTTAATACTTAGTCTGGAATCCGAACCAAAACAATTTGATCGGATACAAAAAGGTTTTATCGTATTCAACAATATTTCTAACTCTGTGTCTAGCTGGTCAAATAGCTTAGACGGCTTGAACTTATTGTATACATACTGGTGATCAATAGGTATATATATATATATATATATATATATATATATATAACAATAGGGTTAATAATCTAATACAATAATAATATAATTCTGAAACTTTCTTACTCATGTATATTGCATAAAGAAAATACAAAGGTAGGATACTTGCCTGGTCTGCTGCTTACACAACTTAGTTCTATCTTTAAATCAACGACCTATCATTTACAAGATTGTTCTATTGATTAGAATTACATATCATAACACATCATACTATTATTTACAGTTAATACATAACCTAATCACATTGTCACGTAGATATATCAGTCCTTGAGACACAAACAAACACTTATACAGTCAAACTATATAGGTTCGGGTCAATTTCGGTAATATTTTGGTATACCAACGGCTTTATCGGGTAATTATTGAGTTTATTTATTGATAAAACTCTAATCTATAATTCAAATATTAATCTGGATAATTTAAATATCAATCATATTATTTATAAATGACTTATAATAATTTATCATTAATTATTATAATTTATCATAATTTTTCAAACTCTGGAATCATTATTAAATGATTTAAATATTAAATAATTCTATTATCATTAAAATTTAAATAATATTAAAGTATTAATGCAACCCTTTCAAAAATATCAAAGTTATTTTATAATAACTCAAAATACTTTTAAAGTATTAATTATTACCCTTAAATGATTTTAAAACATTTAAAATCATTTTTAAACAATTACCATTAATATTTAAATATTAAGGTATTATTCACTAAAATATTAAAAGTCATTTATAATAACTTAAAATATTTTTTAAACCACTTATATCCTTTTCAAATAATTTTTAAATCAATAAAATCATTTTTAATCTATTTATTTAATATTATTTATTAAATAAATCTAATATCATTAATATTAACTAATTAATGAAATTTATCTTAAAATATTAAAAGTAATATTTTATAACTTAGAATATCTTTAAAATCTTTATTTGCATTTAAAATGATTTTTATAATATTAAAATCACTTTTAAACTAATTTATTTAATATAATTATTAAATAAATCTAATATCATTAATATTAAATAATTAATGAAATTTACATTAAAATATTGAAAGTTATATTTTATAACTTAAAGTATCATTAAATACCTTATTATTATTTAAAATGATTTTAAATATAATAAAATCATTTTATTCAATTTATTTAATGCATTTATTAAATAAATTAAATATCAATAATATTCAAATAATTATTCAATATTTAGGAAAATATGTCAAATTATTAAAAGTTAATTTTTATAACTTCAAATAATTTTTAAAACTGATTTTATAATTTTTAGAATTTATTTTCTATTTCTAAATGATTTTTAGAAATTTAATTAATTAAATTAATAAATCTGTTGTTGTAGCTTTTAGCGACAGAAACCGTCGCCTAAAGTGTTCTTGAGCACCAAGAACACTAACAATCAGTGTTCAAGAGCCTCTCTTTGACCATCTTTAATTCACTGCATATGTTGTTTCTGGGCAAGCTATGACATAGATATTGTAGTATTAATGTAATAATATAAATATCAAGTAATATATTGTGACGCCCCCAAAATAGGTGTACATCACTCGTCTTGAGTCGCCAAATATATGGTACAAAATTCAAATACAACTTAATAATACAACTGTCGTCTAAAATACGACAAAATATAAACTAAGAGTTTTAATAAGAATATTATCATCTAGAAAATATCAACACTCAATGGAGTCCTCATTACAATTATTGTCACACTATTTAACAGAATAGTGAGGACTATTAATGCTATCATCTGGACCGTCACTCCGTTCCCCGACTAGTCACGGCTACGTTCTCAATTCCTGAAGAGAACAATGAAAGCAAAAGGGTGACCTCAACTAGCCCAGTAAAAAATATTATGAGTAAGATAATGCAGAATAAATTATCCTTAGCCTTCAACAGTATAACAACTGATAGAATACAATAGACAACAAGTTTTAGATCAACAACTGTAGGAGAATAAGCAATCCATTAGAAGAGTCAAGTAGAACATAAAATTCTATATCTTCTATGATTTAAAAAGTTTTTCATCAACTTTATCGCTGAGACTCAGCTTAATAAATAAACCATATCATCGAATCATCCTTGCACTACGGGCCAAGGATATTCATGTAATCATCAATGATCATGACTATACCGAATAATCCCTGGTCATAATCATACTCATAATTGTCCATCAATGCACTATGGGCCAATGAGGACTTTTACCACATCATTCGTTACATTACGGTCATGATTATACCGAAAATCCCTGGTCATAATCATACCAAGTCCATCTATGTACGTAAGTCAAAGATGACTTTCATCACAATATAAGCATGAGGATGATGACAATGACATAATAATTCAATAAAACAAGTTCAAGGATAAATTTTAAAGATTTATAATCTAATTTATCCAGAAATCAATAACGTCCAAATTGTTAACATGATACTGCTTTGTGGAGTAAAATTCAAGAATGCTCAGAAGAATATTTCCATGAAAAGATAATGGATGAAGCGCAAATATCTAAGATATTCTACTAATTTCATGGAGTATAGAAGCCAAAACTTTAACCAAATGAGTATACTAGAATATATGAAACTACAAATGGATTTTCACCCGTCATGCGGTAATCCACGTAGACAGATCATTTCCACAATTTAATAAGGAATGAATACAAAGGAACATTAACCATGCATGTGGTAATCCACACAGACAGGTTATTCCAACAGAATAATAAAGAATGGAATAACTGAAGAATTCACCAGGCATGCGATAGACCGCATAGACAGGTTATTCCCAACCGAATAATAAAGAATGGAACCAGGTCATGCGTAATCCAGATGCATGTGAGGATATTCCAATGTAATAATAAAGAATGGAACCAGTCATGCATAATCAAGATGCATGTGATATTCTAATGTAATAATAAAGAATGGAATAACAATGTAATTCACCTAGCATGCAATAGAATCGCATATAAAAGTTATTCCAATGAATAATAAAGAATAGAATAATGAAGAATTCACAAGCATGCGATAGACCGCATGCAGACGAGGTTATTACAAATGTAATAAAAAAGAATAGAATAACGAGAAGAATTCACCATGCATACAGAGTCCGCAGATAGACAAAAGTTATTCCAAATGTAATAATAAAGAATGGAATAACACTCTCTTTAGTATTGAAAGAAATAACTCTTTTCATGAATAAAAAAAAATAATACCCCTTACCTTATAAGAAAACTAGATACTAGAATAGTGAGATAGCAGACTTCTCTTCTTCTTTCTCTCTATAATTTCTCTTGTGAGACTTAGTGAATTGGTGAGAAATGAAGGAAGAATGAGCTTCTATTTATAGGAAAATATAGTTTCAATAATTGCACATTTTGGGGCTCGAAATATTACAGTATAATACCTTCCTCTTTTTCTTCATTTTTAATTTAGTCCTGCAAGTATTATCAAACTTGCACCACCTCCCCTAATAGTAAATCATGTGAATCAATAGTAAATCATGTGACTCAATAGTTTTAAACATGTCAAAAAATTAATTATAGTATAGTACATTCATCTATACCTCCATTTTTAATTTAGTCATGCAAGTATTATCAATCTTGCACCAACTACCCTAATAGTAAATCATGTGGATCAATAGTACACACATGTGAACACATAGTTATAAACATGTGAATTAATAGCAATTAATTGCTTATTTATCCGGTTAATACCCGATTGGTCAATATAACCTCCAGACATTAATTATTATCGAAATAAATGTCGATTTTCACTAACACCAATAATCCCAACATAATGGAACTATCAATTTCATCTTTAATCAACATGAACTTATTCATTATTAATATTATATCTCACAATATTTAACAACCAGGTCATTCCTAAGAAAGAGGGGGATTTCTAATAAGGATTTCTCCTTATTGGCGCACAATTAGATTATCTAACCTCTCCTTGACAGAACTTCTAGACATTATCAATATTGTAATTAATAATATGAATAAATTTGTGGTCTCAATTATTGATTTAATAATATATCATATTATACAGATGATACTGTGACAATAATTGAATCAATAATATGAGAGATATTATGCAACAATTACTCTAGCAATAATTGAGTATAACTGAGTGACTTCTTACGTAAGCATCAATAATTAATACCGTGTGCTACTATGCAACCACGCCAGACATCGCATGTTTTTACTACCAGTTATTTTATGACAACTTGCTTACTTTAAAAATTTTTCACATATCACCCTTAACTTTAAACTTTTATCAATTTAACTATTTACCAAAATAGAAAAATTGAATACTTTTTATTTCATAAAATTCAGGATCTCACAATCTCCCCTCCTTACGAAATTTCGCCCTCAAAATTTACGTACCTGATAGTTCGAAGAGATGAGAATACGTTGCTTTCTTTTCGGATTGTACCTTCCCGGTTATTTCCTCTCTATCATGATTTTCCCATTTCTCATCTCCTGTATTTCAGATATCATTCTAAAATATAGTTTCAAAATAAGGGTTAATTGACATGCCACATATTATCTCTATACTATGACCGACCAATTAAATACCAAATAAACTTAGGTAGGTCATACTAGCGAAGGAATTCCCCGTCTCTCATCTCCTAGTTCTTGTCTCACATCTCAGTCAGGGATCATATCCCTAAGCTTTGATACCAATTGTGACGCCCCCAAAATAGGTATACATCACCCATATTGAGTCGACAAATACATGGTACAAAATTCAAATACAACTTAATAATACAAATGTCATATAAAATACGACAAAACATAAACTAAGAGATTTAATAAGAATATTGTCATCTAGAAAATATCCACACTCAATGGAGTCCTCATTACAATTATTGTCACACTATTTAACAGAATAGTGAGGACTATTAATGCTATCATCTGGACCGTCACTCCATTCTCCGACTAGTCCCGGCTACGTTCTCATTTCCTGAAGAGAACAATGAAAGCAAAAGGGTGACCTCAACTAGCCCAGTAAAAAATATTATGACTAAGATAATGCAGAATAAATTATCCTTAGCCTTCAACAGTATAACAACTGATAGAATACAATAGACAACAAGTTTAAGATCAACAACTGCAGTGGAATAAGCAATCCATTAGAAGAGTCAAGTAGAGCATAAAATCTACTATCTTCTATGATTTAAAACGTTTTTCATCAACTTTATCGTTGAGACTCAGCTAAATAAATAAACCATATCATTGAATCATCCCTGCACTACGGGCCAAGGATATTCATGTAATCATCAATGGTCATGACTATACAGAATAATCCCTGGTCATAATCATACCTATAAATGTCCATCAATGCACTACGGGCCAATGAGGACTTTTACCACATCATTCGTTACATTACGGTCATGATTATATCGAATAATCCCTGGTCATAATCATACCAAGTCCATCTATGCACGTAAGTCAAAGATGACTTTCATCACAATATAAGCATGAGGATGATGACAATGACATAATAATTCAATAAAACAAGTTCAAGGATAAATTTTAAAGATTTATAATCTAATTTATCCAGAAATCAATAACGTCCAAATTGTCAACATGATACTTCTTTGTGGAGTAAAATTCAAGAATGCTCAGAAGAATATTTCCATGAAAAGATAATGGATGAAGCTTGAAATATCTAAGATATTCTACTAATTTCATGGAGTATAGAAGCCAAAACTTTAACCAAATGAGTATACTAGAATATATGAAACTACAAATGGATTTTCACACCGTCATGTGGTAATCCACGAGATGCATCATTTCCACAATTTAATAAGGAATGAATACAAAGGAACATTAACCATGCATGTGGTAATCCATACGCACGAGTTATTCTAATGAGAATAATAAAGAATGGAATAACTGAAGAATTCACCAGGCATGCGATAGACCGCATAGACAGGTTATTCCCAACCGAATAATAAAGAATGGAACCAGGTCATGCGTAATCCGCACAGACAGGATATTTGAACAGAATAATAAAGAATGGAATAACAACAGAATTCACCTAGCATGCGATAGACCGCACAGACAAGTTATTCCAATAGAATAATAAAGAATGGAATAACAGAAGAATTCATAAGCAAGCAATAGACCGCACAGACATGTTATTACAACAGAATAAAAAAGAATAGAATAACAGAAGAATTCACCATGCATGCGGTAGTCCGCGTAGACAGGTTATTCCAACAGAATAATAAAGAATGGAATAACAGCTCCTACGAGTATTGAAAGAAATAACTCTTTTCATGAATACAAAAAAAATAATACCCCTTACCTTAGAAGAAAACTAGATACTAGAATAGTGAGGTAGCAGACTTCTCTTCTTCTTTCTCTCTATAATTTCTCTTGTGAGACTTAGTGAATTGGTGAGAAATGAAGGAAGAATGAGCTTCTATTTATAGTAAAATATAGTTTCAATAATTGCACATTTTGGGGCTCGAAATATTACAGTATAATACGTTCCTCTTTTTCTTCATTTTTAATTTAGTCCTGCAAGTATTATCAAACTTGTACCACCTGCCCTAATAGTAAATCATGTGAATCAATAGTAAATCATGTGACTCAATAGTTTTAAACATGTGAAAAAATTAATTATAGTATAGTACCTTCATCTATACCTCCATTTTTAATTTAGTCATGCAAGTATTATCAATCTTGCACCAACTCCCCTAATAGTAAATCATGTGAATCAATAGTACACACATGTGAACACATAGTTATAAGCATGTGAATTAATAGCAATTAATTGCTTATTTATCCGGTTAATTACCTGATTGGTCAATATAACCTCCAGACATTAATTATTATCAAAATAAATATCGATTTTCACTAACACCAATAATCCCAACATAATGGAACTATCAATTTCATCTTTAATCAACATGAACTTATTCATTATTAATATTACAACTCACAATATTTAACAACCAGGTCATTCCCATGAAAGAGGGGGCTTTCTAATAAGGATTTCTCCCTATTGGCGCGCAATTAGATTATCTAACCTCTCCTTGACAGAACTTCTAGACATTGTCAATATTGTAATTAATAATATGAATAAATTTGTCATCTCAATTATTGATTTAATAATTTATCATATTATACAGATGATACTGTGACAATAATTGAATCAATAATATGAGAGATATTATGCAACAATTACTCTAACAATAATTGAGTATAACTGAGTGACTTCTTACGTAAGCATCAATAATTAATACCGTGTGCTACTATGAAACTACACGTATTACTGTAGTTTTACTACCGGTTATTTTATGACAACTTGGTTACTTTGAAAATTTTTCACATATCACCCTTAACTTTAAACTTTTATCAATTTAACTATTTACCAAAATAGAAAAATTGAATACTTTTATTTCATAAAATTTGGGGTCTCACATATATGGGTTAGATTGCAACACACAAGCAAGATATAAACCTGCAAACTAGATGTCAGACATGTTCTTCATTTTCAGGGCTGCCCAGAAACATGAAGTCATGGCCAGTCAACGGTATTGATGGCCATCAATCTTTCAATCTGGTCATGTTATGGGTGATCTAAACGTCGGGCTTTGTGGACAAACCAATAGAGTACATGTTGTGAGTCTTTATAATGTCTAAACACCATCCAGATGCAGGATCTAAGTCAATAAAGAACTTGTCAGACCATTGTCTCAACTTTCTATGTTACCCAAAAAGCAAAGCTTAATGGTCAACGACTTTTGACCGATTACTACAATCGATCCATTGTTTTCAAAGGTTTGGAAATGCTTTGTACTTGTAGTTTGCATGTCATATTATAATCTAGATACCATTATACATCCTAAAATATTTTCAGAAACAAGATCAAAGCTGGTCAAAGTCACTGACAAAACATGTTCTTCAGTTTTCTGGGTTGCCCAAAAAACTAAATTCGTGTTCGGTCAATGGACTTTGACCGTAAATAACTTTTGATATACACCTCCTGTGATTTTGCTTTCATTTTCAGAATACTAACAACATTACAAACAACAACTGAAAAACTTTAAATCACCAAAATAATAAACAAGCACAGATCTACGAGGCCTGACATTTGTTGTCAGACAACAAAAAACAAAAATTTTTAGATTCTTAAAAACATCAAATTCATGCACTTAGATGTTATGGATCTAACATGTGCCAACCCAGATCACTTATAGGCACTAAAAACAACATATTTAAACATTCAAACACAAGATCTAACATGGAATCAAAGTTCAAATTTCTAAGTTAGGTTTTATACCTTATATGAACAAAATCTTGAATCTGACTTCTTGATCTGCTATGGGTTGACTTGGGACTTGATTAGGGACTGGTCTAGCAAGATAATTCGGATGTTTGAGGTTGAGAGGGTTTTAGTTGAGGATATGAGCACAAATGAGCTTGTTAGTAACCTTTCTCTCTCTTTGATCTTATATAATACATGAATCTAGTGTGCTTGTGATGCAATATGGCTGAGAATTTTGGTTTATAGGCACATGGCTAGGTTGAGTTGGTTTACCAACTAAAGTTATGGCAAAATATACAAGTTATCTATTAAATAATATAAGGAGGGCAATTTGGTCATTTGGTTTTTACTTTTAGTGGCAAAGTTGTCAATTCATTCTAACCCTTAGGGTTTGACCCTTAGGGTTTAACCCTAAGATTTCCTAAGCTCTAAATCTAGGATTGTGTATTAAGGGGAAAAAATGGAAATCTTAGTTTCTAAAAAGGTGAATTAGGGTTCCTTAATTAAATTAAGTTTCCTAATCACTTAGGACTTATAAATTAGGCTTTATTAAATACGAATTACCATGAAGCTTGCTAAATTAATAATTAGGGTTTATAACTTAGCAATTAGGGTTTTGATTTAGTAATTAGGGTTTCCAAATATTAATTAGGGTTTACCTAATTAACATTAAACATAATAATGGTCATTAATTACATAACACATAACTTAACAAACCATACAGTCATAGTTGACTCTGTACTATAGTTTATCAGTAATGCTAGGATTTTGTACTGTTTTTGTGATGCCCCCAAAACAAGTATACATCGCCCATCTTGAGTCGCCAAATACATGGTACAAAATTCAAATACAACTTAATAATACATTGTCGTGTAAAATACGATAAAACATAAACTGAGAGTTTTAAAACGAATATTGTCTTCTAGACAGTATTCAACTCAAATGGAGTCCTCAATACATTTATTATCACACTATTTCATAGAATAGTGAGGACTACTAATGCTATCGTCTGGATCGTCACTCCGTTCCCCAACTAGTCTCGACTACGTTCTCATTTCCTGAATAGGACAATGAAAGCAAAAGGGTGAGCTCAACTAGCCCAATAAGAAATATTATGACTAAGATAATGCAGAATAAATTATCCTTAGCCTTCAACAGTATAACAACTGATAGAATATAATAAACAACAAGTTTTAGATCAACAATCGCAATGAATAAGCAATCCATTAGAAGAGTCAAGTAGAGCGTAAAATCTTCTATCTTCTATGATTTAAAAGATTTATCATCAATTTTATCACTGAGACTTAGCTTAATAAATAATCCACATCATCGAATCATCCCTGTACTACGGGCCAAGGATATTTTTTAGTATCACGACCACGAATTATCCTTGCACTACGGGCCAAAGATAATCGTGTTTTCATCAACGGTCATAATCATGCCATAAAACAATTCATATTTACACCCTTGGCCAAAGAGAATCCATGACCATAATCATACCAAAAACTGTCCATCAATGCACTACGGGCCAATGAGGACTTTTACCACATCATTTGTAACATTACGGTCATGATTATAAGAATAATCCACAGTCATAATCATACCAAGTCCATCTATGCACTACAGGCCACAGATGACTTTCAACAAAATATAAACATGAGGATGATGACAATGATATAAGAATTCAATAAAACAAGTTCAAGGATAAATTTTTAAAGATTTATAATTTAATTTATCCAGAAATCAATAACGTCTAAATTGTCAACATGATACTGCTTTGTGGAGTAAAATTCAAGAATAATATTGTACCAAAAATGATTTGGATCGAAAACGAATCAATTTTTATCATGAATAGCACCCCGGGTGAATAGTACTCGAGTGAATAGTACCCTATGAATAGAACTTCATGAATAGTAACCTGTGAATAGTACTCCAGCATGAATAAGTTAAATTTTATCAAGAATGCTCAGAATAATATTTTCATGAAAAGATACTGAATGAAGTGCAAATATCAAGGATATTCTACTAATTTCATGGAATATAGAAGCCAAAACTTTAACCAAATGAGTATAGAATGAAGATCAAAACATGGATACAATCAATGATAGTAACTATAATAGACATCTGGGACGAAAAAGAGAAAATTTTATTTTTTGGTGAATAGTGCCGTATTTGTGAATAGTGTCGTATTCATGAATAGTGTCGTATACGTGAATAGTAACCCCGACACAAAAAGGTAGAAATTCCACAATAAAATTCATATCAATATTTTAGCATAATGATATTGAAGAAAATAATATCATTTACGAAGAAAATAACATTCATTACCTCAAAATAATAGTAGTTCTGATCGGAATATCGAATGTAAAGTCGAAGGAAACTTGTACTGAATAACAACTCTCAAAGTATCTAAATACTCACAAAAATACGCTCGATAATATAAAGAGAAAAAAACTTATTTCTGGTGAGATTTTCAATTCTAACCTAAGCGTCTATTTATAGGAAAATGCTAGAACGCCATAGGAGACTAAAATAATAAAATATTATTATTTCTTTCTTTTTCTCTACGCATACCAGCCATCCAAGACCAGCATGCCAATTCTAAAAACCAATTTTGCAGCCCACATGTTGAAAACAAAAGTGGGTCCCACCCAATTTTAATAAAAATCATTTTATTTTCCGAAACTTTAGTAATTCATAATAAATAGCCCTTTTATCAAAAAAATATGAATTTTATGTCCATTCCACACGAAATCGAATTCTCTACAACTTTGCAGAACAAAGTTTTTCCAAATTCTAAATAGAAAATATCCAAAATCCACAAACGGACGATTTTCAATACCTCTTAAAATTCATAACAAATCATACGTTAATTTTTAACGGTTCCAAATTTGTGGACATATACTCAACTTATATATGCATAACATATCCAAAAATCACAATGATCCAACAGTCGGATTAAAATTATAACTCACGTAATAAAGCTTTAAGAACACCGATTTGAGTTTTTAATACCTCCAATCCGATAAAATACTGATAAAATATCTCAACATTAATTCCTTCAATTATAACCACATAAAAAAAATATTTTCTTATCTATCATTTATGTCCACATAAAATAAATATTTCCTTATCATATAAATCAATAATTAATTATTCACAAATAATATTACAGAATCACAATAATGACAACCAGGCCGTTCCCAGGAAAGAGGGGGCTTTCCGATAAGGATTTTTCCTTACTGGCACGCAATTAGATGACCAAACCTCTCCTTGACAGAACTTTCTAGACATTACCAATAATGCTATCTAATAATATTATTCAAATAATATGAATTATTGTTTTGACAATGGGAAATACTGTGCAGTGACGATTATTGAAACAATAATAATATAAAATATCAACAAAGCAATTATTGAATCAATAAAATAAAATATTGAACAATAATTACTGTAACAATTATTGAGTAAAACTGAGTGACTTCTCACGTAAGCACCAATAATCAATACCGTGTGCTACTATGCAACCACGCCAGACATTCTTTGTCTTTTACTACCGGGTAGTTCAACAATTATCGGTAAAACTTCCATTTGTTATTTTCATAAAAGATATTTACATCGTTTTCTCATTCCGATAATAATTCCGTTGTGGGGTCCACCAATGATTGTGTCATCGTACGGATATTCCCTGACAAAAAGAATATTCCCCGACCAATCAAATATTTTATAACCACTTGCTTACTTTTCAAAATTTATAAATATTACCCACAACTATAACATTATCTCAAATCCACACCATAACATAAAAAAAATATTTCAAAAAAATTAAATATTTATTCATAAAATTTGGGGTCTCACAGTTTTACTATAACTGTTTCACACATTAACATTACACACATATCAGGCATGTTTATATTACTGAAATATAAATAATATTATATTATTATTCTCATTCCTTATTCAAAATCCAGACTTAAGGTTTTCAATTCATATCTGACATAACCTTCATAGATACCATTATTAATTAAGTTAAAATAATTAACTTAACTAATATAATAAATATATATCATAATATCCATATCATATATACAATAATCATATTTTCAAGGAAAATAAATAATAAATATTTTTATTACAACATAATTTATTATAAAAATATAATCTAAAATGATCAATAATTCTTAAAAAGAATTTAGTTACATCTAATAAATAATTTTATTTATCAGATATATACATCTACTTTACTTTGCACATATTCCCACCCTTATATATATAAAAAAATATTATTCGCAAAATTTTTTATTGAAAATATTGGGTTATTACATCCACCCTCCCTTATAAGGATTATGTCCCCGGAATCACCGCTTTAAAACCTATAGACACAAGGAAAATAGCATACACAGTCATTTCAAGTAGATCTCGATCAGATTTGATCGAACTGATCTTTAACTACTCAACATAAAGCTTGTCTATCTAATTCTACGGAAATTTGATTTCTAACAGAACTCAAATTTCTCCTTCAAAATTTTCTTTATAATATAATTTACTATATTTAAGAAAAATCATATATACAAAAATAAAATTCACGCGAATAATACCTGAAGTTCCATCCCCATACTTCTACGGTATCTCGAGCGAAATCATGTTGAAGACTCTAGCGGTTGATTTCGTCGAAGTTGGTCCCGTTATCGCCATTGTTCCACTGCCTTTCCCCGCATTCACGCTTCCTATATCCATTCTCCTTTTTGGACAGTCCTTCACCTTATGTTCCGTGGATCCACACAGAAAACACCCATTGCTCATCCTAGGATTGGGGCAGTTAGGAGAGATATGTCCCTCCTGCCCACACTTGTAGCACACAAACTTGCCTTTAAGACACTCACTTGAATGACTCTTCCCATAATTCTTACATTGCACAGCCTGCTTTTTCACACCTTCCTGCTTGACTTGGACACTCCCAAAATTATTCCACTTTCTTTTCTCACCCCTACTTCCAATACCTACTTCTACCTTCCCAGCTCCCTCTCCCATATTCTTTCTCTCCTTATTGTAGAGACTCATGGCCTCACTTCCCCCTTCAGCTATGATAGCCTTTTCTAAGAGTGCGGCAAACATATTAATCCGCAACACTACCACCTTATTGTAGAGTCAGGGTTTTAGACCTAGCTCAAACTTCCTTGCCTTTCTAGCCTCCGTATCCACTTAGTATAGAGCGAACCTAGCTAATTCATTGAACTTTGCAGCATACTCCGCAACTGTCAAGTTCTCCTTCTTCAATTCCAAAAATTTCACCTCCATCCTAGCCTGCACACTAGCCGTAAAATAATTCTCGAAGAATAGCATCTTAAACCTAGTCCATGTTATCACTCCTTCTCCTGCCCTAGCTTGATTTGCCTCCCACCAGAAATTCGCCTCCCCTTTCATCATATAGGTGCCAAAAGCTGTCTTTTGCCCCTCATCTACCCCAGCGACTACAAATGCTTTTTCTATTTCCTTAACCCAATTTTGGGCTTCTATCGGGTCAGTGGTACCTCTAAATTCAGGCGGTCTTATGGCCTTAAAATCCTTGAAGTTCGCAAATCGATTGTCTGGCTGATTTCCCTCCGCTGGCATTCCATTCTGCATGGCCTGAGCTACCATATTCATAAAATTCTGCATTAGGTCTGGTTGTTGTCCTCCAGTATTGTTGACAGATTCTTCTGCCCTTTGGTTTCGAGTTTGACGTCTTGGCGGCATGTTCTGGTTAAATAAACCAAAATCTATATTTTCTTAACTTACATTCTAAACCTCATCGTATAAGTTTAATATTTCAAACTTATTCCTTTATTTAAACATAGATTCATATTCATTTAGCAATTTCAAAATACTTTACATAGCATAGCACATACTGCTTTAAACGTCCGATATCCCTTTATGACCACAAAAGTTGGGAATCACTACCACAACTAACACCAAAGTTGGGATTATTATAATACACACATACATTACCAAACATACATAATCAAATACTAATTCTACCTATTTCCTACACCTTTTCCCTGATTCTGGACAACCCTTCGCCCGATGACCTTCCAATCCACAAATAAAACATGCTCCTGGTTTATAGTTGGGATAATACAGAGTGGTATGTCCTTCATAACCGCAGAGATAACATATCTTTTTCCATTTCTTCTTATCAAATTTTCCTAAGTCGTGGTCTTCTATCTTTCTCTTCCCCTTCTTGCTCGGAGCTGCACACGATGTGTTGCTTATGGCTCCCATCTGATCAATTTGGATTTTAAGCTTATCTTGTTCTTCCATTGTTTCTAATAAGTCTTTTCGTAACTGACTATTTAGCAACTTTTCTATTTCCCGCAGCTTTTTTATTTCCCAAATTCTGCACTTCGGTTGATGCTTGTTCAGTTCCAACTTCGGTGTCTGAATCACTATCTGTTAGTTCCACCATTTCTGGGTTCGATACTATATTTTCCAAAATGATCACCTCATCAAGATTATCTTTAACGCGAGCCTCTATTTCAGCTATTGGCTTTGATATTGGCTTGGTTATGGAGATTGGCTCCTGCTTTACGATCTTAGGGTATCCCAATCCTTTTTCTCCTGACATCTACACACATAAATTATCCTGATTAGCATATAGTGTATACACACAGCAAATAATAGGTTATATAAGTTATCTTTTATTTGATTTGATGACGAATTTATTCGATTCATCTCTTTTTAAACTCTATATGAGTTATTTGTACTTTCAACGTTTTCCTCTACTCTAAGGTTATAGCCTAAGGTCTATCCCCACCTATGGTTTCTAACACTAAAGCTCTAATACCAACATCTGACGCCCCCAAATTCGGGTACTTGAAACCCGAATTCAGTGCTTCACGATACCATTTCTTTGAGCGGAATAATAATAATTTTGTCATAAATATCAAACTTAGTTTACATATCAGAGTTATTTAAATCCCAGGTATGCGACCTTAAAACATTTCATTACATGATAGATAATAGATATCATCATCTTATTTAAGTCTAGCTATTACATAAGGTAACACAAACTTATTCTGACAGCTTTCCTTTCCCTTTGTTCCTGGTAGAGCCCTCTGGTTGGTCATACTTAACTGAAAACATTTAATTTAAGTAAGAATGAGCATTTGAGTGTCCAACAAGTAATAAAAATTATAAATATTAGCTGAAAGGATTAAATGTTTTCTTTGTACTATCCTTCTACAACAAATCAAAAGTTGTGAAGTAATCTGAACCGATAATAATAACATAACAACTCTCTATCAAATTTTTGAAACTACGTACTGACTATAAATAGGGTTAAGGTGACATACTATGAACATTGATCTAAATTTTCAAATAGGTTTAATAGAACTTCATACGCAAACCGTCATAACTTATGGGCACGGGGGGTGATCAGCCCGTTATGCCCTGTATTAATCAATACTACATGCAAAAATGATATTATCGTTCACTCTGTCCGCCTTGGGCGCATAAAAGTTTTCCCTTGATCGGGATGTTCATACTTAGTCTGAAATCCGAACCAAAACAATTTGATCAGATACAAAAAGGTTTTATTGTATTCAACAATATTTCTAACTATGTGTCTAGCTGGTCAAATAGCTTAGACGGCTTTAACTTATTGTATACATACTGGTCATCAATAGGTGTATATATATATATATATATATATATATATATATATATATATATATATATATATATATATAATCTGAATTACCATATAGTACCATGTTGATAATCAATGATCGGATATAACATATATAACAATAGGGTTAATAATCTAGTACAATAAAAATATAATTCTGAAACTTTCTTACTCATGTCCATTGCATAAAGAAAATGCAAAGGTAGGATACTTGCCTGGTCTGCTGCTTACACAACTTAGTTCTATCCTTAATCCAACGACCTATCATTTATAAGATTGTTCTATTGATTAGAATAACATATCATAACTCATCATACTGTTATTTATAGTTAATACATAACCTAATCACATTGTCACATAGATATATCAGTCCTTGAAACACAAACAAACACTTATACAGTCAAACTATATAGGTTCGAATCAATTTCGGTAACATTTTGGTGTACCGACGACTTTATCGGGTAATTATCGAGTTTATTTGTTGATAAAACTCTAATCTGTAATTCGAATATTAATCTGGATAATTTAAATATCAATCATATTATTTATAAATCACTTATAATAATTTATCATTAATTATTATAATTTATCATAATTTTTCAAACTCGGAATCATTATAAAATGATTTAAATATTAAATAATTCTATTATTATTAATATTTAAATAATATTAAAAGTATTAATGCAACACTTACCAAAATATCGAAGTTATTTTATAATAACTCAAAATACTTTTAAAGCATTAATTATTACCCTTAAATAATTTTTAAAATATTTAAAATCATTTTAAACAATTACCATTAATATTTAAATATTAAGGTATTATTCACTAAAATATTAAAAGTCATTTATAATAACTTAAAATATTTTTAAACCACTTATATCCTTTTTAAATGATTTTTAAATCAATAAAATCATTTTTAATCTATTTATTTAATATTATTTATTAAATAAATCTAATATCATTAATATTAACTAATTAATGAAATTTATCTTAAAATATTAAAAGTAATATTTTATAACTTAGAATATCTTTAAATTCTTTATTTGCATTTAAAATGATTTTTATAATATTAAAATTATTTTTAAACTAATTTATTTAATATAATTATTAAATAAATCTAATATCATTAATATTAAATAATTAATGAAATTTACATTAAAATATTGAAAGTTATATTTTATAACTTAAAATATCATTAAATACCTTATTATTATTTAAAATGATTTTTAATATAATAAAATTATTTTTAGTCAATTTATTTAATGCATTTATTAAATAAATTAAATATCAATAATATTCAAATAATTATTCAATATTTAGGGAAAATATGTCAAATTATTAAAAGTTAATTTTTATAACTTAAAATAATTTTTAAAACTAATTTTATAATTTTTATAATTTATTTTCTATTTCTTAATGATTTTTAGAAATTTAATTAATTAAAATTAATAAATTTGTCGATATAGCTTTTAGCGACAGAAACCGTCGCCTAAAGTGTTCTTGAGCACCAAGAACACTGACAGTCAGTGTTCAAGAGGCTCCATTTGTCCATCTTTAATTCACTGCATATGTTGTTTCTGGGCAAGCTATGACATGGATATTGTAGTATTAATGTAATACTATAAGTATCAAGTAATATATGGGTCAGATTGCAACACACAAGCAAGATATAAACCTACAAACTAGGTGTCAGACGTGTTCTTCATGTTCTGGGCTGCCCAGAAACATGAAGTCATGGTCAGTCAACGATATTTATGGCCTTCAATCTTTCAATCTGGTCATGCTATGGGTGATCTAAACGTCGGGCTTTGTGGACAAGCCAATAGAGTACATGTTGTGAGCCTTTATAGTGTCTAAACATCATCTAGATGCAAGATCTAAGTCAATAAAGAACTTGTCAAACCACTGTCTCAACTTTCTGGGTTACCCAGAAAGCAAAGCTTAACGGTTAATGACTTTTGACCGATTACTACAATCGATCCATTGTTTTCTAAGGTTTGGAAATGCTTTGTACTTGTAGTTTGCATATCATACTATAATCTAGATATTATTATACATCCTAAAAGCTTTTCAGAAATGAGATCAAAGCCGGTCAAAGTCACTGACAGAACATGTTCTTCAGTTTTTTGGGTTGCCTAGAAAACTAAATTCGTGTTCGGTCAATAGACTTTGACCGTAAATAACTTTTGATATACACCTCCAGTGTTCTTGCTTTCACTTTTAGAATACTAACAACATTACAGACAACAACTGGAAACCTTTAGATCACCAAAATAATAAACAAGCACAGATCTACGAGGCCTGACATTTGTTGTCAGACAACAAAAAATTTCTAGATTCTTAAAAATATCAAATTCGTGCACTTAGATGTTATGGATCTAACATGTGCCAACCTAGATCACTTATAGGCACTACAAACAACATATTTAAACATTCAAACACAAGATCTAACATGGAATCAAAGTTCAGATTTCTAAGTTAGGTTTTATACCTTATATGAACAAAATCTTGAATCTGACTTCTTGATCTGTTATGGGTGGACTTGGGACTTGATTAGGGACTGGTCTAACAAGATAATTTCGGATGTTTGAGGTTGAGAGGGTTTTGTTTGAGGATATGAGCACAAATGAGCTTGTTAGTAACCTTTCTCTCTCTTTGATCTTATATAATACATGAATCTAGTGTGCTTATGATGCAATATGGCTGAGATTTTTGGTTTATAGGCACATGGCTAGGTTGACTTGGTTTACCAACTAAAGTTATGGCAACCTATACAAGTTATCTATTAAATAATACAAGGAGGGCAATTTGGTCATTTGGTTTTTACTTTTAATGGCAAAGTTGTCAATTCATTCTAACCCTTAGGGTTTGACCTTTAGGGTTTGACCCTTAGGGTTTAACCATAAGGTTTCCTAAGCTCTAAATCTAGGATTGTGTATTAAGGGCAAAAATGGAAATCTTAGTTTCTAAAAAGGTGAATTAGGGTTCCTTAATTAAATTAAGTTTCCTAATCACTTAGGACTTATAAATTAGGCTTTATAAAATACAAATTACCATTAAGCTTGCTAAATTAATAATTAGGGTTTATAACTTAGCAATTAGAGTTTTGATTTAGTAATTAGGGTTTTCAAATATTAATTAGGGTTTACCTAATTAACATTAAACATAATAATGGTATTAATTACATAACACATAACTTAACAAACCTTACAGCCTTAGTTGACTCTGTACTATAGTTTATCAGTAATGCTAGGATTTTGTACTGTTTTACTATAAATGTTCCGCACATTAACATTACACATATATCAGCATGTTTATATTACTGAAATATAAATAATATTATATTATTATTCTCATTCCTTATTCAAAATTCAAACTTAGGGTTTTGAATTCATATCTGACATAACCTTCATAGATACCATTATTAATTAAGTTAAAATAATTAACTTAACTAATATAATAAATATATATCATAATATCCATATCATATATACAATAATCATATTTTCATGGAAAATAAATAATAAATATTTTTATTACAACATAATTTATTATAAAAATATAATCTAAAATGATCAATAATTCTTAAAAGAATTTAGTTACATCTAATAAATAATTTTATTTATCAGATATATACATATACTTTACTTTGCACATATTCCCACCCTTATATATATATAAATTATTCGCAAAATTTCTTATTGAAAATATTGGGTTATTACAATTACTTCTAGTAATATCAATAGCAACTTTATATGAAAATATGTTGTCGACAACGATTTTATTTCTATCCAATATATACGTCTCCTGTATATACATAATGTATCGAGATCTCGTTATTTTCAGGTACCTGATCCTCTTCAGGGGATAAATCATCCTCTTCGGGGGATAACTCTTCAAGAGTTTTATTTACAAGAGATTTTTGTTCATAAGTTTTGGATAGATCGATAAATTTTGTAGCATGTTTCATGGGTATAGCCTCTTTATAGGCTGCAACTTGTTTTTCTTGTATTTTCTTCTTCTGGAAAATTTTATTTTTTAACATCGATAGGTCTTCCACGCTTCAGGTGTGGTTTTGATTCATTTGTTGTTGTATAAACTGATTGTCCTACAGGGACTTCAATTAATTCCTGCTAGAGTATTAGCAGCTAAAATGTGAGATATCACTATTTTCTTATTATCAGTGAATAATTCTGGTAATTGATTTGCAATTCATTGCAAATGAATAATCCTTTGAACTTGTAGTTCACATTGATTTGTACAAGGATCAAGATGAGATAACGACAAAAAATTTCAAGTAATCTCCCTCATCGTGCTTCAGGCAACGATCTCACGTCGTGCTTAGGAAACGACTTTTCTCCCACGAGACTGTTTCATTAAAATAACAAACCTCAAAATATACCTTAAAAATATCACTTAGTGAGGTTATGATGCAGCATGTAAAATAGCATGACCCCAAGCATAAATTGGTAATTTTGATTTCATAATCAAAGGTCGAGTAATAATTTAAAATCTCTTAAAAATTTATTCCGCTATACCATTTTGAGTATGTGTATGTGCAACATGATGTTTAACATAAATTTCAATTAACATGCAATATTCATCAAAAACTTGAAATTTGAATGTTACCAGCATTGTCTAAATAAATTTTCCTAGTTATATAATCAGAAAATTGTACTCGCAACCTAATTATTTGAGCAAGAAGCATAGGAAATGCAATATTTCTAGTTAAAAGTAAACATACATGTGATCATCTGGTTAATGCATCAATTAAAACCATAAAATACTTGAATATACCACAATGTGGGTGTATTGGTTCAAATAGATCACCTTGAATTCTTTCTTAAAAAGATGAACACTAAATAATAATAATTAAATGTGATAGTTTGATAATTAATTTATTTTGATATAATCAACAGGTAAAGGAATCTTCTGGTTCTTTAAGGGATGTTCATGGGAGTTTTCAATAATTCAACGCAACATTATTGATCCTGGATGATCAATACGATCATGCTAAATCATAAAAACCTTTGGATCTAAACACTTCTGGTGTATTGCACACTTTTAGTATATTACAACATTCATTTCAACTATTCTCATTTTAGTATAATATAACCCAGAAGAGAAAATAGACAGTTTTTCTAATATGAACTTCTGGCCCGATACTAATGAAGTAATATAAAGAAATTTTTCATTGCCTTCGTTATTGGTTTCAATATAATAACCATTATAACGTATATCCTTAAAACTGAGTAAATTTTTATAATGCCCTGAAATCCGATCTATTTTCACACCCGAATTCTATACGTCACAATCCCACTTCTTTCTAAACATACATCATTATATAGCTAAATATAACAACATACATTCTCAA
Organism: Panax ginseng; assembly: GCA_020205605.1. Lineage (NCBI taxonomy): Eukaryota > Viridiplantae > Streptophyta > Magnoliopsida > Apiales > Araliaceae > Panax > Panax ginseng. Next base: position 89,770,062 of record CM035144.1, read on the forward strand.
ATCCCAGGTTCTAATACCGTATAACTTCGTTCATTACAAATAATGATAATTACATTATTCTTTACATCTTATAAGAATGACTTTCATCCGCCACTATGATAACCCAGGATTTCAAATAATTTAAATTTTTACGAATAATTTTTTTTCTATTTAATATTGATATTAATTATCAATATTGTTCTGAGTATCTGTGATACGAGTCTAGAGAAGTCGTCAATTTGTGTATTGACTGAGAAAATACGAGTAGAGTTGTGCTTAACCGAGAATAGAAACCCTAACCCTAAGTTCGGATAGGGATTCGATAGAAATTATAGTTATAATAAAAGTAACTGTAAGTATGTGTTTGTGCTATATAGAGTTATGATCAGTGATTGATCGGATAGGGTATAAACTAAGTAAACCCTAATAAGGGATTAGAAACCCTAATCTCAAATTGAGAAACCCTAACGTACAGTTAGGAACCCTAATCGAATGCCAGGAAATCCTAATTTTAATTTTGGGAACCCTTAAACCCTAATTAGAAAACACTAATCCCAATTGGCAAGCCCTAATGTGATTAGTAAACCTTAATATAATTAGGAAACACTAATTATATTTTAGTTATCTTAATTTTCTATATTTAAAACCCTAATTAGAAAATTCTAAAAATTAAAGTTGTAAAACCTAAGGGTTAGAACCTTAGGGTTAAACCCTAAGGGTTTGACAAGTTACATGTTTGCCATTAAAATTGCATGTTCAATGACCAAAATACCCTTTTTGTATTTCTTTATTTAGTAACTTGAAAATCTTGCCATACTTGGAGTTGGTGACCAACTTTTGACCAGCCATTTGACTCATATCTCAGCCATAATCTGATCTAGAGTGCCACCTTACATTACATATATACATTGCATCTAAAAGTGAGGATTAAAGAGAGAAAGTCTAGCATTTTGCTCATTTTGCTATCAAACACTTAACTTCTCTCCCAAACCTCTGAAAATCCCAAGTATATCAGTCACAAAATAACCCCTAGAAACACCAAGAACATATTGGAGAGCAAAGATCAAAGTTTTGAATTAGAAAGGTATAAACCCTAAGTCCCCTTTTGATCTTGTATGTTTGGTCAAAGTTTGTGTTTATTTGTTTATATAAGTGTTAGAAGATGTTTTATGGTGATCTATGATGTTATATCATAGATCCATAGCATCAAAGTGGATGAAAATCAAAGTTTTCATAACTGTTCTTGAACCCTAAAAGTTGTCTGACAAGCTAAAGTCAGAGGCCACAGATCTTTCCTTGTAAATGATTTGTGGTGTTTTATGTTTTAGACTTGAAGTTTGACATGAGGACTGTGGTCTGGAAGTGGAATCATAGCCATTCCATGTCCAGATTACAAGTTATTCTAGGTCGAACACAGTTGACCGAGCATGACCAAGAGTTTCTGGGCAACCCAGAAACTCGTTATCAGCGTCTGACATCGTTTTGAAACGCTTTAATCTGACAGGATTTATGTGTTTTGATGATGTGTTTGTATCCAGTTTGTATCCTGTTATATGGATTCTAGATTCATGCCATTAGATGTCTTAAACAACAAATATGTTGGTTGTAGTGGATGGTCAAACTAGACCATTTGATCACGGATAGAATTTCTGGAAAACCCAGAAACTGGATGAACTTGTTTTCTGACAGCCTTTGATCGAACTAAATCTGGTGATTGTGATGTACTCGGTCTAATCTATTGATGTATATATGCTCCTTGACATTAGTACTACATTGTTGGACCTTAAGAACAACATATTGATGACCATAACATAATGATAATCGGGCCACAAAGTAGTACCTATAAACTGCCTGGGTTTCTGGGTAACCCAGAAAACCCAGGAACTATTTGACAGAGATTTTGAGGAGCTAGATCTTCATGGTATGTGATTGTATGACATAGATGATGATTGATTCGTGCAGTGTTACATAAACACTAGATGATCAATGTTTAACATGACCCAGAAACACTTTGAGATGAGAATTAAACGTCGTCAAACCTAAACCCTTTCTAAGCCGGCTGTTAGTATTCTTAAGCCCAAGAACACCTATAGCGATAGAAAGCGTCACTATAGGCTATAGCGACGGATATAATTAATTTATTTTCTGAATTTTTGGAAAATACTTAAAAAAAGAAATAAATTCTAAAAAATTACAAAAATGGTTTTAAAATTTATTTTCATTATGAAAAAAAAAATGAGAATTTGGAATATTTTTCATTAATAATTATAATTATTTGCATATTAATGATATTTAATTTATTTAATTAGTATATTAAATAAATTAGAGAAAAATAATTTAATATTATAAAAATCATTTTAAATAAGAATAAGGTGTTTAAAAATATTTTGAGTTATAAAATGTAACTTTTAATATTTTTGGAGAATTTTCATAAATAAATTAATATTAATGATATTAGATTTATTTATTTATTAAATAAAATAAATAATGGGAAAATGGTTTTATTGATTTAAAAATGAGAAAAGTAATTTAAAAATATTTTAAGTTATAATTAATGACTTTTAATATTTTGATAAGAATTTCATTAATATTTAAATATTAATTGTGAGGGTTTTAAAAATGATTTTAATTATTTTAAAAATTATTTAAGTAAAATATTGGTGATTTAAAAATATTTTAAGTTAATATGAATAACTATAATATTTTGATAAGTATGTCATTAATATTTTAATATTATTAAATATTAATGATGATGGGTTTATTCAATAATTAAATTATTTAAAAATGACTCAGGTGTTTGAAAAATTATTGTAAATTATAATAATTGTTTGAAATTTATTAAAAGCTTCTGAAAAATATTATAAACGATATCTGACTTATCTAAAATAATATTGAAGCTTTGAGACCGAGCTTAATTGATAATAAGTATGTTAATTGTTGGATAGGGTGACCAGGACATCGAGAATAGACCGAAGTCCAACCAAATCGAACTAGTTTGACTTAATGAGTGTTTATATAGGTTATAAACACTGATGTGACTATATGGTAATGTGTCTAGGAGAAATATTGACTATAAATTACAGTATTATGTGTTTTGAATTATTGTGCTAATTGTGAGACCGATATTGTGATTATAGGTCTTTCAAACGCAGATAAGTATATTGTGTAGCAGTAATCAACGGAGAAGGCAAGTTTTCCTAACTCAACCTTGAGTTAATACTTTTTAAATGTTATGGTGGTTAATTATTATTGATTAGACCACGTCTGAGAATTTATTGTTGATTATTCACAGTTATTACATGTTTATTAATTTAAATTGAATTAGTGATTTTAAGAATATATAATTGGAGAATAATTTATTATTGGATATTTACATCCGTAAAAGCTATTATTGACAGTATAGATAATTCATGTCTATTGTCGAATTGTGTTGAGATATGTCTTAGCTAATTATTCTGGGTAGATGAACATTTGTTAGAACTTGATAGGTTCGAGAAGAGAATTCAATTATTATTGATAGATCGATGCCAATTATTTTGACTAGATCGAGAAAGTGATTAGATATTGAAATCATTGTATTTCATTGTTATAAATTAAACTCTGATTATAAGACTGAGAAGAACAACTTTTTATACAAAGGGAACATTTTTGGTCGTATATTCGGCCTTTGCGCGCGTGTAAGTATTATGTATAATATAGGGTACAAGGAGTTGGCCGCTTTAAGTACTTGCAGAGGGGTATGACTTAATCTTTATGGTTATCTGATAAACCTGGGTATATCAAAGTAAATGTTTGATAGTTACTCGAGAAGAGAAGTTCAAGATCCTTAGGGATCACTCAGCATAAACTCTGAAGAATATTTCCATCTTGTTATTCAATTGAATATCGTAGAAACTTTAAAAGCGTTGTACTCTTTCATTATCAAATTATTGTGTTGCATATGTTGCGAGAAGACTTGTTAGAAATTAATGATTTGTTAGCTAATTAAAAGTTCCCCGAACTTTGGCGTCATTTTATCAAAATAGATAGTTTGTTATTCTTAATTCTTATATATTCATTTTATGTCTTAACTTGCGGGGCAAATTTGTTGCTAACCTTTGCTAAATAAAATATTTCAGCTAGGAATGAAGAGGCCAGCGGGACTAAGAAGAACAAAGGCAAAGGCATAGTGATGGAGTAGTTATAATGAACATTATTATTATGTTATTTTTGTAAACCCTTTTTGTATATCTAAAGGGTATGTTTGTAATATAAAGGTTAGATAAACTGGGACGAATGTATTAAATATATCAGTTAATGTGGTGTAAAATTCTATTCATAATCAAATGGGTAGTTAGATGTTATTTATATTTTGGATCGTGAGCACCAAACTCAGGAGTCAGGTAACCCAGATTTGGGGGCGTCACAGGTTGGTATCAGAGCTGTAGGTTATAAACCTTAAGTGGGTAGGGGAAAACCCTAGGATTATAACCATAAGCGAGATAAAGAATACTCATTTAGAGTACTAAGTGAGGGATTGTCAAAGTGTATCGATAGTGAGATATGTTGACACATAGTGTGAGAATTTCATACTGGTGAAGTACTAATCAAGTTGTTTAACTGACTGTAGGATATCAGGAGAAGATTAAATGAGTATGGAAATGTCAGCGGTTGTTGCACCAGTGCCAGTAGTCGAGGTGCCAGCGCAGAGCGAGTCAGTTGAGGAGGTAGGAAGAGATGAAACTATGGTTAATCTTGGGAATGATCATGATGATTATCCCGAGATGTATCTGAGTGGAGATGAGGAGGCAGATTTCGAAGAAGCTAAGGTGGAGAAAGAGAATAAGATTAAAGTTGGAGAAAAATATCAAGTATCTGCAGAAGTACAAGAACTCCGGAATAAAGTGTTTCTCTTGGAATATTTGTGGAAGACAGAGCGAGCATTACGCAAGATGACCGAAGAATGGAATGATTTGAAGGCGCAGGTGGAAAGGATGAAGACTGAAGGTGGTGGATCGTCTGAAGGAACAATTAAGTAGAAGGGAAAGAATAAGAGAAATAGAGACAACGATAGTGATACTGAAAATTCAAACCCGAAGAAGAAGCAAGTCTGTAGCAAGTATGAAAAGACTCACATGGGAGAATGGGTCACGGATTCAATAAGTGTCCCAACAAAAAGAATACATGTGAAGGGAATGGACGGTAGACAACTTAGATATAAGTGGTAGTATCTTTTGGTAGTAGGTTATGATATTAAAGGTTGTAATATCGAGAATGATGTGTGAACATATGTAAATATATGTATGTTGTATGAATGTAATCTTTATTTTTAATATATGAATATAAGATTAAGTTGTGAGTTCTTAAAACTCATACTTATGGTAAGTTCGTGACTCATAAATATATGAAATGTTTCTAAACCCCTCAGCGAATGGAAGCCAATGTTCTGACTATGATATGTTCATACACTCATATAATTGTGGCAAGCTCCTGAACTCATAAGTGTGGTAAGTTTGACGAACTAGGAATATCTATGTGTGAATGGAGAACTGCAACTTTTTGTGTAAAGTTGGAGAATTGCAACTTTTTGTGTAAAGTTGTGTGGGTTAATCCTTATATTTATTAAAAAGGGATAGTAATATATGTTATGTACTAAATGTACGGTGTGCTATTTGAATAAATATGCGATTATATGAGAAATATGTGTTAAATTCTTATTGTGTTGTTAATAAGAATTTGTGTAGAGAACAATAATTAATGTAAGATTTTTTATTTAAATAAGATAATGCCGCCTAGACTACAGAATTGAAATCAAAGAGAAGAGCAGTCAGTGAATAATGAAGGAGGTCAAGCTGACCCGATGTAGAATTTTGTGAATATATTAGCCAAAGCGATGGGAAATAGAGCTCCAGCTGAAAGAGCAAGAGCGAGAAATCAGTCAGCCGATAGATTAGCTAACTTTAAAGACTTTTAAAGTGGTAAGAGCGCCAAAATTTAAGGGAATTATGGATCCAATTAAAGAGGTAGTAGTGGTGGTAGTAATTTGAACAAGAGAAAATGGAGTGAGAATACCCAGTCGGGTAATAAGACAGAAGGGAATAGGAAAAGAGGGGAGCCATGTGCGACTTGTGGGAAGAATCATTTTGGAGTTTGTTTGAAGAAAAAGGGAGTTTGTTATATTCGGCCTTTGCGCGGGTGTAAGTATTATGCATAATATAGGGTACAAGGAGTTGGCCGCTCTAAGTACTTGCAGAGGGGTATGGGTTATCTGATACACTTGGGTATATCAAAGTAAATCTTTGATAGTTACTCGAGAAGAGAAGTTCAAAATCCTTAGGGATCATTCAGCATAAACTCTGAAGAATATTTTCATCTTGTTATTCAATTGAATATCGTAGAAACTTTGAAAGCGTTGTACTCTTTCATTATCAAATTATTGTGTTGCATAAGTTGCGAGAAGACTTGTTAGAAATGAATGATTTGTTAGCTAATTCAAAGTTCCTCGAACTTTGGTTTCATTCTATCAAAATAGATAGTCTGTTATTCTTAACTCTTATATATTCATTGTATGTCTTAACTTGCAAAGTAAATTTGTTGCTCACCCTTGCTAAATAAAATATTTTAACTAGGAACGAAGAGGCCAGCGAGACTAAAAAGAACAAAGGTAAAGGCATAGTGATGGAGTAGTTATAATGAACATTATTATTAAGTTGTTTTTGTAAACCCTTTTTGTATATCTAAAGGGTATGTTTGTAATATAAAGGTTAGATAACCTAGGACGAATGTATTAACTATATCAGTTAATATGGTGTAAAATTATATTCATAATCAAATGGGTAGTTAGATGTTATTTATATTATAGATCGTGAGCACCAAACTCAAGAGTCAGGTAACCCATATTTGGGGGCGTCACAACCACCAAGGATATATAACAGTTCATTAAACTAATTTATAGCTCAATTAAACTATTCTACATTACAAGTCTTGGCTTAATCTTCACGCTCGTTGAAATTTAACTAGGCACATTTAGAAGGGGGGGTTGAATAAGTGTAGGAACAATCTATGACCAATTTTTAAACTTTAAAACAAACTATTAGTTTCAGGCTACTAGATTGATGAATTTAGCTTGCTAAACTAATATGGCTTACTGAATTTACTGATTATTCTTTTAATAAAATATTTTACTGAATAAACTACTTAGTGTTAAAGAATTATCTTAAGATAATGCATGTATTCAAATTTTAATTATTAAGATAATTAAATAACTTATGTGAGTAATTAAGGTAAAGCAATAAAATTAACACCAAGATTTTTTATGTGGTTCAACTATTACCCTCTATAAAAATTGCCTAGTCCACGTCCAATACCAACTAGTATTGGAGACTCACTTTATTTATTTCTTTATAAATAAACACTCATTACAAAATAGATTCTTACACGAATTAATAACAATTAATTTCTCTTAAGCACTCTTGCTCCTTGTGCACCTATGCATTCTTCAAGCACCTTTGCTTCCTTGAACCTGTTAGTAAACCTTTTCTCTAATCCACTAGAATTAACACCTTTAGACTACACTTAGTCTAAACAGAAAATTAAATACAAATATAGAGGTCTCTTATTAATACAAGAATAATCAATTTAACAATTAAAGGCTCAACTATATGCAATGATCAATTAGCACAGAAATATTAAACAATTAAATCTTACCGAATACCAGCTAAAAGAATATCAAGAATATAAATACTTAGTTGTTCAACGTTCACACCAATAAAATCGGATTGCTCGATAATAACAATAATTAGTGTTAAAGGTAATCTGTGAGTCATACTTATTCCATACATGACTAACGATTTTTATAACCCATTTGTTAAAGTTACCATTAATCCCAGATATATATCTGTTCCATTTGTCCAAAACAATCGGCTTAAGAATATCATTAAATAATGTAACAAACCCACAACGGTAAGGTATATATACGTTTGACATTTATCTAGTAACTATATCTTTGAAACAAATCAAACTCTTGTTATAATATTTGAATAACTCACAAAGTCTCTTTAAAAGATATCCCATAAAATTTGTTGACTTTATCTTTCTTATATCTTGAAATGGCGTGTACCAGCAAACAATCAATTCTTCCTTTATCTTCACATCATTCAAGGTATTATAGTTCCAAAGCATTCATAATCACTATCCTTGGAAACCGCATATGCACTCATCATTTTACACAGATGTATAGCTACCGTTCTTTAGACTTTCTAGGTATGCATAATACATATACATATATATCCACGTGTAGCCAAAAGTAACCATTTATAAAAGCATACACACATAACATATGTCAATTAAAATATCAGTTCTTTTTGTATCTGATATATATATATATATATATATATATATATATATATATATACATCTAATATTAAAAATATATTTTCATTGAGATTATAAATTAGTTTTCATTTAATACAAATAAAATTAAATGCCAATTATATGTCCTAGAGCCTATAAATGAAAAATCAATTATTATGCAATTGACCTTACAGTTGGTTTTCCTAGTAAAGAAAAACTTCTTCAACCACTTGAAAATGCAACCAATGTTCTTTATCATCAATATACCTGAAATGTCATGAAACAATTTAGTATATGAATAATTCATCATCAAAACTAAAGGATGGAATATGACTAAGTCAACATTCTCCCTCTTTTTGATGATGACAACCAAAAAATTGAATTCCCATTAGCTCCCCCTAAAACCATGCATATTATATAATTAGCTCCCCCTAAATCCATGCAATTCATTATCATTTCAGGAATTTCATCATAATGTTAATCTAATTGAAAATTTCAATTTTTAGCAACCTACTACTTGCAATCATGTTAGTTTGTCAAATATCAAATATCAACTGCTAACATATCAAACATATCAGTTTTAAATCTTTTAAAACTATCCCAAAATAATAAATAAGTCTTGTGAAGCATCAAAAACCAACAAAACCAACATAAGTCTTTTTAGTCTACCAAAATCCAAAAATAATTAAACTTAAACTCCTCCCCCTTTGTCATCAAATAAAAAGGGAAGGAACGTTATCAATCAAGATCTACCACCGTTGCTCACCGAGCAGCCCTTTGTGTGAAGTAAGGACGATGATTGGTACGATGAACCTTTTCAGCAATGGTAAGATCAGCAACAAATTGAGGAGGACGTGGAATAACAGTTGCATGTGGTAATGGTACGTCAAGGAAGTCACCAAGATACTCGACTAACCAGTTACAATGAACCCATTCCGTAATAGTTGAGTGCTTACACTGCAAATGTAACATAGAGCCCACATCATTGAAGCGCATAGACATGAACTCAACTAACTTGCCAACCTGATTGCTAACAAATTTGATCTCCTGACTCAGTTGACAAGCATTCCGATTGAGTCTCCATTGCATGACCTCTGCCAAAGCAATGGTTTGCAATTCAAAACCTGCTTGTAAGTCAATAAACTCATCCTCAATGTTTTGATACAGTTTATTGATTTCAGGTGCACCTAAAGGCAACTTGCCTTTTTCCAACATAGACATACGATTGTGGAGACCAGACATTTCAATTTGTATTTTCTCTTAATTACTAAGAATGACTTTCAACATGTCAACAATTTCAGGAGGAGACTGAGTTGGGGGCAGAAAAGGTGAAGATGGATTTGAAACAGGAGGAATAGGATTATCAGAAGTGCTACGAATAAACTTACCATCAATTAATGCAATACGCGACATTTTCAAAGTACCAACACTGATGGAATCAGTAACTGCAACAGAGATTTCATTTTCAAAAGAAATTTTAAAATGAGTGAAAAGAGTGGTGAGATTGGCACTGTAAGGCAGACATGTTTTGGTTTTTCACAAACAACTTGTCATTTGATGGAGTAACATCTGAGATAGATTAAAAGACACACATTTCAAGATCATGACAACTATTATCAAATCTTGATAGGTAAAATCTGCACCTCTGCCTAAACGAGACAAAAAATTGTACCTAACCAAATGATGAAGAACACAAGCAATAGGAGAAATGTAAGATCCCAAATAATTAATAAATGAAATTTAATTTCCTCTAATTATTATTTTGAAATAGTAAGGGTTGATGTGATTAATGTGGATAATTCTACGGGTAAAATCATGCATAAATATTTCAAAATATGCAAGTGGTTATAAAATATTCATCATTGTTCGGGGAATATTCGTTTGGTCGTGGAATATTAAATGCATGTCTTGGGAATATTAAATGCGACGGTAGCAAGCCATGTGTGGGCCCCATACGAAAAGCGATTGGAGGAAGAAAATGACAAATATAAGTTGTTTAAAAATAACGGCGTAGTTATTCTGGATTTACCTTTGTTGGAATACCCGGTGGTTAAAAACACGATGTCTGGCGTTGTTGAGAAGTAGCACTGCGGTATTGCACCAATTATTGACTCTTACGTAAGAAGGCACTACTCAATAATGGTTACTGATAATTTTATTCGGTGTTTTATTTTATTGATTCAATAATTGTTTGCGTTGATATTTTATATTCTTTGTTGTTTTAATAATTGTCATTTACGTATTTTTCATTGTCGAAACAATAATTCATATTATCCGAATAATATTATTAGATAACATTATTGGCAATGTCTAGAAAGTTACATCTAAGGAGAGGTTTGGTCACCTAATTGCGCGCCTTGAAGGAGAAATTCTTATTGGAAAGCCCCTCTTTCCTGAGGCGCACGGTTGTCGATATTGTGATTCTCGTAATATTATTTGTGAATAATTAATTATTGATTCATATGATGAGGAAAATATTGATTTTATGTGAATATAGATGGAGAAAATTTTTAATGTGACAATTGTTAAAAATTGAAATTTTATCTTTTTCTGATAAAATAATTCATTTAAATATATATTATTATATTTTAATAATATAATAATGGTGATATTTTTACAACGAATGTGGGATATATGAGTATACGAGGAGGAAGAGTATTTTTGTTGCAATAAATGTTTAAAACATGTTAAACATGTCGGTGGACCCCATTTATTGACTGAAATTTGATTATAGCCTCTAAAATCACCCGTTTATGGATTTCGGTCAATTTCTGTTGGGAATTTAGAAAAACTTTCTTCTGCAAAGTTGTAGAGAATTGGATTTCCTATAAAAACTCGCGAGATTCGAATTTTCTAATAAAAGGCCTATTTATTGTGAATTATTGAAGTTAGAAACTCAAAATAATTAATTTTGGAAGTTTAAATTATTTTAAATTAGAAAAACGTTTTTTATTTTCTTCTAGAAGGTTGGCATGTGTGAATTCTTTGAGATTCAGATTTCAAAGGATACGTATAATATTTTTATAAATATTAATATTTTATTAAATTTTCTGCTTTGGTGTTCTAAGCAATTTCCTATAAATAGGTGCTTAGGTTAGAATTGAAAATCACACCAGAAACTGAAGTTTTCTCTCTCTATATTATCGAGCGTATTCTTGTGAGTATTTTGAGTATACTTTGAGTATTGCTATACGGTGAAAGTTCAAGATATAGTCTATATCCGATTATTCCGGTTAAATCTTGATCTTTCGAGGTAAGGGATATTATTTTTTCGTAATGATATTATTTCTTCAATATCATTATCTTTGAAATATTGATCTGAAGTTTTTATCAAATTTGGAGCGTTGGTGGTGTGAGATTCTTATTCACGATACTGGCCTTTATTCACGATATCTGACTTTATTCACGAATACTGGCACTATTCATCGAAAAATGAAAATTTTCTTTTTCGTCAAAATATCTATTGTGGATACTAGCTTTGATTGTATCCATGTTTTGATCATTCTTGAATTTTACACCACTATGATTATTTTTGAGGTATTTTTGGGCGTGGATGAAACAAAGTACGAATCCTTAATCCTTAATCCTTGTCATTTTGTTTTCATTGGATTCGTTTCTTTAAAAAATATTTTTCATCATCCTCGGTCTTAAATGATGATATTATTGAATATCTTTGGCTTTGTAGTGCAAACATGAATGATTTATGATGAATATCTTTGGCCGTAGTGCAAAGATGAATGATTTCGATGAATATCTTTGGCTGTAGTAGTGCAAAGATGAATGATTTCGATGAATATCTTTGGCCCGTAGTGCAAAGTTGAGCAGTGTTTAGATGAACATGACCAAGCTGGTGAATGTCCTTGGCACGTAGTGCAAGGATGAATATTTGATCTCGGATATATATTGATTGATGTTACGAGGATAAAAATAGGCGATGAACTTTAAAATTCATACATAGAAGATAGTAGTTTGCATTCTCTACTTAACTCTTCTAATGAATTATTATTTCATTGCGAATATTGATTTAAAACTTGTTATCTATTGTATTCTATTATATTTTTCCCTGTTGAAGACTAACGATAATTTTGTTGTATATTATCTTAGTCATAATATTCTTTACTGGGCTAGTCGAGCTCACCCTTTTCCTTTTTGTTCCATTTTTCTTCTCAGGAGGCGAGAATATAGCGAGTACGAGTCGGGGTATGGAATGAAAGTTCTAGGGAGAGTTGTTTAGTAGTCCTCACCATTGTTGTAAAATAATGTACCAATAATTATGATGAGGATTTATTTGTATGTGGATATTGTCTAGATGGCAATATCTGTATTTAAACTCACAGTTTTACTATTGTAATAATAAAGTTGTAGTTGTTTCTGTACCGTGTATTGACAACTCAGAATGGGGGATGTAGACCTATTTTGGGGGTGTCACAGTTGGTATCAGAGCTTAGGGATATGATCTCTGGCGGAGATCGGGGAATAGAACTAGGAGGGGAGAGACGAGTAAATCCTTCGCTAGTGTGTCCTACCTAAGCTTATTTGATAGTTGGTCAGTATATAGGGATATTATGTGATATATTGATTTCTTTAATTAACCCTTGTTTTATGACAGTATTTGAGAATGTCGACTGAGAATATTAACAATGGAAATGAGACCGTGGAGACGCCTGTACTCACCAACGAGGAGAACGTGCAACAGGCTGGCAATGTTCCTCATGTGAACAACACCACTGAGCAGATGATGAACGAAGGGATATTTAGAAGCTTTTTGCAGTTCATGCAAAATCAGACGAGGGAGACTCGTGTTCAAAACATAGGAGGAAATGATAGCAATTCACGGGTTGTCACAATGCAAGCGATTCAAAGAGTTGGGACCACGAATTTAAGGAAAGCGATCCGATCATGGCGAGAAACATGGGTCAAGCAAATTACCAAGATATTCGATGTCTTGGGATGCACAGAGAAACGAAGGTTCCATTCGCCACCTTTATGTTAAAGTGGCGAGGCAGACTCTTGGTGGGAGTGCGTGAAGCGTACCCATCCGTACCGCAGACTCAACATGTCTTGGGAGACATTTGAGAAACTATTTAATGACAAATACTTTCACGAAAGTGTTCGTCATATGAAGGAAGTGGAGTTTATTAGGCTGGAGCGAGAACAACATGGCGGTGTCTCAAAGACGAGGCGAAGTTTGCAGAGTTATCCGGTTTGCACCTCATTTGGTGGAGAATGAGGAGCGTGTATGACGCGGATGTTTACGAGAGGTTTGAAACCCAAGATACGTCGGTATCTCATCTCTCATAAATTTTCTCTCTATTCGGATGTTGTTAATGAGGCTCAATTGTTAGAGCGAGATAACGAAATACGGTCGGGTAGAGGTACCACAATCGGGATCATATCGGAGATAGCGATCAACAAAACAACAATAATCGGTGGAGAAAGAAAAAGGCGGACAAAATGGTAACCACTCTGGTGGTAATCATGGCCATGAAAATAGAAGAAGCGAGTCGGGAGGAGATTTTAAAAGAGGAGATTCAACAACAACCATGTGAAGACGGCAGCGGTGCAAAGAAAGAATCTGGTTCCAAGGGAGGAGAACGACCACCCGGTCATATGCTATAAATGCGGAAAAGAGGGACATATCGGTCAAATTGCCCATGTAGCGAGTTCGGTATGCTATAATTGTGGAAAGGAAGGACATATCGCTTCGAGATTGCACGCGGTAGCGAAACCTAGTTCAATGAGGGGACGGTGACTCAAAAGATCATGTCGAGAAAAAGTCAAAGTCAACGATTCGGAAGAGCGTTTGTTGTATTTGGTCAAAATGTGAGGAACCCAAAGCGAGGTGATCACGGGTAAGCTATTTATAAATTCTTGTGAAGTTTATACTTTACTAGATACCGGTGCTACCCATTCATTTATCTCTCCGCTTGTGCTCAACGTTTAAACTTGACTCAGGAGAAATTAGACTTTGACTATCTGTGGAAACTCCGTTAGAGAAACTTTCATCACATCACTTTGTTTATAAATCTTGTCTAATCCATGTTGGCACCCTTATCTTACCATTGACCTTATCTCTTTAAAGATACTTGCTTTTGATGTGATTTTAGGGATTGATTGGTTAACTACTCATCATGCCAAAATTGATTGTTTTCGTAAGGTTGTTAGCTTTCATATTCCTAAACAACTGTTGTTGAATTCAAGCAACTAAACCATTAAAATCAATCTTCGTCATATCTAATCATAAAGCTATTCGTTTATTAAAAAGCGGATGTCAAGCTTTCTTAGCCCATGTTATGGATTTGAATAAAGACACGTCAAAATTGAATAATATTCTGTTGTTATTAACTTTCCGATGTATTTCTGAAGAACTTCCGGTCTACCCCGAGCGTGAAGTTGAATTCTTTATTGACCTTGAACCTGGTACAAAGCCCATTTCTAAAACCCCATATCGAATGGCTCTATTGAACTTCAGGAGTTAAAGGTCCAACTCTGAGGAGTTGTTGGACATTGGTTTCATTCATCCTAGTACATCTCCTTGGGGTGCTCTGTTTTACTTGTAAAGAAGAAAAGGCGGGAGTATGCGACTTTGTATTGACTATCGGGAATTGAACCATGTCACTATCAAGAATAGGTATCCTCTACCTCGTATTGATGACTTGTTTGACGATTCTGCAAGGAGCACAATTCTTTTCAAAAATCGATCTTCGATTCGGATATCATCATTTGAAGATTAGAACCGAGGATATTCCAAAGGCGCCTTTTAGAACTCGATGCGGGCATTATGAATTCTTAGTTATGTCTTTCGGATTGACTAATGCTCCTGCGGCTTTCATGGATATGATGAACCGAGTATTCAAAGAATATTTGGATCGATTCGTTGTTGTCTTTATTGATGACATCCTCATATATTCCAAAAGCCGTGAAGATCATGAGCACCATTTGAAATTTGGTACTCCAAAGGCTTCGTGAAAACAAGCTTTATGCCAAGTTAAAGAAATGCGAGTTCGGCTTGAGGAAGTAGCATTTCTTGGGCATGTGGTGTCAAAACATGGAGTATGTCATTGACGGCGAAGATTGAAGCAATACAAAGTTAGAGCAACAGAAAGTCGGTGATCAAGCACGTAGCTTTTTGGGCTTACCGGTTATTATTATCGGAGATTCGTGGAAGGGTTTTCTCGAATCGCTACTCGTTAACTCATCTAACTTCGGAAGGATACAAAATTCGTTTGGAGCGAAGAGTGCGAGAAGAGTTTCCAAGAGCTTAAAAGGAGACTTATTTGGCACTGTTCTAATAATACCATCCTGGTTCGGATGGATTTGTTATCTACTGACGATGCTTCTCGCAAAGGGTTAGGATGTGTTCTCATGCAACGTGGGAAAGTCATAGCCTATGCCTCGCGACAACTTAAAGAATATAAGAGGAATTATCCTACTCATGATCTAGAGTTGGCGTGATCGTTTTCGCTTAAAGATCCTGGAGGCACTATCTATATGGAGAGAAAGTGGAGATATATTCGGACCATAAAAGCCTTAAATATTTCTTCACTCAAAAAGAACTTAACATGCGGCAAATGATGTTGGCTCGAGCTATTGAAAGACTACGACCACACTATTCAATACCATCTCGAAAAGTTTAACGTGGTAGTGACGCGTTGAGTAGAAGATCATATGCGAGGAACGAGTGCGATGATGTCAAGTATACGCATACAGAGCCAACTTTAATAGAAAAGTTAAGGTTGCTCAAGCCACCAGGCCGGAAATGATGCATATGAAGAAGAAAGTACAAGAAGGAGCTATTCCTAAGCGAGAATTGATGAAGAAGGAATACTTGAGTCCACTCCGGACTTTGTGTTCCTAACGATTACGATTTGAAGTACAAGATTATGATGGAGGCACACAATACACCATTTGCAATCCATCCGGGAAGTACTAAAATGTATCGTGATCTTGACATATATTTTGGTGGAACAATATGAAGAGAGAGATTGCAAAGTTTATCTCAACATGTTTAACTTGTCAACGTGTAAAGGCGTAACATCAAGTGCCTAAGGGACCATTGCAACCACTTGAGATTCGAAATGGAAGTGGGAACACATTACCATGGATTTCGTTACGGGACTTCCACGGTTTCTCAAGGCATAAATGCTATTTGGGTTATTGTTGATAGATTAACCAAGTCCGCTCATTTCTTGCCAATACAGGAGACTTATTCCTTGAACGTCTTGCTCAAATGTACGTAAATGAGATTGTGAGATTGCATGGCATGCCAAGATCCATAGTTTTGGATCGTGACCCAAGATTCACTTCAAGATTTTGGGTTAGCTTGTAAAAAGCTATGGGTACGGATTTAAGATTGATTGCATACCATCCTCAAGCAGACGGACAATCGAGAGGACTATTCAAACTCTTGAAGATTTATTAAGACTCGTGTCCTAGACTTCAAAGGCGCTTGGGATAAGTATTTACCATTGGTGGAATTCTCCTACAACAACGATTATCGAGCAAGTATAGGTGTGGCCCCATTGAAGCATTATATGGACGAAAGTGTCGCTCTCCAATATGTTGGGATGAGGTGGGTGAAGCAACATTGTTGGGACCCGAAGTTAAGTACGTATGACCACCGAAAAGATCAAAATGATTCGGACAACGTATACAAAGCGGCACAAGATCGACAAAAGAGTTATGCGGATCTTCATCGAAAGGATGTGGAATTTAGTATAGGGGATCATGTATTGTTGCGTGTTGCCCCATGGAAGGAGTTACAAGATTCGGGAAGAGAGGAAAGCTCAATCCACGATTTATTGGTCCATTTCAAATTCTTGACCGAGTAGGAAATGTAGCCTATAGACTCGCGTTACCTCCAAGTATGTCTCGTGTTCATAATGTGTTTCACATATCTCATGCTTCAGTAAATATGTGAAAGACCGAATCACGTTATTGAGTTAGAACAGGACGAGATAGTAGAAGACTTAACGTATAAGGAAGTACTGTCAAGATCTTGGATAGGAAGGAGCATGTCCTACGACGAAGGTCATACCACAAGTTAAAGTCTTGTGGAGAAACCATGCTATAGAGGAAATGACACGGGAGTTGGAAAGCGAAATGAAAGCGAGGTATCCTCATCTTTTGAAACACCAGTACGTCACGCCAATTTCGAGGACGAAATTTCATAAGGAGGGAGGTTGTATGATCCCAAATAATTAATAAATGAAATTTAATTTCCTCTAATTATTATTTTGAAATAGTAAGGGTTGATGTGATTAATGTGGATAATTACGGGTAAAATACGTAAATATTTCAAAATATGCAAGTGGTTATAAAATATTCATTGTTGTGGGGAATATTCGTTTGGTCGTGGAATATTCGTCTTATGAGGGAATATTAAATGCGACGCCAGTAGCGACCATGTGGGCCCCATAACGAAAAAAGCGATTGGAGGAAGAAAATGAAAATATAAGTTGTTTAAAAATAACAGGCAGTAGTTGTTACTGAATTTACCTTTGTTGGAATACCGGTGGTTAAAACACGATGTCTGGCGTTGTTGAGCAGGTACACAGTATTGCACCAATTATTGACTCTTACGTGAAGAAGGCACTACTCAATAATGGTTACTGAGTAATTTTCATTCGGTGTTTTATTTTATTGATTCAATAATTGCTGCGTTGATATTTTATATTGCTGTTGTTTTAATAATTGTCATTACACGGTATTTTTCATTGTCGAAACAATAATTCATATTATCTGAATAATATTATTAGATAACATTATTGGCAATGTCTAGAAAGTTCATCTAAGGAGAGGTTTGGTCACCTAATTGCGCTTGAAGAGAGAAATTCTTATTGGAAAGCCCCCTGCTCTCACAGGGCGCACTGGTTGTCAATATTGTGATTCTCGTAATATTATTTGTGAATAATTAATTATTGATTCATATGATGAGGAAAATATTGATTTTATGTGAATATAGATGGAGAAAATTTTTAATGTGACAATTGTTAAAATTGAAATTTTATCTTTTTTACGATAAAATAATTCATTTAAATATATATTATTATATTTTAATAATATAATAATGGTGATATTTTTACAACGAATGTGGGATATATGAGTATACGAGGAGGAAGAGTATTTTGTTGCAATAAATGTTTAAAACATGTTAAACATGTCGGTGGACCCCATTTATCGAATTTGAAATTTGATTATAGCCTCTAAAATCACCCGTTTATGGATTTGGTCAATTTCATTGGGAATTTAGAAAAACTTTTTCTGCAAAGTTGTAGAGAATTGGATTTCCTATAAAAACTCGCGAGATTCGAATTTTCTAATAAAAGGCCTATTTATTGTGAATTATTGAAGTTCAGCTCTCAAATAATTAATTTTGGAAGTTTAAATTATTTTAAATTAGAAAACGTTTTTTTATTTTCTTCTAGAAGGTTGGCATGTGTGAATTCTTTGAGATTCAGATTTCAAAGGATACGTATAATATTTTTATAAATATTAATATTTTATTAAATTTTCGCTTGGTGTTCTAAGCAATTTCTATAAATAGGTGCTTAGGTTAGAATTGAAAATCACACCGTAAATGAAGTTTTTCTCTCTATATTATCGAGCGTATTCTTGTGAGTATTTTGAGTATACTTTGAGTATTGCTATACACGGTGAAAGTTCAAGATATAGTCTATATCCAAAGATTCCGAGTTAAAAAATCTTGATCTTTCGAGGTAAGGGATATTATTTTTTCGTAATGATATTATTTCTTCAATATCATTATTTGAAATATTGATCTGAAGTTTTTATCAAATTTGGAACGTTTGGTGTCTGAGTTACTATTCACGATATCAAGACTATTCACGATATCTGACTATTCACGAATACTGCAAGACTATTCATCTTGAAAATGAAAATTTTCTTTTTCGTCCAAAATATCTATTGTGGATACTAGCTTTGATTGTATCCATGTTTTGATCATTCTTGAATTTTACACCACTATGATTATTTTTGAGGTATTTTTGGACGTGGATGAAACAAAGTACTAATCCTTAATCCTTAATCCTTGTCTATTTTGTTTCTTTGGATTCGTTTTTAAAAAAATATTTTCATCATCCTCGGTCTTAAATGATGATATTATTGAATATCTTTGGCACGTAGTGCAAACATGAATGATTTATGATGAATATCTTTGCCCGTAGTGCAAAGATGAATGATTTCGATGAATATCTTTGGCCTGTAGGCAAAAGATGAATGATTTCGATGAATATCTTTGGCCGTAGTGCAAAGTTGAAGCAGTGTTTAGATGAACATGACCAATGGTGAATGTCCTTGGCCTGTAGTGCAAGGATGAATATTTGATCTCAGATATATATTGATTGATGTTACAGGGATAAAAATAGACGATGAACTTTAAAATTCATACATAGAAGATAGTAGTTTGCATTTCTACTTAACTCTTCTAATGAATTATTATTTCATTGCATGCGAATATTGATTTAAAACTTGTTATCTATTGTATTCTATTATATTTTTTCCTGTTGAAGACTAACGATAATTTTGTTGTATATTATCTTAGTCATAATATTCTTCTTGGGCTAGTCGAGCTCACCCTTTTCCTTTTGTTCCATTTTTCTTCTCGGGAGGCGAGAATATAAGCGAGTACGCAGCCTGGGGTATGGAATGAAAGTTCTAGGGAGAGTTGTTTAGTAGTCCTCACCATTGTTGTAAAATAATATACCAATAATTATGATGAGGATTTATTTGTATGTGGATATTGTCTAGATGGCAATATCTGTATTTAAACTCACAGTTTTACTATTGTAATAATAAAGTTGTAGTTGTTTCTGTACCGTGTATTGACAACTCAGAATGGGGGATGTAGACCTATTTTGGGGGTGTCACAAGAAACATCTACTATTTTTGGAGTAAAAAACATCATTAACCAAAGGATTATTCATAACAATCTGTAATTGTTCCAAAGGGGTAAAAGAAAAATGGACAGCCCCTTTTATAGTAAATGGACAAACACCAGAGGATGGAATGTTCAGAATGATACCAAAATCCATGATAGTAAAATATAATGATTTTCCTTTAACAAGAGTTGTATAAAAATCCCCATGAGACTCCAGATTAGTATAAAACTGTTGAAATAGTCTAGGATATGCAACTGATGGAGGAAAAATCATGGAAGAAATACCACAAGATTTAAACAAATTTTTCGGAAGAGATTTTTGTTAGCAGATTTGATCGACAGACTTTTCATAAACAAATTATTTTAAGAACACGACAGTCTTAAACCGTACCTCATAGGCATTACTACGAAAGAAATTTTTAGGAAGATCAAAGGAGAGGATAGGATTTATCGAATCAGATGGTAGAGAAAACTCAGGCTTACAGGATGGAATAGTTAACTTCCGTCTTTGAGAGGGTCCTAATGCTTTCAGCAAAGATGGACTAAAGTTTGACTCATCAGATGATGAAGAGTCCAACGATTGTGTTTCCACAGACACCGCCTTCTTTAGTTTTCTTTGTTTGCGTGAAGGACCGGCAGAAGATTGGGGAGGAATCAGCGTCTGATCGTTGTCAGAATCGATCAGCGATCGCTTATGAGTCCGGGTTCTCATAGTTCTTGGGGTTTGTTGGTGAGAATAAAGAAGATGAAAGTATAGAGTGAGAGAGAAAAGAAATAGAAGAAAAAAATTTAAGATAGAGAGAAAAAGATATAAGGTTAAATAAAATGGATAAATGCATGTATGAAGTACACTCATACACGCTTACGTCTCCCAAGAAACCCTTGTTGTCCCGTCATTTCGATTTTCAAAAATCATCATTATGATAATATTGCGTCCATGAATTAAGGATTTAAATGGGAAGCCGAAAAATCACACAATCAATTATCCTAAATTTTAGTAGTTAGTAAAATATATATGCTAAATAGGATAATGATAATGCAGAAGGAAAAATTATGTGATACACATTCCAAGTTCTCTTCGTAGCATACAAAATCTATCTTCACTTAACGGTTTAGTAAAAATATCTGCAATTTGATTTTCAGTAGGAATAAAAATTAATTTAATTAAACCTTTTGACACACTATCTCTTAAAAAATGATGTCTTACTTCTATGTGTTTTGTTCTTGAATGTAACACAGGATTTTTAGAAATATCTATAGCACTACAATTATCATAGTATATGGGCACACATTCACATAATATATCAAAATCATATAGGGTTTGTCTCATCCATAAAATCTGAGAATAGCAACTTCTTGCAACTAGGTATTCACCCTCAGTAGTTGATAAAGCCACTGAGGTTTGCTTTTTACTATGCCATGACACGAGACTTTGTCCCATGAAAGTACAAGCACCACTCGTACTTTTCCTATCAATTTGACACCCTGCATAGTCAGCATCTGAATAACCTATTAGTTCAAAGTGATTACAAATTGGATAAAATAACCCTAAATTAATTGTACCACTTAAGTATTTCAAAATTCTTTTAACAACATTTAAATGTGATTCTTTAGGTTTAGCCTAAAATCTTGCACACAAATAAACGTTATACATTATATCAGGTCTAGAGGCAGTTAAGTATAATAAGCATCCAATCATACCTCGATATTTCGTTATATCAACATCAATACCTTTCTCATCGGTGGTGAGCTTTATTGAAGTGCTCATGGGTGTACCTTTCGAGGTAGATCCTTCAAATCCAAATCTCTTGAGTAATAATTTTATGTATTTGGTTTGATGGATATAGATTCCTTCCTTCGTTTGCTTGATTTAAAGTCCCAAAAAATAATTAAGCTCTCCCATCAAGCTCATATCAAATTCTTTATGCATGCACTTGGAAAACCACTCACAAAAATGATCATTAGTAGCACCAAAAATTATATCATCTACATATATTTGAATAATAATGATATCTATATTTTTATGTTTAATAAATAATGTAGAATCTATTTTACCTCTAATAAATTCATTTGACAAGAGATACGTACTTAACCTTCGTACCAAGCCCTTGGAGCTTGTTTCAAGCCATAAAGTGCTTTCTTTAATTTATCAACATGATTAGGATATTTTGCGTGCTCGAATCCAGGAGGTTGTTTTACATATACCTCTTCATTGATGTATCCATTGAGGAAAGCGCTCTTTACGTCCATTTGGTAAAGTTTAAACTTTTTTTAACATGCAAAAGCAAATAAAATTCTGATTGATTCCAGCCTAAAAACTGGTGCATAGGTTTCTTCATAGTCGATCCCCTCTTGTTGGTTATAACCTTGAGCTACTAACCTTGCTTTGTTACGAGTGATTTTTCCGTGCTCATCAAGCTTGTTCTTGAATACCCATTTAGTACCAATGATGAAAGCATCTTTTGGAGCAGGCATAAGTTCCCACACTTGGCATCTCTCAAATTGTTGAAGTTCTTCTTGCATTGCCAATAGCTAGTTTTCATCAATAATTGCATCCTTTGAATTCTTTGGCTCAACCTGTGACAAAAATGCAGAAAATGCACAAAGATTTTGTAAACCCCTTCGTGTGGTTATACCTTTGTTGATATCTCCAATTATATTCTCAGGAGGATGGTTCTTGATATATCTAGTTGTTCTTGGCATTTGGATATCTTGTATAACTTTCTCTTATCATGAAATTCATCTTCAGCATCTTGCAATTTTTCAGGTTTACGTTTATACTGGTTATCAATTTTAGTTTCCTGAAACTATTCATTTGGTCTCCTGTTTTGTTCTTTTTGGTTTGCTGAATTCCTGACTATCTCCAAATTTCCTGCATCATCTTCACTTTCTTTTGGAAGATCATTGTTAGTCTCATTGAAAGTGATATGAACAGACTCTTCTACACATGATTTTCTAATATTGAAAATACGATAAGCCTTACTATTTTGAGAATAACCAATGAATATTCCTTCATATGAATTAGCATCAAATTTTCCCAAATTATCACTTGTATTTAAGATGAAACATTTAGAACCAAATACTTTGAAATAACTTATATTTGGAATTTTATTATTTAAAAGCTCATAAGGTGTTTTCAAAATAATAGGA
Source organism: Panax ginseng (assembly GCA_020205605.1). Lineage (NCBI taxonomy): Eukaryota > Viridiplantae > Streptophyta > Magnoliopsida > Apiales > Araliaceae > Panax > Panax ginseng. Next base: position 89,793,421 of record CM035144.1, read on the forward strand.
CGAATGAGTACTCTATTTAAAACATAACATGATGTACTTACTACTTCAGCCCAAAATTTCTTTGGAAGCTTACTTTCTTGTAGTAGAGTTCTTGTCATCTCTTGTAGAGTTTTATTCTTCCTTTCCACCACCCCATTTTGTTGAGGAGTCCTTGGGGCTAAAAATTCATGGCTAATACCTCTTTGATCAGAAAAAGTTATGAAATCTTTTTGAAATTTAGTACCATGATCACTTCTAATTCTAATGAGTTTGTAGCTATACTTAGTTTCAAGATTCCTTATTAATTTTTCAAACTCTTTAAATGCTTCATCCTTAGTTCTTAAAAATAATACCCATCTGTATCTTGAAAAGTCATCAACTATTACAAATGCATAAAATTTACCATTAATACTTGAATGTCTTTTCGGTCCAAATAAATCAAGATGAAGTAGTTGCAAGGGAGAGGAGGTTGATACCATATTCTTTGTTGTAAAAGAAGTTCTTACTTGTTTTCCCAATTGACAAGGGATGCATATCCCTTTCTTTTCAAACTTGATTTTTGGCAATCCTTTGACGAGATTCTTTGAAGATAATTTCTTGATTAGGTCCATATGAACATGTCTCATCCTTTTATGCCATAAGTTAGCCTCATCTTGTACGGATGTAAGACATAGTTCTTCATCATGTTGCTCAAAATCAATAGTATATATATTTCCCTCTCTTTGTGCAACTAGAGTAGTATTGTTAGTACCATAAAATATTGTGCATTTATCTTTTTTCAAAATTAACTTGATGACCATTATCCATTAATTGACTGATACTAATTAAATTAAATTCTAGACCGTTAACAAGGTGAACATTATTTATACTTAACTTGTCGTTACCGATTTTACCTTTTCCGATTATCTCGCAGGTTTTATTGTCTCCAAAAGTGACCGTTCCATTCTTCTTCTTGACACTTAGTTCCATGAACTGTGATTTATCACCGATCATATGACGAGAGCATCCACTATCGAGAATCTATTTTTGAGATGGAACCCTTGCCTTGAGACACACATGTCAAGGAAAAATAATTCATCCTTTTGGTACCCACATCTTTTTCGGTCCTTTGGTGTTAGTTGTACGTAAATCATCCTTTTTAACCCATACCTTTTAATCTTATTTTTCTTAAAACAATTTATATCCAAGTGACCTTTTATACCATAATTTTAACATGTTGTGAAAGGAGAACAGTAATTTAATTTAAAACAAGATTTTGATTTTAGCATTTTCACATCTCCCTTTGTATACATAGGATTATAACTAATTCCTTATTTTTCAAGCTAGGTCTTTGTTTACCTAATATGACATTCAAATTTTCTTTACCTTGAACAAATTTAGCAAGAGATAATTTTAGTGAATCAATTTCTTTTTGAAGTTCATTATTAGGAAGAATTTTATCATGTGATGTATCACTAAATGCATCAACACATACATCTCTCATTTTTAGTTCATTTGTTAATTTTTTGAACCTCGTTGTTTAAATAATTTACCTTGTTGAAAAGAATTTTGTTATAATTATCTAGATAATCAATTTTAGCAATCAAAATCGTTTCATCTTTACATGATGATTCTTTTTCAAATTCCTTCTTTTCATCTATTAGTGAATCTACTTCACTCATTAATGTATTAACTAAACCTTTCAAGCATGCATTCTTTTCTTTCAATTTCTTATTTTCTTGTTCTAGTGAATTTAGTTCATGAAGAGGTACCTGATTAGATTCACCTTCAATACCTACGAAGCATACTTGAGCAATCTCATCTTTAGCATCGATCTCCACTTCTGACTCCTCATCACTCCAAGTAACAAGGGATTTGTTCTTCTTGTTGTCTTTGTAGTTTGTCTTCCCCTTATTCTTCAATTGAAAACAATCTTTCTTCAAGTGACCTGGACGTCCACATTCAAAGCACGTCTCTTCAGTTTGCTTTCCTTTGGACTTATTTGAATTGAAAGTGTTTCTTCTCTTGTTCTTCCTTTGTAATAGTCCCTTGAGTCTTCTTGACATCATAGCTATTTCTTCATCTGAGTCATCATCAAGTTCTTCCTCATTATCTGCAGTAAGAGCTAAGACCTTTCTTCGAGGAGTTTCTTCCTCATCATCATATCTCTTTAACTGATGTTCATATTCTTCTAATTCACCAAACAAAGTTAAAGTATCCATGGAGGAAATAGTAGCAGAATCTTGAAGAGTAGTGATTTTAGAAGCAAACCTTTTGGGCATAGCCCGAAGCAACTTACGGTTGATCTCACTTTGAGGAATAGTCTTGTCCAGCAATTTTAAGGAGTTAATAAGGACTAGAAATCTTGTTTGAGCTAGCTTAATGGTTTCATCTTTTTCGAGCTTGAACATTTCATAATCGTGCAGAAGCATGCTTAGTTTAACTTCTCGTACTTTGGATGTTCCTTCATGACTTACCACTAGAGTATCCCAAATTTCCTTAGCTGTGTTGCATGAGGAAACTTTGTCAATCTCGGACTATACCATACCACTAAGAAGTGTGTTCATTGCCCTTGAATCATATGAAACCATGTAGGTTTCGGTTGAATCCATTTCTAGCAGTCTTTGGTGACCCATCATCTCTTCGTGGAATAACTGGTCCGTTCTCCATAACCCACCATTTCTAAGGATCTCTTTTGAGATAGATCCTCTTTCGGAATTTCCAAAAGTTGTAATCTTTTGTCCCAAACAGTAAAGGAGGTATATTGGTTGATTGTCCTTCTTGATTGTTATTCCCGAACTGTGCCATATCAGAATCTTTCCCTACAAATCACCTTTAAGACCAAGATAAGTAGAGCCAAGCTCTGATAGCAAATGAAATTTAACTAGTCACACTTAGAAGGGGGGGTTGAATAAGTGTAGGAGCAATCTATGACCAATTTTTAAACTTTAAAACAAATTATTAGTTTCAGGATACTAGATTGATGAATTAAGCTTGCTGAACTAATATGGCTTACTCAATTTACTGATTATTCTTTTAATAAAATATTTTGCTGAAGAAACTACTTAGTGTTAAAGAATTATCTTAAGATAATGCAAGTATTCAAATTTTAATTATTAAGATAAAATAACTTATGTGAGTAATTAAGGTAAAGCAATAAAATCAACACCAAGATTTTTTACATAGTTCAGCTATTACCCTCTATAATAATAGCCTAGTCCACGTCCAATACGAATTAGTATTGGAGACTCAATTTATTTATTTCTTTATAAATAAACACTGATTATAAAACAGATTCTTACAAGAATTAATAACAATTAATTTCTCTTGAGCACTCTTGCTCCTTGTGCACCTATGCATTCTTCAAGCACCTTTGCTTCCTTGAACCTGTTAGTAAACATTTTCTCTAATCCACTAGAATTAACACCTTTAGACTACACTTAGTGTGACGAACGAGATTTTTGTAAATTAATTTTAATATTTATTGAATTAAATAAATATTTTTCGATGATTTAATTATTGGATTAAATAATTATTTGATGCAATTGTGGTAGATTAATTTAATTATGTGTTACATTTATTAAATTAATGTAGAGAATAATTATTATTCAAATATGTAATTATGTGAGCTTATCGAATTAAATGAAATATTTAATTAAGCATGATGTTATTTAATTAATTTAATTATTAATTAGAGAGTTAATAATTTGACATTATTTATTAATGAGAGAATTAATAATGTGACTATGTGAAATTATGAGAAATTATTATATTTTATTTAAAATAAATTAAATAAGATATTAATTTATTTTATGAAGGAGTGTGACATTAATTAAACTATATGATAAAGTTTTATTAAATTAAATGTTTTTTTTAAATCTATTTTGTTAGCCAAACAAGGCCCTATGGGGAGTTGGAACAGTTACCCATTATTGGGTTAACTGACCACTCGATCGCCGATTCTCTTATTATATCATACGTCTTCTTTTCTTTCTTCATTTTTCCTAAGTCTAGAAAAGTAGAAACAGAGAGAGTTTCAGAGAGAGATTGAGAAGTGTTGAGAAAGAATTTTGATTGAAGAAGAGTTGAGAAGAAATTATTCCTACTAATCTATACTTATTCTCGTGGTAATCTCCTCTTCCCAAATTCTAAATTTCACGTCATTAGTTTTTATAAAATGACTTTCATACATTTTGTAAATCAGTAATTGAGAAAGGGTTTGATTATGAGTTTATATATGGGTTAAGATGTATCAAATCGTATTTGATTATATATATATTATGTGAATTATCATGTCATCGGTTTCATAATACTATGAATTGTTATTTCAAAAATTTACAGAGTATGGGTTTTGGCCTTATGGCCTTATACGTGATATTTTATGTATTGATCGTATGTTATCCCTAAATTTTACACTTGTATATTATTATGCATGTTGATACTGAAGAGACCAAAGTTTAAATAAACGGATTGATTGTTATAACGAATCCGTAGTGACAATTTTCATGTTTTATTTTCAAAACCTTCAAGAACAGTGAAAGTAAATGTGTTGATTTTGCAAATTATGTGTTGTAACTTATTAAAAATCATGCTAGATGGGTTAAGTAATGATAATATATGTATTACAATGATTGGGTAAGTCTAAATTCGTGTAAAAATAACTAATTGAAAGTTATGGCCATATTCATGTATAATTTTACGTGTGATTGATTTTTGGCCTAATTTGGCCTTGTTATGTTCGCGAACTGCAGAACTACAGAAACTGCAGAAAATGAGCCTGGGTAACCCCGCCCCCGGCGGGCGTTACCAAACTAAATTATCCCACCCCGGCGGTCAAAAAAAATTAAAATATTAAAAATAAATAAATAAAAATAAATATTTGATAAAAATTATTATTAAAATATTTATAAAATAAATTAAATATTTTAATTGAGATATTTATGGAATAAAATAAATATTCGATGAAAATTATTATTAAAATATTTATAAAATAAATTAAATATTTTAATTAAGATATTAATGGAATAAAATAAATATTTGATGAAAATTATTATTAAAATATTTATAAAATAAATTAAATATTTTAATTGAGATATTTATGGAATAAAATAAATATTCAATGAAAATTATTATTAAAATATTTATAAAATAAATTAAATATTTTAATTAAGATATTAATGGAATAAAATAAATATTCGATGAAAATTATTATTAAAATATTTATAAAATAAATTAAATATTTTAATTGAGATATTATGGAATAAAATAAATATTCGATGAAAATTATTATTAAAATATTTATAAAATAAATTAAATATTTTAATTGAGATATTTATGGAATAAAATAAATATTCGATGAAAATTATTATTAAAATATTTATAAAATAAAGTAAATATTTTAATTGAGATATTTATGGAATAAAATAAATATTCGATGGAAATTATTATGAAATAATTTATTCGAGTGTAATAATAATAAGAGAATGAAAATATTCTAATTTAATTAAGTAATTAAATTAGAAGGGTAATGATTTGTTAAATAAAGTGGAGTTTATATAAAATAATTAAGTAAAAATGTAACTAATGAATGTCGTGAATACATATGGTATGTGTGTAGGATTTGTGGTGAACGGAAGTAGTAATCATTTAGTATACGCACGAGGCAAGTTTCCTAACCCTACTTGTCATTATTGTTCAAGTTATTAGTTACCTCGAGTAAATTATCATTACTATTATTCAAGTTCAATTGTTATATTAAAGATTTATTATCTTTTCAAGCATGATTCAGTTATACAATAATTGTTCTATTGTATACTTCTTGAGATTATTATTCAAATTGAATATCATTATTGTTGAACCTTATTAGACTAGTGAACTTTATTGATTCAACTAGTCCTTAGTTGATGAATGTTCTAAATTTCAGAACCCTTATTGAATTATCCAAACCAAACTTCCTTTGGTGCGGACTTGAATGTCAAACTGAGATGAACAACCCTATAAAGGAATTTACTTATGCGTTAGCATTAAGATATTGTGCACAGTATGGTACTAAGGGTTGATCCCCCTAAGTACGTGAAGAAAGGTCCATAGTCTTATGACTGTTAAAGGTTTCAAGTATAATCCTTGTTAACCTAAGACATAGTTCAAGGTCTTATGACCCTCAGAATTCTTTTGATTCTTGTTATTCATTCTTGATTCAAAAGTTGAGCTTTTATTCAAATGTCTTTAATTCACTCGTATGTTATTATACTATTATTTCATTGTTATACTTGTGGGCAATAGTGCTCACTCTTGCTTTATAATAACATTGCAGTTAAGAACGAAAGAACTGACGAACCTTCCACTAGTAAAGGCAAGGGCAAAGTTAGCAAGTGTGAAGACTTGTTATTTTATTTGATGATGTATTTATGTTAGACTTGAGTTAATGATGTTGTTTAAGACTTATTATTTATATTTCCGCACAGATGTTTAAGGTTAGTTCAACCTGGGATTATGTTTATGATTCAGATGTTGTAACCATATAAGGGGAAGATTTTTATTTCTATCTATTGCATGGTTTGCATTTATTATGGGTAGATAGATAGATGATATTTGTACGGTGAACACCAAATCCCGTGGAATCGAAGTACCCGGATTTGGGGGTGTCACACTTAGTCTAAACAGAAAATTAAATACAAATATAGAGGTCTCTTATTAATCCAAGAATAATCAATTTAACAATTAAAGGCTCAACTATATGCAATGATCAATTAGCACAGAAAGATTAAACAATTAAATCTTACCGAATACCAGCTAAAAGAATATCAAGAATATAATTACTTAGTTGTTCAACGTTCACACCAATAAAATTGGATTGCTCGATAATAACAATAATTAGTGTTAAAGGTAATCTGTGAGTCATACTTATTCCATACATGACTAACGATTTTTATAACCCATTTGTTAAAGTTACCATTAATCCCAGATATATATCTGTTCCATTTGTCCAAAACAATCGGCTTAAGAATATCATCAAATAATGTAACAAACCCACAACGGTAAGGTATATATACGTTTGACATTTATCCAGTAACTATATCTTTGAAACAAATCAAACTCTTGTTATAATGTTTGAATAACTCACAAAGTCTCTTTAAAAGATATCCCATAAAATTTGTTGACTTTATCTTTCTTATATCTTGAAATGGCGTGTACCAGCAAACAATCAATTCTTCCTTTATCTTCCCATCATTCAAGGTATTATAGTTCCAAAGCATTTATAATCACTATCCTTGGAAACCGCATATGCACTCATCATTTTACACGGATGTATAGATACCGTCCTTTAGACTTTCTAGGTATGCATAATACATATATATATATATCCACGTGTAGCCAAAAGTATGCATTTAAAAAGGCATACACACATAACATATGTTAATTAAAATATCAGTTCTTTTTGTACCTGATAATATATATATATATATACATCTAATATTAAAAAATCTTTTTCATTTAGATTTTAAATCAGTTTTCATTTAGGACAATAAAATTAAATGCCAATGATATGTCCTAGAGCCTTTAAATGAAAAATCAATTATTATGCAATTGACCTTATAGTTGGTTTTCCTAGTAAAGAAAAACTTCTTCAACCACTTGAAAATGCAACCAATGTTCTTTATCATCAATATACCTGAAATGTCATGAAATAATTTAGTATATGAATAATTCATCATCAAAACTCAAGGATGGAATATGACTAAGTCAACACTCGTTTATATACTGAATGACACCTCGTGTGGATACCGATCAGCTTGATCTTTACGGGATCCTTAAGTTCTTTCTAACATCGTTCACTAAAAATATTTTTATTTAAAGCAAGTGTGACCATTCAATTGCTTAGCAAGTCATAGCAGTTGAATAAACAACTTCAAGAATTTAAACATTCTTTTAAGACTTCAATAACCGAACGAAGGTTATGAAGCAGCTTGAATAATAGGAATAATTTTTATTCCTATTATTTTACAACATTAATCACTTTCACTTTGAAATATTATCACTCTTCTACCTTTTTCCAGACACATCCTGTCTGGCTAGAATCATTAGCATAGACCTAACAATAATGGTTCATGTATAAACAGAACATTCTCATATTGAACAGTTCAATCACAGAATAGTTCATCTCATAGAAACACCAAAGTGTTCAAATTATGGCTCAAGGCCTCATACGTTCTACCACCTTGTACAAATATCACACATTCGCACATAGACCGAACTTCTCAAGTTCAACATCTGAGAAGTTTAAGAAACTAGCATTCATTTAGAATATGAATGAAGTTAAGAAACGTGCCTTACGCACAGCTTCAGCTTATAGTTTACGTTGAATTGCTTATTCTCGGTCCCTATATAGCACATAAAGAAATAGCACATACACCAATTAGTCATATACTTGACTTTACGCATTGGTTTACTTAACTTTACTTCTTAGGGTTCGTGTTCTTGTAATCTAAGTTTACGTGACCAACTTTCTTTACCGATTTACAGCTTCATGACATACGGAGATGTCTTACTCATACGATCATCATCTTTGATGATTTATATTCTTATCTTCTTCTTATAACCCTTCTAGGACTCAGCACACATCGTGTCTTTTCTAGTAGTCTATACGGTACTCTAAGTGGTTTCCCATAAACAACCAACAAACAAGTTCCCATCTCATCTACACTATTTTCACAGTAAGTTAGATCGGTTGCCAGTTTCGTATATACCTCTGCTCTCTAAAGGAATTGTTTAGCCCAGCTCCCATATGTCAACCATCAAAGATTACGATTGTACCACAACCTAAACTTATCTTAACTTATCCGAACCATCAAAACTATAATGTTCGTTAAGTCAATTTCTCATTCCTTATGGCTTTCTGGCAACTAAATGTCATACCTCAGGATTCATTCTTTATCATCTAAGTCATACAGTCTTTTGTATACTTGGAACGATTATTCAATGTTAATATTATGCGTTCATAGCGTTAACCATTACCTTATTCATATCGTACAACGTCCGGTTCATTCGACTCGGGATGTCATCCACGTTATAATCATTACTCGACTTCTTAACGATCTACGTCATTATCTGTAATTTAGTTCTTCACTGTTCACAAGTTTAATCATTGGTCTTCATTACCCTACGGTCAAACCATACAAGGGGTGTAGGTTCTGCCTATTTAATATTTTTGTACACTCAACCCTCACGTCGGTTAAAGTGTTTAACGCTTACATTTCATTCTAACATTCTCTATCTGACTCACACTTGGACTTTCATTAATCTTATTACCATTCGTTATGGCTTTCTTGATAAATCATATCTTACTTACTATCTTTGTCAATGTTTAAGTCATACAACCAATGTATACTTAGAACGTTCGCCTGACGCGAATACGATTCACGAGGATCATTTATTTATTCAACGTTCATGTTGCTCGTCTCTTAATTATATTCAACCTTCACCAGAGGTTTTAATCGCTCGCATTCATTATCAATTACATGAACCCCACGTTTATCATTCTTTCTTAATGTCGAAGCTATACGATTCGTTGTATGCTAAGACCGATCGTTCATCACAACTGTGCTGCATTCACAGTGTCTATACTCTTTACACATATCTCTCATTACAACATTATAACATTGAAATTTTATACATTATCCTCATCACTCAACGTCTAAGGAATCACAATCACAGCAATCCCCCACGTTCGTTTTATAACGACTACGGTTCCCGGATATTGGTGCCGTAATTTTCATTTACATTCCTTGTCTTTTAATCTCGTTCAATATTTCTATTCAGCCTTCATTAAAGGTTTAAATTCACTTAGTTAAGTGTTACATTATGCGAACTATATGTTCTTTATCTTCCCTTACACTTTCCCCAAGAGTTGAGTAGTTAAAAGCTCTTCTCGTGGCTCTTGCTTCGCACCGCAACTGCTTGGCGCTCGGTCCCCTTCCTTTCTTCCATTGCAAAGCACCACTCAAAGATTAGGCGATAGCTCGGGTTGGTGGTGGCATATTACGCCCCAAGGCTTAACTAGCGCCAGGCCTAGAACTCAGAATTTTTTTTCTAAGTCTTGTACTGGTTTGAGACGCTTACTTCACAATCTCATAACTTCTTCGTTATAACTAGGAACGATGTCATTCCAAAGCCATTCTCTTCCTTATCTTACGTACTTTAACTTCTCCTGGACAGAAATTCATTCTGAATCTGTTAACATGCCATTCAATTGGCTTAATCTTCATCCTTCGTTTGTTTTACGTTTTTAACATTCTTCGTTCGTTCGTCCGTAATTCGGTCATCCAAACTCAGAACTTGTTTGTTCTTGAGTCCACAACTCAAATTTTCTACGTTTTCTTACTTTCTTATGAAATCCTACACATTCGGGTTCATTTACATACTTTCTACTTCTCGATTGTCTTTTACAAAATTTTTGCCATAACTTCGTTATAGCTAAATTTAATCCGTTCTTCATGAACGTTTCTATCATTCCTAACCAAGCAATAAGCAACTAACTTATACGCGATGGTTTTAAACTTATCCATCAATAACAAATTATACTACGATGGTTTTAAATTTTTCCATCAACAACGTTCTTCGTGTTCTTTGTATTCTTCGCGTGTTCTTCGCGTTCTTCGTTAATTCTTCATTTTTAATCAATATTTTGATTATGATTTCACTTTTTCTTGGAATTTGGTATTATAAAACACCATTCCTTACTTATTTCACAGAATCGTTCATATGATTCATTCGGATCGCTCAAATTCATTACGAAACTCATACATCCTTAAGAAATTTATAAACTACTAATTATTATTTCTTCTTTTTCACATGATTTCAACCGTATGAAATCATTATTAACATCTTTTACTTCTATTTTCATTAAGCTATGTTCTGAACATATAAAACTTAAAGAAAAATTAACATATACTAGGTTTTGGATTACCTTTCTCCTTTAATCTCCTTCCGTTAGACAAAGTTTGCACTAAGGCTAGCTTTTCCTCCTCCTTTTCCTTCCCATCCGCTCTCTCTCTCTCTCTCAAGTGTTGGTGATTTTTCAAAATCCCAACAAATGAGCTAAGGCTCTCTTTATATAAAAAACCAAGGCTAGGGGTAAAATAGTCATTTTGCCCTAAAGTTACAATTCCCACCTCCTTATTATTCACACATCCTTACTATTCACGAAGTTTCTAGGCTTCTCCTAGAAGCTTCGTGGTTTCGTCTTTCGAGATTCGTCCGACGGTTTTTAAAACTGCGATTCTCGGAATCCAAATATTTTTGGATATTTCGTCTTTCTTTTACAGATTAACTTTTACGCATTCTTCGGATCTCCAAAAAACTTTAAAACACTTTCTGATGTTAAGCGTTTTCCTTCACATTTTCCCCCAATATAGTTAAACGAATGAAAAATACATAACAGTACTTTTTGTCGTTTTTATTTCGTCCAATTTCTGTACGTTTTTTAAGAAAAACTTTTATCAACTTACTTAACTTTTCACGATATATTATCGTCAAATCTTTCGATGGAATGTCATTTCTATATACCGAACTCTCAGAAAGGCTTAAAAATCATCCGTTTGTGGATTTCGGATATTTTCTATTTGGAATATGGAAAAACTCAAAGCTACAAAGTTGTAGAGAATTCGATTTCAGGCAGAATGGACATAAAATTCGTATTTTTCTGATAAACGGGCTATTTTCTATGAATTATTGAAGTTTCAAAAAATAAAATAATTTTTATTAAATTATGGGTGGGACCCACTTATGTTATAAACATGTGGGTCTTTGAATTTTCTTCTAGATGGTCTTTGGTGGCTTGGTTGGTGAAGGTTGGCGTGGAAGAAGAAAAAAGAAAATAATATTTTATTATTTTAGTCTCCTATGGCGTTCTAGCATTTTCCTATAAATAGGCGCTTAGGTTAGAATTGAAAATCACACCAGAAACAAGTTTTCTTTCTCTCTAGATTATCGAGCATATTTTTGTGAGTATTTATATACTTTGAGAGTTGATGTTCGGTACAAGCTTCATTCGGCTTTATATCCGATATTCCGATCAATCACTGAATTATTTTGAGGTAAGGGATGTTATTTTCTTCTTAAATGATATTATTTTCTTCAATATCATTATCTTAGAAATATTGGTGAACTTTTTAATTAAATTTGGAACTTTTGTGTGCGGGTTACTATTCACGTATCGACCTTTATTCACGATATCTGACTATTCACGAATCTTACATTATTCAATAGAAAAATAAAAATTTTCTTTTTTGTCCAAGATGTCTATTTTGGCTACTATTTGATTGTATCCATATTTTGATCATTATTTTTGAATTTTGCTTCACAATTGGTTATTATGAAGTATTATTGATCTTGGATAAACTGTTATACGAATCCCTAATATTTATCCTTCTGTCTCACTGAATTCGTTTTCTTTAAAATATTTTTCATCATCCTCAGTCTTAAATGATGATATTACTGAATATCTTTGGCCTATAGTGCAAAGATGAATGATTAACTAATGAATATCTTTGGCCCGTAGTGCAAAGATGAACAGGTGTTGAGATGAACATGACCGACTGGTGATATAAATGAATATCTTTGGCCTGTAGTGCAAAGATGAATATTTGATTAAAGATGTATATTGATTGATGTTACAAGGATAAAATATTGATGATGGACTTTTAAATCTTAGAAGATAGTAAAATTCATTCTCTACGTGACTCTTCTAATGGATTGATGTTTCCGCTGCATTTGTTGATCCAAAACTTGTTGTCTATTATATTCTATCAGATTTTTCCCTGTTGAAGACTAATGATAATTTGTTGTATATTATCTTAGTCATAATATTCTTCTTGGGCTAGTTGAGCTCACCCTTTTCCTTTTTGTTCCATTTTTCTTCTTAGGAGGTGAGAACATAGCAGGATCGAGTCGAGGTATGGAGTGATGGTTCTAGAAAGATGTTTTAGCAGTCCTCACTATTTCTATAAAATAGTGTATGAATAATTGTAATGAGGACTTATTTGACTGTTGATATTGTCTAGAAGACAATATTTGTATTTAAACTTACAGTATGTGTTGTCGTATTTCACACGACATTTGTATTATTGAAGTTATAGTTTGCTTTCTGTACCATGTATTTGGCGACTCAGAATGGGTGTTGTATACCTATTTTGGGGGCGTCACATCTAGAATGATTAATAAACACATAGCACATAATATTATTAATAAAAATTCATTTTATTAATAACTACTTCTTTAAACTTAAATTCTGGACAATCCGATTTTTTGGGTTATCACAATTTCTGGTTGTCTTAGAAGAATATAAAGAATCATCAATACAAAGTTTTGTACCCTTTGACAACATTATAATCGTTCTTCGAGAGCCTTTAATTAAGTGATGAATAATCATTCTTCCAGAGCCTTTAATTAAGTTTGGTGAGCTTCTGGCCCATACATCTTTATATATACAAAAATATAAATTTAACTTTATTACTTGAAACATAAATAAAATATATAATAAAAATACTTATTATAATGCCATAATACAATGAAATAAAAATAATTAATTGGTATGAACATTTCTATCAACATCATCAAGGAAATCATAGATATCAAAATTAGTTATTTCCGTTCCATTTGAAAGTCAAAATAATTCATAGGATCTTCAGGATCATTATGATCAATAAAATTTATTTCAATTTTCTTTTCTTTTCTTTTATGGAGTCTTTGTGACAACCCGAGAATTTAGAAAATTATTTAAATCTTAAATGATGGATTAGAGGTTGAATAATAAACCTAGATAGAAAATAAATGAATGGATTTGAGATTTCTGGAAAGAAATTTTGTGAAGTTAAAAATTTTTTGTGGTGAATTATTCAGGATTAAGGGTATAAATGTATATGAATTTTATGTGATGGTTTATATTTGTTTATTATATAAACAAATAAAAGAAACTAAGGTAATCCTAATTATATATTAGGAATGAAGAATTGAATAACGTAAGGGTTATGATACAGGAGAATATTAGTATATAAATTATATACTAATTTAAGAGATTTATTTTATACAACTCAATTAATTAATTTTATAACCTAATTATAGCAAGTCCAATTGGGTTAAAGAAATAAATGTGCATGAGTAAGGATTTATGTTATAATTGAGAAAATGAAAACCCTAATTAAATAATTAGGAAAAGATAGAATTAAAGGTATTGGACTATGTAAATTACATGGCACAAACATGTTAAGAAGAGAGCACAATGGATTAAAGGAATGGCCCAACATTTAGCCCAGTAGGTGAGAGATATTTTAGTCATTTGATATACTAAATATTTTATAAAACAAAAATCAAATTTGGACATTTAAAAGGGGGGGAGTATCCAGCCATATAGAGAGGAAATAAGAAGGAGTATGTAATAAGTAAACCCCACTTTAGTTGGTAGCTACTTTTGAGTTTTTGCTTTAATAGTGGAGCCAACACACTTTATTTTGTTTACAAGATAACTCTTATAATCATGAGAGAGAAGAGAGAGTAAGGGTCATGTGGCCGGATGGGATAAGGAGAAGAAATGGGAGAATAATGTGATGAGTGTACTTACTTTATTAGGTAAGTACTTTTTAGGTGTCATTTATTTTAATGGGCCAACACTTTAGAGGTGGCTTGCAAGTTACATATTGTATAATGAGAGAGAAAAAAGCAAGATATGGATAGATATGCTATGTTATCTTATCACTTTAATTTGGCTAGCAAACTTGGTAATTCATATGTGCTCTCATTTTTTTTAATGTAAATATAAAGAGAGAAAGTGGGAGGGGGCGACAACCCTTCGTGGTAAAAAGGAGAGAAGAATCTCCATGGTAGAAAAGAAAAAGAAGAATAAGAGGAAGAAGAAAAATAAAAAGGTATAAAATTATTTTTTCTCTAAGCTTTCTTTCTTTATTTTATGAATTTGATGAAAAGGGGTTTGATATGGATGTGTAAAACCTTTAATTTATGTGTTTATGAGTGTTTCATGTTTAGATATACTCATATTGGGTGTTGTTTTAGTTGAAAATCAAAAGTAAAGAAAAGTGATTTTCTAGTTTATAAACCATAAAATTTGTATGTACTTTGGGTTTCCACCGTTTTTGATCTACACCTTCTTTTTGCAATCCATAAAAGAGATGTGCTAGATATATAAGTTATCTACTAAACCCAAGTGGTAGCACTCAAAAATATTGAGTACACAATCTGTAGAGAATGTTTTAGCCAAAACAGTTCTGACTTTTGAAAGGAAAACAAACTGTTTTTGGACAGTCAAGGGTAGGGGTAGTTTCGTTATTTTTTTGACATTCAAAAATTCTAGAAATATTTGGGAGGATACTATGATAAGTTTTTTAACATCTCCAAGTGGAATAACTGAAAAAGGAGTTGTCGATTTTCGTATGGATTATTTTTAACAAAGTACGAAAAACTTGTTTTTCCAAATTAGCTACTGACCTGAACTTTCCAGGGGATGTTTCGGCAACCTAAGTTGTGAAATAAATTCCAGACTTTTGGGACATGAAAATATATGGTATAAAGTACCTCCTGTCCAAAAATGAGCTCACTCCGACTTAAAATGACCAAGTTATGACCATTTCAATATTTGTGATTTTCTGACGAAAACAGCTATAACCGGAGTTTTATAACTCCGATGACCATGAAATTTAAACTAGAATCTCACGTTAACACGTACAAGATTGTGTCAAGAGATGAGAATTTCTGGAGTCAAGCATGATAGGGATAATTTCTTAAGCTACGCACTAAAATTTATTTTTGAAAAATATTAAAGGGAGTTGAAAAAAATACTTTTTGTGTATGGAATACAGGTGTATATGATTGGCCAAATATTGAAAAATAATAAGTTAATTTCATATATTTTCGTGAATAGTGTATTTCAGCTTCCTGAAATGAACATTTCAGGTTACTGAAATGAGAAACCAAAATGTCAGAAGAGATGTCAGTTTTGTTTTAGCTTGCTGAAATAGAAACTGAAATGATATATTAAGTTTTCTAAAAGTCATAAATAGTTTAACAAGTTATATTAAGAACTTATAAATTAACGAGTAAATGTTAAGTCTAAGGTAATTGTGAACCACTTTATACCGAGTCTTAGTAATATTAGGCTCAATATTTGTCCGACTAGGACGTTGGGAAATCAGTATTGTGCCAGATTCAACTCAGACTGAAATAGTCTGACTTGATACTTGGTCTTATGTGTTGTATAGACTGATAGGATTATGTGGTAATGTGTTTAAGTTATTTATATTGTGATGATATTTTTATAATTTATATATCGATATTATTTATATATTAGGTATTCAGACAAAGCTTAATAAATTGTGTAACAGTAATCGACCGAACAGACAAGTTTCCTCTAACTCGACCTCGAGTTGTTTCATTCAAATATACTTATGGATAATCATTGTTGATTACCATGTCCATGAATTGTTGAATCGTACTATGTGCTTATTGCATGTAATCATCAGGTATGAAAGGCTGATCACCTTCATTACCATCTGGTTTAGATATATTTGTTTATGTTCAATATTCGTTCATCTATGAAAGTTTGTTCATGCTAGTTTACAATTATATTGTTGAATGTTAGCAAGCTATTATTCAAATTCTTTCAATCATGATATATCCTCAAATAAACTTATACTTGTTAGGCAAACCTGTTGCTCACCCTTGCTATATCGTGATAAATATTGCAGATTAAGACGAATACGTCGGATTCAAAAAGGTTAAAGACAAGTACAGCTTGGGAATTATGTGTGTAGTTAGATTAGTAACATTAATATATGATAATAATATTATATGTTAGATAGGATATTGATCCAAGTATTATGTGAAGGTTTTTGACCTTGGGGTAATGTGTAAAGTGTATTGTATAAATAATTTATGTTTATATCTTTCGCAATAGTTGTAGAAATAGTATACCAGATCCTTGGTGATTAAGACCAGGATTTGGTGTAACGAACCCAAATTTCATAGAATTCAATTACCGACTTCGGTCGTTAATAATACGTCTAACTTTTGATTTTACATCTTTATTCGATGTTAAACTTAATAATATGCGGAATAATTTAAACTTTTCTATCTTCTTACTTTAATTCCCTGAATCAAAACCTTTATCATCTACTTTTCTTTGAATCATATATAATCCATGATTCACTTCATCACAGCTATTATATAAAATTTTACATTTCAATTCGATAACCTTTGCATATCAAATAACTCAAACTTTAACTTTACAACTCAACATAAAACTATACATCATAAAACATTTAGTACATCTCATGAATATTAATCATGGTTTAAAGAAATAACAACTTTAGCTAAAATATTAATTTTTGTGTATTATTTCTGATCCACGTCATTCAAGTAACACCTAGTGTTACCTTCAATCCTTAACCTGCAAAAATGGTTATTTGCAAGGTTGAGCTCGACAGCCCAGCAAAATCTAATAGTTTTCATGCATCACGTAACACATAATAACATGTTCAACATATATCTCATAAACATTGGACTAACATAACATACATGTTACAGTTCATATAACAAGTATAAAGATTGAGTTCCTTACTCAATCATCATGCTTTACTCAATCAACATAGTCATAAGTTGACTTTAACATTTCATACATTCAACATATATATAACACATCATGCTCTTTGCAATAAAGAATTAAAACATTTAATCACCAATTTCACATAGCAAATAGGAACTGAAAGACTTGGCTTGATCGTTGTTTACCAATAACAGTTTAACAGCTTACAGCTATCTGCACTTCATGTGCCCTATACAATTATATAATCATTCACATTAACTATTAGTCACATAGTACTGCATAGTAGTTGTAATGTAAACTTTACTTTACATCTCATAACCCTTCCTATTATCAATACGCAATGTTCAATTTTATTGTGTTAACTTTCGACTTATATCTCACTATATTTCATATTCGAAGTTCGTTCAAGTGTTTAAGTCTTGATAGGACTACTTATTGGTTTTATATTAACCCTATTCAATATCTTATAATATTCATTTCATTTGATTTAAAACACTTTTTACGTTCATTATCACTTATCACGGTGTTTCGACGTTTATTCGTCACACGCCCAATTTGTCTCTCTTGTGTGTGCTTAGTATGCGTATACAACTTATATAATATATCATTTATTAATGTTAAACATCATTATACTTCATAATATTCATGTTCTATAACTTAGAACAATATCTTTTATCGTCAAGAGCACAACACTTGCATACGTGCATGCCCGACGCCCTCCAATTGCCTCCGAAAACACAATAGTCCTAAAGATGACCATTTTGACCCCTGTTACAGACCTCAAATTGAACAAATTAAAGAATAAAAGTTGTAGGTCTATTTGTCCTCACTCCGGATCATCTTTAATCACCTTCATCGGAGTTCGTATGAAAACGTTATGCCTATTTTACTAAAATAGGTCAAAACAGTCACTCTTGACATACTTTGGGCGCAGCTGAGCCCAATTAAGCCTTGGGCATAGCGCAGCTGCGCCCCAAATGACTTAGACACAGTAGCATTGCTAGCATAGCGTAAACAGGACACAAGCTAGTGTTCTCGCGATTTTTTTTACCCTTTTCTCCTACTAATCTTCATAACATGAGTTATACACATCCAAATTAGTTCGTTTTTGATTCTATGGATTCATAATTCATAGAACTACAACATACTAGAATTCTAACAATTTATAAAAACATTAACCAGCCTAAAATTTGACCCAAAACATATGTTCATACTCTATTTTCATGTTTTAAACACATTTAGCGAATTCGATCGCCACGGCTTCATTTCTTATCCAATTGACATGATTCAAACTACGCCGCTTTCGTTTCTTAACATACTAACATAATACAACATCAATTTATAGATTATAACAAGTATTGACCACGAAATTTGTACTTTCTAAAGCCAATTTTCATATAAAAATATTGTTATATACTTTTCTTCCTACAAACCAAATTACATGAATTTTTATCATCAAACAACACTCACATGTGATAATTAACAGAGTATAAATCCTTCATACATATATATGTACCAATTCAACACAAATATCAATAGAAATTTCAAAAACAAGGGTTAACATTAGAGTAGGTTATACCTTATTCCTTTGATTGTTTGCTAGAAAAAAGATGATGAGAATGGCTTGATTATTGTGACACCCCCAAAATAGGTATACATCACCCATCTTGAGTCGCCAAATACATGGTACAAAATTCAAATACAACTTAATTATACAATAGTCGTGTAAAATACGACAAAACATATGCTGTGAGTTTTAATACAAATATTGTCATCTAGACAATATCCACACTTAATTGAGTCCTCATTACATTTATTATCACACTATTTAACAGAATAGTGAGGATTACTAATGCTATTATCTGGACCGTCACTCCGTTCCCCGACTAGTCCCTGCTACGTTCTCATTTCCTGAAGAGAACAATGAAAGTAAAAGGGTTAGCTCAACTAGCCCAGTAAGAAATATTATGACTAAGATAATACAGAATAAATTATCGTTAGCATTCAACAGTGTTAAACTGATATAATATAACAAACATCAAGTTTAAATGCAGCGGAACAAGCAATCCATTAAAAGAGTCAAGTAAAGAATAAAATCTATTATCTTTTATGATTTAAAAGGTTTTTCATCACTTTTATCGTTGGGACTCCGCTTAATAAATAATCCACATCATCCCTGCACTACGGCAAAGGATATTCATTAGTATCACAACCACAAATTATCCATGCACTACGAGCCAAGGATATTCGTGTATTCATCAATGGTCATGATCATGCCAATAACTGTCCATCAATGCACTACGGGCCAATGAGGACTTTTACCACATCATTTGTAACATTACGGTCATGATTATACCGATTAATCACTGGTCATAATCATACCAAGTCCATCTATGCACTACAGGCCACAGATGACTTTCAACATAATATAAACATGAGGATGATGACAATGATATAAGAATTCAATAAAACGAGTTCAAGAATTAATTTATCCAGGAACTAATAACGTCCAAATTGTCAACATGATACTTCTTTGTAGAGTAAAATTCAAGAATGCTCATAATAATATTTTCATGAAAAGATACTGGATGAAGTGCAAATATTAAGGATATTCCACTAACTTCATAGAGTATAGAAGTCAAAACTTTAACCAACTGAGTATAAATAAGAATGGAATAACAAAAGAAATCAACAAGCATGCGATAGACCTGTTGATTGATTTCAAAATCAAAGAAAACGTGCAAGTATACACGGTCAACAAGTAATAGAGTGATAAGATAGAGTGTCGATCCCATAGAGAATTCTAATTAATAAATTCTAACTACTAGCACTATATCTATTCAATTTTATTTAAATAACCAATAATTGTGATTTTTTCAAATTAAGAAAATTAAATTAAACAATTAAAAGAAATTAATCTAAAAGAAAGCAAATAAACAAAACTAAGATTTGATTGAATTCAGATAAATAAGGATTAAGACTCCATATCCCCAATTATGAACTATAAATCAATTATCCAATTATCCCAATTACTATGTCTACTAAATTGTTAATAGGAATTCTCAAATGCCAAAAGTCCTTTTCCAACTGATCAATTGCCTTCTATTTAATCCAAATTAATCTTGCTATATTCCTATGCAAAACAATTGAATTAAACTCTTTTCAATCCCAATTCCTTATGTGTTACATGCGACGAACAGATATTTCCATTCAATTCACAAACCTAATTATTCACTGTGCAAATAACTAAGTCACATGTCATCATGCCCAGTTCTAACCCTAGAATTCCTCCTTCAATT
The DNA here is from genome assembly GCA_020205605.1 of Panax ginseng. Lineage (NCBI taxonomy): Eukaryota > Viridiplantae > Streptophyta > Magnoliopsida > Apiales > Araliaceae > Panax > Panax ginseng. Next base: position 89,814,289 of record CM035144.1, read on the forward strand.
CCTTCTAGAGTAACAAGGTAATTATTGGCCAGATAATCAATCAATAAATGCAAGGCAAGATGAACAATTCACTTTAACATAAATAATTAGAATAAATCAAATAATTAATTCATAATCATAAAAGGCTCAATTGGAATCTTAATTAAAGAAATTAGTTCATAACGGAAATTAAAACCAACAATATTTGAAAAATCATCCTTAATGAATTACACAAATTGAAAGAATAAAGAAGAAGAGAAAAACTCCAAGCGAAAATCTTCAAATTCTCCTCTTGCTCCTTGATCAGCCTTCAATTGTGTCGATTAGTCCCCTACTTCAATAGAAATAATCCTTATATACATCTTAATTTGTCCCATAATCCTTTTCCAAAACAACCTCTCCAATAGCCTCCAATAATCAAGTCAACCGGATGGTCAACGCGTAAACCCTGGTCAACCGATTTTCCGATTTAATACCGCTACCTGGGGATTATCGCTAGCGCCTGTACCTGGGATGGAGAAAAGTGACTATTATTCCCCTTTTTAGCTCAAATTCTCCCAAGTGTTCTTACAGCACCCAAATCTGCAATATAACAGCTAAACACAGTAAAAACAAATCTAAATACTTTGAGAATACAATAAATTAAGCCCAAATATATCCAATCCATGGGTATATTACCCAATCATCAATACCCCCAAACTTAAATCATTGTTTGTCCTCAAGCAACAAAACACTAAACAACAAGAAATACAAAATATCATGCAAATGCAAACTATCTAAGTATTCTTAATTCCAGCAATCGAATAGCACACATATAATCATAAGTCTCAGAAAAATCACATAAACATGCTAATACATCATGTGTAGGCAGGTCAATAATATCCCAGCAACCAATGAATCTAAATCTGTTAATACTGATACCGTGAGTGTGTGTTCAACAACCATGCTAACCAATGAAAAGCAAAATATGAAAGATAATAAATTTCTTAGTAGGCATCATATAGTTTAAACTCGAGAAGTCATCAAATAAACTTGATTCAACCTAAATTAAACAATCACCAAAGTCCAAGGGTCAAAATGGAATACTTATGCTTGTTTTGTTATACGGGGGCTTTTTGCACTTTTCCCGCTTTATTATATATATTTTTTTTCTCATGACTATGCATTGTCTTATTCCCTTAGGCTTTTCAATGTTACCTTAACGAGCTTTCGACCAACGACTCCCAAGCCATTAAGACCTTAGGGCCCTGGTGTAGAGACAATCCCCTCGAGCATACTTACTAAAGTAACAAAGGCCACAAAACTAGACAAGCATGCCACGGTTTTTTTTTTCTTTTTCTGGATTTTCTATTTTTTTTTCTTTTCATCATTTCTTTTTTTTTCTTTTTGTAATATATATATCCCATAGATTCCCCCAAACTCAAGCTTTTACGTCATTCCAACCTTTACCACCAGTTCACTAATTTCCTTAAATTTTAACCAAGATTCTCCCTCAGAAACAAATTATGAAACCCTTGAACCAAGTGGATTAAAACAGTTAAACTTTAAGTGTTAACCTACATAAAAGTTTAAGACAAAGCTCGATTATCATCATGATTAAAATTAGAACTCATCATCAATTATCAACGCTGTTCAAGTTAACATGCAAAACCAATCTTATCATAGGCCGAGATAAGACCACACCAACCGATCACACAGATTCATGAAAAAAAAAATGCAATTATACTATATGAACACATACTAATGCAACACATATATAAATATGCAAATAACTACCATGTATTATATGCAACTTAAAAAAAACACAATGCTAACACATAAAAAAATGAACTACTATGCAGATAACTAACTATATGCAATATGACACTAAAGTGCCCCCAAACTTAAACTAGACATTGTCCTCAATGGCTGAAATAGAAAAAAATAAAGCAGAGGACTTCCCTGAAAATATAGCAATCTTCCTCCTTGTCCACTAAGTTTGGAGAATAGGCTAAGCACATGGAACAAATTGGGCACCACACTTGAATTTAACTTGAATAACCTATAAACCATGATAGAAATAATTTTATTAAATTCTAAATAAATGCAAATTCAAAACTACTAATATAAAACCTAATAAAAACTAAAAAATAAAAATTAAACTTGGGTTGCCTCCCAATAAGCGCTTGTTTTATAGTCTCATTTGACTTCTTCAATTCTCTATCCAATTCCCCTTCAAAATTGAGGAATCCTCCATCCATCAAGAAGAATGTCTCTTTTGGGAGGTTCCCATTAGCAAAAAGCCCTTGAATTAAATTTACCTAGCATGCTCTTTGTAGATAGGTTCCCTATTAAGAACGTCCAACAACTAGGTGTTTTCTCCATTATGTCTATGATCAGATTAGGGCATTGAAGCTTAATAAACATAATGGAATCTTCCTCTATCTTCTCCTTTTCATCCCACCATGACTCCACAACTGCACTAGCTCTTATGTCACAAAGAGCTTTGCCGACGACATGACTGCCAATTGGGCATGGTTTTACAAAACTGCCCGAATTCTTGAACTTTGGTGGAGAAGGCACATGGGATACTAATAAAATCGGCTCATCTTCGTTAAATCTTATAGTTAAATCTTCGTCGATCTCCTTTTCTTGGTTCCTAGTTGTTTCCTCTTTTTCAACATCTTGTGGCTCATCTTGACGTTTTTCGGTTTCCACAATTTCCTCTTTTTCCTTTATTGCGTTGTCCCTTTTTTCAGTGTCCTTGAGAGTCTCTTGTAAATCCTTTCCACTGCGTAAAATCACAGCCTTGCAATGCTCATCTCTGCCTGGATTTATCTCTGTATCACTAGGGAGTGTTCCATGTGGACGGTTGTTCAATGCATGTGCTATCTGCCCCAATTGAATTTTCCAGATTCTTTATCGACGCACCTTGGCTTTTCATATTCAGCTCTACTTGATTCAATATTTTGTCTTGTTCCTCATTCCTTTTGTCAGTAGCTCTAATGAATTTTTCCAAGGCTTCTTCTAAACTTGATTTCCTCTCTGGTTGTTGTTGAGTCTGATTTTGAAATCCGGATGTGTTTTGTTGTCTCGGCGCTTGAGCTTGAGCTTGATTGTTACTCAATGAAAAATCCGGGTGATACCCCCAATCCTGATGATAGTTGTTGGGATAGACATAATTATTGGGATAATCACCACCATACTGTACCAGCTCGAAACTGATGGTGCATTGATGACTCATATGATTTCCAGCACAATAATCACAAGTAACCGCCACACTTTGACGACGTTGTGCTTCAAAAGCTTCTAACCTCCTCGAAAGTGTCTCAATCTGTGCTGACAATGCAGAAAGTTTCTCGAGTCTGTCAATCTCCGCTCCCCTTGGCTGAGTCATTCTTGCCATCCTTGACTCCGTTGGGTTGCGATAACCTCAAACGTCTTCGAATTCGCCTCAATTTGTATTGGCTCTACAGAAGATGTATTAAGTCCATCAATCCCTATTTCCCTTCGTTGAGTCATGTTCGTATGGCCATTGATACATGAAAGTCATCTATTGTACCTAAAAAGAGAGAAATATAGGAAGAGAATGAAAAATAAAAATAAAAATGTTTAAATTAAGACTAATTTGATTGAAATTAATATTCGTAAATAAGTATTAAATTAATTCCCCGGCAACGGCGCCAAAAACTTGTTGATTGATTTCACAATCAAAGCAAACGTGCAAGTATACACGGTCAACAAGTAATAGAGTGATAAGATAGAGTGTCGATCCCCAAGAGAATTCTAATTAATAATTTCCAACTACTAGCACTATGTCAATTCAATTTTATTTAAACAACCAATAATTGTGATTTTTTCGAATTAAGAAAATTAAATTAAACAATTAAAAGAAATTAATCTAAAAGAAAGCAAATAAACAAAACTAAGATTTGATTGAATTCAGATAAATAAGGATTAAGACTCCAATATCCCCAATTATGAACTATAAATCAATTATCCAATTATCCCAATTACTATGTCTACTGAATTGTTAACAGGAATTCTCAAATGCCAAAAGTCCTTTTCCAAGTGATTAATTTCCTTCTATTTAATCCAGATTAATCTTGCTATATTCCTATGCAAACCAATTGAATTAAACTCTTTTCAATCCCAATTCCTTATGTGTTACATGCGGCGAACAGATATTTCCATTCTATTCACAAACTTAATTATTCATTGTGCAAATAACTAAGTCACATGTCATCATGCCCAGTTCTAACCCTAGAATTCCTCCTTCAATTCCTTCTAGAGTAACAAGGTAATTATTGGCCAGATAATCAATCAATAAATGCAAGGCAAGATGAACAATTCACTTCAACATAAATAATTGGAATAAATCAAATAATTAATTCATAATCATAAAAGGCTCAATTGGAATCTTAATTAAAGAAATTAGTTCATAACGGAAATTAAAACCAACAATATTTGAAAAATCATCCTTAATGAATTACACAAATTGAAAGAATAAAGAAGAAGAGAAAAAACTCCAAGTGAAAATATTCAGATTCTCCTCTTGCTCCTTGATCAGCCTTCAATTGTGTCGATTAGTCCCCTACTTCAATAGAAATAATCCTTATATACATCTTAATTTGTCCCACAATCTTTCCAAAACAACCTCTCCAATAGCCTCCAATAATCAAGTCAACCGGATGGTAAACACGCAAACCCTGGTCAACCGATTTTCGAGCCCGGTAGCCCGTGCTACTGGATTATTAATCTTAAGCTAGCGCCGGTCTTTGGGATGCAGAAAGTGACTATTATGCCCCTTTTCAGCTCAAATTCTCCCAAATGTTCTTACAGCACCCAAATCTGCAATATAACAACTAAACACAGTAAAAACAAATCTAAATACTTTGAGAATAAAATAAATTAGGCCCAAATATATCCAATTCATGGGTATATTACCCAATCATCAAGATCACACAGACAGGTTATTCCAATAGAATAATAAATAACGGAACCAGGTCATGCGTAAACGCACAGATAGGATATTCCAACAGAATAATAAATAACGGAACCAGGTCATGCGTAAACGCATATACAAGATATTCCAACAAAATAATAAATAACGAGAACCGGTGTCAAGTAAATTACGCACCCAGCAGGATGTTCCAAATGTAAGAATAATAAAGAATGGAATAATGTAAGAGTTTCACCATGTATATGGTACTTCAGATAGTATTAAAAGTTATTCCAACATAATGATAAAGAATGGAATAATGTAAGAATTTCACCAAGTATAGGGTAGATCAGCAGATACAAAAGTTATTCCAACAGTAATAAAAAAATGGAATAATGAAGTTCTCTTCATGAATCTGAAAGAAATAATACCCTTACCTTAGAACAAATGGATATAGGAGTAGTGAAGTACCGTAATACTTTTCTTCTTTTCTCTATAGTTTCTCTCTAGAGTTTCAATTGAATTCGTAAGAAATAATGAAGGAATGAGTTTATTTATAGGAGAATGGGTGAATAGTAACTAAATTCTGAACGGTCCATATTGATTTACTTTTAAACGAGATTTATCTGCATTGATTACTATAAAATATTCTAATAAAACAAAATCTTTTAAATAAAATATAATATATTCTATTTATAATCTAATAAAACGTAATAACTTTATAAAAGTATTCATTTTATATATAAAAGATTTTACTATGCAAAAATACTATGCAAACACTATGCATAATAAAATATAATATATTCTATTTATAGTCTAATAAAATGAATAACTTTATAAAAGTATTCATTTTATATAAAAAAATTTACTATACAAAACACTACGTAATAATGTAATATAATATATTCTATTTATAGTCTAATAAAACGAATAACTTTATAAAAGTATTGCATTTTATATAAAAAGCTTTTCATTTTATTATATTAATAATACTAATAAAACAAAACTTTATCATCATTATTATAATTCACACTATTAATCGACAAAGTCGTTCCCGGAAAGAGGGGCTTTTCAATAAGGATTTCTCAAGTATTGGCACGCAATTAGGTGACCAAACCTCTCATGGCGTAATTTCTAGACATTGTTAATATTGCAAATAATAATATTAATAACTTCGTCGTCTCAATTATTGATTTAATAATATATAAAATATCGACAATAATTGAATCAATTAACGTGAGATACTATGCAACAACAACCATCAAGCAATAATTGAACAAAACCGAGTGACTTCTCACGTTAAGCATCAATAATCAATACCGTGTGCTATTATACAACCACGCGTATTCCTGTACTTTTAACACCGGGTGTTTCAACAATTAACGATAAAACTTCCGTAGTTATTTTCATAAAATATTTTTGTCATTTTCTCAATCAAACAATAATTCCGTTGTGGGGTCCAATTAATGATTGTGTCATCGCATTTAATATTCCCTCGTTAAAATGAATATTCCCCGACCAATCGAATATTATATAACAACTTGCGTACTTTGTAAAATTTATAACTATTACCCACAACTATAACATTATATCAAATTCATTCCATAATATTCAAAAATGATAATTATAGAAAATTCATCTTTATTCATAAAACTTGGGGTCTTAGAATCTCCCCTTCTTATGAAATTTTGCCCTCGAAATTAGGGTACGTATGTCGAAGAGGTAAGGATACCTTGATTTCATTTCAGATTCTAACTCCCAGGTCATTTCCTCAACATCGTGGTTCCTCCATAAAACTTTGACTTGAGGTATAACCTTGGAGCGTAGAATATGTTCCTTCTTATCCAAGATTTGAACAGGAACCTCTTCATACGTTAAATCTTCCGCTATTTCGTCCGGTTCTAACTCAATAATGTGGTTCGGGTCTTTCACATATTTACGAAACATGGATATATGAAAAACGTTATGAACACGAGACATACTTGGCGGTAAAGCGAGTTTATAGGCTACAGTCCCTATTCGATCGAGGATTAAAAATGGGCCAATGAATCGATGATTGAGCTTTCCTCTCTTTTCAAATCTCATAACTCCTTTCCATGGAGCAACACGTAACAACACATGATCTCCAATATCGAATTCCACGTCCTTTCGATGAAGATCAGCATAACTCTTTTGTCGGTCTTGTGAGATTTTTATACGTTGTCGGATCGTTTGAATCTTTTTCGTAGTCATACGTACCAATTTCGGTCCCAACAACGTTGCTTCACCCACCTCATCCCAGCATACTGGAGAACGACACTTTCTTCCATACAACGCCTCGAATGGAGCCATGCCAATACTTGTTTAATAACTGTTGTTGTAAGAAAACTCCACCAATGGTAAGAACTTGTCCCAACTTCCCTTTAAGTTAAGGACACAGAGTCTTAATAAATCTTCAAGAGTTTGAATAGCCCTCTCTGATTGTCCATCCGTTTGAGGATGATATGCCGAACTAAATCGTAAATTCATGCCCATAGCTTTTTGTAAACTAACCCAAAATCGTGAAGTGAATCTTGGGTCTCGATCAGAAACTATGGATACTGGCATACCATGCAGTCTTACAATCTCGTTTATGTACATACGAGCAAGATGTTCAAGTGTATAAGTTTCTCGTATTGGTAAGAAATGAGCAGACTTGGTCAATCTATCAACAATGACCCAAATTGCATCTATGACTTAAGAAACCTTGGGAAGACCGAAGAATTAAATCCATGGTAATGTGCTCCCACTTCCATTCGGAATTTCAAGTGGTTGCAATGGACCTTTTGGTACTTGATGCTCTGCGCCTTGACTCGTTGACAAGTTAAACACCTTGAGATAAAGCAGTATATATCTCTCTTTATATTGCCCCACCAAAATGTATATCGAAGATCATGATACATTTTGGTACTCCCAGGATGGATTACAAATGGTGTGTTGTGCGCCTCCATCATAATTTTATATTTTAACTCAGGATCGTTAGGAACACAAAGTCTGAAGTTGACTCGAAGTATTCCTTCTTCATCGATTCTTACTTCCGGCATAACACCTTCTTGTACTTTCTTCCTCATATGCATCCTGTCAAGTCAGAGCTTGAGAAGCTTTAACTTTATCGATTAAAGTCGGTTCTACTCGTATATTTGTCATCATCACGTGGGTCCCTGGAGTCTTTATCTCTATCTCCATCCTTTGCAAGTCATACAAAATAGGCCTCTCGTTGACAATATCGCACTCAGATTCAAGATATGATCTTTCTACTCAAATCGGCGGTTACCACGTTTGCTTTTCCAAGATGGTATTGGATGGTATGATCATAATCTTTCAATAGTTCAAGCCAACGTCACTGTCGCATGTTGAGTTCCTTTTGAGTGAAAAAATATTTGAGGCTTTTATGATCCGTAAAGATCTCCACTTTCTCCCCATACAAGTAATGCCTCCAAATTTTAAGTGTGAAGACAACAGTTTCCAACTCTAGATCATGAGTAGGATAATTCCTCTCATATTCTTTGAGTTGTCGAGAGGCATAGGCTATGACTTTCCCATGTTGCATGAGAATCATCCTAACCCTTTGCTCAAGCATCTTTGTGAGATGACAAATCCTCCGAGCAGGATGGTATTTTTGTAAGTCTTTGAAATGAGTCTTCTCTTAAGTTCTTGAAAACTCTTCTGACATTCCTCGTTCCAACCGAATTTTGTATCTTTCCAAGTCAGCTGAGTTAAGGGAGTAGCGATTCGAGAAAACCCTTCTATGAATCTCCGATAATAACCAGCTAAGCCGAGAAAGCTACATACTTCGATCACTGATTTAGGTTTCTCCCAGCTTTGAATAACTTTAATCTTTGTTGGGTCAACGGATATTCCATGACTTGATACCACGTGCCCAAGGAATGCTACTTCCTCAAGCCAGAACTCGCATTTCTTCAACTTAGCATAAAGCTTATATTCACGAAGCTTTTGAAGTATCAGCCTCAAGTGTTGCTCATGATCTTCACGGCTTTGGAATAAATAAGGATGTCATCAATAAAGATGACCACAAAGTGATCCAAATATTCCTTGAATACTCGGTTCATCATATCCATGAAAGTAGCATGAGCATTAGTCAATCCAAAAGATATGACTAGGAATTCATAATGCCCGTACCGAGTTCTGAAAGCCGTCTTTGGAATGTCATCGGTTCTAATCTTCAATTGGTGATATCCGAAACGAAGATCAATCTTTAAAAATAATTTGGCGCCTTGCAACTGGTCAAACAGGTCATCAATATGTGGCAATGGGTACCTATTTTTTATGGTGACATGATTCAACTCCCGATAATCAATACAAAGTCGCATACTCCCATCTTTCTTTTTCACGAATAGAACAGGAGCACCCCAAGGAAAAGTACTAGGACGAATAGAGCCAATGTCTAACAATTCTCGCATTGGGTCTTTAACTCCACGAAGTTCAATAAGAGCCATTCGATATGGGGCTTTGGAAATGGGTTTTTTGTCTGGGTTTAAGGTTGATACAAAATTCAATTTCACGTTCGGGGTAGGGGAAGTTCTTCGTGGAATACGTCAGAAATTTATTAACAATAGAAATATCATTCAAAACTGACGTATTTTTGTTTAGATCCGTGACATGAGCTAAGAAAGCTTGACATCCGTTTTTCAATAAACGAATAGCTTTATGGCTTGAGATGACATTGATTGATTTTAATGGTTTGGTTGCTTGAATTCGCATAATAGGTTGGTTGGGAATATGAAAACTAACAACCTTACGAAAACAATCAATTTTTGCATGATGAGTAGTTAACCAATCAATCCCTAGAATTACGTCAAATGCAAGTATTTTCAATGAAATAAGATCGACAGGTAATGTGAGGGTACCGATTTGAACCAAACAAGACTTATAAACAGTGGATGTAATGAAGGTTTCTCTCAATGGAGTTTCAACAGATAAGTCAAAGTCTTATTTCTCCGGAGTCAAATTTAAACATTGAGCGCAAGTAGGAGAAATAAAAGAATGGGTAGAACTGGTATCAAATAAGGTATATACTTCACTAGAGTTTATGATAAGCTTACCCATGATGACCTCGTTCGGGTTCTTTGCTTTTTGGGAGGTCACGACAAACGCTCTCCCTTGAACTATCGGTTTTGACTTTTCTGGGACAGCCTTTGACGCCTCCATCCCAGCTGGACTTGTCTTCAGTGCACAACAAAATTGGACCAGGTGACTTTCTCTTCCACAATTATAACATTCTTTGGATGGCATCGCGCAGTTTGGACTGATGTGTCCATCTCCTCCACATTTGAAGCATATGATAGGTGGTCGTTCTCCTTCCTTAACGACAGGTGCTGATGCTGATGTCTTTCCATCATTGTTGAATCTCCTCTTCTTGAAATGTCCATTCTTATTGTTTTGGCCATGATTACCAATCAAGTGGTTACCATTTTGGCATGTTGATTCCTCCACGCTTATTATCACCGCTTCGATGGATCAAGTATCACCGGTATTATAATTTTTTTGTTGATCGCTCTTTTGGTTGGGTTGACTCATTATCGCGTTCCAACAACTGAGTCCTATTAACAACATCTGAATACAAACACAGTTTATGAGAGATAAGATATTGATGTATCTCGAGTTTCAAACCTCTTAGTAACATTCGCGTCATTCTCTCCTCATTATCAACCAAATGAGACGCAAATCGGGACAACTCGGCAAACTTGGCTTCGTACTGCGACACCGTCATGTTGTTTTGCTCCAGCTTGATGAACTCTACCTCTTTCATGTGACGAATACTTTCGGGAAAGTACTTGTCGTTGAACAGTTCTTGGAACTTCTCCCAAGACATCTTCAGTGCGGCAGGTTGAGTACGCTTTACAGATTCCCACCAGTAATCTGCCTCTGCCCGCAACATGAAGGTGGCAAAGGGAACCTTTTGCTCCTCGGAGCATCCCAAGACATCAAATATCTTGTTGATCTGCTTTATCCACGCCTCCGCCTTTAAGTGGTTTTGGCTCTCCAAAAACTCAAAGTTGTCCCAGTTCTTGAATCGCTTAGCGATTCATCGTCGAGAGTTGTCAGTGTTTCCACCTGCATTTTGTACGGGAGCCGCTCTTGCCTGATGTTGCATGAATTGCATAAAGCCTATGAACATTCCATCGTTCATCATCTGGTTAGTGTTGTTGTTTGCCTAAGGATTATCGCCTTCTTGATGCACATTATCCTGATTATTGATCTGCGGAGACTCAACGGTCTCCTGTGCTCCATTGATGTTCTCAACATTATCGGATGTCATTTTCAAATACTGCCACAAAACAATGGTTAATTAACATATCACATATTATCCCTATACTCTGACCGACCAATTAAATACCAAATAAACTTAGGAAGGTCATACTAGTGAAGGAATTCCCCATCTCTCCCCTCCTAGTTCTTGTCTCACATCTTAGCCAGGGATCATATCCCTAAGCTTTGATACCAATTGTGATGCCCCCAAAATAGGTATACATCACCCATCTTGAGTCGCCAAATACATGGTACAAAATTCAAATACAACTTAATTATACAACAGTCGTGTAAAATACGACAAAACATATGTTGTGAGTTTTAATACAAATATTGTCATCTAGACAATATCCACACTCAATTGAGTCCTCATTACATTTATTATTACACTATTTAATGTAATAGTGAGGACTACTAATGCTATTATCCGGACCGTCACTCCGCTCCCGACTAGTCCTCGCCACGTTCTCATTTCTCAAGAGAACAATGAAAGTAAAAGGGTGAGCTCAACTAGCCCAAGAAGAAATATTATGACTACGATAATACGTAATAAATTATCGTTAGCCTTCAACGATGTTAAACCGATACAATATAACAAACATCAAGTTTAAATGCGGTGAACAAGCAATCCATTAAAAGAGTCAAGTAAAGAATAAAATCTACTATCTTTTATGATTTAAAAGGTTTTCATCACTTTTATCGTTGGGACTCGCTTAATAAATAATCCACATCATCCCCGCACTACAACTAAAGGATATTCAATATATCACAACCACAAATTATCCATACACTACGGCCAAGGATATTCGTGTATTCATCAATGGTCATGATCATGCCAACAATCGTCCATCAATGCACTACGGGCCAATGAGGACTTTTACCACATCATTTGTAACATTACGGCCATGATTATACCGATTAATCTTTGGTCATAATCATACCAAGTCCATCTATGCACTACGTGCCACGAGATGACTTTCAACATAATATAAACATGAGGATGATGACAATGATATAAGAATTCAATAAAACGAGTTCAAGAATTAATTTATCCAGGAACTAATAACGTCCAAATTGTCAACATGATACTTCTTTGTAGAGTAAAATTCAAGAATGCTCAAAATAATATTTCCATGAAAAGATATTGGATAAAGCGCAAATATCAAGGATATTCCACTAATTTCATAGAGTATAGAAGTCAAAACTTTAACCAACTTAGTATAAATAAGAATGGAATAATAAAAGAAATCACCAGGCATGCGATAGACCGCACAGACAGGTTATTCCAATAGAATAATAAATAACGGAACCAGGTCATGCGTAAAGCGTACGTATGAGGATATTCCATCGTAATAATAAATAATGTAACCGTGTCGGTGAAATTCGCACCGACAGGATGTTCCAATAGAATAATAAAGAATGGAATAACAGAAGAGTTTCACCATGTATGAGGTACTTCGCGTAGACAGGTTATTCCAACATAATGATAAAGAGTGGAATAACAGAAGAATTTCACCAAGTATAGGGTAGATCTAGCAGATAAAGGTTATTCCAACGAGTAATAAAAAAAATGGAATAACAAAAGTTCTCTTCATGAATCTGAAAGAAATAATACCCTTACCTTAGAACAAACCTGGATATAGGAGTAGTGAAGTACCGTAATACTTTTCTTCTTTCTCTCTATAGTTTTTCTCTCTAGAGTTTCAAAGTGAATTCGTAAGAAATAATGAAGGAATGAGCTTCTATTTATAGGAGAATGGACTGAATAGTAACTAATTTCTAAAGCGGTCCAAATTGATTTACTTTTTAAAGCAGACGGTCCATTGGTTTACTATAAAATATTCTAATAAAACAAAATCTTTTAAATAAAATATAATATATTCTATATATAATCTAATAAAACGAATAACTTTATAAAAGTATTCTATTTTATATAAAAGATTTTACTATGCAAAATACTATGCAAAACACTATGCATAATAAAATATAATATATTCTATTTATAGTCTAATAAAATGAATAACTTTATAAAAGTATTTACATTTTTATATAAAAAGATTTTACTACAAAAACACTATGCATAATAGAATATAATATATTCTATTTATAGTCTAATAAAACGAATAACTTTATAAAAGTATTCATTTTATATAAAAAGCTTTTCTATTTTATTACATTAATAATACTAATAAAATAAAACTTTATCATCATTATTATAATTCACACTATTAATCCACAAAGTTGTTCTACAGGAAAGAGGGGCTTTCCAATAATGATTTCTCGTATTGGGCGCAATTGATTAGGTGACCAAACCTCTCCTTGGCGTAACTTCTAGACATCGTTAATATTACAAATAATAATATTAATAACTCGCTGTCTCAATTATTGATTTAATAATATATAAAATATCGACAATAATTGAATCAATTAACGTGAGATACTATGCAACAATTATCAAGCAATAATTGAATAAAAACCGAGTGACTTCTCACGTAAGCATCAATAATCAATACCGTGTGTTACTATGCAACTAATGCAGTATTCCTCGTATTTTTTAACACTGAGTATTTCAACAGTTAACGATAAAACTTCCGCTGTATAATAAGGCTACTAAATACTTATCAGTTATTTTTATTTTAAACTTAAAAGCTATAAGGCCTTGTTTGGAAAAACCTATTAAAATAATAACTTAATCATTCCTTAAGCCTTGTTTGGCAAAACAAGATTAACATAAGAATTTCAAAAGCTCTAAGGCTTTGTTTGGTAAAACCAAATTAAAACTCTTTTAATTTATTTTCATAAGTCATTTATAATATATTTTATTGTCACACATTGTTTACTTGGATTTCCATATCCAATCTTAATTAAATAAACAAAACTAATTACGACAAAATTATAATTTTCATTATAATTTTACTTAATAAATTAACATATCAACTTAATTACTAAATTAAATTAAAACAACATTCTACCAAACTATATAATCCTTAACAACTCTCTAATTTAGTTATTAAGTTAAATTAGAGTATTATCTCATAAATTTAATTCATCACTCTTTTATATTAATTAAGTTAATTTCCATAACTCATGAATTATTTACTTACTAATAAATAATCCAACAAATATCTACTAAACAACAAACACATCAATTAAAAATATTTATTTAATTTAATAATTATTTAAAATTATAAATAAAATTCTGGATTGTTACATTTGGGGCTATTACATTCTTGGTACAAATCTACCAAATGTTTAGGAGTACGACAGGTACATTCTCTTTTCTATATTGATTGTTCTTTTCACGCCCACGACCACAACCATAATTTCCTCTATGTTTATCAAATGAGGTTCCATTCACTTCAGGGAATGAAGTAGAACTAATCAAGCGAGATTGTTGATTTTTAAGCAAAAAATCATTATTTTGTATAGCCACTAAAAGACATAATATTATTTCTAGGAACATAATTTCCTTTATCGCTTCAGGGAATATTTTCTGAACTAACGCTCTCGATATTGCTGCTGCAGGAGCATATTCGAGGCATGAAATATAATAAATATTTTTCTAACATGTCTTTATCAATATTTTTTTTCATGGAGATGATGGTGAATAAAAATAATTGATTTTACATGATCCTGCATGGATGCATGTTTGTGAATCTTAATTATATCTCCAAAGTTGTTTTTATATGAATATCAGTATCAAGAGCCCATGACAATTCTTTCTCGATATATATCAAGGACAACAAATTCAAATTCGTAAGATTTGACATCTATATAAATATATAAATACGTAAGAAAATAAATAACTAAGTATAAATTTATAAGAAGATAATAAAAATATTTACCCTTCTCTAGTCACTTTCAAAGTGAGAGAATTGGAAGGTGGAATGATTATTTGTTTATACTAATACTACATCACAAAAATAGTGTACTTACGTAATTTGTATTCTCAGAAACTTCTGAGTTGTCCATTATCATTATTGTCTCACACGTCTTTTGTTAAACAAAATGTTTATATGTATATCAAATTTAATTGTAATGAAACAATACTTACAGTGAGTTGAGAGAACCTTTTTTTTTTCTTTCCAAAATTGGATAGAGAATCGTGCTGATAACGTGTTATAAAAGATTACTAAAATTAAGAACAAAGATGATTAGAGAAAAGAAAGCATTCTTATTGTATTTTCATATCTTTACCATCCTCTTGACAATACAACTATTTATAGGTACATCAACATCAATATTTGGAAGTTTCAAAACTCAAAGGTCACGAGTTTCAAACCTTAAAGAATATGGGTAAGAATGTATCTAGACATCCACAAACTATATATAATTTTATAACATACTTCATGATTTACTAATATTTTCGATACCAAGGTTACTTTGGTAAAAACACTAATGGATTAACGTTTTGAAACACCTCCGGGCTCCAGCTTATCATATCTACAGCAATCAACTAAAATCTTTAGTACGGGATTTTCTAACTCCTATCTTTCACTCTCCTATTCTCCTAATCTCTCTCAAGTCGGCAGAGAACGGGAGAACTTTTTCCAGTTCTTAACTCAATTCTTCTTCCGAAGGTTTGTCTCTCTGTTTCTGTCCCTGATTTTATGTTTCTATATGTCAACGTGGATCTATTTATAGTTTACACCAGCTGATTATGTTTATGTATTTAGATATTCTTATATATGGTTACAAAAATGTATGGCCAGAAACTAAAGAGCAAAATCATCAATCTTTGTTGGCTGAATTTGGATTTCTCTAATTAAATTTAATAGGTTTTCAAAAGTTTAATCAATAAACCCATAAATAACTTTCTACAGAACACTAGTTTCTGTTTTGTTGTTAGTATACTACCCCTTACCGTCAATTCTTTTTAAATACTCCCTCGTTCCACGAAAAGAGTTGGTTTGAGTTTGATATTAGTTAATTTGCCAAATTTTAAAATTCAAATTATGATATAAATTTGTTTTACTTTTCAAAATAATAATTTTGTACTTAGTAACTGTGGTTTAGGATATCAACTAGTGCATTAATAAAAATCAAGTAAATTCTCATCAATTTTGAATTTTAGGATTTCACAAATTGAGGAAAAATTCAATTGGGACTACTTTTTTGCGGAACGGAGGGAGTATTTCTTTTTAAGATATTTGAATTCTAAAAGAAGATGATGTTGCAGAAATGGCCTCTTTACCATGTGGGGAAGTTAATATAAATGGGAGAAGGGAATTTTCTATGATGGGTATGATGGCTCCTACATTTTTGCAGCATAGTCCAAGAGTTATTGAGGGTTTTATGAAAGGTCAGTTGAGTTCTCTGGTTCAATAGAACCAAAAGAAAAAAAAAGTTGAGTTCTCTTTAATTCAGTTTTTGATATTTATACTTGTATATATCTCAACTGGAATTTTATGCTGGGTTATCTATTTAATTAGTTTTCTTGAAATTTATTTTTAACTTTGTGTGGATTTAGGATTGTGTTTGTTTCTGAGTTTCCTTTCTATAATGCAATATGGTTAAACAATCAGAATTTACTCTGTTTTAGGATAAGCCCAGACATATATTCCCTCGTCCCTTGATATTAAGGAGGTCTAGCTAATTTTTCTGTTTCACAGAAATAATTATCATGTGTTACCTTGCAAAAATTTACTATAACATTACTCGTAAGAAGTACAATTGACTTACGCGGTCCTTCAACACTTTTTAAAAATCTTCAAATGCTTGTGTAAAGGAATCGACTAATCACCCGGCAGTTGTTTCTCTAGTGGCTCCGCTACTGAATCAGACCCATTTGGTTATGCTGTTCATTTGTATATTCTTTTATACGTTGATCAAGGAGTAATGTATTGAAAGATGAACATGTTAATGAAACAAAAAAGAAGAAAAAGAAAGAGAATAACTTTCAGATGGACAAGTGCATTTATATACTTCATTTTTATGTGTAGAGCAGCCAGAATGCGTTGCACATATTTTCAGGCAGACATTCACATGTATAAAGTATACATATGATGGTGAAATGATGGAAATAAACACACTAGTATAATGTATAGAAGTGTTTATATATGTTTATAACTATTAATTATGAAGCCAGGAAGATAACCAAAGGGGTTATGTATGATCTTCAGTGCGTTGAATGCATGACTGACTCGTACTCTTCAAACTTGACATTTGGCATGTATTAATAACTCTATTGCTCAGGAAATCTCTAAACCTTCATCTATCACTTTGAGGTTCCCCTCCTTAAATTACATCTTTTATGGATTTATTGGGCATTAGGAGGTTCTTAACCTTACATACCATATGTTCCAGCGTGCCATTACTTGCATTGTTGAAAGATAATGATCCGATAGAAAAGTGACTTCATCTTATAAGCATAAATTTATATAGTGGTATACAATGTGTGTGTGTGTGAGAGAGAGAAATAATAATCTTTTCCTTAATCAGTTAATAGGATGGGGGTCTATGGCCCATTATCATCACCCCTGAGAACAAATTCCCTTCCCAAACTTATAAATGTTATAGAGGTCTTGCTTTCTTAGGAACTGAAATTCATTGGTGAAATATGGAGTAAAAAGTGGAAATGATATTAAGAAGTATGCATTCTACGATGGCCATAACTTTATGACTTGATCTAATATCCCTTGTCAATTAGAAATTAGGTCATTTTAGCCTGCAGATTGGGACCGACCGTTCCACTGGGGGTTTGGAACCAACGTGAGGTTAGCCTCTTCCATTTCTCTCACCCTAGGAAGCACGGTTACGGACATGAGATACGAATTCGATTGGGACGCTACACTATCTCAAAAAACAGGATTATGTTGGGGATACGTTGAATTTTGTTTATATATATTTTAATAAACATAAATGTATAAACAAATTTAGTTTTATGATAAAATCAAGCAAACTATTGAGGAACACTTGTACCATAAAAATATCCAAGTCTAGTAACAAATAAGATCATAAGATTCAGCTCTAAGAGATAATAGGATCTATAAAAGATAAGCAAGTGGTTAACTTCAAAGTTTTTTGTTCAATGAAAATACTAGCACATATCATAACTAGAGATACTAGATACTCTCATTAACATAGCGAACCGCGTATTGGTACTTGCGTACCTAAATAGGGTACTCTTACCTACCAATACTCTATATTTAGCGTACCGAATTTTTTTTAGTTCTTTAACCTATTTTTGCAGAAATGTCAATATTATAAGTTAGTATTGTATGCTCAAATATTAAATTTGTAATAAATTATTTAGAAAACAATCAACTTGTTGATTCAACTAAAAATCTTATATAAAACCTGAGTTTATTATGTTTAGATTTTAAGAGAATTCCTAACTGCAAGAATATATATAGAAATACTCTAGTGTACCGTGTTTTAGCTATGTAGCGTACCGCGTACTCCATATTCGTATCACGAACTGATACGAACCACGTTTCATGTAAGATTGATCATAACATATCTAAAAGTAGGTATGCTATACATATCCAGATCTGTCCTTGGAGTGTCGATTTTCTAGTGTTCGACACAGATCCAACACGGATACATCGACGTCAGAGGCGTCTATGCTTCATAGGTCTCACCCCTTGGGGTTAAACTATGATTCTTTAACACTGTTTTTCTTTAACTATACTTATTTGCTGAATATTTTTTTTGTTCTTTGACTTGTTACAGAGAGAGTTATCTCCCAATGCTTATCATCAAAGAGAACTTCAGCATTTCTGAGTCAAGGATTTCATGGCAGTATATCAAGGAAATTGAACTTTACTCCCCCCAGAAGTAGCAAACTGCCAGACTCTAGTGCCAGTAATGATGAATCATCTGACCAGGGCAAGGCATGTAGAACAACAATTGATGAATCAATTTATTTATTTATTTATTTTTTTACTTCTGCGGCCATATAGTCTTTGTACCAGGGTCTTTTTATCAGCTGAAAAAGTTTCTTGGTGTTATGTTTCAGTAAAGGTTTTTCTTTTGTTTGTGGAGAGGGAGGGACATATTAGTACATCTTCCTTCATTTGTTTAAATTACGAATTACTAAATCAATGCATGTTGGATAAATTGTCACAATTTGGTTTCGTGATATAAAGTTTATCCCCCTGATTGTTCGTTTTTACATATTGCACTGAACCCAATTTAATTTTCACTCATTTCTGTTGCCCAAAGTATTACAGGTACCATTTGGATACTCGAGAAAAGATGTTCTATTAATTGGACTTGGAGTTACACTTGGCGGCATTGGCCTGGAAAGTGGATTAGAGGTATTCTTGGTTTATTCTGTTTTTGTTTTGCTCCTGATGTTAATCTTGGCTGCGTTCATCTTCTTCTATATTAATAGAACCGTTTGATAAAGTGTGATAAATTAGGTATGGCCAATTTGGTCTTCGGAATACTTCCTTGGATATGTATTATGGGGATAAGTTCCAAAAATGCCCCTGACATTTTCCCCAATGTCTACCGAGCACCCTATATTGTCCAAAAATACCTTTAACGTTACAATTTTTGGGTCATTCGTGCCCCTGCCGTTAACAACTGTGCCAACTAGACTAACATCCTTCCAAATTTATTACGTGGCAACCACATGGACATACTAAAAATACTAATTAAAAAATACTAAATACTAAATACTAATTAAAAAATATACTAAAATACTAATAAAAATACTAAAATACTAATTAAAAAAATACTAAAATACTAAAAAAAAATTTAAAAAATACTAAAATTCAAATTATTTTGTTAATTAAAAAATACTAAAATACTAAAATTATTTTACTAAATATTAGTATTATATTTTTTTTCTATTACTAAATTTTTTTTACTAAAATACAAATATATTTAGTATTATATTTTACTAAAATATTTAATTTACAAAAATTTAACGTTAAATTTTTTTTTCAATTACTAAAATACGAATATATTAACGTTATATTAATAGTAATTGAAAAAAATTAACGTTAAATTTAAGTAAATTCATATTTTAGTAAAATATAATACTAAATATATTCGTATTTTAGTAAAAAAAAATAGTAATTGCAAAAATTTAATGTTAAATTTTAGTAAATTCTTATTTTAGTAAAATATAATACTAAATATATTCAGTATTTTAGTAAAAAAAAGTTAGTAATAGAAAAAATTTACGTTAAATTTTAGTAAATTCAGTATTTTAGTAAAATATAATACTAAATATTTAGTAAAATTTGATATGTTATACTAATATTTAGTAAAAAGTAAAAAGTATATAATACTAATATTTAGTAAAATAATTTTAGTATTTTAGTATTTTTTTAATTAACAAAATAATTTGAATTTTAGTATTTTAGTATTTTTTTTAGTATTTTAGTATTTTTTAATTAGTATTTTAGTATTTTTTTATTAGTATTTTAGTATATTTTTTAATTAGTATTTAGTATTTTTTAATTAGTATTTTTAGTATGTCCATGTGGCTGCCACGTAATCAATTTGGACGGATGTTAGTCTAGTTGGCACAACTGTTAACGGCAGGGGCACGAATGACCCAAAAATTGTAACGTTAAGGGTATTTTTGGATAAAAAAAAAGTATAGGGTGCTCGGTAGACATTGAAAAAAATGTCGGGCATTTTTAGACCTTATCCCTATGTATTATGTATATAGATTAGTATTCCTGTTTAAATTTCAACGTAACCAAATAAAAGAAAAAGAAATAAATAAAAGTTAATGGTATGTTGTCCATTGTGCATACAATTTATGTTAACCTTTTTTTCTATACGTACAATATATGTTACCAATACTCATCTGCATTAGGATTGGTCATCAGCATACTCTTTTTTACCAACTTCTTTTCTTTCTAAACACACTTTCTTTAACAAATGAGAGTTAATCTGATTGAGATTGTTAACTGCATATTCTCTTACTATTTAAGATTCTAATCGTGTACTATTTGTTGTTTGACATCTTTGCAGTATTTTGGAGTTGATCCCTTACAGGCTGGGAATGTGGTTCAATTGGTCTTGGTTCTGGGTCTAACAATTGGATGGATTTCTTCATACATCTTTAGAGTCTCAAACAAGGAAATGACGTATGCTCAACAATTGCGTGACTATGAAAACAAAGTCATGGAGGTATTGTGTGATTGTCATTAAACTATTTTTTTTTTGCTAATCACACACTACTTTGCCGCTGCAAAATTTGAACTACCACCCTCTTGGTATACAAGGTTTGAACTTGTGCTTAAATCATACATGGTTTTATTGCAAGCTAAATATTACATCGATTGTGGTTTTTTTTTACTGGAAATATCCTATAGGGAATTACTATTTTTCCAAGGAAAAAAAATGATATTTTCACAAGGTCTCACTGAAATGAAGGTGAGACCCCGATTCGACACGATCGAAATTGATATTCCATGTCTGTAAATAATTTCCTTGACATAAAATTTAACAACTTGGTCTATATTAAACCTCATCTTAATCGGTAAAAATGCACCAACTTCCTCAAATTGGGAAATTGCTGTCCTCATTTTTGCAGTCTTAGCCATTGGAAAGAATTTGGCTAAGAATTTCTGTGCTAGGTCCTCCTATGTTGTGATAGATCCTGAAGGTAAAGAGTGAAGCCAACTTCTTGCTTTATCCCGTAATGAAAATGGAAATAGTCTAAGTCGGATTGCATCCTCTGTCACCCCGTTGTATCTGAAGGTGTCACATATTTCAATGAAGCTCAATAGATGCTCATTTGGATCATCTGTAGCAGCACCCCCAAACTGTACCGAATTCTGCACCATTTGAATAGTGTCCGACTTTATCTCGAAAGTGTTGGCTGCTATCGCTGGTCTGACTATATTTGACTGCAATCCATTGATATTCGGCATCGAATAATCTCTCAAAGCCCTATGCTCCTCTCTTTGCTCTTCTGCTGCCATGTTGGATGTTGTGGTCTCTAAAGCTGCTTGTAAATTTCTACGCACTCTTGTTTTCCAACCTCTTTCGCTGAGCAGGTGTCAACTCGGAATTGGATGACCGCGTGTGCATAAAATATATACAAGTAACTGAAACACCAACAAAAACAAAAATAGAAATGAGATAAGATTAGAATTGTCTAAGTCATACAAATTTAGCTTAAAATTGATGATAATAACAATAAAATTAAACGCCTTTCCCCGGCAACGGCGCCAAAAACTTGTTGTCTCCTTTTTAGTCTTAATAAAAGGACCGACTCATGTAAGCATACATGGGTCAACAAGTAGTACAGAGTAAGAAAAGTATCGATCCACGGAGAAAGATTTTTAAATCTAAAATATCATACATTCGTATGCTTTAACGAATATTCACAATTTTAGGTTAAACTAACGAATAAAAATATAATACTACGTTAATGAATCAAATTTGGAAACAATGAGATTCTAACTTCATTTCATACTTCATCTAATTATTACCATCATGTAAAACTTATATATTTATCATGGAAAATTAGCCAAGAGCACAAAAGTAGACATAACTATTTTTCAAGAATTATGACCTATTTACATAACCTCCACATTTGATAGAAATCATGAAATCGACAATATTACCAAAATTACTATATTTCTATGTGAAATTGCAGCAATAATGAATTAAAGCGCAGGCTCTTACATTACTACATACGGTGAAACAATATATTTCTATCTGGTTCACGAAATACAAAGCTAAACATCTCAAACTCATAAACGTATGCTATTATGATTATAGCCATACTCATATTTCATTTTTCAATTCCATATAAGTATATAAGATGAAGGGTGATCAATCATTCATTCATTACGCTCAATCATAATAGATAATCCAATGATAAGCATACAATCAAACAATCAGGCATATAATTAAAGACTACATATCAAAATCCGTTAGAATCCCATAATGGAGTTTAGTTCATTTCTGAACCGAAAACCATTATGAGATTGTAGTAGCACATGGAATCAAATAGCACAAATAAGAGAGGAAAGAGAATGGATTAAACCCAATTGCAGAATCTGTTCCAATGTGCTGTTTCAAATCACCAATAATCTCCAGGAAATAAAATAAAATTCAAGAGAGGATATAGAATATTTTCAACTTTGACCAAAACATCTCTCTAGCACTAGTTCAAAAGCTAAGAACCCTAATTACTTAGATGAAAAACTGATAAAAAAACCAATAATGCACGTCTGGTGCCAACCAGCATTGTTTAGATAAGATCAAGCCCTCAAAATTCAAATTTAAAAATAAGTCAATAAACAAACTTCAGATGACTCGCGCGGCCAAGCGTGATCCCAGTATAAAACGGGTGCGGGCGTGCGATGTGTATATCTGCCGAGGCTTCAACGCGGGTGCGCGATGTTCCTTCGTGTTTTAGGCACGGCCGCGCATGGGTGAAATTTTAGTTTCTGCAGATGAGACGGCTGTAAAAGTCGCGAGAATTCGCTTGTTCAAGTGCGGCCTTACCGCTTCGTGTCTAATCCTCCGATGTTCTGCTTTATTCTTCGCTTGTTCGTTGTCTTTTCGTCATCTTGCCTTTTCTGCATAACGCTCATCCACTGCTTTAGTTCCTCATCTACCCATGTCCATCATGCATAGTCCTTGTTAGCTCGTGTCACCATGCTCATCCACGTCTTTCCTTGCCTTAGGAGTTCAACTACAAGAAATGCTAAACAAACATAAAATGCATAAAAACATAGTAAAATCTACTTGAGATTAGCTTAATTCTCGTGAATTGATATTCAATAAGTAGGTATAAAACCTACTTAATCAGTCTTCTCTAGTCTTACTCCTCGTCTAACAAACATTACTAACTCTCCTTAGGCCAACTTAATCAATCCACAATTAGGTTAACGATAGGTAGACAAAAGCTAGCTATCAAGCTCTTATTGGTTAAAAGAATCTTAATGGGGAGACCAGCATTAAATGCTTTGTTTCTTTGTCTCATAACTTAACCATTAAGTTAAATGAGTCACCACGTGTCCCCTCCACATCATGGCCGGTTCCTCTCCCATTTCCCCTCCATTTGGGTTTCATTTCCTCCTTATTTCATTTTCATTTCATCCACATTTGAACCCTAGTTGACCACTTCAATTTTGGCCCCAAGAAATTAGGGTTAACCCTAACTTAACCCTTGACTCAATCCTAGCCAAGCTATTCATACCTAGGCTCAACCATTGGCTCAAACCTAGCCAAACCATTAAAACCCTAATCAAGCCTTTCAAACCCTAGGCTTGGTTAATCTAATTAAATTTAAGTAGTCATTTTTTTTCTGTTTAGGTTTTCTAACTTTTTTGGTCGTCTCATAACCTGCTCGGTTAGCCAAAAAATCGACTTTCACTTTTCGTAAAAGTTTTTATTTCACTTTCCATCCCCATTTCCCGAATAAACGCCAAGTCGTAATTCGAAAAGTCAAAAAAAAGAAAGGCATTTTTAGCGTGAATAGTATTTTATGTTTTTTTCTCAAAAAAAATTTCATTTTCCTCTTACAAACCTAAACACACATTCACTTACATAAAACATTTCGTGGTCATAATACGACCATAATCACATAAAACAGAATTTTATTTATAAAATCCCTTTTTATTAAATAATATTCATTAAACCTTATTTTTTTAGGTAAATTGAAATTCTCGATAATCACAACAAAGGGTAAAATGCAAAGTAGACCACTGAATTTTAGGGGTTTTTGGGTATTGAGCCCTTTTCTTTTGGTCAACGCAAATTGAGCCCCTTTTTATAAAAAAAATTTGGACTTTGAGCCCCAGGCGCCACATGTGCGTTGACTTGCCTACGTGGCGCCTATGTGGCACACGTGGTAGATCTGACGTGGATATTTTTTATTTTATTTTACACTTGGACGGGCTGACGTGGCTTTCTATTGAACTTAATCCCAAAAATAATATTGTTGCCAAGTTTCGAACACGAGACCTCTAGCTTAAAACTTGAATACATTACCACCTGAGCCAACAAGCCTAGTTGTAATACTTTTGCAAGGATTAATGTTTATAACTAAACAAATCATTTCCCCCAAATTAAAACACATCCTATTTGTTTAGATCTGTTATGTACATAACTAAAACAATAATAATAATAATAATAATAATAATAATAACAACAAAACAACAACAATAATAATAATAATAATAATAGTACTAATAATAACAACAATAATAATAATAATAATAATAATAAAAATAAAATAAAAAAATAAAAATAAAATAATATATATATATATATATATATATATATTTTTATGTATGTTGCATGCATATCTAAGGAAAGGTTTAGCTAGCTATCTATCTATTTTTGCATCTGACGACTTATTATTATTATTATTATTATTATTATTATTATTATTATTATTATTTCACAAGAAAAGAAAATAAGAAACACAAAAATTAAATAATTGGGTTATTGAAAAGGCAAATTGTATAAGTAATATATATATATGTGTGTGTGTGTGTGTGTGTGTGTGTGTGTGTGTGTGTGTGTGTGTGTGTGATTGTTCCCTCTATTTAATTTGCTCTATTATAGTAGTAATTGTGATACTTAATTCACATATTATCCTAATATTATTATTATTATTATTTGGTACTAGATTATTATTATTATTATTATTATTATTATTTGATACGTTATTATTATTATTATTATTATTATTATTATTATTATTATTATTCACATATTATCCTTTAATATTTGGTACTAGATTATTATTATTATTATTATATTTGGTACGGTATTATTATTATTATTATTATTTGGTACGTTATTATTATTATTATTATTTGGTACTATTATTATTTGTTATTATTATTATTATTATTATTATTGTTTTATTATTATTATTATTAGTTATTATATTTGTTATTGTTTTATTATTGTTATTGTTATTATTATTGTTATTGTTATTTGTTATATATATTTGGTACAAGATTATTATTATTATTATTATTATTATTATTATATTTGGTAGTGCATTATTATTATTATTATTATTATTATTTTTATTATTATTTGATGCAATTATTATTTGTTATTATTATTATTATGATTGTTTTGTTATTATTATTATTAATTATTATATTTGTTATTGTTTTTTATTATTATTATTATTATTATTATTATTATTATTATTATTATTGTTATTGTTATTGTTTATTATTATTATTTGTTATATATATTTGGTACGGTATTGTTATTGTTATTGTTATTGTTATTATTATTATTGTTATTGTTTTAGTTATGTTCATAACAGATCTAAGGAAATGGGATGTGTTTTAATTTGGGGGAAATGATTTGTTTAGTTATAACAACTAGGCTTGTTAGCTTAGCGGTAATGTATTCAAGTTTTAAGCTAGAGGTCTCGTGTTCGAAACTTGGGAGCAACATTATTTTTGGGATTAAGTTCAATAGAAAGCCACGTCAGCCCGTCCAAGTGTAAAATAAAATAAAAAATATCCACGTCGGATCTGCCACATAGGCGCCACGTAGGCAGGTCAACGCACATGTGGCGCCTGGGGTTCAAAGTCCAAATTTTTTAATAAAAAAAGGCTCAATTTGCGTTGACCAAAAGAAAAGGGCTCAATAACCAAAAACCCCTAAAGTTCAGTGGTCTACTTTGTATTTTACCCTCACAACAAATCTCTAGAACATTCTCCAACTTGGTAGAAAGAGCTACCTAGTTCCACATGGTTGTGGAACAATCTAGATTAATGAAGAAGCTTGTTTAGGAAGGTCCTAGAATACTCAAGACAATTGTAGAATATATATGTATCTAGAACTTGTACATAGAACTTTCTAGGAAGTTGCTTGTAATCTTAGGTTCTAGAATTTTCCATTGAGGATGTGGGATGACTATAAATAGGAGGTGACCTCATTTGTCCAAACCATCAAACCGAATGGGATATAATCCAATCTAAGGCCATCCTAGCAAAAACATTCTTCAAAGTTCTCTTGTAAAGCTTTCTTGTGTAAAATATAAAATATTTTTTCTCAAGTGCTCTCTTGTTCTTTATCAATCTTCCTTTCAAGTTTTTGTGGTGTTTACTCCGCGTAAGGCTTATTTAGCAACTTTCTAGGGAGATCGTTGTCTAAGGCCGCTCGGTGGGGCTTAGAATTCTCTAAGGTTGTGATAGTTGGTATCCGAGCCAAGGTTTTAACGAAGGCGTTCGTTACTAAACATCATGTTGAGTGTTACGAAGGAGCAACAAATGGGTAGGGATGATATTCCCAACCTACCCAAAGGTACAAGAGGTAATAAATTAAGGGATGCGATGGCTACCATGGAAGCATGGGTGAAAAGGATTGAGGTTGCCATGGCGGACGTCAAGGAGCGGCTTGACCGACTCGAACAAAATATAGAAGATTTTATCAAGGGCCTCGACACCAAGATAGAGAGGTATCATGACGAATTGATTGAGGCCTTCAAAACCACCACTCATGACGCTACACAAGAAAACATGGCCTTCCAAGCGAAGATCTTGGAAGCCTTGGCGAACATTTAAGGGGAGATGCAGTCTATGAAGGCCTCCATAGAAGAGACCAAGGCAGTTTGGGCTCTTTGCAAGCGTGTTATGACGAATGGGGTTGACACACCACACCACCAGGCGAGGGAGACTCCAAGGGTCAATGACGTGCCTAAACCCAAGGAGTATGATGGCAGGAAGGATGCCATGGTGATGGACAATTTCTTGTGCCACATGGAGTGATACTTTGCGACGCTAAACTTGGAAGACAAAATGAAGGTAAGCACTGCTTCCCTTTACTTAATCGACATTGCAATGGTTTGGTGGCGTAGGAAGTGTGCCGAGATGGAGAAAGACACATGCACCATCAATACATGGGAGCTCTTAAAGGCGGAACTCAATAAGCAGTTCTATCCTGTGACCGTTGGCGATGCTCGGAAGAAAATGCAGGAGCTCAAGCATGATGGTTCAATTCGGGAGTATGTGAAAGAGTTCTCTAACCTCATGCTTCAAATTTCAAATATGAGCGATGATTTATACTCCAACTTCATGGACGGGTTGAAACCATGGGTTGCCTAAGAGCTCAAGCGCCATGGTGTGAAGGACGTGTCTACCGCCATGATAGTTGCGAAAACTTTGGTAGAGTATCGTTCAAGCGAAAGAGAACTCTCTAAACCAAAGGGTGACCATACCAATGGGAATAAGGTGGAAGAAAAGGGGATGACATCTACTAACCTCAAGGGCCAAGATAAGGGAGGTCTAAGTTCTAACAAGAAGCCGCGAGAGAATTGCTTCATATGTAATGGACCTCATTGGGGGAGTGTCCTAAGCGCCAAGCCTTCAATGTGATAATCACAAAGGGGGAACATGAGTAGGAAGCTACAATAGGGGCTCTTCAACTCCTCGACTCAGTGCGGGTCGAGCATACTCCTCACCAGGAGGGTGATAGGAGACCGGGAGGTGACCTTCATGTCCAAGAAAGGCTAAAATCACCAAGGAAGGATTGTACAAAGGTTTGTGCTAAATCCTTCTTTGGATGTTATTGGTGTGGTGGTGGGGACCACTTCATCAAGGATTGTTCGCAGCGAAAAACTTTGCTCGGAATGATATCGTCGAACGGCATGGGTTAGCAACCCATGGGAGCGTTGAAGTTGGGATATGACAGAGCAAGACGACACAAAGGAAGGGCCTTTGTTATATCAACATGGAGGTTGGGGGCAAAGTTATGCAAGCGTTGGTGGACTCAAAGGCCACACATAACTTTATGACTCCAGGCATGTGCGGAACGGTGGGACTCAAACCAACAAAGGACGAAGGATGGGTGAAGTCCGTCAATTCCAAAGAGCAGCAAACCTATGACATAGTAAAAGGGGTTGAATTACGCATGGGAGCATGGACGGGGGGAAAGGCTGACTTCACTGTCATCGACATGGATGATCACAAAGCCGTCCTTGGAATAGACTTCTTGGAGAAGCGTAATTCGGTGTTAATACCATATTAGGGAGTGATGGTAATCTCCAGGAAGGATGGGCGTACTTTATGCGAGATACCTTTGGTGCAACTGGGGGAAGGCACTAGCAAGTTGCTTGGTGCAATTGAGTTCATCAAAAGGTCAAAGTTAACACCAGACGAGAAACTTGTTGGACCGCGGACGTACGCTGAAGTCATTAAGTGATGTCGAGCACAGTACGAGGTTCGACACTGAAGCTCGTGACGAGGAAATAAGGTGGGGGAGAATGTCACGTCCCGCGAAAGGTTCTAAAGGTTTATCACACGTGGAAGGCACACAAGCGCTTATTGGAGGCGTACTTGGACAAAAATGTGGGCAAGTCTCTAGAGCAGTCTCCAACTTGGTAGAAAGAGCTACCTAGTTCCACATAGTTGTGGAACAATCTAGATTAATGGAGAAGCTTGTGGAATATTTTAGGAAGGCAAGACAATTGTAGAATATGTATTTAGAACTTGTACATTGAACTTTCTAGAAAGTTACTTGTAATCTTAGGTTCTAGAATCCTCCATTGAGAAGGTGGGATGGCTATAAATAGGAGGTGACCTCATTTGGCCAAACCATCGAATTGAATTGGATAGAATCCAATCCAAAAGCCATCCTAGCAAAAGCATTCTCTAAAGTTCTCTTGTAAAGCTTTCTTATGTTCAATAAAAAACATTCTTTCTTAAGTGCTCTCTTGTTTCTTATCAAGCTTCTTTTCTAGTTCTTGTGGTGTTTACTCGGCTCAGCGCAAGGCTTACTTAGCTACTTTCTAAGGAGATCGTTGTCTAAGGCCGCACGGTGGTGCTTAGAGTTATCTAAGACCGTGACAGTCGAATGAGATAGAATCCAATCCAAGGTCATCCTAGCAAAAGCATTCTCCAAAGTTCTCTTGTAAAACTTTCTTGTGTGCAATATAAAGCATTCTTTCTTAAGGGGTTAAATGCAAAGTCGACCACTGAATTTTTCTGATATTTGTGTATTGAGCCTCTTTCTTCTGGTCAACGCAAACTGAGCCATTTTCTATTCAAAAATTTGAATTTTGAACCCCAAAACGCCACATGTGCGTTGACTTGCTGACGTGGTATTTAATATTGTAATTTGACACGTGTTCGCTGCTGACGTGGCGTCTTTTGAATATTTTCCAAAAATTGTCTTTCCAAAGATTTGAACTCGCAACCTCACATTTGAAATTTTGGTCATATGACCGTTGGAGCAACATGGGTCAACTGTTAATATCTTGCAAGGATTAATATTTATATCAAAACATGAGATTTCCCCCATATATTCATTTCTTCTCCATCACTTCATACCAAATGATAATCATAATGATAATAACGGTCATAATAATAATAGTACTAATAACAATAACAATAATAACAATAACAATAACAATAACAATAACAATAATAATAATATTGGAAACTGATAATAATAATAATAAACGTTAATAACGAAAATACTCTTGTAACACTTAGTGAGATGATTGAGGTCAGTGGATTTTGAGCAATCATTTGGGTAGAAACTTGGCTGCTGAGATTTTGTTAGATTCTCCAGGTGGGGACAAAAACTACTTAAACTCATATTTATACAGCGGAGATGGCCAAGAGTATTTCCGGTATTATTATTATTATTACTATTTTATTTTATTTTATTTTATTTTTATTATTATTATTATTGTTATTAATATTGTTATTATTAATATTATTATTATTATTAGTACTATTATTATTATTATTTTTATTGTTATTATTATTATTATTAGTTATGGTATGTAGTGAAGGAGAAGAAATGAATATATGGGAGAAATTTCATGTTTTGATATAAATATTAATCCTTAAAAGATATTAATAGTTGACCCATGTTGCTCCAGCGGTCATATGACCAAAATTCTAAATGTGAGGTTGCAAGTTCAAATCTTTGGAGAGGTAATTTTTGGGAAAAATTCAAAAGACGCCACGTCAGTAGCGGACACGTGTCAAATTACAATATGAAATACCACGTCAGACCTGCCACGTGTGTCACGTAGGCGTCACGTGCGCCACGTCACCGGAAGAAAGGGGCTCAATACTCAAATATTAGAAAAATTCAATGGTCGACTTTGCATTTGACCCCTTTTTTAAGTGTTATATTGTTCCTTATCAAACTTCCTTTCTATTTCTTGTGGTGTTTAATCGACGCAAGGCTACTTAGCTACTTTCTAGGGTGATTGTTGTCTAAGGCCGCACGATGGGGTTTAGAGTTATCTAAGACCATGACACCCCTCTAGGCATAAATCCTGCATCTATACATTCTTACCAATATGACTGCAAGTCTGATTCGTTAGCTCGATGAATAATCAACACTATGACATCAAATTTTTCAAAACATTTTCTTTATATGATTTGCATTCTATCATTAAATTGTCTCACGTGTAAATTATGTACTCATTTTGCAGAAGCGGTTGGAGGGATTAACAGAAGCAGAATTAGAAGCATTGCTTGAACAGGTTGAGGAAGAGAAAAGAACTCTTGCTAGTGGTGAGCAGGTTAACTAATGCTACTTTTATCTTATATTCGCACAGAAATTGATACTGAAGTCTGTATAAAGTAGTCATTGTACAAATTTACTTAAAAAGCTAGCTCCATTTAGAAATTAGAATCACCAAAACATGCAATTTATTTCACTGTTTTGTATTTAAAGAAATATACTCTATAGTTTTGAATTATATGAATATACTTTCAAAGTGGACTGTTCGTATGTGGGCCTGAGTTGGTCATAGTTGGGTCAAATTTTAGAGTTTTATTTAATTACTAGTAATTGTCCGTGCCTTCGGACACGGTATAATGAAAAATTAGATTAAAATTCAAAAAATATTATATTACTTAAAAATTCTTTGCAACTTAAAATAACTTACAATCAAATATAACAATTATCATAATTTACCATACTACCACAACAATTAATTTTCTTTTAAAAATAGATATGTAGAAAAATCTAAACTTGTCTATAAAACTTACAATCATCAATAACAATTATCATAATTCATCATACCATCACAATAATTATAATAATAATAATAATTATTATTATTGTTTTTTTATTATTATTACTATTATTATAATTATTATTATTATAATTATAATTATAATAATAATTATTATTATATTATAATAATTATAATTTTGAATTAAAATTAGAATGAATCTGAAACCGTACTTGTGCTTTTCCGCCCAAATCAATTAGAATGAATCTGAATATTTATTATATAGATTACTATTACTATTAATAATAATTATTATTATTACTATTATTATTAATACTATAATTATTATTTGTTTGTGTGTAAAGAAGATAGGAGAGAGAAAGATTTTGTGTGTGAACATGAGAGAGAGAGTAGGGTATATGAGTGAATTTAATTTGAGCGGGAAGAAATATGAGTCTTTAGATTAAGTGGGAAGAATTAAGTTAGAATGAATCTGAACCGTCCTTGTGCTTTTCCGCCCAAATCAATTAGAATGAATATGAATATTTATTATATAGATTACTATTACTAATATTATTATTATTATTATAATTATTATTATAATAATAACAATAATAATTATTATTATTATTAGTACTATTATTATTATTATTATTATTATTATTTGTTTGTGTGTGTGAAGAAGAGAGGAGAGAGAGATTTTGTGTGTGAACATGAGAGAGAGTAGGGTGTAGGGGTGAATTTGATTTGGACGGAAAGAAATATGAGCTTTTAGATTAAGTTGAAAGAATTAAGTTAGAATGAATCTGAAACGTCTTTATTCAAAATGAGTTCTATTTTATTATATAGATTTAAGTTTTGTATTGTTCGACCCGAATGAGTTAGCATGTATATTTTGCTTTCCAACATGGGATGACAATGGTGTGGTGCAGTTCGATTTTTTCAGTTATTTGAAATTGCATCGGTTTTAAAAATTCTTGACCCGGAACCGCACCACACCGATTCTAAGTTTTTTTTATATCGAAATCATGCCGGCTGGTTTATATATTTGCCTCTGTCAAAAATTAATAATAATTTTGACTTAATTTTTATTAAATTAGTTTAATATTTTAACAATTACACATTATAATAACATTCAGAAAAATAGCTCAAGAAATATTAGTAATATAAGAATATATGTTCAATTAAAATTAAGATAATGTTATAGTTTTAGCATTATTACAGTTTTAATATATAAAAGTATTCATAAGTTAATTTTTGATATGTAAAAGTTAAAAATATACATTTGAGTTACTCTATAAGTATATATGACATTATAAAATATAAAGATAAAATTAAAATACAAGAATATATAGAGCGGTTCAAGGACCGGTGTACCACTATTTCAAGAAATTTCAAGTAGTGCGGTGCACCTGCAGTTCTGTTGTGACTAAATAATTTTATGTGTCCGCGTACCATAATTCGTTGAAATCAATGTGAGGAGGTGTTTGTCTAACTAGTAAAATACTATTCGGTTAACATTATCCTTAAAAATCGATCAACTGGTTTGGCGATTAAAGAGAAGAAAAAGTTGCTTCTCCGATTCATACATTTGACTAAGGACTTTAATGTTAGACATTTAGTTTTTTTGTTAACTGATTCTAGTTGTCTACTTGTTGATTTGTAGCCAGAGTTAAACTACATTATAAATAGCAAGTTATCAGCTAAGTTTTTTGATTTTATGAATATAATTATAACCAAATTTCAACTTATCCTATCTGTATACATGCAAAAGATAATTAAACGTTAAGTAAAAACCTAAATATAATTGCTAGAATATGTTGTAAACTTTACAACCTAAATCGAGACAAAGTACAGAGAAAATCAATAACACCATATGAAGGTCCGGAAGAAAACGAACAACTGGGGTTGAATATGTAACGAAGTTCAAATGGACGTAACAAGCTATAAATTAGAGATTGAATGCAAAACTAAGAAACATATTAGAGATTGAATGCAAAACTAAGTCCAAATGGACGTAACAAGTTAGCAAACAACCAATATTGAATGTACAACCAAGTCCAAGTGGACGTAATAAGTAGTAAATCAAATAAAATTACTTATTACAACAGTTAATTAAGTCATGTGTTGGCGTACCAAACTAATTGTTGTAGCCTAAGATAAAATACTGGAAAAACTGAAATTCTGGATTGGATGTGTTGTGTTTTTCATCTCGCAAAACGGACTTCTCTTATTTATAGAGCTGCTGGAAGAATTTACATTGACTTAACTGTCCACTTAGCCACGTCCCTTTGAAATTCGGCCAACTAGCCCACTTTTTGCTAGTGCATCAAGTACTTGAATGTAGCCTACAGATCAACTAAAAACTTAATCTGAGGAAGCCTGGTGGTCAGGCCAAGGCCAGATCAGACTCACCCCAAATTTCCCAACAAGGCTTGAACTTTCTTAAATTTATAGAACAAAGATAGATAAGGAGCCAATTTTAGACGATGTGAGACTTTCTTATAACTATAAGAACAGCAGTACATACCATCTCCAAATCACTTAAGGTGGAATGATGGGTTCATGAAATTTGATCAAAAGGCTTCGGATTTGTTACCTTTGCATCTGAAGATGAAGCCAAAAAAGCCATAACAGAAATATGAAGTTTGGATGTTGAGCTCACACTGCTGTCTTGTACTATGATTTTGTCTGTCCACCTTCTGCAATTATATCGGTTGCCTGTACCATATTCTCCTCCTGGTTTAAAGCCATAACGGAAAGGATTTGTCTTTCTCCATATGAAGTTTTCAAAACTCCATCTGGTTTCAAAACAAATGAACCATCTTTGTTGCCTGTACCATATTCTCCTCCTGGTCTATTTTTGAGTTATTCCCAATTTCTTCCCAGCTGCCAAACAAAGAAAACCTTGCTGGGTGTGTGAGCTTCACGAAGATCGAGAAATAGTAACTCATAGTTCTTCTGCTCAGGTTAGTAATCATGGAAGGAATAGTTTCCTTATCAATTTAATGGATAATATTACTAAAGGAATTATATAGGAACAAGCAGGAGCATATTGTTGAAATGGGAGCTAAATGCCTGAGCTAAGTAAGCCCTAAGGGACTAGTTTGGCCCAGTCCAAGGCTACAGGCCGGTCCAGGTCAGGCTTTTTGTTAGATTTGGTTAGGCCGAATATTTTTTTAAAAGGAACAATTACATTTTCTATTACATTTTTAAAAATTATTATAACAATAGTGCACTCATAAAATATTTACACAATTTATGCATTTAAAATTTTATTTACAAAATTAGTGCATTCTCATCCCTTTAATTTAGTTGAGTGTTTTAATTTAGCACTTTCTCTCTACTCCCTTCTACCCCCTCCACCGAACAACATAATTGCCTCATTAAAATTTTCATTCCATATATAACCAGTAATCATCGCACTATAAGAAACATCATTTCTTTCAGGCATTGAATCAAACACTTTGCTAGCTTCATCAATATATCCATTACTGCAATACGCACTTAGCAAACTAGTATAACAAAACACATTCCTACATAAGCTTCCATCAAATATTTGAATTTCTCCAAACTGGGAATACATACATATAAATAATTTATAAAGTACTGTCGGACCCCCTCACCCCCAATCCACATTCACACTTGCGATTTTTTCATATTACAGTTGGTAGCCAAACATTCATACCCAGGTAACCAATTCAGTGTTATTAGGTTACTAATTTATTTTTAAAAAATCTATTATAGATTTTTTTTTATTTAATAGTACAGTTGGTAGCCAACATTTTATATAAATGTAATCAATTCAGTTTTATTGGGTTACCAATTAATTAAAAAAAATATATTGTAGATTTTTTTTTATAATGCAGTTGATAGCCAAACCTTAATACAAAGGTAACCAATTCAGTTTTATTGGGTTACTAATTAATTATAAAAATCTATTATAGATTTTTTTTTCATAATAATCTTGATTAGTAGCAAACCTTAATACAAATGTAACCAACAAAAACTAAAATTGTTACCTTTGTATGAAAGTTTTGGTTACCAACTGCACTGAAATTTATGTTGGTTACCCACAAAAACTAAAATGGTTACCTTTGTATAAATGTTTGGCTACCAATTGTACTAAAATTGTTTGACTACAAATCAGTGTCCTAATTAAAAAATTGTTCCCGTATGCATCAAAAGGCAACCCTCTCCTCTACAACAATGCCATCAGAGTCTTATGCAATGCCAACACCTCCGAAGGCTTCAACCCACAAAAAGATGTCACCCTCCCAGAAATCCATCACCTTGATGGCACCATAAACCCCAAACTCCGTTCCCCTCCCCATCCCACCAAACCACGACCAAATCTCGCCTTCTTTGCCGGCGGCAACCTTCGTCATAATGGCAGTTGTGGCCGTAATGGATGAGAAGATCGGCGTCCATGGCGGCTATATCTTCAAGATCTACAGATCTACATATTTTTCAAGGTGTTGAAGCGGCGGCGACGGCGAAGGAGGACGAAGGGGAAGGGGAAGAAGAAGAAGACTTACAAGATCTACATATTCAAGGTGTTGAAGCGGCGGCGATGGTGAAGGAGACGACGAATGAGACGGCGAAGGAGGAGGACTGCATAAAGTGAAGTAGTTTTCTCTTTGAATCAAGGTGTTTCTATTTTTGTTGGTTTGAGTTCTGTGACGTGTATTGCACTACTATTGATATTATTACATATTATTGCACTATTACTGTAATTATTTAATTGGTGCACTATTCTTGTAATATTTTTCTATTTGTTGTATACTTATGTAAAGGACCCTTTTTAAAAATAGTGGTCTATTTATAGCCTTTTGGGCCGGGCCGGGCCAGCCTGGTCCAGGCCTGCCTTTTACTAGATCTGGCCTAAGACTGTATCAAGGCCAGGCCTCGGGCTGTTTGTGTATTCCTTACTTACTTGCTTCATTTATTTGACTTAGCAGTGTCCCTTGAATTTCGACCAACTCTGTTAGTGCGCCAGTTAATTGAATGTGACATTTTCTTTTGAAGGTATGTGTCTAACTGATATTCCACATGTTTGATTGTTTCAAACACGTCTTTAACCCTTTTTTTAATTTTTGAACTAGCTAGATGCCTTTGTCTGAACGCTTCAGTTAATTCTAGTTTTCCAGTTATGTCTAGTTAATTGATTTGAAGCACTTAAAAATTACTTAACGCAAAACAAATTACTTAACGCAAAACTAAAATTTTGGGATTTGGGTGTAAGCAATGTTCAAATATCTTAGCTTCATGTTTGAAGGATGAATGTAAGATATTTTTAAAATCCAAATCGCAAGCGCTGCATAACTTTAAAGGTTGACAAAGCTGCCTGGTGTCCACCAAAGTCGCCAATTTGGATTTATACATGACTGATCCTTCTTCAAAATGTCCAAATTTCGCCTTAGATCAGTTAACTTTGCACGCGACTGGTATTGCACATAGCTCCAAGCCTCATTTGTGTGATATTGCGTCATCTGGTTAACTGATTCATCTTGGTTAGCTGACTGGTCAACACTGATGTTCATTTGTCATCTATCAATTGAGCTTTTGAATTGATAGCTAAACTCAGCTTGCCTCTCACGAGCGACTTCGTTAGCTATTACTGTTTCAATTGGCTCTTAGGGGCTTTTTGATAAAAATTGAATGAATCTGAATCTAAATGAGCTGAATCTAAATCTGAATCTGAATGAAAAAAACTGTTTGATAATTGATATGTCTGAAATATCTGAATAACAGTATTTTACTATTTTATTCCTCGAAATGTATGTCTCTCTCTCTGTCTATATATATATATATATATATATATATATATATATATATATATATATATACAATGAAATTACTTAAGACCTTTCTCCAATTAACTGCTTGCAAGCCCTAAGGCAAATTTTCCAGTAGTCAAAAAAAGACCACAACTTTAGCTCCCAATTATTCCCAAAAAAATAAAAATAAAGCACTACCAGTTTTCATGGATCTAAAAGCTTCCACCATTAGTACCCCGAGTTAACATTTAATATGCAGGCTGTGTATATAAATATTCTCATAAAACTTAATTATAATCGGGTGAATACAACAAAAGCTCATAATCCTTCTCACAACAAATTCAAAACGGGAATTGCCAAATAAACCCTAGTAATTCACATAGAATTGGAGAAGATGAGAGGGACCTGATTCTTGAAGATAACGGTAAACGAGGTAATTCAATTCTACAGAAGTGATAGACGTCATCTTCCCGGAGTTTAGCGAACGAAAGCAGAAGAGAGATGCTAAAGAATCATGTAGTTCAATTAGCTTTGAATTTTACAGAAAAATATGGAGAATGGAGTTCACCGGTAACGATTCTCCCAAATCGGCGTCACTGATGGAGAAGGACGAGAACGGCGCTAGAGAGAGAGCAGCGAGGTTATTTGGAGGTTATTTGGGTAAAATAGGATTATTCAGCCCATTCAGGCGAATATTTTCAAAAGAATCGCCGAGAATTTCTTCGGTTCGATTCAGATTTTAAAAATTGTAAACAAACAGTCTGAATGGCTGAATCGTTCAGATTCAGAGCCATTCAGCCCGTATCAAACAGGCCCTTAGTATCATTGGCCTCAATCTTCTTGGGTCCAACCTGCTGTGGGATAACTTCGACTAACTGATCTGTGCTAACCACATTTAAGTCTCGTGTTTCAGATTTGCTGGGTAAAATGTCGATCAAATTTACTTGAGGTTGGTCAAATACATTGTTCAGGTCTTCATTCTGGTGATGTTGTAACGTCTAGTTAATTGACTGCTTTGATTAGCTAATTGATCACCATTTGGATTCTGGAAATGATAACTTAGCCAACATTGCCCCCAATGATCGTTTTGCTCGTTAAGTGATGATAACTCAGGAGATTCGTAGATCCCTTTCTAACTACCATTACCTCGATTTTGTTTGAACATCATCTTGATCCTTCTTAAAGTTTCTACTACCATGTTGGCTGATTTTTTCAAGTTCTGTTTAAACATGATTTCAAGTTATTTAGTCTGTTATCTATGAGTGATGTTATGTTGCTCAGAAGAAACTCAACATTGTTTTGCTAGCTCTTTGGCCAACTCCTAAGAAGATTTTTTTGTTCTCCTAACGCATCAATTAAGTCATTCATATCAAACACGTGTTCTTCAAATACGAATGTGTCAACTAAATTTTTAAGTTTGTTTTTCTTCTTGAGCATAGGTATTTGGTTAAACTGGGAAACCAAATTCCTAACACTAGATCCCACCAACCGTGCCAAAATATTTTCTGATGCCATAATTCGCTGAACTTAATTTGAGAAAATGTTTGTGTAACTGGTAAAATACTATTCAGTTAACACTGTCCTTCAAAATCAGCCAACTACTTAGCCGAAATTGCTCAGGCGATTAAAGAAGAAAAAACTGTCTCTGGATTTTTTTGCCTTTGACCAAGTACTTTAATGTTAGACAATTAAGTAAAAATATGAATATAATTGTTGGGATATGTTGTAAACTTTACAACCCAGATCGAATACACCTGACAAAGTGCAGAGCAAATCAACAACACCATATGAAGGTCTGGATGAAAGCGAACAATTAGGGTTGGATATGCAACTAAGTCTGAATGGACGTAACAAGCTACAAATTCAAGATTGAATGCACAACTAAACCCGAATGGGCGTAACAAGTTAGCAAACAACTGCTATTGAACGTACAACTTAATCCAAGTGGACGTAACAAGTTGTAAATCAAATTAATATACCTATTACAACAGTTAACTAAGTCATGTGTTGGCATAACAAGTTAATTGTAGTAGCCTAAGCTAAAATACTGAAAAAATTGGTGTTGTGGACTGGATATGTTGTGTTTTTCATCTCAAAAAATGGACCTCTCTTATTTATAAAGCTACTAGAAGGTTGCTGCACCGACTTAATTGTCCACTTAGCCACGTCTCCTAAAATTTAGCCCACTAACCCACTTTCTGCTAGTGCATCAAGTACTTGAACTTGGCTTACCTACTCTACTGAACTGGAGGAACGTGGGTTTTCACTTGTTTGCTTCATTTATTTGACTTAAATGTCACATCCCTTGAATTTTGGCTAACTTTGCAGTTCCGTGTCCAACTGATATTCTATGTGTTTGACTGCTTCAAACACATTTTTAACCATGTAACGACTCCAAAATCAGAACTATTTCTACTCTCGATCTCATGCGTTATAATACAATCTTATTCTAACTTTACATCATTAATCAATAGTATAATTGATAAAATACGTATAAATTTAAAACTTTTTATAACTTTCTTTCATTTTCCTAAATCGTAACCTTTAAAATTTGTCTTATCTCAAAATCATATATATATATATATATATATATATATATATATATATATATATATTATAATTCATTTCAACAGATTACATATGAGTATATCAAACTCAAACTTCCATACTTTTATTCAATATTTTCAAGTTTAATACAACTTCATTCATATTTAATACAATATTTATGAATAATCACACTTCATAATCTAACTTTAAACATCTCTTGTATACATTTATAGTATCTGATCCAGTCAGAACTTATAACATACAACTCATTTAGTATTGCGAAAAACTTTACCAACTTAACCATATTAAGTTCTTGGTGTCAATACGAATAACAAACAACCGATGTCTTGCAATGTCATCCCCTATTTTCTTCACTTAGAACCTCATATCTTCTGAGCTTCTTCTCAACAGCAAAAATATATTTTTGCAAGTATGAGCACGACAACTGCGTTTAATTTTTGTGTTAGCTATGCATTTTATAATGCAACATACTTCTCATGTGATGCTTCATTTCAACTAGATACTAACGGCTATTCAAAATTTGTTAACTGATCATTTCTGATCATAAACACGTAGATGCACCAAGTGCACACTTTAAACATGCTTAAAAGTAAATCACATAATATCAACATCCTTGCACATAATTGAGCAAGCAATTCATGTAAATCAACAGTATCTCATTTAATTCACATAGAACTGAAAAAACTTGCCTCGGTTTATGTTTATCAATATACTTTCATCGAACATCCACAATTCAACTTATATTTCTCGGTTGTTAATACCTGTATAGTTCCATTTGCCGCATGACCTATATATTACAAGTCAGTGATAACATGCTCATCAATTCTATTTGAGATTTCAATCTCATTTGAGACTCTAAGAATTAACCTAGTAACTTTTATTTATCCTACACTCGTATGTACATTTAACACATAATATATTCAATACTTTATTTCAAAACTCTTAACTTCTCATACACAAATTTGTATATCCAACATGTAAACATGTCTATAAGTCAGAATTAGAAACTCATATAGTAGTTTCATACTTTCATAATCTTAATTTCTTAAGATTTCATCATGT
This sequence comes from Panax ginseng, assembly GCA_020205605.1. Classification (NCBI taxonomy): domain Eukaryota; kingdom Viridiplantae; phylum Streptophyta; class Magnoliopsida; order Apiales; family Araliaceae; genus Panax; species Panax ginseng. The sequence goes on from CM035144.1 coordinate 89,855,777, forward strand.
TCATAAATTATACATTAGGTTGCTAGTCTTCAATCAACCTTTAAATTGATTTAATCATTCTATAGATAGGTTAATTTAACCTTCCTATTGTTAAAGTTTTAATCCATGAAAGGTTCTCAGCATCAAGTTCTCCTGTCACAACAAACCATCCTTGAAACTTTTGTAGAGTGGTGCGGCAGCGCCCCCAGCAAGCGTGGGAACGGCGCAACAGTGCCATATCCATTCTTGGACCTCTGCAGCAGGGCGCGACAGCGCCCCCAACAAGCTTGGGAATGGCGCGGCAACGCCATATCGGTAGAGAACCTCCCAGCTCTGTTTTCTAGATTTATGCCTTCATGCCACTTTCTCAACTACATAACTTTCTTTCTATAAGCCCAAATGACTTGAAACTTGTCACAATATCTACACCATACAACAAGGTACAAATTTCCTCAAAGTTTGGTCTTTATAAACATCCTTATGGTATAAAACAAAAAGCTCGAAAATCTGCGTTTAACATGATTTTCATTTTGAACTAATTTGCAATGAAATCTTTTAAATCCATTTTCAACTCATTTCAAACCATCCAATCAAGTTGAGTTAACCCATTTCTCATATATGTGTTAACTCATAAATCATTAATAATGAACAATGAATTCTCAGAATTTAACAAAATAACCTCTTTGAAGCATTTTATCAAACACCTAACATGCATGCTTTAAAACCTAGTGTTTTTATGAATTTGAAACATAAAAACACCATCTCCATACTCTAATTCCATCCTTATATCATCTGAACCCTTCATGTTCCATAATCCAAACTGCTACAACAATAACATAATAATAACAACTATTATTCATTCAATTTCTATAATTATAACTCAATAATTTCTTTAAATTTGAAAAGTATATGCTTACCTTTCAACATGACTTAATTAAGAAAATCCTAACTTGATGATAGATGGATGCAACCTTTCCTTGATGTAATTTGACTTCAAATCTTCTCCCAATTCAGTTTCCAACTTCAATTCTTAGAGATTTTGGTGAAGTCTTTATCAAGAATTAGTAAATCTTTGTAGTGGTAACCTGAGAGTATGAAGGGGCAGAGAAATGGGTGTGAAACAAAATGGGAGTAAGATAATAAGTAGCTCTCTTATTCATTTTCTGCAATTATATCGCTTTTAGTGTCCCTTACCTTATTTAAGGATTGATCAACACCTCATGCTTAAAGAAACATGACTCGTCCATATGCTGAGTTTTTATTCTATAACTTGTATACTTATATATGTGTGATATAACATATACTTATTATATGCTCTCCTGCATTTTTATTTTATATGCACACATATACATTGCCTATCCATTTACATACTGTAATTATATAATTATCAATACATAAAGTGTAATTATATGAATACCATTATACATAATTTGGTAATTTATACATTTATAATTATGTATAAAGCCATCCTACTAAGTATGAATTAAACTATAATAAAATTAACACTTTTAATGTAATGAACCTTTTCTTCAAATATTTGATTCATTAATTATTTTAAATAACTCATTTAATTTATATAATTAATATTGTATAGTTAAATTAAATTTGCTCTCCTTCTATAAATTGTGTTCAAACAATTTATTTATATATTAAATATATAATTTAATATATTCAATCATTTTTTCAAATATGAATTTAATTTATTAACTTGATACCAATTATATATTATATATTGGTCCTTCAAACGAATTCAATTATATTCACTTGGCGTAATATTATATTAAGCCATCAACCATGTTACATTTAATTATTGTAACATAATACAATTTCTCATCTAATTGAATAAATTTCTTTATTCTATTAATTAAAGTCAATATATTAACTTTCTCATCTCATATTTTGTGATACCCCAAAATAGGTATACACAACCCATTCTGAGTCGCCAAATACATGGTACATAACTTAAATACAAATTTAATTAATATAACTATCGCGCAAAATACGACAACACAATAGCTGAGTTTTAACACAAATATTGTCTCGTAGACAATATCCAAACTCAAATGAAATCTTCATTACAATTATTATCACACTATTTCATAGAATAGTGAACACTAATATGGCAACCATCTTGGACCGTCACTCTATTCCCCGACTAGTCTCAGCTATATTCTCATTTCCTGAGCAGAACCATGAAAGAAAAGGGTGAGCTCAATTAGCTCAGTAAGAAATATTATGACTAAGATAATGCAGAATAAATTATTGTTAGCCTTCAACAGTGTTAAACTGATAGAATACAATAGACAACAAGTTTAACTGCAGCGGAACAAGCAATCCATTAGAAGAGTCAAGTAGAGCATGATATCTACTAACTTTTATGATTTAAAAGTTGTGACGCCCCCAAATCCGGGTATCTTCCAACCCGATAGATGGTGCTACTGTAATGCCCAAGAAAATCGGATTTTTATGATAATTAAATTTTTATTTGATTATGTGAATTAAATGAATTTAATTGATTTATTTTGTGAGTAAGCTATGTGGAGGTTGTTCTATGACCTAGGATGTGCTTATATGGTTAGTAATCTGGCTACGTGCTAGAATTAATTGTTTAGAATTTCCAAGAAGAAAATAAATATTTTTCGAGAAATTCCCGTAAAAATACTATACATCCGTTTCTGCTCGGGAAATTATTTTGAAATTCCGAAAAATGCGTAATGATAGAATATTGAGATAAGATGAAATATCTAATAATATTTCATTTATGGCAAACGAAGTTTTCGCCTGCAGACTTAAAACCTAAGGGTTGAGTGAAATGATTTCCGAGAAGGAAATGAAACGCGTAGAAGGAATTATGTTATTGTTAAAGCGTGTGTTATACAAGTATGATACTATCTAGTATCTATGTATAATACGACGAGTTAATACAAAGTACAATACGATTATCGTACGAGTATTATACGAAAAGAATACGTGAATTATACGTGTAAAATACGATTCATATTATAGAATTAAGTTAAGACTTAATTTGAATTCAATTATTTTGGATTATGTCTAGTCCAAACAATTGAATGAGCAAGCCCAATGAATTAATGTGTTAAGTCCAAGCCAAAGCCCAATATTAGATTGATTAAGCCCAATCCAAGAAAACTGAACTGTGGATCGAACCGGTGGGTTACCGAATGGGTAAAACCCATGGGGCAACCCATGGGGATGACCCATGGGCATGGTGGGCCGGCCACTTGGTGTGCAAGGCAAGAAAATCACTTGGTCACCAAGTATTTTACTTGGTGACAAAGTGTGGAATAGTAAGGAGGTGGGGGTGTAATGACTATTTTACACTCCATTTCATTTGTCTATAAATAGAAAGCTAGAGTTGGCCTTTTGAAGGTTTTTCAAGTTGCCAACCTATATTTTGAGAGAGAGAAAGAGCTAGACTCAAGCAAACCATTTACTTTGAAGCTTTGTGTTAGAGTTTTTCAAGAATACCAAAGAGTTCTTTAAGGTAATACTCCTTAATAGTAGTTCCATTTCTTTTGATTTTCTTTAAGTATGGAGAATCATAAAGGGGTGGTGTATGTTTATTATGGGGGAATAAGGATGACTTGTTATAGATAAAATCTTTATAAGTCATGAAGACATAGAAATCATAAGGGTTGTCATAGGTTTGAATCATGGAAATATTGATTTGTTGAGGTTGATTGTTGATAAACAATTGAACTCCATCAATACTTAAATATGTGCATCTTGCTTGGTTAGGATGTAGATATGAAGTCCATGGAGTATTCCATGTGATTTGGCTTATAGAACATTAGTAACGAAGTTATGGCGAATTTCACGGAAATAGACGTTAAACGTCGAAAACGTTGAAATTTCGGATTGATAGTCGAAAGTTGCCGTGAGACTTGAAAATGTTGTTTTTCAATGTCCACACGTGTGATAGGGTATTTAAGAGTCGTGGACTCAAGAATCGTCGGATTCCGACTTAAAACGAAGAAAACGAGCATTGAACGCTCATTAACGTTTACGAACGCTTAGAAAATGAACTCAATAGTGAATTTTGAGCTAACAGATTCGAAAGTGTTGAATTCTTATATGAACGCGTAGAGTATGTCATTTATGATGTGTAGGCTTTTGAACGGACCAAATCGGACTTATAACGAAGAAGTTATGGATTCGAGAAACTCACCAAAAATTTTGACTATTAAAATTTTTCAGTGCAGGTCAGCCATGGCCGGCTGACATGTTGCTTTAAAGTGTCTTGGCAGTAGCGTCGGCACAGATGTCGATCAACTCTTTTGGAAAGTGGCGCCGCAACACCACTGGTATAAGGAAGTCTCATGTGCAACAGAGTAGAAGGACATGGAGGTCTTTGAAAGCGAGCGCAGCATACCAGTGTGTTATATATAGAATGTCGCTTGCATGGCAAAGATCAGCAGTATTTGTTAGATGACTTAGGTTTGAACTGCAATTGTTCAGAGACCTATATGAGTTAAGTTTATACACTTAACAAGTGTACTAAAACTATTCCTATACTACCTATACTAAGGTATATGGTATTGAAACTTAGGAATTAAAGGCATGTTATTAACTTATGAACGAAGAACACAAAGTGTTATCAATGAACCCTAATCGATAAACAACGTTGGTACTTCACCAACGATGATAGAGTCTAGTTAATAATGTAAGTTGGTTGATAAGCCGAGACGAAGAGTAATAAGTCGAATTGACTTTATTAATGAAATAAAGTTAACAAAGACATAGAAGAGAAAGAAGTTGGTAGAAACAATGTGAGTAATTGTTTGATAGATAATTATAGTGTGCTATGTGAATATATCATGTATATTCTGTAAAGGCTATGGACAGTCGATTAAGTTATTTGAAGACGCTGAAAGGCAAGTTTTCTTAACGCTTGTCTAACTTTCAAGTTAGTCAAGTTTTATGTGATTCACTGTACTGAATTGCACGACTGGTTTTAAAGAAAGGGTCAATGCCAGTTTTAACTCGGCTAGACTACTCGTAAGATATAGATTGATTTGTATGCATATCTTTCTATATAGAAATGTTAACGCTATCCTATGCCAAGTAATTGGTACGGATTTGAAGGTAAGGTTTGTCTATGAACAAACAAAAGTATTTTCATCGATTATTCGACGGGCACGCTAGTTTGCCAAAACTTAAACATAAATACGTTTAACGAATGAGTGTTGATCAACATAGAGTACTATAGGCTGATCACCTAGAAATGCTCGTAAGTAATGCAGATGTACAACCTTAGTGCTGTGATATCCTTTTCAAGTATGAAAACAGAAAGCTACTGTTCATGGTCTATCTACCGGTTCAGAATTCCTAATCTACTCTATACTTTGGGAATTGATGTTATGTATGGTTAAAGTATTATCGTTTCATAATACTTCATAACTATTTGTTCAGTTATGTATGAATTGTCTTATAATTCACGAATGTGGTATTACTGTTATCCTTTGTTAAACTTGTTGAGCTTGTTATGCTCACTTCTTGCGTGAATCATATGATTGCAGTTAAGGATGAACATACTGAGAATGCTAAGAGAGATAAGGGCAAAGCTAAGATGGATACTTAACCATCGTGTAATAGATTAGTATGTTTGTATGTATTACACATTATGAACAACAAACAATGTAATCGGTTTATGAACCTGGGAATGGATTATACTTTGATTGTAATAAGAAGATAGTAAATACCTTCATTATGTTGTATTTTTAATGGAATGATTGTATAGTTATGAGCACTGTAGCACCATATGTGGGTTGGAAGATACCCGAATTTGGGGGCGCCATGACTACACTAAGACTACCATTCACACATACATTCAATTGAAAAGATTCAATAGAACGAACATGTCTTCTAAATATTCAAAATAATATTAACATTCCCCATGTTCTTTATAACCATTACATTTGTTCTTGTCATAATATCAAATATATTACAATCATTCACCCTATACTATTACAGAAGTATACTATGGGTTCGTCTTCGCTTTGCCTTTATCCTTGCCGGAGCCTTCGGTCCGTTCGATCTTAGCTGCGTTCATATGGTTCAAGCAAGAGTAAGCATGACTAGCTCAAGAAGTATAACAATTCCAATAAACAACATGCTTGAAACCTATGAATCATATATCTTCAATAACTGAACAATAGTTACGAAGTACTATAGATAATTCAAAATAGCACTTCTTTTCCTTCAAAATGTTTTACAACAACAATATTCAGTAAAACATCAATTTCGGTCCAAGACCTTGAGCATTTCATAAGTTCTTTGAAAAGGACATCCCGACACAAAGTCCGTAAGTTCGACATTTCTTACGAACACGTCTAGGTGATCAGCCTATAGTATTCTATATTGATCAACACTATATTCATTAAACGTATGTATGTTTAAGTTGTGGCAACCTCATGTGCCTGTCGTTTGACTACAAAACATTTTTAGCACACTCAGTCTTCATTTGAAAACCACACCAATATAACTAGGTAAACATTGACCATGCTTTGATAGAAACATAATACAAGTCTAGCCGAAAGAGTTGGCTTTGACTTCATCATACAATACTTCATGTGTAAGAATACATGAATTACAAAGCTTGTCCAGATTGAACTGAAACAAGGGTTAAAATACTTGTCTTTAGCATCTGCTACAGTTATAACACGTTCACGTTAAGTCTTTAAGTCTCTACTATACATGATCCCATAATGTACCACATTAGGTAATATATAATCAAGTATGAGTACAACTATATCTTACTCTTCTTCTCAATCTAACCATAACTTAGATTTGTTATTATTGGTTCCGGCTTTTTGTTACGTCATTTTCACATTCACATCAAATTGACTTACTTTAACCTTAATTGATAATACTTAAGGTTTAAACATGTCTTAACAATATCATAATCATGCCTTAGTTCATTGCTAATGAGTTACCATTCATTTCATACTTGCAAACCTTCTTTACTGGCTAAACCCTAGGACTAGTGCTGCGGTGCCAGTCATTGCCTTTCATCTCGCGTTCTTGTACATGAAGTTAGCGATAGATCTGATTAGGCCTTGGCGCCACACTTAGCCCTCTTGTCCGCCAGATGCAATGCGACTCTGCTGAAGATGTGATAAGACTATATATGGTATATGCAATACCACCATTATACCTTGGGTTGGCGCCATGGTACAACTCAGGCACCTGAGATAAATTTGTGACTTTTTAACTTTGCAAATTTCCCAGACTCGTAACTTCTTCGTTATTAGTCTGAATTGGCTCGTTCAAGAGCTTACGGTTCACAAATTACATACTCTACGTGTTCATGCAAGAATTTTATCTATTTGACTTTGTTTACTCAAAATTCACCTATTGGTTCATTTTTAATGAAAACGATAAACGTTCGTGAACGTTCAATGCTCGTTTCTTCGTTCTAAGTTGGAATCCGGTCATTTTTGAGTCCGCAACTCTATAATGCCAAATATGACTTGTCTCCATCGAAAACCAACGTTTCCGACTTCAAACACAAAATCTGACTTCCATTCCGAGAATTTCACGAATTCAACGATCATCGTCCAATCGTGTGAATTTCGGCAAAACTTCGTTACTAATGATTTGATCATCGTTCTAAATGGATTCTAACCATCATATGAACATTTCATCTACATATTAGCACAACTTATTTATAAGTTATGTTTTGGCTTATTCTTCATAAGTTCATGACTTAATAACTTATAAACTACAAGTTTTCATTCCTTATGACTTATTATATATTTAAGTCCTTTAATCAACATTCTCACATCTTATCAAACATACTAACTTCATATGACAAACATATGACAAGTTCATCATAAGTTCATAACTTATTTAGGTTTATCTAAATTTGCGCTTGCTATTTATGGACTTCTCTAAGTTAGGGCACTTTGGTCAATAGCACATCCCACCTCCTTAGTAACCTCCTTACTATTCAATACTTAACAATTAAGTTAACTTGCTCCCTACATAATTTGCTAGGTCATTACTTAAATTTCTTGGCCATCACACAAAGTTCTTGCCCACCAAGATAACCCACATCAACATGGTTTGCTCCATGGATTAAGCCTAACCCAACGAATCATTAATTGGGCTTAGGTATTAAATTACTTAACTTATCTTTGGGCTTGCATTAAATTAATTTCCAACACTTAGCTTAATCATAATACATCTTGGGCTTGTCCCTTAATGCATATTGGACTTGCACTTCATACAAGATCCACCATTCCATTCATTTTGTCTTTAATCCTTAACGTTCTTAATTTAAGTCCGCATGCAAAATATTACATTTTCCATACTTAGATTATTATTACATAATCCATCTCACCTCGATATTATAACGTTACGTATTTCTCGAAAGTTCAAAAATAATTCCCGAGCAAAAATCGATGAATAGTATTTTTCAGAAAATTTCTCGAAAAACTTTATTTTAGTCTTGGAAATTCAAACACTTTAATTCCTTCACGTAGTTAAATTACTACTGACGTTTCAACGTTTCTAGGTTATAGAAACGACATTCATCTTACTACACATAATAATAACAAATAATATTATTTTATTCATTATTTTATCAAATAAAATTATTTTACAAAGGATCCGAATTTCTCTATTGCGTTACATTCTTCCCCTTATAAAGATTCTGTCCCCAGAATCTCGTCTCTCATAACTCAAACAACTGAGGGTAATCCCTCCTTATCTTTTCTTCTAATTCTCATGTTGCTTTTTCTGCATCGTGGTTCTTCCATATCACCTTCACGGAAGATATAACTTTATTCCGTAGAACTTGTTCTTTCCTATCGACAATTTGAATTGGCGTCTCTTCGTACGTTAAGTCTTTTTCGATATATATAGGCTCATATTCTATCACGTGCTTATAATCTGGCTTATAAGGACGTAATACCGATACATGAAAAATGTTATGTATTCGTTCTAGGTCTGGAGGTAATGCTATCATATAAGCTACCTCACCTACCCGTTTTAACACTTCAAAAGGTCCTATAAACCTCGGACTTAACTTTTCCTTCTTTCCAAAGCATATATTTCCTTTCCAGGGAGATACCTTTAGAAATACGTAAGAGCCTACTTCAAACTCTCTATTTTCTCGATGCGAATTAGTAAATTTCTTCTGTCTGTCTTTGAGCTTTAACACCCCCAGATTCGGGTTCCAAATTACCACGAATCTGGTGTACTATTTCTATGTCTATTACGAAAGATATAAACATAAACTATCTATACATTAAACATTACACACTATCCCCAAGGTCGAGAACCTTTACATAATACCTAAATCAATAGCCTATCAGACATACAAAGTTATTATCATACATTATCATTATAAATTTAGGCTCATGCATATATAATCCAAAGTCGACTTGTCTTTGACTTTTTCTCAGATCCGACGATTAAGTCTCTAATCTGCAATGTTTATCATGGTATAGCAAGGTTGAGCAACAATTTTGCCCAGCAAGTATAAGTTCAATTAAGGATATATCATGATTGAAAAAATTGAACAATAAGTTGGCTAACTTTCTACAATATATACATTGTGAAAGAGCATGAATAAATTTTCATAGTTGAACGAATAATGAACATGAATAAATTAACTGGACCAAATGGTAATAAAGGTGATCAGCCTTTCATACCTGATGAATACATGCAATGTGCACAGAGTGCGAATCAATAATTCATAGACATGGTATAATCAGTAATGATTAACCCCAAGCATATTTCAAAAATATCAACTCGAGATCGAGTTAGAGAACTTTCTGTCATTGTTGATTATCACACGCATAAACCTATATCGCTTTATCTCAAGACCTAATATAGATAATACCGATCTCCAAATATTAGAATAATATCATCACAAGATATAATCTTTATTAAATACGCTTATAATATAACCTAACAAATTACAACATAATCTTATCAGTCTATAAAATACCTAAAATTCGGTATCAAGTCAAACTATTTCAGTCTGACTTGAATTCGGTACAATTTTTGACATCCCCACGGTTTAGTCGGATAATTCATGAGTCTAATTTCCATAAGACTTTGCCTAAATGCTTTACATTTACCTTAGATAATTTCATTTTTAGTCAAAATATTTTTCAATGATTTATAATAATTTTCAGATAATTATTATCATTTATCATGATCTTAACTTCGGAGCGCGAACTGCGCGAAATAGCTCCTCGGATTGCCTGACGGGAACCTGGGAATGAAATTTCGGTCATGGACCCATCTTCCTGGAATCAAAAAGGGCAAATCCCATGTCATTGCGTAACTCTCGACAAAAGCAGTCCAAAGATGGTCTTGTACACCTCGTTCGGATGCTCGGATTGAAGTTCTGCAAGTTCGAGCGGACATTACATTGCACGAGTGCATGTACTTTGAGACAACGGGACCCTCGAGGCTCGGATGCACCACGACCAGTCGCAGGTGTATCAGAGGCAGCCGCAGGTACACTTGCGGCTATCAGTCTATAAATATAGACCTTGGACCAGCCATTTTAGGGAGAAAAAAAGCGAGGAAGCCCTGTCCAATTGGCTTTATACACACCCTATATTGAGTGCTTGCTCTTTTTAAACACCTGTTAGCGCATATACAGTCATATATTTACCGGCCGAAAGTGAGTGTTTATCCATTTAGAGTCATAGAAGTCTGCATTGGCAGCCCACTGTAAGCCTTCTTACATTCTATAAAGCCTCTCTCTTCATATTGGCACACACTATTCTACACATTGAGAGTCGTGTTGTGTGCGTATGCCCAGACTTCAGTCCGTGGATTTCATTTTTGTCTGTATATATATATATATACTTATATATATGTATATATTTTCTTAACACTTGTCTAACTTTCAAGTTAGTCAAGTTTTATGTGATTCACTGTACTGAATTGCACGACTGGTTTTAAAGAAAGGGTCAATGCCAGTTTTAACTCGGCTAGACTACTCGTAAGATATAGATTGATTTGTATGCATATCTTTCTATATAGAAATGTTAACGCTATCCTATGCCAAGTAATTGGTACGGATTTGAAGGTAAGGTTTGTCTATGAACAAACAAAAGTATTTTTCATCGATTATTCGAGCCAGCACATGAGTTTGCTAAAACTTAAGCGTAAATGCGTTTAACGAATGAGTGTTGATCAACATAGAGTACTATAAAGTCGATCACCTAGAAATGCTCGTAAGTAATGCGGATGTACAACCTTAGTCTTTGTGATATCCTTTTCAAGTATGAAAACAGAAAGCTATCATTCATGGTCTATCAATGGGGTTGTAATTCTAATCTACTCTATACTTTGGGAATTGATGTTATGTATGGTTAAAGTATTATCGTTTCATAATACTTCATAACTATTTGTTCGATTATGTATGAATTGTCTTATAATTCACGAATAATGTGGTATTTTTGTTATCCTTTGTTAAACTTTTACGAGCTTGTTATGCTCACTTCTTGCGTGAATTATATGATTGAAGTTAAGGATGAACGTACTGAGAATGCTAAGAGAGATAAGGGCAAAGCTAAGATGGATACTTAACCATCGTGTAATAGATTAGTATGTTTGTATGTATTATACATTATGAACAACAAATAATGTAATCAGTTTATGAACCTGGGAATGGATTATACTTTGATTGTAATAAGAAGATAGTAAATACCTTCATTATGTTGTATTTTTAATGGAATGATTGTATAGTTATGAGCACCGTGTAGCACCATATGTCGGGTTGGAAGATACCCGAATTTGGGGGCGTCACAGGTTGGTATCAAAGCCTTAGGTTATAAAACTTAAGGGGGGGAAGAACCTTAGGCTAATAACCTCACAAGGAAGGTTAAGTCCAAAGAATGAAATTCAAGTCAATTGAATTAATAAGGTATTGAGAAAACTCAGTACTGAAAGATTTAAAAGATGGAAATTAATCTTAAATAAATTAAATGTGATTTGTGCTTATACTATTGCGTATTATGTACTAATCAACGTGTTATGTGTTTTGTAGATGTCAAACGATAGCTTGATGTTTAGAGACATTGAAGTGATAAGTGAAGATTCAGTGAACCAAGTGGAGATATTACCAATGCTAGTGACGGAGGTACCGTTAGTGGTTCTCGAAGACTCGGATATTGAAGAGTACATCTCTGAGGAGCAATACTCCGAGGAGACAATGGGAATAACGTCATATCTAAATATGATGATTGACGTGGAGGAGGATATGGAGGTAACATCGATTAACACGGTGGTACCTACTCAGGAGCCAACACCTTTGGATGCAATGAGATCATTGTACCTGGCTGTGTTGGATGGGAATATGCATCTGCGCACTGTAGTGCAGACACAGAATGAGGAGATAACCGCCCTATATGAGGCGAAGGAATCTGCAGAGGCAGATTTTGAGTCAGAGCACGATGAGAAAGTGCTTATGATGGATAAGGCACGGGACTATAAGGAAGAGGCCGTTGAGCTTCGAAAGAAACTGGTCGAGAAAGACCAGAAAATAGCTAGGATGTCGTACATCCACGAGTGCGCTCATGAGGATTTCAAGCTGAAAATTGCTTGTTATTCCATTGAGTCCGGGCAGACTCGACATACAATAAGTCGAGATATTGTGTCGATACTGGCGAATCAGAAATATGAGAATGCTGCACGACAGTGTTAGTAGATCGTTAGATCTTTTTGTATATAGGTATTGACGTAAAAACCTCTTTTGTATAATTAAAGGGTAGTCTTTTTGTAAATCCCAATTTTTGTAGAAGTCAATTGTGGGATAGTATGTAATAGCTTTTTGGCTAAGGGAACATGATGTAAATAGTTTTGACTATGAAAGCATATTAATATAATGAAGTTTTTATTTAATGTGCTTGTTGTGGTATGAGTTGTTGTTTAAGAATGATAACCAAGCAGTTAAATAGATAATACTGAAGTTTTATTTATTTAATCGTAATTATCTTTGCCAAGAAGGAGACAACAGAATTCAAGAGGCCGAGTCTCATAATGAGAATCAGGGGTGGTCCTAATAACCTTATGCAAGAGTTCGTTAATTTATTAACGGCTGCATTTAACCAAGTTGGGGGATGGATTCCTGTAGCTCCTGGGGTAGTGAGAACAAATACCTTCAAGGAATTTAAGAGTGTGGGTCCTCCGGAGTTCCGAGGAACGACGGACCCTTTAGAGGCCCAGACATGGGTAAAAGAGATTGAGAAGGCGTTTGTGATAACAAATGTAGGTGAGGCACAAAAGACTTCTTTTGTGACTTACATGATGAAGGGGGAAGCCAACTACTGGTGGGAGGCTCACCAGGGTGGGGCTAGAACGGAGGCAGTTACTTGGGAACAGTTTAAGAAGGTATTCGTCGAGAACTACTTCCCTACTAGTATGCAAGGTAGGATGGAGATTAAGTTCTTAGAACTTTAGCAGGGGGATATGACAGTTCCCCATTATGCCGCCAAATTCAATGAATTGTGAGATTTGCTCCACATCAGGTGGACACGGAAGAGAGGAAGGCGCGTAGGTTTGAGCAGGGCTTAAAACCCTGGCTCTACAGTAGAATATCGGTTTTTCAGAGTGCTTCCTACGAGACCATTCTGGAAAAGGTGATAATAGCTGAAGGTAGTGGTGAGGCATTGTCTCAGTACCACAAAGAGTGGAAGAACAAGAGTAAGGTAGAGGGAGGTAATAAGGCAGAAGTTGCCATCGGGAGTGGCAACTAGCCTAAAAGAAAGGGCTTCAACCCTGGGAATACTGGGGTAAAGCAGGGAGATCTCAAGCTTAGGACGGAGGCATGCAAGACATACGGAAAGACTCACATGGGAGTCTGTTTAAAGGGGAAATTAGTTTGCTACAACTATGGGTAGGAGGGACATTTGTCACCCAACTGTCCTAACCCTAAGAAGAACCATGGGTGTTTTGTCTGTGGGTCATTGGACCACATGGAAAGAAATTGCCCGAAGAAAGGGTTAGAGGGAAATAAGGGTTCTGGTAGTGGTAAATTAGCCTTTACTGGACCAACACCATCAGTGGGTAGACCGTCAGGCCGTACGTTTAATATGACGGTCCAAGATACGGTTGCATCAACAGATGTGGTAGCAGGTATCATTCCAGTCAATGAAATAAATGCTTATGTATTATTTGACTCGGGTGCCACTTATTTTTCATAGCATGTGAATTTGCTAAGCGATTAGGTTTAATCCCTGAAAAGTTAGCAATACCTTTAGACGTTAAGGTAGCTGATGAGTGAGTTTTATACCCATGAATTGGATACATTCGGGCTTAATTTATTGTTGTTCTTAAGTCTTTTAGGATGTTTTTATGTGTTGTGTCTATTCATGCATGTTTTATGTTATTTTATAGGAATTGGGACAAAAGTTACATGGATCGATGTTTGGGGTGGCTAGATTCGCGTTTTCGGCTTGCAATTTACACAGCAGCCACTTCGGAGCCAATTTGACTATATCTCCTGACATTATTTCGACAAACTTCAAGAATTAAAGTTGTATATCTACTTCTCCTCTTTCAGAAAATCTTGAATCATCGAAATCGGAGTTGGACGAAGAAGTTATGGCCATTTTCCCAAAGGGACGTGAGCAGAAAATGTCGATTTTGGGCCAGCCGGGCGCTATTCTTAGTGCATTTTCAGCCACAAAGGGCTATATAAGGCAGACTCTCATTGTTGCAGTACTTGTATTTGAAGTACTGGGAAGGGCTTAGTGATGGCCTGGACGCGTTTTGGGTAATTTTAACACCTTTTGACTCCAAATTGGATAGGGTTTGTTCCTAAATTAAAAATTGGACTTGTAACCTATAAATACATGATGTAAGGCATAAAATAAAGGAGATTACATAGCTTAGCCTAGATTAAACACTCCTTTAGATTAGAAAATAACCCTAGTTCTTATTAGTTTTGGAGATTGAAGCAACTTGGAGACCATTGAAGATCAAGAGCAAAGAAGCAAAGAGGGAGCATCGATTTCTTGACAACATGATTCTATTCTCTTCTCTCATCTTACTTTTATCTTTTGATGTCTATTCAGTTGTGGATTCTTGGTTTTAATTCATTAATTATGAACTAACTATTTTTGAGATTTCAATTGAACTTTTTATGGCTATGAATTAGTTATTCATTATATTCTAATTATTTTATGTTAAAGTGAGTTGTTTATCTTGTCTTGTGCTTATTGCTTAATTATTTAATCAGTAATTACTTTGTTACTCTAGAAGGAATTGGAAGAGGAATTCTAGGGTTAGAACTGGGCATGATATCATGTGACTTAGTTATTTGCATGGTGAAAAATTAGGTTTGTGAATTGAATGGAAATATCTGTTCGCCGCATGTAACACATAAGAAATTGGGATTGTAACGAGTTTAATTCAATTGTTTTGCATAGGATATAGCAAAATTAATCTGGATTAAATAGAAGGCAATTGATCACTTGGAAAAGGACTTTTGGCATTTGAGAATTCCTGTTAACAATTCAGTAGGCATAATAATTGGGATAATTGGATAATTGATTTATAATTCATAATTGGGGATATTGAAGTCTTAATCTTTATTTATTTGAATTCATTCGTTAAAATCTTGGTTTTAATTAGTTAATTTAGTATTCTTAATTAGAAAAAACACGATTTGAGATTGTTTAAATAAAATTAGTTTGGTTAAGAATTAGTACTTGGTGATTTTTATTAAATAATTCCTCGTGGGAACGATACTCTACGTTCACTTTATTACTTGTTGACCGTGTATACTTGCACGTATTCATTGATTGCGAAATCGATCAACAAGTTTTTGGCGCCGTTGCCGGGGAATTAATTTAATAATTAGTTTCCAATATTAATTTCAATCAAATTAGTCTTAATTTAAACATTTTTATTTTTAATTCTCTTTTTATATTTCTCTCTTTTCAGGTACCATGGATGGCTTTGTGTATCAATGACCATACACGAACATGACTCAACCAAGAGGGAGCGAAGATTGAAAGACTCGAGAAACTTTCGCATTGTCAAGACTGATTGAGACACTTTCGAGGATGTTTGAAGCTTTTTGAAGCTCGGCGATCGTCAAAGTATGGCGATTACTTGTGATTATTGTCTTTGGAAATCATCGAGTCATCAATGCGCCATCATCGAGGCCGAGATGACAGAGATTGTGGTGATTACCCCAATAATTATGTCTATCCTAACAACTATCATCAGGATTGGGGGTATCACCCGGATTTTTCATGGAGTAACAATCAAGCTGCAGCTCAACCACCTAGACAACAAAACACCTCCGGATTTCAAAATCCGACTCAACAACCAGAGAGGATATCAAGTTTGGAAGAAGCCTTGGAAAAATTCATTAGAGCTTACGACAAAAGAACGAGGAACAAGATAAGAAATTGAATCAAGTAGATCTTACTTTTTGCAATGCCATGGGGCATCGTTAAAGAATCTGGAAAATCAAGTGGAAGAGATAGCACATGCGTTGAACAACCAAATCCTCAATACACCGGACCTATGACATGGATTAGAGGCCCGATGGAGTGCCCGAGCCAAATCTACAATTTGGATGAGCCACGAGATGAAAAAGAGGAGACAAGTGGGGATAATGACAACAAGGTCGGTGAAGAACTAATTGTGAGAACCAATGATGATGAGCCAATGTTATTTATGCCTCAAGTGCCTTCTCCTCCACAGTTCAAGAGTCCGGTTAGATTTGCAAAACCTTGTCCGATTGGTAGTCATGTAAATCGGCAATACTCTCTCTGTGATGTAAAAGCAAGTACACCTTGAAAACCATGGTGCGATGAAATTTGGAGAAGATAGAAGAAGAAAGCTATTGTGTCGACAAGCTTCAATACCGAATATATTCAGCAGACATTAATGGAGAAACCACCTAGATCTTTGGACTTTCTTGAATGTGATCTTATCTAAAAAGAAAGCATGCTAGGTGACTTTAATACAATGGCTATCGTAAATGGGAACCTACCAAAAGCTATATTATTTTCGATGGATGGAGGGTTCCTCAACTTTTCGTAGGGAATTGGATAGAGAGTTGAAGAAGTCGGTGAGACTATAAAACAAGCGCTTATTGGGAGGCAACCCAAGTTTAATTTTTATTTTTAGTTTTATTAAGTTTTATATTAGTAGTTTTGAATTTGCATTTATTTAGGATTTAATAAAATTGCTTCTATCATGGTTTTCTGTGTTATTCAAGTCAAATTCAAGTGTGGTGCCCAATTTGTTCCATGTGCTTAGCCTATTCTCCAAACTTAGCGGGCAAGGAGGAAGATTGCTATATTTTCGGGAAGTCCTCTGCTTTAATTTTTTCTATTTTAGTCATTGAGGACAATGTCTAGTTTAAGTTTGGGGGCATTTTAGTGTCGTATTGCATATAGTTAGTTATTGTAGTTCATTATGTTTTCGGGTTATTTACATTTAGTTGTTGCATTCGCTTTTTTTTTTTTTTTGTTTAAAAAAAAAAATTTAAAAATCGCAAAAAATAGTAGTTAGTTTACTATGTTTGTTGCGCAGTTAGTTTATATTTGCATGATTCCAACCTGTTAGATAGTAAAAGTCTATTTTGGCCAATGATGAGACCGGAGTTAAGTAGATAAGTATAGTATTGAATATTCGGACTTTGATGTGATTTCTTGTTATGAATTGAATCTTTTCTGTTTTGAAACCGGGTATAATCAAGGTTATACGTTAATAACAAAATATATGTTAGCGATTAAGTTTAAATTGATACATAATGGATTTCTTAAGTATAATACTAGTGTGAAGGAATGAAAGACATGAATAAGTAGGAGATGGCTAAATTTTGATAAAACTTAAGTTTGGGGGGAAATTTTGGGGTATATAAGCTTAAAAAAAAAAAAACATGTTGAGTCTTGTGGTGGGTTAAGGAGAAACACTCCCCATAAACACAAGCGTGAGATGGGCGAAACGACTCACCAACCATCTATTAAAAAAAAGAAAAAGATTTTTTTTTTTACTAGTGGCTAGTTTTGTTTGGGGCCTTTGTTACTTGAATAAACGCCTGAAGGGGTATCTTAAAACCTAAGCGCCCTAAGGTCTTATATAGTGCGGGAGTCGTTGGTGAAAGCTCGCTAAGGGTGACACCTTTGTTAGCCTAATGGAATGAGACATTGCACGATTATGGTTAAAAAATAAAATAATAAAGCAGGAAAAGAGCAAAAGCCCCCGTAATGAAAAGTAAAGCATAAGTATCCCAGATTGGACTCTTGAACTTGGTGGATATTTGACTTTAGTTGGATATAGCTTGTTTCGTGAATTTTGTGAATTTACCTTTGTATGATGCCTTCAAAGATATCTATTATGTCTTAAATTTGATTTTATATCGATTAACATTGTTGTGGAGCACACACGCACTATATCGTTGATAATGATCTAAGATTTGATGATTGATTGGGAAATTCTTGATTTGTTTTAATATGATGTATTATCATGTTTACTTGATTTCTCTAAGTAGGTTGAATAGACTTGTTTACGTCATTCTGCTTGGATTAAGTAGGCATATAGATTAGTTTCATTACATTACATTGCATTGCATAACATTTTTTACATTTTTACTTGAGGACAAGCAAAGATTTAAGTTTGGGGGGTATTTGATGAGTGAGTTTTATACCCATGAATTGGATACATTCGGGCTTAATTTATTGTTGTTCTTAAGTCTTTTAGGATGTTTTTATGTGTTGTGTCTATTCATGCATGTTTTATGTTATTTTATAGGAATTGGGACAAAAGTTACATGGATCGATGTTTGGGGTGGCTAGATTCGCGTTTTTGACTTGCCATTTACAAGAGCAGCCACTTTGGAGCCAATTTGACTATAGCTCCTGACATTATTTCGACAAACTTCAAGAATGAAAGTTGTAGATCTACTTCTCCTCTTCCGGAAAAGCTTGAATCATCAAAACGGAGTTAAATGACGAAGAAGTTATGGCCATTTTCCCAAAGGACGTCTGAGCGAGAAAATGTCAGATTTGGGGTCAAGGGCGCTATTCTTAGTGCATTTTCAGCGCGAGTGTATGCTATAAAATGAACTCTGTTGCAGTGCCAAATAACAAGGCAGCTGGGAAGGGCTTGGTGATGGCTTTGGATGCGCTTTTTGGTAATTTTAACACCTTTTTGACTCCAAATTGGATTGGGTTTGTTCCTAAACTAAAAATTGGACTTGTAACCTATAAATACATGATGTAAGACATAAAATAAAGGGAGATTACATAGCTTAGCCTAGATAAAACACTCATTTAGATTAGAAAATAACCCTAGTTCTTATTAGTTTTGGAGATTGAAGCAACTTGGAGACCAATGAAGATCAAGAGCAAGAAGCGAGAGGGAGCATCGAGTTTTTTGACAATGATTCTATTCTCTTCTCTCATCTTACTTTTATCTTTTGATGTCTATTCGGTTGTGGATTCTTGGTTTTAATTCATTAATTATGAACTAACTATTTTTGAGATTTCAATTGAACTTTTTATGGCTATGAATTAGTTATTCATTATATTCTAATTATTTATGTTAAAGTGAGTTGTTTATCTTGTCTTGTGCTTATTGCTTAATTATTTGATCGAGAATTACTTTGTTACTCTAGAAGGAATTGGAAGAGGAATTCTAGGGTTAGGCTGGGCATGATATCATGTGACTTAGTTATTTGCATGGTGAAAAATTAGGTTTGTGAATTGAATGGAAATATCATTACATGCATGTAACACATAAGAAATTGGGATTATGTGAGTTTAATTCAATTGTTTTGCATAGGAATATAGCAAAATTAATCTGGATTAAATAGAAGGCAATTGATCACTTGGAAAAGGACTTTTGGCATTTGAGAATTCTCATTAACAATTCAAGAGGAGCATAATAATTGGGATAATTGGATAATTGATTTATAATTCATAATTGGGGATATTGAAGTCTTAATCTTTATTTATTTGAATTCATTCGTTAAAATCTTGGTTTTAATTAGTTAATTTAGTTTTCTTAATTAGAAAAAACACGATTTGAGATTATTTAAATAAAATTAGTTTGGTTAAGAATTAGTACTTGGTGATTTTTATTAAATAATTCCTCGTGGGAACGATACTCTACTTTCACTTTATTACTTGTTGACCGTGTATACTTGCACGTATTCATTGATTGGAAATCGATCAACAGTAGCAAACGAAGAAATAATCCCCATTGAACATATTCATAAGAATTGTTGCATAGATATTAGAGGGAATAAGTTATCGGTATATTTGGTACCGATAAGGTTAAAAGAATTCGATGTAATTCTTGGTATGGACTGGTTGATTAACCATAAGGCAATAATAGATTGTCATAAGAAAAGTGTGAACCTTCGGCTTTCTAAGAAAACCAAGGTAGTGTTCTTCGGTAGTAAATCACCGAGACGCTCTTGTTGTCTGTCGATGACACAAGCTAGGAAGATGTTGAGAAAAGGGTGTGTAGATTATCTGTGCCATGTTGTGGATACCCAAAGAGTGGGAACATCCTTGGACCAGATACCTATAGTGCAAGAGTTCGCGGATGTATTTCCAGAGGAATTACCGGGTGTTCCACCGGATAGGGAGGTTGAGTTTGTAATTAATCTGTTACCGGGTACGACACCAGTTTCAAGGGCACCATATCGAATGGCGCCAGTTGAGATGAAGGAGTTAATGGTTCAATTACAGGAACTATTGGACAGGAAGTACATTCAACCGAGTGTGTCTCCTTGGGGAGCACCGGTATTGTTTGTAAAGAAAAAGGATGGGTCGTTAAGACTTTGTATCGACTATCGAGAGTTGAACAAGTTAACAATTAAAAATAAATACCCATTGCCCAGGATCGATGATCTATTTGATCAGTTGAAAGGGGCAAAGTATTTTTCTAAGATAGATTTGCGCACGGGGTATCATCAGTTAAATGTGAGGAAGGAAGATGTACCTAAGACGGCGTTCAAAACTCGTTATGGCCATTACGAGTTTCTGGTGATGTCGTTTGGGTAGACTAATGCGCCAGCCGCATTTATGGATATGATGAATAGAGTGTTCAAACAGTATTTGGACAAGTTCGTCGTAGAGTTCATTGATGATATTCTAGTCTATTCAATGATGCCAGAAGATCATGCAGAACATTTAAGGATAGTGTTGGAAACACTAAGGAAGGAAAGGTTGTATGCAAAATTCACGAAGTTTAAATTTTGGCTTGAACGAGTGCAGTTTCTAGGACATGTTATTGATAAGGATGGCATTTCCGTAGATCTGGAAAAAGTAGAAGCAGTAAATGAGTGGGAGCAACCAAAGACGCCAACTGAGGTTTGGAGTTTTCTGGGATTAGCGGGATACTATAGAAGGTTCATTCCAGACTTTTCTAAAATAGCTACTCCATTGACGAATCTGACAAGAAAGTCGGTGAAGTATGTTAATGGTGAAAAATGAGAAAGCAGTTTGGGAGTTGAAAGAAGAGGTTAAGTGAGGCACCTGTATTGTCTTTACCAGACGATACATGAAACTTTGTAGTATATAGCGATGCTTCGCATAAAAGACTGGGTTGCGTGCTCATGTAGCATGACAAAGTCATTGCGTATGCATCACGTCAATTGAAGGATTATGAGAAGGTATATCCTACTCATGATCTGGAATTGGCAGCGGTAGTTTTTGCCTTGAAGATATGGAGGCATTACCTATATGGTGAGAAGTGTGAGATATACACGGACCATAAAAGTCTGAAATATATCTTCACACAGAAGGAGTTGAACATGAGACAGAGAAGGTGGTTAGAGTTAATAAAAGATTATAATTGTGATATTTTATATCTCCGGGAAAAACAAATGTAGTAGCCGATGCGCTAAGTAAGAAGGGTAAGGAGAAACTGTCAATGTTAACAACTCAGAATGAGTTGATAACAACAATGACAAACATGGAGTTAGAGGTTCAATTACCTGATGAAGCGGTGGAAATGTTATTTTCCATGGAAACCCAATCGACCATAGTGGAACGGGTTAGGGGAGTACAAGTGAGCAACGAGGAATGCAAGCAGATGAAGAATAATATAGAAGATGAAGAAAAGACTAAGTATAACCTCGATAAGGAGGGATTACTTCGTTTTGAAGGAAGAATTTGGGTTCCAAATGATTCCGAATTAAAGGACGAAATAATGATGAAGGCTCATAGTTCGAGGTACTTGATACATCTCGGTAGTACGAAGATGTATCAAGACCTTCGTCAGAACTTTTGGCGGCCAAACATGAAGAGGGAAATAGCAGAATACGTTAGTAGGTGCTTAACTTGTCAAAAAGTTAAGGCTGAACACCAACGACCAAGCGGGTTGTTGCAACCGTTAGAAATTCCAGAATGGAAGTGGGACTTCCAACAAGAAAAGGATACGATGCTATTTGGGTGATAGTGGATCGATTGACGAAATCGGCTCATTTTCTACCAATAGGAGTTAGGTATAACCTAGACCAGTTAGCTAAGCTGTATGTCAAGGAAATTATTTCCATACATGGAGTACCTGTTTCGATTGTGTCAGACCGTGATCCACAATTCACATCGAACTTTTGGAGGAGTTCGCAAGAGCAAATGGGAACGCATTTAAGATTGAGTATGGCGTATCATCCTCAGACGGATGGTCAGAGTGAACGGACAATTCAAACGCTTGAAGATATGTTAAGATCTTGCGTTATGGATATCAAAGGGAGTTGGGATGAGTATCTACCAATGTTGGAATTCTCGTATAGCAATAATTTTCACGCTAGTATAGGCATGCCGCCTTACGAAGCGTTGTATGGAAGGAAGTACCGAACTCCATTGTGTTGGGATGAGGTGGGTGAATGTTGGATGTTGGGACCTAAGATGGTACAACAAACGATGAACATGGTGAAGATAATACGTGCTCGATTAGTTACGGCTCAAGATAGGCAGAAAAAGTATGCAGATCCTCACAGAGAGAAGAAAGAATTCGATGTAGGATCTTTTGTTTTTCTGAAAGTATCGCCTTGGAAAGGAAAGATACGTTTTGGAAAGAAAGGGAAGTTAAGTCCAAGGTTTGTAGGACCTTTTGAGATTTTAAGAAGGGTAGGAGAGGTAGCTTATGAGGTAGCATTACCTCCAGAAATGGAACGCATTCATAATGTGTTTCATGTGTCAGTGTTGCATCCTTATAAACTGGACTATAAACACGTAATAGAGTATAAATCTATTCAGATAGAGAAAGATTTATCATATGAGGAACTTTCAATTCAAATTATTGATAGGAGGGAACAAGTTTTAAGAAATAAGGTAATACCTTCAGTGAAGGTGTTATGGAGAAACCACAATGCTGAAGAAGCAATGTGGGAACTCGAGAGTAAAATGAAGGAAAATTTTCCTCATTTGTTCATGTAATTATAAGCTAGATTCTGGGGACAGAATCCTTATAAGGGGGAGAGAATGTAACGCCCAAGAAAATTGGATTTTTATGATAATTAAATTTTTATTTGATTATGTGAATTAAATGAATTTAATTGATTTATTTTGTGAGTAAGCTATGTGGAGGTCGTTCTATGACCTAGGATGTGCTTATATGGTTAGTAATCTGGCTACGTGCTAGAATTAATTGTTTAGAATTTCCAAGACGAAAATAAATGTTTTCCGAGAAATTCCCGTAAAAACACTATTCATCAGTTTCTGCTTGGGAAATTATTTTGAAATTCCGAGAAACGCGTAATGATAGAATATTGAGATAAGATGAAATATCTAATAATATTTCATTTATGACAAACAAAGTTTTCGCCTGCGGACTTAAAACCTAAGGGTTGAGTGAAATGATTTCCGAGAAGGAAATAAAACGCGTAGAAGGAATTGTGTTATTGTTAAAGCGTGTGTTATACAAGTATGATACTATCTAGTATCTATGTATAATATGGCGAGTTAATACGAAGTACAATATGATTATCGTACGAGTATTATACGAAAAGAATACGTGAATTATACGTGTAAAATATGATTCGTATTATGGAATTAAGTTAAGACTTAATTTGAATTCAATTATTTTGGATTATGTCTAGTCCAAACAATTGAATGAGAAAGCCCAATGAATTAATGTGTTAAGTCCAAGCCAAAGCCCAATATTAGATTGATTAAGCCCAATCAAGAAGAAAGCGAATCGTGGATCGAGCCAGGTGGGTCACCGAATGGGTAAAACCCATGGGGCAACCCATGGGGATGACCCATGGGCATGGTGGGCTTACCACTTGGTGTGTCTGGCAAGAAAATCACTTGGTCACCAAGTATTTTACTTGGTGACAAAGTGTGGAATAGTAAGGAGGTGGGGGTGTAATGACTATTTTGCACTCCATTTCATTTGTCTATAAATAGAAAGCTAGAGTTGGCCTTTTGAAGGTTTTTCAAGTTGCCAACCTATATTTTTAGAGAGAGAAAGAGCTAGACTCAAGCAAACCATCTACTTTGAAGCTTTGTGTTAGAGTTTTTCAAGAATACCAAAGAGTTCTTTAAGGTAATACTCCTTAATAGTAGTTCCATTTCTTTTGATTTTCTTTAAGTATGGAGAATCATAAAGGGGTGGTGTATGTCTATTATGGGGGAATAAGGATGACTTGTTATAGATAAAATCTTTATAAGTCATGAAGACATAGAAATCATAAGGGTTGTCATAGGTTTGAATCATGGAAATATTGATTTGTTGAGGTTGATTGTTGATAAACAATTGAACTCCATCAATACTTAAATATGTGCATCTTGCTTGGTTAGGATGTAGATATGAAGTCCATGGAGTATTCCATGTGATTTGGCTTATAGAACATTAGTAACGAAGTTATGGCGAATTTCACGGAAATAGACGTTAAACGTCGAAAACGTTGAAATTTCGGATTGATAGTCGAAAGTTGGCGTGAGACTTGAAAATGTTGTTTTTCAATGTCCACACATGTGATAGGGTATTTAAGAGTCATGGACTCAAGAATCGTCGGATTCCGACTTAAAACGAAGAAAACGAGCATTGAACGCTCATTAACGTTTACTAACGCTTAGAAAATGAACTCAATAGTGAATTTTGAGCTAACGGATTCGAAAGTGTCGAATTCTTATATGAACGCGTAGAGTATGCCATTTATGATGTGTAGGCTTTTGAACGGACCAAATCGGACTTATAACGAAGAAGTTATGGATCCGCGAAACTCACCAAAAATTTTAACTATTAAAATTTTCAGTGTTAAAGTCTGGTGTATGGCTGAGACATTGCTTTTAAAGTCTTTCTTGCGCATGATGTCATCGGCCTGATGTCGTAGCTCTTTGGGAAAGTGGCGCCGCAACACCACTGGAATAAGGAAATCTCAGCCTTGTGCAATGAGACCGGGACATGGAGTCTTTGAAGCTGGCCGCATGGCCCGATGTTGTATATAGAATGTCACTGTGCATGCTTGCAGTGCAGTATTTGTTAGATGACTTAGGTTTGAACTGCAATTGTTCAGAGACCTATATGAGTTAAGTTTATACACTTAACAAGTGTACTAAAACTATTCCTATACTACCTATACTAAGGTATATTGTATTGAAACTTAGGAATTAAAGGCATGTTATTAACTTATGAACGAAGAACACAAAGTGTTATCAATGAACCCTAATCGATAAACAACGTTGGTACTTCACCAACGATGATAGAGTCTAGTTAATAACGTAAGTTGGTTGATAAGCCGGGACGAAGAGTAATAAGTCGAATTAACTTTATTAATGAAATAAAGTTAACAAAGACATAGAGAGAAAGAAGTTGGTAGAAACAATGTGAGTAATTGTTTGATAGATAATTATAGTGTGCTATGTGAATATATCATGTATATTCTGTAAAGGCTGTGGTCAGTCGATTAAGTTATTTGAAGTCGCTGAAAGGCAAGTTTTCTTAACGCTTGTCTAACTTTCAAGTTAATCAAGTTTTATGTGATTCACTGTACTGAATTGCACGACTGGTTTTAAAGAAAGGGTCAATGCCAGTTTTAACTCGGCTAGACTACTCGTAAGATATAGATTGATTTGTATGCATATCTTTCTATATAGAAATGTTAACGCTATCCTATGCCAAGTAATTGGTACGGATTTGAAGGTAAGGTTTGTCTATGAACAAACAAAAGTATTTTCATCGATTATTCGACGGGCACGTGAGTTTGCCAAAACTTAAACGTAAATACGTTTAACGAATGAGTGTTGATCAACATAGAGTACTATAGGCTGATCACCTAGAAATGCTCGTAAGTAATGCAGATGTACAACCTTAGTGCTGTGATATCCTTTTCAAGTATGAAAACAGAAAGCTACTGTTCATGGTCTATCGACCGGTTCAGAATTCCTAATCTACTCTAAACTTTGGGAATTGATGTTATGTATGGTTAAAGTATTATCGTTTCATAATACTTCATAACTATTTGTTCAGTTATGTATGAATTGTCTTATAATTCATGAATGTGGTATTACTGTTATCCTTTGTTAAACTTGTTGAGCTTGTTATGCTCACTTCTTGCGTGAATTATATGATTGTAGTTAAGGATGAACATACTGAGAATGCTAAGAGAGATAAGGGCAAAGCTTAGATGGATACTTAACCATCGTGTAATAGATTAGTATGTTTGTATGTATTACACATTATGAACAACAAACAATGTAATCGGTTTATGAACCTGGGAATGGATTATACTTTGATTGTAATAAGAAGATAGTAAATACCTTCATTATGTTGTATTTTTAATGGAATGATTGTATAGTTATGAGCACCGTGTAGCACCATATGTCGGGTTGGAAGATACCCGAATTTGGGGGCGTCACAGCTACACGGTACTACCATTCACACATACATTCAATTGAAAAGATTCAATAGAACGAACATGTCTTCTAAATATTCAAAATAATATTAACATTCCCCATGTTCTTTATAACCATTACATTTGTTCTTGTCATAATATCAAATATATTACAATCATTCACCCTATACTATTACAGAAGTATACTATGGGTTCGTCTTCGCCTTGCCTTTATCCTTGCCGGAGCCTTCGGTCCGTTCGATCTTAACTGCGTTCATATGGTTCAAGCAAGAGTAAGCATGACTAGCTCAAGAAGTATAACAATTCCAATAAACAACATGCTTGAAACCTATGAATCATATATCTTCAATAACTGAACAATAGTTACGAAGTACTATAGATAATTCAAAATAGCACTTCTTTTCCTTCAAAACATTTTACAACAACAATATTCAGTAAAACATCAATTTCGGTCCAAGACCTTGAGCATTTCATAAGTTCTTTGAAAAGGACATCCCGACACAAAGTCCGTAAGTTCGACATTTCTTACGAGCACGTCTAGGTGATCAGCCTATAGTATTCTATATTGATCAACACTACATTCATTAAACGTATGTATGTTTAAGTTGTGGCAACCTCACGTGCCTGTCGTTTGACGACAAAACATTTTTAGCACACTCAGTCTTCATTTGAAAACCACACCAATATAACTAGGTAAACATTGACCATGCTTTGATAGAAACATAATACAAGTCTAGCCAAAAGAGTTGGTTTGACATCATCATACAATACTTCATGTGTAAGAATACATGAATTACAAAGCTTGTCCAGATTGAACTGAAACAAGGGTTAACATACTTGTCTTTAGCGTCTGCTACAGTTATAACACGTTCACGTTAAGTCTTTAAGTCTCTACAATACATGATCCCATAATGTACCACATTAGGTAATATATAATCAAGTATGAGTACAACTATATCTTACTCTTCTTCTCAATCTAACCATAACTTAGATTTGTTATTATTGGTTCCGGCTTTTCGTTACGTCATTTTCACATTCACATCAAATTGACTTACTTTAACCTTAATTGATAATACTTAAGGTTTAAACATGTCTTAACAATATCATAATCAAGCCTTAGTTCATTGCTAATGAGTTACCATTCATTTCATACTTGCAAACCTTCTTTCTTTGGCTAAACCTAGGACTAGTCTTTGCGGTGCGGTCATTGCCTTTTCATCTCCGGCGTTGCGGCGAGAGTTAGCGATAAGCGAGATCCGGCCTTGGTACATTGCAATACCACACTTAGCCCTCTTGTCATGGCCATGCTAACTCTGCAGATGTGATAACATTTATATATGGAAATTGCAATTTCTACCATTATTCTAACAGGTTGGCCATGGCGCGCTAACTCTGTGCACCAGATAAATTTGACAGCTTTTTAACTTTGTAAATTTCCCAGACTCGTAACTTCTTCGTTATTAGTCTGAATTGGCTCGTTCAAGAGCTTACGGTTCATAAATTACATACTCTACGTGTTCATGCAAGAATTTTATCTATTTGACTTTGTTTACTCAAAATTCACCTATTGGTTCATTTTTAATGAAAACGATAAACGTTCGTGAACGTTCAATGCTCGTTTCTTCGTTCTAAGTTGGAATCCGGTCATTTTTTAGTCCGCAACTCTATAATGCCAAATATGACTTGTCTCCATCGAAAACCAACGTTTCTGAGTTCAAACACAAAATCTGACTTCCATTCCGAGAATTTCACGAATTCAACGATCATCGTCCAATCGTGTGAATTCCGGCAAAACTTCGTTACTAATGATTTGATCATCTATCTAAATGGATTCTAACCATCATATGAACATTTCATCTACATATTAGCATAACTTATTTATAATTTATGTTTTGGCTTATTCTTCATAAGTTCATGACTTAATAACTTATAAACTACAAGTTTTCATTCCTTATGACTTATTATAGATTTAAGTCCTTTAATCAACATTCTCACATCTTATCAAACATACTAACTTCACATGACAAACATATGACAAGTTCATCATAAGTTCATAACTTATTTAGGTTTATCTAAATTTGCGCTTGCTATTTATGGACTTCTCTAAGTTAGGGCACTTTGGTCAATAGCACATCCCACCTCCTTAGTAACCTCCTTACTATTCAATACTTAACAATTAAGTTAACTTGCTCCCTACATAATTTGCTAGGTCATTACTTAAATTTCTTGGCCATCACACAAAGTTCTTGCCCACCAAGATAACCCACATCAACATGGTTTGCTCCATGGATTAAGCCTAACCCAACGAATCATTAATTGGGCTTAGGTATTAAATTACTTAACTTATCTTTGGGCTTGTATTAAATTAATTTGGGCTTCATATAAACCAACACTTAGCTTAATCATAATACATCTTGGGCTTGTCCCTTAATGCATATTGGACTTGCACTTCATACAAGATCCACCATTCCATTCATTTTGTCTTTAATCCTTAACGTTCTTAATTTAAGTCCGCATGCAAAATATTACATTTTCCATACTTAGATTATTATTACATAATCCATCTCACCTCGATATTATAACGTTACGTATTTCTCGAAAGTTCAAAAATAATTCCCGAGCAAAAATCGATGAATAGTATTTTTCAGAAAATTTCTCGAAAAACTTTATTTTAGTCTTGGAAATTCAAACACTTTAATTCCTTCACGTAGTTAAATTACTACGACGTTTCAACGTTTCTAGGTTATAGAACGACATTCATCTTACTACACATAATAATAACAAATAATATTATTTTATTCATTATTTTATCAAATAAAATTATTTTACAAAGGATCCGAATTTCTCGGTCGTTACATTCTTCCCCCTTATAAAGATTCTGTCCCCAGAATCTCGTCTCTCATAACTCAAACAACTGAGGGTAATCCCTCCTTATCTTTTCTTCTAATTCTCATGTTGCTTCTTCTGCATCGTGGTTCTTCCATATCACCTTCACGGAAGATATAACTTTATTCAGTAGAACTTGTTCTTTCTATCGACAATTTGAATTGGCGCCTCTTTACGTCGTTAAGTCTTTTTCGATATATATAGGCTCATATTCTATCACGTGCTTATAATCTCGCTTATAAGGACGTAATACCGATACATGAAAAATGTTATGTATTCGTTCTAGGTCTGGAGGTAATGCTATCATATAAGCTACCTCACCTACCCGTTTTAACACTTCAAAAGGTCCTATAAACCTCGGACTTAACTTTTCCTTCTTTCCAAAGCATATATTTCCTTTCCAGGGAGATACCTTTAGAAATACGTAAGAGCCTACTTCAAACTCTCTATTTTCTCGATGCGAATTAGTAAATTTCTTCTGTCTGTCTTTGAGCTTTAACACCCCCAGATTCGGGTTCCAAATTACCACGAATCTGGTGTACTATTTCTATGTCTATTACGAAAGATATAAACATAAACTATCTATACATTAAACATTACACACTATCCCCAAGGTCGAGAACCTTTACATAATACCTAAATCAATAGCCTATCAGACATACAAAGTTATTATCATACATTACTGTTACAAATTTAGCTGCACATATAATCCAAAGCTGACTTGTCTTTGACTTTTCCTGTATCCGACGTATTCGTCCTAATCTGCAATGTTTATCATGGTATAGCAAGGTTGAGCAACAATTTTGCCCAGCAAGTATAAGTTCAATTAAGGATATATCATGATTGAAAAAATTGAACAATAAGTTGGCTAACTTTCTACAATATATACATTGTGAAAGAGCATGAATAAATTTTCATAGTTGAACGAATAATGAACATGAATAAATTAACTGGACCAAATGGTAATAAAGGTGATCAGCCTTTCATACCTGATGAATACATGCAATGTGCACAGAGTGCGAATCAATAATTCATAGACATGGTATAATCAGTAATGATTAACCCCAAGCATATTTCAAAAATATCAACTCGAGATCGAGTTAGAGAACTTTCCTGTACTGTTGATTATCGTTACGCAACCTATATCGCTTTGTCTGAAGACCTAATATAGATAATACCGATCTCCAAATATTAGAATAATATCATCACAAGATATAATCTTTGTTAAATCTGATTATAATATAACCTAACAAATTACAACATAATCTTATCGATTCATAAAATACCTAAAATTAAGGTATCAAGTCAAACTATTTCAGTCTGACTTGAATTCGGTACAATTTTGACATCCCCACGGTTTAGTCGGATAATTCATGAGTCTAATTTCCATAAGACTTTGCCTAAATGCTTTACATTTACCTTAGATAATTTCATTTTTAGTCAAAATATTTTTCAATGATTTATAATAATTTTCAGATAATTATTATCATTTATCATGATCTTAACTTGAGGGCCTTGAACTACTGTGAAATAGCTCCTCGGATTACTGGCGGGAACACAGGAATGCAATTTGGTCATGGACCCATCTTCCGGAATCAAAAAGGGCAAATCCCATGTCATTGCGTAACTCTCGACAAAAGCAGTCCAAAGATGGTCTTGTACACCTCGTTCGGATGCTCGGATTGAAGTTCTGCAAGTTCGAGCGGACATTACATTGCACGAGTGCATGTACTTTGAGACAACGGGACCCTCGAGGCTCGGATGCACCACGACCGATCGCAGTGTATATCGAGGCGTACTATAATACACTTGTGGCCATCAGTCTATAAATATAGACCTTGGGCCAGCCATTTTAGGGAGAAAAAAAGCGAGGAAGCCCTATCCAATTGGCTTTATACACACCCTATATTGAGTGCTTGCTCTTTTTAAACACCTGTTAGCGCATATATACTGATCATATATTTGGCGTAAGTCGAGTGTTTATCCATTTAGAGTCATAGAAGTCTGCATTGGCAGCCCACTGTAAGCCTTCTTACATTCTATAAAGCCTCTCTCTTCATATTGGCACACACTATTCTACACATTGAGAGTCGTGTTGTGTGCGTATGCCCAGACTTCAGTCCGTGGCTTTCATTTTTGTCTGTATATATATATATATACTTATATATATGTATATATTTTTATACGGACTAACATTATCGAGTTATGCCTCGATTGAGCCTAGACTTATGTCTGGAGCATTTATTGCTTATATATATATATATATATATACTTATATGTATATAATTGTTGTTGGACATATCCGATGAGCCTGGATTTACATCCGGTGCGTTTACTGCTTATATATATATGTACATATATATATATATATTTACATTTCTGTCAGTGCAGAGTTCAGCCGTTTGCCTTTTCTTTGCTTTATTTATATTTCGTCACTTTGAGTTTACTTCGTGGCGGTTGATCGCTTTTATAGCTTTATTTACATTTCGTCACATGGAGTTTACTTCGTGGCGATTGATTGCATTATTGCTTTATTCATCGAGATATATACGACAATGATTATATATATATATATATATATATATATATATATATATATATATATATATAAAAGGTAAATATAGGATGTAAAATCCAGGCTCATCAGATATGTCTGACAACGGTTATATATATATATATATAAATAAAGCAAATAAATGCTCCAGACATAAGTCTAGGCTCATCAGACAGAGTGACAACAATTTATATATATAAATATATATGTATATATGAAAACAAATAAACACTCCATACATAAGTCTAGGCTCAATCAAGGCATAACTCGATAATGTTAGTCCATATATATATATATAAGTATATATATACAGACAGAAATGAAAACCACGGACCGAAATTCGGGCATACACACACAACACGACTCTCAATGTGAAGAACAGTGTGTGCAAAGAGGAATGAAAAAGGCTTTATAGAGTGTAAGAAGGCTTACAGTGGGTTGCCAAAGCAGGCTTCTATGACTCTAGATGGATGAATACTCGGCTCCCGCTCGTAAAAATATGACAAAATATAAGCTCAAAAGTATTTGAAATAAGACAACACTCAGTTTATGGGGTGTACAAAGCCAATTGGTCAGGGTTTCCTCGCTATTTTCTCTCTTAAAATGGCTAGCCCAAGCCCCATATTTATAGGCTGATTTCTGCAGTGTACTGCGGCGACCTCGATACACTCGCCGCTGGTCGTGGTGCATCCGGCCTCATGTGTCCCTGGCTCATCTCAAGCACGTGCACTGCAGCAATATAATGTCCACTCGAACTTGCAGAACTTTAATCCGAGCATCCGAACGAGGTGTACAAGACCATCTTTGGACTGCTTTTGTCAAGAGTTACACAATGACATGGATTTTTCCCTTTTTGATTCCAGGAAGATGGGTCCATGACCGAAATAGCATTCCCAGGTTCCCGTCAGGCAATCCGGTGAGTTGTTTCGTGTAGTTTTCGCTCCGAAGTTAAGATATGAGTCTTGTGGGACTAATTTTGAATCAATTTGAGTTGACATGAGTGTATTTGATTTGAAGTGAAATTGATTTGGCAAAATGACCATTTTACCCCTCCCAGGGTTATCTCCGGTTTCGATAGTTGTAGCGAGTTTTTCCTGGGGTTATCTACGAGATGGTCATGATGTTGACTACGAATGTACTCGGGGTTATCTACGAGGTTGGAATTGATGTTACGGTCCTCGAGATTACCTCCGGAGTGTGAAAAGACATTTTGCCTCCTGTATAGTTAGTAATGAGAAAGAGAAAATTTGAGTGTCTGAGATGCCCCTCTTTATCATGTTCATGTAATGCAATGGAATGGACATGATAAAGATTAGTAGACACTTGAAACATGACAATGTATTTTCAATGATGCAGATCGCAATGTAGTGCATGTGATGATGAATGTTAAAAATGTTTTCACAAATCTCAGTTCGCAAATTGCACATCGCATTTCGCACTTCGCATTTTGCTTTTGGCCAATTGCACTTCGCAACTCGCAACTCGCAACTCGCACATCGTATTTTGTATTTCGCATATCGCAAATCACAAATCGCAAAGTAATGAATGTTATGATGCATATTTAAAATGTTTTCGTAAATCGCTTTACCTTTACCGGAGATTGCTGATGCCTATGCTGGTGTTGACTTCAACGGTTTGGCTTTTTGTCGGTGTTGCTAATGCCTGTTTGATGAAGAGAAATTGAGATGTCGCTGATGCATACGCTGGTAGTTTACAATGGTGCCTACCTTGATGGTAGTTTGATAATAGATCCTACCCTGTTGGTAGTTGACATCGCCCAACTATTTTGGTTCCCACTCGAACGGTAGTACACAAAGCTTTCATCGCTAAACTGTCTTGATGTTGCACTAAATTGATGCCAATGGTTTAGAATACCGGATCTTCTGATACCTTCGCTGAAGTAAGATTCAAAGGTTTTCTTCACCAGACTTTGCCTGATGTGACCCTTGATAGAGATGTACGTTGATGTAGCGCATTTGCACACGTGTAGATCACGCGTGATGTGATGATCTAGATTTTATTAGTAGCCTATTGTCCTAGATTGATGCAGATTATAATTTGTATGGAGTAGAATTTTTTTCTCACCCTTTTTGAGGTGATTTGGAGTTTCCTTTCGCTGTTGGGTGCTTGTGCCCCATTTCCTTGAACATTTAATTTGCAACCCGGTTGAACTGATGACCTGAATGCCGTTGATATCCCTGGAGGGTACCGTCTGTACTTTCGCTGCCGAACTTTGAAGTTTAGTGTAGAGGTCTCAATTTATGAGGATTTGACGCAAATTAACTTGTTTGACAGTGTAGATTTCATTCGCCAGACCTTTTGTCGTTGGCTTTGAGTTAAGAACTTTTTGAGAATTTTCCCCTTCTTTCGTTGGGGCACGCTTATGTTGCCATGATTTCTTTCAGGAGTTTTCCTTCTTTTGATGAGAGGCTTGATCCCGTTTTAAAATCCTTCGCTTTCCTGGAATCGAAAAATGCCCCAGTCCTTTCGTATACTGATGTCGGGGATTCATATAAAAAACTCTCTTTGTTGATGAAGTCGCAAGTGAGTAATATCCAAATCGCTAGTGAGCCGATGTGAGGGAAGCTTTGATGATGATGGACCATGCTGATGGTGTTGACTGGGGCATTTTCTTCTTTAGGATGTTTGATAAATGCCCCAATGTTGAGTTGTCGCTGTTTCCGAGATTGCTCAAGTCTTGTAGTAGGGGTCACAATATCGGGTTGTCGTCGATTTTGAAATTACCCCAGCCTTGCTTGTTGTCTGGGATAGTTGCTTTGACAGATGGGCTGATAAGATGCTGAGATCGCAAGAGACTTTTTCCTCTGTATTAGATGGTGAACAAGTATAGGACCTGGGTTTTGATGCCTTCAATCTTTATTCCTGATTTGTTATTGCTATCGGTCTTTATTTTCTTTTGATTTGATGAAGACTCGTGATTAAGGGTGTCGAATCTTTGAAGGTCCTCACTGCTGGTTGTCTTGGCATATCGTTATTTCTTCACTTCAAGTCAAATACACTCATTTCGACTCAAATCTCTTCAAAAGAAGTCCCACGAGAACCATATCTTAACTTCGGAGCGCGAACTGCGCAAAATAGCTCCCCGGATTGCCTGACGGGAACCCGGGAAAGCTATTTCGGTTATGAACCCATCTTCCTGGAATCAAAAAGGGCAAATCCCATGTTATTGCGTAACTCTCAACAAAAGAAGTCCAAAGATGGTCTTGTACACCTCGTTCGGGTGCTAGGATTGAAGTTCTACAAGTTCGAGCGAACATTACATTGCACGAGTACGTGCTTGAGAGCAGACGGGATCCGCATGAGGCCGGATGCACCACAACCAACCCATAGGTGTATCAAAAGCGTACCGCAGTACACTGCTGACCATCGATATATAAATATAAACCTTGGGCCAGCCATTTTAGGGAGAAAAAAGGCGAGGAAGCCCTGTCCAATTGGCTTTATACACACCCTATATTGAGTGCTTGCTCTTTTTAAACACCTGTTAGCCCATATATAGTCATATATTTACCGGTGGGAGCTGAGTGTTTATCCATTTAGAGTCATAGAAGTTTGCATTGGCAGCCCACTGTAAGCCTTCTTACACTCTATAAAGCCTCTCTCTTCATATTGGCACACACTATTCTACACATTGAGAGTCGTGTTATGTGTGTATGCCCGGACTTCAGTCCATGGCTTTCATTTCTATCTGTATATATATACTTATATATATATATATATTTTTATACGGACTAACATTATCGAGTTATGCCTCGATTGAGTCTAGACTTATGTCTGGAGCGTTTATTGCTTATATATATATAATTATATATATATAATTGTTGTCGGACATATCCGATGAGCCTGGATTTACATCCGGTGCATTTACTGCTTATATATATATATGTACATATATATATATATATATTTACATTTCTGTCAGGCCTGGAGTTCACTTCATGGCCTTTTACTGCTTTATTTATATTTCGTCTCGCCTGGAGTTTACTTCGTTATGGTTGATCGCTTTTATAGCTTTATTTACATTTCGTCCTGCCTGGAATTTACTTCGTGGTAGTTGATTGCATTTATTGCTTTATTTACTTTTCTGATCCCCCATGGAGTTGCTTTATGGTGGTTGATCATGTCCATATATATATATATATATATTTATCGCTTTTATATATTTACATTTTCGATCCCCCATGGAGTTGCTTCGTGGTGGTTGATCATGTCTGTATATATATATATTCTGACTTTTATATATCTAACTTCGCTTGCATCCATACAAACTGCAGTATCATGTGAGCCTATGAATCATGTGATCATAGATTTAGTCTACTGAATCTAGATTCGGTTCTCGTGATGGACTTTTTCAGCTGTAAGCAACTTGTACATTATTTATAGTGTATGAATTTCCTTGGATGGCTGTCATGCCCATAAGGGTTCAGCACTGCTGTATATTATTTTCTCGAAGATGCCTTGCATCTCGAAAATAAAAGCAAACCAGCCGAACATTTAATAATAAAATGGAAGTATGAAAAGGTCTCAATTCCAATTGAGCACAGGGTTTGAAAAAACCTCTTTTACAAAACTTCATTGCTATATCTTGGTTAAAACTAATTTTTTCTATAAATTCAAACCTGGTGTATATAGGTGCGAACGAGGCCTCACACTACTTTCAAATAATTATAGATTGATCCACACACACACACACATTCATATAACAGTTTCTTTGAAAAGTGGCGGTTACCGTGGCAACACGGATGTTGGGGGGTGCCTAACACATTCCCTCCGCATAATCAAGCCCCTGGACCCAAAATGAATCTCGATTTCACAGACCCGTCTAGCAGTGTCAAATCACTGGGTCAATGTGCAAACCTTTTCGGTTGCGTTGGTGAGACCAGTTAAATACACCAATTGGCGACTCTTAAAGTCAAATCGTCGACATTATACATGTCGGACCTTTTTCACTTGTTTTTTCAAAAAAATCTCACATTAACATGAGAACACCAAAGAATAAGTAACACAAAGGGATAATCAAAAATCCCAACGTCGACAGGTGGCGACTCTGCTGGGGACTCTAGTAAGAGGGATTAATCCGCTATTTCAAGCTTTTCAAAATTGTTATATGCTTATGTGTGAATGTTGCATTTACATTTATGATGAATGTGCTGAATGCATCTTAATCGTGCCTTTGCTAAATATCTATCTCAGTGATATTAGTGCTTCGCACATGTCATCATTTTGCATAAGCGGTGAGACACGTTGTATGTGAATATACATTGTGTGGTCCCTCCACGGGGAGGCTATCTGTCGGTGTTTGATTATTGGACTCGTGGGAAGAATAATTCCCGGGGCTCAGGAAAGGCACCACTTAGATTCACTCCAGTTGAACGACCGGATTAACTTCTCGTCAAGTAGATTGCGATGATCTGGGAACCTTCATGCCAAAAAGCCGCGAGAGTAACCCTAAGATAGGTCAGCCTCTGATAAACCAAACGCGAAGGGAAGTCTCTTCATACTCTTCCATTTTAAATTACTTGTAATTTCAATTACTTGTCAATCTCAATGTAATGGAAAATATGAAGAAAATGTGTAAATGCATATAAAGGCTTGACATGCTATCAAATGTCACCCATTTTACAGGATAATATTCCTAAACGGACACATTATGATAGCATGTAAAATTTTTATACATTCCCTAAAGCTAAACTACGCAAGTCTTTTTGTAGGAAAGCAATTGATCCCGTTTCCAGTTCAAAGACCAAAAGGGCATTAAGCCCACAGTCAGACATGGATAAAAGTGCCCAACCTGATCCAACTTCTGTCTCTCGCAAAGAGTTTGAAAAATTAAGCTATCAAATGACAGAGTTGGCTGTTATGCTCAAAGAACTGCACCAATCTATTCAGGGTCCACAAATACCCATCCACACAGAACCTCTGCACATGGAGGAATCCAGGGCCAAACAATGCCTACTCAACCAGAGTCATCCACACCAGGAGGCAATCAGGGTATTGGCAAAAAGATGGAAACCCAGATATCTAAACCTCATTCCAATAAAGATATCACAAATTTCAGGGATGATCGAGAAATTGGGGATATAAGAAAGAAAGTCCAATAAATGGAGGAGACCATCCGGTCAATCAAAGGGACTGGAAACTATGGGAGTGTCACCTATTCAGATCTTTGTATATTCCCAGGGGCTCGCTATCCTGCCAAATTCAAAGTCCCAGAGTTTGAAAAGTACAATAGGGAAGGCGATCCCTACACACATCTGAAAGTATACATTGGCGAACTGGGGTCTTATGCTGAAGATGAAAGCCTCAGAATGCAACTTTTCCAAAAAAGTCTCACTGGAGAGGCTAAAGCCTGGTATTCCAGGCTTGACAATGCCAAAATTCACAATTGGGAAGAATTGGCCCATGCCTTTCTAAATAAATCAAGATTTAGGTCCACAAATGGCTTTTTTGATCGATACCAAGTGACTAAAGTCAAAAAGTAAAATCTTGAATCTTTTCGAGAATATGCCCAAAGGTGGAGACATCTAGCGAGCATAAGTCATTCCATCAATGATGTGTTTGAGATGGTAATGACGTTTATTGATATCCAAGAGGCTCCGTACTACGAGAGGATCCTAGCAGGCATATGAAAGCCGTTCTCAAAAATGATCAAACACGGCAAAATTGCAGAGATGGGCCTGAAGGCAGGCAAGATTAAAGACTTCACTGCCTTGGAAGCGATCATGACATATATACAGATCGACAAGTATCTGAACGATCCTAAGGGTGTACCTGATAAAGGCAATGAAGATGTATCCCTTGTTGTACAGGGGCAAGTTAGGAGACCAACCTACAATCCCCCCATTCAGAAAATACAAGACAATCTGCCATCTCAACAACAGGCTGCATTCAACTAATACCCAGATAGGAAAAGAAAATTTAAAAGAAAGGAAAATCGGGTGTTCACTCCACTAGGAAATTCCCTTGAACATGTATTGGCGATATTAATGGATCATAAGAAAATTATCGAATTGGCTCCACCTCTAGAACCAGGGAGCAAAAGATATAATCCAAGCCAAAGATGTGCTTACCACTCAGGGTCTCTAGGACACGATACAAAAGATTGTTGGTCCTTAAAGCAAAAAATTCAAAATCTGATCGAAAGTGGTAGTATTGTGGTCCAATAACCTGATCAACAAAATATCAACACCAACCTTCCGTTGCAGCATGATACGGAAGAAGTAAACATGATCGGGTCAGGAAGCGCTGAAATATATCCAATTTGTAAGTGCATACGAAGGATAAAGGACTACCCCCAAAGGCACAGAACAAATGTCCTAAAGTGGGAAAATTCGGAGGAAGGTATCATGGTAATGCAAAAATTAGAGACGATCCAGAATCAAGTAAATCTGCTAGCTAAGCTGATAGTGCGCCAACATCAGGATACGAGCCATTTCTTCACTCAACTATCAGAAGGCCAAGAAAAGGGGGATGATAAAATTGCTAGCAGACCTCGCCAATGGAAAATCACTTGGGGGAATGCGAACTCTCAAAGAAGAAAGATCAAACAACCTCCACAAAAGTCCAAAAATTCACCACTCTAAGCAAATCCAATGAAGAAATGTTTCACTTTTTTATGAGCGAAGGAAGGAATACTGAGTTGCTGCCTCCTGTAAATCCCAAGATAAAGAGCTATGATTCCACCAAGATATGTCTCTACCATTCTAACTCACTTGGACATACGACTGAGGAATGCTGGGCTTTGTGACATAAAATCCAGGATCTCATTGAAAATGGAGAGCTGGAGATAGAAATTCCTATGACCAAAAAAGGCGAAAAGGCAATAAAAAGCTTAAGATGTCCACTTGAGACATGCAGCTCAAATGAGGTAAAGGCTATGAGCGATGATCCTGGAAGAACACAAGATGGAGTGATCCTAATGCATGAAATGACAAAGGAGATTCTTCCACTAACATCCAACATCTTATGGTCCAAAGATGACAACCACAGTCTAGATCTTATAACCTTGGATGATGTGGAGGAAATACTGATCCTTTCCAAGGAAGAAAAAGCAAAAAAGGAAAGTTCCTTGCGAGAAATGCGACAACAGTTCGAGGGAGATTTCATGATTGAATCCTCTCAAGCCTAGGAAAAGTGTGAAGGAACAGATGAAGGAAAAGGTAGTGAGGTTGTCGGGGAAACCAACCCATCAAAGAATCAATATTTTATACCTTTTTGTGATGGGTCCATCTCAAGCATCCCTGAGGAATGTACTGAACCAGGAAGCGATCAAGTTATGGCCATAAGTGAAGACATTCAAAACCAAGAAGTAGCCTCTATCGCGAGCCTTGAAGGCAACACAACCTCTGACAACTGGACTATCAGGCCTCAACTAGCCAAAAAGATGTAGATCAAGGGGATAAAGTTACGAGTTCCAGAAGATGTTGGGACGGTATCACTTCCTTTGCCGTATGCTTTTTATTTTCCATGCATGTATAGAAAAAAAAGAAAAAAAAAGGAAAAAAAGAGAAAAAACAAAAAAAGAAAATCAAAAAATCAAAAAAAACAAAAATCAAGTCATTCAGGTTTCAGCTCATCAGGCCTGAACTACGAAAGACCTGATCTCCCCTCATCAATGGGAGTACGTAGGCAGCCATTTATGGTGCGGTCAAACCAAACAAAAACCCAAACAACCAAACACTTCTTAAACCAAACACTTCTCAACCAAACACTTCTCAAACCAAACACTTCTCATCCAAACACTTCTCAAACCAAACATTTCTCAAATAAACACTTCTCAAACTGTTTATCTGGTCAAGTAGGAACTATGCAGACCTGATCTCCCACACTCACGGGAGTACGTAGGCAACCATCAATGGTGCAAATTGACCCTCAACAGAAACGTCCAAATCCAAACGTCGATCCCAAGAACGACCCTCCAATTCAGCGACCTATGTGGAGAAGACCCAACAACACTACAATGTCATTCCATCAAATATGGCACAAATCCTAGAAAGGAAGAAATAGCGATATGCCAAGACAACCAACAATGAGGACCTTCAAAGATTCGACACCCTTAATTATGAGTCTTCATCAAATCAAAAGAAAATCAAGACCGATTGCAATAACAAGTCAAGAATAATGATTGAAGGCATCAAAGCCCAACTCTCACCGTCTGCATTCACCATAAAGCATGAGGTAAAAGCCTCTTGCGATCTCAGCATCTTATCAGCCCATCTGTCAAAAGTGACTATCCCAGATAACAAGCAAGGCTGGGGAAATTTCAAAATCGACGACAACCCGATATTGCGACCCCTACAATAAGACTTGTGCAATCTCGAAAACAGCGACAACTCAACACTGGGGCAGTTATCAACCATCCTAAATAGGAAAATGCCCCAGTCAACACCATCAGCATGGTCCATCATCATCAAAGCTTCCCTCACATCAGTTCATTAGCGATTTGGATATTATTCACTTGCGACTTCATCAACAAAGAGAGTTTCTTGTTTAAATCCCCGACATCAGTATGCGAAAGTACTGGGGCATTTTCCGATTCCAGGAAAGCGAAGGATTTTAAGGCGGGATCAAACCTCTCATCAAAAGAAGGAAAACTCCTGAAAGAAATCATGGCGACATTAGCTTGCCCCTACAAACGAAGGGCTAAATTCTCAACAAAGTTCTAAACTTAAGAGCAGAAGCCCAATGAAAAAGGGTCTGGTGAATGAAATCTACACCATCAATTTGCGCCAAATCCTCCTAAGCTGAGGCCTTTACACTAAAGTTCAAAGTTCGGCAACGAAAGTACAGACGACACCCTCTAGGGATATCAGCGGCATTCAGGTCATTAGTTCAGCCGGGTTGCAAATCAAATGTTCAAGGAAATGGGGCACAAGCACCCAACAGCGAAAAGAAACTCCAAATCACCTCAAAAAAGGTGAGAAAAAAATTCTACTCCATACAAATTACAATCTGCATCAATCTAGGACAATAGGCTCCTAAGAAAATCTAGATCATCACATCATGCGTGATCTGTACGTGTGCAAATATGCTACATCAATGTACATCTCTATCAAGCATCACATCAGGTAGAGTCTGGTGAGGTAAACCTTTGAATCTTACTTCAGCGTAGGTATCGGGAGATCCGATATTCAAAACCATAGGTATCAATTCAGTGTAACATCAAGATAGTCCAGCAATGAAAGCTTTGTATACTACCATTCGAGTGGGAACCAAAACAGTTGGGCAATGTCAACTACCAGCAGGGTAGGATCTATTATCAAACTACCATCAGGGTAAGCACCATTGTAAACTACCAGCGTATGCATCGGCGACATCTCAATTTCTCTTTATCAAATAGGCATTAGCGGCACCAACAAAAAGCCAAGCCATTGTAGTCAACACCAACATAGGCATCAGCAATCCCCGGTAAAGGTAAAGCGATTTGCGAAAACATTTTAAACATGCATCATAACATTCATTACATTGCGATTTGCGAAATGCAAAATGCGATGTGCGAGTTGTGAAGTGCGATTGGCCAAAAGAGAAATGCGAAGTGCAAAATGCGATGTGCGATTTATGAACTGCGATTTGCGAAAACATTTTAAACATTCATCATCACATTCCCTACATTGCGATCTGCATCATTAAAAATACATTGTCATGTTTCAAGTGTCTACTAATCTTTATCATGTCCATTCCATTGCATTGCATGAACATGATAAAGAGGGGCATCTGTAGACACTCAAAATTTTCTTTTCCTGTTACTAACTGCGTAGGAGGGCAAAAACATCTTTTTCACACTTCGGAGATAATCCTAAAGGACCACAACATCAATTCCAACCTTAGAGATAACCCTGAGTACATTCAGAGTCAACAACATGACCATCTTAGAGATAACCCTGGGAAAAACCCGCTACAACTGTGCGAAAATCGGAGATAACCCAGGGAGGGGCAAAATGGTTATTTTGTCGACTCAACTTCACTTCAAGTCAAATACACTCATTCCCACTCAAATCTCTTCAAAAGAAGTCCCACGAGAACCATATCTTAACTTTGGAGCGCGAACTGCGCAAAATAGCTCCCCAGATTGCCTGACAGGAACCCGGGAATGCTATTTCGGTCATGGACCCATCTTCCTAGAATTAAAAAGGGCAAATCCCATGTCATTGCGTAACTCTCGATAAAAGCAGTCCAAAGATAGTCTTGTACACCTCGTTCGGATGCTCGGATTGAAGTTTTGCAATTTCAAGCGGACATTACATTGCACGAGTGTACGTACTTCGAGACGATGGGACCCGCGAGGCCCGGATGCACCACGACCAGCCGCAGGTATATCAGAGGCTCCCACAGGTACACCTGTGGCCATCAGTCTATAAATATAGAC
Organism: Panax ginseng; assembly: GCA_020205605.1. NCBI lineage: Eukaryota > Viridiplantae > Streptophyta > Magnoliopsida > Apiales > Araliaceae > Panax > Panax ginseng. Next base: position 89,899,409 of record CM035144.1, read on the forward strand.
CTTGGGCCAGCCATTTTAAGGAGAAAAAAGGCGAGGAATCCCTGTCCAATTGGCTTTATACACGCCCTATATTGAGTGCTTGCTCTTTTTAAACACCTGTTAGCCCATATCTGATCATATATTTTTAGGAAGGAGCTGAGTGTTTATCCATTTAGAGTCATAGAAGTCTGCATTGGCAGCCCACTGTAAGCCTTCTTACACTCTATAAAGCCTCTCTCTTCATATTGGCACACACTATTCTACACATTAAGAGTCGTGTTGTGTGCGTATGCCCGGACTTCAGTTCGTGGCTTTCATTTCTATCTGTATATATATACTTATATATATGTATATATTTTTATACGGACTAACATTATCGAGTTATGCCTCGATTGAGCCTAGACTTATGTCTGGAGCGTTTATTGCTTATATATATATACTTATATATATATATAATTGTTGTCGGACATATCCGATGAGCCTGGATTTACATCCAGTGCATTTACTGCTTATATATATATACATATATATATTTACATTTCTGTCAGGCCTGGAGTTCACTTCGTAGCCTTTTACTGCTTTATTTATATTTCGTCCTGCCTGGAGTTTACTTCGTGGCGGTTGATCTCTTTTATAGTTTTATTTACATTTCGTCCTGCCTGGAGTTTACTTCGTGGTAGTTGATTGTATTTACTGCTTTATTTACTTTTCTGATCCCCCATGGAGTTTCTTTGTGATGGTTGATCATATCCATATATATATATATATATATATTTATCGCTTTTATATATTTACATTTCCTATCCCCCATGGAGTTGCTTCGTGGTGGTTGATCATGTCTGTATATATATATTTACGACTTTTTATATATATAATCGCTATCGCTTTCCATACAAGCTGCAGTATCATGTGAGCCTATGAATCATGTGATCATAGATTGATCTCATGAATCTAGATTGATTCTCGTGATGGACTTTTTTTCAAATTGTAAGCAACTTGTACATTATTTATAGTGTATGAATTTCCTTGGGATGGTCATCATGCCCATAAGGTGTTCAAGATTATCAGATATTATTTTCTCAAAGATGCCTCGCATCTCGAAAATAAAAGCAAACCAGCCGAACATTTAATAATAAAATGAAAGTATGAAAAGGTCTCAATTCCTATTGAGCACAGGGTTTGAAAAAACCTCTTTTACAAAACTTCATTGCTATATCTTGGTTAAAACTGAATTTTTCTATAAATTCAAACCTGGTGTATAAAGGTGTGAACGAGGCCTCGCACTACTTTCAAATAATTGCACATTGATCCACTCACACACACACACACACACACATTCATATAACAGTTTCTTTGAAAAGTGGCGGTCACCGTGGCAACACGGATGTCGGGGGGTGCCTAACACCTTTCCTCCACATAATCAAGGCCTCGGACCCAAAATAAATCTCAGTTTTACAGACCCATCTAGTAGTGTCAAATCACTGGGTCAATGTGAAAACCTTTTCGGTTGCGTTGGTGCGACCAGTTAAATACACCAACTGGCAACTCTTAAAGTCAAATCGTCGACATTATACATGTTGCACCTTTTTCACTTGTTTTTTCAAACAAATCTCACATTAACATGAGAACAACAAAGAACAAGTAACGAAAAGGGACAATCAAAAATCCCGACGTCGACATCGCTATTTGTTGAACCAATTGTGGCCCTAGCATTCGGCGTTCTCCTACCTCCTCCCAATATAATGGTGTTCTGCATTTCCATCCGTACAAATCTTTGTAAGGCGGCATACCTATGCTTGCATGATAACTATTGTTATACGCAAACTGTACTAATGGTAGATGAGCATCCCAACTACCTTTGAAATCCATGACACAAGATCTCAACATATCTTCTAACATCTGAATTGTTCTCTCACTCTGTCCATCAGTTTGTGGATGATACGCCGTACTCAGCTTCAACTGCGTTCCTAACTGCTCATGTAGACTCTTCCAAAAGTTCGATGTGAATCGTGGATCACGATCTGACACAATCGATACTGGTACTCCATGTCTAGAAATTATTTGCTTAACATAAAGTCTAGCTAACTGGTCTAAGTTATACTTGACCCTAATTGGCAAAAAGTGAGCCAACTTTGTCAACTGGTCCACTATTACCCAAATCGCATTATACCCTTTCGTTGTAGTCGGAAGTCCTACCACAAAGTCCATCGTGATATGCTCCCACTTCCACTCCAGAATTTCCAATGACTGTAACAAGCCACTTGGTCATTGATGTTCGGCCTTAACTTTCTGGCAAGTCAAGCACCTACTCACATACTCTGCTATTTTTCTCTTCATATTTGGCCACCAAAAACTCTGTCAAAGGTCTTGATACATCTTAGTATTACCATGATGAATTGAAAACCTCGAACTATGAGCCTCTTGTAACACTTGCTCCTTTAATTCCGTCTCATTCGAAACCCAAATTCTTCCTTCAAATCTTAATAATCCCTCATTATCAAGACTGTACTCAGTATCTTTTTCATTGGTTAGCCGCTCCTTTACCCGGTCGCACTCAACAGTTTTGAGCTGCACCTCCTTGACTCTCTCTACGATGGTAGATTGTATCTCCGTCGCAAATAGTATTTGTTCCAATTCACTTGGCAACTTCACTTCTAGTTCCATCCTAGCCATCTCTGTTATTAACTCAGTTTGAGCTGTTAATATAGATAACTTCTCCCGACCCTTCCTATTTAAGGCGTTGGCAACTACATTGGCTTTTCTAGGGTGATACATGATTTCACAGTCGTAATCCTTTATTAACTCCAACCATCTCCTTTGTCTCATATTCAACTCCTTCTGTGTGAAGATATATTTTAGACTCTTATGGTCCGTGTATATCTCACATTTTTCTCCGTAAAGATAATGTCTCCATATCTTTAGAGCAAAAACTACCGTGGCAAGCTCCAGATCATGAGTAGGGTAAACATTCTCATAATCTTTCAACTGCCTTGATGCATATGCAATGACCTTGCCATGCTGCATTAGCACGCAACCAAGTCCTCTATGAGAAGCATCACTATAAACTACAAAATTTCTTGTGTCATCGGGTAAGGACAAAACAGGCACTTCACTCAATCTCTTCTTCAGTTCTTGAAAACTGTCCTCACATTTATCCATCCACACGTACTTCACCGTCTTCCTTATTAAATTAGTCAATGGAGTAGCTATCTTCGAAAAATCTTGGATGAATCTCCGATAGTAACCCGCTAACCCTAAGAAACTCCGCACCTTAGTTGGCGTTTTCAGTTGTTCCCAATTCATCACGGCTTCCACCTTCACTGGATCTACTGAAATCCCCTCATGGTCAATGACATGACCTAAGAACTGTACCTTTTCCAACCAAAATTCACACTTAGTGAACTTCGCATACAACTGCTCTTTTCTTAGTGTCTCCAACAGTAATCTTAGGTGTTCAGCATGATCTTCTAGCGTCTTAGAATAGACTAGAATATCATCGATAAACACTACGACGAACTTGTCCAAATATTGTTTGAACACTCTGTTCATTATATCCATAAATGCAGCTGGTGCATTAGTCAACCCAAATGACATCACCAGAAACTCGTAATGACCATAATGAGTCCTGAATGCTGTCTTTGGTACATCCTCCTTTCTAACCTTCAACTGGTGCTACCCCATTCTTAAATCTATTTTTGAAAAATAATTAGCCCCTTTTAACTGATCAAAAAGATCATCGATCCTAGGCAATGGGTATTTATTCTTTATTGTTAACTTGTTCAACTCTCTATAGTCGATACAAAGTCTTAACGATCCGTTCTTCTTGTTGACAAACAGTACTGGTGCTCCCCACAGCGAAACACTCGGTTGTATGTACTTTGTGACACCCCCAAATCCGGGTACTTCAATTCCACGGGATTTGGTGTTCACTGTACAAATATCATCTATCTATCTACCCATATTAAATGCAAACCATGTAATAGATAGAAATAAATCCTTCCCTGATGAGGTTACAACATCTGAATAACAATAAATACAATCCCAGGTTAAACTAACCTTAAACATCTGTGCGGAATCATAAACAAATAATAAGTCTTAAACAACATCAAGTCTGAAACAAATTTTATCAACTAACAACAAATCCTCATTACTTGCTAACTTTGCCTTTTCCCTTGCTAGTGGAAGGTTCGTCAGATCTTTCGTTCTTAACTGCAATGTTATTATTACGCAAGAGTGAGCACAATTGCTCACAAGTATAACAATATAACAATAAAATAATAACATGAAAATGAATCAAAAACTTCTGAAATAGGAAAACTCGGCTTTTGAATCAAGGATGAATAACAAAAATCAAAAGAACTTCTGAGGGTCATAAGACCTTGAACTATATCCTAGGTTGTCAAGTGTTTATACTTGAAACCTTTAACAGTCATGAGACTATGGACTCTTCTTCTCGTACTTAGGGGGATCAACCCTTAGTACCATACTGTGCACAATATCTTAATGTTAATGCATAAGTAATCCCCTATACAGGGTTGTTCGTCTCAGTTTGACATTAGAGTCCGCACCAAAGGAAGTTTGGTTTGGATAATTCAACAAGGGTTCTAAAATTTAGAACGTTCATCAACTATGGACTAGTTGAATCATTAAGGGTTTGCTAGTCTAACAAGGTTCAACAGTAACTGATATTTAAATCGAATAACAATCTCAAGAGATATATAATAGAATAAGTATTGTATAACCGAATCATACTTTGAAAGATTAATAAACTTTAATATAACAAAATGGACTTGATCAATAATAATGAGAATTTGCTCGATGTAAAGAGATAAATTTATAAACTTATATAATGATAACGAGTAGGGTTAGGAAACTTGCCTCATGTGTAGATTACACATTAATTTATACACGTTCCTTGATTTAATCTTACATACCATTTACATTCACAATACCAGTTAATTATAACGTAACTAGTAATCACAAGTTCATTCTCTCTGTCTAACTCTGATTATAACCATACTTAGTCAAATTACTACACTCATTGACACATAATTTACACTTTATGAACAATAAGCTAACTATGCGTTCAATAATTCAATTCACACATAATTGTGTTATTGACATGTTAAGGATCTAATTAATTACCACCTTATATGACTAACACAATTTTATGTTCATTAAATTAGGTTGCAATCACAGTCCCTAAAATAAAAACCACTAAAATGCTCATTCTTGAATAAACTATAGAGTGGCGCTACGGCGCCACCATCAAGTTTATTCTCTATTGTCATGCGGCTGTACATTGCCATTGCGGCAACTGGACAATGGCGACTGCGGTGTGGCTCATGTTTGCAAGACAGGTTTTCTTATACTGCGGCGTTGTTGCGGCGGCGAACTAGAACCAGAATCTCAGTTCACGAAAATTGCAGAACATGCCAATTTCTACCAATTTTTCGTTATCCATACACGAAATTTGACATACCCAGACATTATTTTATACACATAATCATTATTCATCCTTTCTAGCATGATTTTATCACGTTAAAACACATAATTTACAGAATCAAAACCTGTAATTTCACTGTTCTTGATGTTCTTGAAGGTTTTGAACACAAAACATAAAAATTAACACCACGGGTTCGTTATAACACCAAATCTGTCCATTCGAAGTTTATTTTCTTCTTTTTGACATGTATAATTATATACAAGTGTAAAATTTATGACAATATATGTTTGATGTATTAAATTTGCGTGTAAGGGCCATATGGCCATATTTCTATACTCTGTAATTTTGTAGCAACAATATACGACATATTTTATGAAACTGATGTTATAGAACCATACAATATATAATAAAAACATGCTATGTTAACATATCATCACATATATATCCACATAATCACTACCATTTCCAATTACAGAGATTTTATCAAAATTTGAAAGACATTTTCATGAAAATTTTAATAACGTAAAATAGAAATTGGGTTGAAGAGATTACCCAAAGTATAGATGAGTAGAGATGAAACCCTTCTCAATTAATTCTCCAATCATACAACTCATAAATTCCTTCAACAATTTCTCAATCTCTCTCTGTGATTTGCTTTGCCAGACTTAGAAAATAAAAGACTTAGCAAGATAAAAGAAGGAAGACGTATATAATTACAAAACTGACGCAGCGTGATCAGTTAATCCGATCATGGGTTAACTGCTCTTAACTTCTCATAAGACCATGTTTATCTATCACTTATTTATTACTTCTATTTATTTTAATAATTCTCTTATAATATAGTTTAATAACGTCACATCCATGCACAATAATAAAATAAATATCTTATTTAATTTAATTTAAATAAAATATAATAATTTCTTATTTATTAATTATGCCAAATTATTAATTCTCTAATTAATTATTAAATTAATTAAAATAATATTAGGCTTATTAAATATTTCTTTTAATTCAATAAGCTCACATAATTACATACTTGAATAATAAAAATTCTTCACATTAATTTAATAAATATAACACATATAATTAAATTAATCTACCATAACTTCATCAATTAATTATTTAATCTAATAATTAATTCATCGAAAATTATTTATTTAATCCAATAAATATTAAAATTAAATTACAAAATCTCGATTGTCACATACTTCATGTCCAACAGTTCTTATAACTGCACCATCAACTCCTTCATCTCCACTGGCGCCATATGATACGGTGCCCTGAAAACTGGTGCCGCTCCTGGCACAATGTCTATCACAAACTCGGTCTCCCTATCCAGTGGAAGACTCGGTAATTCACTTGAAACTAACTATAGGTATTTGTTCCATGGTTGCTACCACTCTCTGGGTATCAACAACATGGCACAAGTAACCCACACATCCCTTCCTTAATAATTTCCTAGTTTGTGTCATGGTTAGACAACACGAACGTCCCGACGATCTATTCCCGTAAAATACTACTTGTGGTTGTTTTAACGTTCTAAGGTTCACACATTTCTTTTGACAATCTATAATTGCCCCATGGTTAACTAACCAATCCATTCCGAGAATTACATCGAATTCTCCTAACTTTATCGGTATCAAATCTACCGATAATTTACAACCCCGTATATTTACACAACAACTCCTACGAACATCTTCAACATGAATTATTTCTTCATTTGCTACCTTAATATTTAAAGGTATAAGCAACTTTTCGGGAAGTAATCCTAATCGTCTAGCAAAATCACATGCTATGAACGAACAAGTAGAACCCGAATCAAACAGCACGTAAGCATTTATGTCGTTAATCGGAATAATACCTGCGACTGCAACCGCATCTTGGACTGTCATGTTAAAGGTACGGCCCATCGGCCTACCCAGCTGCGCTGGACCACTAATAGCTAACTTACAGCCACTAGTGCCCCGATTCTCGTCCGTCCCCTTCTTCGGGGAATTCTTTGCCATGTGGTCAGTTGACCCACATACAAAGCATCCGTGATTCTTGTTCAGACTTGGACAGTTAGGAGAAATATGCCCTTCTTGTCCACAGTTGTAGCATACGACCTTCCCCTTGAGACAGACTCCTAAGTGAGTCTTCCCAAATGTCTTGCAGGCCTCCATTCTCCTTTTCGGGTCTCCTTGCTTCACTCCGGTATTCCCAGAGCTGAACACTTTTCTCTTCTATCCCTTGCCACTCCCTATGGTTCCTTCTATTTTCACTCCCCCATCCACTTTCCCTTTGTTCTTATTGTCTTTGTGGTACTGGCTCAATGCCTCGCTACCACCTTCGGCGATTATCGCCTTCTCTAAAATGGTCCTAAATGAAGTACTTTGGAACACATAAATACGGTAATAGAGTCAGGGTTTCAAGCCCTGCTCGAACCATCGTGCCTTCCTAACCTTAGTGTCCACTTGGTGTGGAGCGAACCTCGCTAGTTCATTAAACTCGGCGGCGTATTGGGGAACCATCATGTCCCTTTGTTTTAATTTGAGAAACCGCATCTCCATCCTTCCCTGCATGCTCGTGGGAAAGTAGTTCTCGAAGAATATCTCCTTGAACCTCACCCACTTCAAATTCTATATTCCGGCCCTATCCTAATTGGCCTCCCACCAAAAGTTGGCCTCTCCCTTCATCATATAGGTTGCAAAGGCAACCTTCTAGGCCTCGTCGATATTTGCTATCACAAATGCTTTCTCGATTTCTTTCACCCATGTTTGGGCTTCGATAGGGTCCGTAGTTCCTTTGAACTCCGGCGGACCAACACTCTTAAAATCCTTAAAGGTAGTAGCTCGCGCTACTTCCGAATTTATGGGGATATTAGCCCCATTTCTATTAAATGCGGCTGTTAAAAGATTAACAAACTCCTGCATGGGGTTAACTGGAACTCCCTCCAGTTGATTTACATTAGCGCCTTGGTTACGTTGTACTCTTCTTGGCAGCATTTTGCTGATACAATAAATAACACATTTCGTTACTATTCCTTTCTTATTAGTTAGTTATTATTCGATATTAAACAATAACTTCAACATCCATTGCTCAGTATGTTCCATATAAAAAAACTTATATTCATTCATTCATTGTAGTATAATACTACATCGGTTACATTACACAACCGAAGTTGATTACATTACTTTCCCGCTATTGCTTTCCAAAAATTGGGATTTACAAAAGACTACCCTTTGTTATACAAAAGAGGGTTTTACGTCACTACTGGATACAAAATATTTACATATCTAAACTACTCTATCTACTACTAGATCACATCTGCCTCAAGGCATTATCAAAATTTATCTTCATAAGACCAAATAATAATATCACGGTGATAGTATCTGGCGTCACGCCTGCCCTCTGGGATAACCAACTACTGCGTCTTTGGAAATGCATGAGAACTCCTATGAATATATGACATTCTCCCTATCTTCTGCTTTTTGGTCTTTAGCTCCTCCTTGAGCTCAAAAACCTCATGCTTCAGCTCATGGACCTTGTCCTTAGCCAAAATCCTCTCATCATGCTCCTGTTCCCACATGGACTCCACGTCCGTCTTGTCCTCTATGACAGCCTGGAGCTCTGCCTTCAGCTCCTTAACCTCCTGACAGTAATGGATATTTCTATCCAACACTGACATAAACAATGATAGCATTAACTCCCCAGGAGCCATCTCTACTGCTATTGGTATCGGGTTGAAGGACACTACCTCCACCTCCTCTTCTATCATGCCGTCGAACACGGACATGATATCGGGATCCTCTGAGTCTCCAGACTCAATGACAACTATCTCTGGTTCTTCTGCTATGGGGTTAGGTATAACATCTATTTGGTTAACTGATTCTTCACTAACTGTCTGTCCATCTAAATGCATTCCATTTACTCTTGACATCTACACAAAACAATTAAGTTGATTAGTACACGTCAGTAGAATAATAAAAACACATATCATATTCATAATGAATTTTTATAAGGTTATTTTCTTCTTTTACTTCTTTGACTTCTCTTAAGGTTATGACTTAAGGTTTTAATTTCCCCCCTAAGTTTTATAACCTAATGCTTTGATATTAACCTATGACGCCCCCAAATCCTGGTATCTTCCAACCCGACAGATGGTGTTTCACGGTACTACCATTCACACATATATTCAATTGAAAACCCACAATAGAACGAATATGTCTTCTATATATTCAAAATAATATTAACATTCCCAGGTTCTTTATAACCATTACATTTGTTATTGTCATAATATCAAATATATTACAATCATTCACCCTATACTATTACATAAGTATACTACAGGTTCATCTTCGCCTTGCCTTTATCCTTGCCGGAGCCTTCGGTTTGTTCAATCTTAGCTGCGTTCATATGGTTCAAGCAAGAGTGAGCATGACTAGCTTATCAAGTATAACAATTCCAATAAACAACATGCTTGAAACATAGGAATCATATATCTTCAATAACTGAAAAATAGTTACGAAGTACTATCGATAATTCAAAATATCACTTCTTTTCCTTCAAAACATTTTACAACAACAATATTCAATAAAACATCAATTTCGGTCCAAGACCTTGAGCGTTTCATAAGTTCTTTGAAAAGGACATCCCGACACAAAGTCCGTAAGTCCGACATTTCTTACGAGCATGTCTAGGTGATCAACCTATAGTACTCTATGTTGATCAACACTACATTCATTAAACGTATGTATGTTTAAGTTGTGGCAACCTCACGTGCCTGTCGTTTGATGACAAAACATTTTTAGCACACTCAGTCTTTATTTGAAAACCACACCAATATAACTTGGTAAACATTGACCATGCTTTGATAGAAACATAATACAAGTCTAGCCGAAAGTGTTGGCTTTGACTTCATCATACAATACTTCATATGTAAGAATACATGAATTACAAAGCTTGTCCAGATTGAATTGAAACAAGGGTTAGAATACTTTCCTTTAGCGTCTGCTACAGTTATAACACGTTCACATTAAGTCCTTAAGTCTCTACAATACATGATCCCATAACGTACCACATTAGGTAATATATAATCAAGTATGAGTACAAATATATCTTACCCTTCTTCTCAATCTAATCATGATTTAGATTTGTTATTATTGGTTCCGGATTTTCATTACATCGTTTTCACATTCACATCCAATTGGCTTACTTTAACCTTAATTGATAATACTTAAGGTTTATACACGTCTTAACAAAATCATAATCAAGCCTTAGCTCATTACTAATGAGTTACCATTCATTTCATACTTGCAAACCTTCTTCACTGGCCAAACCCTAGGATCTGAAATGGCATGACATTACCGGTCATTTAACTTTTCATCTCGTGACTATGATAAAGAGTTAGCGATAAGTGAGCAGCCTTGGCGATTGACGCCACACTTAGCCCTCTTGTCATGCATGCATGGCATGAAGTCTATAGTATGTGATAACACTGTATATGGCACTACAGCGCCACCATTATACCTTGGGTTGGCGCCGCGGCGCCAACTCTGTGCACCAGATAAATTTGATAGCTTTTTAACTTTGCGAATTTCTCGGACTCGTAACTTCTTCGTTATAAGTCCGAATTGGCTCGTTCAAGAGCCTATGATTCAAAAATTACATACTTTACGTGTTCATGCAAGAATTTTATCTATTTGACTTTGTTTACTCAAAATTCACCTATTGGTTCATTTTAAACGTTCATGAACGTTCAATGCTCGTTTCTTTGTTCTAAGTTGGAATCCGGTCATTTTTGAATCTGCAACTCTATAATGCTAAATATGACTTGTCTCCATCGAAAACCAACGTTTCCGAGTTCAAACACAAAATCTGACTTCCATTCCGAGAATTTCACGAATTCAACGATCATCGTCCAATCGTGTGAATTCCGGCAAAACTTCGTTATTAACGATTTGATCATCGTTCTAAATGGATTCTAACCATTATATGAACATTTCATCTATATATTACCACAACTTATTTATAAGTTATGTTTTGGCTTATTCTTCATAAGTTCATGACTTAATAACTTATAAACTACAAGTTTTTATTCCTTATAACTTATTATAGATTTAAGTCCTTTAATCAACATTCTCACATCTTATCAAACATACTAACTTCATATGACAAACATATGACAAGTTCATCATAAGTTCATAACTTATTTAGGTTTATCTTACTTATTCACAACTTATTCGGCTTAAGTCCATTAATTATTCAATTCTTACATGTTCTTAGCATACATGCTTATTAGACTACACTTCTCTTATCACCCTACAATGATAGAGATGGAAGATTATTAGACAAGAGTCTTACCCTTGATGAACTAGTACTTCTCTTCTTCTTGAAAATCTATCAAATGATGTTTTGACTTAAAAGTGCTTATTCTCACTAACACTTAAGTGGCTTTATGTTGGATGAAAGTTAACAATCCAACAAATGAAATTTGAGCTTGCTATTTATAGACTTCTCTAAGTTAGGGCACTTTGGTCAATAGCACATCCCACCTCCTTAGTAACCTCCTTACTATTCAATACTTAGCAATTAAGTTAACTTGCTCCCTACATAATTTGCTTGGTCATTACTTAAAGTTCTTGGCCATCACACAAAGTTCTTGCCCACCAAGATTACCTACATCAACATGGTTTGCTCCATGGATTAAGCTTAACCCAATGGATCATTAATTGGGCTTAGGTATTAAATTACTTAATTTATCTTTGGGCTTCATATAAACCAACACTTAGCTTAATCATAATACATCTTGGGCTTGTCCATTAATGCATATTGGACTTGCACTTCATACAAGATCCACCATTCCATTCATTTTGTCTTTAATCCTTAACGTTCTTAATTTAAGTCCGCATGCAAAATATTACGTTTTCCATACTTAGATTATTATTACACAATCCATCTCACCTCGATATTATAACGTTACATGTTTCTCGGAAGTTCAAAAATAATTCCCGAGCAAAAATCGATGAATAGTGTTTTTTGGAAAATTTCTCGGAAAACTTTTATTTTTCGTCTTGGAAATTCAAACACTTTAATTCCTTCACGTAGTTAAATTACTACGGTGTTTCAATGTTTCTAGGTTATAGAACGACATTCATCTTTCTACACATAATAAAAACAAATAATATTATTTTATTCATTATTTTATTAAATAAAATTATTTTACAAAGGATCCGAATTTCTCGGTCGTTACAAAAGTTCATCATCAATATTTTATCGCTGTAACACAGCTCAATAAATAATCCACATCATTGAATTATCCACGCACTAAGGGCCAAGGATATTCGTTAGTATCACATCTATGAATTATCCATGCACTACGGGTCAAGGATATTCATTATTATTACATCCACGAATTATCCATGCACTACGGGTCAAGGATATTCGTTAGTATCACCACTGGTCATGATCATGCCAAACAACAATTCATCTTTGCACCCTTGGCCGAAGAGAACCCATGGTCATGATCAAACCAATTAAACAACTGTCCATCAATGCACTACAGGCCAATGAGGACTTTTACCACATCATTTGTAACATTACAGGTCATGATTATACCGATACATAATTTCTGGTCATAATTATACCAATCAACAGTCCATCTATGCACTACGGGCCAAAGATGACTTTCATCACAATATAAGAATGAAGATGATGACAATGATATAAGAATTCAATTAAATGAGAGCAAGGATAGATGACCTTTTTAACCAACTGAAGGGAGCCAAGTGTTTCTCGAAGATAGATTTACGAACGGGTTATCACCAGTTGAAGGTGTGGGAAGAAGATATATCAAAGACGGCGTTTCAAACTCGTTACTAACATTTTGAATTTTTGGTAATGTCATTCGGGTTGACGAATGCTCCGGCAATATTTATGGATTTGATGAACCGAGTCTTTAAGCCATTCTTAGTAGTTTTCATCGACAATATCTTAATCTACTTAAAGACGGAAGAAGAACAAGCCAAACATCTAAAGATGGTTTTGGAAGCACTAAGAAAAGAGAAAATATATGCAAAATTTTCTAAATGTGAATTTTGGATGGAGAAAGTTCAATTCTTAAGACATGTGGTGGATAAGGATGGAATTCAATAGACCCTGCGAAAGTAGAAGAAGTGAGTACTTGGGAGCAACCAAAGACGCCAACTGAAGTAAAAAGTTTTTTAGGGTTAGCTGGGTACTATCGAAGATTTATCCAAGATTTTTCAAAGATAGCCACCCTGTTGACCAATTTAACAGGGAAGACAGTGAAATTCGTGTGGACGGACAAGTGTTGTGACACCCCCAAATCTAGGTACTTCATTCCCACAGGATTTGGTGTTCACTTGATAAAAACATTCATATCTAACTACCCAATCATAATAAAATTGAATAATAAAACCTTCCCATTAAAGGATTACATTAATAAAAATCTCCCAGGTTGTCTAACCTTTAAATACAATCATTCAAATGCAAAATTTAAATAAGTTCATTACAATCATTAAAATAAAATCTGATAATAAAATATCAACATGTTACAAGTCTTCAATACTTATTCATCTTTCCCTTTTCCCTTACTAGTGCTAGGTACATCGACCTTCTCATCTTTAGCTGTAATAGTTATATAAGCAAGAGTGAACAAACAAAGCTCACATGAAACAACAATGAATGAAAATCTTTACAACAACTGCCAAATAATAGGCTCAATAGAAATGAACAATATGGTCTATCAACATTCTGAAATATATAACTGAGGGTCCTAAGACCACGAACTATGTCCATAGTTATAAGTAATCTTTCAACTTAAACTTTAACAGTCATAAGACTATAGGGACTCCTCATACTTAGGGGGATCAGCCCTTCGTACAATGTATTGTGCACAAACATTTCAACACAAAGCGTAAATTATCCCCTAATATTAGGGTTGTTCATCTCAGTATTTAGAGTACAAGTCCGCACCAAAGTAAGTTTGGGTTGGATACATTTCAAGGTAATTTAGGTTTAACGAACATCAACTAAGGATTAGTTGAATAAAAATTTCATAACTGAATACTTAGGACGTTCTTTAGGGATAAGCTAAAAGCATAAACATTGAATAATTATAATGTACCTTGCTTGAACAATAATAAGCCAAGGTTATTTAAAATTGAGTACTAAGCATGCATAATAAATAGTAAATTGAACGATAAAACTTGTGCAACATTGGTATATTAGAATATATATACTTGCATGCTAAATAACAAGTTAAAGACAAGAATAACTTATTAAATATTAAAATAAGATTTAGACAACTTGCATCATCATAAACAAATTAGATACAAGAACTTGTTCAATCGTAAGAATAAAATTGCACAACGTAATAATAATAGAACTAGCTCAACGAAACAATAGATTTAGAGAACTTGCCTTGCTTGTAGGCTAAACTGTAACAACTCGAATCACAATACCCTATATATATATATGTCATCATGACATAATTAGTCACTACCACATTTTATACATAACTAAGTACAATCATCATGCAAGATTTGATTTTTAATCACACAATCAAATTACATTAGTAATAAAACTAGTTAATCGTTAATAACATGTTCATTCTTGGTATAGAAATACTGAAATCATAATTTAATAGTCCTACTATTAACACTAACAACTTTTTCAGACTTTGTGTAAATAAATCACACTATCTGACCATTCTGCTAACTTGCATTGCATATACCACAATTTACAACGTGGGTCATTGTGACGCTGGCCATGATCTTTGGTATTGTTCATGACATGAGATCTTGATGCTAAGTTAACGGTCATTACTGGCTTTTAACAATTACTTCTTTGGCCGTGTCAAGCAGACTAAACTATGAGACATATGACCAAACCTCGGCAATAGCATGAACAAAAGCCAATTTTGGCCTACAAGTTACTTTCTAACAACCTAATTAACATGTAATTCATTCAAAGACTTCATATAAACATAATTCAAAGACTCTTAACATGATTCTACCCATAAAACAATATAAACATCGAATTTAAAACATTTAATTTCACTGTTTTTGATAAAACTTCACTTTTTGACATTTTTAGTAAAAATCATCACTGTAGCTTTGTTTTTCAACCAAAATAGTTAATTCAAACTACTTTGTTTTAGTTTATTCAGCTACTTTTGAAATCATAGTCGATATATATATATATATATATATATATATATATATATATATATATTAAACAACTAATTATACCTTAATTTTACATTTAAACTAAGCCATATTCACACACACACACACACACACACACATATATATATATATATATATATATATATATATATATATATATATATATCATAAAACACACTGTAATATGGTTTTCTTCACAAATTACATATATACATGAATTAATTCATCTATAAACTTATGAACATAGTTTTATAATAAATAATTTATCATATAAAGCCATATACAACAAACAATTTATCCTTCACAAAGATTTTATAGAGAATTTTGGAAGAGAAGACAACTATAACTTTTGAAAAATAAAAGAGTTTAGAAGATACCTTAGTTTTAGAAGATGATAACTTTCCCTTTGCTCAACAATCTTTCTTTTCCCCAATTCTTCTCTCAAAGCTTCTCTAGAATTCTCTCTTATTCTTCTCTGTAAGTTTTCTTCTTCTCTTCTTTTTCTTTTTCTGAGTCTTTCTTCCTAACTCTAACTTACGTACTAACAAAATATAACGTATAGATAATAATATATATTAATTATATAATATAATTATAACTTTAACTGACATCAGTTATAATTTTATTTGAAAATTAAAAGCCATAAGACTTGTTTGGCTAACATAATTAAAATTAATCAATTAATCCTTATGCTTGTTTGGTAAAACACAATTAGATTAAAGACTTAATATGCATTAAGCCTTGTTTGGCAAAACTAAATTAAATTCCTTTAATTTATTTTAATAACTCCTTTATAGTAAGGTTATTTGTCACACTTTTATTTAATTAAATTTTTAATAATCAATTTAATTAATTCCAATAACAATTTATTAAATTACTTTAACACATAAATCAATACAACATAATTATAATTTTCTTTATAATTATAACTTTATTTAATCAACTAACACATCATTTTAATTACAAATTCAAATTAAAATATAATAATTCATTTAATCATTATAAACTCTCTAATTTAATTATTAAATTAAATTAGTATATTATCTTATAACAATTATTTTTCTTAACTGCTTAATTATTTATTTAACAAATAATTAACTTATTAAGTCAAATCAAATTAAATATTTATTCAACACTAACCACATCCATTAAATATTTATATAATTCAATAAATATTTAAAATTACAATTAAAATTCTGGATTGTGACATCCTTCCCTCCTTACAAGGATTCTGTCCCCAGAATCACAACTCAAATAAATCATTCGTCACATTCTTCCCTCCTTACAAAGATTTTATCCCCAGAATTGAAGACATGGATTAAACAAATAACTCAGGGTAATCTTTCATCATTTTATCTTCGAGTTCCCACGTTACTTTTTCAGCATTGTGGTTTCTCCAAATCACCTTCACAGAAGGTATACCTTTATTCCTGAGCACCTATTCCTTCCTGTCGATTATTTGGATAAGAACCTCTTCATAGGACAAGTCTTTATCAAACTGCAATGGTTCGTACTCGATCACGTGCTTATAATCGAGTTTATACGGTCGTAACACCGAAACATGAAAAACATTATGAATGTTTTGCAATTCTGGAGGTAGAGCTACCTCGTAAGCCACCTCTCCAACTCTTCGCAGCACTTCGAAGGGTCCAATAAACCTCGGGCTTAGTTTTCCCTTTTTACCGAACTGAATTTTTCCCTTCCAAGGAGAAACTTTTAGGAATACGTAATTTCCTATGTCGAATGCATGATCTTGTCTGTGTTGATCAGCATACTTCTTTTGTGACACCTCCAAAATAGGTATACATCACCCATTCTGAGTCGCCAAATACATGGTACAGATACAACTACAACTTTATTAATACAATTGTCGTGCAAAATACGACAACACATAAACTGTGAGTTTAAATACAAATATTATCTTCTAGACAATATCCACACTCAAATAAGTCCTCATTAAAATTATTGATACATTATTTTACAAAAATAGTGAGGACTATTATAACCACTTTCTAGAACCATCATTCCATACCCCGACTAGTACTCGCTACATTCTCGCCTCCTGAGAAGAAAAATGGAATAAAAAGGAAAAGGGTGAGCTCAACTAGCCCAGTAAAGAATATTATGACTAAGATAATATACAACAAATTATCCTTAGTCCTCAACAGGGAAAAATCTGATAGAATATAATAAACAACAAGTTTTAGATCAATATTCGCAGTGGAAATAGCAATTCATTAGAAGAGTTAAGTAGAGGATGAAATCTACTATCATCTATGAATTTAAAAGTCCATCATCAATATTTTATCCCTGTAACATAAATCAATATTCATCTTGAATCAAATATTCATCTTTGCACTATAGGCCAAAGATATTCATCAGTTGGTCATGTTCATCTCAACACCTGTTCATCTTTGCACTATGGGCCAAAGATATTCAACAGAAAATCATTTATCTTTGTACTACAGGCCAAAGATATTCAGCTATATCATCATTTAGGACTGAGGATGATGAAAAATATTTTAAAGAAAACGAATCCAGTGAGACAAAAGAACAAATATTAAGGATTCATACGTTAGACAATCCAAGTTCAAAAATACTTCATAAGTAACCATAGTGGAGTAAAATTCAAGAATGAAGATCAAAACATGGTTACAATCAAAGCTAGTATCCATAATTGATATCTTGGACAAAAAAATGAAAATTTAATTTTTTTGTAAATAGTGCCGTATTCGTGAATAGTGTCGTATATGTGAATAGTGCCGTATACGTGAATAGTAACTCCGACACTAAAAGACAAGAATTTCATAAGAAAAATCTTACCAATATTCTGGCATAATGATATTGAAAGAAATAATATCATTTATAAAAAAAATAATATCCCTTACCTCGAAAAGACAATACTTCTGACTGGAATACTGGATATAGTGCTGAAGGAACTTGCACCGTATAGCAACACTCAAAGTATCAAAATACTCACAAAAATACGCTCGATATTATAAAGAGAGAAAACTTCAGTTTCTGGTGTGATTTTCAATTCTAACCTAAGCACCCTATTTATAGGAAAATGTTTAGAACACCAAAGTAGAAAATTTAATATAATATTAATATAAATTAAAAAAATTCACGCCCACCTAAGACCAACTGAATTGAGCATGTTTTCAATACTATTGGGGCCCACCAACATAATAAAAATGTTTTTCTTAAAAAATAATAATTAAAACTTCAAAAATCAATTATTCCGGAACTTCAATAATTCATAATAAATAGCCATTTTATCAGAAAAATTCGAATCTTATGTCCATTCCATAGGAAATTCAATTCTCTACAACTTTGTAGTTTTAAGTTTTTCCAAATTCCAAGCAGAAGTTGACCGAAATCCACATACGGACGATTTTACGGGCTATAATCCAATTTCAGTCACAAAATGGGGCCCACCAACACACAAAACATGTGTTAAACATTTTTTGTAATAAAAATACTCTTCTTCCTCATTTATTCATATATCACACATTCATTGTAAAATATCACCATTATTATATTATTATAATATAATAATATATTTAAATGAATTATTTTATCAAAAAAGATAAAATATCAATTTTCAACAATTGTCACATTAAATTTTTTTTCCATCTATATCCACATAAAATAAATATTTTTCTTATCATATAAATTAATAATTAATTATTCACAAATAATATTACTGAGAATCACAAATCGATAACTAAGTAGTGCTCAGGAAGAGGGGCTTTCAATAAGGATTTCTCTTCTTGGCTCGCAATTAGGTGACCAAACCTCTCCTTAGACAGAACTTTCTAGACATTGCCAATAATGCTATCTAATAATATTATTCAAATAATACGAATTATTGATCTGATAATAGAAAATACTGTGTAGTGACAATTATTGAAACAACAATAATATAAAATATCAACGTAGCAATTATTGAATCAATAAAATAAAATATTAAATAGTAATTCTTTGTAACAATTATTGAGTAGTGCCTTCTTTACGTAAGAATCAATAATTGGTGCAATACCGTGGTATTGTTACTATGTTTTAACTCAAGGGTATTCCAACAAGATAATTCAGTAATAACTACGGCAGTTATTTATAAACAACTTATACTTGTCGTTTTCTTCATCCAATCGCTTTCTGTTATGGGGCCCACACAAGGCTGCGCCATCGTACGAATATTCCCCGACAGCAAGAATATTCCACGACCAAATGAATATTCCCCGTCAACAATGAATATTTTATAATCACTTGTTTATTTAAAATATTTGCGCATTTTACCCATAACTAACCACATTAATCAAATCAACCCTTACTATTTCAAAATAATAAATAGAGAAAATTCAATTTCATTTATAAAAAGTTGGGGTCTTACATCTTTTGTCTGTCTTGAACAGCTACCAATCTTCTTCTGATGAGTTTGACAACCTCAGCAGTTTGTTGTACCAGTTCTTGTCCTAACAGTTGACATTCACCGACTTCATCCTAGCACAGTGGAGTTCTGCACTTTCTGCCGTATAATGCTTCGTAAGGCGGCATGCCGATGCTTGCATGGTAACTTTTATTGTAGGCAAATTCCACCAATAGTAAATGTTCATCCCAGCTCCCCTTGAAATCCATAATGCATACTCTCAGCATATCTTCCAATGTTTGGATTGTTCGTTCGCTTTGGCCATCTGTTTACGGATGATATGCCGTATTCATTCGTAACTATGTTCCCATACATTCTTGTAGTCTCTTCCAGAAGTTTCATGTGAACCTCAGATCTCTATCTAACACAATTGACACTGGAACTCCATGTCTCGTCATGATATCTTTAACGTATAGCTTTGCCAGCTGATGAAGATTAAATCTAATCTTTATTGGCAAAAAGTGTGCAGATTTTGTTAATCTGTCCATTATCACCCATATCGAATCGTATCCTTTCTGAGTTGTTGGAAGACCTACCACAAAATTCATTGTGATATGTTACCATTTCCATTTAGGTATTTCCAACGGTTGAAGTAATCCGCTTGGTCGTTGATGCTCGACCTTCACTCTTTGACATGTCAAGCATTTTGCAATGCATTCTGCAACGTCTCTTTTCATGTTTGGCCACCAAAAATGTCGTCGTAAATCTTGATACATCTTCGTACTTCCCGGATGTATCGAATATCTTGAGTTATGAGCTTTGGTCAAGATTTCTTCTTTAATATCTGGTACTGTTGGAACCCAGATTCTTTCCTCGAACCGTAGAAGTCCTTTAGTATCGATCTTGTATTTCACATCACTATCGTCAACCACTTTCTCCTTGATTTTCCCACATTCCTCATCTTGTAGTTGAGCATTCTTAACTTTGTCAACCAAAGTTGAACTAGCTTCTATCTGGAATAATCTTTCATCGGTTTCTTTTGGAAATTTGATTTCTAACTCTAGTCTTGCCATTGCTGCAATGAGCTCCTCTTGGTTGGTTAACAACATCAACTTTTCTCTGCCTTTCCTACTCAAGGCATCTGCAACCACATTAGCTTTGCCCAGGTGATAAAAGATTTCACAATCGTAATCTTTTATCAATACCATCCATCTCCTTTGACGCATGTTCAGGTCTTTCTGAGTGAAAATATAATTCAGACTCTTATGGTCTGTGTAGATCTCACATTTTTCTCCATAGAGATAGTGTCTCCATATTTTTAGAGCAAATACCACTACAGCCAATTCTAAATCATGAGTCGGATATCCTTTCTCATAGTCCTTTAATTGTCTTGATGCATAAGCAATAACTTTGCCGTTCTGCATAAGAACACAACCCAACCCTTTATGTGAGGCATCACTATACACCATAAAATTTCCTGTATTATCTGGTAATGACAACACGGGTGCCACACTTAACTTCTTTTTCAATTCTTGAAAACTTTCTTCACACTTCTCCGTCCAAACAAATTTTATAGCTTTCCTTGTCAAATTTGTTAACGGAGTGGCAATCTTGGAAAAGTCCAGAATAAACCGTCTATAATAACCGGCCAGTCCCAAGAAACTCCTCACCTCCGAAGGTGTTCTTGGTTGTTCCAAGTTGATTACAACTTCAACTTTTGATGGATCCACTGAAATCCCATCTTTGTCTATCACATGCCCAAGAAATTGTACATGTTATAACCAAAATTCACACTTAGAGAATTTTGCGTACAATTTTTCCTTTCTTAGTGTCTCCAACGTCAAATGTAAATGTTTCACGTGTTCTTCTTGAGTTTTGGAATACACCAGAATGTTGTCGATAAATACCACAACAAATTTTTCTAAGAATGGTTTAAACACCCTGTTCATCAAATCCATGAATGCAGCAGAGGCATTGGTCAAACCAAAAGACATCACCAAAAATTTGTAATGTCCATACCGAGTTCAAAATGCCTTCTTCGGTACATCCTCCTTCCTTACTTTCAGTTGATGATACCCACTTCTCAAATCTATTTTCGAGAAATATCTAGCACCCTTCAATTGATCAAACAAGTCATCTATTCTTGGCAACATATATTTATTCTTAATAGTGACTTTGTTTAATTCCCTATAATCAATGCAAAGACGCATTGACCCATCCTTCTTCTTTATGAATTACACCAGTGCTCCCCACGGTGACATGCTTGGTTGAATGTATTTCTTGTCCAATAGCTCTTGCAGTTGTACCATCAGTTCCTTCATCTCTATCGGAGCCATTCTATATGGGGCCTTCGATATCGGTGTTGTTCCTGGCGCTAAATCGATCACAAACTCAATCTCTCGGTCAGGCAAAAGTCCTGGAAAATCCTCTAAAAACACATTTACGAATTCTTTAATCACTGGTATCTCTTCCAGTTTCACACCCTTCTTCTGAGTATCGACTATGTAAGCTAAATAACCCACACAGCCTTGACTCAACAACTTCTTGGCCTGCATAATCGTCAAACATTTCATTTGTCTAGGTGATTTGCTACCATAGAAAACTACCTTTGACGGAGTCATAAGGTTTACACATTTCTTTTGGCAATCAATTATCGTTCCATAATTGAACAACCAATCCATTCCCAAAATAACATCAAACTCTCCAAGTCTAATCGGAATTAAATCTACCATCATAATATTCCCCTTAATATTCACCCTACAGTTCTTGTATACGAACCTAACAGGAATTATTTCCTTATTCACAATTTCTATGTTTAAAGGGAAATTCAATTCTTCACTAGGCAATCCTAATCTCTTAGAAAATTTATCAGATATAAATGAGCAAGTAGCACCCGAATCAAATAATACATAAGCATCAATATCATTGATTGGGATAATACCTGACACCACATCTTTCGATTGCACATCATCTTGCACAGTCATGTTGAAGGTTCTGGCTATGGGTTTGTTTGATGTCGTTGGTCTAGAAATGGCCCATGTACCTTCACTGCTACCTCCCTTGCTTCCCATTGCCTCTCCTGCTTTCTTCTTAGGGCACTCACGAGCAAAGTGATCCTTGGACTCACATGTGAAGCAAACGTTCTTCTTGGGTTGATTGCAATTTGGGGTGATGTGACCCTCCTGGCCACAGTTAAAGCATACTCGTTTCCCTATTAAGCATACACCCTTGTGAAATTTCCCGCATGTAGCACATGCTTCGAACTTCTTATTCTGTTGGTTACCCTGCTGATTTCCAGCACCCATATTTCCATTCCATTTTCTTTTTCAGATTATTGTTACCATTTCCACTACCACCACCTCCATTCTTAACCTCCACTTCATTCTTCTTCTTTTTCTGTTCTTGATTGAACTTAGTTACAGCCTCGCCTCCACCTTCAGCAAGAATTTCCCTCTCCATTACCGCTGCAAATGTCTTCAGCTGGAATAGGGAAACCCCTGTACAACCAGGGCTTCATTCTCTATTCAAACCTCTTCGCCTTGCGTTCATCTGTGCTGACTTGATATGGCGCAAACCTCGCCAACTCATTGAATTTCGCGGCATACTCAGACACCGTCATCGTTCCCTACTTTAATTCTAAAAACTACACTTTTATCTGACTCTTTGAACTCTCTGGGAAATAGGTCTTGAAGAATATCTCCTTAAACCTATCCCAGGTCATCACCCCTTGTCCTCCTCGAGTTTTATTGGCCTGCCACCAATAGCTAGCCTCTGCTTTCAACATGAATGTTGCAAAAGCAGTCTTCTGATCATCCCCTACTCCCGCAACATCGAATACTTTCTCTATCTCCATGATCCAGTGCATGCCTCAACTGGATTCATGGACCCCTAGAAATCTCGGTGGTCCAACCGCCTTGAAGTCCTTAAATGTTGTAGCTTGATTACGAGGTTAATTATGAATGACATGCACCCGTCAAGTAACGTCACTAGTTGTTGAAGCAGGGTTAACTTCAACATTATTGTTATTAGTTCCTTCGGTGGTTTCTCATCGAGGTGGTTGACGTCTTGGAGGCATTTTCTATTAAAATACACTCATTAGATTATTACTCAACTCTTTTAAGTAATTTCTACTTAACTTGCCCCCATAAAAGTAATAATCACATAACACATAACACTTTGGATAAAATAAAATAATAACTTTTATTCATTCATAATTTCTTTGAAAACATCATAACAATAGCATCACTGCTATTTACATTACTTTCCTGAACTACTAAAGTTTCAGGACAACATCATCATCATATCCCATAGGTTACATAGCACTTGGGATTTACATATTATTTATCATATCATTAATCGCATATCAAGTACATTCCCTATGATGTCCTACTAAAATCCTACATAGCCTTACGACGCTCTTCCTCCATAATTCGGAACATTGTTCTGCGATCTAATATAAATGATGGCAACGTCTTAAACTGAATCGGATAACCCATAACCCGATCTTCAGCTCGATTAATCATGGTGGTGAATACGTTATTCATCTCCTCCATCTTCATCCTCTTTGCTTGTGCGTCTCTCTTTGCTATTGCAGCTCATTGATAAGCTTCCTCGTACGTGTCTTCGGCTCTTGCCCTCTTTGTAGATTCCTCTTTCAACTTGTTCTTCAACTCTGCAATCTCTGCTATCATTCGCTCGTTCTCTCCTTCAGTGTGGACCAGCTCTTCTTCAACATTTTTCAGACGTTCCTCTCGATCCTAGACTCGTCGTCCTTCTGTGCCATCGAGGTCTGTTGCTCAGCTACTATCTCTTGCAATTCCTCAACGGTATCCTGAAGTTCCACGTTGCGGTCGTAGACTTCATCGTACATACGAGCAACAATCGAGGTCAGTGGAATCTCTTCCTCCTCCTCCAACTCCTCGTCACTCTCATTCACCTGCAGAAGCTCAACTAGGTCTTCCTCATCTGTTTCTACATCTTCGTACTTATCTTCAACCACTATGAACAACGGGGCTGACTCCCGTGGAAGTAGTTGTTCCCAAACCACCAGAATGTCACAAGATTCCTCCTCTTTAGGCATCTGAGGTCCTTCCTCCCTAGCCTGACTGGATTCTCCGATATTAGTCATCCTGACAACAAATTTTTAAGTTTTAATTATTAATCATTACTACTCGACACTCACGAGCACATAAGTTGTAGTCACGTAAGCACATAAGTGTTTTATTACTTCTTCCTTAAAACTCGATAAGAGTTTATCACCACTATCTTTTCCAAGGTTACTTCCTAAGGCTTTTCCCCCCACCTAAGGTTCATAACCTAAAGCTTTGATACAAACTTGTGACACCCCCAAATTCAGGTGCTTCATTCGCACAGGATTTGGTGTTCACTTGATAAAAACATTCATATCTAATTACCCAATCATAATAAAATTGAATAATAAAACCTTCCCATTAAAGGATTACATTAATAAAAATCTCCCAGGTTTTCTAACCTTTAAATACAATCATTCAAATGCGAAATTTAAATAAGTTCATTACAATCATTAAAATAAAATCTGATAATAAAATATCAACATGTTACAAGTCTTCAATACTTGTTCATCTTTCCTTTTTCCCTTACTGGTGCTAGGTACATTGACCTTCTCATCTTTAGCTGTAATAGTTATGTAAGCAAGAGTTAGCAAACAAAGCTCACTTGAAACAACAATGAATGAAAATCTTTACAACAACTGCCAAATAATAGGCTCAATAGAAATGAACAATATGGTCTATCAACATTCTGAAATATATAACTGAGGGTCCTAAGACCACGAACTATGTCCATAGTTATAAGTAATCTTTCAACTTAAACTTTAACAGTCATAAGACTATAGGGACTCCTCATACTTAGGGGGATCAGCCCTTCGTACAATGTATTGTGCACAAACATTTCAACACAAAGCGTAAATTATCCCCTAATATTAGGGTTGTTCATCTCAGTATTTAGAGTACAAGTCCGCACCAAAGTAAGTTTGGTTTGGATACATTTCAAGGTAATTTAGGTTTAACGAACATCAACTAAAGATTAGTTGAATAAAAATTTCATAACTGAATACTAAGGTCATGCTTTAGGGATAAGCTAAAAGCATAAACATTGAATAATTATAATGTACCTTGCTTGAATAATATTAAGCCAATGTTATTTAAAATTGAGTACTAAGCATGAATAATAAATAGTAAATTGAACGATAAAACTTGTTCAAAAATGGTATATTAGAATATATAAACTTGCATGCTAAATAACAAGTTAAAGACAAGAATAACTTGTTCAATATAAAAATAAGTTTTAGACAACTTGCATCATCATAAATAAATTAGATACAAGAACTTGCTCAATTGTAAGAATAAAATTGCACAATGTAATAATAATAGAACTAGCTCAACGAAAATGTAGAGTTAGAAAACTTAGTAATGTAATCGAATTAGAAATAATAATTTACTCAGCGAAACAATAGATTTAGAGAACTTGCCTTGCTTGTAGGCTAAACCGTAATAACTCGAAATCACAATACTATATATATATATATATATATATATATATATATATATATATATATGTCACATGACATGACATAATTAGTCACTACCACATTTTATACATAACTAAGTACATTCATCATGTAAGATTTGATTTTTAATCACATAATCAAATTACATTAGTAATAAAACTAGTTAATCGTTAATAACATGTTCATTCTTGGTATAGAAATACTGAAATCATAATTTAATAGTCCTACTATTAACACATAACAACTTTTTTCAGACTTTGTGTAAATAAATCACACTTTGTCGACCATTCGCTAACTCATCATGCATGGCGCCACAATTTACATTGTGGTCAAGTCGACATTCATGTCATACGAGTCATTGAGTGTGTAAGCTTGTATGAGAGTCAGGAGTGAGTGAGACATAAACTAATGATTGGCAATGGCTGCGATGCGATAATTACTTTAATTGGTAATACTGACATATTGAACTATAGACCTATAAACCTCATAAAAACATGAACAAAAGCCAATTTTGGCCTACAAGCTACTTTCTAACAACCTAATTAACATGTAATTCATACATAAACTTCATATAAACATAATTCAAAGACTCTTAACATGATTCTACCCATAAAACAACATAAACATCAAATTTAAAACATCAATTTCACTGCTTTTTTTTATAAAACTTCACTTTTGACATTTTTAGTAAAAATCATCACTATAGCTTTGTTTTTCAACCAAAACAATTAATTCAAACTACTTTGTTTTAGTTTATTAAGCTACTTTGAAATATATATATATATATATATATATATATTAAACAACTAATTAAACCTTAATTTTACTTTTAAACTAAGCTATATTCATATATATTCATATAAACTCACTATAATATGGTTTTCTTCACAAATTACATATATACATGAATTAATTCATCTATAAACTTATGAACACGGTTTTATAATAAATAATTTATCATATAAAAAGCCATATACAACAAACAATTTATCCTTCACAAAGATTTTATAGAGAATTTTGGAAGAGAAGACAACTATAACTTTTGAAAAATAAAAGAGTTTAGATGATACCTTAGTTTTAGAAGATGATAACTTTTCCTTTGATTCAACAATCTTTCTTTTCCCCAATTCTTCTCTCAAAGCTTCTTTAGAATTCTCTCTTATTTTTCTCTGTAAGTTTTTCTTCTTCTTCTTTTCTTCTTCCGAGTCTTTCTTCCTAACTCTAACTTACGTCTACTAACAAAATATAACGTATATAGATAATAATATATATTAATTATATAATATAATTATAACTTTAACTGACATCAGTTATAATTTTATTTGAAAATCAAAAGTCATAAGGCTTGTTTGGCTAACATAATTAAAATTAATCAATTAATTCTTATGCCTTGTTTGGTAAAACACAATTAGATTAAAGACTTAATATGCATTAAGCCTTGTTTGGCAAAGCTGAATTAAACTCCTTTAATTTATTTTAATAACTCCTTTATAGTTAGGTTATTTGTCACACTTTTATTTAATTAAATTTTAATAATCAATTTAATTAATTCCATTAACAATTTATTAAATTACTTTAACATATAAATCAATACAACATAATTATAATTTTCTTTATAATTATAACTTTATTTAATCAACTAACACATCATTTTAATTACAAATTCAAATTAAAATATAATAATTCATTTAATCATTATAACTCTCTAATTTAATTATTAAATTAAATTAATATATTATCTCATAATAATTAATTTTCTTAACTCCTTAATTATTTATTTAACAAATAATTAACCAAATTAACCATTAAGTCAAATCAAATTAAATTTATATTATTCAACGATAAACACATCCATTAAATATTTATATAATTAAAATTACAATAAATATTTAAAATTAGTTTAATTGAAAAAGAGATTGAGCGAGGCGCTCGTTGTAATATAAAGTGTTTTGATAACAATCCTTAGAAAAAGAAATGAATGGGTTAAAGAATATATAATATTTGATATATGACTGTGTTTAATTGAAGGTTATGTAATAAAACCTAAGAGTTGTTGAAGAAATGAATGAAGTATATATATATATGTAAAACTTTTTCCTAAGTTAACGAGTTGAAGTTATTCAACGATAATTGTGAATGAGATTCTGTGAAAACATGAGGAAGGTAGAGCTTCGGTGATTCCGAGGACGGAATCCTTAAAGAGTGATGAATTAAATTTATGAGATAATACTCTAATTTTACTTAATAACTAAATTAGAGAGTTATTAAGGATTATATAGTTTGGTAGAATGTTGTTTTAATTTAATTTAGTAATTAAGTTGATATGTTAATTTATTAAGTAAAATTATAATGAAAATTATAATTTTTTCGTAATTAGTTTTGTTTATTTAATTAAGATTGGATATGAAAATCCAAGTAAACAATGTGTGACAATAAAATATATTATAAATGACTTATAAAAATAAATTAAAAGAGTTTTAATTTGGTTTTACCAAACAAAGCCTTAGAGCTTTTGAAATGCTTATGTTAATCTTATTTTACCAAACAAAGCTTAAGGAATGATTAAGTTATTATTTTAATAGATTTTTCTAAACAAGGCCTTATGGCTTTTAAGTTTAAAATAAAAATAACTAATAAGTATTTAGTAGCCTTTATTATTATCGTCGCTTTTATTTTTATGTTAGCTCGAGATTTTAATTAAAAAGTGTTTGATTAAGCTTCAAGAAGAGAGAGAAGAGAAAGTTTACAGAGAAGTTTGAGAGAGTCATATTCTCCGAGAAATTAAAAAGAGGTGATTATGAGAATTAAAGAAGGGAGAGGAAGGATAATCAAGACATTCTCATCATCTTTTTTCTACCAAACAATCAAAGGAACAAGGTATAACCTACTCTAATGTTAACCCTTATTTTTGAAATTTCTATTGATAATTGTGTTGAATTGGTACATATATATGTATGAAGGGTTTATACTCTGTTAATTATCACACGTGAGTGTTTTTTGTTGATAAAAATTCATGTAATTTGGTTTGTAGGAAGAAAAGTATATAACAGTGTTTTTATAAGAAAATTGGCTTTAGAAAGTACAAAATTTCGTGGTCAATATTTGTTATAATATGTAAATTGATGTTGAATTATGTTAGTATGTTAAGAAACGAAAATGGCGTAGTTTAAATCGTGTTAATTGGTTAAGAAACGAAGCCGTGGCGATCGAATTCGCTAAATGTATTAAAACATAAAAATAGAGTATGAATATGTATTTTGGGTCAAATTTTAGGTTGGTTAATGTTTTTATAAATTGTTAGAATTCTAGTATGTTGTAGTTCTATGAATTACGAATCCATAGAATTGAAAACGGACTAATTTGGATGTGTATAACTCAAATTACGAAGATTAGTAGGAGAAAAAGGGTCAAAAATCGCGAAGAACAACGACTTGAGTCCTGTTTACGCTTCAAGCAAGCAATTGCTATTTGTGCCCTAAGTCATTTGGGGAGTAGCTGCACTGTGCCCAAGGCTTAATTATGCTCAGCTGTGCCCAAAGTATGTCAGGTGTGACTGTTTTAACCTGGTTTAGTAAAATAGGCATATCCTTTTCATACGAACTCCGATTGAGGTGATTCAAGATGATCTGGAACGAGGAAGAATAGAAATACAACTTTGATTCTTTAAGTTGTTCAATTTAAGGTCGAAAACAGGTGTCAAAATGGTCATCTTTAGGACTATTGTGTTTTTGGAGGCAATCGGAGGGCGTCAGATATGCACGTATTCAAGTGTAGTGCTCTTGACGATATAAGATGTTGTTCTAAGTTATAGAACATGAATATTATGAAGTATAATTATACTTAACATTAATAAATGATATATTAGATAAGTTGTATACGCATACTAAGCACACACAAGAGAGACAAATTGAGCGTGTGACGAATAAACGTCGAAACACCGTGATAAGTGATAATGAACGTAAAAAGTGTTTTAAATCAAATAAAATGAATATTATAAGATATTGAATAGGGTTAATATAAAACCAATAAATAGTCCTAGCAAGACTTAAACACTTGGATGAACTTCAAATATGAAATATAGTGAGATAAAAGTCAAAAGTTAACACAATAAAATTGAACATTGTGTATTGATAATAGGAAGGGTTATGAGATGTAAAGTAAAGTTTACATTACAACTACTATGCATTCCTATGTGACTAATAATTAATGTGAATGATTATATAATTGTGTAGGGCACGCGAAGTGCAGGTAGCTGTAAGCTGTTAAACTTTTATTGGTAAACAACGATCAAGGCAAGTCTATCAGTTCCTATTTGGTATTTGAACTTGGTGATTAACTATTTTAAATCTTTATTACAAAGAGCATGATGTGTTATATATATGTTGAATGTATGAAATGTTAAAGTCAACTTATGACTACGTTGATTGAGTAAAACATGTTGATTAAGTAAGGAACTCAATCTTTATACTTGTTATATGAACTGTAACATGTATATTATTTTAGTCCAATGTTTATGAGATATATGTTGAGCATGTTATTATGTGTTACGTGATGCATGAAAACTGTTAGATTTTCTTTGGGTTGTCGAGCTCAACCTTGCAAATAACCATTTTCTTGAGTTAAGGATTGAAGGTAACACTATGTGCTACTTGAATGACGTGGATCAGAAATAATACGAGAAGATTAATATTTTAGCTAAAATTGTTATTTCTTTATACCATGATTAAGATTCATGAGATGTACTAAATGTTTTATGATGTATAGTTTTATGTTGAGTTGTAAAGCTAATGTTAGAGTTATCTGATATGTAAAGGTTATCGGATTGAAATGTAAAATTTTATATAATAACAGTGATAAAGTGAATCATAAAATAAGATTGATTCAAAGATATGTAGATGATAAATGTTTTGATTCAGGGAATTAAAGTAAGAAAACATAAAAGTTTAAATTATTCCGCATTATATAAAGTTTAACATCGAAAGATGATGTAAAATTAGAAGGTAGATGTGTTATTAACGACCGAAGTTAATAATTAAATTGTATGAATTTTGGGGTCGTTACACCTGTATTATCATAACCAGATGATACGGGAGGATTTGTGGTGTATAGTGATGCGTTGCATATATAAACTCATGAGGAGTTATTAATAATGTGATACGAGGAATTTGTATCGAGCAACGAGCAAGTTAAGAATAAGATAGAGTTAGGTGGGATATATTTCAATTGAGGACTCATGTGATGGTTAAGTTGTATAAATCTTTGTATGGGCGAGGGTTTTGTGCTTGCACTCAGTTTATCACATTGATAATCATTGGAATGTTGGTGTTGCGCTATCAATGTGTATGTGGCGAAAAGGTGATTCTTTTCTCATGTGTATATTTGATAGTTAGAAACTATTAAGATTAGTCAGATATTATTAGGATTAGGTGCCGTTCTTAAAACTAATGCATATGGTAAGTTCGTGACTCATAATAATATGGTATGTTTTGAACCCCTCAGCGAATGGACGCCTATGGTCTGACTAGGACAAGTTCTTAAACTCATATTATTGTGGCAAGTTCCTGGATTTCCAATGTGTAGTAAGTTGGATGAACTATTTTGGGTAGAAAACGGTTATAGTATAGAGAGCATTGATGAAGTTGAAGATTGATAGAATGGTTAAGTAATGAAGTAATAAAGTAAAGATTGTAGTTGATGAATACCTGGATATTCTAAATCTACTAGCTATGCTAGACTTTCAAAATTATTGACTTCGTGCTGATGTTTACACTTCTATTTTCTTGAAAAACATTGCATCAAATGATGAAACCAATGAGTTTTAAAAACAATATCGTTATTCAGTATGTCATGCTAATTGCTTTGGCTAGACAAAAATGATTTTAAATATATCAAAATGTATTTTATATTATCAATGCATCATGGAAACTCAGTGCGGAGATGATAAAACGATGGAGTCATCAATGTAGTGTTACTTAGTGTTGAATGTGATCTAAGAATCGTCAGCCCACTATGGTATGATGTAGTATGATAAAATCACCAAATGGCGGAATCCTCAAAGCGGACCGTAAAAATAGGTGCGATATTATGACGTTATAGAAAGATTTTTGAGATTTCTTTAAGATATGAGAATATATATATATACATATTTATATGTATATTGCGATTGATGTCCAAATTGTTGTAGAAGTCTTTGCTATTTGATTCAGCTAGACGAATATTGAAAGATGTTCATGAAATTCGTGCGTTTCTTGAGAGGTTATGCGAAACCAAATTGTTTTGGTGCGGATTCAGATGTTGAAAAGCTGAGATGAACAACCCTTTTATAAGGGATTACGCGGAAGCGTTTAGATGTTTGTGCACAATACATAGTACGAAGGGCTGATCACCCTAAGTACGGGAGTCCCTATAGTCTAATGACTGTTAAGGTTTAAGTTGAAACATTACTTATAATCGGGGACAGAGTGCACAATACATCGTACGAAGGGCTTAACATCCTAAGTATGGGAGTCCCTATAGTCTAATGACTGTTAAGGTTTAAGTTGAAAGAGTACTTATAATCGTGGACGTGGTTAAAGGTCTTATGACCCTCAGCATGATTTAGAATCTTTTAAATTCCTGTTATTCATATCGCTTCCCAATTATTGAGCAATTGTGGAAGATTCTTATTACTCTGAAAGGTGAAAGTGGAAAGGATGAGAAAATTAAGCAGGACCTAATAATTTCAAGAAAGAATTGAAACTCCAGAATGAAGAGAAATGTGAAACTCTTAGAAGAGGAAGAGGTGAGGAATAAGATGATCTTAGAAAGATCCTTAGAGAAAGAATTTGGTTGTAGAACTCAATGGATGAATAAAGTATTAACATAAAATTTATTTTGATAGATTGAATGAATGAAATGAATGAATAAAGTATTAACATAAAATCTATTTTGATAGATTGAATGAATGAAGATTATAAATAAAATTTTGAGGACGAAATTCTTAGAAGAAAGGGTGAATGTAATATCCCGAGTGTTTTTGATAACGATCCTTAGAAAAGGAAATGAATGGGTTAAAGAATATACAATGTTTGATATATGACTGTGTTTAATTGAAGGTTATGTAATAAAACCTAAGAGTTGTAGAAGAAATGAATGAAGTATATATATATGTAAAACTTTTTCCTAAGTTAACTTGTTGAAGTTATTCAACGATAATTATGAAAGAGATTCTGTGAAAACCAGAGGAAGGTAAGGCTTCGGTGATTCCGAAGATGGAATCCTTATAAGGTGGGAAGAATGTAACAATCCAGAATTTTATTTATAATTTTAAATATTTATTGAATTAAATAAATATTTTTAATTGATGTGTTTGTTGTTTAGTAGATATTTGTTGGATTATTTGTTAGTAAGTAAATAATTCATGAGTTAATATAAATTAACTTAATTAATATAAAAGAGTGATGAATTAAATTTATGAGATAATACTCTAATTTAACTTAATAACTAAATTAGAGAGTTGTTAAGAATTATATAGTTTGGTAGAATGTTGTTTTAATTTATTTATTAATTAAGTTGATATGTTAATTTATTAAGTAAAATTATAATGAAAATTATAATTTTGTCGTAATTAGTTTTGTTTATTTAATTAAGATTGGATATTAAAATCAAAGTAAACAATCCGTGACAATAAAATATATTAAAAATGACTTATGAAAATAAAAATAAAAGAGTTTTAATTTGGTTTTACCAAACAAAGCCTTAGAGCTTTTGAAATTCTTATGTTAATCTTGTTTTGCCAAATAAGGCTTAAGGAATGATTAGGTTATTATTTTAATGGGTTTTTCCAAACAAGGCCTTATGGCTTTTAAGTTTAAAATAAAAATAACTAATAAGTATTTAGTAGCCTTATTATTATACGTCATTTTTATTTTTATGTTAGCGTCTATTTTAGTTTTACGTGAAAAGTGTTTGGCCTAAGCCTAAGAAGAAGAGAGAAGAGAAAGTTTACAGAGAAGTTTGAGAGAGTCATATTCTTTGAAAAATTAAAAAAGAGGTGATTATGAGAATTAAAGAAGGGAGAGGAAGGATAATCAAGACATTCTCATCATCTCTTTTCTAGCAAACAATCAAAGGAATAAGGTATAACCTACTCTAATGTTAACCCTTGTTTTTGAAATTTCTATTGATAATTGTGTTGAATTGATATATATATATATATATATATATATATATATGTATGAAGGGTTTATACTCTGTTAATTATCACATGTTAGTGTTGTTTGATGATAAAAATTCATGTAATTTGGTTTGTAGGAAGAAAAGTATATAACATTGTTTTTACATGAAAATTGGCTTTAGAAAGTACAAATTTTTATAGTCAATACTTGTTTTAATCTGTAAATTAATGTTGGATTATGTTAGTATGTTAAGAAACAAAAACGGCGTAGTTTAAATCGTGTTAATTGGTTAAGAAATGAAGTCGTGGCGATCGAATTCGCTAAATGTGTTAAAACATGAAAATAGAGTATGAATATGTGTTTTGGGTCAAATTTTAGGTTTTTAAATGTTTTTATAAATTGTTAAAATTCTAGTATGTTGTAGTTCTATGAATTACGAATCCATATAATCGAAAACGGACTAATTTAGATGTGTATAACTCAAATTATGAAGATTAGTAGGAGAAAAAGGGTTAAAAATCGCGAAGAACAGTAGCTTGAGTCCTGTTTACTAATTAAAGCAATGCTATTTGTGCCCTAAGTCATTTGGGGAGAAGAATTTGATTGTGCCCAAGGCTTAATTGGGCTCAGCTGTGCCCAAAGTATGTCAGGTGTGACTATTTTAACCTGGTTTAGTAAAATAGGCATACCCTTTTCATACGAACTCCGATTGAGGTGATTCAAGATGATCCAGAACGAGGAAGAATAGAAATACAACTTTGATTCTTTAAGTTGTTCAATTTAAGGTTGAAAACAGGTGTCAAAATGGTCATCTTTAGGACTATTGTGTTTTTGGAGGCAATCGGAGGGCGTCGGACATGCACGTATGCAAGTGTAGTGCTCTTGACGATATAAGATGTTGTTCTAAGTTATAGAACATGAATATTATGAAGTATAATTATACTTAACATTAATAAATGATATATTAGATAAGTTGTATACGCATACTAAGCACAGACAAGAGAGACAAATTGAGCGTGTGAAGAATAAACGTCGAATCACCGTGATAAGTGATAATGAACGTAAAAAGTGTTTTAAATCAAATAAAATGAATATTATAAGATATTGAATAGGGTTAATATAAAACCAATAAGTAGTCCTAGCAAGACTTAAACACTTGGATGAACTTCAAATATGAAATATAGTGAGATAAAAGTCGAAAGTTAACATAATAAAATTGAACATTGTGTATTGATAATAGGAAGGGTTATGAGATGTAAAGTAAAGTTTACATTACAACTACTATGCATTGCTATGTGACTAATAATTAATGTGAATGATTATATAATTGTGTAGGGCACGCGAAGTGCAGGTAGCTGTAAGCTGTTAAACTTTTATTGGTAAACAACGATCAAGGCAAGTCTATCAGTTCCTATTTGGTATTTGAACTTGGTGATTAACTATTTTAAATCTTTATTACAAAGAGCATGATGTGTTATATATATGTTGAATGTATGAAATGTTAAAGTCAACTTATGACTACGTTGATTGAGTAAAACATGTTGATTAAGTAAGGAACTCAATCTTTATACTTGTTATATGAACTGTAACATGTATATTATGTTAGTCCAATGTTTATGAGATATATGTTGAGCATGTTATTATGTGTTACGTGATGCATGAAAACTGTTAGATTTTGCTGGGTTGTCGAGCTCAACCTTGCAAATAACCATTTTGCAGGTTAAGGATTGAAGGTAACACTATGTGCTACTTGAATGACGTGGATCAGAAATAATACGAGAAGATTAATATTTTAGCTAAAATTGTTATTTCTTTATACCATGATTAAGATTCATGAGATGTACTAAATGTTTTATGATGTATAGTTTTATGTTGAGTTGTAAAGCTAATGTTAGAGTTATCTGATATGTAAAGGTTATCTGATTGAAATGTAAAATTTATATAATAATAAAGTGATAAAGTGAATCATAAAATAAGATTGATTCAAAGATATGTAGATGATAAATGTTTTGATTCAGGGAATTAAAGTAAGAAAACATAAAAGTTTAAATTATTCCGCATTATATAAAGTTTAACATCGAAAGATGATGTAAAATTAGAAGGTAGATGTGTTATTAACTAATCCAAGTTAATAATTAAATTGTATGAATTTTGGGGTCGTTACACCTGTATTATCATAACCAGATGATACGGGAGGATTTGTGGTGTATAGTGATGCGTTGCATATATAAACTCATGAGGAGTTATTAATAATGTGATACGAGGAATTTGTATCGAGCAACGAGCAAGTTAAGAATAAGATAGAGTTAGGTGGGATATATTTCAATTGAGGACTCATGTGATGGTTAAGTTGTATAAATCTTTGTATGGGCGAGGGTTTTGTGCTTGCACTCAGTTTATCACATTGATAATCATTGGAATGTTGGTGTTGCGCTATCAATGTGTATGTGGCGAAAAGGTGATTCTTTTCTCATGTGTATATTTGATAGTTAGAAACTATTAAGATTAGTCGAGATATTATTAGGATTAGGTGCCGTTCTTAAAACTAATGCATATGGTAAGTTAAGTGACTCATAATAATATGGTATGTTTTGAACCCTCAAATGAATGGACGCCTATGGTCCCGACTAGGACAAGTTCTTAAACTCATATTATTGTGGCAAGTTCCTGGATTTCCAATGTGTAGTAAGTTGGATGAACTATTTTGGGTAGAAAACGGTTATAGTATAGAGAGCATTGATGAAGTTGAAGATTGATAGAATGGTTAAGTAATGAAGTAATAAAGTAAAGATTGTAGTTGATGAATACCTGGATATTCTAAATCTACTAGCTATGCTAGACTTTCAAAATTATTGACTTCGTGCTGATGTTTACACTTCTATTTTCTTGAAAAACATTGCATCAAATGATGAAACCAATGAGTTTTAAAAACAATATCGTTATTCGTATGTCTATGCTAATTGCTTTGGCTAGACAAAAATGATTTTAAATATATCAAAATGTATTTTTATATTATCAATGCATCATGGAAACCTGGTGCAGAGATGATAAAAACGATGGAGTCATCAATGTAGTGTTACTTAGTGTTGAATGTGATCTAAGAATCGTCAGCCCACTATGGTATGATGTAGTATGATAAAATCACCAAATGGCGGAATCCTCAAATGGACTGTAAATACAGTGTGATATTATGACGTTATAAAAAGATTTTTGAGATTTCTTTAAGATATGAGAATATATATATATACATATTTATATGTATATTGCGATTGATGTCCAAATTGTCGTAGAAGTCTTTGCTATTTGATTAAGCTAGACGAATATTGAAAGATGTTCATGAAATTCATGCGTTTCTTGAGAGGTTATGCGAAACCAAATTGTTTTGGTGCGGATTCAGATGTTGAAAAGTTGAGATGAACAACACTTTTATAAGGGATTACGCGGAAGCGTTTAGATGTTTGTGCACAATACATAGTACGAAGGGCTGATCACCCTATGTACGGGAGTCCCTATAGTCTAATGACTGTTAAGGTTTAAGTTGAAAGAGTACTTATAATCGGGGACAGAGTGCACAATACATCGTACGAAGGGCTTAACACCCTAAGTATGGGAGTCCCTATAGTCTAATGACTGTTAAGGTTTAAGTTAAAAGAGTACTTATAACCGTGGACGTGGTTCAAGGTCTTATGACCCTCACCATGATTTGGAATCTTTTAAATTCCTGTTATTCATATCGCTTCCCAATTATTGAGCAATTGTGGAAGATTCTTATTACTCTGAAAGGTGAAAGTGGAAAGGATGAGAAAATTAAGCAAAACATAATAATTTCAAGAAAGAATTGAAACTCCAGAATGAAGAGAAATGTGAAACTCTTAGAAGAGGAAGAGGTGAGGAATAAGATGATCTTAGAAAGATCCTTAGAGAAAGAATTTGGTTGTAGAACTCAATGGATGAATAAAGTATTAACGTAAAATTTATTTTGATAGATTGAATGAATGAAATGAATGAATAAAGTATTAACATAAAATCTATTTTGATAGATTGAATGAATGAAGATTATAAATAAAATTTCGAGGACGAAATTCTTAGAAGAAAGGGTGAATGTAATATCCCGAGTGTTTTTGATAACGATCCTTAGAAAAGGAAATGAATGGGTTAAAGAATATACAATGTTTGATATATGATTGTGTTTAATTGAAGGTTACGTAATAAAACCTAAGAGTTGTAGAAGAAATGAATGAAATATATATATATATATATATATATATATATATATATATATATATATATATATATATATATATATATATATATATATATGTATGTAAAACGTTTTCCTAAGTTAACGTGTTGAAGTTATTCAAACGGTAATTGTGAAAGAGATTACGTGAAAACCCGAGGAAGGTAAGGCTTGGTGATTCAAGACGGAATCCTTATAAGGTGGGAAGAATGTAACAATCCGTAATTTTATTTATAATTTTAAATATTTATTGAATTAAATAAATATTTTTAATTGATGTGTTTGTTGTTTAGTAGATATTTGTTGGATTATTTTTGTTAGTAAGTAAATAATTCATGAGTTATATAAATTAACTTAATTAATATAAAAGAGTGATGAATTAAATTTATGAGATAATACTCTAATTTAACTTAATAACTAAATTAGAGAGTTGTTAAGAATTATATAGTTTGGTAGAATGTTGTTTTAATTTATTTATTAATTAAGTTGATATGTTAATTTATTAAGTAAAATTATAATGAAAATTATAATTTTGTCGTAATTAGTTTTGTTTATTTAATTAAGATTGGATATTAAAATCCAAGTAAACAATCCGTGACAATAAAATATATTAAAAATGACTTATGGAAATAAAAATAAAAGAGTTTTAATTTGGTTTTACCAAACAAAGCCTTAGAGCTTTTGAAATTCTTATGTTAATCTTGTTTTTCCAAATAAGGCTTAAGGAATGATTAGGTTATTATTTTAATAGATTTTTCCAAACAAGGCCTTATGGCTTTTAAGTTTAAAATAAAAATAACTAATAAGTATTTAGTAACCTTATTATTATACGTCAGTTTTATTTTTAAGTTAGCGTCTATTTTATTTTTACGTGAAAAGTGTTTGGCCTAAGCCTAAGAAGAAGAGAGAAGAGAAAGTTTACAGAGAAGTTTGAGAGAGTCATATTCTTTGAGAAATTAAAAAAGAGGTGATTATGAGAATTAAAGAAGGGAGAGGAAGGATAATCAAGACATTCTCATCATCTTTTTTCTAGCAAACAATCAAAGGAACAAGATATAACCTACTCTAATGTTAACCCTTGTTTTTCAAAATTTCAATTGATAATTGTGTTGAATTGATATATATATATATATATATATATATATATATATATATATATATATATATATATATGTATGAAGGGTTTATACTCATTAATTATCACATGTTAGTGTTGTTTGATGATAAAAATTCATGTAATTTGGTTTGTAGGAAGAAAAGTATATAACATTGTTTTTACATGAAAATTGGCTTTAGAAAGTACAAATTTTTATGGTCAATACTTGTTTTAATCTGTAAATTAATGTTGGATTATGTTAGTATGTTAAGAAACAAAAACGGCGTAGTTTAAATCGTGTTAATTGGTTAAGAAATGAAGTCGTGGCGATCGAATTCGCTAAATGTGTTAAAACATGGAAATAGAGTATGAATATGTGTTTTGGGTCAAATTTTAGGTTTTTAAATGTTTTTATAAATTGTTAAAATTCTAGTATGTTGTAGTTCTATGAATTACTTAATCCATATAATCGAAAAAACGGACTAATTTAGATGTGTATAACTCAAATTATGAAGATTAGTAGGAGAAAAGGGTTAAAAATCGCAAGAAACGAGAGCTTGTGTCCTGTTTACGCTCTTGAAGTATGAATTGCTATTTGTGCCCTAAGTCATTTGGGAGTAATGACTTGTGTCTAAGGCTTAATTGGGCTCATTTGTGCCCAAAGTATGTCGTGTGACTATTTTAACTGGTTTAGTAAAATAGGCATACCCTTTTCATCTGAACTCCGATTGAGGTGATTCAAGATGATCCGGAACGAGGAAGAGTAGAAATACAACTTTGATTCTTTAAGTTGTTCAATTTAAGGTTGAAAACAGGTGTCAAAATGGTCATCTTTAGGACTATTGTGTTTTTGGAGGCAATCGGAGGGCGTCGGACATGCACGTATGCAAGTGTAGTGCTCTTGACGATATAAGATGTTGTTCTAAGTTATAGAACATGAATATTATGAAGTATAATTATACTTAACATTAATAAATGATATATTAGATAAGTTGTATACGCATACTAAGCACACACAAGAGAGACAAATTGAGCGTGTGATGAATAAACGTCGAAACACCGTGATAAGTGATAATGAACGTAAAAAGTGTTTTAAATCAAATAAATGAATATTATAAGATATTGAATAAGGTTAATATAAAACCAATAAGTAGTCCTAGCAAGACTTAAATACTTGGATGAACTTCAAATATGAAATATAGTGAGATAAAAGTTAAAAGTTAACACAATAAAATTGAACATTGTGTATTAATAATAGGAAGGGTTATGAGATGTAAAGTAAAGTTTACATTACAACTACTATGCATTGCTATGTGACTAATAATTAATGTGAATGATTATATAATTGTGTAGGGCACGCGAAGTGCTGGTAGCTGTAAGCTGTTAAACTGTTATTGGTAAACAACGATCAAGGCAAGTCTTTCAGTTCCTATTTGGTATTTGAACTTGGTGATTAACTATTTTAAATCTTTATTACAAAGAGAATGATGTGTTATATATATGTTGAATGTATGAAATGTTAAAGTCAACTTATGACTATGTTGATTGAGTAAAACATGTTGATTAAGTAAGGAACTCAATCTTTATACTTGTTATATGAACTGTAACATGTATATTATGTTAATCCAATGTTTATGAGATATATGTTGAGCATGTTATTATGTGTTACGTGATGCATGAAAACTGTTAGATTTTTCTTGGCTGTCGAGCTCAACCTTGCAAATAACCATTTTTGCAGGTTAAGGATTGAAGGTAACACTATGTGCTACTTGAATGACATGGATCAGAAATAATACACGAAGATTAATATTTTAGCTAAAGTTATTATTTCTTTATACCATGATTAAGATTCATGAGATGTACTAAATGTTTTATGATGTATAGTTTTATGTTGAGTTGTAAAGCTAATGTTAGAGTTATCTGATATGTAAAGGTTATCAGATTAAAATGTAAAATTTTATATAATAACAGTGATAAAGTGAATCATAAAATAAGATTGATTCAAAGATATGTAGATGATAAAGGTTTTGATTCAAGGAATTAAAGTAAGAAAGCATAAAAGTTTAAATTATTCTGCATTATATAAATTTTAACATCGAATGATGATGTAAAATCAGAAGGTAGATGTGTTATTAACGACCAAAGTTAATAATTAAATTGTATGAATTTTGGGGTCGTTATACCTGTATTATCATAACCAGATGTTACGGGAGGATTTGTGGTGTATAGTGATGCGTTGCATAGAGGACTGGGCTTCGTGCTAATGCAACATGGCAATGTCATTACGTATGTGTCACGATAATTAAAGGATTGCGAAAAATGATACCCTACTCATGACTTAGAGTTAACGGCAGTAGTTTTTGCGTTAAAGATTTGGAGGCATTATTTGTACGCAAAAAAATGTGAGATATACACGGACCACAAGAGTCTGAAATATATCCTCATATGGAAGGAGTTGAACATGTGTCAAAGAAGGTGGTTAGATTTAATCAAGGATTATGACTGCGATATTCTTTATCACCCGGGGAAAGCAAACGTAGTGACCGACGCGCTAAGTAGGAAAGGAAGGGAAAAGTTATTTCAATTGACAACTCAGGAGGAGTTAATAAGGGATATGTAAAACTTAGAAATAGAAGTAAAGGGACTGGAGAAGTCTGAAGAGAAATTGTTTGCAGTAGAAGCTCGTCCGACCTTGTTGGATAAAATAAAGGAATCACAAGAGAAGGATAAAGAATGCAAGAAAATCAGAAAAAGGATCACAGAAAATGAGGAAGAAAAGTTCAAGATGGATAGAGACGGTATTTTAAGATTCGAAGGGAGAGTGTGGGTGCCAGCGATAAATGAGTTGAGAGAATAATTTTACACGAAGCACACAATACGACATATTCCGTTCATTCAGGAGGCACAAAGATGTACCCGGATTTGAGGTAACATTTTTGGTGGCCAAATATGAAATGAGAAATCAGGGAGTGCGTTAGTAGATGTCTTACTTATCAACTGGTCAAAGGCGAGCACCAAAGGTCGAGTGGTCTACTCCAACCGTTGGGGATACCGGAGTGGAAATGGGAGCATATTACGATATATTTCGTGGTAGGACTTCCAGTCACGTAGAAAGGTTTTGACGCCATTTGGGTTATCGTAGATCGACTAACAAAGACGGCTCATTTTCTACCGATCAAAATTTGATATAGTTTAAATCAGTTAGCAAATCTGTACGTAAAGGAAATAATTTCACGACATGGTGTACTGGTATCGATTGTCTCAGACCGAGATCCACGCTTCACGTTAAAATTTTGGAAAAGCTTGTAAGAGAGGATGGGAAGATAATTAAGGTTATGTATTGTGACACCCCCAAATCTGGTACTTCCATTTCCACAGGATTTGGTGTTCATTGTACAAATATCATCTATCTATCTACCCATAAATCAAATGCAAACCTTACAATATATAGAAATAATAATAAAATCTCTCCCCTTATGGGGTTACATCAACTTAATAATAATAAATCCCAGGTTAATCTGACCTTAAAACATCTGTGTGGAAAACATAAACAAATAAGTCTTAGTAACATCAATTCTAATTATATCACATAACCACAATAATAAAACAGTCTTCATTACTTGCTAAGCTTTCCCTTGCCCTTACTAGTGGAAGGTTCGTCTGCTCTTTCGTTCTTAACTGCAATGTTATTATTACGCAAGAGTGAGCACGATTGCCCACAAGTATAACAATATAAAAATGAATAATAACATGCGAGAGAAATAATAACTTCTGATATAAAGCTCAACTTTTGAATCAAGAGTGAATAATAAGAATCAAAAGAAATTCCGAGGGTCATAAGACCTTGAACTATGTCCTAGGTTGTCAAGTGTTATTACTTGAAACCTTTAACAATCATAAGACTATGGACTCTTCTTCTCGTACTTAGGGGGATCAGCCCTTAGTACCATACTGTTCACAATATCTTAATGCTAAAGCGTAATAATCCCCTATACAGGGTTGTTCATCTCAGTTTGATATTCAAGTCCGCACCAAAGGAAGTTTGATTTGGATAATTCATCAAGGGATTCTGAAATTTAGAACGCTCATCAACTATGGACTAGTCGAATCAATAAGGGTTCGCTAGTCTAATAATGTTTAACAGTAAATGAATATTTAACTTGAATAATATCTAAAAAGGTATACAATAGAATAATTATTGTATAACAACATCATGCTTGAAATTAATAAACTTTAATATCCAAGACAGGCTTGATCAATAATAATGAGAACTTGCTCAATATCGAAAGAGGAATTAATCAATTTATATAACGATAACAAGTAAGGTTAGGAAACTTGCTCAATGTAACAAGATAAGGTTTAGAAACTTGCCTCGTGGGTAGATTACACGTTAATAAAACTCGTTCTTTGATTTAAATCCTACATATCATTCATGTTCACAACACCAATCAATTATCACGTAATAAACATCATAAGTTTATTCTTTGTCTAACTCGAGTTCATGACTACACTTATTGTCAAAAATTAAGACTTCACAAACAATAAGGTAACTAT
This sequence comes from Panax ginseng, assembly GCA_020205605.1. Taxonomy (NCBI): domain Eukaryota; kingdom Viridiplantae; phylum Streptophyta; class Magnoliopsida; order Apiales; family Araliaceae; genus Panax; species Panax ginseng. The sequence goes on from CM035144.1 coordinate 89,943,986, forward strand.
GCATTTGATCATTCAATTCACACGTAATTGTGTTATGGACATGTTAAGAATTTATTTTAACATCTCATTATAGGTCTAAGAAGTCTTTATAATCATTAGACTAAGTTGCTATCACATTTCTATACTTGTACACTTTTAAAAACTCATTTCGATTATTTCGCTAAGTAGTATTGGCGCCACTTTCACTTTTTCTATATCTCTTGCATCTGGCACTGTGGCGCTTGCTGGCTTGTGTCCTGGTGTCTGTCTGTCATGCACATGAAGTCTCAAAGTTCGAGTTGGCCAGCCATGACACTCCAGATTCAATTTCTAGTTCAAGAAGAACATGTAATTCAAAGAAAATAAACTCTACGTGATCATTAATTTCACCAATTTAAACATACCCACATACTAGAATTTATACATAACCATTACCCAACATATATAGAGTGATTTTAACACATTAAAACACATAATCATAGAATTAAAGCATGCAAATTGTCTTTATTCTTGATGTTCTTGAAGTTTTGAACATAAATCCTAACATTCAACGCCACAGATTCAAGTTATAAAACCAAATTCAACCATTCAAACTTCGTTTTGTTAAGCTTTAGCATGCATAATCATATACCATTATGAATTTTGTAGAAAATTTATGGTTAACATATTAAAAAATACATTATAAGGGCGTATATGGCCATATCACATACTACGAAATTTTTTACTATATAATTTCATGAAACTGAAGATATGGAAACCCATATAATATATATTAAAACATGCTATACTACTCAAATCATTACACATATCCCTATAACAACACCCTTTCTCAATTTACAGAGACTTACAGAATAAATGAAAGTCATATTCATGAAAACTTTAAAAGACGTAAAATAAAAATTTGGGTTGAAGAGAATTACCCAAGCGTAAAGCGTGGATTAATGTGTGAATGAATTCCTTCTAAACTCTTCTTCAATCACAATTCTCCCTCAACACTTCTCAATCTCTCTCTGAAACTCTCTCTGTTTCTATTTTTCTAGACTTAGGAAAAATGAAGAAGAAGGCGTAATAAAGAAAATCAATCGACGTTGTTGTGGGATGCCATCTTGGCCATGGGTAACTTCCCTCAACTCCCATTAAGGCCATGTTTGGCTAGCATACTAGGTTTTAAAACCCATTATTTAATAAAACCTTATCATATAGTTTTAAAAAAATGTCACATCCATTATAAAATAAATCAAATATCTAGTTTAATTTATTTAAATAAAATAAAATAATTTCTCATTAATTCACATAGTCACATGATTAAATTTTCTCATTTAATAATAATATCAATTATTAAATCTCTAATTAATAATTAAATTAATTAAAATAACAAAGGCTTATTAAATATTTCTTTTAATTCAATAAGCTCACATAAATACATACATCGAATAATAAAATTTTCCACATCAATTTAATAAATATAACACATATAATTAAATTAATCTATCACAACTTCATCAATTAATTAATTAATTCATCGAAAAATATTTATTTAATCCAATAAATATTTAAATTAAATTATAAAATCTCGGTTGTCACAAGTACCGCTTATCATCTGCAGACAGATGGGAAGAGTGAGCGAATGATACAAATGATGGAGGACATGCTTAGAACTTGTGTGATGGACTTCAAAGGAAGTTGGGACGATTACCTACCCTTAGTAGAATTTGATTATAACAATAGTTACCATGCGAGTATAGGCATGCCACCGTACGAAGCTCTTTACGTGAGGAAGTATAGAACACCATTGTGTTGGGATGAAGTTAGAGAGTGAAAGATATTAGGGCCGAAATTAGTTCAACAAACCGCAGATGTGGTGACATTGATAAGGGCTAGATTAGTAGCTGTACAAGATCGCCAGAAGAAGTACGCAGACTTACATCATCAGGACCGTGACTTTAAAGTTGGAAGTCATGTTTTCTTAAAAGTATCTCCTTGGAAAGGAAATATACGATTCGACAAGAAAGAAAATTGAGTCCTTGGTTAATAGGACCATTCGAGATACTGAAGCGAGTGGGCAAAGTGGCATATAAAGTTGCATTACCACCTGAGTTGGAGCACATCCATAACGTGTTTCACATCTCCGTGTTGCGTCCGTACAAGCCTAACTACAAACACGTGATTTCTTACGAGCCTATCTAAGTAGAGAAGAATCTAGTATATGAAGAAGTTCATGTTCAGATATTAGATATAAAAGAACAAACATTAAGGAATAAGAGTATACCTTCAGTGAAAGTGCTTAGGCGAAACCACAACGCTGAGGAGGCCACGTGGAAATTAGAAGATAAGATGCGAAGGGATTATCCCCATTTATTTGTGTAACCTTGTACAATTCCGAGGACTGAATTTTTATAAGGGGGGAGAATGTAAGAACCAAGAATTTTGTGAATGAATACTTATTTTAATATAATAAGAAAATAAATATTTATTTGAATATAAATATTGATGTGTAATGAGATGAGTAATTCAATTAGTGGAAATTGAATGTACATAAGCATTGAGAATTGTGAAATGCCTTGTGTGGCATAATGAGGACTAAGGAATTTCACTAAGTGAATCAAAAGAGAAATAATTACTAAGAGTAAGATTAATTACGTATAATTATGTGATTCTGTTTATGGAATGAATAAGTTTATAACTAGTAATATCATCAATATGGAAGTTAATTCATGTCATGTAAAACCAGTGTGGTAGTAGAGGTCAGAACTGGCTTAGAGCTAAACTAGTTTGGCACTGCCAGGGACCGGCGCAACTGCACCCTCCCAGCAGTACAAACTAGAGAAGCTGCGCTAGTGGCCAGTCTGGGAAAATTTAGTTTTTACTATAGAAATGAAATGGAACATTATTGTAATGTGTGACATGAATAAAATCATACGATAAGAATACATTTTAATGACAAGAAGTACCAAGTAGTACAATGAAATCATATGTAATTTTAAGACAGAAATAATTAAATATCCGTGTATTCCAAAAATTGGGAAAGGAATTACATGTGTAAAATGAACAGTTAATATTAAATAATGTTATAATGTGGTTAGGTGAGCAGTAAAAATAATTATGGGAGATACCCAGGCAATAATACCTAACTGTGTTATTTTATTACGTGTTCTTGATATACATGGATTATATGATGTGAGTACATAAATAATCCCTAACTTTCCTAATATAGTAACAATTGTACATTAAAATTTCATTTTTGGGAAGTAGAGTAACTGAACTAAACAAATTGAACACGTTACTGGAAATTAAGCTCATCAGTTGCACATACAATACATGAACAGTAACCTACACTCTAATTACATAACTTCCAAGCTGTGATCATTGGCTAGAAGGATGGCTGATGGTGGGTAGTTAAACCACTCTTAATTAACCAATGTTTCCTTCTAATACACAATGGATTCCAACTTTAGTGTAAAGCCAATGCCCAGTCCATCAATTCTCTATATAAAGCAACTACATTTTCAGTTTTACGTTGCTTTTGCTTGATTGTTGAAACTCTGATAACTTGAGTTTGAGAATTTGTTGTTCAAAGAAGAGGTTATCAATCTCATAAGGAAGAAACTAAGTTTACTAAGCTTCAAGAGGTATAAAAATCTTAACTTTTGTTCTTAGTTTGGTTTTGCCAAATTCGTGAAATTTCTTAAAATTCTATGTCAATTGATATGAACTAACATGTTATCATGTGTTTAGGAAGTATGTGTACATATATGGAACCTTTAATGATAGAATTAAACATGTTTTAATCAATTAAAATCATTGTTGATTGATGCTCTGCAAAACAGAGCAAGTTACTGCTTCTGTTCTAGGTAGGGCGCAGCTGAGCCATACCCAATATGAGAATGAATTCTGTTATTTAATCTTGTAAAATCTAATCTACTGAGATGACTTCAATATTCCTGAAAATAAGTATAACAAGTGGTACAAAGCTTCTTTGTGAATTATGAAGTGTCTAATATGATTTTAGTAGGAGATTTTTAACAAAACTTAGAGTTTTAAAAATGAACCTTGTTGAGACTTATGTTCTACAAGTTCTAAACTTAGTGGTTTATACACATGATTGATTTCAAATATAAATGAGCATGATATAGTGTTTATAGTGTCTTTGTTAGTGACCAAACTTGTTGGACTTTGTGTTAGAGAAGTTTTCAAGAAAAGGTTGGTATAACAAAGCTAATGTACATGAATGCTACATGATGTAGGTTCTGATCTTGAAAAGATGTTAACATGACTTAATTATATATGATAAGAGTATTAAAGTTGTCTTGTATGTGTTATATTGCATCATTCAAGTTAAAGTGATTTCAAAGGCAACCTTGAACATGTTTTCAAAATTAAGTTGCATTATATATGCGTATTTAGATTCTAAAGATTTAAGATGTCATGTTTATGTTTATTATGTCTCTAAACATGATTCGTATGTATTGGACATACTGATAGCTAAATCAAACATGAGTTTAAAGCATATTTCAAAGTACTAAACAATGCTAATTATGAATTAATGATGTGAACACTATGAGCATATGAATTAAAAGATTTTGTGATATCTATGTGGACATATAGCAAAGTTATAAAATATGGTAACTATATGATCTTTTTATGCTTTAATACCATGTGAATTGTAAGCTAAAATTGGTAACAATGAACTCAAGAATGATTATACGCTATGTGAGAACCTCTAGCATGTATGTATATTAAAGTATAAGTGTTAAGGTATGATAGAATTGGACTAAAACTAGGAGAGTAGAAGCTCAACTCGGCAAAGCTAGAGGATGTCAGTATGCACTTCGCTGGGTCCCTAAGTATAGCTGTAAGTGCAAATTGCGCCATCCCAGTAGTTGGTTCTGTATTTTGTTTGTAATCTGATGATTGCTTGGTTAAGTTAACTTATATTATATGACCAATGTGCTATCTAATGTGTTAAGAAACATGCTAGATAATAGAGTTGAATGTTTAACGAGTGATTATAACTCTCAAATGTAAAGTTCAAGAAAATATTTGTAAAATTATAAAGCAATAGTTTAAAACCAAGTTGTTTCACCTTGTGGTGTCTTACAAACTAATTTTGTGCTATGAGTATGTAATATATGTGATGTAGTATGTATAGATTATACAACTAAGTTAGACATTTATGTGTACATTTGAACTTATATGCGTGGGCTTAAGTAACTAAAGAATATCCTATACGTGTAACTATATTGTTTTAGGATTCGAAAGAGGGTGGATAAGTTATATTGGTAAACTGCGCTTGAGGCAAGTACTCGAACCTTACTCTTTATTGAGCCTTATTTGAACTTGTTCAATTATTGATCGTATAAGTAGAACTTTAAAGGAATAATATTTCGTAATGAAATTTCAAACTTTGATTGAACGATACTTGTTCATATATATATATATATATATATATATATATATATATATATATATATATATATATATATATCGTGAAAGAAACTATTTAAGCCATTGATTCGGCTAGACTATTGATATTTGATCAAAAGCTATCTAAACCAAATTAACTTAGGGCGGACTCTTATAACTGAGAAGAACAACCCTCTTGGTAGGAGAAATTATATATTATCGAGGAACCGACGTGCGCACATAAGAAAGAATAAATGTTATGAATGACATAGGGTACTTTAGGCTGATCACCTGTTGTACTCATTTTGTATAATTATCAGTCTATTACTGTTAATTCTAGGAGAAGTTCATAGTCCTTAGTGACTGCTCAATATTTATTGCTTTGAAATCTTGAATTGATTTAATCATTAAATATTGTTGATATTTTCTGTCCATATCGATTATTGTTGATAATCATCGATACTTCTTGCTATCTTGAACTATCATTATTGATATACCCTTGAGAAATTTAAAACAATATTGATTACCCTTTTGTTATATTACTTGCTGGGCAAAATTGTTGCTCATCCTTGCTTTCCATAAAACTTTCAATGAAGGCAGAACGTGGTGAACCCTCTAGCAAGGACAAGGGTAAAGAGAAAGCTTTGGAGTAGTTATTTTTATAATGCTAGGAATGTACTATTATGTGGTAGTAGAAGAACTTATTTGTATTAAGTTATGTTTAGTTTAAGTTGTATTGTATTATGTATTAGTTATGTCCAAATGGTGTTTAATTATGATTAAGTTATGTAAGAGATGTTTAAGTTACGAACCCTTGGGACAAGAATAATTATGTTATAACAATGTAATTTATTCTATTATTCCACTGTGCGAGATGTTGATTTATTATTAGAGTTAGTACGTGACAACCAAATTTTAGACATGTGTGGTCTGAATTTGGGGGCGTCACAATGCAACACTATGCAGTACTATACAAACAATAAAATATAATATATTCTATTTTACATAAAAAAAAAACTTATATATATATATACATATATATATACACACTCCCTTTGCACCTGTGATTCCCCCCACCCCTGACTTTCCTATATATATATATAATACTTATATATATAAAAAAAATTGAGATAACTTTCTTCCGATTATTTTGAAAAATGGGTAAGTGGGGGTCCATGTAATAAGCAAAATTTATAACAAATACTTCATAAAATATCCCTCTATTTATCTCAATTCACTTGGCTTAACTAAACACATTTTTAATAACATTTATTCATCATTATTATAACTCGTAATATAAACAACCAGAATTTCTAGGAAAGAGAGGGCTTTTCGATAAGGATTTCTCCTTATTGGCGTGCAATTGGCCAAACCCCTTTCCTCGACAGAACTTTATAGACATTGTCAATAATGTAAATAATAATATGAATAACTTTGTTCTCTCAATTATTGATTTAATAATATAAAATATTGTGACAATAATTGAATCAATAATGTGAGATATTATGCAGCAATTACTGTGGTAATAATTGAATAAAACTGAGTGACTTCTCACGTAAGCATCAATAATCAAAGATATTGTACAATACCGTGTGCTACTATGCAACCACGTGTATTACTGTACTTTTATCATCAGGTATTTCAACAGTTAACGGTAAAACTTTTGCCATTATTTTTATAAAAATTATTTCTGTAGTTTTCTAACTCCGACAGTAATTTTGCAGCAGGGTCCACCAATGATTGTGCCGTCGTACGGATATTTCCCGACAAAACAAATATTTTATGACAACTTGCTTACTTTGCACAATTTGTAAATATTACCCACAACATTAACATTATATCAAATCCACACCTTATTAATCAAAATAACATTTAGAGAAAATTAAATCTTTATTCATAAAAGTTAGGGTCTTACAACCTCCCCTCGTTATGAAATTTTATCCTCGAAATTGGGGTACGTACCTAATATGTCGAAGAGGTGAGAATACCTTTTTTTCATTTCAGATTCTAACTCTTGAGGTATAACCTTTGAGCATAAAATATGTTTCTTATTATCCAAGATTTTAACAGGTATCACCTCATACGTTAAATCTTCTGCTATCATGTCTAGTTATAATTCAATAATGTGGTTCGGGTCATCCACATATTTATGTAACATCGATACGTGAAAAACGTTATGAACACGAGACATACTTAGCTGTAAGGCGAGTCTATAGGCCACAGTTCCTACTTGATCGAGGATTTCAAATAGACCAATAAATCGAGGGTTTGAGCTTTCCTCACTTTATCGACTCTTACTTCTGGAATAACACATTCTTGTACTTTTTTCTTCATATTCATTAGCTCTGGGTGTATAGCTTGAGCAGCTTTAAATTTATCGATTAAAATCGATTCTAATCCTATATTTAAGATCATCATGTGGGTCCCTAGAGTCTTTAACTCTATCCCCATTTTTGTAAATCATACAAAATGAGTCTTTGTGTTAACAACGTCGCACTTATAGCTGCATACGATCTTCTACTCAGTGCGTCCGCTACCACGTTCTCTTTTCCAAGATGGTATTGAATGTTATGATCGTAATCTTTCAACAGCTCAAGCCAACGTCTTTGGTGCATGTTACGTTCATTTTAGGTGAGGAAATATTTGAGGGTTTTGTATCGGGTTCAAGGTCGATACAAAATTCGATTTCATGCTCTGGGGGTAGGCCAGGAAGTTCTTCAGGGAATACGTCAGAAAGTTTATTAACAATAGAAATATAATTTAAATCTGATGTATTTTTGTTTAAATCCGTGACATGGGCTAAAAAAGCTTGACATCCATTTTTTAATAAATGAATGGATTTATGGCTTGACATGACAATGATTGACTTTAGTGGTTTGGTTACTTGAATTCGCATAACAGGTTGGTTAGGAATATGAAAGCTAACAATATTACGAAAATAATCAATTTTAGCATGATGAGTAGTTACCCAGTTGATTCCTAAAATTACATCAAATACAAGTATTTTCAACGAGAAAAGATCGAGATGTAACGTGAATGTGTCGATTTGAATCAAACAAGATTTATAAACAGTGGAGGTAACGAAGGTTTCTCATAACAGAGTTTCAATAGACAAGTCAAAGTCTAATTTCTCCGGAGTCAAATTTAAACGTTGAGCGCAAGTAAGTGAAATAAAAGAATGGGTAGAACGGGTATCAAATAAGGTATAGACTTCGCAAGAATTTATGATTAGCTTACCCGTAATAACTTCGTTCGGGTTCCTCATCACGATAAATGCTCTCCCTTAAACTACCGACTTTAACTTGTTTAGGGTAGCCTTTGACATCACCATCCCAGCTGGACTTGACTTCATTACACGATAAAATTGAGCTAGGTGACCTTCTCTTCTGCAATTGAAACACGCTTTAGGTTGCTGCGTACAGTTTGGACGGATGTGTCCCTCCTCTCTGCATCTGTAGCATATGATTGATGGTCATTCTCCTTCCTTAATAACGGGTGTTGGTGCTGCTGTCGACGTCTTTATGTCATTGTTAAATCTTCTCTTTTTGAAATTTTCACCTCTCCTATTATCTTGGTCATGATTACCACCGAAGTGGTTACCATTTCTGGCCTGATAATTTCCTCCACAATGGTTATCAATGTGACACACCCAAATCCGGTATTTCCATTTTCACAGGATTTGGTGTTCACTGTACAAACATCATCTATCTATCTACCCGTAAGTCAAATGCAAACCATACAATATATAGAAATAATAATAAAATCTCTCCCCTTATGGGGTTACATCAACTGAATAATAATAAATCCCAGGTTACTCTAACCTTAAAACATCTGTGCGGAAAACATAAACAAATAAGTTTTAATAACATCAATTTTAATTACATCACATAACCACAATAATAAAATAGTCTTCATTACTTGCTAAGCTTGCCCTTTCCCTTACTAGTCGAAGGTTCGTCTGCTCTTTCGTTCTTAACTGTAATGTTATTATTATGCAAGAGTGAACACGATTGCCCACAAGTATAACAATATAACAATGAATAATAACATGCGAGAGAAATAATAACTTCTGATATAAAGCTCAACTTTTGAATCAAGAATGGATAACAAGAATCAAAAAAATTTCTGAGGGTCATAAGACCTTGAACTATGTCCTAGGTTGTCAAGTGTTTTTACTTGAAACCTTTAACAGTCATAATAATATGGACTCTTCTTCTCGTACTTAGGGGGATCAACCCTTAGTACCATACTGTGCACAATATCTTAACGCTAAAGCGTAAATAATCCCCTATACAGGGTTGTGCATCTCAGTTTGACATTCAAGTCCGCACCAAAGGAAGTTTGGTTTGGATAATTCATCAAGGGATTTTGAAATTTAGAACGCTCATCAACTATGGACTAGTCGAATCAATAAGGGTTCGCTAGTCTAATAATGTTTAACAGTAAATGAATATTTAACTTGAATAACATCTCAAAAGGTATACAATAGGATAATTATTGTATAACAACATCATGCTTGAAGATTAATAAACTTTAATATCCAAGACAGGCTTGATCAATAATAATGAGGACTTGCTCAATATCGAAAGAGGAATTAATCAATTTATGTAACGATAACAAGTAAGGTTAGGAAACTTGTTCAACGAAAGTTTAGGGTAAGAAACTTGCTCAACGTAAATGTAGAGTTAGAAAACTTGCTCAATGTAACAAGATAAGGTTTAAAAATTTGCCTCGTGCGTAGATTACACTTAAACAAACTCGTTCTTTGAATTAAATCCTACATATCAATTACGTTCACAATACCAGTCAATAATAACGTACTAAACATCATAAGTTATTCTTTGTCTAATCTCGACTTCATGACCATACTTAGTCAAATTACCATACTTGTTTTCACATAATATAATACTACACGAACAACAAGTTAATTACATAATCAACGATTCAAATAACATGTAATTGTCTTCTTGACTTGGTAAAAACTCATTTTAATATCTCATTATATGTCTAACAAGTTTTTATGTTCATTAGACTAGATCACTAACTCATTTCTATACTTGAACATTAAAATTTGCATTTTGGACGATAATCGCTAAGTGGTATTTTATGACGCCACTTTTATCTCGGGCTCTTAGCATCATGGCATTTAGGTAGTATTATATTTGGGACACTTAGCCATGGCAATACTGTGGCACGGGAAAAGAACTATGAGTTGGCGTCGCGGCGCGAGACTTCAGTTCCAGTTTTTGCAATTCGCGAAAATTACAGAACACGACTAAAAGTTTCCAATCAACTTATTTTTACACGAATTTAGACATACCCACATGCTAGAATTCATAAATAATCAATACTTAACATCTATGGAGTGATTTTCACCCATTAAAACACATAATCACAAAATTAAAGCATGCAAATTGGACTGTTCTTGATGTTCTTGAAGTTCTTGAACAAAAACATGGATTTTAATGCTACGGATTCGTTGTAAAGCCAAATCTAACCATTCAAGTTTCATTTTGTTCATTTTAACATGCATAATCACATCAATGTGTGAATTTTGCAAAATAAATTATATTTGACATATAAAAAAAAATCACGTATAAGGCCATATGGCCATATCACGTACTCTGTAAATTTTTGAAATAACAAGCCATAATCATACGTTGTAATCTCATGAAATTGATGATATGGAAACACACAATATATATATAAAACATGCCATACAACTCGAATTATTACATACATTCTCATAACAACAGAATTTCCCAAATACAGAGTCTCATAGAAGTATGAAAGCCATTTTTATGAAAACTTAAAAGACGTAAAATAAGAATTTGGGTTGAAGAGAATTACCCAAAGCGTAGATTAAATAAAATGACAAATCTCTCTACCTCAATCACAAAGTTTCTCTCAATCTCTCTCAAACTTTCTCAAACTCTCTCTTTGTTAAACTTTGTCAGACTTAGAAATAATAAGGAAAAGAAAAGAAGGCGTATACTAATACATAAGGTAAACTGATGCGCATGATGGAGGTCAGTTACCTATCATGGGTAACTGCTCCCAACCTCTCTTCGTGCCATGTTTGGCTAGCAAGAATGGGGTTTAAAATCATTTAATTTAATAAATCATTATCATATAGTTTAAATAATATCACATCCATATAAAATAAATCTAATATCTTATTTAATTGACTTTAAATAAAATATAATAATTTCTCATTAATACACATAGTCACATAATTCAAATTCTCTTTGATTAATAATTTCAAATTATTAAATCTCTAATTAATAATTAAATTAATTAAAATAACATAGGCTTATTAAATATTTCTTTTAATTCAATAAGCTCACATAATCACATACTTGAATAATAAAAATTCTCCACATTAAATTAATAAATGTAACACATATAATTAAATTAATCTATCACAACTTCATCAATTAATTATTTAATCTAATGATTAATTCATCAAAAATATTTATTCAATCAAATAAATATTAAAATTAAATTACAAAATTACGGTTGTCACATCTTTCCCTCTTAAAAGATTACATCCCCGTAATCATAACTCAAACAAGTCGTCGTTACATTCTCCCCCCTTACAAAGATTACATCCCCAAAATCGCATATAACAATCTAAGTAAATAAATGAGGATAATTCTTCATCATATTCTCTTGAGTTCCACGTAAGCTTCTTGGTGTTGTGGTTCCTCCAAATTACCTTAACTGAAGGTATTACTTTATTTCTCAGAACTTGTTCTTTTTGGTCGACAATTTGAACATGAATTTCTTCGTAAGACAAGTCTTTATCAAAATGTAGGGGTTCATATTCAATCACGTGCTTGTAATCGGGTTTGTAGGGTCGTAGGAGTGAGATATGGAAAACATTATGGACATTCTCTAGAGATGGAGGTATGGCTACCTCATAAGCAACTTCTCCAACCCTTCTGAAAACTTCAAAGGGTCCAATGAATCTTGGACTCAATTTCCCTTTCTTTCAGAATCTGATCTTTTCCTTCCAAGGAGAGACCTTTAAGAACACATAACTACCTGGTTCGAACTCAACATTTTTACGGTGTGGATCGGTGTATTTCTTCTGTCTGTCTTGGGCTGCTATCAATCTCGCTCGAATCATTTTGACTATCCCTGCTGTTTGTTGTACCAATTCTGGTCCTAGTAATTATCTTTTGCCAACTTCATCCCAATATAGTGGAGTTCTGCACTTTCTACTGTATAACGGTTCATAAGGCGGCATTCCAATACTAGCGTGGTAACTGTTGTTGTAACCGAACTCTACAAGCGGTAAATGGTCATCCCAATTTCCTTTAAAATCCATTATACAAGCTCTTAACATATCTTCCAATGTTTGAATTGTTCATTCACTCTGTCCATACATGCGAGGGTGATATCTTTGTGCTCATTCGCAATTGTGTACCCATGCATTCTGTAGGCGTTTCGGAAGTTCGACGAAACGCGGATCTCTATCAGAAACAATTGACACCGAAACTCTGTGCCTTGAAACAATCTCTTTCACATATAACCTTGCCAACTGATCTAGGTTGAATCTGATTCTGATTCTGATCGAAAGGAAGTGTGCGGATTTCGTCAATCGATCAACAATAACCCATACTGCGTCGTAGCCTTTCTGAGTCGTCGGTAGGCCAACCATGAAATCTATCGTAATATGTTCCCATTTCCATTTTAGAATCTCTAAAGGTTGTAGCAATCCACTTGGTCTCTGATGTTCTGCTTTTACTTTCTGACATGTCAGGCATTTGGCAACACATTCTGCAACCTCTCATTTTAAATTTGGCGACAAAAGTGTTGTCGAAGATCTTGGTACATCTTGGTGCTACGTGGTGAATTGAATATCTTGAGTTGTGAGCCTCGCTCAAAATTTCTTCCTTAATCTCTGCATCTTGGCGGTACCCAAATTCTGCTCTCAAATCTTAGTAGTCCCTCACTGTCTATTTTGAATCTAGGTTCAGTCCCTTCAGATATCTTCTTCTTCACTTTCTCACATTCTTCGTCCTGAAGTTGAGCCTCCTTAACTTTATCAAGTAAGGTTGTACCAGCTTGTATCTGGAACAACTTCTCGTCAATCTCCATAGGATACTTCACTTCCAATTCTAGCTTCTCCATTGCTAAAATTAGCTCCTCCTGAGCGGTTAACATCATCAATTTCTCCCGACCTTTTCTACTTAGGGCGTCGGCCACCACATTTGCCTTACCCGGATGGTATATAATCTCACAATCGTAGTCCTTAATTAACTCCAACCACCTTCTTTGATGCATGTTCAAGTCTTTTTGTGTAAAAATATATTTCAGACTCTTATGATCTGTATATATTTCACACTTCTCCCCATAGAGATAGTGCCTCCAAATTATTAAAGCAAAAACTACTGCAGCTAACTCCAAGTCATGGGTCGGATACCCCTTCTCATAATCTTTCAGTTATCGCGACGCATACACAATGACTCTGCCATTCTGCATAAGCACACAGCCAAGTCCTTTATGCGATGCATCACTATAAACCATAAAATTTCCTGTGTCATCTGGAAGAGATAACACAGGTGCTGAACTCAACCTCCTCTTTAATTCTTGAAATCTTTCCTCACACTTCTCCATCCAAACAAATTTCACCGATTTCCTAGTCAAATTCATCATCGGAGTTGTGATCTTGGAAAAATCCTGAATAAATCTTCTGTAATAACCTGTCAATCTAAGAAAACTTCTTACTTCCGATGGCATCTTCGGCTGATCCCAGTTAATCACAGCTTCGACTTTGGAGGGATCAACTGAAATTCCGTCTCTATCAATCACATGTCCAAGAAATTGTACTCTTACAATCCAGAATTCACATTTCGAAAACTTAGCATACAACTTCTCTATTCTCAATGTCTCTAATGTCAACCTCAAATGCTCTTCGTGTTCTTCCTTGGTTTTTGAATATACCAAAATGTCATCAATAAATACTACTACAAATTTGTCCAAAAACGGCTTGAACACTCCATTCATTAAGCCCATAAATGCTGCAGGAGCATTCGTTAGACCAAATGACATTACCAAAAATTCTTAGTGACCGTATCATGTTCTAAATGCTGTCTTCGGTACATCCTCTGGTCTCACCTTCAGTTGATGATAACCACTTCTCAAATCTATCTTTGAAAAATATTTTGCTCCTTTTAACTGATCGAACAAGTCGTCGATTCGCGGTAATGGATACCTATTCTTAATCGTGACCTTATTCAGTTCTCTATAGTCGATGCATAGCCGCATCGTCCCATCCTTCTTTTTCACAAAAAAAACCGGTGCTCCCCAAGGTGATACGCTTGGTTGAATATTCTTTTTGTCCAGTAATTCTTATAGTTGGACCATCAGTTCTTTCATCTCTACCGGTGCCATTCGGTACGGTGCCTTCGATATTAGGGCCGTTCCTGGAGCCAAATCGATAATGAATTCAACTGCTCTATCTGGAGGACGTCCCGACAAATCATCCAGAAATACGTCTGTGAAATCTCTCACTACTGGAATCTCATCAAATTTCAGATTCTCTTTACGACTATCGACTATGTAAGCTAGATATCCTACACAGCCTTGTCTTAACAATCTCCTGGTCTGCATCATCGTCAGATAACTCCGGTGGTCCCAGCTCCTTGAACTGCTTAACGGTGACCAGTCGTGAGTTTCTAGTGTTTCCACCTGCATTTTGAACATGAGTCTCTCTCGTTTGGTTTTGCATGAATTCTAGAAAGTTACTAAACACACCATCATTCGTCATTTGGTCGGTGTTGTTGTTTACATGAGAATTATTGCCTTCCTGATGCACATTATCATGGGTATTGATACATGAATAGTAACATATACGTGAATAATGTCGTATATGTGAATAGTAACCCCAACACAAAAAAGATAAAGTTTCCCAATAAAATTCATATCAATATTTCAGTATAATGATATTAAAGGAAATAACATCATTTACTTAAAAAAATAACATCCCTTACCATCTTTTACCATCCCTTACCTCAAAAAAATAGCACTTCTCACTGGAATATCAGATATAATACTGAAGGAAACTTGCACTGTATAACAACACTCAAGATATCTAAATACTCACAAAAATACGCTCGATATTATAGAGAGAGAAAACTTCTGATTTTGGTGTGATTTTCAATTATAACCTAAGCACCCTATTTATAGGAAAATACTCAGAACACCAAAACAGAAAATTTAATAAAATATTATTATTTATAAATTTTTTTTCTACGCACACTTTGAAAATCTGATTTCAGAATTTTACACCAACCAGTGTGGCCCACCAACTCACAAAACATGTTTTTAACATTTATTGTAACAAAATCAATTCGGACTCAATATTCCGGAACTTCAATAATTTATAATAAATAGCCCTTTTATCAGAAAAATTTAAATCTTATGTCCATTCCATAGGAAATTTAATTTTCTACAATTTTTTAGAAAAAAGATTTTTCCAAATTCTAAAGGAAAAGTGACCGAAATCCACATACGGATTATTTTGCAGGCTATAATCAAATTTCAGTCAAAAATGGGGCCCACCAACATGTTTAACATATTTTTTGTAACAAAAATACTTTGGACCCAATTTGCTGTCTTCCTCCTCATTTATTCATATATCATGCATTCATTGTAAAAATATCACCGTTATTATATTATTATATTATTACATCATACACTTATAATGTAATTTTACTATAATATATTTGAATGAATTATTTTATCAGAAAAGATAAAATATCAATTTTCAACAATTGTCACTTTTCCAAAATATCCTCCATTTATATCCCAATTAAATAAATATTTCCTTATCATTTAAATCAATAATTAATTATTCATAAATAATATTACAGAATCACAATAATGACAACCAGGCCATTCTCAAGAAAGAGGGGGTTTTTCGATAAGGATTTCTCCTTACTGACGCGTAATTAAATAACCTAACCCCTTTCCTCGACATAATTTTCTAGACATTGTCAATAATGTTATCTAATGATATTATTCAAATAATATGAATTATTATTTGATAAAGTAAAATACTGTGTAGTGACAATTATTGAAACAAAAATAATATAAAATAATTTTCAATACCGTGTGCTACTGTGCAACAACGCGTATTACTTTACTTTAACCACCGAGTATTTCAACACTGTAAATGGTAACAACTACGCCATTATTTTTAGAAAACTCATTCTTGTCGTTTTCTTCATCCGATAATTTTTAGATTCGTACCACAAATGATTTGCCGTGCATGCGAATATTCCAAACAACAAGAATATTCTACGACCAAACAAATATTCCCCAACAACAATGAATATTTTATAATCACTTGCATATTTTGTAAACTTTACATATATTACCCTTAACTTTAACTTTTTAATATAAGAAAAATTGAATACTTTTATTTCATAAAATTTGGGGTCTTACAATCTCCTCTCCTTATGAAATTTTGTCATCGAAATTTACGTACTTGGTATTTCAAAGAGTTGAGAATACCTTGCTTTCATTTTAGATTCTATCTCCCCGGTCATCTCTTCTATATCGTGATTTTTCCATTGCTCATCTCCTGTATTTCAGATATCATTCTAGAATACATCTTCAAAATAAAGGTTAATTGACATATCACAATTTGTCAACTTATCAAGTAAGAAATTTCAGCTTAGGTAAAGTCACACAATAGCGAAGTATATTACTCGTCTCTCCCCTCCTAGTTCTAGACTCACATCTCTGCCATCGACCATATCCCTAAGCTCTGATACCAACTGTGACGCCCCCAAAATAGGTCCAATCCACCCAACCCATTCTAAGTCGCCAAATACATGGTACAAAAAACAATTACAAACTTCATTATTACAATTATCGCGCAAAATACGACAACACATATACTGTGAGTTTTAATACCAACTGTGACTATCATCCCTTTACTTGGATAGCACCTCACATTGATACCTTACAATGGTACCTTATATAAAGGTACAATCAATAACTGTTTTAGAAATTAAAATCTTTGGAAAATGCTTAAGGAAACCTTCGTACATGAGAGGCCATGCATCTAAGTTATAATAGATATCATATGACTCGAGAATTATTCTTGGTTGACCCAATAGACCCCAAAGAAAAATGAGAAGATTACTATCATGTTCTTTCCAATGGTGAGTCTTATCTTGCCATATAATCATCTCCATTGTCTATAATTGAGAATTATATTTCAACCAAACTCCAAGATTATATAGGTAGTGCTCATAGATATAATCAGCAAGTGGATGTTCACAACCCTGTCTTATGATAACACGAAGTCGTATGTTATTATACATCTTGTATGATAGTGGCAAAACACCTTTCCAAAGTTGGGTTCACCTCATCCTATTCGGTTCACCAAAAACAACGGTTAAATGACGTATATAATACAACATATTTATCTAAAATTCTCAATAAAATTATTTTCATACTGTTTTAGGGGAAACCTCAACAGATATAGACCACCGTTCTATTTTCTTGTTACCCCCACTCGACCCAGCTACACTCTTATTACCTGAAAGGAATTGTGAAGCAAATGGGTGAGCACAACTAGCCTAGTAAAGAATATCATGATTAAAGATAATTAAATTATTAATAGTCTTCGTCAATAATAAATCAGTGATTTAGAACATATGGTAGATGATAAACTTTTCAACTATAGTTGCAGCAGAGCGAACAATCCATTAGAAGAGTCAAACAGACCATAAAGTTTATTATCTTCTCCATGTTAAAAGTCCATCAACAATGTTTTATCCCTATAACATCAATCAACAGTTCCTGTCCACAATCATGTGAATAACTCATAATCATAATTGTGGTTCTAAATTCCTCTTCACACCTAGGACGAAGATAATTTTCATCACATATCTTTACCTGAAATATCGAAGATCATGGTTATACCAAATCACAGTTCTTGTTCATAATCATACTAATAAATTCATCTTTGCACTACGAGCCAAAGATATTCATTAACAATTCATCTTTGCACTACAGGCCAAAGATATTCAACAACATGTTATCTTTGCAGTACATGCCAAAGATATTAATATCTCAAAGAAATATATAATCATTTTAGAATTTATATAAACAATAATTATAAGCATGTTGATCAATTCACCTTCGCACTTAAGCTAAAGATATTCAATTATAAATTCAATGGTCAAGATCATACCAGTTAACCATTCATCTTTGCACTACTGGCCAAAGAGAACCTATAGTCACGATCATACCAATAATCTACCCATCTTTACACTCAAGTGAAAGAGAAATTTCATCACCAGGATTATAAAAATGTTATATAAAATAATAAAAACAATATAATCAAAACATGGATTTAATTTCAAGAATTCATAAATCAACGATAATTTGGTCAGAAAAAGAAACCAATTTTTGTCGTGAATAGTACCCCGTATTCGTAAATAGTACCGTATACGTAAATAGTACCGTATACATAAATAGTGCCATGTACATGAATAGTACCGTATACGTGAATAGTGCCACATACATGAATAGTAACCCCAACACGAAAAAGATAAAGTTTCACAATAAAATTCATATCAATATTTCGGTATAATGATATTAAAGGAAATAACATCATTTACTTGAAAAAAATAAACATCCCTTACCTTCTTTTACCATCTCTTACCTCAAAAGAATAACACTTCTGAATGGAATATTGGATATAATACTGAAGGAAACGTGCACTGTATAGCAACACTCAAGATATCAAAATACTCATAAAAATACGCTCGATATTATAGAGAGAGAAAACCTCTGATTCTGATGTGATTTTTAATTCTAACCTAAGCACCCTATTTATAGGAAAATGGTTAGAACACCAAAGCAAAAAATTTAATAAAATATTATTATTTATAAAAAAATTTCCTACGCACACTTTGAAAATCAGATTTCATAATTTTACACCAACCAGTGGGGCCCACCAACTCACAAAACATGTTTTTACATTTATTGTAACAAAATCAATTCGGACACAATATTCTGGAATTTTAATAATCATAATAAATAACCCTTTTATTAGAAAAATTCGAATCTTATGTCAATTCCATAGAAAATTTAATTCTCTACAACTTTGTAGAAAAAAGTTTTTCCAAATTCTAAAGGAAAAATGACCGAAATCCACATACGGATGATTTTGCACGCTATAATCAAATTTCAGTTAAAAATGGGGCCCACCAACATGTTTAACATATTTTGTGTAACAAAAATACTCCGGACCCAATTGCTCTTTTCCTCATCATTTATTCATATATCGTACATTCATTGTAAAAATATCAACGTTATTATATTATTATATTATTACATCATACACTTATAATGTAATATTACAATAATATATTTGAGTGAATTATTTTATCAGAAAAGATAAAATATCAATTTTCAACAATTGTCACTTTTCCAAAAATTCTTCCATTTATATCCCAATTAAACAAATATTTTCTTATCATTTAAATCAATAATTAATTATTCATAAATAATATTACAGAATTACAATAATGACAACCAGGTCATTCCCATGAAAGATGGGGCTTTCTGATAAGGACTTCTCCTTACCGGTGCACAATTAAATAACCTAACCCCTTTCTTCGACAGAATTTTTTTGACATTGTCAATAATGTTATCTAATAATATTATTCAAATAATATGAATTATTAGTTTGATAATGTAAAATACTGTGCAGTGACAATTATTGAAACAAAAATAATATAAAATAATGTGCAATACCATGTGCTACTGTGAAACAACGCGTATTACTTTACTTTAACCACCGAGTATTTTAACAGTGTTAACGGTAACAACAACACATTTATTTTTAGAAAACTCATTCTTATCATTTTCTTCATCCGATAATTTTTTGTTATGGGGCCCATAAATGGCTGCTCCGTCGTACGAATATTCTCTGACAATAAGAATATTCCACGACAAAATGAATATTTCCCGACAATAATGAATATTTTATAACCACTTGCTTATTTTGTAAACTTTACATATATCACCCTTAACTTTAACTTTTTATCAATTTAACCACTTACTGAATAATAATTATAAGAAAAATTAAATACTTTTATTTCATAAAATTCGGAGTCTTACAATCTCCCCTCCTTATGAAATTTCGTCCCCGAAATTTACGTACCTAGTATTTCAAAGAGTTGAGAATACCTTGCTTTCATTTCAGATTCTATCTCCCCGGTCATCTCTTATGTATCATGATTTCTCCATTGCTCATCTCATGTATTTCAGATATTATTCTAGAATACATCTTCAAAACAAAGGTTAATTGACATATCACAATTTGTTAACTTATCAAGTAAGAAATTTCAGCTTAGGTAAGTCACACAATAGCGACGTATATTACTCGTCTCTCCCCTCCTAGTTCTAGACTCAGATCTCTGCCATCGACCATATCTCTAAGTTCTGATACCAGCTGTGACGCCCCCAAAATAGGGCCAATCCACCCAACCCATTCTGAGTCGCCAAATATATGTTACAGAAAATAACTACAAACTTCATTATTACAATTATCGTGCAAAATACGACAACACATATACTGTGAGTTTTAATACCAACTGTGACTCTCATCCCTTTACTTGGATAGCACCTCACATTGATACCTTACAATGATACCTTACATAAAGGTACAGTTAATAACTATTTTAGAAATTAAAATATTTGGAAAATGCTCAAGGAAACCTTCGTACATAAGAGGCCATGCATCTAAGTTATAATAGATATCATATGACTCGAGAATTATCCTTGGTTGCCCCAATAGACCCCAAAGAAAAATGAGAAGATTACTATCATGTTCTTTCCAATGGTGAGTCTTCTCTAGCCATATAATTATCTCCATTGTCTCTGATTGAGAATTATATTTCAGCCAAACTCCAAGATTATATAGGTAGTGCTCATAGATATTGTAATACCCGATTATTTCCACGTATTATTAAATAAATATATTAATAGAAATAAATATTTATGTGAATACAAGTGTTAATGTTTTGTATATAATTCAATTAATTCGTATTAGATTAATACGTATTGAGACATGTGGAATTGACAATGAGAATTGTAAAATGTCTTGTGTGGCATAATGTGAAATGAGAAAATTCACTAAGTGAGTAAAAAGGGAATTAGGAAGATTAATCGTGTATGATCATGTGATATCATATATGTAACGAATACACTCTTAGATTAGTAATATCACTCATGTGGACATTAATTCATGTCGTGTAAAATTAATTAGGCAAGGGAGGTTGGCACTGGCTTGAAGCTAAACAAGTCTTGTAATGCTGTGTCGATCGAGATGCAATGTCGTCTCAAATTGCAGCTAAGCGCAATTTGTGCGATGGTTAATTAGAGAAAAATTAACTTTATACTTTAGAAATTAAATGGAACAATTATGTGATGTGTGTGACATTTAGGCCTGACAAAATATGGTTATGAGTTGGTTTTGGTTTTCAAAATATGGTTATGGTTCCATTTAAGAACTAAAACCATATTAACCATTTTTAATATGGGTTGGGTTGGGTTGGAACTATATGGTTATGGTTCAAAACCATATTAATCATATTAACCATTTTAAGATATTTTTACTTTTAAACAGAACTTTTGAAAAATGAAATTGTGACCGTCACAAATAAATTAATTAAGTAATAATATGATATAAAAATTATTAATATAAATAATAAAATGCTAAAAAACTATACTAATAAAATTTTAAATTGAAATTAATTCTACTTAATTATTAAAAAACTATACTAATAAAATTTTAAATTGAAATTATTAATTCTACTTAAAAATAAATTATTTGTGCAATTATATTAATTTATAAAATATAATTATTTATGAAATGATAAATTATTCATAGGAGAATGTGCTTTGAACATAGAATTATGTTACTACTACTACTAATAGAATTCTCCTTGGAATTATCCCCTCCCCCCACCCTCACCCCTCACCCCTCACCCCTCACCCCTACACCCCCGCAACCCCGCTCACCCCATCTCTCTCTGTCACATCTCTTGACTTATTTCATTCATCTCATCTCTTTATTTTATTATTTCTCATAATTTACAAAAAAAGAATTTTATTACAAATTTTATAAATATTAATATTGTTTTCTTTATTTCATATTTAACCTTAAAAGTGATGTTATAATGATAAATTTAAATTTATTATGTTATTTTATAATACTATCAATTAAAAATAAATTTCATGAAATAAATCTTGCTATAAATAAGATTCCTTTTATAATCAAACAAAATTTTATATATTATCCCAATTCCATCAAACTTTTCTCTTCGTCTTCCAGGAAGAGAGAGAAAATAT
Organism: Panax ginseng; assembly: GCA_020205605.1. Lineage (NCBI taxonomy): Eukaryota > Viridiplantae > Streptophyta > Magnoliopsida > Apiales > Araliaceae > Panax > Panax ginseng. The sequence goes on from CM035144.1 coordinate 89,966,759, forward strand.
GTCCCCAACAGGTACACATTATTTTTTGTTTTTAAAAAATGAGTATTAATTTGAGATATATTTAATCTTAAATATATATATATATATATATATATATATATATATATATATTATGTAGTTTTATTGATCTCATAATTACGTTGACTATTACTTAAATTAATATGTAAATTTAAATTTTAAATTTTGAAAAATATTTTACATTTTCCTTTTAATTACTACAAGCTTTGATGACCAAATGAAATAAACTGTAAGACCCCAACTTTTTTGAATAAAGATGAATTTTCTATAATTATCATTTTTAAATATTATGGAATGAATTTGATAAAATGTTATAGTTGTGGGTAATATTTAGAAATTTTGCAAAGTACGCAAGTTATTTATAATATTCGATTGGTCGGGGAATATTCGTACGACGACACAATCATTGATGGACCCCACAACGAAATTATTGTCGGATTAAGAAAACGACAAAAATATTTTTATGAAAATAACGGTGAAAGTTTTACCGTTAACTGTTGAAACACTCGGTGTTAAAAGTAAAGGAATACGCGTGGTTGTATAGTAGCACACGATATTAATTATTGATGCTTACGTGAGAAGTCATTCAGTTTTATTCAATTATTGTCGATAATTTATATATTATTAAATTAATAATTGAGATGACAGAGTTATTAATATTATTATTTGCATTATTAACGATGTTTAGAAGTTCTGCCAAGGAGAGATTTGGTCACCTAATTGCGCGCCAATAGGGAGAAATCCTTATTGGAAAGCCCCCTCTTTCATGGGAACGACCTAGTCGATTAATAGTATGAATAATAATAATGATGGTGAAGTTTTGTTTTATTAGTATTATTAATGTAATAAAACAGAGAAGCTTTTTATATAAAACAGAATACTTTTATAAAGTTATTCGTTTTATTAGGCTAATAGTAAATTTTTTTTATATAAAATAGAATACTTTTATAAAGTTATTCGTTTTATTAGACAATAATTAGAATATGTTATATTTTATTATACATAGTATTTGCATAGTGCCTGCATAGTATTTGCATAGTAAAATCTTTTTAAAAGTTATTCATTTTATTAGATTATAAATAGAATATATTATATTTTATTGTAAACCAATCTGGACTATCCGTTTAAAGTAAATTGATCTGGACCGTTCATGGATTGGTTACTATTCAGTCCATTCTTCTATAAATAGAAGCTCATTCTTTCATTATTTCTTATGAATTCACTGAAACTCTAGAGAGAGAAATTGTAAAGAGAATTATTCTTCTATCTTGAGCGTATTTCTTTAGCGTTTAAGAAATCTTTGAGCGTAGTGCAAGTTTCTTCAAGTATATCCCCTCCCTACCGTCGGAGTACTCTTCTTTATAAGGTAAGGGGTATTATTTTTTCATATTCATGAAGAGAACTTCCTTATACTCTTCTTTATTATTCTGTTGGAATAACCTGTATACACGGTCTACCCTATACTCGGTGAAATTCTTCTGTTATTCCATTATTTATTATTCTGCTGGAATAACCTATCTATGCGAAGTACCGCATACATGGTGAAATTCTGTTGTTATTCCATTCTTTATTATTTTGTTGGAATATCTTGTCTATGCTTTTTCTGTGGGACTGGTTTAGTCTTTATTATTCTCGTTGGAATATATCTTATCATGCGTTTTCTGTGGGACACGGTTTCATTATTTATTATTACGTTGGAATAACCTATCTATCTGAAGTACCACATGCATGGTGATTTACATTGTTATTCCATTCTTTATTATTCTGTTGGAATATCCCAGCCGATTAAGTATACGCTTTGACACAGTTTCATTATTTATTATTCATTGGGATAACTTTGCTCATGCGTAAATCTTGCATGCATGGTGATTTCTTTTGTTATTCCATTCTTTATTATACTCAGTTGGTTAAAGTTTTGACTTCTATACTCCATGAAATTAGTGGAATATCCTTGATATTTGCACTTCATCCAGTATCTTTTCGTGGAAATATTCTTCTGAGCATTCTTGAATTTTACTCTACAAAGAAGTATTATGTTGACAATTTGGACGTTATTAGTTCCTGAATAAATTAATTCTTGAACTTGTTTTATTGAATTCTTATATCATTGTTATCATCCTCATATTTATATTTTGTTGAAAGTCATCTATGGCCTGTAGTGCATAGATGGACTTGGTATGATTATGACCAGGGATTATTCGGTGTAATCATGACCATAATGTTACAAATGATGTGGTAAAAGTCCTCATTGGCCCGTAGTGCATTGATGGACAGTTGTTGGCATGGTCATGACCATTAATGAATACACAAATATCCTTGGCCCGTAGTGCATGGATAAATTGTGGTTGTGATACTAATGAATATCCTTGGCCGTAGTGCAGGGATGATGTGGATTATTTATTAAGCTGAGTCCCAACGATAAAAGTGATGAAAACCTTTTAAATCATAAAAGATAGTAGATTTTATTCTCTACTTGACCCTTTTAATGGATTGCATGTTTCGCTGTAGTTAAACTTGATGTCTATTGTATTTTTTCAGTTTAACATTGTTGAAGACTAATGATAATTTATTCTGTATTATCTTAGCATAATATTTCTTACTGGGCTAGTTGAGCTCACCCTTTCTTTCACTGTTCTATTCAGGAAATGAGAACGTAGCTGGGACTAGTCGGAGAACGGAGTGACGGTCTAGATAATAGTATTAGTAGTCCTCACTATTCTGTTAAATAGTGTGTTAATAAATGCAATGAAGACTTATTCTGAGAGTGGATATTGTCTAGAAGACAATGTTTGTATGAAAACTCACAGCTCTCTTGTTGTATATTTAAGATTGTATTTGTATTTTGTACCATGTATTTGGCGACTCAGAATAGGTGATGTATACCTATTTTGGGGGCGTCACATAAACCTTCTCTCTCTCCCAAAAAAGTCAAATTGAGCATCACTTTTTTGCACTTGTAGAAAGAGAAAAACAAGACATGACATTTTATTAGAGGGAAAAACAAGGCATGGTGTGAATCTAAAAATGGTATGGTATAGAATATGGGTTGAAAAATGGTTAACCGGTTAACTAACTATATTTGTTTTAAAAAATATCGATCCAAACTTTAACAAACCTGAATAAATAAAAATGGTTAACCAACCCATTTGGTTCTAGTTAATATGGTTTGACACAACATTTAACTAACTATATTGCCAGGTGTAGTGACATTAATAAACCATGGAATAAAGTATGTTATGTTCGACGAAGGAATTATTAAGTGAGCTATTAATTAATATTAATTGTTAATGGTTGTGGTAGTAAATTGAGTAATGGATAATGGTAATTAATTAATAATATGTGATTATTATTGTTAGCAATATGTCTATAAATATAGTAAGAATTATATATGTAATTAATGGTTATGGAGATCCATGAATACATTAATCAATGAAGTGGATAATTCATTTATTTGACATAAAACAAACAAGTAAGATTATATTAACTGTTATGTGCATATGAGCAATAATTAGAGATATAAAATGCAACTATACTATATAGAGTGGTGTGACACTTATGTGACTATACCATATATAGTAACCATGTATTAAGATTTACTGAAACTATATAATATAAATGCATCATGAAAGGTGTATGTGACAATGTGTATGTCGGTATATATTAAAATAATATACCATGAACATATTGAAAACTATTTTACTAGTGTGATAAAATGTACATGGATTATATGTAGGTTGCATAACATCTACTACCTTGAAATATTAAATCCTATTGTGACATTAAGTTATAACTATTGTATGGTTGATATGTGTATAAATTGTGACATAAGAGTAGGAATTGGTATAAGTGTTATAAGAATGCTGAGATAATTGGCTTGTCCCAAATTTAGTGTCCCATTTGCTCTCATTTCTCAGTCACGTGTAGAACATAAAGTATGACACCCCCAAATCTAGGTACTTCATTCCCACAAGATTTGGTGTTCACTTTCCATTCATTAATATCTATCTACCCAAATATAATAAAGTTAAATCATAAATCCTCCCTTTAAATAGGGTTACATCATTAAATAAAAATCTTCCCAGGTTGTCTAACCTTAAACATCAATCAAGTGTGGAATTTAAAATAATTACATCACATCATTAACTAAAAAGTCTATCACTCATGATAATAAAATAAAATTACAAGTCTCATTACTTGTACATTTTTCTCTTTCCTTTGCTAGTTGTAGGTTCGTCGACCTTCTCAACTTTAGCTACAATGAGTGTATATATATGCAAGAGTGCGCAAAATAAATGCTCACTAGATATAGCAATGAATCAACAAGAATATAATAACTTCCATTGAATAGGCTCATCAAAACTGAATAGTACTCTATCAATGATAACCAAAAACTGGAATCAAAATTTGAAATATATCTGAGGGTCATAAGACCACGAACTATGTCCACAGTTACAAGTAATCTTTCAACTCTAACCTTAACAATTATATTGTAGGGACTTCACGTACTTAGGGGGATCAACCCTCCGTACCATGTATTGTGCATAAACATCTAAACGCATAGTGTATCCCCTACAATAGGGTTGTTCTTCTCAGTTTTAGAGTACAAGTCCACACCAAAGAAAGTTTGGTTTGGATAAGCTTTCAAGGGTAATTTAGAGTTTTAACGATCATCAACTAGGGGACTAGTTGAATCAATAAAGTTTGATAACACAACAGTTGTTTAATAATAACATAACATGGAACAATGAATAATTGTAAGCGAACTAACTATATATTAAACTCATGCTTAGAAAAAACTACAAAGCATAAGTATTGAACAAAAGGAATAAAATGATAAACCTTTACTTGAACTATAATATGCTAGGTCTTTTGAGGCATCACAACACTTGTCGATGTCGGGATTTTTGAGTGTCCCTTTTCGTTACTTGTTCTTTTGGTGTTCTCATGTTAATGTGAGATTTGTTTGAAAAAATAAGTGAAAAAGTCCGACATGTATAATGTCGACGATTTGACTTTAAGAGTCGCCAGTTGGTGTATTTAACTGGTTGCACCAATGCAACTGAAAAGGTTTGTACATTGACCTAGTGATTTGACACTGCTAAACGGGTCTGTGAAATTGAGATTCATTTTGGGTCCGGGGGCTTGATTATGCGGAGGGAAGGTGTTAAGCACCCCCCAACATTCGTGTTACCACGGTGACTGCCACTTTTCAAAGAAATTGTTATATGGATGTGTGTTTGTATAGATCAATGTGCAGTTATTTGAAAGTAGTGCGAGGCCTCATTCGCACCTATATACAAAAGGTTTGAATTTTATGGAAAAATTCAGTTTTAGCCAAAATATATCAATGACGTTTTGTAAAAGAGGTTTTTCAAACCCTATGCTCAATAAGAATTGAGACCTTTTCATACTTCCATTTTATTATTAAATGTTCGGCTTATTTGCTTTTATTTTCAAGATGCAAAGCATTCTCGAGAAAATAATATCTGTTGATCTTAGAACTCCTCATGGGCATGATGACCATCCAAGGAAATTGAGACATTGTAAAATAATATACAGTCACTTACAATTTGAAAAATGTCTATCATGGAACAGAATCTAGATTGAAGAAATCGAACTCGTGATCACATGATTCCTAGGCTCACATGATCTTGCAATTTGTATGGAAAGCGATGGCGATTATATATATATAAAAGCTATATATATATATATATATATATATATAAACATGATCAACCATCACGAAGTAAACTCCAGGTGGGACAAAATCTAAATAAAGTTGTAAAAGCGATCAATCGCCACATAAGTAAACTCGTGTATGATGGAATGTAAATAAAAACATTAAAGGCCACGTAAGTAAACTCCGAACTGATGAAATTAAAATATATATATAAAGTAGTAAACGACTTTGGATGTGAATCCGAGGCTCATCGGATATGTTCGACATCAATTATATATATATATATATATATATATATATATATATATATATATATATATATATATATATATATATGAAAGCGATTAAACGACTTTGGATGTAAATCCGGGCTCATCGATATGTCCCGACAACAATTATATATATATATATATTCGGTGCGTTTAATTGCTTTTTATATATATATATATATATATAAGCAATTAAACACTCCATACCGAATTCTAGGCTCAATCGAGGCATAACTCGATAATGTTAGTCCATATATAAAATATATACATATATAATATATATATCTGTATGAAATTAAAACCACGGATCAAAATTCGGCAAATGCATACAACCACGACTCTCAATGTGTATAACAATTGTGTCTTAATATGAGAAGAAGGCTTTATAGAATATAAGAAGGCTTACGTTGAAGTACGCCAAATAGACTTCTATGACTTTAAATGGATAAATACTCAGCTCTCGCCAGATAAAAGATAGCTATATGTTAGCTAACTAGTGTTTAAAAGTGAGGAAACACTCAAAAGATGTGTATGCAGAGTAAAATAGACAGGGCTTCCTCGCCTTTTTCCCTCCCTCTTCTTCTCAAATGGTTGACCCCAAGGCTTGTATATATAGACGGATGGCCGCAGGTACACCTGCGGCAGCCGCAGTTGTACCTGCGGCTGGTCGTGATGTATCCGAGCCTCGCGAGTCCCGTCGTCTCATCGTCCGTGCACTCATGCACTGTAATGTCCGCTCGAACTTTTAGAACTTCAATCCGAGCATTCAAATGAGGTATATCTGACCTTTTTATGACCGCTTGTGTCGAGAGTTACGCAATGACATGGATTAGAGGTTGTACGAAGTCAGGAAGTGGGGTCTATGCCCATGGTCTTTAAGCTTCAAATTCTATCCAAAGTACCGTCACACGTAATAGTCACTCGGGATTGCCAATCCTCGGTTCTTGTGGGACATTGTTGGATTTATGTATGTATGAAGTGTTGAGACGACGTGCCATTGTCGAAGGAACAAGATGATGTTTGACTCCTCGTAAAGGGTTATATTTGGTTTGAGTTGAAAGTAGACGCGTTTCTCGTGGTTACAAATTTGAGATTGGACTACTTGTTGGTATGCCGCAATATCATCTTTTTGAGATGGTAAGATGACATGGTGACTTCTCACCGGGGTTATCACCGGTTTAAGCGAAAAGCAGACGTTGCTCAGGGTAGATCTGAGATTGGACTGCTGCTTGTTTGTATGTCTCACTGTCATCTGTGGGTGTTCCTGTCTGCCCGTTGTTATCTCTGGGTCAAAGGTGTGTGTGCCTTGAAAGGATGTCTGTGGTTGAAGCTAATTGCATATGTTTAAAACAAGCATTTCTTGGGTTATCGTCGGAACTGCAATGACATCTCTTGGGGCTATCACCAAGGATGGGGTTGCTACTCCCAGTGTTGTCTTTGGAACTGGAACTGAGCATCGCGATGTTATCGCCGAGACAGAACTGTCCTCTCCGGTGTTGTCGCCGGTCTTTTAATCTGCGTACCTCGGGGTTATCTCCAAAAGATGAGTCTGCCCTCCTGAAATATTAGTAATAGGAATGCAGAAAATTTCGAGTGTTTACAGATGCCCCTCTTTATCATATTCATGCAATGCAAGGCATGGATAGGATAAAGAATACTAGACACTTGAAATGCAAGCAATATAAACATGATGCTATATACAGCAACATGATGCAAATGCATGTAGAATGCATGAATGATTGTCAGGTAATCTTGCTGGGATGACAATCAATGATGTCTTGGACATCCGATCCAAGTTTCCAAGGATGTTGACGTTGGGGCTATCACCAAAGTCCTGAATCCTAGACACTGGCTTATATTCCATAGAGGTACCTCTTGTGTGTAAGATATCTATGGGGATAAAGCTTTGTCTATTTGAGGATGTGTATAACATATTCCCTCATTACAGCCGAAGTTCACGCCAACAATTTGTTGTTATCAGGGTTGCCTGATCTTCGCTGATGTGTGTATCACCGGATAAATCCCTGCTGGGTGTATTGTCAAGGCTGCTTGACCTTCATTGATGTGTGTATCAATGGTAACATTATGTTGTAACCCCCGCCAAGGACATGTGGATAAGCTACTTCGATGGGTTTACTTGCCATCGGCTGAATGACGTCAAGGCTGCTTGACCTTCATTGATGTGTGTATCAATGGTTACATTGTGTTGTAACCCCCACCGGGGACACGTAGATGTTTGAAGGATGTGCGTTATGACCCCCACCGGGGATACGTAGATGTTGATAACTTCGGTGTTGTAACCCCTGCTGGGGAGGTTTGATATATCATGGTTTTGCGTTGTAACCCCCGCCAAGGAGGTTTAGGATTTTGACCCTGCAAATGACGGCATCGAACCTTTGTGAGGTATTGCCGAGCATGATTTTTGAAATCTGAGCTCATTGGTATAGTATACCCTGAATTCAGGCGAATACCTTTGAGACGACGGGAGTTTAACTCTGACCGACGAGAAACCAGGATTTTAGGCTATTCCGTTCAATCGCGTAACATTTTTATTCCTAATTTGGCCTTTTCAGCTTATGAGACCTCCTTTGCAACTCTAACTGGAGTGAGCCGGAGGTGTGGGGCCCATGGAGAGGTGCCGCAGGTGTTCCTGCAGGATCCGCAGGTTAGCATGCGGCCAACCGTGCCTATATATAGGCGGTTGGTTGCTTTCATAAGTCATTTTCAAGTTGCGCAACAAAGGAAATCCGAGAGCTCTTCTACAGATCTGCTGAGTTCGGGCAACTTTTTGCATATTCTGCCACTATACAAGCGTTCTTCACTGTCCTAGTAACACATGCATGTATTTTTTTCCAATTTCTATCCTTTGGAAAATGACTTATTGCATGAAATGCATTTTGACACATAGTAGTGAATATGCATGCTAATATGACTTGATAAAAAATATTCAACATAGTAAATGTTAGTATTAAACCATGCTGAACATATTGATGTGAAAAAATTTGATTTTTAAAACAGTCAAATTGGCACCTTTTACTGTCATTTCTTATCCTATCTGAGGACAAATGAGTAAAGGCATAATGTAAAATAATCCTGGTAATTAGACTACACTTACAAATTTTTACTATGATGTGATTAATGCATACATGATGTATATGACTGTGTATAAGTGTGCTACTGAATGGCCACCTAGTCATGCCTATGTGCATGTGGATAGTCCAATTTACAAAGGGGCTATGGAAAATTTTTCCCAAAATGTAGGTATTGGGTAGTCATGCATTTTAACTCTACTGTAGATGTATGTTAAAACAATGCATGCATGCATGTAATCATAGAATGCATTTTGAAAAGACTCCAGGTAAGAAATTACCATACCCTTTCTGAGGTGATTTGGAGACTTGTTGTCCAGATATCATGGATCCGGATCGGCCGAGTAGTTCTGCGAGGACCACTTACGGTGTCTTGAGGAGGGCTTTTGAAGAGCCTCGGTATAGATTACATTAGATAGCCTCGTCGTTTGGCGGGAGGCGGTGATCGCCATATTCGGGTTGAAGTGCCGAATGTCGAGGGGCGAGGAGGAGGATGCACCGATCGAGGTTCCTGCTCTCTTGTACATGTTCCCGTAGGGAATTTCCAGGTATTCAAGTGGTGAACCCAGATCTTCTGGCTGACTTGAGTAGGCATCCTTCAGTATACCTGCATGGAAACGAGGTATAAAGTTAGATCTTTAATCTTCCTTATTTCCTATTGATGAGGAGTCAAGGAGTCTAATGTTGATCTACATTTGATGTAGGTTCCCGTCTTCACACAGCCTCAATGGAACTAGTTTAGCATCCACTCTATGTATCAGGCCTTGCATGATGACTACAGGGCGATCATCCATGGCTGGGGATTCGGGAGGTTCTTCTCCATTCTACCCCGTCCGCCGTCCACAGGTTACCTCAGGGTATTGTCTGAGCGTTGGTTTCACGCACTCAGTCACTCCATTTGCTAGGCTGCCTGAGGTGATGATGACGCCAATGGATTGGCGGTTTATCACAGGTATGGAGTTTGGAGGGAGCGGTGCCTTGCGATGAATATCACCCTCACCGCCGTCGGATCCTTGTTGGGAGTTCCAATGAGGCGCCAAGGGTAGGACTATTCGTGACAGTCCTTTGAGCATAGATGCTTATGATCGAGGCTCCTTTGAGTGAGCTCATACCGATGATGTGAGAGTCGAGGATCGCATTCTCCGGTGATTGTTCACGATGATCATTAGGGTCGCTTCATAGCGAGATAACTCTCTCTATGGTGTCCTTCACTTTGATCGGCGCCACTCGACCGTGGGACCGTATAGGAGAGTATGATTGGGGTTCTACACCTTTGCCTACTTCCTCGGGGAATGCACATGCGATTGCGAGGGCTTGACCGAGGCGTGGTTAGGATTCTACCCATTTCGCTGGTGAGTGTTTCTCTTATCTTTTCCCATGTATAGGTTAAGAGTGTTGACTGACAACAGATGTTTGCCTTTGTGTTGGCAGTTTTGGGCCTATGAGAGGCTTCTTTGTTTGCGTCCTGTGAGCGTGTTAGGTTTAGACACCTATCCACGAGGACATAGATGGCATCATTCCATACCGGAAGAGGTCCCTGTTGTTGAGGGTTTCACTCATTGTCGCCTCTGTTTGGAGCTATTTGATGTACCGATGTCATCGCATGGATTCCCTACTCTGGAGAACATTTGGGAGTTGGTTTTGAGGATGGGTACCCGACTGGAGTAGAGTATGTCATTTCCACCCGTAGGATTCCTCTCTTCACAGATGTAGGATAGGAGCTCTATTTAGGAGAGCGTGCTATCGGGAGCACTACAGGAGAGATTTGTATGCGAGATCTTGCCTCTGCCGAGCGTTATTGGCCTGTTTCGCAGTCATCCATCATTGACATCCCATTGATGGGGATTGACGGTTTTACATTGTCAGAGGGCCCCTGTTCTCGTACCATTGGAGCTCAGACCTACGCCAGACAGTTTATCGGGGATATGGTTCTAGGATCCGTGATGATGACTGATTGGCTAGCCTATGTCAGAGATCCGACTCATGTGACACAGATTGACAGATTAACTCGGCAGTTGGACCGATCACATCTTTTCATTCGGCATTTGGACAGAGATCCTGCAGAGGTAGATACTTTTGATCCTTCCAGCTCTGGCGCTAGTCCCTCAGGTGACCCATATGGTTTTGTCGGCACAGATCCTCCCTTATATCGGACTGACATCCCTGTAGATAGAGATCCAATGACTCAGGAGGAGTTACATCAGGTGGACAGGATCGATGATGTAGACATCGACACTCTTGACTTTTTTTCGATGTATTTCTCGCTATCTCTTTTGATAGGCCTCTGTTAGGCTCTTTGGGTAGCTTCGCCCCATTTCGTTATATCTTTTGATAGGCCTTTGTTATATATTGGGTAGCCGCCCCATTTCCACGTATTTTAGTTGTCACAGAGATGTATTAGATGATGATATACTTAGGAATGTATATACGTTTTCCATTCCCTATATCATATTGCCATCTATTGTATCATGCATGTTATCATGTTATGCATATATATATGTCGAGAGATATTTGACATTGACCTGGATGGTCTTATGACACGGCCCATCTGAGATGTCTTCTTGACGATTTAGTAGTATTGATTATACCCCACCATTTGTGGTGGTATTTGATATCGCTCATGGTATGATAGTATATCACCATCGAGATATGGTGATCGTAGATGATTCTTGTAGCATATACTATGACCCTGTTGATGTTTGAGGTTCCCACAGAGATTTGTAGAGGGTATGCTAGAAACCTTTGGGTATCGGAGAGCGGGTTTTTCGATTTGGGACCCAGGAGTTGACTCCTACTTTAGAGGAGTATGCACGGTTGATGATCCTGCCGCTGGATAGACCTTGCGTGCATATGGCTATTGGAGACATAAGCAGACAATTCATGACCCTCACCGGATTGAGACGTAGAGTGGTCCAGGATGAGATTACATCCGGCAACGTGATATCCCAGCATTTCCTGTTTGACAAGTTTGGCTCTGAGGATAGCTATACACGACATTCCAGGGATTTCACCACACCGGAGGACCATTGGCATTCAGCTAGAGTAGATGTACTGCTTCTATGCGTATTGTCATACGTCTTCATGCAAGTACATACATGGATGAAATTTGGATATCGGCGTCATTATGGTAGTGAGAGCTCTCGGGGAGGTTCGTACCATTGTCCGATGATCATTCTTGAGAGACTTTGAGGTCAACTACATCTTCTTTGCACTTATCCGTTAGGAGTGTTCTGTGTAGCTTCGGTCATGGTGTATATGTGGTTTATGTCACACTTGAGGCCCGATTAGCACATTTAGGCGGCGGGGTTTTGTTTCACCCGAGGAGATAGCCATGTCATACTCCTTTCGACTGCAGAGTGTCTGAGATCTTTGCATCATGGTCGACTTTCTGGCGAGGATTAGGGATCCGTTGCCATATTCCGTGTTGAGGGCTTAGTTCACCCTCTGACTTCATTACTCATGCTCCGGGCATGGATTATCTCCTCTCTGGTGGATTGAGGGCATGATCACTTAACACCCATTGGCCGTGATGTGTCGGTTTAACGATTTGAGATTTTCATCCGTATGAAGCGATGGGTGGTAACGCTTCTGCGTTTATCAGCGGAGAAAATATCTAGGTTGTATGCCTGTTGGGATCAGCGAGAGTCGGCTAAGTTTTTTGTCAGTCATCCAAGTTGTTCTGCAGAGTATTCCGCATGGATGGAGACAGAGACTGCGTCGGCTGTGGTAGTATCTACAGTGCAGGGGATTGATTCTGACGATGAGGAGCCTATAGAGGAGGCTATTATTCCCATCGAGGATTTGATGGCTGGGTTTCCAGCATTTGTGATGGATTTTCCCACCCCGAGTGCCACTGTTACTCAATATTCGGTACAACATTTGGAGTAGATCTTACATCTGATGATCTATGATAGAGATCGGGCTAGGTCCACGATGTTGACATCTCTTGATGAGAGAGACGCCACTCTATTAGAGAGGGATGAGGCTATATCAGCCAGGGATGCATTGATTGGGGAGCGGGATGCCGCCTTATCTGCTAGGGATGTGGCCATTGCAGATAGCACTTCAGTTAGATCCCAGATGACTGTCAGTCTTGTCAATATGAGTGCCTACATTGATGAGCATTATGCCACCATGCAGTTAGCCTCTGATCTACTAGCTCGTGTAGATACCCTTGGGCAGGAGCTTGCAGCGTTATCTCCGTCTTCAGAGAGGGATGCTATGTTAGATCTGATAGTCCGCATACATACAGATCTGTAGATAGCTTTGTATTTTCCTGCACAGACTAACTTTGCCATTTTGTCATGTACAACACATATGTATATATCAAACAGTATTATGTATGGTAGAGAAATATATTTTGATTCACTTCCCTTTTAGTTATGCCTTGATACTTGCTTGATATTTGCCTGTTTCTCCAGGGCCTTGTGATCTTGATGTATTCTGAACTTATCCTTGATAGATGGACATTGAGACGTCACAAGATCTCTTATAATGGATCACTGATTTCTGTAAATCCCTACCATCTTTGGTGTCTTGGGACTGGTATCTGTATGGAAAAGTGGAGAGGAGGGCGGTTTCTTCCTCTTTGAGATTGACCGCACCACAGATGGTCGTCAATACTTCTATTTATGAGAAGCCTAGTTAATTCCATCTCTTATAGGTTGGTATTGCTCTTTGAGGTACGATCGCAGCTTAGATGGTCACCGAATCTTCTATTTGTGAGAAGAAGTTGGGTAATTCCATCCCTTTCATCTGAAACCGATGAAATGGGGCAAATTGAAGGTAGATCCCGGTACCGTGTGACAAGTATGTTTTTTTGGTAGGGGTTAGACTGCACCATGAATGGCTGCCTACGTACTCCTATTGAAGAGGAGATTAAGTCTGCATAGTTCGAACCTGGTGTAAGAGGTTCAACTCTCGCTGAATGCGGAAGGCAGATGAGTGTAGAAGTATTTTTGTTGTTTTTTGTTGTTTTTTAGAGAAAGGGTAGAAATGTTTTTGTTGTTTTTCTCGATTGCGATCGGGCCATATAGAATATGGTTGCCTACGTACCCCCGGGTATCAGGGAGATCAGGTCGACGTAGTTCGCCCCTCAGGACGAATCGCAGCTGAAGAGAAACGTGAATCCCATGTGCAGGCTACACTACGGGGAGAAGAAAGTTTAATCCCATAATGGGGATAAACTGCAAGTGTGTAAAAAGTTTGATCTCGTCCTCAGGACAAACTACATGCATAGAAAAGTTTAATCCCGTCTTCAGGATAAACTGCAAGTGTGAAAGGTTCAATCCCGTCTTCAAGATAACCGAAATTGTGAAAGGTTAAATCCCATCTTCAGGATAACCGAGATTGTATGGAAGGTTTGAATTGAGGTAAAACCAGGCTGCTGGCTTAAAGTGTATGTTTCCCTGAGGGGAAAAAGAGTATTCAAAAAGGAAAGGGTTCAAAACCGGAATGACTGGTGATTTGATGATCAAAACCAGGATGTTTGTTTGATGGTAACTTCAGATATAGTACCATTTCACGGTATCCGAGTTGATAAGCTGTGGAAATTCATCGCCATCCATTTCCTGCAATCTGAGAGCACCTCCTGTCAATACTTCCTTGACAAAAAATGGGCCCTCCCAGTTAGGAGCAAATTTTCCCTTTAGATTGATCTTGGTTGTCAATGATCTTCTTCAAAACCAAGTCATGTTTTCTGAATTTCCATAGTCGGACTTTTCTGTTGTAGGATCGTGCGATCCTTTGCTGATATAACTGACCATGGAAGATAGCTGCGGATCGCCTTTCGTCTATTAGAGACAACTGGTGATACTGTCTTGTACCCATTGGTCTTTATCCAAGTGAGCATCCATCAATACTACGAGGATTCCATTTCCACTTCTATGGGGAACCTTTGCTTCCATCCCATAGACTAATAGTAGGGGGTTGCCCCAGTGGAAGTTCGCATGGAAGTTCTGTAGGCTAATAAAGTCAGAGGCAAGAGGTCAGGCCATCCTTTGTGATTGGCGAAAATTTTTTGCATGATCTTTTTGATGTTTTTATTAGCCGCTTCAATAGCACCATTCATCTTTGGACGGTAGATGACGGAGTTGAGATGTTTGATGTGGAATTTTCTGCATAACTCCTCCATTAGTTTGTTATTGAGGTTCTTAGCATTGTCTAACACAATGACCTCTGGTTGTCCATATCGACACACAACATTGTTTCTGATGAAAGCAATGATAACTTCTTTAGTAACCCCGGGGAATGATGTTGCTTCTACCCATTTGGTGAAGTAGTCGATCATGGTGGCTTTGGGCTCGATGGGCCCGATCACGTCCATTCCCCACATTGAGAAGGGCCATGGCGAACTCATATTATGGAGTTCCCTTGGAGGGGCGTGGATAGCATTCCCATGAATCTGGCATTGATAGCACCTCTTTACGTGATCATCACAGTCAGCTTTGAGTGTAAGCCAATAATGTCCTGTTCTGAGAATTTTCTTGACAAGTAGGGGTCCGTTCATGTGAGGACCGCATACTCCACCATGGATTTCATCCATGAGTCTCTGAGCATGGTCTTTATCCAGACATCTGAGGAGACCTAATCCTGTATCTCTTTTGTAGAGTGCATCTCCGCTCAGGTAGAATTTTATAGCAAGTCGATGAATCCGCCTCTTCTCAGTTAGGCTCGCCTCAGTGGGTGTAGATCCATCTCATAGATACTCCTTGCTGTGCTAATACCAAGGGTTGTGGAAGGGAGATAGCTCATCCGATACTTCTCCAATATAATTCCCATAAATTGGGGCTTTTTGTAGAGCAAATGTGATGCTTGGCATGTTTTCCTTGTCAGGTATGTAAACCAAGGAGGCCAACGTTGCTAATGCATCTGCAAAATCATTCCTATTACGAGGAACGTGTAGAAAGGAGATTCCTTCGAACTCCAAAGCCATCTGTAGAACTTGCCGATGGTAAGGCAGTAGATGTAATTCTTTTGTTTGATAGATTCCTATGGATTGCTTGATTACCAATTTGGAATCCCCAAAGACAGTTAACCGCCTGATGCCCCTTGAACGGGCAAGTTTTAGCCCCATGATGACCTTCATACTCAATTTGTGTTGTTGGTGCCGATAAAGCGCAATTGATGACGACGGATTACGCTCCCCGTCTGGGATATTAAAAGCTGCTCGACTCGAGCCTTACGAATTATGACTCCATTAAAATACATTCTCCACGTACGGCATGTATCGTACTGATCTTGTTATTGAACTGTCATTACCCCTTCATTGGGGAAGTATGTTTCCAAGGGTTTGTAGTCCCCGGTAGGTGCGGCGGCCAGTTGATCCACAATTCCTTGACCTTTGATAGACTTTTGCATCACATAGACGATGTCAAATTGCTATAGGATCAACTGCCATCTGGACAGTCGACAATTCAGTATGGGCTTATTGAACACATACTTAAGAGGATCCATTCGGGATATGAGATGGGTTGTGTGACCATGGAGGTAATGTTGTAACCTCATGGAAGCCCATGCTAATGCACAAAAAGTCTTCTCAATCAGAGTGTACTTGTGTTCATTGATGCTGAATCTTTTGCTGAGGTAATAGATAGCTCGTTCTTGGCCTCTATTATTTTTCTGCCCCCAGCATGCAGCCCATGGCATTATCATTTATGGACAGGTACATGAACAGGGGAACATCATCCCTGGGAGGTACCAAAATAGGAGCGTTAATCAGTTGCTCTTTAATGGTAAGGAAGGCTTTTCGACACTCATCGTTCCATTTAATGGAGGTTCTTCTTAATGACTTAAAGATAGGCTCACGATTTCTTCTTTGTGAGTTGAGAAATGAATTTGTTAATGAAATTGATTCTTCCTAAAAATCCCGTATTTCCTTCTCTCGTCATCGAGGAATGGGCATTTCATTGATGGCACGGATTTTGGTAGGATCGATTCAATCCCTTTGTGGTGACTAGAAACCTAGCAACTTGCGGACTTAACACCAAAGGCGCACTTGGCGAATTCAACTTCAAGTTGTACTTACGCGCAACTGTTGAAAAGTTTTGTGAGATGGTCTAAGTGGTCCTCCTCCTTCCGGGATTTGACAATGATGTCATCCACGTAGATCTCTATCTCCTTGTGCATTAAATCGTGGAAAAGAGCCATCATAGCTTCATTCGATAGGTTGCCCGGTATTGATTGATGAGGCGAATGACAACCCGCTCAGTAGCAAAAGGTTTCCCAAGGCGTGATGAAAGCAGTTTTCTCACGATCTTCCTCAGGAACCATAATCTGATGGTACCCCGCAAAGCAATCAACAAAGGAGTACATGCTGTATTGAGCAGTATTATCAATAAGAATGTGGATAAAGGGAACAGAAAAGATATCTTTAATGAAAGCTTTATTCAAATCCCGGTAATCCACGCAAACTCGCACCTTTCACCCTGGTTTAGCCACGGGAACAATGTTAGGTATCCAATCCAGATATGTAGACACCATGATGATGTCAGCTTGAAATTGTTTCATAATTTCTTCTTTAACCTTTAAACTCCACTTAGGTTTCAATCGCCTGAGTTTTTGCCTAACTGGCTTGAATCCTTCTTTAATGGGAAGGCGATGAAGAACAATGTCAGTGGATAAACCCACCATGTCTTCATGAGACCATGCAAACACATCTTGGAATTGGGTTAACAGTGCAACCATGTCATTCCGTTGATTTGTGGTAAGGTCTGAACCAATTTGGATTAGCTTAGGGTTGTCTAAGGTTCCGAGATTAAAACGAGTAGTTTGATCGAGATTGGGTTTGTGTTTGTCTGCGACCCATTCCTTAATCTCCTGAGGTGTCTCAATGTCCTCTTGGATGCCCATCAAGTCTGAGTCCAACTTTGCATCAAAGTTACAGCCCTTGTGGAGAGAAGGCATGTCATCAGCAAGGATATGCACATCTAAATTCAGAGTCCTGAAACAAAAGATGCTTTCACTTAATATATACAACTGTTCGATCATATAAAAGTGTTAGCATGTAGTTGATAAAATAACTGCTAGTGCTGTAAAGGAAAGCAAGCAATTAAAGTTATCTACAAGGCAGAGGGATTTTCTGCCCATTTTACCCTCGTCGATAAATGAATGGAGTGCTACTCCAATTATCGAGGGAAAAGTCCTGATGGACTATAGTGATGGAAGGATCGTCATTGTCTTCCTTCTCCCAAATGATAACCATGACATCTGGGCAATCATCTTCTGGGGTGTATCTGTTTGTATGTTCATCATGAACAATGATGCGAATACCTGCCATTATCAAGGTAAGGTCATGTTTACGTTTTCGTTCTTTTTCTTTCGCCTTGGGATCAGGAATCAGCACCTCTTTTGCTTTGATTGGCACTGGTTTTAGAAACAAGATAGCCACAACATAATTTGGAACCTTCTTTGGAGATTGCATCAACTCATGAGGTAAAGGTATAGAAAATCGTCGTCTTGACGGAAGCTTGAGAACTTTGCTTGTGCTTATGAGGATTCTTGTGGTGGGCGGTAGAATAGCCTAGTTTAATTTGCTCGATTTGTTGGACATTTGAATAGGGTGCTTAATACCCTGCTTATCATTACTAAGCCCTTGTCCAGGTTGATGACCCAATAACATCATTTCTTGAGTGGCCGACATGACCTCGATAGAAATCTTGGGTACGGGAAGTGGTGCTCCAATAGAATGGTATTGCGTGTTACTCACTTCCAAAGTATGGAAACTGGTAGGTTCAACCGAATTGAAGGCGATAATTGGTAGAGTTCCTTGTTCAAGACAATCCGGCTCAGCGTTGACAGTGACTAGACTGTTGTTGATAATGTATTTGAGTTGTTGATGTAAGGTGGATGGAATAGCTCCAGCCATGTGTATCCATGGTCTCCCCAAGAGCAAGTTGTATCCTGATTCTATCTTGAGGATGTGGAAAGGTACATTGAATGTATTGGGACCAATCTCAATTGGCAATTCAATCTTTTCAACGGAATTTCGCCGGGATCCATCAAAAGCTTTGATGACCGTATGGCTGCTTTGGATCCGCTTGAGATTGATATTCATCTTTACCAAGGTGGCATAAGGACAGATATTTAGAGATGAGCCTCCATCTATCAATACTCCTGCTAGTATGTACTCGAAAGACAAAACTACAATATGCAAAGGCTTGTAATGACCGGTCCCTTCAGGAGGAATGTCATCATCAGTGAAGGATATCACATTGTTGTTGAAAATATGATCAACCAAATGTTAAAATTTTTCCACATCCACTGACTTTGGCAAGTAGGCTTCTTCTAAAACCTTCAACAAGATCTTCCGATAATCCTTAGAAGAGAAAACCAAATCCAGTATCAAAATCTATTGTGGAGCTTCTCGCAAGCTTAAAACCACTTTGGCTTCATTGTGGCCCATAGTACGGAGGAATTTTTCAATCTTCTCCACGGGCAACTTCCCCTTTGCTTTAGAAGAAGGTTTAATAACCCGTTGAGGAAGATACAACGGATTTTCCTTTAACACTATAGTAGTAGTATGAGACGTGGATCCTTCAGCTTCTCTATAATTCCATGGAACTTTATGTAAGCTAACAACAGGATGTTGTGGTCTGAAAGGTAAAAGAATTGGCTCTGGTGCGACCACTTTCAAAGGATTGTTAGCTCCTCTGAGTTGAATTGGTTGTATGGGAAATACTTTGACAGTCTCATCATCCATTTCAGATATAACTGTTACTGATCCCTTCCATTTGGTAGGATATGCATTACCACCCTTGAGTTGCAAAGTGTAATCATCTGCTATTTGCAGGACACCGCTATCAATAAGATTCTAAATGAGATGGCGGAGTACCCAGCATTCTTCTGTGCTGTGACCGCGAGAATGTGAATGATATTGACATATTTCATCAGGATTGAACCGTCCTGAATGAGGATTGATTGGAGGGAGAAGGAAGGTAATTCTTCCTTCGTTGATCAACATTTGTAGTATCTCCTCCATGGATTGGCCCAAATAGGTGAATTCCCTCTGATTGGTAAAATCCCTACGGGCTTTAGCATTTGCTCGCTTTGCAACCTTATCCTCCATATCTTTGCTTTCTGAAGGCGTTGATGGATCATTCACAACAAATGGAAGGAGATAGGCATGCTCCTGCCTGATTAATTGGCATGTGACTTGATGCTGGTGGGTCACCAGTTCTGCCAATTGCTCAATTTGTTTGGTAAAAGCTTTCATCTTTCGTTCCATGGTAAACTAGAACTTTGCATAATCCCATTTGTCAACACCGTCTACGATGGATTGGATGATTCTCCATTAGAATTGGAACCTTGTACAGTGCTCCAACTAATCATGTTGACCTCTTCTTCTTTGTGTTAAGGAAGAGGGTTGTCTTGCACATGAGGTTGATCTAGTTTAGTGACCACGATCTCACCGTTGTCTATTAGATCTTGAATCTTATGTTTCAAGGCCCAACAAAGTTGAGTATCATGTCCAAGTGCTCCGGCATGATAAGCACACTTTCGAGTAGCATTAAAACCCCTCCCATTAGGGTTGGCTGGTGGAAGAAGATGTGTAATTTTCTTCTGAGTAGTCAGAAGAGCAAGAATATTCTCGAGCGAGTACCCTAAGGGTGTGAACGTCGAGGTCGCTTTACTTCTCCACTTTTAGGCAATGGAGGGTTTGAAGATTGTGCTGGAAAAGGGGAGTAGTTTCTCCTCTGCATAGGCATGCTTGAATTGCTTTTTTGTCCTTGTAGTATCAAGGAAACATTCTCCTCTTTCTTTTTATGGACCCTCCGGGGGTGGTTTCCATAAGATCCGGACTGGATGTGCTCAGCAACAGCTTTAAGAGCGGCTAGGTCTTGAATTTTACCGGACTTTCATCCCATTTCAACCATCTCTCCGTGGTTGATCATTTCAGAGAATGGTTAGCCAATACCAGCTAGAACTCATTCATAGAAAGGAGCTTCCTATACATCTATAAAGGTCATGACCATTTCTGATTCTATTATGGAAGGAATAACTTGAGCAGCAAGGCGCCTCCACCTTTTAGCATACTCTCTAAATGACTCATTAGACTGTTTCTTGACTTTGGTAATTTGGTACCTGTCAGGAGCCATCTGAGATTGAAAACTGTATTGAGTAAGGAAGGCACGAGCCAGCTCTTCCCAGCTATGGATCTTAGAGTTGTCTAATCTGGTATACCATAAACGGACTTCTCCAGTCAGACTTTTCTGAAATAGCTGCATTCGGAGCTTTTCATTTTCCGCATAAGATCTGAGTTCTCCAATGAACACCTTTAAATGTGTATAAGGATTCCCTAATCCATCATATTTCTCAAAATCAGGGGTCTTGAATTTCTCTGGATAATGAACACCAGGAAATATGCAAAGGTCTGTATATAAAACACTGCTATGTGTTCCAATCCCTTTGAGAACACGTATAGTTTCCTCCATTTGAAGGACCTTCTTCTTGATATCACCGGTGTCTAGATCTCCTTTGAGATGGGTGCTTTCAGGGTTTTTGATGGTTGTATCCAACTGAGGTTCTGGAATTATTTTTTCCAGACCTTGAACTCCTCCTTATGATTCTGTATATGTAGGTATCTTCGTACCCTGAGTAGACTGGTGCAATTCTTTCAGTAGAACAGCCAAGTCTGTGATTTGTTTAATCAATCCGTCAAATTCTTCTTGGGAAACAGCATTAGACTGGTCGGAAGAAGACATGATTGGCTGTAGGCTCGTAGCCTTTTTTTATTTAGAGTGGGTAACATGCCCAATTGTTTCCCTACAAAAGACTTACGTAGTTTAGTCTTAGGGTAATATAAATGTTATCATAACATGTCCGTTTTAGGAATTTTGTCCTGGAAAACCGGTTGTTAATTGATAACATATCATGCATGCACAAATATTCTTCATATTTTCCATTACATATGAATGAACATGGAATAGAATTACAAGTAAATGTTTTTACAGGTAATTTGAAATTGGAAAGCATGAAGAGACTTTCCTCCGCATTTGGTTTATCAGAGGCTAACCTATCTTAGGGTTACTCTCGCGGCTTTTTGGCATGAAGGTTCCCAGATCATCGCAATCTACTTGACGGGAAGTTAATCAGGTTGTTCAACTGGAGCGAATCTGAGTGGTGCCTTTCCTGAGCCCCGGGGAATCATTCTTCCCACGAGTCTAGTAATCAAACACCGATATGATAGCCTCGTGGTGGAGGGACCACACAATATACATTCACATACAACGTGTCTCATCGTTTATGCAAAATGATGACATGTGCGAAGTACTAATATCACATATAGATATTTAGCAGTGCAGTAAATAAAGATGCATTCGTACACATTCATCATAAATGTAAATGCAACATTCACACACAAGCGTATAACAATTTTGAAAAGCTTGTAATAGCGGCTTAAGCCCTCTTACTGGAATCCCCAGCAGAGTCACCACCTGTCGACGTCGGGATTTTTGAGTGTCCCTTTTCGTTACTTGTTCTTTGGTGTTCTCATGTTAATATGAGATTTGTTTGAAAAAATAAGTTAAAAAGGTCCGACATGTATAATGTCGACGATTTTACTTTAAGAGTCGCCGATTGGTGTATTTAATTGGTTGCACTAACGCATGAACGAAAAGGTTTGCACATTGACCCGGTGATTTGACTTCGCTAAATGGGTCTGCATGAAAGTAGAGATTCATTTTGATGCAGGGGCTTAATTATACGGAGGGAAGGTGTTAGGCACCCAGACATCCGTGTTACCATGGTGATCGCCACTTTTCAAAGAAATTATATATATGGATGTGTGTGTGTGTGTGGATCAATGTGCGATTATTTGAAAGTAGTCATGCGAGGCCTTGTTTCGCACCCATATATACAAGGTTTGAATTTTATGGAAAAATTCGGTTTTAACCAAGATATAGCAATGACGTTTTGTAAAAGAGGTTTTCAAAAACAACGTGCTCAATAGGAATTTAGACCTTTTCATACTTCCATTTTATTATAAAATCTAAACTTGTTAGCTTTTATTTTCGAGATCACGAAGCATTCTCGAGAAAATAATATCTGATAGTCTTAGAACTCCTCATGGGCATGATGACCATCCAAGGAAATTTAGACCTTTGTAAAATAATGTACATCTTTGCTATAAATTTGAAAAATGTCCATCATGGGAACCCGAATCTAGATTGAAATCTGAATCTGTGATCACATGATTCCTAGGCTCACATGATCTCTTGCAATTTGTATGGAAAGCGATGGCGAGTTATATATATATATAAAAGCTATAATATATATATATATATATATATATATATATATATATATATATATATATATATATATATATATATAAACATGATCAATATACAAAGTAAACTCAAAGCGGGACAAAATGTAAATAAAAGTAAAAGCGATCAAGCGCCACGGAGTAAACTCGGCGGAGATGAGAATGTAAATAAAAGCTGTAAAAGGCCACGAAGTAAACTCCAAGCTTTGTGAAATGTAAATATATATATATATATATATATATATATATATATATATATATATATAAAAGCGAAGAAGCGTCTTTGGATGTGAATCCAGGCTCATCTGGATATGTCGGAATAACAATTATATATATATATATATATATAAAAGCGATTAAACGCGACTGGATGTAAATCCGGGCTCATCGAATATATGTCGACAACAGTTATATATATAAATATATATATATATATATATATATATATATATATATATATATATATATATATATATATATATATATATATATATAAAAGTAATTAAACACAGGATATAAAATCCGGGCTCATCGCATCGAATAGTCAGTCGACCACGATTTATATATATAAGTATATATATATATGAAAAAGCAATTAAACGCGCTCGCATCAAAGTGCAGGCTCAATCGAGGCATAACTCGATCGATAGTGTTAGTCCATATATAAGTATATATATATGAGGCGAAATGAAAATCACGAGAGAAAGTCCGCAAACGCCACAACCACGACTCTCAATGTGTATAACGGTGTGTGCTAATATGAGAAGAAGGCTTTATAGAATATAAGAAGGCTACGTTGGGCGCCAAAGTAGACTTCTATGACTTTAAATGGATAAACACTTTCGGCTCATAGGATAAAAGATAGCTATATGTACGCTAACTAGTGTTTAAAAGTGAGGAAACACTCAAAAGATGTGTATGCAGAGTAAAATGGACAGGGCTTCCTCGCCTTTTTCCCTCCCGCTTCTTCTCAAATGGTTGACCCCAAGGCTTGTATATATATAGAGCGGATGGCGCGGTACACTGCTGGCGTAGCCCATGATTTGTACCTATGGTTGGTCGTGATGTATCCGAGCCTCGCGGGTCCCGTCGTCATGTAGTACATGCACTCATGCACTGTAATGTCCGCTCGAACTTGCAGAACTTCAATTCGAGCATCCGAACGAGGTATATCTGACCTTCTTCGGACCGCTTATGTTGAGAGTTATGTAATGACATGGATTAGAGGTTGTACGAAGTCAGGAAGAGGGGTCTACGCCCATGGTCTTCAAGCTTCAAATTCTATCCAAAGTACTGTCACACATAATAGTCACTCGGGATTGTTAATCTTCGGTTCTTGTGGGACATTGTTGGATGTATGTATGTATGAAGTGTTGAGACGACGTGCCATTGTTGAAGGAACAAGATGACGTTTGACTCCTCGCCAGGGTTATCGTCGGTTTGAGTTGAAAGTAGACGTTGCTCAGGGTTACAGCTGAGATTGGACTACTTGTTGGTATGCCGCGATATCATCTTGTTGAGATGGGAAGATGATGTGGTGACTCCACACTTGGGTTATCTCCGGTTTAAGCAGAAAGCAGACGTTGCTCAAGGTTACATCTAAGAATGGACTGCTTCTTGTTTGTATGTCTCACTGTCATCTGTGGGTGTTCCTGTCTGCCCGTTGTTATCTCCAGGTCTAAGGTGTGTGTGCCTCGATAGGATGTCTGTGGTTAAAGCTGATTGCATATGTTTGAAACAAGCATTTCCGGGGTTATCGCCGGAACTGCAATGGCATCTCTTGGGGCTATCACCAAGGATGGGGTTGCTACTCCCAGTGTTGTCTTTGGGACTGGAACTGAGCATCACGGTGTTATCGCCGAGACAGAACTGTCCTCTTCGGTGTTGTCACCGGTCTTTTGATCTGCGTACCTCGGGGTTATCTCCAAAAGATGAATCTGCCTTCCTGCAATGTTAGTAATAGGAATGCAGAAAATTTTGAGTGTCTACAACACTTATCTAACATTCATTGTGTACACTAAGTCAAAACATATCACGTTCATACCTTATAAATCATTTTACAAAGTTGAAATTATCAATGACATGACACGGTACTGATTTAACCTCCTTGTTACATGTTTGACACCCTAACACAACCTCAAACCAAGTTATGTTGATATCCCAAGTCTGCAGCAGTAGTAGAACACACCATCTCAGAACAGGGTATGGCGCAACTGCGCCATACACAACCAGGGCCTGGCCTTGTTAATGCCATTTAAAGCCTTAGCACCCAGTAACTATTCGCTTAGTGCATAAACGAAAACAGAGAGAGAAGTGTGAGCGATGGCAGACTTTAGCCCAACTAAAACGAATTTCACCCACCAAACAGTAATATTAACATATAAAATTAGTATGGAACTATCACAAACATGTTTCCTCACATATTCCTCAACGTAGAACAATTAATAACAACTTATACTAGTTTAATTTCCTCAAATTCCATATTTTCATATAAAACTCCATTTTTGAGTTCCATAACAAAAATCATCACTGTAATCTCAGTTCTACACCAAATCACTTCGTTCAAACTACATTCTCTTTGTTTCTTAACGAACTAACATAATCAAAACTAAATTTACAGTTTATGTACTGCTTCTATGCGTATTTTCCAGGGACAGCTATGCACGTCATTCCAGGGATTTTACCACACCGGAGGATCATTGGCGTTCAACCAGAGTAGATGTACTGCTTCTATGCGTATTTTCATACATCTACATGACACGGTATATGGATGAGCTAGATATCGGCGTCATTATGGCAGTGAGAGCTCTCAGGGAGGGTCATACCATTGTACCGATGATCATCGTAGAGACCTTGAGGTCAACTATATATTGCTGCACTTATCTGGCAGGAGTGTTTACAGGTAGCTCGGTCATGCTGTACGTATGGTTTATGTCACACTTGAGACCGATTGGCATATTTAGACGGCAGGGGTTTTGTTTCAGCCATGATATAGCCATGTCGTACTTCTTTCAGCCTGTGAAGTGTACAGATGCTGCATCGTGGTCAGTTTTTCTGGCAGGGATTAGAGATCCATTTGCCATATTGCCGTGTTCAGGGCTTAGTTCGCCCTACAGCTTCAATACTCATGCTCCAGGCATGGATTATCTCCCTCTGGATGGATTGAGGGGCATGATCACTTACCACACACTGGTCGTGATGTGTCAGTTTGATTAGTTCCAGGACTTTCACCCGTATGAGGGGGCAGTGAGTCAGCACTTCGCATCACACCGTTTGTCAGCGGAGGACAGATCCAGGTTGTATGTCTGTCGGGATCAGTGAGAGCTGGCTGAGTTTTCTGTCAGTCATCCAGGTTGTTCTGTAGAGTATTCGGCATGGATGGAGACAAAGACTACATTGGCTGCGGAAGTATCCACAGTGCAGGGAACTGATCTTGACGATGAGGAGGCTGTTATTTCCACCGACGATTTGACTGCTGGGCTGCCAGCATTTGTGATGGATTCTCCCACCCCGAGTGCCATTGTTACTCAATATTCGGCACAACATTTGGAGCAGAGCTTACATCTGATGACCTATGATAGAGATCAGGCTAGGGCCGCGATGTTGACAGCTCTTGATGAGAGAGATACCGCTCTATTAGAGAGGGATAAGGCTAGATCAGCTAGGGATGTATTGATTGGAGAGCAGGATGCCGCCTTATCTGCTAGGGATGTGGCCATTGCAAATAGCACTTCCATTAGATCCCAGATGACTGTTAGTCTGGCCAACATGAGTGCTTACATTGATGAGCATTTTTCCACCATGTAGTTAGCCTTTGATCTCCTAGCTCGTGTAGATACCCTTGGGCAGGAGCTTACAGTGCTACCTCTGTCTTCAGAGAGGGATGCTATGTTAGATCTGATAGTCCGCATACATATATATCTGTATATAGCTTTGTATTTTCCTGCACAGACTAGCTTAGCCATTTTGTCATGTACAGCACAGATGTATATATCAAACAGTATTATATATGGTAGGGAAATATATTTTGATTCACTTCTCTTTTAGTTATGCCTTGATACTTGCTTGATATTTTCCTGTTTCTCCAGGGCCTTGTGATCTTGAAGCACTCTGAACTTATCCTTGATAGATGGACATTGAGACATCGCAAGATCTCTCAGAACGGATCATTGATTTCTGTATATCCCTACCATCTTTGGTGTCTTGGGACTAGTATCTGTATGGAAAAGTGGAGAGGAGGATGGTTTCTTCCTCTGAGATTGACCGCACCACAGATGTTTGCCAATACTTCTATTTGTGAGAAGCCTAGTTAATTCCATCTCTTATGGGTTGGTATTGATCTTTGAGGCACGATCGTAGCTTAGATAGTCACCGAATCTTCTATTTGTGAAAAGAGGTTGGGTAATTCCATCCCTTTGATCTGAAACCGTTGAAATGTGGCAGATTGAAGATTGATCCCAGTACCGTGTGACAAATATGTTGTTCTAATAGGGGTTAGAATGCACCATGAATGGCTGCCTACGCACTCCTATTGAAGAGGAGATCAAGTCTGCGTAGTTCGAACCTAGTGTAGGAGGTTCAACGCTGAATACGGAAGGCAGAAGAGTGTAGAAGTATTTTTGTTGTTTTGTAGAGAAAAGGTATAAATATTTTTGTTGTTTTTCTTTATTGCGATCGGGCCATATAGCAT
This sequence comes from Panax ginseng, assembly GCA_020205605.1. Lineage (NCBI taxonomy): Eukaryota > Viridiplantae > Streptophyta > Magnoliopsida > Apiales > Araliaceae > Panax > Panax ginseng. The sequence goes on from CM035144.1 coordinate 89,994,771, forward strand.
ATTGTTGCCTACGTACCCCCGGGTATCAGGGAGATCAGGTCGACGTAGTTCGCCCCTCTAGACGAATTGAAGGCGAAGAGAAGTGTAAATCCCATGTGTAGGATATACTGTGGGGAGAGGAAAGTTTAATCCCATAACGGGGACAAACTTCAAGTGTGTAAAAAGTTTGATCCCGTCTTCAGGATAAACTGCAGGCGTAGAAAAGTTTAATCCCGTCTTCAGGACTAACTGTAGGTGTGAAAGGTTAAATCCCGTCTTCAGGATAACCAAAATTGTGAAAGGTTAACTCCCGTCTTCAGGATAACCGATATTGTATGAAAGGTTTGAAATGAAGTAAAACCAGGCTGCTAGCTTGAAGTGTATGTTTTCCTGAGGGGCAGAAAAGTATGTAGAAAGGGTTCAAAACCGGAATGACTGGTGATTTGAGGATCAAAACCAGGATATTTATTTGATGGTAACTTCAGACATAGTACCGTTTCACGGTGTCCGAGTTGATAAGCTGTGGAAATTCATCGCCATCCATTTCCTGCAATCTGAGAGCACCTCCTGTCAATGCTTCCTTGACAAAAAATGGGCCTTCCCAGTTAGGAGCGAATTTTCCCTTAGATTGATCTTGGTTGTCAATGATCTTCTTCTAAACCAAGTCATGTTGTTTGAATAGTCATAGTTGGACTTTTATGTTGTAGGATCGTGCGATCCTTTTCTAATATAACTGACCATGGAAGATTGTCGCGGTTCGCCTTTCGTCTATCAGTGACAATTGGTGATACCTGTCTTGTACCCATTGATCTTCATCCAACTGAGCATCCATCAATACTCTGAGGGATTCCATTTCCACCTCTATGAGGAGCACTGCTTCCATCCCATAGACTAATGAGTAGGGGGTTGCCCCAGTGGGAAAAGGAATGTGATTCTTCCTTCATTGATCAACATTTGAAGTATCTCCTCCGTAAACTGGCCCAGATAGGTGAATTCCCTTTGATTGGCAAAATCCCGACGGGCTTTAGCACTTGCTCACTTTGCAACCTTATCCTCCATAGCTTCGCTTTCTGAAGGTGTTGATGGATCATTTATAACAAATGGAAGGAGATAAGCATGCTCCTGCCTAATTAATTAGCGTGTGATTTGATGCTGGTGGGTCACCAGTTCTGCCAATTGCTCAATTTGTTTGCAAAGAGCTTTCATCTTTCGTTCCATGGTAAACTAGAACTTTGCATAATCCCATTTGTCAACACCGTCTTTGATGGGTTAGGATGATTCACTGTTAGAATTAGAACCTTGTACAGTGCTCCAACTGATCATGTTGACCTCTTCTTCTTTGTGTTGAGGAAGAGGGTTGTCTTGTACATGAGGTTGATTTGATTTGGTGACTACAATCTCACCATTGTCTATCAGATCCTAAATCTTATGTTTCAAGGCCCAACAATCTTGAGTATCATGTCTAGGTGCCCCGACATGATAAACACACTTCCGAGTAACATTAAAACCCCTCCCATTAGGGTTGGCTGGTAGAAGAAGATGTGTAATTTTCTTCTGAGCAGTCAGAAGGGCAAGAATGTTTTCTCGCGAATCCCCTAAGGGTGTGAACGTTCGAGGTCACTTTACTTCTCCACTTTTAGGCAATGGAGGGTTTGAAAGTTGTGCTGGAAAAGGGGAGTAGTTTCTCCTCTGCATAGGCATGCTTGGATTGCCTTTTTGTCCTTGTAGTATCAAGGAAACATCCTCCTCTTTCTTTTTATGGACCCTCCGGGGGTTGTTTCCATAAGATCCGGACTGGATGTGCTCAGCAACAACTTTAAGAGCGGCTAGGTCTTGAATTTTACCGGACTTCAATCCCATCTGAGCTATCTCATCGTATTTGATCATTTCAGAAAATGGTTTGCCAATACCAACTAGAACTCTTTTATAGAAAGGAGCTTCCTGTACATCTATGAAGGTCATGACCATTTTTGATTCCGTCATGGAAGGAATAACTTGAGTAGCAAGGCGCCTCCACCTTTGAGCATACTCTCTAAATGACTCATTTGACTGTTTCTTGACCTTGGTGATTTGGTACGGTCAGGAGCCATCCGAGATTAGGCTGTGATTGAGTGAGGAAGGCGTGAGCCAGCTCTTCCCAGCTATGAATCTTAGAGTTGTCTAATCTGGTATACCATGAACGGGCTTCTCCAGTTAGACTTTTCTAAAATAGCTGCATTCTGAGCCTTTCATTTTCTGCGTAAGATCCGAGTTCTCCAATAAACACCTTTAAATGTGTGTAAGGATCCCCTAATCCGTCATACTTTTCAAAATCAGGGATCTTAAATTTCTCTAGATAATGCACACCAGGAAATATGCAAAGGTCGGCATATGAAACACTGCCATGTGTTCCATTCCCTTTGAGAATGCGAATGGTTTCCTCCATTTGAAGGACTTTCTTCCTGATGTCACCGGTGTCTGGATATCCTTTGAGATGGGTGCCTTCAGGGTCTGGGTTGGTTGTATCCAACTGTTGTTCTAGATTTGTTTTTTCCAGACCTTGAACTCCCCCTTGTGTAGAGGATTACGTATGTATAGGTATCTTCGCACCTGAGTAGGTGGTGTAATTTTTTTGAGTAGAAACGGCCAAGTCGTGATTTGTTTACTCAATCCGTCAAATTCTTCTCGAGAAGCAGATTAGACCGTTTAGGAAGAGGACATGATTGGTTTGTAGGCTCATGACCTTTTTAGATTTTTAATAGATATGTGCCCAATTGCTTCCCTACAAAAGACTTACATAGTTTAGTCTTAGGGTAATATAAATTTTATCATAACATGTCCGTTTTAGGAATTTGTCCTGCAAAAACCGGTTGTTAATTGATAACATGTCATGCATGCACAAATATTCTTCATATTTTCCATTACATATGAATGAACATGGAATAAAATTACAAGTAAATGCTTTTACAAGTATTTTAAAATGGAAAGTATGAAGAAAATTTCCTTCGCATTCGGTTTATCAGAGGTTAACCTATCCTAGGGTTTCTCTCACAGCTTTTCGGCATGAAGGTTCCCAGATCACGCAATCTACTTAATGGGAAGTTAATCTGGTCGTTCAACTGGAGCGAATCTGAGTGGTGCCTTTCCTGAGCCTCGGGGAATCATTCTTCCCACGAGTCAAGTAATCAAACACCGACAGGATAGTCTCCTGGTGGAGGAACCACACAACATACATTCACATACAATGTGTCTCACCATTTATGCAAAATGATGACATGTGCAAAGCACTAATATCACAGATAGATATTTAGCAGTGCAGGAGTTAAAAAATTTGCATTCGTACACATTTATTAGAAATATAAATGCAACATTCACATACAAGCATATAATAATTTTGAAAAGCTTGTAATAGCGGCTTAAGCCCTCTTACTGGAGTCCCCAACAGAGTCGCCACCTGTCGACGTTGGGATTTTTGAGTGTCCCTTTTCGTTACTTGTTCTTTGGTGTTCTCATGTTAATGTGAGATTTGTTTGAAAAAACAAGTGAAAAAGGTCCGACATGTATAATGTCGACGATTGGACTTTAAGAGTCTTGGTTGGTGTATTTAACTAGTTGCACCAACGCAACAAAAAAAAACTTGTACATTGACCCGAGTGATTCGATTAATCGCTAAGCAAGGTCTGTGAAACCGAGATTCATTTTGGGTAGGGGCTTGATTATGCGGAGGAAGGTGTTAGGCACCCTCGACATCGTACAATGTTACCACGGTGACCGCCACTTTTCAAAGAAATTATTATATGAATGTGTGTGTGTGTGTGTGTGTGGATCAATGTGCAATTATTTGAAAGTAGTGCAAGGCCTCGTTCGCACCTATATACACAAGGTTTGAATTTTATAGGAAAATTCAGTTTTAACCAAGATATAGCAATGAAGTTTTGTAAAAGCGGTTTTTCAAACCCTGTGCTCAATAGGAATTGAGACCTTTTCATACTTCCATTTTATTGTTAAATGTAAAACATTTACTTTTATTTTCGATATGCGAAGTATTCTAGAAAATAATATCTGAGAGTGCCGAACTCCTCATGGGCATAATGACAAACCATCCATGGAAATTTGAGACACTATAAAATAATGTACAGTCGCTATACAGTAGAAGAATATCCATCATGGGAACAGAATCTAGATTCAAAGAAATGCTTAACACTGTGATCACATGATTCCTAGGCCCACATAATATCGCAATTTGTATGGAAGCGATGAGAAGTCGTTATATATATATATAAGCGATATATATATATATATATATATATATATATATATATATATATATATATATATATATATAAAGCGATAAATGCTATCAACCGCCACGTAAGTAAATTCGAGGCGAGACAAAATATAAATACAATTTGTAAAACACTCTGCATCAAGTTCAGGCTCAATCGAGGCATAACTCGATAATGTTAGTCCATATATATGAAATATATACATATATTAGTATGTATCTACTGCATGTAAATGAAAACCATGAACCGGAAGTTAAGCAAACGCACACAAACACGACTCTCAATGATGTGTATAACGATTGTGTGCTATATGAGAAGAAGGCTTTATAAAATGTAAGAAGGCTTACAGTGGGCTGCCAAAATAGTCTTCTATAACTTTAAATGGATAAACACTCAACTCCCGTTGGATAAAAGATAGCTATATGTGAGCTAACTAGTGTTTAAAGAAGAGGAAACACTCAAAAGATGTGTATGGAGAGTAAAATAGGTATGTGTAGTGACCCTCCTTTCAAATGGTGACCCTCCAAACCTATATTTATAGGATGATGGTAGTAGGGTTTTGTGGCGACATGCAGTTGTACCTGTGGCTAGTCATGGTGGATCCGAACCATACGGATCCCGTCGTCTCATAGTACGTGCACTCATGCACTGTAATGTCCGCTCGAACTTGCAGAAATTCAATCCGAGCATCCGAATGAGGTATATCTGACCTTCTTCGGACCGCTGGTGTCAAGAGTTACGCAATGACATGGATTAGAGGTTGTACGAAGTCAGGAAGAGGGGTCTATGCCCATGGTCTTCGAGCTTCAAATTCTATCCAAAGTACTGCTACACGTAATAGTCACTCAGGATTGTCATTCCTCAGCTCTTATGGGATATTGTTGGATGTATGTATGAAGTGTTGAGACGACGTACCATTGTTGAAGGAATAAGATGACGCTTGACTCCTCGCCGGGGTTATCACCGGTTTGAGTTGAAAGTAGACGTTGCTCAGGGTTACAGCTGAGATTGGACTACTTATTGGTATGCTGCGATATCATCTTGTTGACGTGGACATATGACGTTGTGACTCCTCACCGGGTTTATCGCCGGTTTAAGCAGAAAGTAGACGTTGCTCAGGGTTACATCTGAGATTGGGCTACTTATTTGTATGCCTCACTGTCATCTGAATTGAAGCTGATCGCACATGTTTGAAACAAGCATTTCTGGGGTTATTGTCGGAACTACAATGGTATCCCTTGGGGCTATTACCAAGGATGGGGTTGCTACTCCCAGTGTTGTCTCTGGGACTGGAACTGAGCGTCACAGTGTTATCGCCGAGACAGAACTATCCTCTCCGGTGTTGTTGCTACGTGGGAACTCGAAGAGAATATGATGAAGAATATGAAGAGAAAATGTTTGAAACAAGCATTTCTGGGGTTATTACCGGTGTTGTTGCTACGTGGGAACCACAACGCTGACGAAGCTACGTGGGAACTCGAAGAGAATATGATGAAGAATTACCCTCATTTATTTACTTAATTATATGTGACCGATTCTGGGGACAGAATCTTTGTAGGGGGGGAGAATATAACGGGTCGAATTTATTGAGTCGTGATTCTGGAGACAGAATCCTTTTAAAGGGGGAAAGATGTGACGAACGAGAATTTTGTAATTAATTTTAATATTTATTGAATTAAATAAATATTTTTTGATGATTTAATTATTAGATTAAATAATTAATCGCCTTAATTGTGGTAGATTAATTTAATTATATGTGTTACATTTATTAAATTAATGTGAGAGAATAATTATTATTCAAAGCATGTAATTATGTGAGCTTATTAAATTAAATGAATTATTTAATTAAGCATGATGTTATTTTAATTAATTTAATTATTAATTAGAGATTTAATAAATTGACATTATTTATTAATGAGTTATTTAATTATGTGACTATGTGAATTTATGAGAAATTATTATATTTTATTTATAATAAATTAAATAAGATATGAGTTTATTTTATAAAGGAGTGTGACATTAATTAAACTATATGATAAAGGTTTTATTTAATTAAATGAGATTAAGTCTTTTGAAGCTAGCCAAATAAGGCCCTAAGAGGAGTTGGTGCAGTTAACCCATGATTGGGCCAACTGACCACTCTGCGCTCAGTTATCTGATCATTATATACGACATCTTCTTCTTTTTTTTTTCATTTTTGCCTAACTCTAAGAAATATTCAGAGAGAGTATGAGAATTTCCAAGAAGAATTAAGATACTGTTAAAGAGAATTGAGAGTGAGGAAACTAAGCCTTCTAATTATATTCTATAGGTTAATCTCCTCCTTCCCAAATTTTACTTTACGTATTTAGTTTTCATAAAATGGGTTTCATAGTTTTTGGCTTTCAAACCTCTGTTATGTCTCTGTAATTGAGAAATTGTGCTATTATATGGATATATGTAATAATAAGAGTAGTATAACATGTTTTATATATATATATTGCATGATTCCATATCATCAGTTTCATAGTATTACATCGTATATGATTTCTACAAAATTACAGAGTTTGGGTTTTGGCCTTAAGGCCTTATACGTGATTTTAGTATGTCAAACATAAATGTTTTCGTAAAATTTACACTCGTATGATGTTATGCATGTTGATCTGAAGAGACCAAAGTTTAAATAAAGCGGATTCGGTGTTATAACGAATCCGTAGTGACAATTTTCATGTTTTATTTTCAAAACCTTCAAGAACATCAAGAACAGTGAAAGTAAATGTGTTGATTTTGCAAATTATGTGTTGTAACTTGTTAAAAATCATGCTAGATGGGTTAAGTAATGATTATATATGTATTACAATGATTGGGTAAGTCTAAATTCGTGTATAAAATAACTAATTGGAAGTTATGGCCATATTCATGTATAATTTTACGTGTGATTGATTTTTGGTCTAATTTGACCTTGTTATGTTCATGAATCGCAGAATGAGCAGAATCAGAGAAGCTGCAGAACTACGGAAAATAAGCACAGGTAACTTAGCTTTTGCGTGGCGTTACCAAACTAAATTACCTCGCCCCGGTGGTCAAAAATAAAATAAATAAATAAATAAATAAAATAAAACAAAAATAAAAATAAATAAAAATAAAAATTTGATGAAAATTATTATTAAAATATTTATATAATAAATTAAATATTTTAATTGAGATATTTATGAAATAAAATAAATATTCGATAAAATTATTATTAAAATATTTATAAAATAAATTAAATATTTTAATTGCGATATTATGGAATAAAATAAATATTCGATGAAAATTATTATTAAAATATTTATAAAATAAATTAAATATTTTAATTGAGATATTATGGAATAAAATAAATATTCGATGAAAATTATTATTAAAATATTTATAAAATAAATTAAATATTTTAATTGAGATATTATGGAATAAATTAAATATTCGATGGAAATTATTATGACATAATTTATCCGAGTGTAATAATAATAAGAGAATGAAAATATTCTAATTAAGTGAAAATATTCGAGTGTAATTAAATTAGAAGGGTAATGATTTGTTAAATAAAGTGGAGTTTATATTAAATAATTAAGTGAAAATGTAACTAATGAATGTCGTGAATACATATGGTATGTGTGTAGGATTTGTGGTGAACGGAAGTAGTAATCGTTTAGCCTACGCACGAGGTAAGTTTCCTAACCCTACTTGTCATTATTGTTTAAGTTTATTAATTACCTCGAGTAAATTATCATTATTATTATTATTATTCATGTTCAAATGTTATATTAAAGATTGATTATCTTTTCAAAGCATGATTCAGTTATACAATAATTGTCCTATTGTATACTTCCTGAGATTATTATTCAATTTGAATATCATTATTATTGAACCTTATTAGACTAGCCCTTATTGATTCGACTAGTCCATAGTTGATGAGCATTCTAAATTTTCGAACCCTTGATGAATTGTCCAAACCAAACTTCCTTTGGTGCGGACTCGAATGTCAAACTGAGATGAACAACCCTGTAAAGGGATTTACTTATCGTTAAGCGTTAAGATATTGTGTGCATGCATGATATGGTACCAAGGGTCGATCCCCTAAAGACGACAGTAGAAAGGTCCATAGTCTTACGAGTATTAAAGGTTTCAAGTATAACCCTTGATAACCTAGGACATAGTTCAAGGTCTTATGACCCTCGTAAATCTTTTGATTCTTGTTATTCATTCTTGATTCAAAAGTTGAGCTTTTATTCGGATGTCTTTGATTCACTCGCATGTTATTATATAATTGTTATTTCATTGTTATACTTGTGGGCATCGTGCTCACTCTCATGTAATAATAACATTGCGATTAAGAACGAAAGAACCTACTTAACCTTCTACTAGTAAAGGCAAGGGCAAGGTTAACAAGTGATGAAAACTTGTTGTTTTATATGATGATGTATTTATTTAAGATTTAAGTTAATGATGTTGTTTAAGACTTAATTGTTTATGATTCCGCACAGATGTTTAAGGTTAGAGTAACCTGGGATTGTATTTATTATGTAGTTGATGTAACCCCATAAGGGGAGATTTATTATTATTTCTATCTATTGCATGGTTTGCATTTATTATGGGTAGATAGATAGATGATATTTGTACAGTGAACACCAAATCCCGTGGAATTGAAGTACCCGGATTTGGGGGTGTCACAAGTTGGTATCAAAGCTGTAGGTTATGAACCTTAGGTGGGGGAACAACCTTAGGTAGTAGCCTTATAGAAAGAAGATAGTGATGGAAAACTCTTATCGAGTTATAAGAAATGAATTTATGTAATTCATTGAAGATAATAAAAGACCTTATGTGTTTATGTGTTAAAGTATGCGTTAGATGATACGACTTAGTAACTAAAACTTAAAATTTTGTTGTCAAGATGTCGAATGTTGGAGAAGCTAGTCAAGCTGGGGAGGAAGAACCCGTGTACCTATAAGTACCGAACAGAGAGGAGGAGCCCAGAGACATTCATGTCGTTAGAGAGCGGTGCATGAGGGAGTCATCTCCATTGATCACCGTTGTTGGTCAGAGCATGAGGCGAGACTCGATCTGAGGAGGATCCCGAGGAGGAATTTATTGAGGAAGAGGAAGAGGAAGAAGAGGAGTTACCACTAGTACACCGTTGATGCTTTGAGATGTATGACACGTTATAACGCACCGTAACGTGGATTTCTGAGGACGAGGTCCGAGATTTGACCGAGCGAAGTTATTCAAAGATATTACTCAGAAAGCGAAGGAGAGGAGATTTTGACTCTTCACTCTCGACTGGCAAATGTAGAATGGGATTTGGTCCATGAGAAGGGTCAAACTGAAGATAAGACCGAAGAGATAGAGAAACTGAAGAAGGAACTTAAGTAAAAAACCGAAAGGCTGAACATAGCAGAGGAAGGCTGGGTAAGAGAATCGCGTCGAGCTGATCGTGCAGAGGATGATAGTCGTGCAAAGAAAGCGAAGATTGGGGAAACATACTCTACACTTAATCATGCAATGGATGAGGCCCAAGATCAAATTTTGAGATACCCCATCCAGTTCGAAGGACTTCCATCGTATATGTTGGATCGCAGGACGATGTCTCGTATCATGGATGAGGAGCGTGGAAAGGCTATTCAAAGACACCTTGACATGAACGATGATAGAATTTGTTTAATTATGTGAAAGACTTAATTAGTTTTATATGTAAATTCGGACGTGTTTATGAACGAAAGAATATTTGAATGTTTTAAACTCGTGGATTCTTTATTCCGAGGATAGTTGATATAAATAGCGGTTATGCTATCGTTTAATGTTAAAACTTTGATTTGAATGCAAATATATCAAGTTGTTTGAGATGATGTGTTAAGTGATATGTTAAATTGTTGAGTAATGCCTTAACTATTTAGAGAAATAAATAAAGTTCTAATAAAGCGTTTATTTAACAGAAAATGCCGCCAAGGAGAAGACAACAACGTCAACCGGCTCAGAAAGAGTCAACCAATAATAACAATTTTGCCAACAATAATCCCGTGCAGTAGTTGGTGAACTTACTGACTGGAGCCATGAATAACCAACCTCAAGCTCCACCAAACACAACGTTTAAGGACTTCAAGGTGGTGGGACCGCCATAGTTCAAAGGTTCCATGAACCCAATCGAGGCTCAAACGTGGGTTATGGAAATGGAGAAGGTTTTCGACGTTGCTAGGGTTAGAGAAGACCAAAAGACCGCTTTTGCAACGTTTATGCTGAAGTCTGAGGCTAGCTACTGGTGGCAAGCAAACAAAGTGCGAGGAGGTGAAGGTGTAATTACGTGGGAGAGATTTAAAGAGATGTTTTTCGAAATGTATTTCCCAACTAGTTCACAGAACCAGATGGAGGTTCAATTTCTAGAGTTGAAGCAGGGAAATATGAGCGTGCTTGACTATGCGGTTAAATTCAACGAGTTGGCAAGGTTCGCCCCGTATCAAGTTCACACGGATGAGAGGAAGGCGAGACGGTTTGAGCAAGGACTAAAGCCTTGGGTGTATAGCAAGGTATCAATGTTTCAGCTAAACACGTTTGCTGGAGTACTGGAAAAGGCCATCCTCGCTGAAGGAGGAAGCGATGCGGTGACCAAGTACAATCAAGATCAAAAAAAGAAGAAGAGTGAAGGTGAAGGAAATAACAAGGTCAGTGGAAGTGGCACATGAGGTGGAAATTTCAATCAGAAGAAAAGGTGGAACGACAGCTCATCATCGGGGAATCAGCAAGGTAGTCAAAAGAAGAGAATCGAAGCATGCCCGACTTGCGGGAAAGCCCATCTGGGAGTTTGTATGAAAGGAAAAAGAGTGTGCTACAATTGTGGACAGGAAGGCCACATAGCACCAAACTGTCCAAACCCAAAGAAGGGTGCTTGTTTTACTTGTGGTTCGAAGGACCATCTGGTAAGATGTTGTCCCAAGAAGGGATCAGAAGGGTCAGGATCAGGAGGAAACCGGGGAAATAACAGTGGAAATGCCTTAACCATCTTTGGACCAACCGCAACAAAACCAACCGAACCGCCTTTGGACTTTCAATATGATGATGCAGGATGCAATCCATCTCGTGATGTGGTGTCAGGTATCATTCTGATCAATGAAACTAATGTTTATGTTTTATTTGATTCGGGTGCTACTTGTTCCTTTATATCCGAAGACTTTGCTAATAGTTTAGATTTGCTTATGGATGAGTTGGAATATCCCATGAATATAGAAATTGCGAATAGGGAGATAATTCCTGTTAAGTACGTGTTTAAGAACTGTAGAGTGTATATTAGGGTAATATCATGAACGTAGATCTTATCCCTATTCGACTTGGGGAATTTGACGTTATTTTGGGAATGGACTGGTTATTCAATTACGGGGCTGTAATTGATTGCCAAAAGAAGCGTATTAACCTTATGACTCCATAAAAGGTTGTGTTTTATGGTAACAAGTCGCCTAGACAAGCGAATTGTCTGACGATGATGTAGGCCAGGAAGTTGTTAAGACAAGGCTGTGTAGGATACTTAGCTTACATAGTCGATAGTCGAAAAGAGAATCCGAAGGTAGAAGAAATACCGATTGTGAGGGACTTCGTCGACGTATTTCCAGATGATTTACCAGGACTTCCACCAGATAAAGAGGTAGATTTCGTAATCAATTTGGCGCCCGAAACTGCTCCAATATCGAAGGCACCATACCGAATGGCACCAGTAGAGATGAAGGAATTAATGGTACAACTACAAGAATTGTTGGACAAGAAATTCAACCGAGCATATCGCCGTGGGGAGCGCCGGTGTTGTTTGTGAAAAAGAAGGATGGATCGATGCGACTCTACATTGACTACAGAGAACTGAATAAGGTCACGATTAAGAACAAATATCCATTACCGAGGATCGACGACCTGTTTGATCAATTGAAGGGAGCGAGATACTTTTCCAAGATAGACTTGAGAAGCGGTTATCATCAATTGAAGGTGAGGCCGGAGGATGTACCAAAGACTGCGTTCGTAACACGATATACGGTCACTACGTAATTTTTAGTAATGTCGTTTGGTCTTACGAATGCTCCTGCAGCATTTATGGGACTAATGAATGGTGTGTTCAAGCCGTTTTTGGACAAGTTCGTAGTGGTATTTATAGATGACATTTTGGTCTATTCAAAAACCAAAGAAGAACACGAAGAGCATTTGAGATTAACGTTGGAAGTATTGCGAAGGTAAAAGTTGTATGCCAAGTTTTCGAAATGCAAATTTTGGATTGAACGAGTGCAATTTCTTGGGCACGTGATCGATAAAAACGGAATTTCGGTAGATCCATCCAAAGTCGAAGTCGTGATTAATCGGGATCAGCCGAGGACGCCATCGGAAGTACGAAGTTTTCTTGGATTGGCAGGATATTATAGAAGGTTCATATAAGACTTTTCCAAGATCGCAACTCCGTCAACGAATTTAACTCGAAAAGCAGTGAAATTTTTTTGGATGGATAAGTGTGAGGAAAGTTTTCAAGAATTGAAAAAGAGGTTGAGTACGGCCCTTGTGTTATCTTTTCCGGATGATACATGAAATTTTGTTGTTTATAGTGATGCATCGCATAAAGGACTTGGCTATGTGCTGATGAAAAATGGCAAAGTCATTGCGTATGCATCACGACAATTGAAGGATTACGAGAAGGGATATCCGACCCATGACTTGGACTTAGCTGCAGTTTTTTTGCTTTGAAAATTTGGAGGCACTATCTCTACGGGGAGAAGTGTGAAATATATACGGACCATGAGAGTTTGAAATATATTTTCACGCAGAAGGACTTGAATATGCGTCAAAGAAGGTGGTTGGAGTTAATTAAGGACTACGACTGTGAGATTTTATACTATTCGGGTAAGGCGAATGTCGTTGCCGATGCCTTAAGTAGAAAGGGTCAAGAGAAGTTGATGATGTTGACTGCTCAGGACGAGCTAATTGCAGAAATAGAGAAACTGGAATTGGAAGTAAAGTATCCTATGGAGATTGATGAGAAAATATTTCAGATGCAATCTGGTATAACCCTACTGGATAAAGTTAAGGAGGCTCACCACTGGACGAAGAATGTAAAATGTGACAAAGAAGATATCCAAGGAATCGAACCAAGATTTAAGATGGATAAGGAAGGAATAATTGAGATTTGATAATAGAATTTGGGTACCGCTTGATTCAAGAGATTAAGGAAGATATTTTAAGCGAGGCTCATAGTTCACGATATTCGATTCACCCTGGTAGTACCAAGATGTACCAAGATCTTAGACAACATTTCTGGTGGCCGAATTTGAAGCGTGATGTTGTCGAATGTGTTGCCAAGTGTCTGACCTATCAGAAAGTGAAAGCGGAACATCAGAGACCGAGTGGATTGCTACAACCGTTAGAGATCCCAGAGTGGAAATGGGAACATATTATAATGGACTTCGTGGTTGGCCTTCCGACGACTCAGAAAGGCTACGACGCAGTATGGGTTATCATTGATCGACTGACGAAATCTGTACACTTCCTTCCGATCAAAATAAGATTCAACTTAGATCAATTGGCGAGGCTATACGTAAAAGAGATTGTTTCGAGGCACGGAGTTCCGGTATAAATTGTTTCAGATAGGGATCCGTGTTTCACATCAAATTTCTGGAAACGTCTTTAGGAATGCATGGGTACGCAATTGTGAATGAGTATGACTTACCACCCTCAAAAGCATTTTGAGAGTGAGTGAGAGAACGATTCAGACATTAGAAGATATGCTAAGAGCCTATGTGATGGACTTTAAAGGAAATTGGGATGATCACCTACCATTAGTAGAGTTCGGCCACAACAGCAGTTACCACGCTTAGTATAGGCATCTTGCTTACGAAGCGTTATCACGGTGAAAGTGTAGAACTCGACTTTACTGGGATGAAGTTGGTGAAAGACAATTGCTAGGGCCAGAATTGGTACAGCAGACAGCAGAAATAGTCAAAGTGATCCGAGCACGACTGGTAGCGGCTCAAGATCGACAGAAGAAATACTACCGATCCACATCGTAAAAATATCGAGTTTGAATCAGGTAGTTATGTTTTCTTGAAGGTCTCTCCTTGGAAGGGGAAGATCAGGTTCGAAAAGAAAGGGAAATTGAGCCCAAGATTCATTGGACCCTTTGAAGTACTGAGAAGAATCGAAGAAGTTGCGTGACAAGGTAGCCTTTACTCCAAAGACTCGAGAATGTCCACAATGTCTTCCATGTTTCAGACACGACCCTACAAGGCCGATTACAAGCATGTAATTGAATATGAACCCCTACATTTTGAGAAAGACTTATCTTACGAAGAAATTCTGTCCAAATTGTCGCATAGAAAAAAAACAAGTTCTCGAAATAAAGTTATACCTTACGTTAAGGTAATTTGGAGGAACCACAATGATTTAAGCTACGTGGGAACTCAAGAGAATATGATGAAGAATTACCTCATTTATTTACTTAATTTATGTGTGACCGATTCTGGGGACAAAATCTTTATAAGGGCGGGAGAATGTAACGGGTCGAATTTATTGAGTCATGATTCTTGGGGATGTAATCCTTTTAAGGGGAAAGATGTAATAACGAGAATTTTGTAATTAATTTTAATATTTATTGAATTAAATAAATATTTTTCGATGATTTAATTATTAGATTAAATAATTAATTAGGCGCTTGATGTGGTAGATTAATTTAATTATATGTGTTATATTTATTAAATTAATGTAGAGAATAATTATTATTCAAAGCATGTAATTATGTGAGCTTATTAAATTAAATGAATTATTTAATTAAGCATGATGTTATTTTAATTAATTTAATTATTAATTAGAGATTTAATAAATTGACATTATTTATTAATGAGTTATTTAATTATGTGACTATGTGAATTTATGAGAAATTATTATATTTTATTTATAATAAATTAAATAAGATATGAGTTTATTTTATAAAGGAGTGTGACATTAATTAAACTATATGATAAAGGTTTTATTTAATTAAATGAGATTAAGTCTTTTGAAGCTAGCCAAATAAGGCCCTAAGAGGAGTTGGTGCAGTTAACCCATGATTGGGCCAACTGACCACTCTGCGCTCAGTTATCTAATCATTATATACGACGTCTTCTTTTTCTTTTTTTTCATTTTTGCCTAAGTCTAAGAAATATTCAGAGAGAGTATGAGAATTTCCAAGAAGAATTAAGATACTGTGAAAGAGAATTGAGAGTGAGGAAACTAAGCCTACTAATTATATTCTATAGGTTAATCTCCTCCTTCCCAAATTCTACTTTACGTATTTAGTTTTCATAAAATGGGTTTCATAGTTTTTGGCTTTCAAACCTCTGTTATGTCTCTGTAATTGAGAAATTGTGCTATTATATGGATATATGTAATAATAAGAGTAGTATAACATGTTTTATATATATATTGCATGATTCCATATCATCAGTTTCATAGTATTACATCGTATATGATTTTTACAAAATTACAGAGTTTGGGTTTTGTCCTTAAGGCCTTAAACGTGATTTTAGTATGTCAAACATAAATGTTTTCGTAAAATTTACACTCGTATGATGTTATGCATGTTGATACGAAGAGACCAAAGTTTAAATAAAGCGGATTCGGTGTTATAACGAATCAGAAAGTGACAATTTTCATGTTTTATTTTCAAAACCTTCAAGAACATCAAGAACAGTGAAAGTAAATGTGTTGATTTTGCAAATTATGTGTTGTAACTTGTTAAAAATCATGCTAGATGGGTTAAGTAATGAGTATATATGCATTACAATGATTGGGTAAGTCTAAATTCGTGTAAAAAATAACTAATTGGAAGTTATGGCCATATTCATGTATAATTTTACGTGTGATTGATTTTTGGTCTAATTTGACCTTGTTATGTTCATGAATCGCAGTAATCTGAGAAAATGAGCTCAGGTAACGCTTCAGCCCCGTGCGTTACTAAACTAAATTACTTTACTTCCACAATCAAAAAAAATAAAATAAAATAAATAAATAAAAAATAAAATAAATAAAAATAAAAATAAAAATTTGATGAAAATTATTATTAAAATATTTATAAAATAAATTAAATATTTTAATTGAGATATTTATGAAATAAAATAAATATTCGATGAAAATTATTATTAAAATATTTATAAAATAAATTAAATATTTTAATTGAGATATTATGGAATAAAATAAATATTCGATGAAAATTATTATTAAAATATTTATAAAATAAATTAAATATTTTAATTGAGATATTATGGAATAAATTAAATATTCAATGGAAATTATTATGACATAATTTATTCGAGTGTAATAATAGTAAGAGAATAAAAATATTCTAATTTAATTAAGTAATTAAATTAGAAGGGTAATGATTTGTTAAATAAAGTGGAGTTTATATTAAATAATTAAGTGAAAATGTAACTAATAAATGTAAATGAATACATATGGTATGTGTGTAGGATTTGTGGTGAATGGAAGTAGTAATCGTTTAGCCTACGCACGAGGCAAGTTTCCTAACCCTACTTGTCATTATTGTTCAAGTTTATTAATTACCTCGAGTAAATTATCATTATTATTATTCATGTTCAAATGTTATATTAAAGATTGATTATCTTTTCAAAGCATGATTCAGTTATACAATAATTTTCCTATTGTATACTTCCTGAGATTATTATTCAATTTGAATATCATTATTATTGAACCTTATTAGACTAGCGAACCCTTATTGATTCGACTAGACCATAGTTGATGAGCGTTCTAAATTTAGAACCCTTAATGAATTGTCCAAACCAAACTTCCTTTAGTGCGGACTCGAATGTCAAATCGAGATGAACAACCCCGCAAAGGGATTTACTTACTTATCGTTAAGCGTTAAGATATTGTGCATGTGATGGTACTAAGGGTCGATCCCCTAACTACTAAAGTAGAAAGGTCCATAGTCTTATACGATTAAAGGTTTCAAGTATAACCCTTGATAACCTAGGACATAGTTCAAAGTCTTATGACCCTCGTAAATCTTTTGATTCTTGTTATTCATTCTTGATTCAAAAGTTGAGCTTTTATTCGAGATATCTTTGATTCACTCGCATGTTATTATATCGTTATTTCATTGTTATACTTGTGGGCATTTGTGCTCACTCTTGCGTAATAATAACATTGCGATTAAGAACGAAAAGAACCAATTTAACCTTCTACTAGTAAAGGCAAGGGCAAGGTTAACAAGTGATGAAGACTTGTTGTTTTATATGATGATGTATTTGTTTAAGACTTAAGTTAATGATGTTGTTTAAGACTTAATTGTTTATGATTCCGCACAGATGTTTAAGGTTAGAGTAACCTGAGATTGTATTTATTATGTAATTGATGTAACCCCATAAGGGGAGATTTATTATTATTTCTATCTATTGCATGGTTTGCATTTATTATGGGTAGATAGATAGATGATATTTGTACAGTGAACACCAAATCCCGTGGAATTGAAGTACCCGGATTTGGGGGTGTCACAAAAACTCTTATAGAATATGTTAGCTAGGTGATGGATTGAGGAGATCGATCAAGTTTTAGTTGTACTGAATAAAATATCATTTCATTTTATCTATGAATATATTTTATTATGGTACTAATGTTGTTTTGATTGTTTATTGTGGTCATAGGATGGCTGACAAGAGTCAAGGTAGCTATTCAGTGAATCAAGAGTCGAGGGACTCTAGTGAGGAGTCCATGGAGCATGAGATGATAGGAGATTTGTTGGCCAGGAACGTCAAGCTAGAGGTCAGGGCTGAGCGAGTGGAGGCGCAGAACCACACCCCCCATATTTCAGAGCAAGCAAGACAAGGACGCCGCTGCTTACTGTGCATTTGAATTAAGCAAGAGTTGTGAGGAGGTTGGAGAGAGAGCTACAGCTAGGGACGGGGTTGAGAGTTGAGGTGGAAGCTAAAGATGCGAGGATATATACTTTAGAGCAAGCTTTAGACATCGCCTTTATGCGATTCGACGCCGATTTGAGTGGATGGAGCCGCCTCAGCAATGGAGAAAGCGGTGTTGATTTGTATTCATGTCCCATATAGTCCCACTTTTGTTTCTAATAGGATTCATTTAGTTGTTGTAAATCCTTATGCCTTGTTGTATGCATAGGATGGCAGTTAGACCCCAACTTTTATTTTTGGTAGAGGGGTAGGTGGTAGTGAATCCTCACTTTTGTCCATTAGAGGATAATTGGTGGTGGGCAGTTTATGCCTTGAGCGTTTATAGAAGTATGCCAGATGTTTAGTCGATCTGTATTAAAACCGTGGTATATGAAAATATAAATAACTCATATAGAGTTTATAAAGAAATGAATTGACTAAATCCATTGTCAAATAAAATAAAAGATAACTTATATAAAACTATCATTTGCTATGTGTATATACTATATGTTAATCAGGATAATTTATGTGTGTAGATGTCTAGTGGAAAAGGCTTGTTATATGCTTATAGCATGAAGAAGGATCAAATCCATACCCCCGAGCTAATATCGAAGCCAATAGCTGAAATAGAGGCTCATAATGAAAACAACTTAGACGAAGTGGTTATTGTAGAAAACGTAGTACCAGATCCATAGATGGTGGAGCTGACAGATAGTGATTCAGACACTAAAGTTGAAGCTGAACAAGCATCAACAGAGGTGCAGGATCTGAGGAACAAGGTTTCTTCTCTGGAAAAGCTGTGGGAAATAGAAAAGCTGTTAAATAGTCAACTGTGCTAGTCGTTAATAGAAACAATGGAAGAACATGATAAGCTTAAAATCCAAATTGATCAGACGGGAGCCACAAGCAACATATCGTGTATAGCTCTGCGTAAGAAGGGGAAAAGAAAGGTAGAAGACCATGACTTTGGAAAATTCGATAAGAAGAAAGAGAAAAGAATATTTTACCTTTGTGGCTATGAGGGACATACAACTCTGTATTGTCCCGACTATAAATCAGGAGCATGTTTTATCTATGGGATAGAAGGTTATCAGGCGAAAGGTTGTCCAAGAAAAAGGCGTACTGAATAGGTAGTATAGGTTCTGTTGTGTAGGTCTGTTTAAGGTTAAGTATGTCTATGTAATGTAATGTTCCCAACTTTTGGTATTAGTCAGTAAATCCTAACTTTTGTAGTCACAAAGGGATGAAAGACGTTTAAAGTAGTATGTGTTATGCTATGTAAAGTATTCGCTAAATGAATATGAATCTAAGTTTGAGTAATGAAATGAGTTAATATACTAAACTTATATGATAAGATTTAGAATGTAAATAATAATATATGGTTTTACTTAATCAGGTAATGCAGCCAAGACGTAAAACTCGAAACCAAAGGGCAGAAGAGTCTGTCAATAACGTTGAAGGACAACAACAAGCGTAAGACGATGCAAAGACTTTTGCAAACATGGTAGCACAAGCTATGCAAAGAAGGAATGCCGTCGCGAGGAACCAAATTTAGACAAACCGCTTTGCAAATTTTAAAGACTTCAAGGCTGTAGGACCGCCCAAATTCAAAGGGACAACTGACCCTGTTGAAGCGCAGACTTGGATTAAAGAGACTGAGAAGGAATTCGTAATAACTGGGGTAGCTGAGGGGAAAAAGACCGCTTTTGCCACCTACATAATGAAGGGTGAGGCAAATTTTTGTTAGGAAGCGAATTAGGCAAGGGCAGGAGAAGGTGTTGTTACTTGGGATAGGTTTAAAACACTATTTTTCAACAATTAGTTTTCATCTAGTATGCAGGCTAGGATGGAGGTGAAATTTTTAGAGTTGAAGCAGGAGAATATGACGGTGTCCGAATACGCCGCGAAATTCAATGAGTTGGCTAGGTTTGCTCCGCATCAAGTTGATACGGAGGCTAGGAAAGCTAGAAGGTTTGAGCTGGGATTAAAACCCTGGCTCTATAACAAGGTGGCAGTGTTGCAGATCCCTACATTTACAGCACTCATGGAGAAGGCTATTATTGTTGAGGAGGGGAGTGAGGCCATGAGCCTCTACAACAAGGAGAGAAAGAACAAGAGTAAGGCTGAAGGAACTGGAAAGGTGGAAGTTAATAGTGGGAGTAATAGTGGTAGTAGCAAGAGGAAGGGAAACAATTTTGGAAGTATTCAGGTGAAGCATGAAGGAGTTAAGAAGCAAGCTGTGCAGTGTGGAAACTGTGGGAAGAACCACTCTGGGGAATGTCTGAAGGGAAAATTTGTATGCTATAAGTGCGGGCAGGAGGGCATATAGGAAACTATTTTATAAAGAAATTTTGAAGGAGGAATTTGAGTTCTTTTAGAAATCAAATTTCCGTTTAATCAGATAGACAAGCTTTACGTGAATAGGTTAAAGATCAGTACGATCATTTATGATCAAGATTTACTTGCAATGATTATATATGCTACGCACACTTGTATGTGTAGGTTTTAAAATGGTGATTAGGGACGAAATCTTTATAAGGGAGGAGGTGAATGTAACAACCCAATATTTTCTATACAAATAAATTAGAAATTTTGCATGATTTTTTTTTTTATATGGCGTATTATGTCAAACCCTAGTTTACTGTGGGAAACCCTAATTTAAAACTCAATTGTGAGTTTAAGTCTATTATATAATTGTGTTATATGAATTTATGATTAACCCTAATTAACATATAGATTTATTAATTTCTTGAAACCTAATTACCAAAATTATAAACCCTAATTGTTAAATTAGCAAGGATAATTATAATTATTATATAATAAACCCTAATGTTCATGTATGATTAGAACCCTAATCAAATTAAGAAAACCCTAATTATAAATTTTGCAAACTAATTATATTTTATTTTAAACCCTAAATAAACAACTTGGGTAACATATATTAAAATTGTTAGACTATGATTATTACATGGCCCAAAACAATTATGAGATAAGCCAAAAAAGAAATCAAATTCAAGCCCAAACTTAGCCCACATAATTAAGGGTATTTTAGACCTTTGATTTATCTAAATTATGCATTAAAATAAAAGCTAAATAAAGGAATTAGTGGGTATATACATAGCTGGCCACAATAGACCTTTTAAGGCAACAAATTAGGCCAATCAAGTTTCCTTAAATAGCTAATGACCTTACATTCTTACACAAAGTACAATGTTGTCTACACCTCATTGATGGATATCTCACTAAGAATACTTAAGAACAAGATAAGGAGTTTTATCTAATGGACAACACAAATATGAGGGATAATAGTTAAATCCCACATTCATTTACAAGACTTCTATAAATAGATTAGGGAGAGAGAAAATGATTCATTTGCTAGCATTTTACCCAACCCTCATTCTTAACTCTCTCAAGCTCTCACCTTCGAAATTTATTAGTATACCAGTCCCAAATCAAAGCCCCACGTTTACCATTAACAAATAACAAGATCAGAATCAAGAAATCAAAGTTTAAAGGTATAAAACCCTAGCTTGATTTACGTCCCATAAAATTCGTGTTAGATGTTATGTGTGAGTGTTAGAATATGTTGGTTATAGTGTCTAATGATGATCTGGGTTGCTAAATGTTGGATCCATAACATTTAGAAGCTCGGATTTGAAGATTTGCAAATCCAGAAAAAACTTGGTTCTGTGGTCTGACAATGAATGTCAGTGGCCACAGATCCTTGCTCGATTATGGTTTTTGTTGTTTATAAGTTGTTTTGTGTATCTTGTAATGTGGTCTTTACTATGCAAAAAGAATCAGAGTCATTTGATGTATATATTGGTGGCTATTAATTCATTCAAAGCCGTTGACCCAAGATCGACCAAGGTCTTTTTCTCAAATGACCCGTAATCCATGAACAAGCGTTTGACAAGTTTTGATGGCTCTTGATCTGTCAGTTGGTTAAATTTTTGGTTAGGTTTTTAAAACGTTATTGTAGTATGTTGTGTAAGATTTCGATATATGCTAATATTACCTCTAGATATCAAAAACACTAGAGTTAATGGATGGTCAAAGTTGGTCATCTGGTCACGCTTTCTGTTTCTGGGAATTTTCAGAAACTGATTGCACCTTATTTCTGACAGGGGTTGACCAACTTGTATCTTCTTGTTGTATTGTTGTTTTGATGCTTTTATGTTATGGATCTGTAGTCCTACATGTTGTTTACACACTGAAGTTTATAGAACACAAAAACATTTCACGATCAGAGTGTAGTGGGGGCTCAAAGTGTGACCCATGATTTGTTCTTCATTTCTGGGTAACCCAGAAATGAAGAACAGCCTCTGACATCCACTTTGATGGCTTAGATCTTTCATTTGATGCATGTTATTAACATGTTTGTTGCTGGATCTTGTAGTCTTACATTAGTTCTACCAGATCTGATCAACAACATGCCTAGAAACACAATACACATTGAATCATTGATGGTCAAACTTGGTCACTAAGAATGGCGGCTTGAAGATGCGGGTTTGTGTGATGAACATGAAGAACACCTATATGGCATAGTTGCCTCGCCGCTATAGGTGGTCTTTAATGACATATTATTTATAAAAATCATATTTTATTAAATAATTATAAAAATTAGTTTTAATTATTATTAAAATACATAATAAATTATTAAAAATTATTTTAAAGTTCAAAAATTATATTTTAATTATTTTGGATATATTTCACAAATATTTAATATTTTTGAATATTAAAGGTATTTAATTTATTTAATAATTATATTAAATAAATTATTTAAAAATTATTTTAATACTTGAAAAATCATTTAAAATTATATTATGGAATAAGAAAATATTTTAAGTTATTTTTAATGACTTTTAATATTTTATGATGAATTTCATTAATTAATTTAATATTAATGATAATTTAGTTATTTAATAAATGAATTAAATAAATAGATTAAAATGATTTTATTATATTAAAAATCATTTAAAATAATAATAAGGTATTTAAAAATATTTGAAGTTATAAAATATAACTTTTAATATTTAAAGGTAGATTTCATTAATTAATTATTATTAATGATATTAAAGTTATTTAATAATTATATTAAATAATTTAGTTTAAAAATGATTTTAATATTATAAAAATTATTTTAAATGAAAATAAAGTGTTGAAAGATATTTTAAGTTATAAATATAACTTTTAATATTTAAAGAATAATTTCATTAATAATTTAATATTAATGATATTTATTTAACATTAATGATATTAAATTTATTTAATTATATTAAATAAATAGTTTTAAAATAGTTTTATTAATTTAAAAATTATTTAAAAGGATATAAATGAATTAAAAATATTTTTAAGTTATACATAGTGACTTTTAATATTTTGATAAAGGGTACATTAATATTTAAATAATAATGGTAAATATTTATAAATGATTTTAAATATTTTAAGGGTAATATAAATGTTTTAAAAGTATTTTGAGTTATTATAAATAACTTTAATATTTTGACAATGGTTTTATTAATAGTTTAATATTAATGATAATATAATTGTTTAATATTTAAATCATTTGATAATGATTCCGATGTTTGAAAATTTATAAATTATAATAATTGTTTAAAAATTATTGTATGTCATTTAAAAATAATATGACTGATATTTACTGATATTGAGTTATAGAATAGAGTCTTAGACTCGATAATTACCCGATAAAGCTGTCGGTACACCGACATAGTTCAGAAATTGTTCTAGAATTAGATATTTTGACTGTATTAATGTTTGTTTGTGATGCAATAACTATTGAACATGTGTGATAATGTGATTAGGTTATGTGCTGACTGTGAAATGCAGTATTATATGTTACAGTATATTGTTCTAACAGAACGAATGATCTGATTAATGATAGGTCATGATATAAAAGATAAAACTAAGTTGCATTTTGTAAGTAGCGTATCAGGCAAGTATCCTACCTTTGCATTTTCTTTATGCAATGGACATGAGTAAGAATGTTTCAGAATTATATTATTACTGTACAGATTATTAACCCTATATTATATACGCTCATTGATTATCAACATGTTAGTATATGGTAATTCAGATATATATTATGTTCGTTAATTTCTATAAATGGTTGCATAAGTGTCCCCACTTGGGTAATCATTATTTTTAATCACATGTTGATACACCCTTGTTAATTACCTGTATATATGTATGTTGAATTATAGATTATTGTTGAACAAGATAAAACCTTCCTATTATCCAACCGAATTGCTTTGGTTTGGAACCCTGACAGGTATGAACATCCCATTCATGGGAAAATTTTTGTGCCCAAGGCAGCCAGAGTGAACGATAATATCGTTCTTGTTATGTAGTATTGATCAATACAGGGTACAACGGGCTGCTCACCCCCGTGCCTATAAGTTATGACAGTTTACAAATGAAGTTCTGTTTAACCTTTTCAAAAATAAAAACAATGTTCATAGTATGTCCCCTTAACCCTATTTATAGTTAGTACGTAGTTTCAAAAATTTGAAAGAGGGTTGTTATGTTATTATTATCGGTTCAAATTACTTCACAACTATTGATTTATTGTAGAAGAGTAGTATAAAGAAAACATTTAAATTCTTTCAGTTTATATATATATATAATTGTTATTACTTGCTGGGCACTCAAATGTTCATCTTTTACTTAATTTAAATGTTTTCAGTTAAGTGTGAACAACCTGAAGGCTCTGCTAAGAACAAGGGAAAGGGAAAGATTGTTGAATGATGTCAATGTTATCTTGTGTGATAGTTTAATATTATTAAGACAATGTTATATATTTATTATCATGTATTGTAAGGAATGATTAAAGGTTACATACTTGGGATTTAGACTTTGATAAATATGTAAATTAAGTTGATATCTGTATTATTGTTACTATTATTAGTATTATTCCGCTCATAGAAATGGTATCGTAAAGCACCGAGTTTGGGTTTCAAGTACCCGAGTTTGGGGGCTTTACACAACTAATAGCCAAGTATGCGTAATAATAAAAGAAAACTGATATGGCCATAATAAGACTAATCGGTTACAACATATAACGTATAGATTATAAATATATTATATTTATTATTTTAATTTATTTTATTTATATTATTTATAATTTGAAAAATAAAAAATCCAAAAGCCATAAGGCTTCGTTTGGCAAAATCTTTAAAAATTAAAGACTTACTGTATTTAAGCCTTGTTTAGCAAAACTAAATTAAATAAATTAGTTACACATGCTATATTTTAAATAAATATTCCACTTTAGCAAATATCACAAAATTATAATTTTATTATAATTTTATTTAATAATTTAACACACCAATTTTTAGTATTAAATTAAAACAACAATGTCGACGTTGGGATTTTTATTTGTCCCTTTTCATTACTTGTTCTTTGGTGTTATCATGTTATGTGAGATTTGTTTGAAAAAATAAA
Organism: Panax ginseng; assembly: GCA_020205605.1. Lineage (NCBI taxonomy): Eukaryota > Viridiplantae > Streptophyta > Magnoliopsida > Apiales > Araliaceae > Panax > Panax ginseng. The sequence goes on from CM035144.1 coordinate 90,020,398, forward strand.
TGAAAAAGGTCCAACATGTATAATGTCGACGATTTGACTTTAAGAGTCTCCAGTTGGTGTTTTTAACTGGTTGCACCAACGCAACCGAGAAAAGGTTTACATTGACCCGATGATGTGCCCCGCTAACGCATCTCGTGTGAAACCGAGATTCATTTAGGTTTGGGGGCTTGATTATGCGGAGGGAAGGTGTTAGGCACCCCCTGACATCCGCATTACCACGGTGACCCCCACTTTTCAAGACTCTATTATATGAATGTGTGTGTGTGGATCAATGTGCAATTATTTGAAAGTAGTGCGAGGCCTCGTTCGCACCTATATACAAAGGGTTTGAATTTAAAGAAAAATTCAGTTTTAAACAGAATATAGCAATGAAGTTTTGTAAAAGAGTTTTTTCAAACCCTGTGCTAAATAGGAATTGAGACCTTTTCATACTTCCATTTTATTAGTAAATGTTCGACTTGTTTGCTTTTATTTTCGAGATGCGAGGCATCTTCGAGAAAATAATATACAGCAGTGCCGAAGTCCTTACGGGTATGACAACCATCTAAGGAAATTCGGACACCGTAAATAATGTACAAGCTGCTTACAGCTAAAAATGTCCATCACGGGAATCGAATCTAGATTCAGTAGACTGAATCTGTGATCACATGATTCCTAGGCTCATATGATGCCGCAATTTGTATGAAAAGCAGTAAGAAGTTATATATATAAAAGCTATAAGTATATATATATAGACATGATCAACCACCACGAAGCAACTCCATGGGGGGATCAAAAATTTAAATATATAAAATAGGTATATATATATATATATATATATATATATATATATATATATATATATATATGGACATGATCAACTACCACGAAGCACCTCCATGGGGGATTAAAAAAGTAAATAAAGGAGTAAATGCGATCAACCGCCATGAAGTAAACTTCAGGCGGGACTAAATGTAAATAAATTAGTAAAAACGATCAACCGCCACGAAGTAAACTCCAGCCGGGACAAAATGTAAATAAAGCAGTAAAAGGCCACGAAGTAAACTCCAAGCCTGATAGAAATGTAAGTATATATATATATATAAGTAGTAAACACATCAGATATAAAACCTGTAACGCCCCGAAATCCGGTCTATCTTCATACCCAGATTCCGTACGTCACGATCCCATCTTCTTCCAAACATACATCATTATATAGCTAAATATAACAACATATGCTCTCAAATCCCAGGTTCTAAAAACCTTATAACCTTTTTCATTACAAATAATGATAAATATTTTATTCATTTCATCTTACAAGAGTGTCTTTTATCCGCTACCAAGGATACATAACAGTTTCTTAAACTAGTCTATAGTTCAATTTCATATTTCTATATTACATATCTTCACTTGATCTTCTCGCTCATTCACATTCTGAATGGCACTTCATCTGGATACCGTCAGCTTGATCTTTACGAGATCCTTAAGTTCTTCTAACATCGTTAACTGAAAATGTTTTTCATTTAAAGCAAGTGTGAGCATTCAATTGCCCAGCAAGTCATAGCAGTTGAACAAACAACTTTAAGATTCAAACATTTCTTTAGAACTTTGATAACCGAACAAAAGTTATGAAGTAGCTTGAACAATAGGAATAATCTCGATTCCTATCATTTTAAAACATCAGTTAATTTCACTTTTAAATACTTTCATTCTTATACCTTTTTCATACACATCTTGTCTGGCTAGAATCATTAGCACAGGCTTAACAATAATGGTTCATGTATAAACAGATCATACTTGTATTGAAATGGCTCAATCACGTAGCAGCCATATCATAGAAACACCAAAGTGTTCACATTGTGGCTCAAGGCCTCATACATTCTACTACCTTGTACAAATATCGCACATTCGCACATAGACAGAACTTCTCAAGTTCAACATCTGAGAAGTTTAAGAAACTAGCATTCATTTGAAATATGAATGAAGTTAGGAAACTTACAAGACTTGCCATTTCGACGCCTGAATCTGCTCATTCCAGTTCCTATGTAGCACATAAGAAAAACAACACATACACTAATTAGTCATGCATCTTTGACTTATGCATTAGTTTACTTAACTTTATTTCTTAAGGTTCGCGTTCTTGCAACCTAAGTTTACGCGACCACTTTCATTATCGTTCTATGGCTTCATGACATACGGAGATGTCTTATTTATATGTTCATCATCTTTGATGTTTTACATCTTATCTTCTTCTTATAACTTCTCTACAACTCAGCACACATCGCTTCTCTGCTAGTAGTCCATATGGTACTCAGAGTGGTTTCTCATAAATAACCAACAAACAATTTCTCGTCTCGTCTACACTGCCCATAACAGTGAGTTAGATCGGTTGCCAGTTTTGTATATACCTTCGCTCTCTGAAGGAATTGTTTAGGCCAACTGCCATATGTCAACCATCAAAGGTTACGATTGTACTACAACTTAACTTATCTTAACTATTAAACTATAATCTTCGTTAAGTTAATTTCTCATTCCTTATGGCACCCCTCAGGATTCATTCTTATACGACTCACCTTCGGCTTTCATTACTCTTATTATCGTTCATTACAACTTTCTCGATAATTCATGTCTTACTTACTACCTTTGTCAACGTCTAGGTCATACAACCAGGGTATACTTAGAACGTTCGTCCGACGCGAATACGTTTCACGAGGATCGTTTACGTATTCAACATTCACTTTGCTCATCTTTTAATCTCTCATTCAACCTTTACTCAAGGTTTTAATCACTTTCGATCATTATTCATCCCATGAACCCCATGTTCATTATTCTTTCTTAATGTCAAAGCCATACTGTTCGTTGTATGCTAAGACTGCTTGCAACTACTTTATGTTTACGTTTATTCTCTTATTTATCTTTTAATCTCTTTCGACCATTTCGTTCAACCTGTACTAAAGGTTCAATTCACTTGTTTAGGTGTTATATTAGTTGAACATTATGTTCTTTATCTTTCCTTACATTTCCCCCAAGAGTTGAGCAGTTAAAAACTCCTTTCTGGCTTTTTCCCTACCCTGGCGCTGCGGCGCCACTCTCCCTTCTATCTCTCGTACACGACGCTGAGTTTGCGAGAGCTCAACTTCATTTGGTCCGGCATCGCAAAGACACCTTATAAGGCATGGCTGACGCCACTGCGCCAATCCCTAACCTTAGAAAATTTCTCTAGGTGTTAAATCCAATTTGAGACGCTTACTTCCCGCTTTCATAACTTATTCGTTATAACTCAGAACGAGGTCGTTCCAAAGCCATTATCTTCCTTATCTTACGTACTTCAATAACCCCTTAGATAGAGCTTCGTTCTAAATCTGTTAACGTGTCATTCGATTGGCTTGATCTTCACCCTTCGTTCATTTTACATTTTTAACGCTCTTCGTTTGCTCATCCGTAATTCAGTCATCCGAACTCAGAATTCGTTCTTTCTTGAGTCCACGACTCACGTTTTCTATGTTTTCTTACATTCTTATGAAACCCTACACGTTCGGGTTCATTTACTAACTTTCTAATTCTCGTTTGTCTTTTACGAAATTTTTGCCATAACTTCGTTATAGCTAACTTTTAATCCGTTCTTCATGAACGTTTCTACCGTTCCTAACCAAACAATATGCATGTAACTTATATGCAATGGTTTTAAACTTGTCCATCAACAACAAATATCCTACGATGGTTTTAAATTTGTCCATCAACAACGTTCTTCGTGTTCTTCGCATGTTCTTCGTGTTCTTCGTTCGTTCTTCATTTTAATCGATATTTTGGATTACGATTTCATTTTTTATTGGAATTTGATGTTATAGAACATTATTCCTTATTTATTTCATCTACTCATTCATATAATCCACTCGGATCGTTCTAATTCATTACGAATCTTATACTTCCTTAAGAAATTTATAAACTAAACTTTTAATTTCTTATTTCTTCTTTTCTTATGATTTCAACCATATAAAATCATTCTTAAAATCATTTACTCCTTATTCTCATTAATCTATGTTTTTTGAACATAGAAACTTAAAGAAAATTTCTAAGAGACTAGGTTTCGGATTACCTTTCTCCTTTGATCCCTTTTCGTCGGACAAAGTTTGCTCACGAGCAACTTTTCCTCCTCCTTTTCCTCTTCTCCCTCATCCAAAATCTCTCTCTCTCTCTCTCAAATGTTGGACAATTTTCAAAATTCCAAACAAATGAAATAAGCTTCCTATTTATAGAATTTCCAAGCTAAGGGCAAAATAGTCATTTCACCCCCTAACCTCCTTACAATTCACACCTCCATACTATTCATGACTTAAGTGTTAAGTTAACTTAGCCCTTAAGTCTACTTAGCCTTTAAATTTCGTGGTTCCGCCTTTCGGGTTTTCATTCGACAATTTTAAAAAAACTGCGATTCTCGGAATCCAAATATTTTTGGATATTTCGTCTTTCCTTTACCGATTAACTTTTACGTATTCTTTGGATTTTTAAAAAACTGAAAAACACTTTTTGGCGTTAAGCATTTTCCTTAACGTATTACCCTAACGTAGTTAAACGAGTGAAAATTACACAGTAGTACTTTTTGTCATTTTTATTTTGTCCGATTTCTGCACGTTTTTTGAGAAAAACTTTTATCATCTTACTTAACTTTTCACGACATATTATCGACAAATCTTTCAACGGAATGTCATTTCGACATACCGAACTCTCGAAAAGGCTTAGGTTATTCAAACCCTAACCCTTAGGATTTCGTCGGGAGAATAATGCCTATTTCGTCTTTTTCCCGAAAATATTTTATTCCCAGAAAATTTTCATTTTTGTCTTGAAAATTATTACTCATTCAGTCTAGCTCATAGCCAGAATCCTCCTGACTTATAATCATCCTAGGTTCTAGAACGATTAATAAACACATAACACATAATATTATTAATAAAAATTCATTTTATTAATAACTAATTCTTTAAACTTAAATTCTAGAAAATCCAAATTTTCTAAGTTGTTACAAAACCTGTGCTCGCTGGATTTGTTAAAAACTATATATATATATATATATATATATATATATATATATATATATATATATATATATATATATATATATATAAGCAAGTAAACGCCAGCACATAAGTTCAGGCTCAATCGAGGCTTAACTCGATAATGTTAGTCCATATATAAATATATACATATATAAGTATATATATACAGACAGAAATGAAAACCATGGACCAGAGTCCGGGCACACCCACAACACGACACTCGATATGAAGAATAGTGTGTGCAAAGATGAAAAGAAAGGCTTTATAGATTGTGAGAAGGCTTATAGTGGGTTGCCAATGCAGGCTTTTATGACTCTAGATGGATAAACACTCAGCTCCCGTTGGTAAAAATATAACTATATGTGAGCTAACATGTGTTTAAAATGAGAAAGCACTCAGTATGGGGTGTGTACAGAGCAAATTGGACAGGACTTCCTGGCCTCTTTTTTTTTTCTTAAAATGGCCACCTGAAGCCCTCTATTTATAGAGGGGGGGTGGTAGTGTACCAATGGCGACCACAGATGCATTCACACTGTTTGCCTCGATACCCGGCTCCGCGGTTCTCGTCGTCTCAAAGTACATGCACTCGTTAACTGTGATGTCCGCTCGAACTTGCAAAACTTCAATCCGAGCCTCCGAACGAGGTGTATAAGACCTTCTTCGGACCTCTTTTGTTGAGAGTTACGTTTTGACGCCCCCAAAAATAGGTATACATCACCCATCTTGAGTCGTCAAATACATGGTACAAAATTCAAATACAACTTAATTATACAACAGTCGTGTAAAATACGACAAAACATACGCTCTGAGTTTTAATACAAATATTTCCTTCTAGACAATATTCACACTCAATTGAGTCCTCATTACAATTACTATCACACTATTTAACAGAATAGTGATGACTACTAATGCTATCATCGGATCATTAATCCGCTCCCGACTCGTCCAAATTTATATTCTCATTTTCAAGAGAACAAAGTGAAGGAAAGGGTGAGCTCAACTAATACCTGAAGAAATATTATGACTAAGATAATGCAGAATAAATTATCATTAGTCTTCAATAGTGTTAAACTGATAAAATATAATAGACACCAAGTTTAACTGCACCGGAACATGAAATCCATTAAAGAGTCAAGTAGAGAATAAAATCTACTATCTTTTATGATTTAAAAGGTTTTTCATCACTTTTATCGCTGAGACTCAACTTAATAAATAATCCACATCATCCCTGCACTACGGCCAAGGATATTATTTAGTATCAAGACCACGAATTATCCATGCACTACGGGCCAAAGATAATTGTGTTTTGATCAACAGTCCTGATCATGCCATAAACAATTCATCTTTGCACCCTTGGCTGAAGAGAATCCATAGCTATAATCATACCAAAAACTGTCCATCAATGCACTACGGGCTAATGAGGACTTTTTTCCACATCATTTGTAACATTACGGTCATGATTATACCGAATAATCCATGGTCATAATTATACCAAGTCCATCTATGCACTACAAGCCACAGATGACTTTCAACAAAATATAAACCCGAGGATGATGACAATGATATAAGAATTCAATAAAATAAGTTCAAGAATTAAATTATCCAGAACTAATAACGTCCAAATTGTCAACATGATACTTTTTTGAGAGTAAAATTCAAGAATGCTCGTAAGTATATTTCCATGAAAAGATCTTTGGATGAAGCGCAAATATCAAGGATATTCCACTAATTTCATGGAGTATAGAAGTCAAAACTTTAACCAACCGAGTATAATAAAGAATGGAATAACAAAAGAAATCACTATGTATGTGGTATCAGATGTGACAAAAGTTATTCCAAATGAATAAAAATAAAGGAACTGTGTCAAAGCGAATACGCACCAAACAAGATATTCCAACAAAATAATAAAGAATGAAATAACAACAGAAATCACCATGCAAATAAGACGTCAGATGTACACATTATTCCAAAAGAATAATAAATAACGGAACTGTGTCAGCAAAATTTGCACCAACAGGATGTTAAAGCAGAATAATAAAGAATGGAATAACAATGAAATCACCATGCATGCGATAGATTGTGCGCAGACAAAAGTTATTCCAATGAATAATAAAATAATGGAATCAGTCCGGCGTAAAACGCATGCAGACGAGGATATTTCAACGAGAATAATAAAGACGGAACCAAAGGCGTAAAATGCATGTGATGTGATATTCCAACATAATAATAAAGAATGGAATAACAATGCAGATTTCACCGTATATATGCGATTTCAAGATATACAAGTTATTCTAACAGAATAATAAACAATGGAAAAACAGAAGAATTTCACCAAGTATAGGGTAGACCGCGTATATAGGTTATTCCAACAGAATAATAAAGAATGGAATAACAGAAGTTCTCTTCATGAATATGAAAAAAATAATACCCCTTATGAGTACAACAAATAATATCCCTTACCTTAGAAAAAACTGGATATAGGAGTAGTGAAGTAGCAGGATACTTTTCTTCTTTCTCTCTATAGTTTCAGTGAATTCGTAAAAAATAATGAAGGAATGAACTTCTATTTATAGAAGAATGGACTGCATAGTAACTAATTCATGAACGGTCCAGATTGATTTACTTTTAATCGGAAGGTCCAGATTTAAAGCAAAATCTTTTAAATAAAATATAATATATTCTATGTATAATCTAATAAAATGAATAACTTTATAAAAGTATTATGTTTTATATAAAAAGATTTTACTATGCAAAATACTATGCAACACTATGCATAATAAAATATAATATATTATATTTATAGAATAACTTTATAAAAGTATTATGTTTTATATAAAAAGATTTTACTATGCAAAATACTATGCATAATAGAATATAATATATTCTATTTATAGAATAACATTATAAAAGTATTCATTTTTATATAAAAGCTTTTACGCTTTTATTACATTAATAATACTAATAAAACTTAACTTATATATATATATATATATATATATATATATATATATATATAACAATCAACAATAATTGAATCAAATAACGTGAGATACTATGTAGAAACTACTGTAGCAATAATTGAACAAAACTGAGTGACTTCTCACGTAAGCATCAATAATCAATACCGTGTGCTACTATGCAACCACATGTATTACTGTACTTTTACTACCGAGTAGTTCAACAATATTAACGGTAAAACTTCCGCCGTTATTTTCATAAAAATATTTTTGTTGTTTTCTCAATCCGATAATAATTTCGTTGTGGGGTCCACCAATGTTTCTGCCGTCGTATGAATATTCCCTGACACAAAGAATATTCTCCGACCAATCGAATATAATATAACAACTTGCATACTTTGCAAAATTTATAAATATTACCCACAACTATAACATTATATTAAATCCACACCATAATATTCAAATGCTCATCCTTGCTTAATTTAAATATTTTCAGCTAAGTGTGAATAACCTGAAGGCTCTGCTAAGAACAAGGGAAAGGTTGCTGAATGATGTCAATGTTATCTTGTGTGATAGTTTAATATTATTAAGACAATGTTATATATTTATTATCATGTATTGTAAGGAATGATTAAAGGTTACGTACTTGGGATTTAGACTTTGATAAATATGTAAATTAAGTTGATATCTATATTATTGTTACTATTATTAGTATTATTCCATTCATAGAAATGGTATAAAAAGCACCGAAGTTTGGGTTTCAAGTACTTGAGAGTTTGGGGCTTTACACAAACTAATAGCCAAGTATGCGTAATAATAAAAGAAAACTGATATGGCCATAATAAGACTAATCGGTTACAACATATAACGTATAGATTATAAATATATTATATATATTATTTTAATTTATTTTATTTATATTATTTAAAATTTGTAAAATCAAAAATCCAAAAGCCATAAGGCTCCGTTTGGCAAACTCTTTAAAAATTAAAGACTTACTGTATTTAAGTCTTGTTTGGCAAAACTAAATTAAATAAATTAGTTACAAATGCTATATTTTAAATAAATATTCCACTTTAGCAAATATCACAAAATTATAATTTTATTATAATTTTATTTAATAATTTAACACACCAATTTAAAGTATTAAATTAAAACAACAATGTCGACGTCGAGATTTTTATTTGTCCCTTTTCGTTACTTGTTCTTTGGTGTTATCATGTTATGTGAGATTTGTTTGAAAAAACAAGTGAAAAAGGTCCGACATGTATAATGTCTACGATTTGACTTTAAGAGTCGCCAGTTGGTGTTTTTCACTGGTTGCACCAATGCAACCGAGAAAAGGTTTGCACATTGACCCAGTGATGTGCCACTGCTAAACGGGTCTGTGAAACCGAGATTCATTTAGGTTTGGGGGCTTGATTATGTGGAGGGAAGGTGTTAGGCACCCCCGACATCCGTATTACCACGGTGACCCCCACTTTTCAAGACTCTATTATATGAATGTGTGTGTGTGTGTGGATCAATGTGCAATTATTTGAAAGTAGTGCGAGGCCTCGTTCGCACCTATATACAAAGGGTTTGAGTTTATAGAAAAATTCAATTTTAAACAGAATATAGCAATGAAGTTTTGTAAAAGAGATTTTTCAAACCCTGTGCTCAATAGGAATTGAGACCTTTTCATACTTCCATTTTATTAGTAAATGTTCGGCTTGTTTGCTTTTATTTTCGAGATGCGAGGCATCTTCGAGAAAATAATATACAGCAGTGCCGAAGTCCTTACGGGCATGACAACCATCTAAGGAAATTCGGACACCGTAAATAATGTATAAGTTACTTACAGCTAAAAATATCCATCACGGGAACCGAATCTAGATTCAGTAGACTGAATCTGTGATTACATGATTCCTAGGCTCATATGATGCCACAATTTGTATGAAAAGCAGTAAGCAGTTATATATATAAAAGCTATAAATATATATATAGACATGATCAACCACCACGAAGCAACTCCATGGGGGATGAAATGTAAATATATAAGATCGGTAGATATATATATATATATATATATATATATATATATATATATATATATATATATATATATATGGACATGATCAACCACCACGAAGCATCTCCACGGGGGATCAAAAAAGTAAATAAAGGAGTAATGCGATCAACCGCTATGAAGTAAACTCCAAAGGGACTAAATGTAAATAAAGCGGTAAAAGCGATCAACCGCCATTTAAGTAAACTCCAAAGGGACAAAATATAAATAAAAGAAAAGGCCACAAAGTAAACTCCAGCCCGACAGAAATGTAAATATATATATATATATATATATATATATATATATATAAGTAGTAACATTAATCGGATATAAAACCTATAACATACTCAAATCCGGCCAAATATGACTTTCAACAAAATATAAACATGAGGATGATGACAATGATATAAGAATTCAATAAAACAAGTTCAAGAATTAAATTATCCAAGAACTAATAACGTCCAAATTGTCAACATGATACTTCTTTGTAGAGTAAAATTCAAGAATGCTCAGAAGTATATTTCCATGAAAAGATACTGGATGAAGCGCAAATATCAAGGATATTCCACTAATTTCATGGAGTATAGAAGTCAAAACTTTAACCAACTGAGTATAATAAAGAATGGAATAACAAAAGAAATCACTATGTATGTGGTACTTCGCATAAACAGGTTATTCCAACAGAATAAAAAATAAAGGAACCAGGTCAGGCGTAATACGCACCGACAAGATATTCCAACAAAATAATAAAGAATGAAATAACAACAGAAATCACCATGCATGCGGTACGTCGCATAGACACATTATTCCAAAAGAATAATAAATAACGGAACCAGGTCAGGCAAAATTTGCACCAACAGGATGTTCCGACAGAATAATAAAGAATGGAATAACAACAGAAATCACCATGCATGCGGTAGATTTAGATGTATAAAGTTATTCCAAATGAATAATAAATAACGGAACTGTGTCTCGGCGTAAAACGCATGCAGATGTGATATTTCAATAGAATAATAATAAAGACGGAACCTGGTCCGGCGTAGAAATGCATGCATGAGGATATTCCAACATAATAATAAAGAATGGAATAACAACAGAATTTCACCATATATGCAGATCAGATATACAAGTTATTCTAACGAGAATAATAAACAATGGAAAAATGTAAGAATTTCACCAAGTATAGGGTGATCACAGCGTATAGGTTATTCCAATGTAATAATAAAGAATGGAATAATGTAAGTTCTCTTCATGAATATGAAAAATAATAATACCCCTTACGAAAGTACAACAAATAATATCCCTTACCTTAGAAAATCTTTGGATATAGGAGTAGTGAAGTAAAGAATACTTTTCTTCTTTTTCTCTCTATAGTTTCTCTCTCTAGAGTTTCAAATTGAATTAAGTAAAACATAATGAAGGAATGAGCTTCTATTTATAGAAGAATGGACTGCAAGATAGTAACTAATTCATGAACGGTCCAGATTGATTTAATTTTAATCAGACGGTCGGATTTAAAGCAAAATATTTTAAATAAAATATAATATATTATATTTATAATCTAATAAAACGAATAACTTTATAAAAGTATTTTATTTTACATAAAAAGATTTTTACTATGCAAAACACCATGCAGGCACTATGCAACACTATACATAATAAAATATAATATATTCTATTTATAGAATAACTTTATAAAAGTATTCTGTTTTATATAAAAAGATTTTACTATGCAAAACACTATGCAGGCACTATGCATAATAAAATATAATATATTCTATTTATAGAATAACTTTATAAAAGTATTTTGTTTTATATAAAAAGAATTTACTATGCAAAACACTATGCATAATAGAATATAATATATTCTATTTATAGAATAACTTTATAAAAGTATTCTGTTTTATATAAAAAGCTTTTCTGTTTTATTACATTAATAATACTAATAAAACAAAACTTATATATATAATATATATATAACAATCAACAATAATTGAATCAAATAACGTGAGATACTATGTAGCAACTAATGTAGCAATAATTGAACAAAACTAAGTGACTTCTCACGTAAACATCAATAATCAATATCGTGTGCTACTATGCAACCACACGTATTACTGTACTTTTACTACCGAGTAGTTCAATAGTATTAACGATAAAACTTCCGCCGTTATTTTCATAAAAATATTTTTGTCATTTTGTCAATCCGACAATAATTCCGTTGTGGGGTCCACCAATGATTGTTCCGTCGTACGAATATTCCCCGACACAAAGAATATTCCCCGATCAATCGGATATATTATAACAACTTGCATACTTTGCAAAAAATATAAATATTACCCACAACTATAACATTATATTAAATCCACACCATAATATTAAAAAAAAAAACGAGAAATTTAAATCTTTATTCGTAAAATTTGGGATTTTACAATCTCCCCTCCTTATGAAATTTCGCCCTCAAAATTTACGTACGTACCTAGTATGCCGAACAGATGAGGACACTTCGTCCGATTCTAACTCTTGAGGTATAACCTTTGAGTGTTGAATACATTCCAGGATTTTAACATGTACATCTTCATACGTTAAATTATCCGCTATCTCGTCCGGTTCTAAATTAATAATGTGGTTCGGGTCATCCACATATTTACGTAACATCGATATGTGAAAAATGATATGAACACGCGACATACTTTGTGGTAAAATGAGTCTAAAAGCCACAGTTCCTACTTGATCAAGGATTTCAAAATGGGCCAATTAAATTGAGGGTTAAGATAATGCCTTCTTTAACCTTCTTCTTCACATTCATCAGCTCTGAGTATGTAGCTTGAGCGGCTTTAACTTTATCGATTAAAGTCGATTCTACTCGTATATTCGTTATCTTCACGCGGGTTCATATATTCATACTTGTAACCACATACGATCTTCTACTCAACGCGTTAGCTGCCACGTTCGCTCTTCCCACGATGGTATTGAATGGTACGATCGTAATCTTCAAAAGCTCGAGTCAACGTCTTTGGGGCATGTTACATTCGTTTTAGTTGAAGAAATATTTAAGGGTTTTAGAAATGGGGTTTTGTACTGGGGTCAGTACAAAATTGGATTTCACGCTCTTGGGTAGGCTAAGAAGTTATCAAGAATACGTCAAGAAATTTATTAATAATAGAAATATCATTCAAAACTGTGACCATCATACAAGAATTGGATAGCACGTCACATTGATACCTATCAATTTGCCACCGTTATTCACGACGTCCCCTACGGAAAGTCTGGCTTCGGTGCATTCCACACAAGGAAGTCAACAACGAAAGGATTGGGGCTCTTTACTTATGGCTTGATATGACAATGATTGACTTTAGTGGTTTGGTTGCTTGAATTCGCATAACAAGTTGGTTAGGAATATGAAAGCTAACAACCTTATTAAAAGCATGATGAGTAGTTAACCAATCGATTCCTAAAATCACATCAAAGGCAAGTATTTTCAAAGAGATAAGATCGACAGGTAATGTGAAAGTGTTGATTTGAATCAAACAAGATTTATAAATAGTGGAGGTAACGAAGGTTTCTCCCAACTGAGTTTCAACAGATAAATCAAAGTCTAACTTCTCCAGAGTTAAATTCAAACATTGAACACAACTAAGTGAAATGAAAGAGTGAGTATAACCGGTATCTAATACGGTATAGACATTGCAAGAGTTTATGATTAACTTACCCATGATAATTTTATTAAGGTTCCTCGTCACGAAAAAAAAAATGCTCTCTCTTAAACTACCGGCTTTGGCTTGTCTAGGACATCCTTTGGCATCACCATCCCAGCTGGACTTGACTTCACCATATGATAAAATCGAGCTAGGTGACCTTCTCTTCCGTAATTAAAATACGCTTTGGATTGTTGCGTACAGTTTGGACGGATGTGTCCCTCCTGTCCGCATTTGAAACATACGACCGGTGGTCGTTCTTCTTCCTTTGAAACGGGTCTTTGGTGTTCTTTGTCTTTCCATCATTATTGAACCTTCTCTTCTTGAAATTTCAACTTCTATTATCTTGGCCATGATTACCACTGAAGTGGTTACCATTCATGGCATGATAATTTCCCCCACGATGGTTATCGTTGTTCCGATGACCGTTGTCACCGGTACGATTATTATCGTGTTGTTGGTCATTGTCTTTTGGTTGTGCTGACTCATTATCGTGCTCCAATAATTGAGTCCTATTCACAACATCTGAATATAATAAAGTTTGTGAGAAATGAGGTATTGACGTATATTGGGTTTCAAACCTCTTAGAAACATTCGCGTCATTCGCTCCTCATTATCGACCAAATGGGATGCAAACCGAGACAACTCGGCAAACTTAGCCTCGTACTGTGACACGGTCATATTGTTTTTCTCCAGCTTGATGAACTCCACCTCCTTCATGTGACGAATACTTTCGGGAAAGTACTTGTCGTTGAACAACTCTTGGAACTTCTCCCAAGACATCTTGAAAAGGCCGATGCAGGTACGTTTTATAGATTCCTACCAAGAATCGCCTCTTCACGCAACATAAAGGTGGCAAATGGAACCTTTTGCTCCTCTAAGCATCCCAAGACATTAAATATCTTGGTGATCTGCTTTAGCCATGTCTCCGCCTTAAGTGGTTCTGGCTTTCCCAAAAACTCCGGTGGTCCCAGCTCCTTGAACTGCTTAGTGGTGACCGACCGTTGGTTGCCATTATTTCCACCTATATTTTGAACATGAGTCTCTCTTACCTGTTGTTGCATGAATTGCATAAAGCCTCTGAACATTCCATCGTTCATCATTTGGTCAGTGTTGTTGTTTACAGGAGGATTATCGCCTTCCTGATGCACATTATCCTGATTATTGATATGTGGAGACTCAACGATCTCCTGTTCTCCATTGCTATTCTCAACATTCTCGGATGTCATTTTCAAATACTACCACAAAACAAGGGTTAATTAACATATCACATATTATCCTTATACTCTGACCAACCAATTAAATACCAAATAAACTTAGGTAGGTCATACTAGCGAAGGAATTCCCCGTCTCTCCCCTCCTAGTTCTTGTATCACATCTCAGCTAGGGATCATATCCCTAAGCTTTGATACCAACTGTGATGCCCCCAAAAATAGGTATACATCACCCATCTTGAGTCGCAAAATACATGGTACAAAATTCAAATACAACTTAATTATACAACAGTCGTGTAAAATACGACAAAACATACGCTGTGAGTTTTAATACAAATATTTCCTTCTAGACAATATCCACACTCAATTGAGTCCTCATTACAATTACTATCACACTATTTAACAAAATAGTGAGGACTACTAATGATATCATTTGGACTGTCAATCCGTTCCCCGACTCTTCCCAACTATATTCTCATTTCCTGAAGAGAACAGTGGAGGAAAGGGTGAGCTCAACTAGCCCTGTAAGAAATATTATGACTAAGATAATGCAGAATAAATTATCATTAGTCTTCAACAGTGTTAAACTGATAAAATACAATAGACATCAAGTTTAACTACAATGGAACATGCAATCCATTAAAAGAGTCAAGTAGAGAATAAAATCTACTATCTTTTATGATTTAAAAGGTTTTTCATCACTTTTATCGCTGGGACTTAGCTTAATAAATAATCCACATCATCCCTGCACTACAGCCAATGATATTATTTAGTATCACGACCACAAATTATCCATGCACTACGGGCCAAAGATAATTGTGTTTTCATCAACGGTCCTGATCATGCCATAAACAATTCATCTTTGCACCCTTGGCCGAAAAGAATCCATAGCCATAATCATACAAAAAATTGTCCATCAATGCACTATGGGCCAATGAGGACTTTTTTCCACATCATTTGTAACATTACGGTCATGATTATACCAAATAATCCCTGGTCATAATTATACCAAGTCCATCTATGCACTACAGGCCACAGATGACTTTCAACAAAATATAAACCTGAGGATGATGACAATGATATAAGAATTCAATAAAATAAGTTCAAGAATTAA
Organism: Panax ginseng; assembly: GCA_020205605.1. Classification (NCBI taxonomy): domain Eukaryota; kingdom Viridiplantae; phylum Streptophyta; class Magnoliopsida; order Apiales; family Araliaceae; genus Panax; species Panax ginseng. The sequence continues at coordinate 90,036,464 of CM035144.1, forward strand.
ATTATCCAGGAACTAATAACGTCCAAATTGTCAACATGATACTTCTTTGTAGAGTAAATTTCAAGAATGCTTAGAAGTATATTTTCATGAAAAGATACTGGATGAAGCGCAAATATCAAGGATATTCCACTAATTTCATGGAGTATAGAAGTCAAAACTTTAACCAACTGAGTATAATAAAGAATGGAATAACAAAAGAAATCACTATGCATGCGTTACTTCGCATAGACAGGTTATTCCAACAGAATAATAAATAACGGAACCGTGTCAAAGCGAATACGCGACCAAACAAGATATTCCAATAGAATAATAAAGAATGGAATAACAATGTAAATCACCATGCATGCAGACGTTGTATAGACATGTTATTCCAATGTAATAATAAATAACGGAACCGTGTCAAAGTAAATTGCACCAAGGCAGGATGTTCCAAATGAATAATAAAGAATGGAATAACAAATGAAATCACCATGCATGCGGTACTTACATGATAGGTTATTCCAATGTAATAATAAATAACGTAACCGGTCGGTGTAAAACGCACAAACATGATATTCCAACAGAATAATAAAGAGCGGAACCAGTCCGTAGTAAAACGCATGCAGATGAGGATATTCCAATGTAATAATAAAGAATGGAATAACAATGTAATTTCACCATATATGCGGTACTTTTGCATAGATAAAAGTTATTCAATGGTAATAATAAATAATGGAATAATGTAAGAATTTCACCAAGTATAGGTAAACCGCGATACAAAAGTTATTCCAATGAATAATAAAGAATGGAATAACAGAAGTTCTCTTCATGAATATGAAAAATAATAATACCCCTTACGAGTACAACAAATAATATCCCTTACCTTAGAAAATACTAGATATAGGAGTAGTGAAGTAGCAGAATACTTTTCTTCTTTCTCTCAATAGTTTCTCTCTCTAGAGTTTCAGTGAATTCATAAAAAATAATGAAGGAATGAGCTTCTATTTATAGAAGAATGGACTGCATAGTAACTAATTCATGAACGGTCCAGATTGATTTACTTTTAATCGGACGGTCCAGATTTAAAGAAAAATCTTTTAAATAAAATATAATATATTATATTTATAATCTAATAAAACGAATAACTTTATAAAAGTATTCTATTTTATATAAAAAGATTTTACTATGCAAAACACTATGCAGGCACTATGCAACACTATGCATAATAAAATATAATATATTCTATTTATAGAATAACTTTATAAAGGTATTTTGTTTTATATAAAAAGAATTTACTATGCAAAACACTATGCATAATAGAATATAATATATTCTATTTATAGAATAACTTTATAAAAGTATTATGTTTTATATAAAAAGCTTTTCTGTTTTATTACATTAATAATACTAATAAAACAAAACTTATATATATATATATATATATATATAACAATCAACAATAATTGAATCAAATAACGTGAGATACTATGTAGCAACTAATGTAGCAATAATTGAACAAAACTGAGTGACTTCTCACGTAAACATCAATAATCAATACCGTGTGCTACTATGCAACCACACGTATTACTGTACTTTTACTACCGAGTAGTTCAATAGTATTAACGGTAAAACTTCCGCCGTTATTTTCATAAAAATATTTTTGTCATTTTCTCAACCCGACAATAATTCCGTTGTGGTGTCCACCAATGATTGTTCCGTCGTACGAATATTCCCCGACACAAAGAATATTCCCCGACCAATAAGATATATTATAACAACTTGCATACTTTGCAAAAAATATAAATATTACCCACAACTATAACATTATATTAAATCCACACCATAATATTCAAAAACAAATATTCGAGAAATTTAAATCTTTATTCGTAAAATTTGGGATTTTACATACGTAATGACATGGGATTAGAGGTTGTACGAAGTCAGGAAGAGGGGACCATGCCCATGGTCTTCAAGCTTCAAATTCTATCCGGTGTGCTACCACGCGTAATAGTCACTCGGGATTGGAACTCCTTGGTTCTTGTGGGACATTTCCATGTAGAAATGTATGTATGAAGTGTTGAGATGACGCACAGGTGTTGAGGTGGTAAGATGATGATTTTGCTCCTCACCGAGGTTATCACCGGTTTGGGCTGATAGCAGACGTTGCTCAGGGTTACATCTGAGATTGGACTATTGTAAGTGTTTGAATTCCGCAAGGCCATCTGTAACTGTGCCTATCTTCCCGGTGTTAGCTCTGGGTCTGAGGAATGAGTGCCTCGGTAGGAGGTCTAAGATTGAAGCTAATCGCATTTGAAACCAGCATTTCTGAAGTTATCGCCGGAACTGCAATAACATTCCTTGGGGTTATCTCCAAGTATGAAACTCGGGGTTATCTTAGAGGTTGGAAATGATACTCCCGGTGTATGTTCCGGGGTTGAGACTGAACTTCTGGTAGTATTCGGAATGGATGTGAACTATCTTCCGGGGTTATCTCCGAAAGACGAATCTGCCCTCCTGCAATATTAGTAACAGGGGTGCATAAAATTTCGAGTGTCTACAGATGCCCCTCTTTATCATATTCATGCAATGCAAGGCATGTATAAGATAAAGAATCCTAGACACTTGAAATGCAACAAGATAAACATGATGCTATGTGCAGCAATATGATGCAAATGTATGATGTATGATGGAATGATTGCCGGTCCCCCGATAATCTTGTTGGGATGACAATCAGTGATGCCTTGGACATGCGATCCAAGTCTTCAAGGATGTTGACGTTGGGGCTATCAGCAAAGTCCTGGATTCTTGTTACAGACTTCTACTCCATAGAGGTGCCTCTTGTGTACAAGAGATCTGTGGGGATAAAGATTTATCTGTTTGAGGATGTGTATAACATATTCCACCATCCTGTCGGAGTTATTGCCAACATTATGTATTGTCAGGGTTGTCTAACCTTCGCTGATGTGTGTATCACTGGATAGATCCCTGTTGGGTAAACTGTCAAGGTTACTTGACCTTCATTGATGTGTGTATCAATGGTTGCATTGCGTTGTGACCCCCGCCGGGGAGTATGCCAAGGCTGCTTGACCTTCATTGATGCGTATATCAATTGTTGCATTGCGTTGTGACCCCACCGGGGATACTTTGTTAATGTCTGACTTCAGCATTGTAACCCTCGCCGGGGATACATAGACATGGATACATTGCTTCGATGGGTTTACTTTCCACCGGTTGAGATAACGTCAAGGTTGCTTGACCTTCATTGATGTGTGTATCAATGGTTGAGAATGCGTTTTTACCCCCGCCGGGGATACGTAGATGTTTAAATTTTTTGCGTTGTGACCCCCGCCAGGGATACTTTATCAATTTATAACTTCGACCTTGTAAACCCCACCGGGGATACGTCTTCAATTTATAACTTCAGCGTTGTAATTTCTTCATTTGGGAAGGTTTTAGGGTCGTGACCCACCTTGTGACATCAAGACCTTTGTGAGGTACTGTCGAGCATGATTTGTAAAATCTGAGGCCACTGGTATAGTATACCTTGTATGCAGGCGAATACCAATGAGTGATATGTGAAGCTAGAGTTTGGCCCGTGAAAACCAGGATTTCAGGCTATTCCCCTCAATCGCGTAGCGTTTTTATTCTTGATTTGGCCTTTTTAGCTTGTGAAACCTCCTTCGTAACTCAAACTGGACCGAGCCGGAGGTGTGGTCCCTATATAGGGGTGCTGTTGGTCGAATAACCGATCACTAAACACGCACAAGTATACGCGGTCTAACAAGTAATATAGTGATAAGTAGAATGTCGTACCCACGAGGAACTATCACTAATATTTACCAAGTACCAACTTTGTATTGCTAAAGTCTTATTCGAACAACAATGAATGAAAGTGTGATTTAAGCATACTAATTATCAAAGCAAGTAATTGTATAACGAATGGTAATCTAAGGAATTACAAGATAAGGTTACAACTTAACCCCACTCAGACATTCTGTCGAACACCTGACGTGATATGTTTCATCAAACTAGCTACCCTTCTCTCTCTAGTCTTAATGGTCACGACAATTTGTCGACCGAGAACACATAAGTGCTCATACACCTCTATCGAGGTATATACGAACATATCCTTTCCATATCCACCCGATAGGGAATAGAACAGAAAAGAACGCCTACGCTAGATACAATCCTACATATGTCTATACGAATAGATCAGAACAAGGATTTAAGCATAAGCTCTCAATTAGGTCGCACGTGGTGCACAGATATATGTCTATTCTACGCATAACTTATGCAGTCGAAACCCACAATCACATGCCAATATATTCAGGTGTAAATTTAAATAACAAAGGGTTCCATTATAACCGTAGAGCCAATATTCAGTTCATAGCTATTGAACAAAGTACAAGTAGCAATAAAGACAACATTTATGAATTACAAAATTAGAGACAATAAATAGATAAGAAGAAACTCTGTCAAAGCCCTTCAATCTCTAAGCATTCTGCTCGAATCAAGCTCTCTAGTCCGTGTAGCTCACTGCATTTGATGCTCCATAGAAACCCATACTTCTCCCTAATCTAGCTAATCTATATTTACAAACATTTATCTAAGAGAAAGCAAGAGAAATTACAGAACACAACTAATCTATGCTGTTTCTTTATCTCAGCTCTACCCTCTATATATTATGCAGAGCCTTCATTCTTCTTATACATCAATCCCCCTCTTTTGCTAGGTCAAGCGAAGCACTCTCTGCCTGGGCACCCGAGGTGGCGGCGCGACGCGGGCCACCAAGCTCTAGTTGACGCTGTAACGCCACATTAGTATGAAGGACACGGAGCTCAACACTGCAAAGACGAGCCATAGAAGCTTCAATGAAGCCGCAACATGCAGGAGGTAACCTCAAAGAAGGACAAGAAGAGTTCAGCATGCGTGTACGGTATGAGAAAATTACCGTTTTTCCCTTGAATGCTAGAAAAGCACTGTAAAGCTCTGCAATACATCAGTTAAGCGTAATAACACTATATTTATATAAAATTACATAAAAACTACGAATTCAGGCAATTCTTTAAGTCATAAAGTATCCGATTCGCGGGTATAAATCCCACTCATCAAATACCCCCAAACTTAAGTCTTTGCTTGTCCTCGAACAAACTATCTAATACACATTAAGAAAAGTAAAACACACGCGAAAGAGAAATAAAACTATAATATAGTATCATGGCTTCAAAGCTCAAAGCTACTCCCAGAGAACAGGGCAAACACATATATGAATAAGGGTTCATTCAATTTCAAGCATAAGATTGTATTCGATTCATTCTATGGGTATGTGTGGAGACCAACCGTCCTAACTAATCATAGCTTAAATAAGTTCGCACATTCGATTGCTAATACCAATAAGCCAATTCCGCAACTTAAACATTCAATAAGCATTAAGAATAAGACACAAGTGCAGTAACAGATCAAAAGGCTCTAGCATGAAGATAATAAAATCTGACACGGACAGTTCTTAATTACCTTAGGCTAATCAGAACTACCCATTAATGAGATTTTGATCAGTGACTCCCAAGCCAGACGACTTTAGGGCACTAGGTGTAGAACAACCCTAAGAATCTAGTAACTCGGGCAGTAAATTCCACGTAATCAACATAAGGCAACTGAGACTTTACAACAAAAATGAAGATTATAGGGCGAGTGCATTTTATGCTCCATCTCAATATCGGTCCTGCGTTTATGGGCAAGTGCGTTTTACGCTCCATCTCGACCCACCACAAGACTTTCGATATTCAATCTTCATTAATATTTTATACTTCTTTTTTTTATTATTTTTTTTAAACACCTAAACATTCACGAATCCAAGATCAAAAACTATAAAAACGTCTAAGCCTTTTATTACCTTGTAAAAATGAAAATTTATAAGAGTGAACAAATGCTCAAAACAATAAACACGCGAACTAAATTTTGAAAAATTTTACTAGTTAACACAGTTGGTCGGTGCTTGCTAGAAGGACGGATCAATAACAGTCTAAACTTATCAATTGAAAAACCCCTAGCTCATACATGCTTGACACGACTCTAAGAGATAGACCATAAAACTTGGTGCTTGTCATTAGCCATAATCAAAAAATTAATGATAACTATAACACCCTCGCTAAAGAGCAGCTCAAAATAGGGTGAAAAAGGCCATTCATATGGTACAAGCATCTAAATTTGTATAAGCCCCAAAAAGACGTCTATAGACCACAATCATGCTAATAATAATCAAAGCATTAATAAATAAAACCAAAAATCAGTTCATGACATCCATAATAATAAAAAAATCCAAACATAATCTCGCAGTTCAAAAATGACTGCACCACAAAACTGATAACAAAAACATACTAAAGTACTAAAGTCTGACAACCTAACATGGCAGTACGGAAATAAACAGATAAAATCCAAAACACCCCCAAACTTAAAGTGAGCAATGCCCTCATTGCTTAACACAACACAATAGATACAAGAGGGCTTCCCTGAAGATTGCTCACTCTGCAGCGGCAACGACTTCATCCTCATCAACTGTGTCCTGATCAGCTTCGACGGGCGGTGATGGTGAAGGGTATGGTGGGAAGATAGGAGGCTCTGGAAACTGGTATGGCGTGAACTCAGCACTCTCGCCACAATAGTCGATGTAGATGCTCTGCATAGTGTTCACTAGCTCAGCCTGGTACTACATCACAATTTCCTGCCGCTGTGCCATAGCTGCGATGTGCCTCTGCTGCCTGCGAGCCTCGGCGTCGTGCTTTTGATGCAGCAGGGTGAGAGATGCCATGATATCGGCCAGTAGTCCCTAGCTAGCTAGGCCTGCGTCTGGTGCTTGAGAGGGCTCTGGCTCTGCTGTAGGAGGTGGTGCTGTAGGCGACCCGTACCCTTCGCCCCTGACATGAGACTCTGCCCCGTCCCACACATTAAAGCATTTGATCGTCTTATGGTCGATGACAGTCATGGGCGGCAAAGCTATCTCTTCTGGTCCCCACTGTATCCCTGCCTGCTTGTATAATCGCGTGATCACTGATGGATGGGGAAGTCCCGAAGTGACGGTACTCTTGACCCCCTTAATTATCGAGTCATGGATGAGAACTCCAATATCCACGTTCAGTCACGTGATAATGGCGAATAATAGAATCGCCCTGTCTTTAGTCACGTCACTCAAGTGACGGGTCGGGATCATACTGGAACAAATGAAGCTGAACCAAGCCTTCCCATAGCGACTGAGTGCCGAAGACGGGAAACTGGTCTTTTCACCCGTATAGTCGTTTTTCTTCTATGTCGTTCCGGGCTTGTAGAGCCTTCTGATGATATCCTCCCAGTCATAATCATGAGTCCTCGATCGTGATAAAATCATTGCCCGTGACAGGTTGGGTGTTTGTGAAAGTGCATGCATTGATGGCTTGACTGTCAAATGCCACGGACCGTGACTTGAACCATAGCAGGACCATATGGACATGTATTTACATAGAACTCCCAAACTATATATACAACAGCTGATACAGGTGGTTTTGTGAAGTTTATCCATTGACGTTCGAGTATCATGTTTGTGAGTTCACCAACCTTTTTATCAGGCCTCAACCCCCGTTCAGGAATCTAGTTTTGCCTGCTGAAAGAGTCTTTGTACCTTTTCTAGGTTTCTTTGCTCACAAACTTGGTTCTGTCCCAGGCTTGTGGTGCTGCAGATGAAGACGAAGACCCTCCGATGCTCAGGCGTTGCCTCTTGGGAGGCATGTCAAAATTTCAGTTGAAGAAGTTTGCAAACAAACCCTACAGTGCCAAACTCTTGTAGAAATATTGCACAGCAAATCCCCGAATGAAATCCCAGTGAATATAAGCCAAAACAGTCCAACTTCTCTCTTAGGCAAATTAATAAACACCTTGCTTGCGTTCTTAAAACTTAACTTCGACAACCTTTGTTTGAAAGTGCTCTAACCCTATTTTCATCAGTGGAAATCACCCAATCAAGCATGAAGAAGAGCACAACAAGAAATGCATAAATCCAATAATTCGATCAAATCACTTTATCAATTGAATGAAATCTAACAATACCTTTAGTGAGAAAACCCTAGGTGAGAATTCGTGTGGGCATTCACTCTGATAAGCAAATTGATGGAGGCTTTTGGTTGTTGTTGGGAGTTGAGATGAGAAATAATCAATGCTCACACTTATGAGACTGAAACATTGATGGGAACGTAGGGGCTATTTGTGCTATGGTGCTATGGTGCCGAGAGACGTTGAGAGGATTGGGAAGAAATGGAGAGGCGTGGCGTAACTGCTTGCTAAAAACTACACTTAAAAATTAAATTTTCACTTCTCGCGTCGTGGTGCGAGGCATCCTTCTTTGTTTGGCTCTGCGACATGATTTAGCATTAGCTGAGCCTCACTGCCAGCACTGCGGCATGAGATGGCCTTCTGTTCATGGTACCGCGACGCGATTTAACAGTAGCTATGCATTTCTAGTGGCGCCGCAGTGCGAGATGCAGTTCGCTAGTTGGCGTCGCGGTGCGAGTTCCAATTTCTAAGTTTTTCTGCCTGTTATCTGCATATGCCAAGACGAGAATAGAAACTATACTACAAAGGCAAACATCTATTATTAAAAACCTCAAAAACACAACTGTGGCGGAGACTGATATTCAAAATGAGAGTCATGATTTGGATAATGATATTGCTCTTGACTGTAGTCCCGAGAGTTTGGATAACCCAGGCAGTTTGGATGATAGGAGATCGGTTCAAAGTCAGCTCGTTCCTGACCGTAGGCATTCTGAGTTGACTGACACACAAGATTATTAGAAAACCTCAAGGCTTTTGCAATTTGAACTTGCAGTTTCTCGAGTCCTTCGTCCGAGCTTGGTTGCGTAGTCCCCTCACAAAGACATTGATAATATTGATCGTCCATAATCTGTAACTTAAAAAAAAGATCAAACAAATAAAAGAAATATATATAAATACGTTCAAAGTAAGACTAAATTGATTGAAATCAATATTGGACAATATTAGAATAATAGTTCCCTTCAGCGGCGCCAAAAACTTGTTGGTCAGATAACGATCACTAAACACGCGCAAGTATACACGGTCTAACAAGTAATACAATGATATGTAGAATGTCGTACCCACGAGGAACTATCACTAATATTTACCAAGTACCGACTTTGTATCGCTAAAGTCTTATTCAAACAACAATGAATGAAAGTGTGATTTATCTAAGCATACTAATTATTAAAGCAAGTAAATGGATATCGAATGGTAATCTAAGGAATTACAAGCTAAGGTTACAACTTCACCCCACTTAGACATTTTGTCGAACACCTAGCATGCTACGTTTCATCAAACTAGCTACACTTCTCTCTCTAGTCTTAATGGTCACGATAATTTGTCGATCGAGAACACACAATTGCTCATACACTTCTGTTGAGGTATGTGCAAACATATCCTTTCTAGATCCGCCCTATAGGGAATAGAACAGAAAATAATGCCCAAGCTAGATACAATCCTACATATGTCTATGCGAATAGATTAGAACAAGGATTTAAGCATAAGCTCTCAAATAGGTCGCACGTGGTGCACATATATATGTCTATTCTACACACAACTTATGCAGTCAAAACCCACAATCACATGCCAATATATTCAGGTTTAAATCTACACTCCTTCTGTCGATATCATGTAAATTACCAAAATCATCACTAATGTCTTAGCGAGAATCATTAAGCATAATTATATCGAACCAAATCATATGGTGCCAACCAAAGAGATAAGACAATCAATTTAAATAACAAAGGGTTCCATTATAACCTTAGAGCCAATATTCAGTTCATAACTATTGAACAAAATACAAGTAGCAATAAAGACAACATTTATGAATTATAAAATTAGAGACAATAAATAGATAAGAAGAAACTCTCTCAAAGCCCTTTAATCTCTAAGCATTCTGCTCGAATCAAGCTCTCCTGTCCGTGTAGCTCACTGCTCTTGATGCTCCAAAGAAACCCATACTTCTCCCTAATCTAGCTAATCTACATTTACTAACATTTATCTAAGAAAAAGCAAGAGCAATTACAGAACATAACTAATCTATGTTGTTTCCTTATCTCAGCTCTACCCTCTATATATTATGAAGAGCCTTCATTCTTCTTATATATCAATCCCCCTCTTTTGCTAGGTCAAGCCAAGCACTCTTTGCCTGGGCACCGGAGGTGGCGCCGCGGCGCGGGCCACCAAGTTGTAGTTGGCGTTGCAGCGCCACATTAGTATGAGGGACACAGAGATCACACTGCAGCGCGAGCCATAGAAGCTTCAATGGCACCGCGGTGCGAGGGTGACGTTAACAACGAATAGGAAGGTGGCGCCGCGACGTGAGCACAAAGCCTGGCTTTAGCGCCATGGCGCGGGTATGAGGAAAATAACCGTTTTGCCCCTGAATGCTAGAAAATCACTGTAAAGCTCTGTAATACATCAGTTAAGCGCAATAACACTATATTTATATAAAACTACATAAAAACTATGAATTCAGGCAATTCTTTAAGTCATAAAGTATCCAATTTACGGGTATAAATTCCACTCATCAGGTGCCGCAGGTACACCTATGGCAGCCGCGGGTAGACCTACAGCCAACCGTGGGATTAAAGGCCTGTGAGTTTCTTTCACAAGTCACTTTCAAGCTGCGCCACGAAGGAAATTTGAGAGCTCTTCTTCAGACATGCTGAGTTCGGGCGACTTTCTGCACATTCTGCTACCGTACAAGCGTTGTTCACTGTCCTGGTAACATATGCATTTATTCTTTTCCTGTTTCTATCCGTTGGAAAATGATTTATCACATGAAATACATTTAGACACATAGTAGTGAATATGCATGCTGATATGACTTTATAAAAAATATTCAACACAGTAAATGTTAGTAGTAAACCATGCTGAACATAATGATGTGAAAAAATTTAACTTTTGAAACAGTCAAATTGGCACATTTTACTGTCATTTCTTATCCTATTTGAGGAGAAATGAGTAAAGGTAGAAAAGTAAAATAATCCTGGTAATTAGCCTACACTTACGGATTTTTTACTATGATATATTAATGCATGTATGATGTACATAACTGTGGGTATGTGTGCTACTGAATGTCCACCTAGTCATGCCTATGTGCATGTAGATAGTCCTATTTACAAAGGGGAATATGGTAAAATTTTTCCAAAACATAGGCATTGGGTAGTCATGCATTTTTAACTCTACTGTAGATGTATGTTAAAATAATGCATGTATACATGTAGTCATAAGATGCATTTTGAAAAGCTCCAAATAAGAATTTACCACACCCTTTCTAAGGTGATTTGGAGACTTGTTATCCAGATATTATAGATCCAGATCAATTGAGTAGTTCCCGCAGGACCATTTCTGATGTACGGAGGAGGGCTTCTGAAGTGCCTCAACCCCGTTCTGTTAGACAGCCTCGTCATTTGGTGACGCATTGATACGTCCTACCCGGGTTGAGGTGCCGGATGTAGAGGACGAGGAGGAGGATGTACCGGTTGAGATTCCTGCTCCTGCTGCACGTGTTCCCCGTAGGGATTTCCCAGGTATTCAAGTGGAGAACCCAGAGCTTCTAGGTGACTTGAGTCGACATCCTTCAGTCTACCTGCATGCAAACGAGGTATGAATTTAGATCTTAATCTTCCTTATTTCCTATTGATGAGAAGTAAAGGATTTTGAAGTTTATCTGCATTTGATGTAGGTTCCCGGCTTTACACAGCCTCAAGAGAATTAGTTTAGCATCCACTCTATGTATCAGGCTTTGCATGATGACTATAGAGCGATTGTACATGGCTGGGGATTTAGGACGTTCTTTTCCATTCTTCCCCATCGTTGTCCCTGGGGTTACCCCAGGGCATTGTCTGAGCGCTGGTTTCACCAGACTTAGTCACTCCATTTGCTGGACTGTGAGGTGTTGATGACATCGATGGATTGGCAGTTTATCATAGGTATGGAGTTTGGAGGGGATCCAATGCCTTGTTTGGCGGATATCACCCTTACTGCCGTCAAATCCTTGTTAGGAGTACCAGACGGAGCACTCAAGGGCAGGAATATACGTACAGGTCCTCTGAGCATAGATGCTATGAGCGGGCTATTGAGTGAGCCTATACCCGATGATGTGAGAGTCAGGGATCGCATTCTTCGGTGATTGTTCCTGATGATCATTAGGGGCTGCTTTATAGCTGATAATTCCTCTACAGTGTACTTCGCTTTGATCAGCGCCACTCAACACATGGACCATATAGGAGATTATGATTGGGGTTCCTACACCTTTGTCTACTTCCTTAGGGGAATGCGCATGCGCTTGCAGGGCTTGACCGAGGCTTGGTTAGGATTCTACCTATTTTTGCTGGTGAGTATTTCTCTTGTCTTTTCCTATGTACAGGTTAAGAGTGTTGACTGACAGCAGATGTTGCCTTTGTGTTGGCAGTTTTGGGCCTATGAGAGGCTTCCATGTTTGCATCATGTGAGCGTGCTAGGTTTAAACACCTATCCACGAGGACGGAAATGGCATCATTCCATACTGGCGGATGTCCCTGTTGCTGAAGGTTTCACTCATTGCCGCCTATAGCTGGAGTTGTTGCCATCGGATGTCATCACATGGGTTCCCTATTCTGGGGAGCACTTGAGTGTTGGATTTGAGGATGGATACCCGATTGGGGTCGAGCACGTGATTTCCACCCGTAGGATTCCTCTATTTACAGATGGAGGATGTGAGCTTTATTTAGGAGAGCGTTCTATCAGAAGCACTACAAGAGAGATTCACATGCCGATCTTGCCTCCTGCCAAGCGTTATTGGCCTATTTCGCAGTCACCCATCATTGATATCCCATTGTTGGGTGTTGATGGTTTTACACTGTCAGAGGGTCCCTGTACTCAGGAGATGTTCCAGCATTGGTGGTTCCCTCGTGCCATTGGAGCCCAGACCCGCGCCAGTCAAGTTATGAGGGATATGGTTTTAGGATCCGTGATGATGATGGATTGGCTAGCCTGTGTCAGAGATCAGACTCATGTGACATAGATTGACAGTTTGACCCAGTAATTGGACCAGGCACATTTCTTTATTCGGCACTTGGGTAGAGATCCTTCAGAGGCAGATACTTTTGATCCTTCCAGCTCTGGCACTGGCCCCTCAAGTGACCCATATGGCTTTGTTGGTGTAGATCCTCCCTTGTATAGGCCTGACATCCCTGTAGATAGAGATCCAGTGACTCGGGAGGAGTTACATTAGGTGGACAAGATTGACGATGTAGACATCGATACCATTGACTTCTTCTGATGTATATTCTCGTTATTTCTTTTGATAGGCCTCTGTTAGATGTAGGGCAGTTTTGCCCCATTTCCCTATATTTTAGTTGTACAGAGATGTATTAGATGATGATATACTTAGGAATGTATGTACAGTTTCCCATTCCCTATATCATATTGCCATCTATTGTATCATGCATGTTATTATGTTATGCATATATATGTATGTCCAGAGATATTCAGCATTGACCCCTGGATGGTCTTATGACATGGCCCGTACAGATGTCTTCTTTGACAGTTAGCCATATTGATCATACCCCACCATTATTGGTGGCATCGGGTATGCGATCGTGGTATGATAGCATGTCACCAATAGACAGGGTGACTGTAGATGGTTTGTTGCAACATACTATGACCCTGTTGATGTTTCAGGTTCCTACAAGATTCATAGAGGGTATGCTAGAGCATTGGGTATCGGAGAGGCAGGTTTTCTGATTCAGGACCCAGGAGTTGACTCCTACTCTTGAGGAGTATGCACAGTTGACGATGCTACCGTTGGACAGACCTTGCGTGCATATGACGATTAGAAACATGAGTAGGCAGTACATGACCCTCACCGGATTAAGGCGTAGGGTGGTACAGGATGAGATCACATTTGGCCACATTATGCATGGCATTCCAGGGATTTTACCGTGCCAGAGGATCATTGATGTTCAACCAGAGTGGATGTACTGCTGTTATGCGTACTGTCATATGTCTACATGCCACAATATATGGATGAGTTGGACATAGGGGTCATTATGGCAGTGAGAGCTCTCTGGGAGGGTCACACCATTATACCGATGATTATAGTAGAGACTCTGAGGTTAGCTACATACTGCTGTACTTATCCGGCAGGGGTGTTTATAGGCAGCTTGGTTATGCTGTACGTGTGGTTTATGTCACACTTGAGACCGATTGGCACTTCTAGATGGCATGAGTATTGTTTCACCCATGATATAGCCATGTCATACTCCTTTCAGCCTACGGAGTGTACATATGTTGCATCTTGGTTAGCTTTCCTGGAAGGGATTGGAGATCCATTAGCTATATTGTCGTGTACAGGGCTTAGTTCACCCTACAGCTTCATTACTCATGCTCTGGGCATGGATTATCTTCCTCTGCCTGGTTTGAGAGGCATGATTACTTACCACACACTGGCCATGATGTGTCAGTTTGACCTGTTTCAGGACTTCCATCCTTTTGAGGGGGCATTGAGTCAGCGCTTCGCTTCACACCATTTATTAGCGGAGAAAATATCTAGGTTGTATGCTTGTTAGGATCAGCGAGAGTTAGCTGAGTTTTCTGTCAGTCATTCAGGTTATTCTGCAGAGCATTCCACATGGATGGAGATATAGACTGCATCGACTGCGGTAGTATCCACAGTGTAGGAGACTGATTCCGATGATGAGGAGCCTATAGAGGAGACTGATATTCCCATTGAGGAGGAATTGACTACTGGGTTACCAGCATTTGTTATGGATTCTCCCACTACGAGTGCTACTGTGATTCAGCATTCAGCACAATATTTGGAGTAAAGTCTACATCTGATGACCTTTGAGAGAGATCAGGCTAAAACCTTGATGTTGACAGCTCTTGATGAGAGAGACGCAACTCCATCAGAAAGATATGAGGCCAGATCAGCCAGAGATACAATGATTGTAGAGCGGGATGCTGCCCTTTCTTCTCGGGATGTGGCCGTCATAGATAGTGCTTCAGTGAGATCCCATACAACTGGAATCTTTGCCGATATGAGTGCATACATCGATGAGCATCATGCCACCATGCAGTTAGCCTCTGATCTGCTAGCTTGTGTAGATACCATTGGGCAGGAACTTGCAGCTTTACCTCCTTCTTTGGAGAGGGATGTTATGATAGATCTGATAGTCCGTATACATACAGATCCGTAGATAGACTTGTATTTTTCCTGTATAAACTAGCTTAGCCATTTTGTCACGTACAACACATATTATATATATCAAACAATATTATATATGGCAGAGAAATATATTTTGATTTACTTCCCTTTTAGTTATGCCTTGATACTTGCTTGATATTTGCCTCTTTCTTCAGGGCTTATGATCTTGATGCATTCTGAACTCATCCTTGATATGTGGACATTGAGCCATCGCAGGATCTTTCAAAACGGAACATCGATCTCTGTGTATCCCTACCATCTTTGGTGTCTTGGGACTGATTTCTGTATGGAAATGTGGAGAGGAGTGTGTCTTTTCCTCTCTAAGATTGACCGCACCACAAATGGTCTCCAGTACTCATATTTATGAGAAGCCTAGTTAATTCCATCTCTTATGGATTGGTGTTGCTCTTTGAGGCACAACCACAACTTAGATGGTCACCGTATCTCCTATTGGTGAGGAGAGGTTGGGTAATTCCATCCCTTTGGTATGAAGCCGATGAAATGTGGTGGAGTGAAATTTGATCCCAGTACTATGTGACAAGTATTTTTTTTTCTGGTAGGGGGTTAGACTGAACCATAAATGGATGCCTACGTACTCCTATTGAAGAGGAGATCAAGTCTGCATAGTTCAAACCTGGTGTAAGAGGTTCAACGCTGAATGTTAAAGGCAGATGGTGTAGAAGCTTTATTGATGAAGAATGGTGTATAAATGTTTTTGTGGTTTTTATTTTTTGTAGATAAAGGGGCAGAAATGTTTTTGTTGTTTTTTATTTATTGCAACCAGGCCATATAGAATATGGTTGCCTACGTACTCTCGGGTATCATGGAGATCAGGTCGACGTAGTTCGCCCCTCAGGACGAATTGCAGCCAAAGAGAAGTATAAATCCCATGTGCTGGCTATACTGCGGGGAAAAGAAAGTTTGATCACATGATTGGAACAAACTGCAGGAGTGGAAAAAGTTTGATCCCGTATTCAGGACAAACTGCAATCGTAGAAAAGTTAATCCTGTCTTCAAGATAAACTGTAGGTGTGAAAGGTTCAATCCCATCTTCAGGATAACCGAGTTTGCATGAACTATTTGAAAATGAGGTGAAATCAGGCTGCTGGTTTAAAGTGTATGTTTCCCTGAGGGGCAGAAGAGTATGTAAAAAGAGGGTTAGAAAACCGGAATGACTAGTGATTTGATGATCCAAACCAGGATGTTTGCCTGATGGAAACTTCAGACATAGTACCATTTCATGGTGTCCGAGTTAATAATCTGTGGAAATTCATCGCCATCCATTTCCTGTAGTCTGAGAGCGCCTCTTGTCAATACTTCCTTGACAACAAACGAACCTTCCCAGTTAGGAGCGAATTTTCCTTTAGATTGATCTTGGTTGTCAATGATCTTCTTCAAAACCAAGCCATGTTGTTTGAACTGCCGTAGCCGGACTTTCTCGTTGTAGGATCTTGCGATCCTCTGCTGATATAATTAACCATGGAAGATAGCTGCGGTTCGCCTTTCATCTATTGAAGACAATTGGTGATACCTGTTTTGTACCCATTAGTCTTCATCTAGCTGAGCGTCCATCAACACTCAGAGGGATTCCATTTCCACTTCTATGGGGAGCACTGCTTCCATTCCATAGGCTAATGAGTAGGGGGTTGCCCCAGTGGAAGTACACATGGATGTTTTATAGGCTAATAAAGTCAGAGGAAAGAGGTCAGGCCATCCTTTATGATTGGCGGACATTTTTTGCATGATCTTCCTGATAATTTTATTAGCCGCTTCAACAGCACCATTCTTATTTGGATGGTAGATGACGGAGTTAAGGTGTTTGATGTGGAATTTACTGCATAACTCCTCCATCATTTTGTTGCTGAGGTTTTTAGCATTGTCTGACACAATGACATCTAGTTGTCCATATCAACAGACGATATTGTTTTTGATGAAAGCAATGATGACTTCTTTGGTAACCCTGGGGAAGGAGGCTGCTTTTACCCATTTGGTGAAGTAGTCAATCATAGTGAATATGAATCGATGTCCATTACTGGCTTTGGGCTCGATGGGCCCGATCACATCCATTCCCCACATTGAGAAGGGCCATGACGAACTCATATTGTGGAGTTCCCTTGGAGGGGCGTGGATAGCATTCCCATGAATTTGGCATTGATAGCACCTCTTGACGGGATCATCACAGTCAGCTTTGAGTATAAGCCAATAATGCCCTGTTCTAAGGATCTTCTTGACAAGTAAGGGTTCACTCATGTGTGGGCCACATACTCCACCATGGATCTCATCCATGAGCCTCTGAGCTTGGTGTTTGTCCAAACATCTGAGGACATCTAATCATGCATCTCTTTTGTAGAGTGCATCTCCGTTCAGGTAGAATTTCATAGCAAGTCGATGGATCCGCCTCTTTTCAGTCAGGCTCGCCTCAGCGGGTGTAGATCCATCTCGCAGATACTCCTTGATATGCTGATACCAAGGGTGGTGGATGGGAGGTAGCTCATTCGATACTTCTCTAATATATTTCCTATAAGATGGGGCCTTTTGCAGGATAAATGTGATTCTTGGCATGTTTTCCTTGTTAGGTATGTGAATCAAGGAGGCCAACGTTGCTAGTGCATCCGCAAAATCATTCCTATTACGAGGAATGTGTAGAAAGGAGATTTCTTTGAACTCTAAAGCCATTTGTAAAACTTCTCGATGGTAAGGCAGTAAATGTAATTCTTTGGTTTGATAGATTCCTGTGGATTATTTGATTACCAATTTGGAATCCCCAAAGACAGTTAACTGCCTGATGCCTATTGAATGAGAAAGTTTTAGCTCCATGATACAGCCTTCATACTCAGCTGTGTTGTTGGTGCTGACAAACTGCAATTTGATTTGACGGCGACGGGATACTGCTCCCCCGTAATGGACACTAGAACTGTTCCAGCTCCAGAACCTTCTGTGTTAATAGCTCCATCAAAATACATTTTCCATGTGTGGCATGCATCATACTGATGGTATTACTGAACTGCCATTACCCCTTCATCGGGGAAGTATGTTTCCAAGGGTTTGTAGTCCCTTGTAGGTGCAGCGGTCAGTTGATCCGCAATTCCTTGAACTTTGACAGACTGTTGCGTCACGTAGATGATGTCAAATTGCTGTAGGATTAACTGCCATCTGGACAGCCGACAATTTAGTATGGGCTTACTGAACATATACTTGAGAGGATCCACATGGGATATGAGATGGGTTGTGTGACCATGGAGGTAATGCTGTAACCTCATGGAAGCCCATGAAAAAGAACAACAAGTCTTCTCAATTAGAGTGTACTTGTGTTCACTGCTGCTGAATCTTTTGCTGAGGTAATAGATAGCTCGTTCTTGGCCTCTATCGTCTTTTTGCCCCAGCATGCAACCCATAGCATTGTCATTAATGGACAGGTACATGAACAGGGGAACATCATCCCTGCAAGGTACCAAAACATGAGCGTTAACCAGCTGCTCTTTAATTGTAAAGAAGGCTTTCTGACACTCATCGTTCCATTTCATGGAGGATTTCTTCCTTAATAATTTGAAGATGGGCTCACAGGTTGCTGTGAGTTGAGAAATGAACCTGCTAATGAAGTTGATTCTTCCTAAAAATCCCCGTATTTCCTTCTCTGTCTGAGGAATGGGAATTTCCTTAATGGCCTGGATTTTGGTGGGATCCAGCTCAATCCCTTTGTGACTGACTAGGAAACCTAGCAACTTACCTGATTTAACGCCAAAGGCGCACTTGGCTGGATTTAACTTCAAGTTTTACTTACTCAACCTGTGGAAGAGCTTTTTGAGATGGTCTAAGTGGTCTTCCTCCCTTCGAGCCTTGACAATGATGTCATTCACGTAGATCTCTATATCCTTATGCATTAAATCGTGGAAAAAAGCCATCATAGCTCGCTGATAGGTTGCCCCAACATTGATGATGCCAAATGGCAACCTGTTGAAGAGCTTTTTGAGATGGTCTAAGTGGTCTTCCTCCCTTCGAGACTTAACAATGATGTCATCCATGTAGATCTCTATATCCTTAAGCATTAAATCGTGGAAAAGAGCCATCATAGCTCGCTGATAGGTTGCCCTGACATTGATGATACCAAATGGCAACCGTCTGTAGCAGAAGGTTCCCCAAGGCATGATGAAAGCAGTTTTCTCACGATCTTCCTCAATGACCATAATCTGATGGTACCCCGCAAAGCAATCCGCAAAAGAGTACATACCGTATTGAGCTGTATTATCAATGAGAATGTGGATAAAGTGCACAAAAAGCTATCTTTAAGGCAAGCTTTGTTCAGATCTCGATAATCCATGCAAACTCGCACCTTTCCTCCTGGTTTAGGCACAGGAACTATGTTGGATATCCAATCTGGATATGTAGACACCATGATAATGCCAGCTTGAAATTGTTTCACAATTTCTTCTTTCACCTTTAAACTCAACTCCGGTTTCAATCGCCTGAGCTTCTGCCTGACTGACTTAAATCCCTCCTTAATGGGATGACGATGAAGGACAATGTCAGTGGACAAACCCACCATGTCTTCGTGAGACAATGCAAACACATCCTGGAATTGGGTTAATAGCTCAACCATGTCATTCCATTGGTTTGGGGTGAGGTCTGAACCAATCTGGATTAGCTTAGGGTTTTCTAAGGTTCCGAGATTGAAAAAAGTGGTTTGATCAAGGTTGGGTTTAGGTTTATCTGTGACCCATTCCTTAATCTCCTGAGGTATCTTAATGTCCACTTGTATTTCCATCAAGTCTGAGTTCAACTTTTCATCAAAGTTACAGTCCTTGTGGAGAAAAGGCACCTCATCAGCAAGTACAGACACATTTAAATTCAGAGTCTTGAAACAAAATATGCTTTCACTTAATATATGAAATTTTTAATCATACACAAGTGTTAGCATGTACTGATAAATTAACTGCTAATACTGTATAGAAAAGTAAGCAATTAAAGTTATCTACAGGGCAGAGGGATTTTCTGCCCGTTTTACCACCGTCGACCAATGGATGGAGTGTTGCTCCAATTGTCGAGGGCAAAGTCCTGATGGACTGCAGTGATAGAGGGATTGTCATTTTCCTCCTTCTCCCGAATGATAACCATAACATCTGGGCAATCATCGTCTAGGGTATATCTGTTTGTATGTTCATCACGGACAATGATGCGTATGCCTGACATCATCAAGGCGATGTCATGTTTACGTTTCTGTTCCCTTTCTTCCACTTCGGGATCAGGAATTAACACCTCTTTTACTTTGAATGGTACTGGTTTGGGAAACAACATAGCCATAACATGGACTGACACCTTTATTGGAAACTGTATTAGCTCATGCGGTGTAGATGGAAAGAATTGTCGTGTGGCGGAAGCGTGAGGAACCTGCTTGTGCTTATAAGGATTCCTATGACTGGAACTGGCAGAATAGCCTAGTCTGGATGTCCCGATTTGACTGGACACTTGAATAGGGTGCTTAATACCCTACTAATTTTTACCAAGCCCTTGTCCAAGTTGATGACCCAATGACATCATTTCTTGAGTGGCCGACATAACCTCGGCAGAAATCTTGGGTATGAGAAGTGGTACTCCAATAGGATGGTATTACGTGTTACACACTTCCAAAGTATGAAAACTGGCCGGTTCAACTTCTGAATTAAAGCTGATAATTGGTAGATTTCCTTGTTCAGGACATTCCGGCTCGGCGTTGATAGTGACTAGGCTATTGTTGACAATGTATTTGAGTTATTGATGTAATGTAGAAGGAACGACTCCAGCCATGTGGATCCATGGTCTCCCGAATAGCAGGTTGTATCCTGAATCTATCTTGATGACATGAAAAGATATATTAAATGTATTTGGACCAATTTCAATTGGTAGCTCAATCTTTTCGACGGAATTTCGTTGGGATCCATCAAAAGCTTTGATAACCGTATGGCTTCTTTGGATCCGTTTGAGATTGACGTTCATCTTTACCAAGGTGGCATCAAGACAGATATTCCGAGATAAACCTCCATCTATCAAAACTCCAGCTAATATGTACCCGGAGGACAAAATTGTGATGTGCAAGGGTTTGCAATGATCGGGCCCTTCGGGCGGTATATCGTCATCAGTGAAGGATATCACATTGTTGTTGAAAATGTGATCAACCATATGTTGAAATTTTTCCATATCCACTGATTTTGGTAAATAGGCTTCTTTCAAAACCTTGAGTAAGATCTTCCTGTGATCCTCAGAAGAGAAAACCAAGTCCAGTATTGATATCTGATGTGGAACTTCTTTTAAGCTTAAAACCACCTTGGCTTCATTATGGCCCATAGTGCGGAGGAATTTCTCAATCTTCTCCGTGGGAATCTTCCCCTTTGCTTTGATGGCGGGCTTCATCAACCTCTAAGGAAGATATAGTGGATTTTCCTTCGACACTGTAGCAGTAATATGAGACGTGGATCCTTCAGCTTCTTCATAATTCCATGGAACTTTGTGTAAACTGACAACAGGATATTGTGATCTAAAGGGTAAAGAAATTGGCTCTTGTGCGGCCACTTTCAAAGGATTTTCAGCTCCTTTGAGTTGAATTTCTTGTATGTGAAATGATTTGACAGTCTCATCATCCTCAATGGATATAACTGCTACTGATCCCTTCCATTTTGTAGGACATGTATTCCTACTCTCGAGTTAAATAGTGTAATCGTCTTCCAGCTGCAGGACACCGCTATCAATGAGATTCTGAATGAGATGGTGGAGTGCCCAGCATTCTTCTGTGTTGTGACCGCGAGAATGTGAATGATATTGACATACTCCATCAAAGTTGAACCGTCTTGAACGGGGATTAATTGAAGGCAAAAAGGGAGGTAATTCTTCCTTCATTGATCAGCATTTGAAATATTTCCTCTATAGGTTAGCCCAGGTATGTGAATTCCCTTTGATTGGCAAAATCCCGACGGTCTTTAGCATTTGCTCTCTTTACAACCTTCTCTTCCATAGCTTCGCTTTCTTAAGGTGATGGTGGAGCATTCATAACAAAAGGAAGGAGATAGGCATGCTCCTGGCTGACTAATTGGCGTGTGACTTGATGCTGATAGGTCACCAGTTCTGCCAATTGCTCAATTTTCTTGCAAAGAGCTTTCATTTTTCGTTCCATATCAAATTGGAACTTCGCATAATCTAATCTATCAACACCGTCTTTGATGGTCTGGGATGATTCACTATTAAAACTGGAACTTTGTCTAGTGCTCCAACTAATAATGTTGACCTCTTCTTCTTTGTGTTGAGGAAGAGGGTTGTCTTGCACATGAGGTTGATCTGGTTTGGTGACCACGATCTCATCGTTGTCTATTAAATCTTGGATCTTGTGTTTCAAGGCCCAACATTCTTGAGTATCATGTCCAGATGCTCTAAGATGATAAGCACACTTCCAAGTAGCATTAAACCCCCTCCCATTAGGGTTGGCTGGTGGAAGAAGATGTGTGATTTTCTTCTGAGTAGTCAGAAGAGCAAGAATATTCTCGAGCGAGTCCCTTAAGGATGTAAACATTCGAGGGCACTTTCTTCTCCATTTTTAGGCAATGGAGGGTTTAAAGACTGTGCTTGGAAAGGGGAGTAGTTTCTCCCATGTATAGGCATGTTTTGACTGCCTTTTGACCTTGTAGTATCAAGGAAACATCCTCGTCTTTCTTTTTATGGACCCTCCGGGGGTTTTTTCCATAAGATCCGGACTGGTTGTGTTCAGCAACTGCTTTAAGAGTGGCTAGGTCTTGAATTTTACCTGACTTCAATCCCATCTCAGCCATCTCTCTGTGCTTGATCATTTTAGAGAATGTTTTGCCAATACCAGCTAAGACTCTTTCATAGAAAGGAGCTTCCTGTATGTCTATGAAAGTCATGACCATTTCTGACTCTATCATGGAAGGAATAACTTGAGCAGCAAGGCGCCTCCACCTTTGAGTATACTCTCTAAAAGACTCATTAGACTGTTTCTTGACCTTGGTAATCTGGTACCGGTCAGGAGCCATCTGAGATTGAAAACTATATTGAGTTAGGAAGGCGTGAGCTAGCTCTTCCCAGCTATGGATCTTTGAGTTGTCTAATCTGGTATACCATGAACGGGCTTCTTTAGTCAGACTCTTCTGGAACAGCTGCATTCTGAGCTTCTCATTTTCCGCATAAGATCCAAGTTATCCAATGAACACTTTCAAATGTGTATAAGGATCCCCTAACCCATCATACTTTTCAAAGTCAAGGGTTTTAAATTTCTCTGGATAATGAACACCAGGGAATATGCAAAGGTTAGCATATGAAACACTTCCATGTGTTCCAATCCCTTTGAGAGAATGGATAGTTTCCTCCATTTGGAGGACCTTCTTCCTGATATAACCGGTGTCTGGATCTCCTTTGAGATGGGTGTTTTTAGGGTCTTTGTTGGTCGTATCCAATTGAAGTTCTGCAATTGTTTTTTCCAAACCTTGAGCTCCTCCTTGTCCAAAGGATTCTGTACGTGTAGGCATCTTTGAGCCCTAAGTAGACTGATGCAATTCTTTTAGCGGAACAGCCAAATTTGTAATTTGTTTACTTAATCCGTCAAATTCTTCTCGAGAAATGGCGTTAGACTAGTCAGAAGAAGACATGATTGGCTGTAGGCTCGTGGCCTTTTTGGATTTTGAGCGGGTAACAGGCCCAATGATTTCCCTACAAAAGACTTATGTAGTTTAGTCTTAGGGATAATGTAAATGCTATCATAATGTGTCCATTTTAGGAATATCATATTGCAAAAATGGGTGTTAATTGATAACATGTCATGTCTGCACAAATATTCTTCATATTTTCCATTACATAAAAATGAACATGGAATAAAATTACAAGTAAATGCTTTTACAAGTAATTGAAAATGGAAAGCATGAAGAGACTTTCCCCCGCGTTTGGTTTATCAGAGGTTGACATATCTTAGGGTTACTCTCGCGGCTTTTTGGCATGAAGGTTCCCAGATCATCACAATCTACTCGACGGGAAGTTGATCCGGTCTTTCAACTGGAGCGAATCTGGGTGGTGCCTTTCCTGAGCCTCATTGGAATTAGTCTCCCTACGAGTCCGAGAATCAAACAAGCGAGGATAGCATCTGGTGGAGGAACCACACAACATACATTAACATACAACGTGTCTCACCGTTTATGAAAATGATGACATGTCTGAAAACTACTAATATCACAGATAGATATTTTGCAGTGCAGTAAGTAAAATGCATTCGTACACATTCATCATAAATGTAAATGCAACATTCACACACAAGCATATAACAGTTTTGAAAAGCTTGTTGTAGCGGCTTAAGCCCTCTTACTGGAGTCCCCAGTGGAGTCGCCACCTGTCGACGTCAGGATTTTTATTTATCCCTTTTCGTTACTTGTTCTTTGGTGTTCTCATGTTATATGAAATTTGTTTGAAAAAACAAGTGAAAAAGGTCTGACATGTATAATGACGACGATTCAACTTTAAGAGTCGGCAGTTGGTGTTTTTAACTGGTTGCACCAACGCAACCGAGAAAAGGTTTGCACATTGACCCAGTGATGTGACACTGCTAAATGAGTCTATGAAACCGAGATTCATTTGGGTTCGGGGGCTTGATTATTCGGAGGGAAGGTGTTAGGCACCCCCCGACATTCGTGTTACGATGGTGACCACCACTTTTCAAGAAACTATTATATGAATGTGTGTGTGTGTGTGGATCAATGAGCAATTATTTAAAAGTAGTGTGGGGCCTCGTTCACACCTATATACAAAGGGTTTGAATTTATAGAAAAATTCAGTTTTAAATAGAATATAGCAATGAAGTTTTGTAAAAGAGGTTTTTCAAACCCTGTGCTCAATAAGAATTGAGACCATTTCATACTTTCATTTTATTAGTAAATGTTTGGCTTGTTTGCTTTTATTTTTGAGATGCGAGGCATCTTTAAGAAAATAATATACAACAGTGCCGAACTCCTCATGGGCATGACAACCATCTAAGGAAATTCGGACACCATAAATAATGTACAAGCTGCTTACAGCTGAAAATGTCCATCACGGGAACATAATCTAGATTCAGTAGACTGAATCTGTGATCACATGATTCCTAGGCTCACATGATGCCACAATTTGTATGAAAAGCAGTAAGCTGTTATATATATAATCTATAAATAAAATATATAATATATATATATATATATATATATATATATATATATATATAGACATGATCAACCACATGCAAGCAACTCCATGGGGGACGAAAATGTAAATATGTAAAAGCGGTAAATACATATATATGGACATGATCAACCACCACGAAGCATCTCCATGGGGATCATAAAAGTAAATAAAGCAAAGAATGCGATCAATGACCACATAAGTAAACTCCGGTGGGACGAAATGTAAATAAAAGCAAAGAAAAGGCCACGAAGTAAACTCAGGCCCTGACAAAATGTAAATATATATATATATATATATATAAAAGCGATAAACGCACTGGATATAAAACCCATGCTAATCGGATATGTCCGACAACAATTATATATATATATATATATATATATATATATATATATATATATAAGCAAGTAAACGCTCCAGACATAAGTCCAGGCTCAATCGAGGCATAACTCGATAATGTTAGTCCATATATAAATATATACATATATAAGTATATACATACAGACAAAAATTAAAACAACGGACCGAAGTCTGGGCACACATACCCAACACAACTCTCAATGTGAAGAATAATGTGTGCAAAAATGAAGAAAAAGGCTTTACAGAGTGTGAGAAGGCTTACAGTGGGCTGCCAATACAAGCTTCTATGACTCTAGATGGACAAACACTCAGCTCCCGCCAGTAAAAATATAGCTATATGTGAGCTAATAGGTGTTTAAAATGAGAAAGCCCTCAATATGGGGTGTGTACAGAGCAAATTGTACAGGGCTTCCTCGCCTCTTATTTTTTTCTTAAAATGGCCACCCCAAGCCCTCTATTTATAGATGGGGTGGCCGCAGGTGTACCTGCGGCAGCTGGAAATGCACCTGCGACTGCCCGGGCTACACGGGTCCCGTCGTCTCGAAGTACGTGCACTCGTGCACTGTGATGTTCTCTCAAACTTGCAGAACTTTAATCCAAGCATCCGAACGAGGTGTATAAGACCTTCTTTGGACCGCTTTTGTCGAGAGTTATGCAAAGACATGGGATTAGAGGTTGTATGAAATCAGGAAGAGGGGACTATGCCCATGGTCTTCAAGCTTCAAATTCTATCCGGTGTGCTGCCACGCGTAATAGTCACTCGGGATTGGAACTCCTTGGTTCTTGTGGGACATTGCCATGTAGAAATGTTTGTATGAAGTGTTGAGACGGCACACAGGTGTTGAGGTGGCAAGATGATGATTTTTCTCCTCACCAGGGTTATCACTGGTTTGGGCTGATAGCACACGTTGCTCAGGGTTACATCTGAAATTGGACTACTGCAAATGTTTGAATTCTGTAAGGTCATCTGTAAGTGTGCCTATCTTCCCGGTGTTAGCTCCGGGTCTGAAGAATGAGTGCCTCGGCAGGAGGTCTGAGATTGAAGCTTATCGCATTTGAAACAAGCATTTCCGAAGTTATCGCCGAAACTACAACAACATTCCTTGGGGTTATCTCCAAGGACGAAACTCGGGGTTATCTCTGAGGTTGGAAATGATACTCCCGGTGTATGTTCCGGGGTTGAGACTGAACTTCCAGTAGTATCCGGAATGGATGTGAACTGTCTTCTGGGGTTATCTCCGAAAGATGAATCTGCCCTCCCGCAATTTAGTAACAAGGATGCAGAAAATTTTGAGTGTCTACAAACAATATAACATCTCATGTTATATTACAACTCTCTCAATTATAAATTAATTTATTTTAGAATATTATCTAAGAAATTTAATTCATAAACATTTACTAATAATATCCACATCAATAAAATATTTATTTCATCAACTTCAACAATAAACACATCAAATAAATATTTATATAATTCAATAAATATTTAAAATTACAATTTGAAATTCCAGATTGTTATATAAAGGCTAAGGCCTATGTTATTCTTTTCTTCCAAGACTCCTTCTAGATCATGATTATGGGGGAAATGGTTATGATGATGATCTTCAACAACCCTTTACCAACTCTCTCTTAACCTTCATACAATCCTTCAATCCGTGGGTTTAATTTAGTGGGAGATGAAAATATCTGTGTATTGGTTTTTTTATATATATGGACTCTCCTTCTCCAATTGCCATTGTTGAGAATTGCTAAGTGTAAGATTTAAAAGCATACAAGTATTTTAGGAGGTTGGAAGTTCAATTAGCAGCAAGTTCATTCATATTGCAGAGGTATAACCTCATTTCCTTGCTTTCCATTTCCAGTCTCTGTCAAAATGAATTTTGAGTTCTTGAAATTCAAATTCTTGATTTGGTGGGGTTAGATGTTAAAAGGGTTGGGTAATGTTTAAATAGTTGTTATATAACCATATAAAAATGTCTAAATTTATATATGAATGGTTAGAATGGAATTTATGAATAATTTCTATGGTTAGGCTAGTTTTCACGATTGAGCATTTATTCTAGCTCGAACAAGGCATGGCGCAATTGCTAATTGAATTAATATTTACAAAGCAAGCCACTGCATACTAAGCATGACCCCCGAGTTCGATTGGATCTTACATTTTTAAAAATCGCTAAGTGTTGGTCAACTAATATGGCTTGAACTAGCATGCAAGCATGAGTAATGGGTATATATAAATATATTAACCTAATGTGAGCATGTTTAGACTAGCATACATGATTAACAAAAGTGTATAGTTTAAAATGGATTTATAACTTCAGAAAAGGGACTTGATAAGTATGTATGCAATGGTTGTATACTGACTTTACAAGCATGTTGGTGTGATTTAGAAATGCATGAATAAACCAATAGGTTGTGTTTATGTGACTAGTAGACAAGCATGAACATGTTTGGATAATTAGTAAACTTTACAAATGAAAATACGAATTTTGAACGTGAATATTGTCAAACTATCTTGAGGGTTAGAACCTGACATTTGTGATCATGTTGATGTTACTCTTAGACTCACTTATGTAACATGAACATATATATACCATGCTAGTGTATCATATTTCAAGTGAAGCATGAATGAAGCATATTTTCAACCAAAGCACTGCTAATTGCACATATGTGTATGAATACTCACAAGCATGCCTAATATGAGTTTTATAACTACCTTGTATATTTAGAGAGCAAACATGATAGACTTTGTGGTTTCATGACCTTGAATGGCCTTAACTTGTTGAAATATTTAATTTGGAATTATATTATGAAAAGAGGAACCTAGATTGACTTGAGAAGCATAAAAGATCTTTAACATGATAAAATATATTATGTATGATTGTTGTGTTTATTCCAGACAGAAACCTCAAGGCAACAGTTGAGTCTTGGCTTAGCCAGAGGACTTCGCAGTTACGTCGGTCCTAGGCTTAGCCATGGCGCAGCTGTGCTAGTCTGGAATTTGAGATTCTACATTCTGATTTTGGACAATTAACTTGTATGGTGCCTATATTACTAAAAGTAGTTTAAAACCTACTGATACATGAGATGATTAGATGATATGATGGTGTTTGCCTTGTAATAGAAAAGTCCATAGGTAAAAAGGTCTTAACCTTGCGCTTTATAAATTGCTAGATACTTGATTCGTGATAAGTATATAAGTTGATTTTGTATTCTATATGCATACTCGGATCATGACGAGCTTGATTAAATAATGTGTTAGCTAATGAACATCTTGTACTTCTAATACGTTATAAATAGGATTCGAAAGTGTTGATTTCTTAACGTGGATAAACAACGATTAAGGCAAGTATCTGAACTATCCTTTACATTGTGCAAGTATCCTAAACCCTTGTATTACTTTATTCAACGAATACCGTAAGTAGAGTATCTAAACTGCATCTCTTTGAATGCCAGTTATCTTACTTACTCGTTCAATCGAGCTAGTATGCTTAAACTTTTGTGTAAACTATTATTCATGTTGAACTTGGTATTTTTCTTGAATATTGTGAAAGAGTCGATGCCATTTGATTCGGCTAGACTATATACATGTTTATAAAACTGTCCAAACCAAATGATTGGTACAAAAATCTTAAGAACTAAGTTGAACAACCCTTATGGTAAGAGGAGTGTATGTTGTTGGAAACCCCAACACATGAGTAAATATTACTGTGGTGTTATGCATAACTTAGAGTATTGTAGATTGATCATCTATAGTACTTGATTATTATGGGTAATCAATTTAATATTGGTAATTCTAATAGATGTTCAATAGTCCTTAGTGACTGCTCAGTATAAATTGTTTATCTAGTTGGATACATTGATAGTCTTTGAATTCATATATATCTGTTGATTTATATTGAATTATTGTTCTTATTCGAAGAATTGTTGATATTCATTATTCTAAAACTCTGAACTATCTTAGAGATGATACTTCGATATTTCAAACTTTTGATATTATATTCTGTACCCTTGTTGTATATTACTTGCTGGGCAATTTGTGCTCATCCTTGATTATTTAAAACCTTTCAGTTAAGGCGGAACATGGAAGTGTCTCTGGAAAAGACAAGGGCAAGGCTACCGACTAGCTTGTTCCTTTATGTTAAAATTTTCTATGTTGTGTTAAGACTGTTTTCAGACTATGTTTAAGCTTAAGTAGGATTATGTAATAAGTCTTTATTCGATATTATTATGTAATCTATTAAGTACTGTAGGTTGCGAGACTTGGGGGGAATAATTATAATAAATCATTGTATATTATTCTAAATTACATCTTCAGTTTTGAACGTGATATGTTAGTTATTTTTGTATGCCATGAGCACGTGATGAACCAAATTTGAGTGACCAAGTGGAGGTCTGAATTTGGGGGCGTTACAGGTTGGTATCAAAGCCGTAGATATAAACCTTAGGAGCGAGTGTCCTTAGATTATAACTCGGGAGAACTTAGAAGTTAGGAAGGAGATAAAACTCATATAGAGTTTTCCTTGAGAGACTTAGTGTGTTATGAAATATAATTTCATTCAAGATAATGAACTTATGTTTATTTAACGTTCTGAAGGAGTCATCGTTTTCCTTGTCTTATGTTGGTGATTGTAGGATGACTGACATGGGAGGACCTAGCCGAGTAGTAGAAGAGGAGCCGCGTGACATCCATGTAGTATTTGAGACACCCTTGGTAGCAAGGCCTATATCAGTAGTGGTCCCTAACGATGACGATGACGATGAGGAAGAGGTGGAGTCTGATCTGGAGGAGGAGCCTTTGGAGGACTCCGACAAGGCTACTTATGAGGTTCGAATGTTAGGAGAGTATAAGGAGCAGATTTTGGAGTTAGGGTGTAGAGTGGAGGAGCTAGAGACTGAGACTAGGGAGAGGGAGTCTGAGTTCCAGAAGTTGAGGGACAATGACCATCAAAGAAAATTGGTGATGCAGGAAATGGAGGTTGAAATTGTTCACCGTATGGAGGCAGGAATCCAGATGGAGACCATGTTTCACCGAGCGGTGGCTAGGAATATTGAGTTGGAAGGGAAGCTAGAGGAAATGGAGCAGAGGGTTTTGAGTGAGAGGACGGAGAAGGAGGCTCTCCGAACACAGTTAGAGATAGAGATGATGGATAGGATTCACTTCGAGGAGAAGTGGGAGGAAGCAAATAATAAGGTGGATGATCTAAAAGATGAGGTGTTGTGCAAGAGGAGGAAGATGAACAAGATGGGCTATGCTCTATGCACGGCCATGGAGAGATTGATCGATGTGGTAAATCACTACCTAGCAGAGCAAGGACAGACCCGGTATACTATAAGTCGAGATATGGTGGTGTACATTACACAGAAGGAATACCAGAAGGCCGTTGAGTGTGGGATGTTAGATTGAGTCCAAGGGATGAAGTCCAGTAGTTGTAGTACCTTATTTATGTGTTGTTAAATAATTGTTGTTATGATCTCAGTCTTTTGTGTAAGATATGAGATGGTAGTAAACCCCAACTTTTGAAAAATGTTAGAGGGGTAGAAAGCTAGAGTTGTCCCCGTCTTTTGTGATACTAGGGGATATGTGTTATCATTTATAGTAGTATGCTAGAAAAGAACATGTATTGTAACCATTTGGCATATGAATATAAATGATCTTATTTCAGAAACGTGTTATAAACATTTAGTTCTTCTCAATTGAGAAATGTCTATGTATTATAATTAAATAATAAACTAAAAATTTTGTTATACAGAAAATGTCGCCCAGATGTAGAATAACTGTCCCAGAAGAGTCAGTTAATGATGAGAGAGGACCAGTAGATCCGATACAAAGACTTGTAGATTTATTGGGAGAAGCCCTGAGGGGAATGAATGAACACGTACCACCCGTTCCCCAAGCTGTCCCAATGATATCCTTTAAAGACTTTAAGAGTGTAGGACCCCTAGAGTTTGAAGGAACTACTGAGCCGATAGTTGCGCAAACCTTGATCAAGGAGATTGAGAAGGCCTTCACTATAGCTCATGTAGGTGAAGACTAGAAGATAGTATTTGCCACATATAGGATGAGGGGCGAAGCGAACTATTGGTGGGAAGCTAATCAGCAGAGAGCGGAAGAAGGAACGATAACATGGGATATGTTTACGACGCTGTTCTTTGAGAACTATTTCCCGAAGAGTATGAAGAGTAGGATCGAAGTGAAGTTTCTAGAGTTAAAACAAGGAGATGTGACGGTGGCGCAATACGCAGCTAAGTTCAATGAACTAGTGCGATTTGCGGAGCACCAAGTTGGAGATGAGGAGAGGAAGGCAAGACGCTTTGAGAAAGGGCTAAAGTCGTGGCTGTATAATAAGGTATTAGTCCTCCAGATTAATTCCTTTGTGACATTATTAGATAAGGCAATCATTGCGGAAGGTGGCAGTGAGGCCTTAAGTCTGTATCATAAGGATAAGAAGAACAAAAACACCGATAGTGAGCATCGTGGAGGAAGTAGCAGTGGAGGGAGTAACTCTGGAAAGAAGAAATGGGAAAACAATAATAACAGTGGTAATAATCAAGGTGGAAGTCACCAGGGAAACTTCAAGAAAAGGACTGAACCTTGTAAAAAATGTGGAAGTAGTTATCAAGGGGAATACTGGAAAGGAAAATGCACGTGTTATAATTGCAACCAAGAGGGGCACATATTTCCAAATTGCCCAAAACCAAAGAAGATCAGAGGATGTTTTGCTTGTGGATCAGTAGAGCACCAGATAAAGGATTGCCCGAAGAAAGGAAGAGGTGGAGCTGGTGGAGGCCAGGGAGGATGAAGTAAGTTACTGAGTGGTGGACCTGCACAGCCCAATCGATTGACCGCCCGAACCTTTAACATGACCGTCAAGGACGCAGTAGCTACGAAGGACGTAGTGTCAGGTGTAATCCCAATCAATAATATAAATGCTTATGTATTATTTGATTTGGGTGCCACCTGTTCGTTTGTATCTGAAGAATTTTCCAGTAAACTTAGCACACCCTGAGAATGTTTAGAGGATCCTTTGAACATAGAAGTTGCAAATAAGGAAATAATCCTTATAGAATACGTTTATCAAAATTGTCATGCAAACATTAGAGAACATGAACTGAGCGTAGACTTGATTCCTATTAGACTAGGAGAATTCAACGTAATACTAGGAATGGATTGGTTATATAACCATGCAGCGATAATTGACTGTCAGAACAAGTGTGTAAACCTTCAGACTCTGAGTAAGTCTAAGGTAGTGTTTTATGGGAACTCATCGCTTAAACAATCATGTTGCGTTATGATGATGCAGGCCAAGAAATTGTTAAAGAAAGGATGTGTAGGTTATTTAGCTTACATCGTGGATACTCGAAAAAAGGGAGTAGAGATTAAAGATATATCCGTAGTTAGTGAATTTCAGGATGTGTTTCCGAATGGTCTGCTTGGCCTTCCGTCAGACAAAGAAATCGAATTCGTAATAGACTTAGCATCGGGAACGACTCCGATTTCGAAAGCTCCATATCGTATGGTGCCAGTAGAAATGAAGGAATTGATGATACAACTTCAAGAGTTATTAGACAAGGGTTACATTCGATCGAGTGTGTCTCCTTGGGAGCACCAATGTTATTCGTTAAGAAAAAGGATGGATCGATGAGGCTCTGTATCGATTATCGAGAATTGAACATAGTAACGATCAAGAACAGATATCCACTACCAAGGATAGATGACTTATTTAATCAACTAAAAGGAGCGAAGTGTTTCTCGAAGATCGACCTATGGATGGGATATCACCAACTGAAAGTGTGGGATGAGGACATGCCAAAGATTGCTTTTCGAACCCGTTATGGACATTACGAGTTTTTGGTAATGTCATTTGGTTTGACTAATGCTCCGACATCATTTATGGACTTGATTAATCGAGTTTTCAAGCCATACTTAGATAAATTCGTGGTAGTTTTCATCGACGACATCTTAATCTACTTGAAGACAGAGGAAGAACACGCCGAACACCTGAAGATTGTTTTGGAAGTAGTACGAAAGGAGAAAATGTATACGAAATTTTCAAAGTGCAAATTTTGGATGAAGAAGGTTAAATTCTTAGGCTACGTGTTGGATGAGAATGGAATCTCAGTAGACCCCAAAAAAGTTAAAGTAGTAAGTAACTGGGAACAACCAAGAACCCCGATGGAGGTGAGAAGTTTCTTAAGGTTAGTTGGGTACTATCGAAGATTTATCCAGGATTTTTCTAAGATAACAACCTCGTTGACTAATCTGACGAGGAAGATGGTGAAATTTGTATGGACCGACAAATACGAAGAGAGTTTTCAAGAGTTGAAGAAGAGATTAAGCGAGGCACCTGTATTATCATTACCAGATGATACGGGAGGATTTGTGGTGTATAGTGATGTGTCGCATAGAGGACTGGGTTGTGTGATAATGCAACATGGCAAAGTCATTGTGTATGCGTCACGATAACTGAAAGATTATGAAAAATGATACCCTACTCACGACTTAGAGTTAGCGATAATAGTTTTTGCATTATAGATTTAGAGGCATTATTTATATGGAGAGAAATGTGAGATATACACGGACCACAAGAATCTGAAGTATATCTTCATACAGAAGGAGTTGAATATGCATCAGAGAAGGTGGTTAAAATTGATCAAAGATTATGATTGCGATATTCTTTATCACCCGAGAAAAGCGAATGTAGTAGCCGACGCGCTAAGTAGGAACGGAAGGGGGAAATTGATGCACTTGACGACTCAGGAGGAGTTAATAAGAGAAATGGAGAAATTTGAAATAGAGGTAAAGGGATCGGAGAGGTCTGAAGAGAAAATATTTGTAATGGAAGCTTGTCCGACATTGTTGGATAGAGTAAAAGAAGCATAGGAGAAAGATGAAGAATGTGAGAAGATCAGCGAAAGGATTTCAGAAAATGAGGAAGAAAAGTTTCAAATGGATAAGGACGGTATCTTAAGATTCGAAGGAAGAGTGTGGGTACCAGCGATAACCGAGTTATAAGAAGAGATTTTATAACGCCCCAAAATCTGGTCAATTTTCACATCCGGATTCCGCACGTCACGATCCCATCTTCTTCCAAACATACATCATTATATAGCTAAATATAACAACATACATTCTCAAATCCCAGGTTCTAAAACCTTATAACCTCTTCCATTACAACTAATGATAATTACATTATTCTTTACTTCTTGTACAAGTGACTTTTATCCGCCACAAAGGATACATAATCATTCATTAAACTATTTTATAGTTTAATTCTATCATTCTATATTACAAGTCTTCACTTGATCTTCACGCTCATTCATATAAAGAATGACACTTCTTCTGGATACCGATCGGCTTAATCTATACGGGATCCTTAAGTTCTTCTAACATCGTTCGCTAAAAATGTTTTTATTTAAAGCAAGTGTGAGCATTCAATTGCCTAATAAGACATAACAGTTGAACAAACAACTTTAAGAATTCAAACATTCTTTTAAGACTTCAATAACCGAACAAAGGTTATGAAGCAACTTGAATAATAGGAATAATCTAGATTCCTATCATTTAAAACACTAGTCCCATTCACTTTGAAATACTTTCATTCTCTGCTCTCTTTCATACACATTTTGTTTGGTTAGAATCAATAGCACAGACTTAATAATAATGGTTCATGTATAAATAGATCATTCTCTTATTCAAGAGTTAAATCACATAACAGTTCATCTCATAGAAACACTAAAGTGTTCAAATTGTGGCACAATGCCTCATACATTCCACCACCTTGTACAAATATCACACATTCGCACATAGATAGAACTTCTCAAGTTCAACATCTGAGAAGTTTTAGAAACTAGCATTCATTTAAAATATGAATGAAGTTAGGAAACTTGCCTTACGCACAGCTATAGCTTATAGTTTACGTTGAACTGCTCATTCCAATTCCTATGCAGCACATAAGGAAATAACACATACACCAATTAGTCATATACTTGACTTACGCATTGGTTTACTTAACTTCACTTCTTAGGGTTTGCGTTCTTATAAACTAAGTTTACGCGACTAACTTCTTTTACTACCGGTTTACGGCTTCATGACATACAGAGATATTTTACTCAATACATTCATCATCTTTGATGATTTACAAACTTATCTTCTTCTTATAACTTCTCTAGGACTTAGCACACATCATGTCTCTGCTAGTAGTCCGTATGGTACTCTGAGTGATTTCCCACAAACAACCAACAAACAAGTTCCCGTCTCATCTACACTGCCCATAATAGTGAGTTAGATCGGTTGCCAGTTTTGTATATACCTTCGCTCTCTGAAGGAATTGTTTAGCCCAGCTCCCATATGTCAACCATCAAATGTTACAATTGTACTACAACCTAAATTCATCAAACTTATTTGAACTATGAAACTATAATGTTCATTAAGTTAATTTCTTATTCCTTCTGGCTTTCTGGAAACTAAATGCCATACCTCAGGATTCATTCTTTATCGTCTAAGTATACAGTCCTTTGTATACTTAGAATGATCATTCAATATTCATTCTACGCATTTATAGCGTTAACCATTTTACATTACCTTATTCTTATCTTAGAACGTCCGGTTCATTCGACTCGGAACATCATCTAAGTTATAAACATTAACTCGACTTGTTTTATGTTATACATACTTATCTTTAATTCAGCTTCTTCACCATTCACAGGTTTAATCATTAGTCTTCATTATCTTATGGTCAAACCATACACAGGGTGTAGGTTTTACCCGTTTAATATTCACGTACACTCAACCTTCACGCCGGTTAAAGTGTTCAACCCTTACATTTCATTCTAACATTCTCCTTCGATTCACATTTGACTTTCATTAATCTTATTACCGTTCACTATGCCTTTCTTGATAATTCATATCTTACTTACTACCTTCGTCAACGTCTAAGTCATATAACCAATGTATACTTAGAATGTTCGCTCGACGTGAATACGATTCACGATAATCGTTTACGTTGTTCATCCCTTAATCTCTCATTCAACCTTTACTTAAGGTTTTAATCACTTTCCATCGTTATCCAACCCATAAACACCATGTTCATTATTCTTTCTTAATGTCAAAGCCATACAGTTCTTTGTATGCTAAGATCGATTGTTCATCGCGACAACATTACGTTCACAGCGTCTATACGCTTTACATTCATCTCTCATTACCACGTCATAACATTAAAATGTTATACATTACCCTCGTCAATTAACGTCTAAGGAATCCCCATCATAGAAATCCCTCACGTTCGTTTATCGCGACTACGGTCCCTGGATATCGGTTCCGTAACTTGCATTCACATTCTTTGTCTTTTAATCTTGTTTAATCTTTTCGTTCAACCTTCATCAAAGGTTTAATACACTTGATTAGGTGCTACATTAGTTGAACTACATGTTCATATTTCTTTCTTGTACATCCCCCAGTAATTGAGCAGTTAAAACCTCATCACTGGCTTTTTCTTTTCACCGGCGTCATGTGGCACGGGCCCTTCCTTACCTCTGTACGCAATACCACTCTATAGTGTCAAACTTAGAGGGTCGGCGCCTACTACGCCACTTTCTTTACTATTTCTCAAGCCGTGGCGCCACTCAAGAGTATGGTGATGGCCCGAGCCTCAGATCGCATACCGCCTCCCAAAGGCTTGATTGGCGGCTAGGCATGCACGAGAACAAAACCTAGAAAATTTTTCTAAGTCTTAGAAATTGCTTAAGACGCTTACTTCCCGATTCCATAACTTATTCGTTATAACTCGGAACGAGGTCGTTCTAAAGCCATTTTCTTCCTTATATTACGTACTTCAATTACCCATAGACAGAACTTCATTCTGAATCCATTAACATGCCATTCAATTGGCTTAATCTTCGCTCTTCGTTCATTTTACGTTTTTAACGTTCTTCGTTCATTCATCCGTAATTCGATCATCGGAACTCAAAATTCGTTCGTTCTTGAGTCCACAACTCATGTTTTCTACATTCTCTTACATTCTTATGAAACCCTACATGTTCGGGTTCATTTACATACTTTCTATTTCTCGTTCATCTTTTATGTATTTTTTCCATAACTTCGTTATAGCTCAATTTTAATCTGTTCTTAATGAACGTTTCTAATGTTCCTAACCAAGCAATAAGCAACTAACTTATAAGCGATGGTTTTAAACTTGTCCATCAACAACAATTATCCTACGATGGTTTTAAATTTGTCCATCAACAACGTTCTTTGCGTTCTTCGCGTTCTTCTTTCGTTCTTCATTTTTAATCGATATTTTGATTACAATTTTACTTTTTCTTGGAATTTGATGTTATAGAACACCATTCCTTACTTAATTCACCTACTCATTCATATAATCCACTCGGATCATTCTAATTCATTACGAATCTTACACTCCCTTAAGAAATTTATAAAATAAATTTCTAATTCTTATTTCTTCATTTTCTCATGATTTCAACCATATAAAATCATTTCTAACATCATTTACTCCTTATTCTCATTAAGCTATGTTTTTGACATATAAACTTAAAGAAAATTAATCAAAAACTAGGTTTCTGGATTACCTCTTTTCTTTAATCTTCCTCTGTTGGACAAAGTGTGCCCTCAGGCAATCTTTTCCTTCTCTTCTCCCATCCGAACTCTCTCTCTCTCTCTTTCTCTTTCTCAAAGTTGTAGGATTTTCAAAATCCTTAAACAATGAAATAAGATTTCTATTTATAGATTTTCAAAGCTAGGGACGTTTTGGTTATTTGACCAAACCGCCTTACTATTCCCACCTCCTTACTATTCCTACCTCCTTATTATACACGTAGCTTCCCTTGGAAGCTTCTTGCTTCCGTCTTGCGGAATTCGTCCGACAGTTCGAAAACTGCGATTCTCGAAATCCAAATATTTTTGGATATTTCGTCTTTCCTTTACCAATTAACTTTTCTATATTCTTCGGATTTTTGAAAAACTGAAAAACACTTTTTGGTGTCAAGCGTTTTCCTTCACATTTTCCCATAACGTAGTTAAACGAGTGAAAAGTACATAACAGTACTTTTCGTTATTTTTATTTCGTCCGATTTCTGCACGTTTTTCGAAAAAAACTTTTATGGGCTTACTTAACTTTTCACGATATATTATCATCAAATCTTTCGACAGAATGTCATTTCGACATACCGAACTCTCGGAAAGGCTTAGGTTATTCAAACCCTAACCCTTAGGATTTTGTCTAGTGAATAGTGCCTATTTCGTCTTTTCCCCAAAAATATTTTATTCCCGTAAAAATTTTATTTTTGTCCTAAAAATTCTCACTCTTTCAGTCTAGCTCATCGCCAGAATTCTCCCGATTAATAATCATTCTAGGTTCTAGAACGATTAATATACACATAGCACATAATAGTATTAATAAAAATTCATTTTATTAATAACTAATTCTTTAAACTTAAATTCTGGCCAATCCGATTTTTCGGGTTGTCACAGATTTTGCACAAGGCACACAATATGACATATTTCGTTCATCCGGGAGGCACGAAGATTTATCGGGATTTGAGGAAACATTTTTGGTGGACAAATTTGAAACGAGAAATTGTGGAGTACGTTAGTAGATGTCTTACATGTCAACGAGTAAAAGCAGAGCAGCAGTGGCCGAGTGGTTTATTACAACCAATTGAAATACCAGAGTGGAAATGGGAGCATATTACGATAGATTTCATGGTAGGACTTCTAGTCACGCAGAAAGATTTTGATGCCATTTGGGTTATCGTGGATCGACTTACAAAGACCGCACATTTTTTACCGATTAAGATCCACTACAGTCTAAATCAGTTAGCAAGTTTGAACGTGTATACACTCAAAATTTTCTGCACTCCTATTATTAACATTATAGGAGGGTAGATTCGTCTTTTGGAGATAACCCTGCAAGATAGATTACATCCATTCTAGATAATACTGGAAGTTCAGCTCCAACCCAGAACACAAACCGGGAACATCATCCTAAACCCAGAACACACACCGAGAATGTCATTTCCAATCTCGAAGATAACCCCGAGATATGCAGATCAAATGACCGGCAACAACACCGAAGAGGATAGTTATGTCTCGGCGATAACACCGCAATGCTCAGTTCCAGTCCCAGAGACAACACTGGGAGTAGCAATCCCATCCTTGGTGATAGCCCCAAGAGATGCCATTGCTATTCCGACGATAACCCCAGAAATGCTTGTTTCAAACATATGCATTCAGCTTCAACCTCGGACATCCTGTCGAGGCACACACACCTCAGACCCGGAGTTGACAACGGGCAGACAGGAACATCCACAGATGACAGTGAGACATACAAACAAGCAGCAGTCCAATCTCAGATGTAACCCTAATCAACGTCTGCTTTCCGATTAAACCGACGATAACCCCGGTGAGGAGTCACAACGTCATCTTACCATCTCAACAAGATGATATCACGGCATACCAACAAGTTGTCCAATCTCAGCTGTAACCCTGAGCAACGTCTACTTTTCGCTTAAATCAACGATAACCCTGGTGAGGAGTCAAACATCATCTTGTTCTTTCAACACCTGCGCGTCGTCTCAACACTTCATACATACATACATCCAACAATGTCCCATAAGAGCCAAGGATTGACAATCTCGAGTGACTATTACGCGTGGCAATACTTTGGATAGAATTTGAAGCTTGAAGACCACGGGCATAGACCCCTCTTCCTGATTTCGTACAACCTCTAATCCATGTCTTTACGTAACTCTCAACACAAGCGGTCCGAAGAAGGTCATATATACCTCGTTCGGATGATCAGATTGAAGTTCTGCAAGTTCGAGCGGACATTAGAGTGCATGAGTGCACGTACTACGAGATAACGGGACCTGTGAGGCTCGAATGCACCACGACCACCACCACAGGTATTAATCTACATGCCGCCAGCAGTGTACCTGTGACCATCCGTCTATATATACAAGCCTTGGAGTCAGCCATTTGAAAAGAAGAGGGAGGGAAAAAGGTGAGGAAGCCCTGTCCATTTTACTATGCATACACATCTTTTGAGTGTTTCCTCACTTCTAAACACTAGTTAGCTCACATATAGCTATCTTTTATCCGGCGGGAGCTGAGTGTTTATCCATTTAAAGTCATAGAAGTCTACTTTGGAAGCCCACTGTAAGCCTTCTTACATTCTATAAAGCCTTCTTCTCATATTAGCACACATTGTTGTACACGTTAAGAGTCGTGTGAGTGTGTTTGCCCGGACTTCGGTCCGTGGTTTTCATTTCTGTCTATATATATATACTTATATATATATGTATATATTTCATATATGGACTAAAATTATCGAGTTATACCTCGATTGAGCCTAGACTTCGGTCTGGAACGTTTAATTGCTTTTGTATATATATATATATATATATATATATATATAAACTGTGGTCAGACTTTGTCTGATGAGCCTGGATTTTATATCCGGTGCATTTAATTGCTTATATATATATACTTATATATATAATTGTTGTCGGACATATCCGATGAGCCTGGATTCACATCTGGTACGTTTACATTTCGTCCTGCCTGGAGTTTACTTCGTGGCAGTTGATCGCTTTTACAACTTTATTTACATTTCATCCCACCTGGAGTTTACTTCGTGGTGGTTGATCATCATATATATATATATATATATATATATATATATATATATATATATATATATATATATATATTACCGCTTTTATATATTTACATCTCCGATCCCCCATGGAGTTGCTTCGTGGTGGTTGATCATGTCTGTATATATATATTTATAGCTTTTATATATATATAACTGCTTACTACTTTCCATACAAATTGCAGTATCATGCGAGCCTAGGAATCATGTGATCACAGGTTCAGTTTATTGAATCTAGATTCGGTTCCCATGATGGACATTTTTCAGCTGTAAGCAACCTGTACATTATTTTGCAGTGTCTGAATTTCCTTGGAAGGTTGTCATGCCCATGAGGAGTTCGGCACTACTATATATTATTTTCTCGAGAATGCTTCGCATCTCGAAAATAAAAGCAAATAAGCCGAATATTTAATAATAAAATGAAAGTATGAAAAGGTCTCAATTCCTATTAAGCACAGGGTTTGAAAAACCTCTTCTACAAAATGCCATTGCTACATCTTGGTTAAAACTGAATTTTTCTATAAAATTCAAACCTTGTGTATATAGGTGCGAACGAGGCCTCGCACTACTTTCAAATAATTGCACATTGATCCACACACACATACACAAAAACACACATTCATATAACAATTTCTTTGAAGAGTGGCGGTTACCGTGGTAACACGGATGTCGGGGGGTGCCTAACACCTTCCCTCCGCATAATCAAGCCCCCGGACCCAAAATGAATCTCGATTTCACAGACCCATCTAGCAGTGTTAAAACACTTGGTCAATGTGCAAACCTTTTCGGTTGCGTTGGTACAATTAGTTAAATACACCAACTGGCAACTCTTAAAGTCAAATCGTCGACATTATACATGTCAGACCTTTTTCACTTATTTTTTCAAACAAATCTCACATTAACATGAGAACACCAAAGAACAAGTAACGAAAAGGGACACTCAAAAATCCCGACGTCGACAATACGTAAAGGAGATCGTTTCATGACATGGAGTGCCGATATCGATTATTTCTGACCGAGACCCACATTTCACGTCCAAATTCTGGAAAAAGATTGCAAGAGAGGATGCGAACACAGTTGAGGTTGAGTACTGCATATCACCCTCAGACAGACTGACAGAGTGAGCGAACAATACAAATGCTGGAGGACATGCTTAGAACTTGCATGATGGATTTCAAGGGAAATTAGGACGACCACCTACCCTTAGTCGAATTTGCGTATAATAATAGTTACCATGCGAGTATCATGCCACCGTATGAAGCTCTTTACATGAGGAAGTGCAGAACACCATTATGTTGGGACGAAGTTGGAGATCGACGAATACTCAGACCAGAGAGTTAGTACAACAAACCGCAGACACGGTGACAGTGATAAGGGCCAGACTAGTGGCAACTCAAGATCGCCAGAAAAAGTACGCAGATTTGCATTGGCAAGACCAAGATTTTGAAGTCGGCAGTTTTGTATTCTTAAAAGTATCTCCGTGGAAGGGAAAGATCCATTTCGACAAGAAAGGAAAATTGTGTCCAAGATTTATAGGACCATTCAAGATAATAAAGCGAGTGAGCGAAGTAGCGTACAAAGTTGCACTACCACCCGAGTTGGAGCACATCCATAACGTGTTTCACATATCTGTGTTGCGTCCGTAAAAGCCTGACTCCAAACACGTGATTTCTTATGAACCCATTCAAGTGGAGAATACTTTAGCGTACGAAGAAATTCCTATCCAAATTCTAGATAGGAAAGAGCAAACTTTAAGGAACAAAGTCATTTCTTCTGTAAAAGTACTTTGGCATAACCACAATGTCGAGGAGGCTATATAGGAGTTAGAAGATAGAATGATGAGGGATTATCCCTATCTATTTGTGTAACCTTGTAGCAATTTAAAGACGAAATTTTTATAAGGGGGGGGGGGGGATGATGTAATACCCAAGAATTTCCATATATTATTAAATAATTATATTAATGGAAATAAATATTTATGTGAATACAAGTGTTAATGTTTTGTATATAATTCAATTAATTCGTATTAGATTAATACGTATTGAGATGTGTGGAATTGACAATGAGAATTGTAAAATGCCTTGTGTGGCATAATGTGAAATGAGGAAATTCACTAAGTGAGTTAAAAGGGAATTAGGAAGATTAATCGTGTATGATCATGTGATCTCATATATGTAATGAATACACTCTTAGATTAGTAATATCACTTACGTGGACATTAATTCATGTTGTGTAAAACGAATATGGCAAGGGAGGTTGACACTGGCTTGAAGCTGTTAAATCTTGGCCTTTGTCGAGAGATGCTGGCAATTAATTGTTGTCTCAAGAAGATAAATCAATGGCAATTAATTGCCGCCAAATGGTCGATTGAGAGAAAAATTAACTTTCTACTTTAGAAATTAAATGGAACAATTATGTGATGTTTTTGACATTAATAAACCATGGAATAAAGTATGTTATATTCGACAAAGGAATTATTACGTGAGCCATTAATTAATATTAATTGTTAATGGTTGTGGTAGTATATTGAGTAATGGATAATGGTAATTAATTAATAATATGTGATTATTATTGTTAGCAATATGTCTATAAATATAATAAGAATTATATAGATAATTAATGGTTATGGAGATCCATGAATACATTAATCAAGGAAGTGGATAATTCATTTATTTCACATAAAAAAATAAGTAAGATTATATCAACTGTTATGTGCGTATGAGCAATAATTGGAGATATAAAATGCAACTATACTATATAGAGTGGTGTGACACTTATGTGACTATACCATATATAGTAACCATGTATTAAGATTTATTGAAACTATATAATATAAATGTTATTTGCGAAGTTGGCTAGGATGGAATTGGAAGTAAAGTTATCGAGTAAAGCAGGACAAATGTTGTTT
This sequence comes from Panax ginseng, assembly GCA_020205605.1. Classification (NCBI taxonomy): domain Eukaryota; kingdom Viridiplantae; phylum Streptophyta; class Magnoliopsida; order Apiales; family Araliaceae; genus Panax; species Panax ginseng. Next base: position 90,080,817 of record CM035144.1, read on the forward strand.
GCGACAGAGATGCAATCTACCATTGTAGAGAGAATTAAGGAGGTGCAACTCAAAATTGATGAGTGCAACCGGGTAAAGGAGCAACTAACCATGAAAAAGATAATAAGTACATTCTTGATAATGAGGGATTATTAAGATTTGAAAGAAGAATTTGGGTTCTGAGTGAGACGGAATTAAAGGAGAAGGTGTTACAAGAGGCTCATAGTTCGAGGATTTCGATTCATCCTGCTAGTAATAAGATGTATCAAGACCTTCGACAGAGTTTTTGGTGGCTGAACATGAAGAGAGAGATAGCAGGGTATGTGAATAGGTGCTTAACTTGTCAAAAAGTTAAGGCCGAACATCAACGACCAAGTGGCTTGTTATAGTCATTGGAAATTTCGGAGTGGAAGTGGGAGAATACACGATGGATTTTGTGGTGGGACTTCCAACTACAACAAAAGGGTATGATGCGATTTGAGTAATAGTGGATTGATTGACGAAGTGGGCTCACTTTTTTCTAATTAGGGTCAAGTATAACTTAGACCAGTTAGCTAGACTCTATGTTAAGGAAATAATGTCTAGACATGGAGCACTAGTATCAATTATGTCAAATCGTGATCCACGATTCACATCAAACTTTTGGAAAAGTCTACAGGAGCAGTTGGGAACACAGTTGAAGCTGAGTACGACATATCATCCACAAACTGATGGACAGAGCGAGAGAACAATTCAGACGTTAGAATATATGTTAAGATCTTGCGTCATGGATTTCAAGGGTAGTTGGGATGATCATATACCATTAGTGGAGTTGCGTATAACAATAGTTATCATGCAAGCATAGGTATGCCACCTTACAAAGCTTTGTATGGGAGGAAATACAGAACACCACTGTATTGGGATGAGGTAGGAGAATGCTGAATGCTAGGACCAGAATTGGTGCAGCAAATAGTAGACATTGTCAAGATTATACAAATGCGTCTCTTATCAGCTCAAGACAGACAGAAGAAGTTTACAGATTCACATCGAGAAAATAGAGAATTTGAAGTAGGATCGTATGTATTTCTAAAGGTATCTCCCTAGAAAAGAAAGATACGCTTTGGAAAGAAGGGAAAAATTAAGTCCAAGGTTTATAGGACCATTCGAGGTGTTAAAACGGGTAGGTGAGGTAGCTTACATGATAGCATTACCTCCAGATCTAGAGCAAATACATAATGTGTTTCACGTATCCGTGTTACGTCCTTATAAGCCGGATCATAAACACGTGATAGAATATGAGCCTATTCATATCGAGAAGGTCTTAACGTATGAAGAAACGCCGATTCAAATTATTGATAGGAAAGAACAAGTTCTGCGAAATAAAGTTATACCTTCCGTGAAGGTGATATGGAAGAACCACGATGCAGAAGAAGCAACATTGGAATTGGAAGAAAAGATGAAAAAGAATTACCCTCATTTGTTTGTGTAATTTTTTTTATATATAGCGAGATTCTGGGGACAGAATCCTTATAAGGGGGAGAGAGTGTAACGCCCCAGAAAATCGAACTTTTTGTAAATACTTTTAATAATGAATAAAATAATATTATTTATTATTATTATGTGTTGATAAGATGAATGTCGTTCTATAACCTAGAAACGTCCGAATGTCGTAGTATTTTAACTACGTGAGAGAAATAAAGTGTTTGAATTTCCAAGATGAAAATAAAAGCTTTCTGAGAATTTTTTTTGAAAAATACTATACATCGATTTCCGCTCGCGAATTATTTTTGAACTTCCGAGAAATACGTAACATTATAATATCAAGATGAGATGGATTATGTAATAATAATCTAAGTATGGAAAATGCAATATTTCACATGTGGACTTAATTAGAGAACGTTAAGAATATTAAGCGTAAAGAAGAAATTATAATGATCGTATGATGCGTATGCATTGTGCGAGGTATTGAATACAAGTATAATACGAAGTATTATACAAGTATGAATGGAGAATAGAATAACGTATATTATGAATTAATATATGAGCTAGAATACGAGAATTATACGTTTAGTATATGTAATAAGGCTTTTAGCCAATTAAGGGGGACTTGTAGGATTATTAGCATATAGGTAGAATCCAATAAGAATGAATGTGCAAGTCCAAGTGATTATTAATGCAAGCCCAACAAGTAATAAGCTAAGTTAATTGAAGCAAGCCCAATGTAATGATCCAAGGTTAATGTGGGTTAAACTTGGTGAGCAAGTACTTTATGTAATGGCCAAGCATATGATAAGTTTTGTGGTGGCCAAGTAAAATGAGTAATTAGCAAGTAGACTTAATTGTTAAGCAAATGAATAGTAAGGAGGTTAGTAAGGAGGTGGGATATTCTAAATGTCCATAATGCCCTAACTTTGTGTTTCCTATAAATAGAAGAAGCTTGCTAGACATTTGTTCATTATTCAAAACACTAACAACTTCCAATACAAAGCAAATTATTGGTTAAAGAGAATAATTACATATAAGTCAAGACAACCTTTGTTAGATTTTCAAAAAAGAGAAGTACTAGTTCTTCAAGGGTAAGAATCTTGTCTAATAAATCTTCATCTTTATCATTATAGGGTTATAAGAGAATTGTATTTTAATAAGCATATATGTCAAGAACATGTAAGAAGAAATTAAGCAATGGACTTAAGTCAAATAAGTTATGAATAAGTAACTTAAATCTAAATAAGTTGATAACTTATGATGAACTTGTCATGTGATTGTCATATGAAGTTAGTATGTTTGATAAGATATGAGAACATTGAGTAAATGACTTAAATCAATAATAAGTCATAAGGAATGAAAATTTGTAGTTTATAAGTTGTTAAGTCATAAACTTATGAAGAATAAGTCAAAACTTACCTTGAAAATAAGTTGATGTAATAAGTAGTTTAAAATGTTCATATGATGGTTAAAATCCATTTAGAATGATGATCAAATCGTTAGTAATGAGGTTTCGCCGGAATTCACACGACTGGACGATAATCGTCGAATTCGTGAAATTCTCGGAATGGAAGTCATATTTTGTGGTTGAACTCGGAAACATTGGTTTTTGATGAAGACAAGTCATATTTGGCATTATAGATTTGCGGACTCAAAAATGACCGAATTTCGACTTAGAACGAAGAAACAAGCGTTGAACGTTCACGGACGTTTACCGTTTTCGTTAAAAATGAACTAATAGGTGAATTTTTAGCAAATAAAGTCAAATAGATAAAATTATTGAATGGACATGTAGAGTATGTAATTTGTGAACCATAGGCTCTTGAACGAGCCAATTCAGACTTATAACAAAGAAGTTATTTGTCCGGGAGTTTCGAAAAATTAAAAGTCCAGAATTTTTTTTGAGGCTGAGAGTCAAGGCCATGACGCCAACCCAAGGCAAATGGTGGTAGCTGCTACAGCCAGACAAAGATGTCACTACCTTCTGCAGAGTCATGCCGCAGCGTGGCATATAACGTTGAGACTCACGCCGCAGCGCCGAGTCCAGTCTTTACCCACTACAGAGTGGCGCCGCAGCACCAACCCTAGGGTTTGGACAGTAATGAAGGTTTACAAGTATGGAATGAATGGTAACTCATTAGCAATAAACTAAAGCTTGATTATAATATTGTCAAGACATGTTTAAACCTTAAGTATTATCCATTAAGGTTAACATAAGTCAATTGTATGTTAAATGTAATAATGACATAACGGAAAGCCAGAACCAATAAGAACAAATCTAAGTCATAATTAAATTGAGAAGAAGGGTAAAATACATTAGGAACCCTATATGATCATTCATGATCTAATGTGTTATGTGATGTTATTGATTATTATAGAGACTTAAAGACTTAACTGAGAACGTTTTATAACTGTAGCAGACGCTAAAGGCAAGTATTCTAACCCTTGTTCCAGTTCAATCTAGACAAGCTTTGTAATTCATGTATCCTTACGCATGAAGTCTTGTATGATGAAGTCAAAGCCAATTCTTTAGGATAGACTTATATTGTGTTTCTATAAAGCATGATCAATGTTTACCAAGTTATATTGGTATGGTTTCCAAATGAAGACTGAGTATGCTAAAATGTTTTGTCGTCAAACGACAGGCACATGAGGTTGCCACAACTTAAACGTATACACGTTTAATGAATGTAGTGTTGATCAACATAGAGTACTATAGGCTGATCACCTAGACATGCTCATAATTAATGTCGGACTTACGAACTTAGTGCCAGAATGTCCTTTTCAAAAGAACTTATGAAATTCTCAAGGTCTTGGACCGGAATTGATGTTTTACTGAATATTGTTGTTGTAAAACATTTTGAAGGAAAAGAAGTGCTATTTTGAATTATCGATAGTACTTCATAACTATTGTTCAGTTATTGAAGATATATGATTCTTATGTTTCAAGCATGTTGTTTATTAGAATTGTAGTACTTCCTGAGCTAGTCATGCTCACTCTTGCTTGAACCATATGAACACATCTAAGATTGAATGGATCGAAGGCTCCGGCAAGGATAAAGGCAAGGCAAAGACGAATCCGTAGAATACTTATATAATAGTATATGGTGAATGATTGTAATATATTTGGTATTATGACAAGAACAATGTAATGGTTATAAAGAACCTATGAGAATATTAATATTATTTTGAATATATAGAAGATATATTCATTCCTTTGAGACTTTTCAATTGAATGTATGTGTGAATGGTAGTACCGTGTAGCACCATCTGTCGGGTTGGAAGATACCCGGATTTGGGGGCGTCACAGGTTGGTATCAGAGCATTTGGTTATAAAACTTAAGGGGGGATTAAAAACCTTAAGTCATAACCTTAAGAGAAGTCAAAGAAGTAATAGAAGAAAATAACCTTATAAAAATGCATTATGATCATGTTATATGTTTTTATTATTCTACTGATGTGTACTAATCAACTTAATTGTTTTGTGTAGATGTCAGGAGTAAATGGAATATAGTTAGATGTACAAGCTGTCTTGAGATGTAAACTTCTTCTGTATATCTTGAGCTGATAAGAAAAGCATTTGTATCATTTTGACAATGTCCGCTGTTTGCTACACCAATTCTGGTCCTAGCATTCGGTGCTCTCCTACCTCATCCAAATACAGTGGTGTTCTGCATTTCCTACCATACAAAGCTTCGTAAGGAGGCATACCTATGCTTGCATGATAACTATTGTTATACGTAAACTCCACTAATGGTAGATGATCATCCCAACTACCCTTGAAATACATGACGCAAGATCTTAACATATCCTCTAACGTCTGAATTGTTCTCTCATTTTGTCCATCAGTTTATGGATGATACGCCATACTCAACTTCAACTGCGTTCCCAACTGCTCCTGTAGACTTCTCCAAAAGTTCGATGTGAATCATGGATCACGATCTGACACAATCGATACCGGTGCTCCATGTCTGGAAATTATTTCCTTAACATAGAGTCTAGCTAAATGATCTAAGTTATACTTGACCCTAATGGGAAAAAAGTGAGCCGACTTCGTCAATCGGTCCACTATTACCCGTATCACATCATACCCTTTTGTTGTAGTCAGAAGTCCCACCACAAAGTCCATCGTGATATGCTCCCACTTCCACTCCGAAATCTCCAATGACTGTAACAAGCCACTTGGTCATTGATGTTTAGCCTTAACTTTCTGACAAGTCAAGCACCTACTTACATACTCAACTATCTCTCTCTTCATGTTCGGCCACCAAAAACTTTGTCGAAGGTCTAGATACATCTTAGTACTACTAGGATGAATCGAAAACCTCGAACTATGAGCCTCTTGTAACAACTGCTCCTTTAATTCCATCTCATTCGAAACCTGAATTCTTCCTTCAAATCCTAATAATCCCTCATTGTCAAGACTGTACTTAGTATCTTTTTCATTGGCTAGCTGCTCCTTTATCTGGTCATACTCATCAATTTTGAGTTACACCTCTTTAACTCTCTCTACGATGGTAGATTGTATCTCCGTCGCAAATTGTATTGGTCCTGCTTCATTGGGTAACTTCACTTATAATTCCATCCTAGCCATCTCTGTTATTAACTTAGTTTGAGCCGTTAACAATGACAACTTTTCCCGACCCTTCCTACTTAAGGCTTCAGCAACTGCATTGGCTTTTCCAGGGTGATACAGGATTTCACAGTCGCAATCCTTTATCAACTCCAGCCATTTCCTCTGACTCATATTCAACTCGTTCTGTGTGAAGATATATTTTAGACTCTTATGGTCCGTGAATATCTCACATTTTTCTCCATAAAGATAATGTCTCCATATCTTTAGAGCAAAAACTACTGTGGCCAATTCCAAATCATGACTAGGGTAAACTTTCTCATAATCCTTCAATTACCTAAATGCATACGCAATGACCTTGCCATGCTGCATGAGCAGGCAACCAAGTCCTCTATGCGAAGTGTTAGTTCCCAGTAGGCACAATATAGATCTAGAAGGGGGGGGGGTTGAATAGATCCTTAGAATTTCAAATACTTTTTCTTGTTTATTTTGTATTTCTCATTAAGTAGCAAATGAAAAACATAAGAATCTTTTCAAGCACAACGGAATAAGTAATAGATCCCCTTCATTGATATATTCATAATCAGACATGCATTGTTCGTAGAGTTACTTTAGTAGTAAGCAGTTAAAACATACATAGCAGTTATAGAAGTTAATGTACATAATGTAAATGACATAAAGTAAAAGACACAAGGGGTTTTAAGTGGTTCAGAGACTCAAGTTTCTAATCTACTCTTCTACTTTCAACTAGCAGGATTTCCACCAAGGAAGGGCAGTACCCTGAATCACAAAGATTCCTTCAAGGCTAGCAGCCTTGGGACTTCAGTTCACTAAGAAATCTTTAAGGCCTGCAGCCTTGGAACTTCTTTAGTTCCCTAGGAACTCTTCAAGCCCAGCAGGCTTGGAACTTCATTTAGTCCCTCTGGACAAGGACCCCTCAGGCCCTGGCTTCTTGTTGTTGTAGTTGTTTTTGTTGTTGGTGCTGAGCTGCTAAGATGTCATTAAGCTTTGAACATCTTTTGTACTTAGTAGCTTGATGTGGTTCTCTTTGCATTTTACTTTAATTCTGGACCACATCTTCTTTGGTGCAGCTAATCTTCACTCTTTTCTACTCATCTTCATCTGGTATCAGCTATGCACCATCACCATCTGGGTTTACTAAGTCTCTGTGATTTTAGTAGACTTCGTCTGGCACTTAGCAATCCCTGAATCCTTTTTGAATACTTTGCAGACATGGTTCTGCACTTATTCAGTTTCAGCTTTTGGTTCATGGTGATTCGTAGAGTGGCTCTCTTGATCTTCTTTATACTCAGCCACTTTCCTGAATGCTATCTTCTTGGCCTTCTCGGCTCTCAGCTTGGCTGCCATCTTAAGTTGCATTCTCATCTTTGTTGAGTGAAGCTTTGATCTATTTTGAGTTCTTCTTTAAAGCTGTTTCACTTCCACCTTGGTAGTCTCACTGTCACTGAGACTTGTTCTTTTGATCTTTGGTGGAACTCGTAAAGTCAACAATAACATTTCCAATAACTCAATGATTCTGTAACTTAGTAATCATTAGAAACTCTTGATCTTTGAAGCTCTGTTGATTTATACTACTTCCCAATCTTCCCATTGGAAAGTAGCCGTTGAAAGCTAATCAAATTGCCTCGCAGATCTCAAGTTATTTGGTCCAAACTGCAGATGTGACATGACATCTTTTTCTGACTTCCTGACACTGCAGTCTACTGTTTCACCTACCCTGTAAGATATGTCACTTTGATATTTTGGGCAGGTCGACGACTTTATTTCACCCTTCTGATTTATCGATCAGAGGTTGTCCTTGCATCGATGCTCTCAATAAGCTTTTGTCCGAATATCTTTCTTCAGATTGAACCGTTACCAATGCTTCAATCCTTAGTTGTTCGAACTCTACAATTCTGATGCACTTCTTCTTGGACCTGATCATAGTGTCGTATTAACATGTAGAGTTAACACTACGATCTTAAAGAGTGTTCACTTGATCTATGATGTAGAACACCTCTTCTTCTTTTGCGCAGTGCTTCATCACTTCTGTTTGCCTTGACTGTTCTCAGATATTGATGGCTTGATTCCTTGCTCTGGACCATTCTGACTAACAAGACACTTCAGATTTGTGGCGTGTCCAGCTCGCTTTCTCCTTGTGATCTCCCGTTCACTTATCATCAATGGACTAACCCAATGCTTAATCACTTTAGCCTTGTTATTCAGAGGCTGACCAATATCTCTGTGTATACTCCATCAGTTCCTTCTTCATTTGGCAAACACTACGATCTTGGTTACTTCCAAGATCATTGTCATCTTTCCACTTGACAGCTACTACACATGCTGACTTTCCTTAGTCAGCTACTGAAGTCTTCTTATGATCATCTGGTGGAAGTCTTCATCTTGAATGGCTTCACAACTCAATCTGGTTACTGATTGGGATGATGCTTAGATCTTCTATTAGTTTGCATGTCATTAGTTGAGTGCTCTCTGGCTACGTTTAGGTGAGATGTATCTTTGCAGTACCAACCAGAGGGTTCATTCCTTTGGATATTCTGGGAGTACTCAATTGTTAAAGCTATGAGCACATCTATTGAGGTCTTAGCTCTGCACTTTATGATCCAGCTTCGGCTATGCAGACACTATGACTCCTAGATCAGATCTTGACACTCTACGATTTCTTTTATTGTGCTTGTCGTCTTCATCTAATCTTGCTCTACTACGATCTCTGCCTTTGATATGATCAGTAGACTCTACAACTCTGAGTTTAGTATACGATTCTTGACTTAGCTTTGACGTCAGTAGACTCTACAACTTAGAGTTTCGTTTACGATTCTTGACTTGGCTTCGACAGATGCTCGATCGGCTTGTAGGCAGGCTGTCTCTACGATTCTGAACACGACTTCCTCGGTAGACTACGACTATGAGGAAGCTTTACTCGACACACTACGATCCTTCCTCGTCTCTCCTGGAAGTCTACGAACTCCGAGATCTACTATCTTACAGACTACGATTCTACCTCGATAGCTCTCGAGTTATCCTTGATTCTCCTGGCAGACTACGATTTCTGGTACAGTGCTCGACGATCAGACAAGCCTATCTATTACATCATAAGATCAACCTAACATGTTTAATCTTTCTATGTTTATAGTCCTTGTACATCATTTCTTTTTAAGGACTTTACATAGTTGTTTTGCTTATGTAGGATCAACCTAACATATTTGATCAATTCATTCTAAGTCCTTGTACATATGTTTCTATAATCTATTAGAGGACTTTACAACTTTTCTTAATGCAGGCATACTTGCATATTCATTCATATATATATCATAATCAAATCATATATAAATAGTAATATCATTCACATGTTTATTCCTGAAAATCTCCCCCTATTTGATTATGAAAAAAAACAATAAGTGCATATGCATGTTATGAATGAATCTTATATACAGTGAGCTGCTGTATTTCTAGAACAAATAATCATGAATGTCATTTATAATAATATGGAATTTAATACACTATGACATTTTACATCCTGGATCCAGAACATACCTAACTAGTTAGAGATGTACCTATTTGGCTGCATGTATGTTTCCAGGATGTCTGTTGATCAGCTATTCATCTGTTTGATTTGTTTGCTCCTCATTCTCCTCTTCTTCTGGCTCCCCTCAACCTCAGGCTCATCATCCTTTGGCTCCCCCTCAGATGATAAACCATCTTCTTCTTCTTCTTCTTTCTTCTTCTTTATCTTCTTGACTTGTCTGCTCCTGCTCTCCTTGCCCTTTCTTGAATGCCTCTTACTCTTCCTTTTTCTATGCCTATTTTCACCCCCCACCTTTTTGTCATTAATCACTTGAAAGAGTTATTCCATGTTGGACATAAGCTGCTCCATTAGATAAGAGGAGTTACCGACTTCAATCTTGAGTTCTTGGTGGCTTAACTCAAGTTGCATAGAGAAGGACTGATTTATGTTGTCAATCTTGTCAGAAAGGGCTTGGAGTTGCTCATCATTTGCCTTTTATGCTCGTAGAGCTTCATCCTTTTGATCATGTATGGCCTTCAGATAGATGTGATCTCTCTCTTTGATTTTGAGAGATACATCTGCCATAGTGGTTTGAATTCTGTCTTGAACTGGGTTATCTTTTGTTGCTGTCACCTTCTTTGATTCTTCATGGATTAGGGAAATCTTTTCAATCAGTTCATCAGATTTTTTCATTCGCTCATTCTCCATAGAAATTGTTAGTTCCTTCTCCATAGAAATTTGATCATCTGGTTGAACAACCTTTTGTTGAACACTAGATTGGACTCTACGATTCTCATCATTGGAAAGATTTTCGAAGGTGTTTACAATCTGAAAGATTGTTGAGTACCAATTGTTATTGGAGGATAAAGGAATGTTGGTCAACAGTGCTTGAGCAGATGGAGACATCTTATTCTGGACTTGATCATCATCAATGGTAGAGTGAACAAACTCTACGATCAGTGTCTTAGCCATATTTCTTTTTCCACTAGAGTCCACTCTACGATCATAAGGAATATAATGATTTTCAGCATGTCGGTAGACTTTGTAGTGGGGCTGATCGTTGATCATCATGGTTGCAAACTTCTTTACCCTTGGGAAGTTTTGTGACACAAGTTCCAAATTTGGAAACTGAGAGTAGCACCAGCTGAAGTAACTCTCATCTCTCTCATTATATGCTTTTAGCCAAGGCATCCATGGAAAGAACCATCTCAGCAGAAGATCTTTAGAGTTGTACAATATGGTTGTGCAATCTAACTCCATATTTTTCCAGTTATGAAGCACTTCATCTATAGTCATTCTTATAACTCGAAGTTGTTCATTTCCATGATTTATCCATCTTGCTACTGGTTCAGCTGGTGGTTCATCAAAGACTTCTACTACTATTCTTATGCTGATTCTAGCTGGAGAGAGAACAAGATAGTATTCTGGTTCGTCTGATTCCTGAGGTACAGAATCAGAATCTTTCTCTATTTCTTCCCTTTTTGATCCAGAATCTTGCTGACTTCCTTCATCAGATTCATCAGTGAAGTCTTCTTGTAGAATTTCATTTTCAGAACTTTCTTCAGCAGTATCTTCCTTGGAATCATCTTTTTCAATGCTAGTCTCATCTTCAGTACTTTCTTCATGTGACTCATATTCCTCATCACTTAATTCAATGACTTTAGTAGAATTATCAGTCTTCTTTTTGGAGGCAAATTGAGAAATCAATCTGTAGCTCTTCCTTCTCCTTAGCGGTTCAGCTATGGGAGAGTCAGACTCTTCTTCTTCTTCAAACTCTGAGGCCTTTGAGTCATCAGACAAGCTTTCTTGATTTTTAGCATTGGTGGGGGCATATTCTTCTTCTTCAGAATCATTATCATTTATATCATCAGACAGGCTAGCTTGATGTTTAGCAACAGTAGGGGTATGTTTTTCTTCCTCAGACTCTACATCTTTTGAGTTTGTTAGAGCATTTGTTATAGAGGATATTGTTGTGTCAACCTGCAACCTTTCTTTATCATCATAGTGGATGCTCTGAGACTTCTCTTTAGGGCTTGCACATTCCTTTCATTCATCATCAACCTTAGCTCTTTCTTTCATAGATTCAACTTCTTCCCCATTGTTGAACTTGATTTTTGAGGATTCAATCTTTGAACTTTCAGTTCCCTTGTCATCTTCAGACTTTTCATGTTCTTCTCTATTGGATGGACTTTCCTAGGGAACTAGGGCTGGTTTGTTTACCACCTTTTCTTTCTTCTTGGGTGGTTCTTGGAGTAGTCTGTTACTCCTTCTTTTTGGGTTTTCAACAGTTGATTCTGGTTTCTCTTCTGCTCCTTATTTCTTCTTGTCAGTGGAGACATGGCTTAACGAAACCTTTGCATTCATCACACTCTTAGGCTTCTTCTTTGCTGATGTGACAGCAACTGATGTAGAGTCATCAAACTCAGAGCTTTCCACCTCCTTTTCTTTTCTCTTCTTTTCAGAGTTCTTTCTGCTGCTTCCTGTTGTGGTTAACCTTCTATTATCCTTTGGGTTTTTCTTCCAATTCATGAACAGTTGTGGAGACATTACTTTGTGAACATTCAAGGGTTCTACCTCATCATCCTTGATCTTGCTTCCCAACCTTTTCTTCATTACAATACTCAACAGTCTTCCATGAAACATCTTTGTAAGTGGTTTTTCTGTAGACTTCTTCAACTCAGCCTGTTCCACCCATTTTGAGATTTGATCAAACAGGATAGCTCCAAAGTATATTCGTTTCTTCAAAACTATTGAATACATAATCTTCAGTTGTCTATCGAGCACAGTGTCATGTGTAGTATCTTTGCATAGTATACATTTTCCTACTATCTCAGCAAGAAACTCGAATTCCTCTAGAAACTCCTTTTTCTTCATACCCTTCATATTAGGGTTTCTTTGGTACCCCATAATCTCCTTTGCTTTCTCAGTGTCAATCTCATCAAGGTTTTTCAGTCCTAGGTCAGGAAAACCTAAGCATTGATTGATATCGGCTGATTTCAGTTTTAAAGACTGACCTTTAACCTTGGTTAAAAGAGTTCCGGCATTTATGGATCCATTTGAGTAGAATTCCTTAACTAGTTCAGTGTATACTCGAGTGCTTGTCTCAAGGCATTCTAAGAATCCAGTTTTCTTCACAAGCTCAATAATGTCTCTAAACTTCTTTTCAGATTTCTCAAATGATTTTGTTCTGAGCTGAATACCAGTGATTACTCGCCAATCTTCCATTTAAATAATTCGAGGAATATGGGAGTTTGATTTAGAAAGATTTATGAGAGATAGCTGATTGTGATTTGGGTTCTGGAGATTTAATTGAGTTAAGATTCGAAGAGGATTCTAGGGTTTAAAAATGGGAGGGAGAGAGGTTCAATAGGTTCTGATAACTTCTTGCAAATTTGAATTTGTCTTTATGACAGTTCCTCCTGACTCTGCATACACTTTGACGTGTCAACTAGTCATTGGTTGCACGATGTCCAGTAATAAGCTGTAACTCCCCATTAACTTTTTAGTTAAATGTCTCTTTTAGAAGAGAAGATGTTTAATTGATGTGGATTGACCGTTAACCTTTCTGGTTCATAGAGTAGCATGATAAGGCAGCTATTGACTCCTTTATTTCCTTTCTTGACTCAACGATCATCTTTTAAGAGATGATGTAGTGGATGGTTTTGGCAATTCTTCTCATTTTGAATCCTTATGATTCAGCCATTGATTTGCTTTATAACGCCTTGGGCACTTCTCTTCAGCAAGACATCTTTCCAATCATTATTCGAACTTGTCTCCCATTATCTGAATGCTTGAGAAATTGTCCTGTTCTTCTAGCTCCTCATTAGTTAAGAGTAGCCTCTTGTAAGACTGCGATCGTTGAGTTTGTTTATACGATTGTTGAGGTTGCACTACGATCGTCGAGGTTACATCACGATCGTTGAGTTCTCTCAAACTATACTCTGCGATCGTTGACTGTCTTGATTCTTGAGATGAACTTGATTAAGCAATTCTTCTAGGTTAAGGTATGTGACACCCCCAAACCCAGGTACTTCATTCCCACAGGATTTGGTGTTCACTTAATCAAACATTCATATCTAACTACCCAATCATAATAAAATTGAATAAATAAAACCTTCCCCATTAAAGGGTTACATAATAAAAATCTCCCAGGTTGTCTAACCTATAAATATAATCATTCAAATGCGGAAAATAAATAAACTTCATTACAACCATTCAATTAAAATCTGATAATAAAATATCAACATATTACAAGTCTTCAATACTTGTTCATCTTTCCTTTTCCTTTACTGGTGCTAGGTACATCAACCTTCTCATCCTTAACTGTAATAGTTATATAAGCAAGAGTGAGCAAACAAAGTTCACTTGAAACAACAATGAATGAAAATCTTTACAACAACTGTCAAATAAGAGGCTCGATATAATTAAACAATATGATTTATCAACATTCTGAAGTATATAACTGAGGGTCCTAAGACCACGAACTATGTCCATAGTTATAAGTAATTTTTCAACTTAAACTTTAATAGTCATAAGACTATAGGGACTCCTCGTACTTAGGGGGATCAGCCCTTCGTACAATGTATTGTGCACAAACATTTCAACGCTAAGCGTAAATTACCCCTAATAATAGGATTGTTCGTCTCAGTATTTAGAGTACAAGTCCACACCAAAGTGAGTTTGGTTTGGATACATTTCAAGGTAATTTGGAATTCAACAAACATCAACTAAGGATTAGTTGAATAAAATTAATAACGTCATACTATGGAATAATCATAGCTGAATCGACATGGTAAATTAAAATCATGCTTTAGGAATAATCTAATAGCATAAATATTGAATAACTATAACACACCTTGCTTGAACAATATTAAGCCAAGGTTATTTAGAATTGAATACTAAGCATGCATAGAAATTTGAACGATAAAACTGTTCAACATTAGTACATATAAATTTGCATGCTAAACAACAAGTTAAATACAAGAATAACTTGCTCAATATCAAAATAAAGTTTAGAAATCCCGCATCATTATATTGTAATCGAATTGGAAACAATAATTGGCTCAACAAAATAATAGATTTAGAGAACTTGCCTTGCTCGTAGGCTAAACCGAACAATTTGAATCACAAAACCCTATATATATGTCATCATGACATAGTTAGTCACTACCACATTACATACATAACTAAGTACATTCATCATGAAAGATTTGATTTTTTAATCACATAATCAAGTTGAAAAACTAGTTAAGTGTTAATAACATGCTCATTCTTGGTATATAAATACTGAAATCATAATTTAATAGTCCTACTATTAACACATAACAACTCCTTCAGACTTTATGTACTAAAATTACAATTTGTCGACCATTTTCGCTAACTTCATGACTGCGGCATGGAGATGGCGTTTGATGGCAAGACACAAGCCATTCGAGTGGTATACTGTATGTGAGAACTATACTCTGAGGCAAGTATTTACTGCGCTTTCAAATTGCGATCCTCAAAGAACTAATTACGGAAATCACATGAACAAAGCCAATTTTGGCCTACAATCTACTTTCTAACATCCTAATTAGCATGTAATTCATACCGAGACTTTATATAAACATATTTCAAAGACTCTTAACATGATTACACTCATAAAACAACATAACATCGAATTTAAAACATCCAATTTCACTATTTTTGATAAAACCTCTCTTTTTGATGTTTTCAATGGAAATCAACACTGTAATTTTGTTTTTCAACCAAAACAGTTAATTTAATATACCTTGCGTATGATTATACATACTCTTTCAAATTCTATAGTCAATTTATAAATTAAACAACTAATTAAACCTTAATTTTACTTTAAACCATACCATATTCATACACATTCATACAAACTCACTGTAATATAGTTTTTCTTCACAATTTACATACATAACATCAATTCATTGACTGTACTCATATATAAACTAATGAAAATAGTTTCAAAACACTAATTTATCATATAAAGCCATATATAACAAATAATTCAATTTCTACAAAGATTTTATAGAGAATATTGGAGGAGAATACAACTATAACTTTTGAAGAATAACAAAGTTTAGATGATACCTTATAGTTAGAAGATAGTGGCTATCCTTTGATTACAATCTTCTTTTCCCCAATTCTTTTCTCAAATTCTCTAGACTTCTCCCAATTCTCTCTTGTTTTCTCTCTATAAGTTTTCTCATTCTCTTCTACTGAGTCTTTCCTTCTCTATTCTAACATACGTACTAGAATATAACGTATAGATAATACTATATATAAATTATATAATATAAATATAAGTATAACTGATATCAGTTATCATATTTTTGAAAATCAAAAGACATAAGGTTTGTTTGATTACCTACTTAAAAATATAATCAATTAATCCCTATGCCATGTTTGGTAAAACACAATTAGAATAAAGACTTAATATGCATTAAGCCTTGTTTGGCAAAAACAAATTAAACTCTTTTAATTTATTTTAGTAACTCCTTTATAGTAAGGTTATTTGTCACACTTTTATTTAATTAAATTTTTAATAATCAATTAAATTAATTCTAATAATAATTTATTAAATTACTTTAACACATAAATTAATACCACAAAATTATAATTTTCTTTATAATTATAACTTTATTTAATCAACTAACACATCATTTTACTTAAAAATCTAAATTAAAATATAATAATTCATTTAATCATTATAAACTCTCTAATTTAATTATTAAATTAAATTAGTATATTATCTCAAAATAAATAATTTTCTTAACTCTTTAATTATTTACGTAACAAATAATTAACCAATCCAGTCAAATCAAACTAAATATTTATTCAACACTAATCACATCCATTAAATATTTATATAATTCAAGAAATATTTAATATAAAAATTTTAAAAATTCTGGAATGTTACAAGGTAGCTCAGGAAGGGCCAACCTCTTAAATTGAGCTAAGGGTCGGGTTTGTCCCTGAGACGCTTTCCAAATGAATTGCTTTAGGAGTAATTTGCACTGATATCTCTTTTGGTCCTTTATCAACTTTAGACAATTGCATTTTCTGTGATCGTGGTGTCTTCTTGCTTTTACACTACGATCATATGTTTGATTTTAGGCACTCGACGATTTTGAATTGGGTGGCTGATAGGTTATCAATAGCTGGTACAATGCTTCATAAAACATTTCAGTACTGTTGTTTCTTAACAGATCACTGCTCCCCATTCTGTCTTTTCAGTGAGGTGTGATTCCTTTTTCCTTATGCACATAAGGAAGCATCCCTACATATCTTCTTCTGACTGAAGTCATTAAATCTTCTTATATCATAGAAATGAGTATCTTCAGGGTTGATCATTCTACGATCCTTTTCATAGCACTACGAACGTAGTCTACCTTATCAGCTTGTGTTCGTGGAGTTTTGCTCCCGTACTAAGTTCCTAATGTTTGATGCTTAATAGTCTTCTGATGTGAGCTTCCTTGAGAACAAGTTTTGCATGCTTGAGCATCTAAGACCCTTTTTCATCTCTGGTTGAGTGTCCTACTTTCATATAAAGGTATGCAGCCATTTGAGCTTCATTTAGATTAGCTCAGCAGGTCTTCAAGGACAGGCTTTGACATGTAGGAGTTTTGTCATAATTATTTCTGAACAGTCCTAAGCCTTTTGCTGGTTGACTCTTCTTGACTGAAGTCTTTTTCTTTAGCATTCCTTAGTGTGGTCGGATAGACTAAGTACCTGCAGGTTATACATTTCTATTTTCGGTACCCATGGTTAAATGGGTCCTGCTAGGTTAGTTTACTAAACCCCTGTTCCTCATATATTTGAGTAATCATCATATTGACCACCATTAGTCGTATTCATGCATATACTTCATTTAGATAATATATTTTGAGATGCATGGAGGTGAGTGTGAGAGAAATCTGTCATTTTAATAAAACACTATTTTTCTTGATGGTTTCATCTTTTTCTAAGTTATGATCACAGGGTTTAAATGTTCATAGAGTGAGAATCAGCTCTACGATTTATTAGCATCTGGTTGATTCATGGAGGTGATCAATTTCTATGAATCTTCAAGATTCTCTTATAGATCTGATCATACTCTGTGTGTTATTAAACACTTAGACCATAGGATGTACAAAGCACATTAACCCATCAGCAAAGATTACTTCACATTCAATCGACCTGTGAAACTCTTAAAACCATTTCAGATCTCTTTCAAGTTATCATCTTCAACCTAAAGCTTGGATGGAGAGAAAGTTTATAGACATTTGAGTTTCCATCATTAGTGTACTTTCTCTCTTCACCTTTTTAGATAGATTATGAATACTTGAAGGAAAACTATTATAGTTCATAAGTAAGGTGCAAATATGATGTTCATGTCTATATTGGTGAGGAACCGTTCGTTTTTGCTGTCAGTTTCTTAATAGTCATTTATCCAAGATATACTGAGTGTAGGTATTGATGTGCATATTTTCTCATTTGCTTCTGACAGCCAGTTGCTTCAGTTGATCTTCAGTCAATCAGTCGTGGTCTTGAAGATACAAGCTAAGAGAATATCAGCATGTTTAGTTCTTTGACATCCTTAAGTTTACAAGGTTTACATCTAGCTGTAGGTTGGCCAGACACATATTTTAGAAGTTCTTCTTTCTTCTCTGGATAAGCATTACTTAGCATGTATGGCCTTTTCATCTTTTCTGGCTAGTGGATGTTTGATTCTTTTCTGTTGATGTCTCCTGAGCTTTTTAGCCTTGTCTTCAGACTACAAGATTGACCTTGAGCAAGGATTGGTTTTGTTGATATGACAATCAAGGATATGGACCAATCTGAGCAACTACAGGTGTATATACACATTTACCTGTACACAATATTTCCAATGTGTGAGCTCATCTGCATATAATAAGTGACTTACTACTAAACTAAGTTTAGAACAATGTTTGTGCATAGGATCAGACTCAAAGAGATTAGCTTTTGAATATAGCATAAGAACCTACTCTGATACCAATTGTTAGTTCCCAGTAGGCACAATATAGATCTAGAAGGGGGGGGGGGGTTGAATAGATCCTTAGAATTTCAAATACTTTTTCTCGTTTATATTGTATTGCTCATTAAGAAGCAAATGACAAATATAAGAATCTTTTCAAGCACAACGAAATAAGTAAAATATCCCCTTCATTGATAAATTCATAATCAGACATACATTGTTCGTAGAGTTACTTTAGTAGTAAGAAATTAAAACATACATAGTAGTTATAGCAGTTAATGTACATAATGTAAATGACATAAAGTAAAAGACACAAGGGGTTTTAAGTGGTTCAGAGACTCAAGCTCCTAATCCACTCTTCTACTTTCAACTAGTAGAATTTCCACTAAGGAAAGGCAACACCCTGAATCACTAAGATTCCTTCAAGGCCGTGACCTTGGGACTTGATTCGAGAAGAACTCTTCAAGGCCTGCAGCCTTGGAACTTCTCTAGTTCCCTAGGAACTCTTCAAGCCCAGCAGGCTTGGAACATCATTTAGTCCCTTTGGACAAGGACCCCTCAGGCCTTGGCTTCTTGTTGTTGTAGTTGTTTTTGTTGTTGGTGCTGAGCTGCTAAGATGTCATTAAGCTCTGAACATCTTTTGTACTTAGCTGCTTGATGTGGTTCTCTTTGCATTCTACTTTGATTCTGGACCACATCTTCTTTGGTGCAGCTGATCTTCACTTTTATCTACTAATCTTCATCTGGTATCAGCTATGCACCATCACCATCTGGGTTTGCTAAGTCTTTGTGATTTTAGTAGACTTCGTCTGGCACTTAGCAATCCCTGAATCCTTCTTGAATACTTTGTAGACATGGTTCTGCACTTGTTCAGTTTAATCTTTCGGTTCATGGTGATTCGTAGAGTGGTTCCCTTGATCTTCTTTGTACTCAGCCACTTTCCTGAATGCTATCTTCTTGGCCTTTTCAGCTCTCAGCTTGGCTGCCATCTTAAGTGGCATTCTCATATTTGTTGAGTGAAGCTTTGATCTGTTTTGAGTTCTTCTTTAAAGCTGCTTCACTTCTACCTTGGTAGTCTCACTGTCACTTAGACTTGTTCTTTTGATCTTTGGTGGAACTCGTAGAGTAAATAATAGCATTTCCAATAACTCAACGATTCTAGAACTTAGCAATCATCAGTAACTCTTGATCTTTGAAGCTCTGTTGATTTATACTACTTCCTAATCTTCCCATTGGAAAGTAGCCGTTGAAAGCTAATCAAATTTCCTTGCAGATCTCGAGTTATTTGGTGCAGACTGCAGATGTGATATGACATCTTTTTCTGACTTCCTGACACTGCAGTCTACTATTTCACCTACCCTGTCAGATATGTCACTTTAATATCTTGGACAGGTCGACGAATTTATTTCACCATTCTGATTTATCGATCAGAGGTTGTCCTTGCATCGATGCTCTCAATAAGTTTTTGTCTGAATGTCTTTCTTCAGATTGAACCATTGTCAATGCTTTAATCCTCAGTTGTTCGAACTTTACAATTCTGATGCACTTCTTCTTGGACCTGATCGTAGTGTCGTATTAACATGTAGAATTAACACTACGATCTTAAAGAGTGTTCACTTGATCTATGATGTAGAACACCTCTTTCTTCTTTTGTGTAGTGCTTCATCACTTCTATTTGCCTTGACTGTTCTCAGATACTGATGGCTTGATTCCTCGCTCTGGACCCTTTTGACTAACAAGACACTTCAGATTTGTGGCGTGTCCAACTCGCTTTCTCCTTGTGATCTCCCGTTCACTTATCATCAATGGACTGACCCAATGCTTAATCACTTTAACCTTGTTATTCAGAGGCTGACCAGTATCTCTATGTATAATCCATCAGTTCCTTCTTCCTTTGGCAAACACTACGATCCTGGTTGCTTCTAAGATCGTTGTCATCTTTCCACTTGACAGCTACTGCACATGCTAACTTTCCTTAGTCAGCTACTGAAGTCTTGTTATGATCATCTTGTGGAAGACTTCATCTTGAATTGCTTCACAACTCAATCTGGATGCTGATTGGGTTGATGCTTAGATCTTCTATTAGCTTGTATGCCATTCGTTGAGTGCTCTCTTGCTACGTTTAGGTGAGATGTATCTTTGTAGTATAAACTAGAGGGTTCATTCCTTTGGATATTCTGGGAGTGCTCTTTTATTAAAGCTATGAGCACATCTGTTGAGGTCTTAGCTCTGCACTCTACGATTCAGCTTCGGCTGTGCAGACACTACGACTCCGAGATCAGATCTTGACACTCTATAATTTCTGTCATTATGCTTGTCGTCTTCATCTGATCTTGCTCGACTACGATCTCTGCCTTTGATATGATCAATAGACTCTATGACTAAGTTTAGTTTACGATTCTTGACTTGGCTTCGGCAGATGCTCGGTCGGCTCGTAGGCAGGCTGTCTCTACGATTCTGAACATGACTTCCTCGGTAGACTACGGCTCTGAGGAAGCTTTACTCGACACACTATGATCCTTCCTCGTCTCTCCTGGAAGTCTACGAACTCTGAGATCTACTATCTTGCAGACTACGTTTCTGCCTCGATAGCTCTCGAGTTATCCTTGACTCTCCTGGCAGACTACGATTTCTGGTGCAGTGCTCGACGATCAGACAAGCCTATCTATTACATCATAAGATCAACCTAACATGTTTGATCTTTCTATGTTTATAGTCCTTGTACACCATTTCTTTTTTAGGACTTTACATAGCTGTTTTGCTTATGTAGGATCAACCTAACATATTTGATCAATTCATTCTAAGTCCTTATACATATGTTTCTATAATCTATTAGAGGACTTTACAGCTTTTCTTAATGCAAGCATACTTGCATATTCATTCATATATATATCATAATCAAATCATATATAAATAGGAATATCATTCACATGTTTATTCCTGACACGAAGCATCACTATAAACTATGAAATTTCCTGTGTCATCGGGCAAATGACAAAACAGGCGCTTCACTCAATCTCTTCTTCAGTTCTTGAAAACTATCCTCTCATTTATCTGTCCAAACGTATTTCATTGTCTTCCTTGTCAAGTTAGTCAACAGAGTAGCTATCTTCAAAAAATCCTAGATGAATCTTCGATAGTAACCCGCTAACCCTAGGAAACTCCGAACCTCAGTCGGCATTTTCGGTTGTTCCCAACTAATCACGGCTTCCACCTTCGTTGGATCTACTAAAATCCCCTCATGGTCACTGACATGACCTAAAAATTATAACTTTTTTAACCAAAATTCACACTTAGTGGACTTCGCATACAACTTCTCCTTCCTTAGTGTCTTCAACACTAATCTTAGGTGTTCAGCATGATCTTCTGGCATCTTAGAATAGACTAGAATATCATCGATAAACACCATAACGAACTTGTCCAAATATTGTTTGAACACTCTGTTCAGCATATCCATAAATGCAGCTGGTGCATTAGTTAACCCAAATGACATCACCAGAAACTCATAATAACCATAACGAGTCCTGAATGCTTTCTTTGGTACATCCTCCTTCCTAACCTTCAACTGGTGATACCCCGTTCTTAAATCTATTTTAGAAAAATACTTAGCCCCTTTCAACTAATCAAAGAGCTCATCGATCCTAGGAAATGGGTATTTAATTATTCTTTATCGTCAACTTGTTCAACTCTCGATAGTCAATACAAAGTCTTAACGATCCGTCCTTCTTCTTGACAAATAGTTCCGGTGCTTCCCACCGCAAAACACTCAGTTGAATGTACTTTTTGTCCAACAGTTCTTCTAACTGCACCATTAACTCCTTCATCTCCACTGGCGCAATACGATACGGTGCCCTGGAAACTGGTGCCGCTTGATGTCTATTAAAAACTCTATCTCCCTATCTGGCGAAAGACCCGATAATTCACTCAGAAATAGATCGACAAATTCTCTAACTATAGGTATTTGTTCCATGGTTGCTACCACTCTTTTGGTATCAACAACATGACATAGATAACCCACACATCCCTTCTTCAATAATTTTCTAGTTTGTGTCATGGTTAGACAACATGAACGTCCCAGAGATCTATTCCCATAAAATACTACCTGAGGTTGTCTTAACATTTTAATGTTCACACATTTCTTCTGACAATCTATAATTACCCCATGGTTAACTAACTAATCCATTTCAAGAATTACGTCGAATTCTCCTAACTTTATCGGTATCAAATCTACCAATAATTTACAACCTCGTATATCTACGCAACAACTCCTATGAACATCTTCAACAAGAATTATTTCTTTAGTTGCTACCTTAATATATAAAGGTATAGGCAACTTTTCGGGAAGTAATCCTAATCGTCTAGCAAAATCACATGCTATAAACGAATTAGTAGCACCCAAATCAAATAGCACGTAAGCATTTATGTTGTTGATTGGAATAATACCTGCGACGACGTACCCTGATGCAACTGCATCTTGGACTGTCATGTTAAAGGTACGGCCCATAAGCCTACTCGGTTGTGCTGGACCACTAATATCTAATTTACCACCATTAATGTCCCGGTTCCCGTCCGTCCCCTTCTTCGGGAAATTCTTTGCCATGTGGTCAGTTAAACCACACACAAAGCATCTGTGGTTCTTCTTCAGACTTGGAAAGTTAGGCGAGATATTCCCTTCCTGTCCATAGTTGTAGCATACGGCCTTCCCCTTGAGACAAACTCTTACACGAGTCTTCCCACAGGTCTTGCAGGCCTCCATCCTCCTCTTTGGGTCCCCTTGCTTCACTCTGATATTCCCAGAGCTGAACGCCTTCCTCTTTTATCCCTCGCCACTACCGCTAGCTCCTTCGACCTTTACTCCCCCATCCACTTTCCCCTTGCTCTTCTTATCCTTGTTGTATTAACTTAGAGCCTCACTACCACCTTCAGCGATTATCGCCTTCTCTAAAATGGTTCCAAATGAAGTACTTTGGAGCACCGAAATATGGTTATAGAGACAGGGTTTCAATCCCTGCTCGAACCATCGTGCCTTCCTAACCTCGGTATCCACTTGGAGTGGAGCGAACCTCGCCAGTTCATTAAACTTGGCGGCATATTGGGGAACCGTCATGTCCCCTTGTTTCAACTCAAGAAACCGCATCTCCATCCTTCCCTGCATGCTCGTGGGAAAGTAGTTCCCGAAGAATATCTCCTTGAACCTCTCCCACGTCAGATTCTCTATCCCATCCCTAGTTTGATTGGCTTCCCACCAAAAGTTGGCATCTCCCTTCATCATATAGGTTGCAAATGCAACCTTTTGGGCCTCATCGATATTTGCTATCACAAATGCCTTCTCTATTTCTTTCACCCACGTTTGGGCTTCGATAGGGTCTGTAGTTCCTTTGAACTCCGGTGGACCCATGCTCTTAAAATCCTTAAAGGTAGTAGCTCGTGCTACTCCTGGATTTACGGGGATATTAGCCCATGTTCTATTAAATGCAGCTGTTAAAAGATTAACAAACTCTTTCATAGGATTAACCGGACCTCCCTTCGGTTGATTTACATTAGCTCCTTGATTACGTTGTAATCTTCTCGGCGGCATTTTGCTGATACAATAAACAACATATTTCGTTATTATTCCTTTGTTTATTAGTTATTATTTGATATTAAATAATAACTTCAACCATCCATTGCTCAGTATGTTCCATAAAAAGGCTTATATTCATTCATTCATTGTAGTATAATACTACATCGTTTTCATTACATAGCCTAAGCTGATTACATTACTTTCTCGTTATTGCTTTCCAAAAATTGGGATTTACAAAAGACTACCCTTTGCTATACAAAAGAGGGTTTTACGTTACAACTAAGTACAAAATATTTACATACCTAAACTACTCTAGCTACTACTAGATTACATCTGCGTCAAGGCATTATCGAAATCTGCCTTGGCCAGACCGACAATGATATCACGGCTGATAGTATACCCTGTCTACCCTACCTCTACAGGATAACCAGCTACCTGCTGCTGGAGATCTGTATGAGAACTCCTATGAATATAGGATATTCTCCCTATCTTCTGTAATTTGGTCTTTAGCTCTTCCTTGAGCTCAAAAACCTCATGCTTCAACTCGTGGACTTTGTCCTTAGCCAAAATCCTCTCATCGTATTCTTGTTCCCACATGGACTCCACGTCCGTCTTATTTTCTATGATCTCTTGGAGCTCTGCCTTCAGCTCCTTAACTTTCTGACAGTAATGGATATTTCTATCCAACACTGACATGAACAACGACATCATCGACTCCCCATGAGTTATCTCTGCTGCTATTGCTACTAGATTGAAGGATACTACCTCCACCTCCTCCTCTATTATACCATCGAATACTGACATGAGGTCAGGATCCTCTGAGTCTCCAGACTCAATGACCACTATCTCGGGTTCTGCCGCTAAGGGGTTCGGTATAACCTCTATTTGGTTCATCGAATCTTCACTAACAGCTTGTACATCTAACTGCATTCCATTTACTCCTGATATCTACACAAAACAATTAAGTTTATTAGTACACGTCAGTAGAATAATAAAAACGCATAACATAATTATAATGCATTTTTATAAGGTTATTTTATTCTTTTACTTCTTTGACTTCTCTTAAGGTTATGACTTAAGGTTTTTAAATCCCCCCTTAAGTTTTATAACCTAATGCTTTGATACCAACCTGTGATGCCCCCAAATCCGGGTATCTTCCAACCCGACAGATGGTGCTACACTATACTACCATTCACACATATATTCAATTGAAAAGTCTCAAAGGAACGAATATGTATTCTATATATACAAAATAATATAACATTTGTGAGACCCCGAATTTTATGCAATGAAAATATTTAATTTTCTTATAATTATTCTATTTAGTAATGGTTAAATTGATAA
Source organism: Panax ginseng (assembly GCA_020205605.1). NCBI lineage: Eukaryota > Viridiplantae > Streptophyta > Magnoliopsida > Apiales > Araliaceae > Panax > Panax ginseng. The sequence goes on from CM035144.1 coordinate 90,106,249, forward strand.
AAGGTTAAAGTTAAGGGTGATATGTGAAAAATTTTCAAAGTATGCAAGTTGTTATAAAATATTTGTTTGGTCGGGGAATATTCTTTTTGTCGGGGAATATCCGTAGGACGGAACAATCATTGGTGGACCCCACAACGGAAGTATTGTCGTAGTAAGAAAATGACATAATTATCTTTTTATAAAAATAACAGCAAAAGTGTTACCGTTAAAACTGTTGAACTACTCGGTAGTAAAAGTATAGTAATACGCATGGTTTCATAGTAGCACATGATATTGATTATTGATGCTTACGTGAGAAGTCACTCAGTTATACTCAATTATTTCTACAATAATTGTTGCATCATATCTCTCATATTATTGATTCAATTATTGTCACAATATCATCTGCATAATATGATATATTATTAAATCAATAATTGAGATGGAAAAGTTATTTATATTATTATTTGCAATATTGACAATGTCTAGAAGTTCTGTAAAGGAGAGGTTTGGTCACCTAATTGCGCGCTAATAAGTAGAAATCTTTATCGGAAAGCCCCCTCTTTTCTGGGAACGACCTGGTTGTTAAATATTGTAAGTTATAATATTAATGATGAATAAGTTTGTGTTGATTAAAGATGAAATTGATAGTTTCATTGTGTTGGGATTATTAGTGTTAGTGGAAATCGACATCTATTCTGATAATAATTGATGTCTGGAGGTTATATTGACCAATCGGGTAATTAATCGGATAAATGAGCAATTAATTGCTATTAATTCACATGTTTATAACTATGTGTTCACATGTGTGTACTATTGATTCACATGATTTACTATTAGGGGAGTTGGTGCAAGATTGATAATACTTGCATGACTAAATTAGAAATGGAGGTATAGTTGAAGGTACTATACTGTAATTAATTTTTTCACATGTTTGGAACTATTAAGTCACATGATTTACTATTGATTCACATGATTTACTATTAGGGGAGGTGGTGCAAGTTTGATAATACTTGTAGGACTAAATTAAAAATGATAGAAAAGTTGAAGGTATTGTACTGTAATATTTCGAGCCCCAAAACGTGCAATTATCGAAACTATATTTTCCTATAAATAGAAGCTCATTCTTCCTTCATTTCTCACCATTTCACAAAGTCTCACAAGATCAATTATAGAGATAGAAGCTATAGAGAGAAAGAAGAAAAGAAGTATGCTACCTCACTATTTCAATATCCAATTTCTTCTTAGGTAAGGAGTATTATTCTTTTGTATTCATGAAGAGAGTTATTTTCTTTCAATACTCGTAAGGGTTGTTATTCCATTCTTTATTATTATGTTGGAATAACCTGTCTATGCGAAGTACCGCATACATGGTGAAATTCTTCTATTATTCCATTCTTTATTATTTTGTTGGAATAACATGTATGTGCGGTCTATCGCATGCCTGGTGAATTCTGTTGTTATTCCATTCTTTATTATTCTGTTGGAATATCCTGTATGTGCGGATTACGCATGATCTAGTTCCATTCTTTATTATTCTGTTAGACTGTCTGTGCGGATTACGCATGACCTGGTTCCATTCTTTATTATTCTGTTGGGAATAACCTGTCTGTGCGGTCTATCGCATATATGGTGAATTCTTATGTTATTTCATTCTTTATTATTCTGTTGGAATAACCTGTCTATGTGGATTACCGCATGCATAGTGAATGATCCTTGTATTCATTCCTTATTAAATTGTGGAAATGATCTGTCTACGTGGATTACCGCATGGCGGGTGAAAATCCATTTGCAGTTTCGTATATTTTATTATACTCATCTAGGATACCATTTCTTTTGTACTCATCATGAAATATCGTTTTCTTTGGTATTTTTCTGTTACGAGTTACTATTCACGGGTTAGTATTCACCTGGTTACTATCCACTCTAGTATTATTCACTCGGGTATTCGGGGCACTTTTCATGTCAGTATACTATTCACAAGTTACTATTCACAGGTTACTATTTATCTGATTACTATTCACTCTAGTATCATTCACTCGGGTATTCGGAATACTTTTTGTGTCGAGGTACTATTCCTGAAGTACTATTCACGGGGTACTATTCACCCAAAAAATATATTTCTTTTCTGTCCAAATTATTTTTGGTACATGAATATTATTCTTGAATTTTACTCCACAAAGAAGTATCATGTTGAAAATTTGGATATTTTAAACTTTGGATAAATTTAAAGTCTTTAATATTTATCCTTGATTTTGTTTGATTAATGCTTATATCATTGTCATCATCCTCATGCTTATATTGTGATGAAAGTCATCTTTGGCTTACGTGCATAGATGGACTGTTGATTATTGGTTTTATAGTTGTATATCTTTGGCTTACGTGCATAGATGGACTGTTAATTATTGGTTTTACAGTTATATATTTTTTGCTTACGTGAAAAGATGAACTGTTGATTATTTGTTTTATAGTTGTATATCTTTGGCTTACGTGCAAAGATGGACAGGTGTATGACATGATCATAACCACTGGTGATAATAACGAATATCCTTGGCCCGTAGTGCATGGATAATTCGATGATGTGATTAAGCGGGATCACGACCATTAGTTAACGATTGAATGTCTTTGGTAGTAGTGTAATCGACAGAACAATTGATTGGTATGATCATGACCATTGGTTTTATAGTTGAATATCTTTGGCCCGTAGTGCAAAGGTAGACAACTGATTGGTATGATCATTGTTATTACATTTGAATATCTTTAGCCTTTGGGGTAAGGATATTGAGTAAATGTTCTATTAAGCCTTTGTGGCAAGGAGAAACTGTTGATTCACATTATTATAAACATGAATTGTGAATTTAACTAACATCTTTGGTGGTTCAGGTGAAGACAGGTGATGAAAGTTCTATTTGTCTTGGGTATAATAAAGAACTGTTGATGGTTATTATAGGGATAAAATTGATGATAAACTTTTAAATCATAGAAGATAGTAGATTTTATGCTCTACTTGACTTTTCTAATGGATTGCTTATTCCGCTGCAGTTGTTGATCTAAAACTTGTAGTCTATTGTATTCTATCAGTTGTTATACTATTGAAGGCTAAGTATAATTTATTCTTCATTATCTTAGTCATAATATTTCTTACTGGACTAGTTGTGCTCACCCTTTTCTTTCACTGTTCTCCTCAGGAAATGAGAATATAGCTGGGATTAGTCGGGGAATGGAGTGATGGTCCGAGATGGTGGCTATAGTAGTCCTCACTATTTTTATAAAATAGTGTGATAATAATTGTAATGAGAACTCCATTGAGTGTGGATATTGTCTAGAAGACAATATTCGTGTTTAAACTCTCAGTTATGTTTTGTTGTATTTTGCACGACAATTGTATAATTAAGTTTGTAGTTAGGTTCTGTACCATATATCTGGCGTCTCAAGATGGGTGATGTATACCTGTTTTGGGGGCTTCACAATATTCCCCCAGGTTCTTTATAACCATTACATTGTTCTTGTCATAATATCAAATATATTACAATCATTCACCTGATACTATTACATAAGTATACTACGAGTTCGTCTTCGCCTTGCCTTTATCCTTGCCAAAGCCTTCGGTCCGTTAGATCTTATATGTGTTCATATGGTTCAAGAAAGAGTGAGCATGACTAGCTCAGCAAGTACAACAATTCTAATAAACAACATGCTTGAAACATAGGAATCATATATCTTCAATAACTGAATAATAGCTACGAAGTACTATCGATAATTCAAAATAACACTTCTTTTCCTTCAAAACGTTTTACAATAATAATATTCAGTAAAACATCAATTCCAGTCCAAAACCTTGAGCATTTCATAAGTTCTTTTGAAAAGGACGTCCTAACACTAAGTCTGTAAGTCCGACATTTTTTACGAGCACGTCTAGGTGATCAGCCTATAGTACTCTATGTTGATCAACACTACATTCCTTAAACGTATATATGTTTAAGTTGTGGCAACCTCACGTGCCTGTCGTTAGACGACAAAACATTTTAGCATACTCAGTCTTCGTTTGAAAACAACACCAATATAACTTGGTAAATATTGACCATGCTTGATAGAAACATAATATAAGTCTAGCCGAAAGAATTGGCTTGGACTTCTTCATACAATACTTCATGTGTAAGAATACATGAATTATAAAGCTTGTCCAGATTGCACTGGAACAAGGGTTAGAATACTTGCCTTTAGCGTCTGCTATAGTTATAACACATTCTCGGTTAAGTCTTTAAGTCTCTATAGTAATTGTAATACCCGTAAATTTTAGGATTTAATATTATTATTAAATAGAGCCGGTGATTATTTATTTTATAAATGCTTACGTGGCATGAGGAGAATAACTCAATTGAATTAAAATTGAGCTGTTGATGATAGATAAGATAGGTTCATGAAATGTCTTGTGTGACACAATGATGGACTTAGTGAAGAATGATTAAGTATTTGCATGTTTAAAGTCCAAATAATAAATTGGGAGTCTAGCCCAATAAGTTAATTGATGGACTGTTAAGTCAGCCCAATAAACTTGGGATATTTAGAATCCAATTCGGAATCCAACAAATAGTTAACTGAGAGTACAAGGTATTGATTAAATTAAAATGTGGCGTGGGGCAGTGGGCCTGACCGATTAGCCCCTTGTCTATGTCTGAGAACTACACTCTTGTCCCCAAATTAGGGTCACCAAGTACAAAGAATAGTAGCCTAAACTCTCTTTACGCAACTTTTCAAGCTGCTAATCCTAGGCATGCATGGCTAGCTAAGTGGCTGGTATGGAGTGATTGAACAACTCCTTAAATAACCATTGTTCATTTCTATTGTAGCATGAATCCCAACATTGGGTAAAGCAAGTGTCTGGTCCATGTTTTCTCTTTAAATACAAGCCACTAGGGCAGTCTGTTTTAGTGATAAGAGTGTTGGAGAAATCTGAGTAAAGAATTCTTAGTTGCTAAGCATTACCAAACCAGTGTGTGAGATATCAAGGTTAAAGCTCGAGAAAGTATAATTTCTACTCCGTTCTTAACTTGAGTCTTGTTGATTCTCAGATTAATAGGTCAAGTATGATGAATTAGCATGATAAAGGGTGTTTAGAAAGTTTACCTTCGTGCATGAATACGTTAAAATTATCGGAATCAAGTTGTGGCTACTCTGCAAGCGAGAGCATGTTCAACGCTTCGAAATCCATGGGTGCAACTTGTTTGCGCTTAGGAACCAACTAGTGGGTTCAGTCATGTTAGACCCTGTATTAAGAAATTCCCTTAGGTTGTATGCATATAGTAAAATCTTAAATTAACCCGAGCGAACTTAAACTTTGTCGAAATAGTGTAGATCAAGTCTCTAAAGGTGTCTGCTTCTACGGACAAAGCGTGATGTCTTGAGACAGAGCATAATGTCTTGGACAAAGCGTGATGATGTCTTGGACAGAGAGCGTAATGTCTTCGAACAAAGCGTGATGTCTTGATGAGAGCGTAATGTCTTCGGACAAAGCGTGATGTCTTCGGACGAAGCGCGATGTCTTCGGACGAAGCGCGATGTCTTCGGACGAAGCATGTTGTCTTGAACAAGTCATAATATCTTTGGACATGGCGAGATGTCCTTAACTCCGGAGACGAGATCATAACTTCATATAAGGATGGATTAATAAATACTCCTATACTGTTGTAAACTATTAGTACACGAATAAGTTCTAAGTGGAGAGTTTTACCAACTTCGGGAAATTAAATCTAATGCTTGCAAACATGCGTAGAAAAAGGTCGGTGGGATTAATAGACGTTATGGTCTACTTAAAGCAATGAACCTCTTAGAACTTCGAGGAAGAAAGATTATGAAGAAACTAGCAGTGGTCAATAGTATGAGCATGTTAGTGTACGATTATGAGTTTTGATGGGTATAGCGAGATAGAAAAAGAAAAAGGTGTTATGTGTACATGTTGTTGATATATATCAAGTGTGTTTGACTAATGAATACCTATACTTACATGAATAGGGATGGACATAGTTCGTTGAAGTGATTTTTCGCTATTAGTAGGAATCAACGCTAAAGGCAAGTTTCTTACTCTACCTTGATTTCAATCATGCGAGTCTTCTATCCCTAACTTATTGTTATTGTTGGGGTTGAGTTCCTAACCTCACTCAAATTTACATTGAGCAAGTATCCGAACACTATTATTATTGTGTTGCAAGTTCCTTAATTCACACACTTTATACGTTGGATTGTTGTTATATCAATCATATTTTATTAAGCAAATATCTGCTTCTATTCAAAAATCACTTCTTGAAGTTGTTGTAAGCATTGGACTTATCATTCCTAAATGCATGATGAAAAACTGTCTAAGCCCTTGATTCGGGTAGACTATTATTATGAGTTAAAGAGCTATCCAAACCGATTGATTTTGTGCGGACTATCGTAAATCTACTGAGATGAACAACCATCATAGAAGGGGAAATTATATATTGTCGGGGAACCGACGTGCGCACATGAGTATGATTAAATTTTATGCATAACATAGGGTACCTTAGGCTGATCACCTGATGTACTCGTGGATGTTGGATTACAGTGTAATACTGCTAATTCTAGTAAGAGTTCTTGGTCCTTAGTGACTGCTCAGTACTCATTCGTGTTGAACCTCGAAATGGATAAATCATGATATTTTGTTGATATCCTTCAGTCTATAACGACTCCTATTGAATACTCTTGATATTCTTGATATCCTTAAACTATCAATTATTATTATACCCTTGAAAGATTCAAATGCTATAACTACTTGTTCTTCTAGCTATATTACTTGCTGGGCAAACTTGTTGCTCATTCTTACTTCCTAAAACATTACAGTTAAGGCAGAGCAAGGCGGTACTTCAGGAAAGGACAAGGGAAAGGGAAAGGCGACAAAATAACTTAGTCCTTAAGACTAGAAGTATTATTATTATTGTTATGATTGTTATGATGTATTCAAGAATGATTAAGCTATGTTAAGCAAATCACAGAATTATTGTAGTAATGGTTATGGTACCTTGGGATGTGAATATTTATATTACATCAATGTAAATTATTCTATTATTTCCGTTGTTAATGATTTTGTAAGATATTTGTAGTAGCACGTGATGCACCAAAAATTTGAGATATGGGTGTCTGAATTTTGGGGGCGTCACAGGTTGGTATCAAAGCCATAGTTATAAACCTTAGGAGCAAGAGCCCTTAGATTATAACTTAGGAGAACTCAGAAGATAGAAAGGGATGAAACTCATATAGAGTTTTCATAGAGATGAACTTAGCGTGTTACAGAATATAACTTCATTCTATACAATGAACTTATGATTCTAATGGAGTTGTTGGTTGTTTTGTCTTGTGTCGGTGATTGTAGTATGGTGACATGGGAAGACCTAATGAGTAGTAGAGAAGAGCAGCGTGACATACACGTGGTATATGAGGCACCATTGATAGCAGGGCCTATATCAATTGTAGTTCTATCGATGATGATGACGAGGAAGAGGAGATAGAGCGACACCAAGAGTCGATCCGGAGGAAGGCGATGGTGGATGAGCCCATGAGGGACTCCAATGAGGCTACTTTTGAGGATAGAATGTTGGGGGAGTATGAGGAGCAGATTTTAGAGTTAGGGTGAAGAGTTGAGGAGTTAGAGGCTGAGGCCAAAGACAGAGAGTCCGAATTTCAAAAGCTGAAGGACGAAGACCACCAGAGAAAGTTAGTGATGCAGGAGATGGAAGTAGAGATTGCTCACCGTAAGGAGGCAAGAATCCAGATGGGGGCTTTGTTTCACAAGGCGATGGCTAGGAATGTAGAACTGGTAGGGAAGTTGGAAGAGATGGAGCAGTGGGAGTTGAGCGAGGGGACAGAGAAGGAAGCTATCCGTACTCAGTTAAGGATGGAAGTAATGGATAGCATCCATTTCGAAGAAAAGTGGAAAGGGGCCAATGATAGGGCTAACGATCTAGAAGATGAAGTGAGGTGCAAAAGGAGGAAGATGAATAGGATGAGCTATGCATTGCACTTTTGACGGCCATGGAGGGACCGATTGATGGGGTAAATCACTACCCGACAGAAAGCAGGATGCAGACCGCAGTACACCATAAGTCGAGATGTGGTGGTGCACATTACTCAGAGGGAGTACCAGAGCACTGTGGAGCGCGGAATGATAGATTAAGTCTAGGCGCTAAAAGTTATTAGTTATAGTTCGTTGTGTAGTGTATTATCTGTTGTGGTAATCTTTATGTAGAATGTGAGATGTTGTAAACACCAAACTTTTGAGTTATGTTAGAGGGGTAGTATGTTAATGGTTGTCCCCATCTTTTGTGATATTAGGGGATAAGTTGTGTCATTTATAGAAGTATGCTGGAGATAATCATGTAATGTAATAATTTGGCATATGAATATAAATGATCTTGTTCTGAAATGTATTCCGAAATCTTATGCATTTTATGGAAAATTGTTTAAGTAATATAATTAGATAATAAAAATAGAAGTTTTATAATGTAGGAAAATGCCACCCAGACGTAGATTAACTGCTCCAGAAGAGTCGGTTAATGATGAGAGAGGACAAGTAGATCCCATTCAGAGGCTTGTAGATTTGTTAGGGGAGGCTCTTAGGGGAAGAAATGAACAAGTACCACCCGTTCCCCAAGTAGCTCCGGTCGCAAACTTCAAGGACTTTAAAAGTGTAGGACCTCCGGAATTCATGGGTACTACCGACCCTATCGTAAGCATAAACGTGGATCAAGGAAATGGAGAAAGCCTTCGCCATTGCTCGTGTGAGTGAAGACCAGAAAACCGTGTTCGCTACATATATGATGAGGGGTGAAGCAAACTACTGGTGGGAAGCAAATCAACAGAGAGCGGGAGAAGGGACTATAACCTGGGAAAGGTTTAAGACCTTGTTCTTCGAGAATTACTTCCCGAAGAGCATGAAGAATAGGATGGAGGTAAAGTTTCTAGAACTAAAACAAGGGGAGATGACAGTGGCACAGTATGCGGCCAAGTTCAATGAACTCGCACGATTCACAACACATCAAGTAGACACTGAAGAAAGGAAATCTCGACGCTTCGAACTTGGACTAAAACCTTGGTTGTTCAACAAGGTGTCAGTTCTTCAAATCGACTCTTTTGCCACATTATTGGAAAAGGCGATAATTGCTGAGGGAGGTAGCGAGGCCTTGAGCCAATACAACAAGGAGAAGAAGAACAAGAATCTTTGGAGGAGAGACTTCGTGGGAGGAGTAGCGATGGTGGAAGCTATTTGGGAAAGAGGAAATGGGATAACCGCAACAACGACAACAACAACACCAACCAATCAAACATCAACCGAGAAAATTTTCAAGGAGGATTCAAGAAAAGAAGTGAAGCTTGCTCGAAATGTGGGAAAAACCATCAAGGGGAATGCTGGAAGGGGCGCATCATCTGCTACAACAATGGCCAAGAAGGGCACATTTCACCTAATGCGCCCCGGCGGAAAAGGAGCAAGGATGTTTTTTGCGTGTGGCTCAACTGAGCATCAAATCAAGGATTGCCCAAAGAAAGGGAGCAACGGAGGAAGCGGCCAACAGGGAGGGGGCAACAAGCTGATGATCGGCGGACCAACGCAATCCAACCGACCGACTGCCCGAACCTTTAACATGACTGTTCGAGATGTAGTGAATGAAAGGGACGTGGTGTCAGGTATTCTCCCAATCAATAATATAAATGCCTATGTATTATTTGATTCGGGTGCTACCTATTCCTTTGTGTCTGAAGAATTTGCTAATCGACTAAACATACCTCCTGAACGTTTAGAAAACTCATTGAACATAGAAATTGCGAATAAGGAAGTAATTCCCATAGAGTTTGTTTCATCAAGCTGTTGTGCAAACATTAGAGGTCACGAACTAAAGCGTAGACTTAATTCGATTAAACCGGGAGAGTTTGATGTGATATTAGGAATGGATTGGTTATCCAGCCACGCTGCGATAATCGATTGTCAGAAGAAGAGTGTGAACCTTCAGACCTCGAATCGGTCTAAGGTAGTGTTTTACGGTAGCTCATCGCTCAAGCAATCGTGTTGCCTTACGATGATGCATGCCAAGAAATTGTTAAAGAAAGGATGTGTTGGTTATTTAGCCTATATAGTGGACATTCATCAAAAGAGAATAGAAATGAAAGATATATTAGTGGTAAAAGATTTCCAAGACGTGTTTCCGAAGCGAATGCTCGGCCTTAGCGACGCGAGAGAAATTGAATTCATAATAGACTTAGCACCGGGAACCGCACCAATTTTGAAAGCCCCATATCATATGGCGCCAGTAGAAATGAAGGAATTGATGATTCAATTGCAAGAGTTGCTAGATAAGGGTTACATTCGGCCAAGTGTGTCTCCTTGGGGAGCACCAGTGTTGTTTGTAAAGAAAAAGGATGGATCGATGAGGCTCTGTATCGATTATCGGGAGTTGAACCGAGTGACAATTAAGAATAAATATCCATTGCCAAGGATAGACGACCTTTTCGATCAACTGAAGGGAGCGAAGTATTTTTCCAAGATAGATTTACGAACGGGTTATCATCAGTTGAAAGTACGAGAGGAGGACGTACAAAAGACGGCGTTTTGAAATCGCTACGGACATTACGAATTTTTAGTGATGTCATTTGGATTAACCAATGCTCTGGCAGCATTTATGGGCTTGATGAACCAAGTTTTCAGGCCATACTTAGATAAGTTCGTAGTAGTATTTATCGACGACATTTTGATTTATTCAAAGACGAAGGAAAAGCACGCCGAACACCTGAAGATGGTATTGGAAGCATTGAGAAGGGAAAAGATGTACGCTAAAATTTTAAAATGTGAATTTTGGATGGAAAGTTCTAGGACACGTGATAGATCAAAATGGAATTTCCGTGGATCCTGCAAAGGTGGAAGCGGTAAGTAACTGGGAACAGCCGAAGACGCTAACAGAAGTTAGGAGTTTCTTCGGTTTAGCCGGGTACTATCGAAGATTTATCCAAGATTTTTCTAAGATAGCAACCCCGCTGACCAATCTAACGAAGAAGACAGAGAAGTTTGTATGGACGGACAAATGCGAGGAGAGTTTCCAAGAATTGAAGAGGAGGTTGAGTGAGGCGCCTGTATTATCATTACCAGATGATACGGGAGGATTTGTTGTGAATAGTGATGCATCGTATAGAGGACTTGGTTGTGTGCTAATGCAACATGGCAAGGTCATTGCATATGCCTCACGAAAGTTGAAAGATTTCGAAAAACGATACCCTACCCATGACTTGGAGTTAGCGGCGATAGTCTTTGCATTGAAGATTTGGAGGCACTATTTGTATGGAGAAAAATGTGAGATATATACAGATCACAAGAGTCTGAAATATATCTTCACGAAGGAGTTGAACATGCGACAAAGAAGGTGGTTGGGCCGATCAAGGATTACGACTGTGAAATTCTTTATCACCCGGGAAAAGCAAAACGTTGTAGCCGACGCTTTGAGTAGAAAAGGAAGGGAGAAGTTATTCAAACTGACAACTCAAGAGGAATTAATAAGAGAAATAGAAAGGTTGGAAATAGAGGTGGAGGAACCAAGAGAAGCGGAAGGAAGATTTCTCATGATGAGAGCTCACCCGACGTTATTGGATAGAATAAAGGAAGCACAAGAGAAAGATGAAGAATGTGAGAAGATAAAGAAGAGAATAGTAGAAGATAAGGAAGAAAGGTCCAAAGTAGATAAGGATGGTATATTGAGATTCGAGGGTCGAGTATGGGTTCAAATTGAATCGAAGGCGAGAGCGGAAATCTACACGAAGCACACAATCTGACGATTCAGACATCCGGGAGGCACAAAATGTACGGGATCTTGACATCATTTTTGGTGGCCTAATTTGAAAAGAGAGGTTGCAGAGTGTGTTAGCAGATGTCTTATTTGTCAAAGAGTCAAAGCAGAACACCAGAGGCCAAGTGGACTACTTCAACCGCTGGAAATACCAGAATGGAAATGGGAGCACATTACGATAGATTTCGTGGTTGGACTTCCGGTTACACAGAAGAGTTATGATGCCATTTGGGTAATTGTGGACCAACTAACAAAGATAGCTCATTTTCTACCCATCTAGATTCGATTCAATTTGAACCAATTAGCAAACTTGTATGTAAAGGAAATCGTATCGCGACATGGAGTGCCGGTGTCGATTGTCTCCGATCGAGATCCGCGTTTCACGTCAAAATTCTGGAAAAGTTTGCGAGAGCGAATGGGAACTCAATTGAGATTGAGTCACGCTTATCACCCTCAAACCGACAGGCGAGTGAACGAACCATACAAACGTTGGAGGACATGCTTAGAGCTTGCGTGATGGACTTCAAGGAAATTGGGATGACCATTTACCATTAGTAGAATTCGCTTACAATAATAACTATCATGCGAGTATCCAGATGCCGCCATATGAAGCTCTTTTCTACGGAGAAAGTGCGGGGCAGCGCCATTATGTTGGGATGAAGTCGGGAGAACGACGACTTTTGGGACCGTAATTAGTCCAAAGAAATGGCCGACGTGGTAGCAACAATAATAAGGGCAAATTGGTAGCGACTCAAGATCGCCAAAAGAAGTACGCTTAACTTGCATCGCCGTAACCGAGACTTTGAAATAGGTAGTTTTGTGTTTTGAAGCTATCTCCTTGGAAGGAAAGATCGATTGAAAGAAAGAAAGGAAAATTGAGTCCGAGGTTCATAGGGCCATTCGAGATATTGAAGCGAGTGGGCGAAGTGGCATACAAAGTTGCTTTGTCACCCGAATTGGAACACATCGACAACGTGTTTCACATTTCCGTACTACGACCGTACAAGTCTGATTATAAGCACGTGATTTCATATGAGCCTATTCAAGTAGAGAAGAATCTGGCATATGAAGAAATTCCTGTTCAGATAATAGATAAGAAAGAACAAATGCTAAGAAACAAAGCTATATCTTCTGTAAAGGTTGTTTGGCGAAACCACGATGTCAAGGAGGCCACGTGGGAGTTAGAAGATAGGACGAGGAGAGACTATCCCCATCTTTTCGTATAACCTTGTATCAATTCCGAGGACGGAATTTTTATAAGGGGAAGAGGATGTAATACCCGTAAATTTTATGATTTAATATTATTATTAAATAGAGCCGGTGATTATTTATTTTATAAATGCTTACGTGGCATAAGGAGAGTAACTCAATTGAATTAAAATTGAGCTGTTGATGATCGATAAGATAGGTTCATGAAATGTCTTGTGTGACACAATGATGGACTTAGTGAAGAATGATTAAGTATTTGCATGTTTAAAGTCCAAATAATAAATTGGGAGTCTAGCCCAATAAGTTAATTGATGGACTGTTAAGTTAGCCCAATAAACTTGGGATATTTAGAATCCAATTCGAAATCCAACAAATAGTTAACTGAGAGTACAAGGTATTGATTAAATTAAAATGTGGCGTGGGGCAGTGGGCCTGACCGACTAGCCCCTTGTCTATGTCTCGAGATCTACTCTCTTGTCCCCAAATTAGGGTCAAGTACAAAAGAACAAGAGCTAAACTCTCTTTACGCAAATTTTCAAGCTACTAATCCTAGGCATGCATGGCTAGCTAAGTGGCTAGTATGGAGTGATTGAACAACTCCTTAAATAACCATTGTTCATTTTTATTGCACCATGAATCCCAACATTGGGTAAAGCAAGTGTCTGGTCCATGTTTTCTCTTTAAATACAAGCCACTAGGGCAGTCTGTTTTAGTGATAAGAGTGTTGGAGAAATCTAAGTAAAGAATTCTTAGTTGCTAAGCATTACCAAACCAGTGTGTGAGATATCAAGGTTAAAGCTCGAGAAGGTATAATTTCTACTCCGTTCTTAACTTGAGTCTTGTTTATTCTCAGATTAATAGGTCAAGTATGATGAATTAGCATGATAAAGGGTGTTTAGAAAGTTTACCTTCGTGCATGAATACATTAAAAATTGTCTGGAATCAAGTTGTGGCTACTCGCAAATGCGAGCATGTTCACTCGCTTCGAAATCCATGGGGTGTGGTGACTGCAGTGCTTAGGAACCAATGGTGGGTTCGGTCATGTTAGACCACTCAGATTAAGAATTTCCTTAGGTTGTATGCATATAGTAAAATCTTAAATTAACCCGAACGAACTTAAACTTTGTCAAAAAATAGTGTAGACAGAAGTCTCTGAAGGCTTGCCGGACAAAGCATGATGTCTTGGACGAGCGTAATGTCTTGGACAAAGCGTGATGTCTTGAATGAGCGTAATGTCTTGAACAAAGCGTGATGTCTTTGGACAGAGCGTAATGTCTTGGACAAAGCGTGATGTCTTCGGACGAAGCGCGATGTCTTCTGACGAAGCATGTTGTCTTCGAACAAGTCATAATATCTTCGGACATGGCGAGATGTCCCGGAACTCGGAGATAGCATCATAACTTCATATAAGGATGGATTAATAAATACTCCTATACTGTTGTAAACTATTAGTACACGAATAAGTTCTAAGTGGAGAGTTTTACCAACTTCGGGAAAATAAATCTAATGCTTGCAAACATGCGTAGAAAAAGGTCGGTGGGATTAATAGACGTTATGGTCTACTTAAAGCAATGAACCTCTTAGAACTTCGAGGAAGAAAGATTATGAAGAAACTAGCAGTGGTCAATAGTATGAGCATGTTAGTGTACAGTTATGAGTTTTGATGGGTATAGCAGATAGAAAGAAAAAGGTGTTATGTGTACATGTTGTTGATATATATCAAGTGTGTTTGACTAATGAATACCTATACTTACATGAATAGGACATACATAGTTCGTTGAAGTAATTTTCGCTATTAGTAGGAATCAACGCTAAAGGCAAGTTTCTTACTCTACCTTGATTTCAATCATGCGAGTCTTCTATCCCTAACTTATTGTTATTGTTGGGCGAGTTCCCTAACCTCACTCAAATTTACATTGAGCAAGTATCTGAACACTATTATTATTGTGTTGCAAGTTCCTTAATTCACACACTTTATGCGTTGGATTGTTGTTATATCAATCATATTTTATCAAGCAAATATCTGCTTCTATTCGAAAATCACTTGTGTACCTTGAAGTTGTTGTAAGCATTGGACTTATCATTCCTAAATGCATGATGAAAAACTGTCTAAGCCCTTGATTGGCTAGACTATTATTATGAGTTAAAGAGCTATCTAAACCAATTGATTTGGTGCGGACTATCGTAAATCTCATCGAGATGAATAACCCTCATAGAAGGGAAATTATATATTGTCGAGAGGGAACCGACGATGCTTATATGAGTATTATTAAATGTTATGCATAACATAGGGTACCTTAAGTCGATCTTTTGATGTACTCGTGGATGTTGGATTCTGATGTAATATCGCTAATTCTAGTAAGAGTTCTTGGTCCTAGTAGTTTTCGCCAAAAGACTCATTCGTGTTGAACCTCAAAATGGATAAATCCTGAGATTTTGTTGACATCCTTTAGTCTATAACGACTCCTATTGAATACTCTTGATATTCTTGATATCCTTAAACTATCAATTATTATTATACCCTTGAAAGATTCAAATGCTATAACTACTTGTTCTTCTAGCTATATTACTTGCTGGGCAAACTTATTGCTCATTCTTGCTTCCTAAAACATTACAGTTAAGGCAGAGCAAGGCGGTACTTCAGGAAAGGACAAGGGAAAGGGCAAGGCGACAGAATAACTTAGTCCTTAAGACTAGAAGTATTATTATTATTGTTATGATTGTTATGATGTATTCAAGAATGATTAAGCTATGTTAAGCAAATCACAGAATTGTTGAAGTAATGGTTACGGTACCTTGGGACGTGAATATTTATATTACATCAATGTAAATTACTCTATTATTTTCGTTGTTAATGATTTTGTAAGATATTTGTAGTAGCACGTGATGCACCAAAATTTCGAGATATGGGTGTCTGAATTTTGGGGGCGTCACAGTAATCGATAACATCACATAACACATTAAGTCATGAATGAATATACATGGTTCCTAATGTATCTTACCTTTCTTCTCAATCTAATTATAACTTAGATTTGTTACTATTTGTTCCAGCTTTCCATTATGTTGTTCTTATATTGTCATTACGTTCATATTCAATTGATTATCAACCTTTAATCATCATACATTAAGCATCTAACAATGCCTTAACAATGTTATAATTAAGCCTTAGTTCATTACTAATGAGTTATCATTCATTTCATACTTGAAAACTTTCTTCTCTGCCCAAACCCTAGGACTGGAGCTGCGGCGCCGGTCATAGCTCTTCAACTCGCGCTGCAACACGGGTTAGCAGTACCTATCATCCAGACTTGGCACTGCGGCGCCACACATTACTCTCTCAGTCGCACTACGGCGTGACTCTATAGTAGGTTATTGCACTATATATGGTGCTGCAGCGCCACCAATATACCTTGGGTTGGCGCCGCGGTGCCAACTCTGTGCACCAAAAAATTTTGACAGACATTTAACTTTGCGAATTTCCCGGACGCATAACTTCTTCGTTATAAGTCCGAATTGGCTCGTTCAAGAGACTATAGTTCAAAAATTACATACTCTACACATTCATGCAAGAATTTTATATATTTGACTTCGTTTGCTAAAAATTCACCTATTAGTTTATTTTTAACGAAAACGGTAAATGTTCGTGAATGTTCAACACTAGTTTCTTCGTTCTAAGTCAGAATTCGGTCATTTTCGAGTCTGCAACTCTATAATGCCTAATATGACTTTCCTTCATCGAAAACCAATGTTTCCGAGTTCAACCACAAAATATGACTCCATTCCGAGAATTTCACGAATTTGATGATTATCGTCCAATCGTGTAAATTCCGGCGAAACCTCATTACTAACGATTTGATCATCATTCTAAATAGATTTTAACCATCATATGAACATTTTAAACTTATTTTCAAGGTAAGTTTTAAATTATTCTTCATAAGTTCATGACTTAACAACTTATAAACTACAAGTTTTCATTCCTTATAACTTATTATAGATTTAAGTCCTTTAATCAACATTCTCACATCTTATTAAACATACTAACTTCATATAACAATCCTATGACAAATTCATCATAAGTTCTTCATAAGTTATCAACTTATTTAGATTCAAGTTACTTATTCATAACTTATTCGGCTTAAGTCCATTGCTTAATTACTTCTTTTGATTACTTAGCATACATGTTTATTAGGCTACACTTCTCTATCAAACTTATTATGGTAGAGATAGAAGACTAATGGCATAGGATCATTTACCTTTGATGACTTAGATCTTCTTTTTCATCTTGAAAGAAATATAAAAGTCTAACTTAACTTGCTTATTCTCTCTAACACTTAAGCACTTAACTTGATAGAAGTTGGATGAAATTGAACAAGCAAAATAATGAAATCTAACGACATAGATGCTTACGTGCTATTTAATTCGGGTGCTACATGTTCATTTATAGCATGTTATTTTGCTAGACAATTAGGATTACTTCCCAAAAAGTTGTCTATACCTTTAAATATTAAGGTAGCGAATGAACAAATAATTCTTGTTGAAGATATTCATAGGACTTGTTGCGTAGATATACGGGGTTGTAAATTATCGGTAGATTTGATACCGATAAAGTTAAGAGAATTTGACGTAATTCTCGGAATGGATTGGTTAGTTAACCATGGGGAAATTATAGATTTTCAGAAGAAATGTGTGAACCTTAGAATGTTAAAACAACCTCTGGTAGTATTTTACGGGAATAGATCGCCGGGACATTCGTGTTGTCTAACCATGTCACAAACTAGGAAATTATTGAGGAAGGGATGTGTAGGTTATCTGTGTCATGTTGTTAATACCCGGAGAGTGGTAGTAACCATGGAACAAATACCTATAGTTGGGGAATTCGCCAATGTATTTTTGAGTGAATTACCGGGTCTTCCGCCGGATAGGGAGATAGAGTTTGTAATAGACATCATGCCAGGAGTGGCACCAGTTTCCAGGGCACCATATCGTATGGCGCCAGTGGAGATGAAGGAGTTGATGGTGCAGTTACAAGAACTATTGGACAGAAAGTACATTCAACTGAGTGTTTTGACGTGGGGAGCACCGGTACTGTTTGTCAAGAAGAATGATGGATCGTTAAGACTTTGTATCGACTATCGAGAGTTGAACAAGTTAACGATAAAGAATAAATACCCATTGCCCAGGATCGATGATCTCTTTGATCAGTTGAAAGGGGCTAAGTATTTTTCTAAAATAGATTTAAGAACGGGGTATCATCAATTAAAGGTTAGGAAGGAGGATGTACCAAAGACAACATTCAGGACTCGTTATGGTCATTACGAGTTTCTGGTCATGTCATTTGGGTTGACCAATGCACCAGTTGCATTTATGGATATGAAGAATAGAGTGTTCAAACAATATTTGGAGAAGTCCGTCGTGGTGTTTATCGATTATATTCTAGTCTACTCTAAGACGCCAGAAGATCATGCTGAACACCTAAGACTAGTGTTGGAAACACTAAGGAAGGAAAAGTTGTATGCGAAGTTCACTAAGTGTGAATTTTGGTTGGAGAAGGTACAATTTTTAGGTCATGTCATTGACCATGAGGGGATTTCAGTAGATCCAGCAAAGGTAGAAGCCGTGATGAATTGGGAACAACCGAAAACACCGATCGAGGTACGGAGTTTCCTAGGGTTAGCGAGTTACTATCGGAGATTCATCAAGGATTTTTCAAAGATAGCTACTCCGTTGACTAACTTAACAAGGAAGATGGTGAAATATGCATGGACTGATAAATGCGAGGACAATTTTCAAGAACTGAAAAAGAGGTTGAGTGAAGTGCCTGTTTTGTCATTGCCCGATGACACAAGAAATTTTGTAGTTTATAGCGATGCTTCGCATAGAGGACTTGGTTGCATGCTCATGTAGCATGGCAAGGTCATTGTGTATGCATCTAGGCAGTTGAAGGATTATGAGAAAGTTTACCCTACTCATGATCTGGAACTGGCCGCAGTAGTTTTTGCTCTAAAGATATGGAGACATTATCTTTATGGAGAAAAATGTGAGATATACACGGACCACAAGAGTCTAAAATATATCTTCACATAGAAGGAGTTGAATATGAGGCAGAGGAGATGGCTGGAGTTTAGAAAGGATTATGACTGTGAAATCCTGTATCACCCTGGAAAACCCAATGTAGTTTTTGACGCCTTAAGTAGGAACAATCGGGAAAAGTTGTCTTTGTTAACGGTTCAAACTGAGTTAATAACAAAGATGGCTAGGATGGAATTGGAAGTAAAGTTGCCGAGTGAAGTAGGAAAAATGTTGTTTGCGATGGAGATGCAATCTACTATTATAGAGAGAATTAAGGAGGTGCAACTCAAAACTGATGAGTGCGACCGGATAAAGGAGCGGTTAACCAATGAAAAAGATAATAAGTACAGTCTTGATAATGAGGGATTATTAAGATTTGAAGGAAGAATTTGGGTTCCGAATGAGACAGAATTAAAGGAGTGGGTGTTACAAGAGGCTCATAGTTCGAGGTTTTTGATTTGTCCTGGTAATACTAAGATGTATTAAGACCTTCGACAGAGTTCTTGGTGGACAAACATGAAGAGAGAGATATCAGAGTATGTGAGTAGGTGCTTAACTTACCAGAAAGTTAAGGACAAACATCAATGACCAAGTGGCTTGTTACAGTCATTGGAGATTCCAGAGTGGAAGTGGGAGAATATAATGATGGATTTTGTGGTGGGACTTCTAACTACAACAAAAGGGTATGATGCGATTTGGGTAATAGTTGATCGATTGACGAAGTCGACTCACTTTTTGCCAGTTAGGGTCAAGTATAACTTAGACCAGTTAGCTAGACTCTATGTTAAGGAAATAATTTCCAGACATGGAGCAGCAGTATCAATTATGTCAGATCGTGATCCACGATTCACATCGAACATTTGGAGAAGTCTACAGGAGCAGTTGGGAAAGCAGTTGAAGCTGAGTATGGCATATCATCCACAAACCGATGGACAAAGCGAGAAAACAATTCAAACGTTAGAAGATATGTTAAGATCTTGCGTCATGGATTTCAAGGATAGTTGGGATGATCATCTACCATTAGTGGAGTTTGCCTATAACAATAGTTATCATGCAAGCATAGGTATGCCGCCTTACGAAGCTTTGTATGGGAGGAAATGCAAAACACCACTGTATTGGGATGAGGTTAGAGAATGCCGAATGCTAGGACTAGAATTGGTGCAGCAAATAGCGGACATTGTCAAGTTGATACAAATGCGTCTCTTAGCAGCTCAAGACAGACGGAAGAAGTTTACAGATTCGCATCGAGAAAATAGAGAATTTGAAGTAGGATTGTATGTATTTCTAAAGGTATCTCCCTAGAAAGGAAAGATACGCTTAGGAAAGAAGGGAAAATTAAGTTCAAGGTTTATAGGACCTTTCGAGGTGTTAAAACGGGTAGGTGAGGTAGCTTACATGATAGCATTACCTCCAGATCTAGAGCGAATACATAATGTGTTTCACGTATCCGTGTTACGTCCTTATAAGCTAGATTATAAACACGTGATAGAATATGAACCTATTCATATCGAGAAGGACTTTACGTATGAAGAAACGCCGATTCAAATTGTCGATAGGAAAGAACAAGTTCTGCGAAATAAAGTTATACCTTCCGTGAAGGTGATATAGAAGAACCACGATGTAGAAGAAGTAATGTGGGAATTGGAAGAAAAGATGAAAAAGAATTACCCTCATTTGTTTGTGTAATTTTTTTATATATATAGCGAGATTTTGGGGGACGGAATCCTTATAAGGGGGAGAGAGTGTAACGCCCTAGAAAATTGAACCTTTTGTAAATACTTTTAATAATGAATAAAATAATATTATTTATTTATTATTATGTGTTGATAAGGTGAATGTCGTTCTATAACCTAGAAACGTCGGAACGTCGTAGTATTTTAACTACATGAGAGAAATAAAGTGTTTGAATTTCCAAGACGAAAATAAAAGCTTTCGGAAATTTTTTTCTGAAAAACACTATTCATCGATTTCCGCTCGGGAATTATTTTTGAACTTCCGAGAAATATGAAACATTATAATATCAAGGTGAGATGGATTATGTAATAATAATCTAAGTATGAAAAACGCAATATTTCGCATACGAACTTAATTAGAGAACGTTAGGAATATTAAGCATTAAGAAGAAATTATAATGATCGTATGATGTGTATGTATTGTGCGAGGTATTGAATACAAGTATAATACGAAGTATTATACGAGTATGAATGGAGAATAGAATAACGTATATTACGAATTAATATACGAGCTAGAATACGAGAATTATACGTTTAGTATATGTAATAAGGCTTTTAGCCAATTAAGGGGGACTTGTAGGATTATTAGCATATTGGTAGAATCCAATAAGAATGAAGGTGCAAACCCAATTGATTATTAATGCAAGCCTAACAAGTAATAAGCTAAGTTAATTGAAGCAAGCCCAATGTAATGATCCAATGGGTTAGCCATGATCCATGGAGGAAACCAAGGTTAATGTGGGTTAGACTTGGGGAACAAGTACTTTATGTAATGGCCAAGCATAGGATAAGTTTTGTGGTGGCAAAGTAAAATGAGTAATTAGCAAGTAGACTTAATTGTTAAGCAAATGAATAGTAAGGAGGTTAGTAAGGAGGTGGGATGTTCTAAATGTCCACAATTCCCTAACTTTGTGTTTCCTATAAATAGAAGAAGTTTGCTAGATATTTGTTCATTATTCAAAACACTAACAACTTCCAATACAAAGCAACTTATTGGTTAGAGAAAATAAGCACATATAAGTCAAGACAACCTTTGTTAGATTTTCAAAGAAGAGAAGTACTAGTTCTTCAAGGGTAAGACTCTTGTCTAATAAATCTTCATCTTTATCATTATAGGGTGATAAGAGAAGTGTATTTTAACAATCATATATGTCAAGAACATGTAAGAAGAAATTAAGCAATGGACTTAAGCCGAATAAGTTATGAATGAGTAACTTGAATCTAAATAAGTTGATAACTTATGATGAACTTATCATGTGATTGTCATATGAAGTTAGTATGTTTGATAAGATATGAGAACATTTAGTAAAGGACTTAAATCAATAATAAGTCATAAGGAATGAAAATTTGTAGTTTATAAGTTGTTAAGTCATGAACTTATGAAGAATAAGTCAAAATTTACCTTGAAAATAAGTTGATGTAATAAGTAGTTTAAAATGTTCATATGATGGTTAAAATCCATTTAGAATTATGATCAAATCATTGGTAATGAGGTTTCGCCGGAATTTACACGATTGGAAGATAATCGTCGAATTCGTGAAATTCTCGGAATGGAAGTCATATTTTGTGGTTGAACTCAAAAACATTGGTTTTCAATGAAGACAAGTCATATTTGGCATTATAGAGTAGCGGACTCGAAAATGACCGAATTTCGACTTAGAATGAAGAAACGAGCGTTGAACGTTCACGGACATTTACCATTTTCGTTAAAAATGAACTAATAGGTGAATTTTTAGCAAACAAAGTCAAATAGATAAAATTCTTGCATGAACACATAGAGTATGTAATTTGTGAACCGTAGGCTCTTGAATGAGCCAATTCAGACTTATAACAAAGAAGTTATGCGTCCGGGAGATTCGAAAAATTAAAAGTCTATAAAATTTTCTGAGGCACAGAGTTGGCGCCACGGAGCCAACCCAAGGCGAAATGGTGGTGGTACTGCTGGCAATGAAAAACCTGTCATCACGACCTTACAGCAGAGTAACACATGAGTTGTGACACCCCCAAATCCGGGCACCTCAATCCCATAGATTTGGTGTTCACTGTCCAATTAAATCATAACTAACTACCCATAAACAAAGGATATAATTAAACTCAAAAGCTTAAATAATAAATCTCCCACCAAAGGGTTACATAATCTCGAATAAATCCCAGGTCATCTAACCTTTATTACAATCATCAGCGAAAAACTAAAACATAATCATAATTAAATCTATTACATAAGCTTCATAAATAAAATATAAATTAAATGTTGTCGTCTAATTAAGCACTTTGTCCTTGCCCTTTCTTGTAGAAAGCTTTTCAAACTTCGTAACTTCATCTGCATTGTTTTGTGCAAGAGTGAGTAAACAATTGCCCACAAGAAGGATAATATACAATAACGTTTTATGAATGACAATTAACTAAGCTTTCAATGGTAAATTATTCTTACCGGAACCATAAACTTTAATTCAACAGCTATGAGTTCAAAGGAATATTGAACGTTTTAGATAACAATAGATATCAACATCAAAGAATACACTGAGGGTCACAAGACCACGAACTCTATTCTAGGTTTTCAAGTATTTCTACTTTAACCTTTAATAGTCTAAAAGACTATAATCATCATCTATGTCCTAGGTTCACGGTGTTTCTCATCAGAACCTTTAATGATCTAAACGACTATATGGACCATCATTAAGTACTCGGTGATCGACCCTTTGTATTATGTATTGCATAAACATTTTAACGCTATTGCGTAGCTCTAAAATAATCCCCTGATATAGGGTTGTTCATCTCAGCTTAGATTATCAGGTTCCGAACAAAAGGAAGTTTGGTTGGGAATTAACTTTAAAGGAAGTCTAGATTTTTAGAACGCTCATCAACCAAGTACTGGTTGAATCAAATAAGAACCAATAACTATTCAAGGGTTTGATTATAATATCTTCATGAACAAGGTATATCGATGAATCAATAAGGGCTAGAGTATTAACAATTTCTAAGTTGAACAAATGTTATCATTGACAACATGCTTTTAAAGTTGTGTGAGTACATAAACAAACCAAAGGAAGTTTGGTTTGGGTAGACTTCAAGGGTAATTTAGAGTTTAGAACATTCATCAACTAAGGATTAGTTGAATTGGTAAAGAATCGCTAAGCAACTTAGAGTTCGGTACAATAACGTAAGATAGTACAATGATATTGAAGAACGAAGATCAAACAACAGTTATTAGTAGCTGAATAAACACACTTCTTACAATAATAATATATACTTTGAATAAAGAGATAAAGATTAACTAACTTACTCAACAATAAATGATCACAGACTTTGAATAATCAAGGTAATATCGATTGGAATAAATAAACAAAGATTAACTAACTTGCTCAACAATAAATGAGTACAGACTTTGAATAACCAAGGTAATCTCGATTGGAATAAATAAACAAAGATTAACTAACTTGCTCAACAATAAATAAGGGTTAAAGAACTTGTATGACAATAAAGCATTAAACAAGAGATTAGAAATAGAAAATTTGCATAAGTATAACATAACAGTGAAAACTAACCTTGCTGAATAATAAAGTAGCAAAGGTTATGGAACTTGCCTCGTGCGTAGGTTAAACAATCACTACTCATGTTCACTCCAAGTCCTACACATACCATATGTATTGACAATACACATTATTTACACTAACATTACCTTCATGAGTTGCTTTCTTACTTTTAGTAAAGCTACTAACTAAGTTTAAGTTTAAACAACATCGCATCTTTTCATAGATGAACATTACTTTTTAGCTTTATTATAACTACTTTAAGTGATCATGTCATTGCACCACATACACATTAACAACTTGATACAACATCCTATTACATGTCCAACTTGTTATCATTAAGTTATACTAATACACAAAGGATTGCACTTGCATTCGAGCATCATGACGCCCTCCGAGTGGTTCAAAATACATAACAGTACTAAAGATGGCCATTTTTACCCTTCATAACGATTTCAAATTGAAAACCTTAAAGAATAAAAGTTATAGGCCTATTCGTCCTCTTTCAGAATCATCTTGAATCACCTCAATCGAAGTTTGTATGAAAACGTTATGGCCATTTTACTACAGGAGGTAAAAATTGTCCGACCCATACCACTTTTTCAAATTTTGAGACACGAGGCAGAATGTGGTGTCGGGCGTGAATTCAAGTGAGGGCATGAATTTCAATGATGGGGTATACACTTCTAGCCTATTTTGGCGCTGAGGCGCGAAATTTGGCGTTGCGGCTCCAAATTACAGAACACCCAAAACCAGAAACAAAACCAAGCTATTGTGTCTTAATTTCTAACACCAATTAACATGTGTAATCCATGTAAAGCACACATAAATGTTAACAATCATCCATATACCAATTACCAACAATTGAACAATGATATTAGAAAACTTAATTCTTTGAAACATGTTTTAAAAGAAAAGTCCATTACTGACAGTTGATAAACACAGTGAACGCTGTAAATCCTACTGACAACCAATCTGATTACTTTAAACTATGTTTCTCTGAATTTCTTACCCAATTATCATCTACAAGGTTCAATTTTTACAATTAGCATACAATCACATACTAATTTTGTTATCCTACAAAATCATGTTCATGTAGATGTAATCACTGTAATCTCTATACTTGCCCAAATTGCTTCGTTCAAATTGCATTATGCTCATTTCTTAATGAAATAACATATACAAGACTCAATTAATAGCTTAGCATACACATTGACCATCAAAATTTATACTTACACAAGCCATATAAGAAAATATTCATAGAAACATACACTGATATTATTTTTCTACTGTCATCTGAAATTAGCATACCATTCATGTCTGACTACAACTTTCAACATCATAACTATACATAATTACCATAAACAGGTTACATGACACTAATTTATAGAAAGCTAGAATTCTCAGAACATATAGTCTTTGCCGTAAAACACATATACATGTATATACATATATAATACCAAGGTTGTAAACATACCTTCAAATGGTCGAACAATCCTTGCTAAACTCACTTAAATTGTCGTGAAATCCTTAAGCTTCCTTTCAATCTCTCTCAATTCTCTTTGACAAGCTCTATCAAACTCTCTCTAAATTCTCAAACTTAGCCAAGTATGCGTAAACAAAACTGATAACTTTAATACCCTACTAAACACAATATCAGTTACTAAAAGAAACGTATATATTATAAATATACTATATTTATTATTTATTTTATTTTATTTATATTATTAGTATAATTAAAATTCAAAATTTAAAATCCAAAAGCCATAAGGCTTTGTTTGACAAAAAGTCTTTAAAATAAAGACTTAATATTTTTAAGCCTTGTTTGATCAAAACTAAATTAAACTCCTTTAATTTATTTTAATAAAGATTTCCATATCCAATATTAGTCAAATAAATTAATTACACATACTATATTTTAAATACATATTTCACTTAAACAAATATCACATAATTATAATCTCATTATAACTTTACTTAATAATTTAACATACCACTTTAAATTATTAAATTAAAACAACAATATAACATCTCATGTTATATTACAATTCTCTAAATTATAAATTAATTTAATTTAGAATATTATCTAATAAATTTAATTCATAAATATTTAATAATAATATCCACATCAATAATAAAAATTTTATTTCATCAATTTCAATAATAAACACATTAAATAAATATTTATATAATTCAATAAATATTTAATATTATAATTTGAATTTCCGGATTGTTACATCATTCCCTCCTTACAAGGATTCTGTCCCCAGAATCACAACTCAAACAAATCAGTCGTCACATTCTTCCCTCTTTAAAAAGATTATGTCCCTAGAATCGAAGACATAGATTAAACAAATAACTCAGGGTAATTCTTCATCATTTAAGTTTTGAGTGCATCTTGGACGCTGTGGTTCCTCCATATCACCTTCACAGAAGGTATTACCTTACCCCCTACGCATTTGTTCTTTCCTATCGACTATCTGGATAGTAATTTCCTAGTAGAACAACCATAACGGTTCGTACTTGCTCACATGATTGCAGTCGAGCTTGTTTGATCATATCACTGAAATATGAAAAACATTGCGAATGCGCTCTACTGTAGAGGTAAGGCTACCTCTAAACCATCTTTTTAACTTCATCAATGCTTCCTATACTATAATCGCTTTATACCCACTATAGTTCATCAAACTTATCACACTTTAAAAATTTAGGAACTTGCCACAATCATATGAGTTTAGGAACTTATCCTAGTCAGACCATAGGCGTCCATTCGCTGAGGGGTTCAAAACATACCATATGATTATGAGTCACGAACTTATCATATGCTTTAGTTTTAAGAACCGGACCTAATCCTGATATCATCTAACTATCAAATATATACATGAGAAAAGAATCATCTTTCCACCACATATACATGGATAGCGCGATACCGATATTCTAATGATTATCAATGTTATAAACCAAGTATATGCACCAAAACCTCTGCCCATACAAAAGTTTGTACGACTTAGTTACCATATAAGTCCTCAATTGAAATCCCACCTAACATTACCTTACTCTTAACTTATTCTTAACTTTCCCATAACTTGCTCAATGCGGAATCCTCGTATGACATTATCGAAAACTTCTCGTGCGCTTAGCATGCCTTCCGATACCAACTTGTGACACCCCCAAATCCGATCACCTCAATCCCATAGATTTGGTGTTCACTGTCCAATTAAATCATAACTAACTACCCATAAACAAAGGATATAATTAAACTCAAAAGCTTAAACAATAAATCTCCCACCATAGGGTTATATAATCTCAGATAAATCCCAGGTCATATAACCTTTATTACAATCATCAGCGGAAAACTAAAACATAATCATAATTAAATCTATTACATAAGCTTCATAAATAAAATATAAATTTAACGCTGTCGTCTAATCAAGCACTTTGTCCTTGCCCTTGCTTGTAGAAAGCTTTTCAAACTTCGTAACTTCATCTGCATTGTTTTGTGCAAGAGTGAGCAAACAATTGCCCACAAGAAGTATAATATACAATAACGTTTTATGAATGACAATTAACTAAGCTTTCAATGGTAAAATATTCTTACCGGAATAATAAACTTTAATTCAACAGCTATGAGTTCAAAGGAATATTGAACGTTTTAGATAACAATAGATATCAACATCAAAGAATACACTGAGGGTCACAAGACCACGAACTCTATTCTAGGTTTTCAAGTATTTCTACTTTAACCTTTAACAGTCTAAAAGACTATAATCATCATCTATGTCCTAGGTTCACATGTGTTTCATCAGAACCTTAATAGTCTCTAACGACTATATGGACCATCATTAGTACTCGGTGATCAAGCCTTTTGTACTATGTCTTGCAAGAAACATTTTTACGCGCTATTGCGTAGCTCTAAAATAATCCCCTGATATAGGGTTGTTCATCTCAGCTTAGATTATCAGGATCCTAACCAAAGGAAGTTTGGTTGGGAATTAACTTCAAACGAAGTCTAGATTTTCAGAACGCTCATACACCAAGTACTGGTTGAATCAAATAGGAACCAATAATTATTCAAGGGTTTGATTATAATATCTTCATGCACAAGGTATATCGATGAATCAATAAGGGCTAGACTATTAACAATTTCTAAGTTGAACAAATGTTATCATTGACAACATGCTTTTAAAGTTGTGTGAGTACATAAACAAACCAAAGGAAGTTTGGTTTGGGTAGACTTCAAGGGTAATTTAGAGTTTAGAACATTCATCAACTAAGGATTAGTTGAATTGGTAAAGAATTGCTAAGCAACTTAGAGTTCGGTACAATAATGTAAGATAGTACAATGATATTGAAGAACGAAGATCAAACAACAGTTATTAGTAGCTGAATAAACACACTTCTTACGATAATAATACAGACTTTGAATAAAGAGATAAAGATTAACTAACTTGCTCAACAATAAATGGGCACAGACTTTGAATAACCAAGGTAATCTCGATTGGAATAAATAAACAAAGATTAACTAACTTTCTCAACAATAAATGAGTACAGACTTTGAATAACCAAGATAATCTTGATTGGAATAAATAAACAAAGATTAACTAACTTGCTCAACAATAAATGAGGGTTAAAGAACTTGCATGACAATAAATTGTTAAACAAAAGATTAAAAATAGAGAATTTGCATAAGTATAACATAATAGTGAAAAGTAACCTTGCTGAATAATAAAGTAGCAAAGGTTAGGGAACTTGCCTCGTGCGTAGGTTAAACAATCACTACTCACGTTCACCCCAAGTCCTACACATACCATATGTATTGACAATACACATTAGTTACACTAACATTACCTTCATGAGTTGCTTTCTTACTTTTAGTAAAGCTACTAACCAAGTTTAAGTTTAAAAAACATTGCATCTTTTCATAGATGAACATTACTTTATAGCTTTATTACAACTACTTTAAGTGAGCATGTCATTGCACCACATACACATTAACAACTTGATACAACATCCTATTACATGTCCAACATGTTATCATTAAGTTATACTAATACACAAAGGATTGCACTTGCATTCGCGTATCCCGACGCCCTCCGAGTGGCTCCAAATACACAACAGTCCTAAAGATGGCCATTTTGAACCTTCATAACGATTTCAAATAGAAACCCTTAAAGAATAAAAGTTATAGGCCTATTCGTCCTCTTTCCGAATCATCTTGAATCACCTAAATCGAAGTTCGTATGAAAATGTTATGGCCATTTTACTACAGGAGGTCAAAACTGTCCGACCCAGATCACTTTTCCGACCTTTGGGTGCGAGGAGATTAGGCGGCCGGGACGTGTATTCAGTATTTGAAGCGAACTTCGCCTATTTTTATTTGAGATGCAAAATTTGTATTTTGGGCGTAAAATTTGGTATTTGAGGGCTCAATTAGAATACCCAAAACTAGAAACAAAACCAAGCTACTGTGTCTTAATTTATAACACCAATTAACATGTATAGTCCATGTAAAGCACACATAAACGTTAACAATCATCCATATACCAATTACCAACAATTGAACAACGATTTTAGAAAACTTAATTCTTTGAAACATGTTTTAAAACAAAACTCCATTACTGACAGTTGATAAACATAGTGAACGCTGTAAATCCTACTGACAACCAATCTGATTACTTTAAACTATGTTTCTCTGAATTTCTTACCCAATTATCATCTACAAGGTTCAATTTTTACAATTAACATACAATCACATACTAATTTTGTTATCCTACAAAATCATGTTCATGTATATGTAATCACTGTAATCTCTATACTTGCCCAAATTGCTTCGTTCAAATTGCATTATGCTCGTTTCTTAATGAACTAACATATACAAGACTCAATTAACAGCTTAGCATACAAATTGACCATCAAAATTGATACTTACACAAGCTATATAAGAAAATATTCATAGAAACATACACTAATATTATTTTTCTACTGTCATCTGAAATTAGCATACCATTCATGTCTGACTACAACTTTTAACATCATAACTATACATAATTACCATAAACAGGTTACATGACACTAATTTATAGAAAGCTAGAATTCTCAGACCATGTAGTCTTTGTCGTAAAACACATATACATGTATATACATATATAATACCAAGGTTGTGAACATACCTTCAAATGGTCGAACAATCCTTGCTAAACTCACTTGAATTGTCGTGAAATCCTTAAGCTTCCTCTCAATCTCTCTCAATTCTCTCTGACAAGCTCTATCAAACTCTCTCTAAACTCTCAAACTTAGCCAAGTATGCGTAAACAAAACTGATATGGCCAAACATAACAAAATAAAACTGATAACTTTAATACCCTACTAAACACAATATCAGTTACTAAAAGAAACATATATATTATAAATATATTATATTTATTATTTATTTTATTTTATTTATATTATTACTATAATTAAAATTTAAAATTTTAAAATCCAAAAGTCATAAGGCTTTGTTTGGCAAAAAGTCTTTAAAATAAAGACTTAATATTTTTAAGCCTTGTTTGGTCAAAACTAAATTAAACTCCTTTAATTTATTTTAATAAAGATTTCCATATCCAATATTAGTCAAATAAATTAATTACACATACTATATTTTAAATACATATTTCACTTAAACAAATATCACATAATTATAATCTCATTATAACTTTACTTAATAATTTAACATAGCACTTTAAATTATTAACTTAAAACAACAATATAACATCTCATGTTATATTACAACTCTCTAAATTATAAATTAATTTAATTTAGAATATCATCTAATAAATTTAATTCATAAAAATTGAATAATAATAACCACATCAATAATAAAATTTTTATTTCATCAATTTCAATAATAAACACATCAAATAAATATTTATATAATTCAATAAATATTTAATATTACAATTTAAATTTCCGGATTGTTACAGCAGTGCGGCATATAACGTTAAGACTCATGCATATTGTACGAGTCAAGTCTTTACCCACCGCAGAGAGTGGCGCCAAGAATGTGGCTTAGAGAAGGAAGGTGGTAATCACAAATACCACCAACCCTAGGGTTTGTATAGTAATGAAGGTTTACAAGTATGGAATGAATGGTAACTCATTAGCAATGAACTAAAGCTTGATTATAATTTTGTTAAGACATGTTTAAACCTTAAGTATTATCCATTAAGGTTAACGTAAGTCAATTGTATGTTAAATGTAAGAATGACATAATGGAAAGCTGGAACCAATAAGAATAAATCTAAGTCATAATTAGATTGAGAAGAAGGGTAAGATACTTTAGGAACCCTATATGTCCATTCATGACCTAATGTGTTATGTGATGTTATTGATTACTGTAGAGACTTAAAGACTTAACTAAGAACATGTTATAACTGTAGCAAACGCTAAAGGCAAGTATTCTGACCCTTGTTCCAGTTCAATCTAGACAAGCTTTGTAATTCATGTATCCTTACGCATGAAGTCTTGTATAATGAAGTCAAAGCCAATTCTTTCGGCTAGACTTATATTATGTTTCTATAAAGCATGATCAATGTTTACCAAGTTATATTGGTCTGGTTTTCAAATGAAGACTGAGTATGCTAAAATGTTTTGTCGTCAAACGACAGGCACGTGAGGTCTCCACAACTTAAATGTATACACGTTTAATGAATGTAGTGTTGATCAACATAGAGTACTATAGGCTGATCACCTAGACATGCTCGTAAGTAATGTCAGACTTACGGACTTAGTGTCAGGATGTCCTTTTCAAAAGAACTTATGAAATGCTCAAGGTCTTGGACCAGAATTGATGTTTTACTGAATATTGTTATTATAAAACATTTTGAAGGAAAAGAAGTGCTATTTTGAATTATTGATAGTACTTCGTAACTATTGTTCAGTTATTGAAGATATATGATTCCTATGTTTCAAGCATGTTGTTTATTAGAATTGTAGTACTTGCTAAGCTAGTCATGCTCACTCTTGCTTGAACCATATGAACACAGCTAAGATTGAACGGACCGAAGGCTCCGACAAGGATAAAAGCAAGGCGAAGATGAACCCGTAGAATACTTATGTAATAGTATAGGGTGAATGATTGTAATATATTTGGTATTATGACAAGAACAATGTAATGGTTATAAAGAACCTTGGGGAATGTTAATATTATTTTGAATATATAGAAGACATATTCGTTCCTTTTAGACTTTTCAATTGAATGTATGTGTGAATGGTAGTACCGTGTAGCACAATCTGTCGGGTTGGAAGATACCCAGATTTGGGGACGTCACATATATAGTAACCATGTATTAAGATTCATTAAAAATATATAATATAAATGCATCATGAAAGGTGTATGTGGTAATGTGTATGTGGGTATAAATTAAAATAATATACCATGAACATATTGAAAACTATTTTACCAGTGTGATAAAATGTACATGGATTATATGTAGGTTGAATAACATTTACTACATTGAAATATTAAATCTTATTGTGACATTAAGTTATAATTATTGTATGGTTAATATGTGTATAAATTGTGACATAAGAGTATGAATTGGTATAAGTGTTGCAAGAATGCTGAGATAATTGGCTTGTCCCGAATTTAGTGTCCCATTTGCTCTCATTTCTCAGTCACGTGTAGAACATAAAGGTTAAGGCCTATGTTCTTCTTTTCTTCCAAGACTCCTTCTAGCTCATGATTATGGGGGAAATGGTTATGATGATGATATTCAACAACCATTTACCAACTCTCTCTTAACCTTCATACAATCCTTCAATCCGTGGGTTTAATTTAGTGGGAAATGGAAATATATGTGTATTGGTTTTTCTATATATGGACTCTCCTTCTCCAATTGCCATTGCTGAGAATTGCGAAGTGTGAGATTTAAAAGCATACAAGTATTCTAGGAGGTTGGAAGTTCAATTAGCAAAAAGTTCATTCATATTGCAGAGGTATAACCTCACTTCCTTGCTTTCCATTTTAAGTCTCTGTCAAAATAAATTTTGAGTTCTTGAAATTCAAATTCTTGATATGGCGGGGTTAGATGTTAAAAGGGTTGGGTAATGTTTAAATAGTTGTTATATAACCATATAAACATGTTTAAATTGATATATGATTGGTTAGAATCGAATTTGTGAATAATTTCTATGGTAGGGCTTGTTTTCTGCCGATGCGATCGTTCTCGCTCGAACGGGCATGGCGTAGCAATTGCTGGCGGATTAACATCGAGGCCTTGTGTAAAATTTATGCGACCCACAGTTTAGTTGGATCTTCTATTTTAAAATTTGCTAAGTGTTGGTCAACAAATATGGTTTGAACTAGCATGCCAGCATGAGTAATGGGTATATATAGATATATTAACCTAATGTGAGCATGGTTAGACTAACATACATGATTAACAAAAGTGTATAGTTTAAAATGGATTTATAACTTTAGAAAGGGACATGATATGTATGTATGCCATGGTTGTATACTGACTTTGCAAGCATGTTGGTGTGATTTAGAAATGCATGACTAAACCAATAGCTTGGTTTATGTGACTAGTAAACAAGCATGAACATGTTCGGCTAATTAGTAAACTTTACAAATGAAAATACGACTTTTGAACGTGAATATTGTCAAACTACGTTGAGGGTTAGAACCTGAAATTTGTGATCATGTTGATGTTAATCTTAGACTCACTCATGTAACATGAACATATATATACCATGCTAGTGTATCATATTTCAAGTGAAGCATAAACGAAGCATATTTTCAACCAAAGCGGTGCTAATTGCACATATGTGTATGAATACTCACAAGCATACCTAATATGAGTTTTATAACTACCTTGTATATTTAAAGAGAAAGCATGATAGACTTTATGGTTTCATGACCTTGAATGACCTTAACTTATTGAAATATTTAATTTGGAATTATATTATGAAAGGAAGAACCTAGATTGACTTGAGAAGCATGAAAAGATCTTTAACATGATAAAATATATTATGTATTGTGAGACCCCGAATTTTATGAAATAAAAGTATTCAATTTTTCTATTTTGGTGAATAGTTAAATTGATAAAAGTTTAAAGTTAAGGGTGACATATGAAAATTTTTCAAAGTAAGCAAGTTGTCATAAAATAATCGGTAGTAAAATACGCGTGGTTGCATAGTAGCACACGGTATTGATTATTAATGCTTACGTGAGAAGTCACTTAGTTTGATTCAATTATTGTCGATATTTTATATATTACTAAATCAATAATTGAGATAACAAAGTTATTAATATTATTATTTGCAATATTAACGATGTCTAGAAGTTCTGCCAATGAGAGGTTTGGTCACCTAATTGCGCTATAATAGGGAGAAATCCTTATGGAAAGCCCCCTCTTTCCTAGGAGCGAACAGTGGACATTAATAGTGTGAATTATAATAATGATGATAAAGTTTTGTTATATTAGTATTATTAATGTAATAAAATAGAAAAACTTTTTATATAAAACAAAATACTTTTATAAAGTTATTCATTTTATTAGACTATAAATAGAATATATTATATTCTATTATGCATAGTGTTTTGCATAGTAAAATCTTTTTATATAAAACATAATACTTTTATAAAGTTATTTATTTTATTAGATAATAATTAGAATATATTATATTTTATTATGCATAGTGCTCGCATAGTGTTTTGCATAGTAAAATCTTTTTATATAAAAGCAGAATACTTTTATAAAGTTATTCGTTTTATTAGATTATAAATAGAATATATTATATTTTATTTAAAATTTTTTTTTATTAGAATATTTTATAGTAAACCAACGGACCGTCTGTTTAAAAGTAAATCAAACTGGACCGTTTCAGAATTAGTTACTATTCAGTCCATTCTCCTATAAATAGAAGCTCATTCCTTCATTATTTCTTCGAATTCACTGAAACTCTAGAGAGAGAAACTATAGAGAGAAAGAAGAATAGTATTCTACTACTTCACTACTCCTATATCTAGTTTGTTCTAAGGTAAGGGATATTATTTGTTGTACTCCTAAGGGGTATTATTTCTTTCGTATTCATGAAGAGAACTTTTGTTATTCCATTCCTTATTATTCTGTTGGAATAACCTGTATACGAAGACTACCCTATACATGGTGAAATTCTTCTATTATTCCATTCCTTATTATTATGTTGGAATAACCTGTCTATGCCAAGTACTGCATATATGATGAAATTCTTCTATTATTTCATTCTTTATTATTCTGTCAGAATATCTTGTCTGTGCGTTTACGCATGACCTGGTTCCATTATTTATTATTCTGTTGAAATATCTTATCGGTGCAAATTACGCCTGACCTGGTTCCGTTCTTTATTATTACATTGGAATATCCCGCTCGGTCTTAATTACGCTCGACTTGGTTCCGTTCTTTATTATTCTGTTGAGAATAACCTGTCTATGCGATCTATCACATGCATGGTGAATTCTTCAGTTATTACATTCTTTATTATTCTGTTGGAATAACATGTCTATGTGGATTACCACATGCATGGTGAATGATCTTTTGTATTCATTCCTTATTAAATTATGGAAATGATCTGTTTACGTGGGTTATGATGAAAGTCATAATAAAAGTATTGGACTGATGAAAATCATGGGTATATGTAGTATTAGTAAGTGTTATGATAAGTTATGTTGGTTATTTGTGAAAACATGAAAGTTTCTTAGAAATCACAAAGGGTTGAAAATAAAATTTTGGCAGAAAATGGAACATGAAATTCAATTGACCATATCTCCTCTTTTATTTTTGAATTTTTGAGTGTGGTCAAGTTTTAGAGTTAGATCTATGAGTTTTCTAACTTATCCAAGTGAAATCACTGTAAAAGGTGTTGTAGATTTTTGTGTGGACTGATTTTAGTAAAGGAGGCAAAAGCTGCAAATTACGAAAAAGTTGCTGCCCAAAAGTTTAAAAGGGAATTTTCGGCCACTTTGTGAGAAAAATTCTGGCCTTTTGGGACATGAAAATATATTGTATAAAGTACATCCTGTCCAAAAATGAGCTCATTCCGACTTAAAATGAGTAAGTTATGACCATTTCAATATTTAGGTTTTTTCGACGAAAAACGCTATAACCGGAGTTCTATAACTCCGATGACCATGAAATTTAAACTGAAAGATCAAGTTAACATGTGTAAGATCCTGCTAATATTTGGGAATTTCTGGAGTTAAACTTGAGGTAGCTAATTTCTTAAGGAATTAATTAGAAATTGATTTATGAAAAATAGTAAATAAATTTTAAAAATTCTGAAAAAAAATATATGTTCAATATGGGACTATATTCTGCTAAATCCCAGAAAAGAAATATTTTTGGGACTGATTTGGTATTTTTCATGAAAATGCACTAGTTATGAGTATATGAGTTAAATATGTTATGTGAAGTTGAAAATTGGTAAATAAGATTTCATGCCTTGGGAAACCTATATAGGGTATATACAGATTTTTGATAAGGTATTTGATCATTACTGATGAAATCTTATGAGTATGGCATTTTTGAATGATTAAATGTATTATATGGTAAAGTGTAAACAATTAAAATAAATTATTTATAAGTTTAAGAAATAATTAAAATATTGTTATAATATTAATGATATTAGATTATGAGATTATTAAGTGATTGATAACATTGGGATATTCTTGAACCCTTGATAATTTATATTATAACTGTTTAATATTTATTATTTATCTCATTTGATTGATTCTTTATATTGTTGTTATGATCCTCATGCTTATATCGTGTTGAAAGTCATCTGCGACTTACGTACATTGATGGACTTGGTATGATTATGACCAGGGATTATTCGGTATAATCATGACCGTAATGTTACAAATGATGTGGTAAAAGTCATCTTTGGCTCGTAGTGCATAGATG
The DNA here is from genome assembly GCA_020205605.1 of Panax ginseng. NCBI lineage: Eukaryota > Viridiplantae > Streptophyta > Magnoliopsida > Apiales > Araliaceae > Panax > Panax ginseng. The sequence goes on from CM035144.1 coordinate 90,143,532, forward strand.
GACTTGGTATGATTATGACCAGGGATTATTCGGTATAATCATGACCGTAATTGAAAACACGAGTATCCTTGGCCCGTAGTGCATGGATAATTCGTGGTCGTGATACTATTAAGATGAGTGACAGCATTATTGGTTTTACAATTGTATATCTTTGGCCTGTAGTGCAAAGATGGACTATTGGTTATTGGTTTTACAGTTGTATATCTTTGGCCTGTAGTGCAAAGATGGCTATTGGTTATTAGTTATCTGATTTGTATATCTTTTGCCGTAGTGCAAAGATGAATTTATTAGTATGATTATGAGCAGGAATTGTGATTTGGTATAACCATGATTTTTAATGTTTCAGGTAAAGATAGGTGATAAAAATTATCTTCGTCCTGGGTGCGAAAAGGAATTTAGAATCATAATTATGATTATGAGTTATTCATATGATTATGGACAGGAATTGTTGATTTATGTTACAGGGATAAAATATTATTGGTGGACTTTTAACATGGAGAAGATGATAGACCTGATGGTCTATTTGACTCGTTTAATGGATTGCTCGTTCCACTGTAACTATGGTTGAAAAGTTTTATCATCTACCATATGTTCTAAATCTCTGATTTATTATTGACGAAAGATATTGATAATTTAATTATCTTTAGTTATGATATTCTTTACTGGGCTAGTTGTGCTCACCCTTTTGCTTCACAATTCCTTTCAGGTAATAAGAGTGTTCTTAATGAGTCGGAAATGAGATAACAGGGGAATAGAGCGGTGGTCTATATCATTTTGAGGTTCTCCTAAATAGTATGGAAATAATTTTATTGAGAACTTTATATAAGTGTGTTGTATTGTATACGTCATTTGATATTTAATTTTGGTGAACCGAATAGGGTGAGGTGAACCCAACTTTGGAAGGGTGTTTTGCCACTATCATACAAGATGTCTAATGACATACAACCTCGTGTTATCATAAGACAGGGTTGTGCACATCCACTTGCTGAGTATATCTACGAGCACTACCTATATGATCTTGGAATTTATTTAAAATATAATTTTCACTTAGAGATAGTGGAGATAGTTATATGTCAAGAGAAGACTCACCATTGGAAAGAAGATGATAGTAATCTTCTTATTTTTCTTTGGGGTCTATTGGGTCAACCAAGGATAATTCTCTGAACATATGATATCTATCATAACTTAGAGTCATGGTCTCCTATGTACGAAGGTTTCCTTGAGCATTTCCCAAAGATTTTAATTTCTAAAATAGTTATTGACTGTACTTTTATGTAAAGTAACTTTGTAAGGTGTTGTGGTCGAGGCACCATAAGAGTTACATAGATTATTGCATTGAAACTCACAGCTTATCTGTTGTCGTACTCTGCACGACAGTTCAATAGTTGTATAAATAAAGTTTGTATTTGATTTTTATAGAGTGATATCTAGCGACTCAGAATGGGTGATGTATACCTATTTTGGGGGCGTCACATATATGATTGTTGTGTTTATGCCAGACAGAAACCTTAAGGCAACGACTGAGTCTTGGCTTAGCCAGAGGACTACGCAGCTGCTCCAGTCCTAGCCTTATCCATGGCGCAGCTGCGCCTATTTGGAATCTGAGATTCTACATTCTGATTTTGTACAGTTAACTTGTATGGTGCCTATATTGCTAAAAGTAGTTTAAAACCTATTGATACATGAGATGATTAGATGATATGATGATGTTTTCCTTGTAATAGAAAAGTCCATAGGTAAAAAGGTCTTAACCTTGCACTTTATAAATTGTTAGATACTTGATTTGTGATAAGCATATAAGTTAATTTTGTATTCTATGTGCATACTCGTATCATGATGAGCTTGATTAAAGAATGTGTTAGCTAATGAACATCTTGTACTTCTAATACGCTATAAATAGGATTCAAAAGTGTTGATTTCTTAACGTGGATAAACTACGCTTAAGGCAAGTATCCGAATTATCCTTTACATTGTGCAAGTATCCTAAACCCTTACATTACTTTATTCAACGAATACCATAAGTAGAGTATCTAAACCGTATCTCTTTGAATGCAAGCTATCTTACTTACTCGTTTAATCGAGCTAGTATGCTTAAACTCTTGTGGAAACTATTATTCATGTTGAACTTGGTATTGTTCCTGAATATTATGAAAGAGTCGATTCAATTTGATTCGGCTAGACTATATGCATGTTTATAAAACCATCCAAACCAATTGATTGGTGAGGAAATCTTGAGAACTGAGTTGAAAAACCCTTATGGTAAGGGGAGTGTATGTTGTTGGAAACCCCAACACATGAGTAAATATTTCTGTGGTGTTATGCATAACTTATAGTATTGTAGATTGATCATCTATAGTACTTGATTCTTATGGTTTATCAGTTTAATATTGGTAATTCTAGTAGATATTCAATAGTCCTTAGTGACTACTCAATATAAATTGTTTATCCAGTTGGATACATTGATAGCCTTTGAATTCATATATATCTGTTGATTTATATTGAATTATCGTTCTTATTCTAAGAATTGTTGATATTCCTTATTCATGATATTATTCTGAAACTCTGAACTATCTTAGAGATGATACTTCGATATTTCAAACTTGTGATATTATATTATGTACCCTTGTTGTATATTACTTGTTGGGAAATTTGTGATCATCCTTGCTTACTTAAAACCTTTCAGTTAAGGCGCAACAGGGAAGTGTCTTTGGAAAAGACAAGGACAAGGGCAAGGCTACCGACTGGCTTGTTCCTTTATGTTGAAATTTTCTATGTTGTGTTAAGACTGTTTTAGACTATGTTTAAGCTTAAGTAAGATTATGTAATAAGTCTTTATTCAATATTATTATGTAATCTATTAAGTATTGTAGGTTGCGAGACTTGGGGGAATAATTATAATAAATCATTGTATATTATTATAAATTAGATCTTCAGTTGTGAACGTGATATTGTAGTTATTTTTGTTTGCCATGAGCACGTGATGTACCGAATTTGAGTGACCAAGTGGAGGTCCGAATTTGGGGGCGTCACAGATATAATCAGTAAGTGGATGTGCAAAACTCTGTCTTATGATAACATGAAGTCATATGTCATTATATATCTTGTATGATAGTAGCAAAACACCCTTCAAAAGTTGGGTTCACCTCATCCTATTCGGTTCACCAAAAACAACGGTTAAATGACGTATACAATACGACACATTTATCTAAAATTCTCAATAAAATTATTTCCATACTATTTTAGGGGAAACCTCAACAGCTATAGACCACCGTTCTATTCCCTTGTTACCCCCGCTCGACCTAGCTACACTCTTATTACCTGAAAGGAATTGTGAAGCAAAAGGGTTAGCACAACTAGCCTAATAAAGAATATCATACCTAAAGATAATTAAACTATCAATAGTCTTCGTCAGTAATAAATAAGAGATTTAGAACATATGGTAGATGATAAAACTTTTCAACCATAGTTGCAGCGGAACGAAAAATCCATTAGAAGAGTCAAATAGACCATAAAGTTTATTATCTTCTCCACGTTGAAAGTCTACCAACAATGTTTTATCCTTGTAACATCAAGCAACAGTTCCTGTCCACAATCATGTGAATAACTCATAATCATAATTGTGGTTCTAAATTCCTCTTTGCACCCAGGACGAAGGCAATTTTCATCACTTGTCTTTACCTGAAACATCAAAGATCTTGGTTATACCAAATCACAGTTCTTGTTCATAATCAAACTAATAAATTGATCTTTGCACTATGGGCCAAAGATATTCATTAACAGTTCATCTTTGCACTACATGCCAAAGATATTCAACAACATGTTATCTTTTCACTACAGGCAAAATATATTAATATCTCAAAGAAATATATAATCATTTTAGAATTTAAATAAACAATAATTATAACCATGTTGATCAATTCACCTTCGCACTTAAGCTAAAGATATTCAATCATAAATTCAATGGTCATGATCATACCAGTCAACCATTCATCTTTGCACTACTGGCCAAAGAGAACCTATAGTCACGATAATACCAATAATCTACCCATCTTTACACTCAAGTGAAAGAGAAATTTCATCACCAGGATTATAAAAATGTTATATATGATAATAAAAACAATATAATCAAAACATGAATTTAATTTCAAGTGTAAGATTCATAAATTAACGATAATTTGGTCAGAAAAAAAAAACCAATTTTTGTCGTGAATAGTACTCTATGAATAGTACTTCGTGAATAGTACCCCATGAATAGTACCCTGTATTCGTAAATAGTACTGTATACATAAACAGTACCGTATACATAAATAGTTCCATATGCATGATGTAACAATCTAAAATTTTATTTATAATTTCAAATATCTATTGAATTAAATAAATATTTTTAATTGATGTGTTTGTTGTTTAGTAGATATTTGTTCGATTATTTATTAGTAAGTAAATAATTCATGAGTTATAGAAATTAACTTAATTAAGATAAAAGAGTGATGAATTAAATTTATGAGATAATACTCTAATTTAACTTAATAACTAAATTGGAGAGTTGTTAAGGATTATATAGTTTGCTAGAATGTTGTCTTAATTTAATTTAGTAATTAAAGTGATATGTTAATTTATTAAGTAAAATTATAATGAAAATTATAATTTTGTGGTAATTAGTTTTATTTATTTAACTAAGATTGGATATGGAAATCCAAATAAAAAATGTGGGACTATAAACTATATGAGTTATTAAAATAAATTATAGTTTTAAATGGATTTACCCAAACAAGGCTTAAGGATATGAAGTCTTTATTTTAAAAAGTGTTTTTCCAAACAAAGCCTTAGGGCTTTTGAATTTTGAATTTGAATTAAATTAATAATAAAAATAAAATATAAATATAAATAAAATATATTAAAGCCTTAGGGCTTTTGAATTTTGAATTTGAATTAAATTAATAATAAAAATAAAATATAAATATAAATAAAATATATTAAATTTTATAACTGATATATCATTATTATATTTAATAAAACGTCGATTGTTAGACGTTTAGCTTTGTGCGTTGGTTTTACGTGAAAAGAATTGGCCTAAGCCTAAGAAGAAGAAAGAAGACAGTTTATAGAGAAGTTTGAGAGAGTTTGAGAAAGCTTAAGAGAGAATTTCTGTGATTCTAAAGCAATTGTCTGTGTTTAGCAAAGATTATATCCAAGCAAGTGAAGATATAATCTCTAAAACTCAAGTTTACATTTATAAGAAGAGTTCATGTTCTTGAGTTTCAAAATTTTCTGTAAATTGCATGTTTGATGAATTATTGTTATACAAACTGATTAATGGTGTTTATTAGTAAATTGTGATGTTAGAATTAGCATCTAGACATAGAATTAGTGTGCTAATTATGTTCAAAAAGAAAGAAATTTGTTTAAAGTGTATATGGTTATTTATATGGCTTGTGAAAGTACAAAATTTAGTAGTTAGTTTGTGCAAGAAAAGTGAACTTAGAGCCCTATTTTTGCTAATAAAAGAACATTGCTTATGCCCTAAGTCATTTTTGCTAGCCTACCCTATAGGACGAAGCATCTTATATGCCCAAGGCTTAATTGGGCGCAGCTGCGTCCAAAGTGTGTCAAGTGTGACTATTTTGACCTATTTAAGTAAAATAGGTATAACATTTTCATAAGAAATCCGATTGAGGCGATTCAAGATGATCCAGAATGATGACAAATAGACCTACAATTTTTATTTTTTCTGTTTATCAATTTGAGTTCGGGAACATGGGTCAAAATGGTCATCTTTAGGACTATTGTGTTTTCGGGGACAATCAGAGGGCATCGGGCATACACGTATACAAGTGTAGTGCTTCTAACGATAAAATATGTTGTTCGAAGTTATAAAACATGTATGTTAGTAAATATAATGATGCTTAGAATTAATAAATGATGTATTCGATAATTTGTATAAGCATATGATAAGTAGATTTTATATCTACTTATCCGGTATCTGTTACTTGAATTAGTTGCTTATATTTATGTTTCTTAGTTACTTTTCATACATTTTATGTTATTTTGTAGGCTATGACATGACATGGGCATGAAGAAGCAAGGGAAAGCAATTCAGACATCTTTTGGACTAAAATACGCAAGTAAATGCAAGAAGGGAATATTGAAGAACTTTTAACACCAAGTTGGATGCATGTTCTTAGCTTGAAACTTGGATTTTATTGTAGATCTACTTCTTAGCTTTCCAGAACATCTTGAATCATCCCAATCGGAGTTCGGATGTGAGAGTTATGGCCTTTTTATCAACGAAGATCAAAGCTAAGAGTTGTCATGTTTTCCATTTACATAGCATCTACTTCAAGCCCGATTTACGCCTTGATACAATTCGAATTTGTCAATCCTCAAAGAATGAAAGTTGTATATCACGTCTATATCTTCGATTTGATAGGTGGCAGGCTCCGTAACTCCAAGCGGATCAAAGGTTATGCCTGTTTTACAAAAGGACGTTGTAGCAGAAAACTGAGTAGCCCGGACCGCGCTAGGGGCGCGCTAGGCCACTAGAAGCATTGCCTTTACAGCGCGGGGCGCGCTCCAAATGGCTTAGAGACGGCGCGGGGAGCGCTAGACAGCGGGAAGACAGGTGATTTGGGTTATTTGATGTCCAATTTGAGCTAGAATAGGATTCTTAGTTGCCTAACTTGCTAGGGTATCTATTAGAACTATAAATACATGATGAGAGGCATAAAAGAAGATATATAGGCTAGCTCTAAGACTCCATTACATCCCTCTTGGGATAGATTTCTATCAACTTATTCTTTACTTTCTTTCTTAGATTAGGAACCCTAGATTAGATTAGAATTGGAGATTGAAGCAACTTGGAGACCATAGAAGATTAAGAGCAGGAGCTTGAGGAAGATGGAGATTTGTTGACAACAGATTCAATTCTTTTCTCTAATCTTATTCTTATCTTTTAATGTGTATTCAAGTGTGGATTCTTAGTTTTAATTCAATGAACTAATTCTTTGTTTGAGATTACAATGGATCTTATTGTGTAGTTTATTTTAATATGCTTCGCTATCAATTATTATGTTCTATTGTGAGAATTGTCTATTGTGATTTAGACTTAATTGCTTAATTGCCTAGCTAACAATTATCGTGATAATCTATATGGACTCAAGAGATGAAGTATAGGTTTAGATCAGATCATGATAGCATATGTTTGTGATTTCTGCATAAATGGAATTCATAATTCGTGTTTAGGATAGAGATATGCCTTTACGCCATATGTAATCTTATAGAGAACTTGTGCTTTAAATCTTTTTTAATTGTAATTCACATAGAGATATAGTGGATTAGTTAATTAGGGTGTCTTGATTAATTCTATCATCTTTGGATTTAAGTGAGTATAGGTATTATGCATCGAAAGGTTGTTTTATCTGCTTTAGTGTTCTTGATTAACAATGTAGGGTATAGAATAATTGATGAGAAGTGTGTTAACTTCAATGAAGCAATATGTGAAGTTGTGATCTTAAATCTCCGTAATCTTAATTTAACTAGTGGTAATTAGAATTAGTTTAATTATAAATTGAAATTCATTCGTTTAAATAAGATTGAGTTGATTACGAGTTAGTACTTGGTGATTTTTATTAAATAATTCTCTGTGGGAATGATACTCTACTTACACTTTATTACTTGTTGACCACGTATACTTGCGTGTTGTGCGTAATTAGATTTTACCCAACAAGTTTTTGGCGTCGTTGCTGGGGTCTTAATTTAAATTTTTTTGTGTTTATTTTTAATTCTCTTCCTATATTTCTCTCTTTTCAGGTACCATGGATGACTTTACGTATCAATGGCCATACACGAATATGACTCAACCAACGAAAATGGGGATTGATGGACTTAATGCATTTTCCGCAATATCAGCACAGATTGAAGAACTTTCGAGGAAGTTGGACATTTTTGCAGCCCAAATGAGTCGAAGGATGGCAGTTATGTGTGACTATTGTGCTGGCGATCACCCGAGTAATCAATGCACCATCAATCTTGGGTCGGTACTGTATGTTGGTGAATACCTCAACGATTATACATATGCTAATTATCATCAAGTTTGGGGGTATCACCCGAATTCGTCATGGAGCTATACTTATGAAGACCAATACTATGCTCCAAATCCATCATACACACCGGAATTTTCATGTCCACCTTCATTGCCACAAGAAGAAAAGCCAAATCTGAGGGATATAATATTGAAGGGCATAGCAAACCCAAAGGAGATGAGGATTAACCAAGAGCTGTCAACCCAAAATTTTAATAATCAGATGGAACAATTTGTCACCACTTCAACTCATGGCCCTCAATACATGGATTCCAAAACTGAGACAGATAATTCGAGATTGGAGGAATTATTGTCCAAGTTCATAGCATCAAATGAAGAGAGGAGGATTAATCAAGAGCGGCCAATTCAGAATCAAGAGTTAGCAATTCAAAATATTCAAAATAAGATAGATCAATTAACCAAAGTTGTAAGCAACCTTCCTCCAAACAATTGGTGTTATGACGAGGATTTTGAAATTGATGAAGTGCCCGAGCCAAATCTACAACTGGATGAGCCACAAGATGTTGAGAAAGAGACAAGTGGGGATAATGACAACAAGGTCGGTGAAGAACTAACTATAAGTACTAACAAGGATGAGCCGATGTTATTAGTGCCCCAAGTTCCTTATCCACCAAAGATCAAGGGTCCAGTCAAATTTGCAAAATCATGCCCACTTGGTAGTCATGTCATCGGTGAAGCTCTTGATGACATAAGAGCGAGTACAATTTTGAATCCATGGTGGGACGAGAAAGAGAAGATAGAAGAAGAGCCCATTGTGTGTGACAAGATTCCATGCCCCAAAGTGATCACATACACAATGGAGAAAACACCTAGCTGTGGGACGTTCTTGATTGAGATCATACTAAATCAGAGCATGCTAGGTGATTTTGATGCATTGGCCATCACAAATGGGAACCTACCAAAAACTATATTATTTCCGATGGATGGAGGGTTCTTCAATTATCGAAGAGGAATTGGATAGTGCTGACCAGACAAAGTCGGGCTTACGACGTTAAAACTAGCGCTACTTGGGAGGCAACCCAAGCTCTAAACTCTTTCTCTTTTAGTTATTATTTTAATCTTAGTTTATAATCTAGTTTAAATATGCATTTTTTTATAGAAGATTGACTACATCTTTGGAAGAGTTGCAGATAACTCAAGAAAAGTCATTCATGCAACTATTAACCCATACAGTATGTGAGCGAGCGCTTAGCGATCCGTGACTCTTGACGTAGCGCGGAGCTGCTGCTAAATGTTGAGTCACAACACGGTGCGCGCTAACATCTCAGAGACTTATGCTTGCACAGCGCTTATCGCGCTAAGTCGCCGATCTTCTAGCGCAGAACGCGCTGAACCAACCCTGCACCTACTGAATGCCAAGCACGGACAATGCTATATCAAGCATATATACGAAGCGGGCGCGTCTTACCGATCAAAGATCTTGCAGATATCCAACATAGCGAAGCGCTTATGCCTCGTCCATACTAAGCGTGGACCACGCTACTCGTCACTATCATACATGTAACAGATAGAGAGACGTGTTCTAAACTGACCCAAGCCACCTCTCCTCATTACATGCAAACTCTCCACATATCCTACACCCATTACACTTCCAATACTCCATAACCCCCATTACACCATCCCTACCTCTCCTTCTCCTTTTCAACTTCCATTCCCATCAAACCCATCCATCCCCAACTTCCAATCCACGTTGGTTTTCCATTTCCAATCCACGTTGGTTTTCAATTTCCGCGCTGCTCAGAAATCCCAGGCGTTAAAAGTGGTTTAATTGCAATGTTAGTCAAGTCCAACTCAAGTGTGGTTTAATTGCAATGTTAGCCAATGTGTCTGGCCTATTTTTCAGACTTAGCAGACAAGGAGGAACATGCTGTATTTTCAGGGAAGTCCTCTCTTTTAATTTTTCCTATCTTAGCCATTGAGGACAATGTCTGTTTTATGTTTTGGGGGCATTTTAGTGTCCTATTGCATATAGTTAGTTATTTACATTGTAGTTCATATAGTTACATTTAGTTTTTGCATTTAGTTTCTTGAAAAAAAATATTGAAAAATTAAAAAATAGTAGTTAGTTTACTATGTTTATATAGCATTTAGTACATCTTGCATGAGTCCAGCTGTTTGATATTTACAATTTGTTTTGGCCAATGATGAGATTGGAATTGGGTAGACAAGTATAATACTGACTATTAGAGCTTTGATGTGATTTCTTGTTATGAATTGAATTTTTTTCTGTTTGAAATTCGTATAATAAAGATAGCACAGTAAAAACAACTTGTTGATTGATTGAGTTTAAATTGATACATAATGGGACTCTAAAGGATAATGCTAGTTTGAATGAAAGAATGACAAGAATAAGTAGTGATGGCTAAAGTTAGATAAGAACCTATGTTTGAGGGAAATATTGGGGTATATAAGCTAACAAAAAAAAAGAAAAAAAGAAAAAAAAGTATGAATAAACACCGTGGCATGCTTGTCTAGTTTTGTGGCCTTTGTTACTTGAGTAAGTAAGCCCGAGGGGATTGTCTTTACACCTAGCGCCCTAAGGTCTTAATGGTATGGGAGTTGTTGGTCAAAAGCTTGGTAAGGTAGCATTGAAAAGCCTAAGGGAATAAGACATTGCATAGCTATGTGTATATAAACCAAAAGAAAAAAAAATGAATAAAATGGGAAATAAGAGCAAAATGCCCCCGTAGATCAAAAATGAAGCATAAGTATCCCATGTTGACCCTCGATATTAGTAATTGTTTAATTTTAGTTAGATCTAGCTTGCTTTTGGATTTCTTGAGTTTACACTATATGATGCTTTCGAAGAGAGTTATTATGTGTTAAATTTGATTTTATATTAGTTAACATTGTTGTGGAGCACACACGCACAATATTAGTGATAACAGTTTAAGATTTGATGATTGATTGAGAAGTTAATGATTTGTTTTGATAAGATGTATTATCATGTTTACCTGATTTCTTTAAGGCCGGTTGAATAAACTTGTTTTTGTCATTACTTCTGGATTCGTAAGAATGTAGATTAGTTGTATTGCATAGCATTGTTGTTTTGTGTTTTTGTTTGAGGACAAGCAAATGTTTAAGTTTGGGGGTATTTGATAAGTAGATTTTATATCTACTTATCCGGTATCTGTTACTTGAATTAGTTGCTTATATTTATGTTTCTTAGTTACTTTTCATACATTTTATGTTATTTTGTAGGCAATGACATGACATGGGCATGAAGAAGCAAGGGAAAGCAATTCGGACAACTTTTGGACTAAAATACGCAAGCAAATGCAAGAAGGAAATATTGAAGGACTTTTAACACCAAGTTGGATGCATGTTCTTGACTTGGAAATTGTATTTTATTGTAGATCTACTTCTTAGCTTTTCGGAACATCTTGAATCATCCCAATCGGAGTTCGGATGTGAGAGTTATGGCCTTTTTATCAACGAAGATCAAAAGTTAAGAGTTGTCATGTTTGCCATTTACATAGCATCTACTTCAAGCTCGATTTACGCCTTGATCCAATTCGAATTTGTCAATCCTCAAAGAATGAACGTTGTAGATTTCGTCAATATCTTCGATTTGATAGGTGTCAGGCCCCGTAACTCCAAGCGGATCAAACGTTATTCCTATTTTACCAAAGGACATCGCAGCAAAAAACAGAGTAGCGCGGACCGCGCTAAGGCACGCTTAGGCCACCGAAGCATCGCTTTACAGTCACGGGTAGCGCTCCAAATGGCTTAGATACGGTCTTGAGTAAGGTATGCTACTGAGCAGCAGGAAGATAGTTGATTTGGGTTATTTGAAGTCCAATTTGAGCTAGAATAGGATTCTTAGTTGCCTAACTTGCTAGGGTATCTATTAGAACTATAAATACATGATGAGAGGCATAAAAGAAGATATATAGGCTAGTTCTAAGACTCCATTACATCCCTCTTGGGATAGATTTCTATCAACTTATTCTTTACTTTCTTTCTTAGATTAGGAACCCTAGATTAGATTAGAATTGGAGATTGAAGCAACTTAGAGACCACTGAAGATCAAGAGAAGGAGCTTGAGGAAGATGGAGATTTGCTGACAACATATTCAATTCTTTTCTCTAATCTTATTCTTATCTTTTAATGTGTATTCAAGTGTTGATTCTGAGTTTTAATTCAATGAACTAATTCTTTGTTTGAGATTACAATGGATCTTATTGTGTAGTTTATTTTAATATGCTTCGCTATCAATTATTATGTTCTATTGTGAGAATTGTCTATTGTGATTTAGACTTAATTGCTTAATTGCCTAGCTAACAATTACCGTGATAATCTATATGGACTCAAGAGATGAAGTATAGGTTTAGATCTGATCATGATAGCATATGTTTGTGATTTTTGCATAAGTGGAATTCATAATTCGTGTTTAGGATAGAGATATGCCTTTACGCCATATGTAATCTTATAAAGAACTTGTGCTTTAAATCCTTTTTAATTGTAATTCACATAGAGATATAGTGGATTAGTTAATTAGGGTGTCTTGATTAATTCTATCATCTGTGGATTTAAGTGAGTGTGGGTATTATGCATCGATAGGTGGTTTTATCTACTTTAGTGTTCTTGATTAACAATTTAGGATAGAGAATAATTGATGAGAAGTGTGTTAACTTAAATGAAGCAATAGGTGAAGTTGTGATCTTAAATCTCCGTAATCTTAATTTAACTATTGGTAATTAGAATTAGTTTAATTATAAATTGAAATTCATTCATTTAAATAAGATTGAGTTGATTATGAGTTAGTACTTGGTGATTTTTATTAAATAATTCTCTGTGGGAACGATACTCTACTTACACTTTATTACTTGTTGACCATGTATACTTGCGTGTTGTGCGTAATTAGATTTTACCCAACAAGTTTTTGATATGATGTATTATCATGTTTACTTGATTTCTCTAAGGCCGGTTGGATAGACTTGTATCTGTCATTACTGCTGGATTTGTAGGCATGTAAATTTCATTGCATTGCATTTTTGTTTTATTGTGTTGCTTGGGGATAAGCAACGGTTTAAGTTTGGGGGTATTTGTTAAGTAGGTTTTATACCTACATATTCGGTATCTGTTACTTGAATTAGTTGCTGAAACCTATGTTTCTTAGTTACTTTTCATACATTTTATGTTATTTTGTAGGCTATGACATGACATTGGCATAAAGAAGCAAGGATAAGCAATTCGGACATCTTTTGGGCTAAAATACACAAGCAAATGAAAAAAGGGAATATTGAAGGACATTTAACACTAAGTTGGATGTATTTTCTTGGCTTGGAACTTGGATTTTATGGTAGCTCTACTTCTTAGCTTTCTGGAACATCTTGAATCATCCCAATCGGAGTTCAGATGTGAGAGTTATGGCCTTTTTATCAACGAAGATCAAAGCTAAAAGTTGTCATGTTTGCCATTTACATAACATCTACTTTAAGCTCGATTCCGGCCTTGATCCAGACGGAATCTGTCCATCTTCAAAGAATGAAAGTTATATATCTCGTCGATATCTTCGATTTGATTGGTGACAGGCCCTGTAACTCCAAGCGGTTCAAAAGTTATGCCTGTTTTACCAAAGGGGCAGCAAAGAAAACAACGTAGCGTGATTTGCGCTAAAGCACGCTTAGGCCACCCGAAAATCTGCTACAAGCAAATGGTAGCCTCCAAATAGTCTAGGGACAGTGCGGGGCATGCTAGGTGGCGGGAACACAGTTGATTTGGGTTATTTGATGTCCAATTTGAGCTAGAATAGGATTCTTAGTTGCCTAACTTGCTAGGGTATCTATTAGAACTATAAATACATGATGAGAGGTATAAAAGAAGATATATAGGCTAGTTCTAAGACTCCATTAAATCCCTCTTGGGATAGATTTCTATTAACTTATTTCTTTACTTTCTTTCTTAGATTAGGAACCCTAGATTAGATTAGAATTGGAGATTGAAGCAACTTGGAGACCATTGAAGATCAAGAGCAGGAGCTTGAGGAAGATGAAGATTTGCTGACAACAGATTCAAATCATTTCTTTAATCTTATTCTTATCTTTTAATGTGTATTCAAGTGTGGATTCTTTGTTTTAATTCAATGAACTAATTCTTTGTTTGAGATTACAATGGATCTTATTATGTAGTTTATTTTAATACGTTTCGCTATCAATTATTATGTTCCATCATGAGAATTGTTTATTGTGATTTGGACTTAATTGTTTAATTGATTGGCCATTAATTACCGTGATAATCTATATGAACTCGAGAGATGAAGTTTAGATTTAGATCTGATCATGATGGCATGTGTTTGTGATTTCTGCATAGATGGAATTCATAATTCGTGTTTAGGATAGAGATATGCCTTTACGCCATATGTAATCTTATAGAGAACTAGTGCTTTAAATCCTTTTTAATTGTAATTCACATAGAGATATATTGAATTAGTTAATTAGGGTGTCTTGCTTAATTCTATCAATTGTGGATTTAAGTGAGTATGAGTATTATGCATCGAGAGGTGGTTTTATCTGCTTTAGTGTTCTTGATTAACAATTCAAGATAGAAAATAATTGATGAGAAGTGTGTTAACTTAAATGAAGCAATAAGTGAAGTTGTGATCTTAAATCTCCGTAATCTTAATTTAACTAGTGGTAATTAGAATTAGTTTACTTATAAATTGAAATTCATTCGTTTAAATAAGATTGAGTTAGTTACTGAGTTAGTACTTGGTGATTTTTATTAAATAATTCTCTGCAGGAGCGATACTCAACTTATCACTTTATTACTTGTTGACCACGTATACTTGCGTGTTGTGTGTAATTAGATTTTACCCAACAACATACTAAGCATACACAAAGGAGACAAATCGGACATGTGACGAATAAACGTCAAAACTCCGTGACAAGTGTTAATGAACGTAAAAAGTATTTTAAGACAAATGAAATGAATATTATAAGATATGAAATGGGGTTAATATAAAACCAATAAGGATTCCTAGTAAGACTTAATCACTTAAATGAATTTTGAGTATTATTAAAGAGAAATATAGTGAGATATAAGTTGAAAGTTAACAATATCAAATTGAACATTGTGTACTGATAATAGAAAGGGTTATGAGATATAGAGTAAAGTTTACATTAAAACTACTATGCATTGCTATGTGACTAATAGTTAATGTGAATGATTATATAATTGTGTAGGGCACATGAAGTGCAAATAGCTCTAAGCTGTTAAACTGTTATTGGTAAACAACGATCAAGGAAAGTCTTTCAGTTCCTATATGCTTTGTGAACTTGGTGATGAACTGTTTTAAATCTTCATTAAAAATAGCATAATGTGTAAGAACCTAAATTTTTAGAAATTATTAAAATAAGAATTTAGTAAATAAAATTCTTAAAGCATGAGATGGGTTCAAACAAGAATATATAAATGTCTTTATGAGGTATGTGTAATGCTTTGTGTTACATAGGGTAATATGAGCTATGTAGTAAGTGATGTTGTGTTTAATAAATATATATCATTATTATATATTTGTTATAAATTGTAGAGATGAATTTGCAAAAAAAGATGTATAAGATTTATCTATCGATATTAAATAATTTATAGAATTATTTTATTATAGTTGGTGACATTGAATATCTTTGATAATCACCAATTTCTTGAGTATATGTACGAGTAAGTATCAAGTCTAAGGTAGTGAAACCGTACTCTTTAATGGTGGATGTATAGGAGTTGGGCTAAACAATTCCTTTAGAGAGTGGAGGTATATACGAATTAGTAACTGATCTAACTCACTATGAAAACAATGTAGACGAGACAGAAACTAATTTGCTGGTTGTTTGTGGAAAACCACTCAGTGTACTATATTGAATACCATTAAAGACTCGATGCGTGCTAGGTTTGGACTTGTATATATGTACGTTGTTGACGAGAGAAGAAAGTCGATATATCTTTAGATAAATATTGGTTAGAGATTTATTGACTAATATTGGGATATGGTTAAATGTATAGATTAAAGAAAGAAGAGTTGAACTTGAACTTTAATCAGTAAATTATTGAAGAATATAGTCATTAGAGATTTATTTTTGTTAGTATAATGAGATAGCATAAATTGAGCATGCTAAATGATTTATTAGTTAAGTTTTGTTTCTGTTGAAGCATAACATGTCTGCGTCCTAACTTAAGGTGGCGCGACCGCTGTAACGCCCGAGAAAATAGAATTTTTATGATAATTAAATTTTTATTTGATTATGTGAATTAAATGAATTTAATTGATTTATTTTGTACGTAAGCTATGTGAAGGTCATTCTATGACCTAGAATGTGCGAATGTGGTTAGTAATCTAGCTACATTCTAGAATTAATTGTTTAGAATTTCCAAGACGAAAATAAATATTTTCTGAGAAATTCCGGTAAAAACACTATTCTTCGGTTTCTGCTAGGGAAATTATTTTGGAATTTCGAGAAACGCATAATGATAAAATATTAAGATAAGATGAAATATCTAATAATATTTCATTTATGGAAAATAAAGTTTTCACCTGCAGACTTAAAACCTAAGGGTTGAGTAGAATGATTTTCGAGAAGGAAATAAGACGCGTAGAAGAATTGATAAAGCGTGTGTTGTACAAGTATGATACTATTTAGTATCTATGTATAATGCGAAGAGTTATTACGAGGTACAATACGATTATCGTACGAATATTATATGGAAGGAATACGTGAATTATACATATAGAATACGATTGGTATTATGGAATTAAGATTAAGACTTAAAGTGATCCAATTAGATTTGGATTATGCCAAGTCCAAGCAATTGAATATGTAAGCCCAATGAATTAAGTGGTTAAGCCCAAACTAAAGCCCAATGTTAGAGTTGACTAAGCCTGATCCAAGAAACTGAACCGTGGATCGAACTGGTGGGTCACCGAATGGGTAAAACCCATGGGGCAACCCATGGGAATGACCCATGGGCATGGTGGGCCGGCCACTTGGTGTGCAAGCAAAGAAATCTACTTTATCACCAAGTATTTTACTTGGTGATAAAGTAGGGAATAGTAAGGAGGAGGGGGAGAATGCCTATTTTGCCCTCCATTTCATTTGTCTATAAATAGAAGACAAGGCTTGGCCATTTTATAATTTTTCATAGAGCAACCAACTTATTTTGAGAGAGAGAAAAAGCTAGACTCAATCAAACTTACTACTTTGAAGTTTTGCTTTAGAGTTTCTTTCAAGAACACCAAGATTCCTTAAGGTAATATTCCTTAATAATAGTTCCATCTCTTTTGATTTCTTTTAGTATGAAGAATCATAAATTGGTGGTGTATGCCTCTTATGGAGTAATAAGGATGACTTGTGATATGTGAAATCTTTATAAGTCATGAAGACATAGAAATCATAAGGGTTGACATAAGTTTAAACTATGAAAATATTAATTGTTGAGGTTGATTGTTTATGAACAATTAAACTCCATCAATACTTATATATGTGCATCTTGGTTGGTTAGGATGTAGATATGAAATCAATTGAGTATTCCATGTGATATGGCTTATAGAACACTAGTAATGAAGTTATGTCGAATTTTATGTAAATAGACGTTAAACGTCGAAAATGTAGAAATTCCGGATTGGTAGTCGAATGTTGTCGTGAGACTTGAAAATGTTGTTTTTTAATATCAACACGTGAGATAGGGTATTTAAGAGTTGTGGACTCAAGAATCGTCGAATTCCGACTTAAAACGAAGAAAACGAGTATTGAACACTCATTAGCGTTTAACAAACTTAATAGTGAATTTCACATTAACAGATTCGAAAGTGTAGAATTCTTATATGAATGCATAGAGTGTGTAATTTATGACGTGTAGACTTTTGAACGGACCAAATCAGTCTTATAATGAAGAAGTTATGAATCCGGGAAACTCACAAAAAATTTTATTTTTCAAAGTTTTCTGGTACTGAGGTCTGGCGTCGCGGCGCCAGACAAAGCTTAAAGTTCCACGCCGCAGCGTCGGTATAGTGTCATTACCTACTGTAAAGTGGCACCGCAGCGGCACTCATTTGATGGAGTTTTCGCGCACTTGTGCAAAGAGACCGGAGCTAGGTATCGCAAACTAAGCGCAACGCCTTGATTGTATAGGAAGGCCATGCCGAGGCAGGGTCTTTGTTAGACAACTTAGGTTTGAACTTCAATTGTTCCGAGACCTATATGAGTTAAGTTTATACACTTAATAAGTGTACTAAAACTATTCCTATATTACATATAC
Organism: Panax ginseng; assembly: GCA_020205605.1. Classification (NCBI taxonomy): domain Eukaryota; kingdom Viridiplantae; phylum Streptophyta; class Magnoliopsida; order Apiales; family Araliaceae; genus Panax; species Panax ginseng. The sequence goes on from CM035144.1 coordinate 90,161,878, forward strand.
TAATGTATATGGTAATGAAAGTTAGGAATTTAACATAAGTTGTGTACAAAGAACACAAAGGGTTATTAATGAACCATAATCGGTAATCAACATTGGTACTTCACCAATAATGATAGAGTCCGGTTAATAACGTAAGTTTATTAATAAGCCGAGATGAAGGGTAATAAGTCGAATTGACTTTATTAATGAAATAAAGTTAACTAAGACATAGAAGAGAAAGAAGTTGGTAGAAACAATGTGAGTAATTGTTTGGAAGCTAATTATAGTGTGCTATGTGAATATATCATGTAGATTCTGTAAAGGTTGTGATCAGTCGATTAAGTTATTTGAAGACGCTAAAGGCAAGTTTTTGTAATGCTTGTCTAACTTTCAAGTTTGTCAAGTTTTATGTGATTCTTGTACTAAATTGCATGACTGGTTTTAAAGAAAGGGTCAATGCCAGTTTTAACTTGGCTAGACTACACGCAAGATATGGATTGATTTGTATCATTCATCTTTTGCTCGGTAATGTTGTTTACAGGAGGAATATTGCCTTCCTGTTGCATGTTCTCCTGGTTTGTGACTAAAGGTTATTCCACAGTCTCATACAATCCATTGTTAACGTTCTCAGCAACCATTCTTAATTACTGTCATAAAACAAGGGTTAATTAAACAAATTAACATATCATATAATATCCCTATATTATGACCGACCAACAAATAAGCTTAGATAGGACACACTAGCGAAGCATTTACTCATCTCTCCTCTCCTAGTTCTATTCCCCGATCTCCGCTAGAGACCATATCCCTAAGCTTTGATACCAACTGTGACGCCCCCAAAATAGGTATACAACACCCATTCTGAGTCGCCAAATACATGGTACAGAAAGCAAACTACAACTTTAATAATACAATTGTCATGCAAAATACGACAACACAAACTGTGAGTTTAAATACAAATATTGTCTTCTAGACAATATCCACACTCAAATAAGTCCTCATTACAATTATTCATACACTATTTTACAGAAAATAGTGAGGACAGCTAAAACATCTTTCTAGAACCATCACTCCATACCCCGACTCGATCCTGTTATGGTCTCACCTCTTGAGAAGAAAAATGGAACAAAAAGGAAAAGGGTGAGCTCAACTAGCCCAGTAAAGAATGTTATGACTAAGATAATATACAACAAATTATCATTAGTCTTCAACAGGGAAAAATCTGATAGATTATAATAGACAACAAGTTTTAGATCAACAACTGCAGCGGAAACAACAATCCATTAGAAGAGTCACGTAGAGAATGTATTCTACTATCTTCTAAGATTTAAAAGTTCATCATCAATATTTTATCCCTGTAACAACAATCAACATATATCTTTAATCAAATATTCATCTTTGCACTACAGGCCAACGATATTCATTTGTATCACCAGTTGGTCATGTTCATCTCAACACCTGTTCATCTTTGCACTACGGGCCAAAGATATTCATCAATTAATCATTCATCTTTGCACCACAGGCCAAAGATATTCAGTAATATCATCATTTAAGACTGAGGATGATGAACAATATTTTAAAGAAAACGAATTCAGTGAGACAGAAGGACAAATATTAGGGATTCGTATAACAGTTTATCCAAGATCAATAATACTTCATAATAACCGATTGTGGAGCAGAATTTAAAAATAACGATCAAAACATGGATACAATCAAAGATAGTAACCAAAATAGACATCTTGGACAAAAAGGAAAATTTTCATTTTTCGGTGAATAGTATCGTATTCGTGAATAGTGTCGTATATGTGAATAGTAACCCGACACAAAAAGTTCCAAATTTGATTAAAAGTTCACTAATATTTCGGCATAATGATATTGAAGAAAATAATATCATTTGAGAAGAAAATAACATTCCTTACCTCAAAATAACCGTACTTCTAACTGAATTTCAGATATAGTGCTGACAGAAACTTGCACCGTATAGCAATACTCAAAGTATCAAAAATACTCACAAGAATACGCTCGATAATATAGAGAGAGAAAGAGAGAAAACTTGTTTCTTGTGTGATTTTCAATTCTAACTTAGCCCTCTATTTATAGGAAAATGTTAGAATGCCATAGGAGACTAAATAATAAAATAATAATATAATATCTTTCTTTTCTATGCATGCTTCTTGACAATTCTCAGCCACCAGCCATCTTTGAACAAAATTTTGCAGCCCACATGTGTTAAAACAAAAGTGGGTCCCACCCAATTTTAATAAAAATCATTTTATTTTTCTAAACTTCAATAATTCATAGAAAATAGCCTATTTATCAGAAAAATACGAATTTTATGTCCATTTCGCATGTAATCGAATTCTCTACAACTTTGTAGCTTTGAGTTTTTCCAAATTCCAAACAAAAAATATCCGAAATCCACATACGGATGATTTTTAATACTTCCACCTAGACAAAATACTGATAAAACACCTCAGCATTAATTCCTTCATTAATAACCACATAAAATAAATAAATCCATCATTTATATCCACATCAAATAAATATTTTCTTATCATATAAATTAATAATTAATTATTCACAAATAATATTATAGAATCACAATTATGACAACCAAAGCAGGTTCAGAAAGAGGGGGCTTTCAAAGAAGATTTCTCCTTCTTGGCGCAATTAGGTGACCAAACCTCTCCGATGAGAACTTTCTAGACATTGCCAATAATGTTATCTAATAATATTATTCAAATAATATGAATTATTGATCTGATAATGGGAAATATTGTGTAGTGATAATTATTGAAACAATAATAATATAAACTAACAATGCAGTAATTATTGAATCAATAAAATAAAATATTGAACAGTAACTACTGTAACAATTATTGAGTAGTGCCTTCTTACGTACGAATCAATAATTAACAATACTATGCAATACTGTGTGCTACTGTATTTTAACCACCAGGTAACCCAACAGCGTTAACGGTAACAATTACGCCGTTATTCATAACAACTCATACTTTGTCATTTTCCTTCATCCAACCGTTTTCCGTTATGGGGCCCACAAATGGCTGCGCCGTCGTACGAATATTCCCCGACAACAAGAATATTGCACGACCAAATGAATATTTCCCGATAGAAATGAATATTTTATAACCACTTGCTTATTTTGTAAATTTTGCACATTTCGCTCATAACCAAAGCATTATATCAAATTAACACCTTATTAATTTAGAATAATGAATAGAGGAAAAATTCAATTTTATTTATAATAAGTTGGGGTCTTACAACCTCCCCTCCTTATAAAATTTCATCCTCGAAATTGACGTACGTACCTGGTGTTTCGAAAAAGTGAGGGTACCTTGCTTTCATTTCTGATTCCAACTCCCAGGTCATTTCTTCAATAGCATGATTCCTCCACAAAACCTTAACTTGTGGTATAACCTTGGTGTGTAGGACATGCTCTTTCCTATCCAAGATCTTAACAGGTACCTCCTCGTACATTAAATCTTTGGCTATCTCGTCTGGTTCTAATGCAATAATGTGGTTCGGGTCTTTCACATATTTACGAAGCATAGATATATGGAAAACATTATGAACACGAGACATGCTTGGAGGTAATGCGAGTCTATAGGCTACATTTCCTACTCGGTCAAGAATCTGAAATGGACCAACAAATCTAGGATTGAGCTTTCCTCCCTTTCCAAATCTTGTAACTCCCTTCCATGGAGCAACACGTAACAATACATGATCCCCAATATTAAATTCCACGTCCTTTCGATGAAGACCGGCATAACTCTTTTGTCGATCTTGTGAGGTTTGAATACGTTGTCGAATCATTTGGATCTTTTCTGTAGTCATGCGTACTAATTTTGGTCCCAACAATGTTGCTTCTCCCACCTCATCCCAGCATACTGGAGAACGACACTTTCGTCCATATAATTCCTCAAATGGAGCCATGCCTATACTTGCTTGATAACTATTGTTGTAGGAGAATTCCACCAGTGGCAAGTACTTATCCCAACTCCCTTTGAAGTCTAGAACACAGAGTCTTATTAGATCTTCAATAGTTTGAATAGGCCTCTCTGATTGTCCGTTTGTTTGAGGATGGTATGCTGAACTGAATTATAAATCCGTGTCCATAGCTTTCTGCAAGCTAACCCAAAATCTTGAAGTGAATCTTGGGTCACGATCCAAAACTATGGATACTGGCATGCCGTGCAATCTCACAATCTCATTCACGTACATACGAGCAAGATGTTCAAGGGAATAGGTCTCACGTATCGGCAAGAAATGGGTAGACTTGGTTAATCAATCAACAATAACCCAAATCGCATCTATGCCTTGAGAAACTTTGGGAAGACCTGTAACGAAATCCATGGTAATGTGTTCCCACTTCCATTTTGGAATCTCAAGTGGTTGCAATGGACCCTTTGGCACTTGATGCTCCACCTTTACACATTGACAGGTTAAACACATTGAGATAAACTCTGCGATCTCTCTCTTCATTAAACACCTTGAGATAAACTCCGCGATCTCTCTCTTCATATTGTTCCACCAAAATGTATGTCGAAGATCATGATACATTTTGATACTCCCAGGATGGATTGCAAATGGTGTGTTGTGTGCCTCCATCATGATTCTATGCTTCAAGTCAGAGTCGTTAGGAACGCAAAGTCTAGAGTTGACTCGAAGTATTCCTTCTTCATCAATTCTTGCTTCTGGAATAGCTCTTTCGTACACTTTCTTCTTCATACGCATATACCCCCTGTGTCCAGTAGCTTGAAAGCGACTTTAACTTTATCAATTAAAGTCGGTTCTACTCGTATATTCGCCATCATCATGTGGGTCCCTGGAGTGTTTAATTCTACCTCCATCCTTTGCAAGTCATACAAAATGGGCCTTTGCGTTGACAATATTGCACTCGTGCTTGCATATGATCTTACTCAATCGCGCTACCTATTACGCTTTTCCAAGATGATATTGAATAGTGTGATCGTAATCTTTCAATGACTCAAGCCAACATCGTTCTTGCATGTTGAGTTCTTTTGGGTGAAAAAATATTTGAGGCTTTTATGGTCCGTATAAATCTCCACTTTCTCCCCATACAAGTACTGTCTCCAAATTTTCAACGCAAATACGACTGCTGCCAACTCCAGATCATGAGTAGGATAATTACTCTTATATTCTTTGAGTTATCGCGAGGCATAGGCTATGACTTTCCTATGTTGCATGAGAACACATCCTAACCATTTGCCTGAAGCATCGCTGTATATAACAAATCAATCCGAACCAGATGGTATTGCCAGAATAGGTACCGAAATGAGTCTCCTCTTGAGCTCTTGGAAACTCTTCTCGCATTCCTCGCTCCATACGAATTTTGTATCTTTCTGAGTCAGCTGAGTTAACGGAGTAGCAATTCGAGAAAATCCTTCCACGAATCTCCAATAATAACCAGCTAAGCCCAGAAAGCTGCGTACTTCGGTCACCGACTTCAGTTGTTCCCAACTTTGTATTGCTTCAATCTTCGCCGGGTCAACAGATACTCCATGTTTTGACACCACGTGCCCAAGGAATGCTACTTTCTCAAGCCAGAACTCACATTTCTTCAGCTTGGCATATAGTTTGTTTTCACGAAGCCTTTCAAGTATCAGCTTCAAATGGTGTTCATGATCTTCACGGCTTTTGGAATAGATGAGGATGTCATCAATAAAGACAACAACGAACTGATCCAAATATTCCTTGAATACTCGGTTCATCATATCCATGAAAGCAGCAGGAGCATTAGTCAATCCAAAAGACATGACTAAGAATTCATAATGCCCGTACCGAGTTCTAAAAGAATTGTGCTCCTTGTAACTGGTCAAACAGTTCATCAATGTGAGGTAGCGGATACCTATTCTTGATGGTGACATGGTTTAATTCTCAGTAGTCAATACAAAGTCGCATACTCTAGTCTTTCTTCTTTACGAATAAAACAGGAGCACCCCAAGGAGATGTACTAGGACGAATGAAACCGATGTCTAATAACTCCTGTAGTTGGACTTTTAACTCCTGAAGTTCAATAGGAGCCATTCGATATGGGGTTTTAGAAATGGGTTTTGTACTCGGTTCAAGGTCAATAAAGAATTCAACATCACGTTCTGGAGGTAGACCGGGAAGTTCTTCAAGAAATACATCAGGAAATTCTCTAACAATAGAAATATGATCCAAATCTGACTAATTTTTATTCAAATCCATAACATGGGCTAAGAAAGCTTGGCATCCGTTTTTCAATAAAAGAATAGCTTTGTGGCTTGATATGACAGTGACTGATTTTAAGTGGTTTAGTTGTTTGAATTCGTATGACATGTTGGTTAGGAATATGAAGACTAACAACGTTACGAAAACAATCAATTTTGTCGTGATGAGTGGTTAACCAATCAATTCTTAAATCACATCAAAAGCAAGTATCTTTAAAGTGATAAGATCAACAGGTAATGTGATAGTGCCAACTTGTATCAAGCAAGATTTATAAACTGTAGATGTAATGAAGGTTTCACCCAACGGAGTTTCAACAGATAAATCAAAGTCTAATTTCTCCGGAGTCAAGTTTAAACGTTGAGCACAACCAAGAGAGATAAAAGAATGGGTAGAACCGGTATCTAGTAAGGTATAAACTTCGTAAGAATTTAAGATTAGCTTACCCGTGATCACCTCATTTGGGTTCCTCATGTTTTGGCTAGTCACGACAAACGCTCTTCCAGAAACTGCTGATTTTGACTTATCCGGGACAGCCTTTGGAGTCACCATCCCCCCTGAACTTGTTTTTGCTACAGAACAATCCCGAGCTATGTGACCTTCCTTTCCAAAGTTATAACATACCTTGGATTGTTGTGGACAGTTTGGGCTGATATGTCCCTCTTTCCCGCATTTGTAACACACGACCGGTGATTGTTGTCCTCCCCTAGCAACAGTTGATGCTGGTGTTGCTGCTGATGTCTTCCCGTCATTGTTGAATCTCCTCTTTTTGAAATTTCCACCAGACTCACCTCTTTTATTATCATGGCCACGATTACCGACCGAGTGGTTACCGCTTTTGTCCGTATTCTTCACTCCTCGCTGGTTATCATCGCTCCCTATTTCATCACCCAGATGACCACAGTTTGTGATCCCTCGGTTGAGTATACTCATTATCTCGCTCTAATAATTGAGCCCTGTTGACAACATCTGAATATAGAGAAAATTTATGAGAGATAAGGTATTGACGAATCTCGGGTTTTAGACCTCTCAGAAACATCCGCGTCACACATTCCTCATTTTCTACCAAATGAGGTGCAAACCTGGACAACTCCGTGAACTTCGCCTCGTACTAAGACACCGTCATGTTGTTCTATTCCAGTCTAATAAACTCTACCTCCTTCATATGCCGAATACTTTCAGGAAAGTACTTGTCATTGAACAAGTTTTGAAATCTTTCCCAAGACATGTTGAGTGCGACTGGCTGGGTACGCTTCACGGATTTCCACCAGTAATCTGCCTCTCCACGGAACATAAAGGTGGCGAATGGAACCTTCTGTTCCTCCGTGCATCCCAAGACATCGAATATCTTGGTAATTTGCTTAACCCACGTTTCCGCCTTAATCGGATCGGGCTTTCCCCAGAAATATGGTGGTCCCAACTTCTTGAACTGCTTAGCTGTGACAAACTGTACGTTGCCATCATTTCTACCTGTATTTTATACACGAGTCTCCCTCTTCTGATTTTGCATGAACAACAAAAAGCTCCTAAACATTCTATCATTCATCTTTTGCTCGGTAATGTTGTTTACAGGAGGAATATTGCCTTCCTGTTGCACGTTCTCCTGGTTTGTGACTAAAGGTTATTCCACAGTCTCATACAATCCATTGTTAACGTTCTCAGCAACCATTCTTAATTACTGTCATAAAACAAGGGTTAATTAAACAAATTAACATATCATATAATATCCCTATATTATGACCGACCAACAAATAAGCTTAGATAGGACACACTAGCGAAGCATTTACTCATCTCTCCTCTCCTAGTTCTATTCCCTGATCTCCGCCAGAGACCATATCCTAAGCTTTGATATTAAGCATGCACGCCCCAAAATAGGTATACAACACCCATTCTGAGTCGCCAAATACATGGTACAGAAAGCAAACTACAACTTTAATAATACAATTCTCGTGCAAAATACGATAACACAAACAGTGGGTTTAAATATAAATATTTTCTTCTAGACAATATCCACACTCAAATAAGTCCTCATTACAATTATTTATACACTATTTTATAGAAAATAGTGAGGACTGCTAAAACATCTTTCTAGAACCATCACTCCATACCCCGACTCGATCCTGCTATGTTCTCACCTCTTGAGAAGAAAAATGGAATAAAAAGGAAAAGGGTGAGCTCAACTAGCCCAGTAAAGAATGTTATGACTAAGATAATATACAACAAATTATCATTAGTCTTCAACAGGGAAAAATCTGATAGAATATAATAGACAACAAGTTTTAGATCAACAACTGCAGCGGAAACAACAATCCATTAGAAGAGTCACGTAGAGAATGAATTCTACTATCTTCTAAGATTTAAAAGTTCATCATCAATATTTTATCCCTGTAACAACAATCAACATATATCTTTAATCAAATATTCATCTTTGCACTACAGGCCAAAGATATTCATTTGTATCACCAGTTGGTCATGTTCATCTCAACACCTGTTCATCTTTGCACTACGGGCCAAAGATATTCATCAATTAATCATTCATCTTTGCACTACAGGCCAAAGATATTCAGTAATATCATCATTTAAGACTGAGGATGATGAAAAATATTTTAAAGAAAACAAATTCAGTGAGACAGAAGGACAAATATTAGGGATTCGTATAACAGTTTATCCAAGATCAATAATACTTCATAATAACCGATTGTGAAGTAGAATTCAAAAATAACGATCAAAACATGGATACAATCAAAGATTGTAGCCAAAATAGACATCTTGAACAAAAAGGAAAATTTTCATTTTTAAATTGAATAATAAAGGTCGATTCGTGTGAATAATGTCGATATCGTGAATAGTCTTTGTATACGTAAATAGTAACCTGACGACACAAAAAGTTCCAAATTTGATTAAAAGTTCACCAATATTTCAAGATAATGATATTGAAGAAAATAATATCATTTGAGAAGAAAATAACACCCCTTACCTCAAAATAACCGTACTTCTGACTGAATTTCGGATATAGTGCTGACAGAAACTTGCACCGTATAGCAACACTCAAAGTATCAAAAATACTCACAAGAATACGCTCAATAATATAGAGAGAGAAAGAGAGAAAACTTGTTTCTGGTGTGATTTTCAATTCTAACTTAGCCCTCTATTTATAGTAAAATGTTAGAACGCCATAGGAGACTAAATAATAAAATAATAATATAATTTCTTTCTTTTCTACGCATGCTTCTTGACAATTTTCAGCCACCAGCTATCTTTGAACAAAATTTTGCAGCCCACACGTGTTAAAACAAAAGTGGGTCCCACCCAATTTTAATTAAAATCATTTTATTTTTTGAAACTTCAGTAATTAATAGAAATAGATCGTTTATCAGAAAAATATGAATTTTATGTCCTTTTCGCATGAAATTGAATTCTCTACAACTTTGTAGCTTTGAGTTTTTCCAAATTACAAACAGAAAATATCCGAAATCCACAAACAAATGATTTTTAATACCTCAACCTCGACAAAATACTGATAAAACACCTCAGCATTAATTCCTTCATTAATAACCACATAAAATAAATAAATCCATCATTTATATCCACATCAAATAAATATTTTCTTATCATATAAATCAATAATTAATTATTCACAAATAATATTACAGAATCATAATTATGACAACCAGACAGTTTCCAGGAAAGAGGGGGCTTTCCAATAAGGATTTCTCCTTACTGGCGCGCAATTAGGTGACCAAACCTCTCATTGACAGAACTTTCTAGACATTGCCAATAATGTTATCTAATAATATTATTCAAATAATATGAATTATTGATCTGATAATGGGAAATATTATGAAGTGAAAATTATTAAAACAATAATAATATAAACTAACAAGGCAGCAATTATTGAATCAATAAAATAAAATATTTAACAGTAACTACTGTAACAATTATTGAGTAGTTCCTTCTTACGTACGAATCAATAATTCAACAATACTATGCAATACCGTGTGCTACTGTATTTTAACCACTAGGTAACCCAACAGTGTTAACGGTAACAATTACGCCGTTATTCATAACAACTCATACTTTGTCATTTTCCTTCATCCAACCATTTTCCATTATGGGGCCCACAAATGGCTGCGCCGTCGTACGAATATTCCCCGATAACAAGAATATTCCACGACCAAACGAATATTCCCTGACAGAAATGAATATTTTATAACCACTTGCTTATTTTGTAAAATTTTCACATTTCACCCATAACCAAAGTATTATATCAAATTAACACCTTATTAATTTAGAATAATGAATAGAGGAAAAAATTAATTTTATTTATAATATGTTGGGGTCTTACAATATCTTTTTATATATAAATGTTAACGCTATCCTATGCCAAGTAATTGGTACGAATTTGAAGATAAGGTTTGTCTATGAACAAACAAAAGTATTTTTCATCAATTATTCGATGGGCACGCGAGTTTGCCAAAACTTAAAACGTAAATACGTTTAACGGATGAATGTTGATCAACATAGAGTACTATAGGTTGATCACTTAGAAGTGCTCGTATGTAATGCGGATGTATAGCCTTAGTGCTGTGATGTCCTTTTCAAGTATGAAAACAGAAAGCTACTGTTCATGGTCTATCGACCGGTTCAAAATTCCTAATTTATTCTATACTTTGGGAATTGATGTTATGAATTATTAAAGTATTACTGTTTCATAATACTTCATAACTATTTTTTCAGTTATGTATGATTTATCATATAATTCACGAATGTGGTATTGATATTATCCTTTGTAAACTTGCTGAGCTAGTTATGCTCACTTCTTGCGTGAATTATATTATTACAGTCAAGGAGGAACGTACGGAGAATGCTAAGAGAGATAAGGGCAAAGCTAAGATGGATAATTAACCATCATGTAATAGATTAGTATGTTTGTATGTATTATACCTTACGAACAACAAACGATGTAATCCGTCTATGAACCTGGGGAAGGATTATACTTTGATTGTAATAAGAAGATAGTAATTACATTCATTATGTTGTGTTTTCAATGGAATGATTGTATAGTTATCAGTACCATGTAGCACCATATGTCGGGTTGGAAGATACCCGAATTTGGGGGCGTCACAGGTTGGTATCAAAGTATTAGGTTATAAAACTTAAGGGGGGGGGGGGTGAAACCTTAGGCTAATAACCTTGTAAGGAATGTAAAGTTCGAAGAAAGAAATTCAAGTCTAATGAATTAATAAGGTATTGAGAAAGCTCAGTACCGAAAGATTTAAAAGATGGAAATTAATCTTAAATAAATTAAATGTGATTTGTGCTTATACTATTGTGTATTATGTATTAATCAACGTGTTATGTGTTTTGTAGATGTCAAACGATAGCTTGATGTTTAGAGACATTGAAGTGATAAGTGAAGAGTCAGTGAACCAAGTAGAGATAGTACCGATGCCAGTGGCGGAGGTACCATTAGTGGTTCTGGACAACTCTGATATTTAAAAGTACATCTCTGAGGAGGAATACTCCGAGGAGACAATGGGGATAGCGTCATATCTTAATATGATGATTGACGTAGAGGAGGAGATGGAGGTAACATCGATTAACACGGTGATACCTACTCAGGAGCCAACACCTCCGGATGCAATGAGATCATTGTATTTGGCAGTGTTGGATAGGAATGTGCATCTGCGCACTGTGGTGCAGACACAGAATGAGGAGATAACCGCCCTTTATGAGGCGAAGGAATCTGCAGAGGCGGATTTGGAGTCGGAGCACGATGAGAAAGTACTGATGACGGATAAGGTGTGAGACTATAAGGAAGATGCCGTTGAGCTTCAAAAGAAACTGGTTGAAAAAGACCAGAAGATATCTAGGATGTCGTACATCCACGAATGCGCTCATGAGGATTTCAAGCTAAAAATCGCTTGTTATTCTATTAAGTCCGGGCAGACTCAACATATCATAAATCGAGATATTGTTTCGATTTTAGCAAATCAGAAACATGAGAATGTCGTACGACAGTGTTAGTAGATTCTTAGATCTTTTTGTATATATGTAGTGACGTAAAACCTTATTTTGTATAATTAAAGGGTAGTCTTTTTATAAATCCCAAATTTTGTAGAAGTCAATCGCGGGATAGTAATGTAATAGTTTTTTTTGGCTAAAGAAGTATGATGTAAATAGTTTTGACTATGAAAGCATATTAATTTAATGAAATTTTTATTTAATATGCTTTTTGTGGTATGAGTTGTTATTTGAGAATGATAACTAAGCAGTTAATTAGATTATAATGAAACTTTATTTATTTAATCAGAATTATGCCGCCAAGAAGGAGACAACATAACCAAGAGGCCGAGTCCCATAATGAAAATAAGGGGGGGTCCTAATAACCCTATGCAAGAGTTCGTTAATTTATTAACGACAACATTTAACCAAGTTGGGGGAGGAATTCCTGTAGCTCTTAGGGTAGCAAGAACAACTACCTTTAAGGAATTTAAGAGTGTGGGTCCTTCGGAGTTTCGAGGAATGACGGACCGTTTAGAGAAGAGATTGAGAAGGCGTTTGTAATTACAAACGTAAGTGAGGTGCAAAAGACATCTTTTGCGACTTACATGATGAAGGGGGAAGCCAACTATTGGTGGGAGGCTCACCAGGGTGGGGCTAGAATAGAGGCAGTTACTTGGGAACAGTTCAAGAAGGTATTCTTTGAGAATTACTTCCCTACTAGTATGCAAGGTATGATGGAGATGAAGTTCTTGGAACTTAAACAAGGGGATATGACAGTTCCCCAATATGCTGCCAAATTCAATGAATTGGAAAGATTCGCTCCACATCAGGTGGACACAAAAGAAAGGAAGGCGCGTAGGTTTGAGTAGGGCTTGAAACCTTGGCTCTACAGTAGAATATCGGTGTTTCAGAGTTCTTCTTGTAACACTCCCATATCTATACTCCCACGGTATCCGATATGGTGCCTACTATAAATTGATATATAATGCATTTAAATTTATACACCCATGGTATCTGATTATCAGATTACATTAAATAGAGGGACTATCAGATATAATTCCCATATATCCAAAATTCAAAGTATCCCATAATAGATATCAATTCCTAAGAGAACTATCATTGTGTTTGGATACCCTCACTTGGATATATGAACTGTATCTGTGAGTAGAGTCTATCTATCCAAAACTTAGAGTACTAGTAATACCATGAATATTCCATATTACTAATACCCTCACCCAGATGTATAGTTTAAGCCAAGCGAATTTATACTATCGTATCGATACTAACTATCTATCTGAAATCTAGAGTATCAATAACAACATTAACAGTCTATGATATTAATACCCTCACTAAGATAAATAGTTCCCAAGGATCTCAACTAGATTCAAAGAATTCTAATTTTACATCTATATATGTAAGTAAACACGGTTACAGAAATAAAAGATGTTATATATGTATATATAATATTAAGATTCGATTACATGATTCTCATAATGAGTTTCTTATTACAAGGTATTCAAACAGACAATAATATAATCAAATCTATGTAGGGACGCTTCCCTTTTTCTACTCCAAATGTTCCAGGGTTACCATCTAAAACTGCAAAGGGAATAATTTGCAAGGGTGAGCTATGACATGCTCAGAAAGTTTTGTATTTATAACAATATATGATTTGAAGAAATACAACAATTCAAATTTTGACTGATAGTTGTCACCATTTCACTTATGGATTTATATTTCTGTCAGTCACACAGACTTAGAAATTTTTATTCAGATATGAGATAGGGGATCAGCCTATTCAACATCCTAGGAGTATGCATCTCATCCTACCAGTGCTCAAATGCACCCAACTTAGTGTTAATTTATATATCGACCGAAGATCCCATACGGGATGCCCAACTTCAAATTAGGATGTCTTACCAATCAATTTGGTTTGACACAACAATTTAAGCTTAACAATTAATATGAATAAGCAATTCATTTCTTAGTTATGTGGAATATATAGAAATAACCTTACAATAAAAAGGTAATTCGATTGTAGGTGTAGTATATTATATCAACATCATATCAAGATAAAAATCTTGTTCAATGAGTAAATAGGTTTAAGAAATTTGCATAATAAAGAAATAAGTTTAGGGTTTAGAAAACTTGCCTGAGCGTAGATCAGTCAAGTTATGCTATTCAATAGTTAATAAATACCTACGATGTTCATATATATAAATCTAACATGTTAGTATTGATAACAATACTCAAATACAACATTAATATAATATCGGGTTAGATTCAATAGGATTTCAGTGTTTAATACTTTACCGAATATTGAATAAGCTGATAAATGGACTAAATTTTATTTACTATAATTTTAGATAATTTTATATCCATTATAATAATTTTTAGAAGTTTAAAATAGTTTTAAACCATTTATTTATCCTTTAAATGATTTTTAAATCATTTATTTCTATTTTAGGTAATTAATATTTACTTAAAATTTTAAAAAAATGTTTATTATTTTTAAATAATTTATAATCATTTATTATAATTTTCATATCATTAATATTATTTTCCATAATTATTTAGTATTTATAAATAAATATTCTTATTTCTTTATTAATCATTTAATTATTAATAATATCTAAATAAAATAAAATAATTATTGAATTTATGTAAAAATATCGAATTTAATTATAATTATTTAATATAATTTTTAAAATAGTTTTTTTTATTTATTAATTATTTCTAATTTTTATAATTTATTTTTAGAAAAAGCCCTTCAGTGACAAAAAGTGTCGCTGTAGGTGTTCTTGAGTTTCTGGGCAACAGTTTGGTCATGGTTGAGTGACCAGTTTGACCACTAGATAAAATGCTACTGATAATGATACTTGGTTTGTTTAAGAGTTGATGTTGTAGTACTGATATCGTAGTACAACATGAATTAAAATTTAGGCTTTAACTTACATATAACAAGAAGTTATAGAGGCTCAAAGTCACTGTCAGAGCTGTTCTTGAGTTTCTGGGTAACCCAGAACATTAGTCATGGCCGGTCAACAGTTTTGTGGCTTGAATATCTTTGATTCTATGTATTAGATGTGTGTGATGTTTGTTGTAACATGTAGTATATATGTCAGGGTACATATATATATAACAGTAACATGAACAAAGTATAACTCTAAGGTCTCTAATTATCTTTGGTCAAAGTACAATGACAATTTGTTCTTCGTGTTCTTTGCTTTTCTAAAGACGTAGAAAACTTGGTCAAGCTTGGTCAACGACTTTTGACCATTAATTCCAGTAATCATATTAGTTGCTTTAGCAGTTTGAGATCATAGATATGTAGTACATATAACAGGGTATTGATCTATAACAGAACTTTACAAAAACCTCAAATAGAACACGATTAAAAAGGTTGGCCAAAGTAGCCGGTTCGACTGTTCTTGAGTTTTCTAGGTAACCCAGAACACTACAATCCGTGAACGGTCAACCCACTTTGACAACCTATAACTTGAAATCTAGCTTCAATTGAATCTATTTTTTTTTCAGATTAAAGACCTACTAACAGGCTACAAATACCAAACAATTACCAGACTAAAACATAAACACATATGAATCTATAGGCCCTGATATTCGACTGTCAGACTTAGTTTTCAAAATTTTCATATTTCTTAAAACACTTAATTAAGGCATCTAGATGTTATGAAAACGTGTTCTACCAATCTAACATACTAATACATAATTCTAAACATCTAAACAACAAAACTAACATAGGATCAAAGAGCTAACTATGAACTAGGGTTTGTACCTTTTCTTGAATGATTTTCGATTCTAGCTTCTGATGTTACTGCTGCTATCACCCAGGCTTAATTTGGTAAGATTATAAGTGTATCTAGGCTTAGAAATTTCGTGAGTTTGCTCAGCCCTAAGGTTCCTATTTATAGAATTCCTTAACTTGGCTTTTTGGTCATTTTTGAGCAACTTGCCTCCATAAATATCTGATTTGATGACTATTGTCTTGTATGGGAGTTACAAGCATGTCATGTGTAGCCTAGGGACTTGAATGGTGACTCCTAACCTACTTGTGAGCTAGTTAGGTTTATTTAGTAGCCTTATTATGCTTTAATCTTCATTAATCTTGATTAGGGTTTTGTTTCTAATGATTAGGAATGTTAAGTAATGTTAATTAGTACCTAATTAAAGTTTACTAACCGTGATTAGGTGTTATGATAATCTAATTAGGGTTAGATTAGCTAATTGGGGTTAGGTTTACAAATTAGGGTTAGGGTTTTGCTAATTAGGGTGAGGGTTTATTAATCTAGGATTGTTAACCTAAATTTCTCACTAATCCTAACAAGCATGACAAAGCGTTTTGTCAGTTTAAGCACGACGTTTTTTGGACAAAAATTTATTTGGTCAAATTTATTAAACAAAGTATAAATTAACACATAACACATTCAGAATGGAGAAATTTTATTTATATAACACAATTTTACACAAACGAGTCTTATTAGGATTTTGGGTTTTTACATTCACCCCCACTAATAAGAATTTCATCCTCAAAATTACAGTATAAGTCAAGTAAATAATTGAGGATAATTCTTATGCATTTTATCTTCAAGTTCCCATATAGCTTCTTCGACGTTCTGATTTCTCCAAATTACTTTGACCAAGGCTATAACTTTATTTCTCAGGACTTGCTCTTTACGGTCGACGATCTGCACAGGTTCTTCTACATAAGAAAGATCTTTTTCTATTTGGATTGGCTCATATTGTATAACGTGTTTAAAATCAGGTTTATATGGTCGTAATACAGACATATGAAACACATTATGAATATGATTCAACTAAGGAGGTAGTTCTATTTTATAAGCAACTTCACCAATCCTCCTCAAAATTTCAAAAGGTCCAATGAATCTCGGACTTAGTTTTCCTTTCTTGCCAAAACATATCTTGCCTTTCCAAGGTGATACCTTCAAGAATAGATGGCTTCCTACATTAAAGTTTCGTTGTTGACGATGTGGGTCAACATATTTTCTTTGTCGATCTTGAGATGCTTGTAATCGTTGACAAATAATTATGATGGTTTCAGTTGTTTGTTGAATTATTTCAGGTCCTAACATTTGTCTTTACCCGACTTCATCCCAACATAAAGGTGTTCTACATTTTCTCCCATATAAGGCTTCATAGGGTGGCATACCTATTCTAGCATGATAACTATTGTTATAGGCAAATTTAACTAAGGGTAACTGATCTTCCCAACTTCCTTTGAAGTCTATGATACAAGTTCTTAACATATCCTCTAATGTTTGTATGGTTCTCTAACTCTGTCCATCAGTCTGAGGATGATAAGTTGTACTCAATCTTAATTCTGTTCCTAAATGTTTCTGAAGGCTTTTCCAAAAATTTGAAGTAAATTGTGGATCTTGATCTGATACTATGGAAACAGGTACTTCATGCCTAGAGATAATTTCATTGATTTACAGTTTGGCAAGGTGATCAGTAATTTTAATAGGTAAAAAGTGAGCTGATTTTGTTAAATGGTCAACTATTACCCAAATGACATTATGGCCCCTTTGTGTAGCTGGAAGACCCACAACAAAATCCATAGTTATTTGTTCCCACTTCCACTCAGGAATTGGTAAGGGTTGAAGTAAACAACTCGGTTTTTGATGCTCAGCCTTAACCCTTTGACATGTAAGACATTTTCTTACCCATTCAGCTATTTCTCTTTTCTTGTTCGACCACCAAAAGTGTCGACTTAAATCTTTATACATTTTTGTACTGCCAGGATGTATGGAAAATTTAGAATTATGAGCTTCGTTTAAAATTTTGTCTTTTAAAGCTTGGTTTAACGGAACCCAGATTCTATTCTCATATCTTATTATTCCATCCTTATCTATTCTGAATTTGTTATACTTGTCATGTGTTGAATTAGACTTATACTTCTGACATTCTTCATCTTTTTCATGTATCTCTTTTATTTTGTTAAGCAGAAATGAAACTCCTTCTAAAATATATAATTTTTTGGTAATACAAACATATTGTTTATTTTATATAACACAACGGTATTACACAACAATGTCATAGTTAAACATACTACTATCTTACAATGTACTGATTACAATACAAACTTTGAATGCTTCTTTATTATACTAATATAAAGCATTCAACCACCTATACTATTCTCTAGAATTCATTGATATCATCAAAGGAATCCTTAATCATGTGACAAACCACAGATCGATCGATGAGATATGCAGTCTTCTTCTCCTCTACCGGATATCGAACTACCCAGCGCTGCAAATCATTGAAAGTATCTCTAACACCTAGAGATATTTTAAGAAGTCTTGACTGAATTTCCTTTCTGCCCCTCTGTGTATGGTGCAGTTGTACTTTTAGTCGTTGACTATGTCCCCTCTCATGTTGTAGCATTCCTTCAGCTATATTAGCTCTAAACCTCATTTTATTATTCTCATATTTTGTTGTCTTCAGCAGTGATTCCATTGCCTCATCATACTCATCAATTCTCATCAACTGTCCTGCCACTGGATCCTCCTATTCCTCAGTATCTAGCAGTTGTTGATCATGAAACAATTCCTCATCTTCTACATCACCAGCTATATATGACTCAATTTGTGGTGGATTATTGCCTATTACCATTTCTTCATCATTGGAGTTGGCCATCTATATAAGAAAACTCCTTTAATACTGGTATAAAAATTTACACAACATAATAATTTTAATGTTATATTTTATATATACTTTTAAAAAAATTTACGAACTCGAAGACTATATACTAAGATTTCTCTTCCTTATATCTATAGCCTTGAAGCTTTGATACCATTAAATTGTAATGCCCCCATATCTATACTCCCACGGTATCTGATATGGTGCTTACTATGAATCAATATATAATGCATTTAAATCTATACACCCATGGTATCTGATTATAAGATTACATTAAATAGAAGGACTATCAGATATAATTCCCATATATCCAAAATTTATAATATCCCATAACAGATATCAATTCTCAAGAGAACTATCACTGTGTTTGGATACCCTCACTTGGATATATGAACTGTATCTGTGACTAGAGTCCATCTATCCGAAATTCAGAGTACTAGTAATAACATGAACAGTCCATATTACTAATACCCTCACCCAGATGTATAGTTTAAGCCAAGCGAATTTATACTATCGTATCGATAGTAACTATCTACCTCAAATCCAGAGTATCAATAACAACATGAACAATCCATGCTATTAATACCCTCACTCAGATAAATAGTTCCCAAGGATCTCAACTAGATTCGATGAATTCTAATTTTACATCTACATATGTAAGAAAACACGATTGCGGAAATAAAAGATGTTATATATGTATATATAATATTAAGATTCGATTACATGATTCTCATAACGAGTTTCTTATTACAAGGTATTCAAACAGACAAGAATATAATCTAATATATGTAGGGACGCTTCCCTTTTATCTATTCCAGATGTTTCAGGGTTACCATCTAAAACTGTAAAGGGAATAATTTGCAAGGGTGAGCTATGACATGCTCAGCAAGTTTTGTATTTATAACAATATATGATTTGAAGAAATACAACAATTCAAATTTTGACTAATAGTTGTCACCATTTCACTTATGGATTTATATTTCTGTTAGTCACACAGACTTAGAAATTTTTGTTCAGATATGAGATAGGGGATCAGCTTATTCAACATCCTAGGAGTATGCATCTCATCCTACTAGTGCTCAAATGCACCCAACTTAGTGTCAATTTATATATCGATCGAAGATCCCTTACGGTGTTTAATAATTTACCGAATTTTGAATAAGTTGATAAATGGACTAAATTTTATTTACTATAATTTTAGATAATTTATATATCCATTATAATAATTTTTAGAAGTTTAAAATAGTTTTAAACCATTTATTTATCCTTTAAATGATTTTTAAATCATTTATTTCTATTTTAAGTAATTAATATTTACTTAAAATTTTACAAAAACATTGTTTATTATTTTTAAATAATTTATAATCATTTATTATAATTTTTATATCATTAATATTATTTTTCCATAATTATTTATTATTTATAAATAAATATTCTAATTTCTTTATTAATAATTTAATTATTAATAATATCTAAATAAAATAAAATAATTATTGAATTTATGTAAAAATAACAGAATTTAATTATAATTATTTAATATAATTTTTAAAACTATTTTTATATTTATTTTTATTTATTTATTAATTATTTCTAATTTTTATAATTTATTTTTAGAAAAATCAATTTCTGTCTGTCGCTAAAGCCCTTCAGTGAGAGAAAGTGTCGCTGTAGGTGTTCTTGAGTTTCTGGGCAACAGTTCGGTCATGGTTGGGTGACCAGTTTGACCACTAGATAAAATTATACTGATAATGATTCTTGGTTTGTTGAAGAGTTGATGTTGTAGTACTCATATCGTAGTACAACATGAATCAAAATTTAGGCTTTAACCTACATATAACAAGAAGTTATAGAGGCTCAAAGTCACTGTCAGAGTTGTTCTTGAGTTTCTGGGTAACCCAGAACAGTAGTCATGGCCGGTCAACAGTTTTCTGGCTTGAATATCTTTGATTCTGCGTATTAGATATGTGTGATGTTTGTTGTAACATGTAGTATATATGTCAGGGTACATATATATAACTTTAACATGAAAAAAGCATAACTCTAAGGTCTCTAATTATGCTGGTCAAAGTACAACCAAACGCTATTCTTCGTGTTCTTCAGTTTTCTGGGCAGCCCAGAAAACTTGGTCAAGCTTGGTCAACGACTTTTGACCATTAATTCCAGTAATCATATTAGTTGCTTTAGCAGTTTGAGATCATAGATATGTAGTACATATAACAGGGTATTGATCTATAACAAAACTTTACAAAAACAACAAACAGAACACGATTAAAAATGTTGGTCAAAGTAGCCGGTTCGACTATTCTTGAGTTTTCTTGGTAACCCAGAAAACTACAATCCGTGAACGGTCAACCCACTTTGACTACCTATAACTTGAAATCTATGCTTCAATTGAATATGTTTTCTTTTCTAGATTAAAGACCTACTAACAGGCTACAAATACCAAATAATTACCAGACCAAAACATAAACACATATGAATCTATAGGCCCTGATATTCGGCAGTCAGACTTAGTTTTCAAAATTTCAAGATTTCTTAAAACACTTAATTAAGGCATCTAGATGTTATGAAAATGTGTTCCACCAATCTAACATACTTTCTAAAATACTAATACATAATTCTAAACATCTAAACAACAAAACTAACATAAGATCAAAGAGCTAACTATGAACTAGGGTTTGTACCTTTTCTTGAATGATTTTCGATTCTAGCTTCTGATGTTGTTGCTGCTATCACCCAGGCTTAATTTGGTAAGTTTGTAAGTATATCTAGGCTTAGAAATTTTGTGAGTTTGCTCAGCCCTAAGGTTCCTATTTATATAATTCTTCAACTTGGCTTTTTGTTCATTTTTGAGCAACTTGCCTCCATAAATATCTGATTTGATGACTATTATCTTGCTTGGGAGTTACAAGCATGTCATGTGTAGCCTAGGGACTTGAATGGTGACTCTTAACCTACTTGTGAGCTAGTTAGGTTTGTTTAGTAGCCTAATTATGCTTTAATCTACAATAATCTTGATTAAGGTTTTGTTTCAAATGATTAGGAATGTTAAGTAATGTTAATTAGTACCTAATTGAAGTTTACTAACCATGATTAGGTGTTATGATAATCTAATTAGGGTTAGGTTAGCTAATTAGGGTTAGGGTTTTGCTAATTAGCATTAGGGTTTTGCTAATTAGGGTTAGGGTTTGTTAATTTAGGATTGTTAACCAAAATTTCTCACAAATCCTAACAAGCACGACAAAGCGTTTTGTCAATGTAACCACGACAAAGCAACTTGTCAAAATAAGTTTACCGAAAAGTCTGATTACGGGAAAAAAAATTTAAGCACGAGGTGTCAAGCACGACATTTTTCGGACAAAAATTTATTTGGTCAAATTTATTAAACAATGTATAAATTAACACATAACACATTCAGAACGGAGAAATTTTATTTATATAACAAAATTTTACACATACGAGTCTTATTAGGATTTTGGGTTTTTACACTTCATACGAGACCATTCTAGAAAAAGAAATAATAGCGGAAGGTGGTGGTTGGGCATTGTCTCAGTATCACAAAGAGAGGAAGAACAAAAATAAAGTAGAGGGAGGAAGTAAGGCAGAAGTTTCCAGCGGGAGTGGCAACCTACCTAAGAGGAAGAGTTTCAACCCTGGTAATACTGGGGTAAAACAAGGAGATCCTAAGTGTAGGACGGAGGCATGCAAGACATTCGGAAAGACTCATATGAGAGTCTGTTTAAAGGGGAAATCAGTTTGCTACAACTGTGGGCAGGAGGGACAACTGTCACCCAACTGTCCTAACCCTAAGAAAAACCATGGGTGTTTTGGTCTGTGGATCGTTTGACCACATGGCAAGAAATTACCCGAAGAAAGAGTTAGAGGGAAATAAGGGTTCTGGTAGTGGTAAATTAGCCATTACTGGACCAACACCATTAGTGGGTAGACCCTCAGCTCGTACGTTTAATATGACCGTCCAAGATGCGGTTGCATCATCGGATGTGGTAGCAGGTATCATTCTAGTCAATGAAATAAATGCTTATGTGTTATTTGACTCGAGTGCTACTTATTCTTTTATAGCATGTGGATTTGCTAAGAGATTAGGCTTAATCCATGAAAAGTTAGCAATACCTTTAGACGTTAAGGTAGCAAACAAAGAAATAATCCCCATTGAAGATATTCATAAGGATTGTTGCGTAGATATTAGAGTTAATAAGTTATCGGTAGATTTGGTGCCGATAAGGTTAAAAGAATTCGATGCAATTCTTGGTATGAATTAGTTGATTAACCATAAGGCGATAATAGATTGCCATAAGAAAAGTGTGAACCTTCGGCTTTCTAAGAAAACCAAGGTAGTGTTCTTCGATAGTAAATCACCGAAACGCTCTTGTTGTCTATCGATGATACAAGCTATGAAGATGTTGGGGAAAGGGTGTGTAGGTTACCTGTGCCATGTTGTTGATACCCAAAGAGTGGGAACATCCTTGGACCAGATACCTATAGTTCAAGAGTTTGCGGATGTATTTCCGGAAGAATTACCGAGTATTCCACTGGACAGGGAGGTTGAGTTTGTAATTGATCTGTTACAGGGTACGACACCAGTTTTAAGGGCACCATATCGAATGGCGCCAGTTGAAATGAAGGAGTTAATGGTTCAATTACAAGAACTATTAGACAGGAAGTACATTCAACCTAGTGTGTCTCCTTGGGGAGCACTGATATTGTTTGTAAAGAAAAAGGATGGGTCGTTAAGACTTTGTATCGACTATCGAGAGTTGAACAAGTTAACGATTAAGAATTAATACCCGTTTCTCAGGATCGAAGATCTATTTGATCAGTTGAAAGGGGAAAAGTATTTTTCTAAGATAGATTTGCGCATGGGGTATCATCAGTTAAAAGTGAGGAAGGAGGATGTACCTAAGACGACGTTCAGAACTCGTTATGGTCATTACGAGTTTCTGGTAATGTCGTTTGGGTTGACTAATGCTCCAGTCGCATTTATGGATATGATGAATAGAGTGTTTAAACAGTATTTGGACAAGTTCGTCGTAGTGTTCATTGATGATATTCTAGTCTATTCAAAGACGCCAGAAGATCATGCTGAACATTTAAGGATAGTGTTGGAAACACTACGGAAGGAAAAGTTGTATGCGAAATTCACAAAGTGTGAATTTTGGCTCGAGAGAGTGCAGTTTCTAGGACATGTTATTGATAAAGATGGCATTTCCACAGATCCAGCAAAAGAAAAAGCAGTTAATGAGTGGGAGCAATCAAAAACGCCTACTGAGGTTCAGAGTTTTCTGGGGTTAGCGGGATACTATAGAAGGTTCATCCAGGACTTTTCTAAAATAGCTACTCCGTTGACAAATTTAACGAGAAAGTCGATGAAGTATGTGTGGACTGAAAAATGTGAGAACAGTTTTCAGGAACTAAAGAAGAGGTTAAGTGAGGCACCAGTATTGTCCTTACCAGATGATACAGGAAACTTTGTAGTGTATAGCGATGCTTCGCATAAAGGACTGGGTTGCATGCTCATGTAGCATGGCACGGTCATCACGTATGCGTTACGTCAATTAAAGGATTATGAGAAGGCATATCCTACTCATGATGTGGAATTGACAGCTGTAGTTTTTGCCTTGAAGATATGGAGGCATTATCTATACGGTGAGAAGTATGAGATATACACAGGCACAAAAGTCTGAAATATATCTTCACACAGAAGGAGTTGAACATGAGACAGAGAAGGTGGTTAGAATTAATAAAAGATTACGATTGTGATATTTTATATCATCCGGGGAAAGCAAATGCAGTAGCCGATGCGCTAAGTAGGAAAGAGAGAAATTGTCAATGTTAACAACTCAGAATGAGTTGGTAACAACGATGGCAAAAATGGAATTAGAAGTGAAGTTACCGGAGGAAGCAGTGGAAATGATATTTTCCATGGAGACTCAACCGACCATAGTGGAACGGGTTAAGGGAGTACAAATGACCAATGAGGAATGCGAGCAGATGAAGAAGAAGATAGAAGATGAAGAAAAGACTAAGTATAACCTCGATAAGGAGGGATTACTTCGTTTTGAAAGAAGAATTTGGGTTCCAAATGATTTCGAATTAAAGGAGGAGATAATGATGGAGGCTCATAGTTCGAGGTAATCGATACATCCCGGTAGTACGAAGATGTATCAAGACCTTCGTCAGAACTTTTGGTGGCCGAACATGAAAAGGGAGATAGCAAAATATGTTAGTAGGTGCTTAACTTGTCAAAAAGTTAAGGCTGAACACCAATGACCTAGCGGGTTGTTGCAACCGTAAGAAATTCTAGAGTGGAAATAGGAGCACATCACAATGGATTTTGTGGTGGGACTTCCAACAACAAAGAAATGATACGACGTTATTTGGGTGATAGTGGATCGATTAACGAAATCGGCTCATATTTTACCAATAGGAGTTAGGTATAACCTAGAACAATTAGCTAAGCTATATGTCAAGGAAATTATTTTTAGACATGGAGTACCTGTTTCGATTGTGTCAGATCGTGATTCACGATTCACATCGAACTTATGGAGGAGTTTGTAAGAGCAAATGGGAACGTAGTTAAGATTGAGTACAGCGTATCATCCTCAGACGGATAGGCAGAGTGAACAGACAATTCAAACGCTTGAAGATATGTTAAGATATTGCGTTATGGATTTCAAAGGGGTTGGGACGACTATCTACCGTTGGTGGAATTTTTATACAACAATAGTTTTTACGCTAATATAGGCATGCCGCCTTACGAAGCGTTGTATGGAAGGAAGTGTCGAACTCCATTGTGTTGGGATGAGGTGGGTGAACGTCGGATGTTGGGACCTGAGATGGTACAACAAATGATGGACATGGTAAAGATAATATTTGCTTGATTAGTAGCGGCCCAAAATAGGCAGAAGAAGTATGCAGATCCTCACAGAGAAAAGAGAGAATTCGTTGTAGGATCTTTTGTCTTTCTGAAAGTATCGCCTTGGAAGGGAAAGATACGTTTTGGAAAGAAAGGAAAGTTAAGTCCAAGGTTTGTAGGACCTTTTGAGATTTTAAGAAGGGTAGGAGAGATAGCTTATGAAGTAGCCTTACCTCCAGAAATAGAACGCATCCATAATGTGTTTCACGTGTCTGTGTTGCGTCCTTATAAACTGGACAATAAACACGTAATAGAGTATGAATCTATCCAGATAGAGAAAGATTTATCATATGAGGAACTTCCAATTCAAATTATTGATAAGAAGGAACAAGTTTTAAGAAATAAGGTAATACCTTCAGTGAAGGTGTTATGGAGAAATCACAATGCTGAAGAAGCAACATGGGAACTCGAAAGTAAATGAAGGAAAATTTTCCTTATTTGTTTACGTAATTATAAGTGAGATTCTGCTGACAGAATCTTTATAAGGGGGAAAGAATGTAACGCCCGAGAAAATCGAATTTTTATGATAATTAAATTTTTATTTGATTATGTGAATTTAATGAATTTAATTGATTTATTTTGTGGGTAAGCTATGTGAAGGTCGTTCTATGACCTAGAATGTGCGAATGTGGTTAGTAATCTGGCTACGTGCTAGAATTAATTGTTTAAAATTTCTAAGATGAAAATAAATATTTTTCGAGAAATTCCCGTAAAAACACTATTCATCAGTCTCTGCTCGGGAAATTATTTTAAAATTTTGAGAAACCCATAATGATAGAATATTAAGATAAGATGAAATATCTAATAATATTTCATTTATGGCAAACGAAGTTTTCGCCTGCGGACTTAAAACCTAAGGGTTGAGTATAATGATTTTCAAGAAGGAAATAAGACGCGTAGAAGAATAGTGATAATGATAAAGCGTGTGTTATACAATTATGATACTATTTAGTATCTGTGTATAATACGAAGAGTTAATACGAGGTACAATATGATTATCGTACGAGTATTATATGAAAGGAATACGTGAATTATACGTGTAGAATACGATTTGTATTGTGGAATTAAGATTAAAACTTAAAGTGATCCAATTAGATTTGGATTATGCCAAGTCCAAGCAATTGAATATGTAAGCCCAATGAATTAAGTGGTTAAGCCCAAACTAAAGCCCAATGTTAGAGTTGACTAAGCCCGATCCAAGAAACCGATACGTGGATCGAATTGGTGGGTCACCGAATGGGAAAAACCCATGGGGCAACCCATGGGGATGACCCATGGGCATGGTGGGCCAGCCACTTGGTGTGCAAGCAAAGAAATCTACTTGATCACCAAGTATTTTACTTGGTGATAAAGTAGGGAATAGTAAGGAGGTGGGGAGAATGCCTATTTTGCCCTCCATTTCAATTGTCTATAAATAGAAGACAAGGCTTGGCCATTTTGTGATTTTTCATAGAGCAACCAACATATTTTGAGAGAGAGAAAAAGCTAGACTCAATCAAACTTACTACTTTGAACTTTTGCTTTAGAGTTTCTTTCAAGAACACCAAGATTCCTTAAGGTAATATTCCATAAAAATAGTTCCATCTCTTTTGATTTCTTTGAGTATGAAGAATCATAAATTGGTGGTGTATGCCTCTTATGGAGGAATAAGGATGACTTGTGATATGTGAAATCTTTATAAGTAATGAAGACATAGAAATCGTAAGTGTTGACGTAAGTTTAAACCATGAAAATATTGATTGTTGATGAACAATTAAACTCCATCAATACTTATATATGTGCATCTTGCTTGGTTAGGATGTAGATATGAAATCAATGGAGTATTCCATGTGATTTAGCTTATAGAACACTAATAATGAAGTTATGTCGAATATTACGTAAATAGACGTTAAACGTCGAAATTCTGGATTAGTAGTCGAAAGTTGTCGTGAGACTTGAAAATATTGTTTTTCAATGTCAACACGTGAGATAGGGTATTAGGAGTCGTGGACTCAAGAATCGTCGGATTCCAACTTAAAACGAAGAAAACAAGTATTGAACGCTCATTAGCGTTTAACGAACGCTTAAAAATGAACTTAATAGTGAATTTCGCATTAACGGATTCAAAAGTGTAGAATTCTTATATGAACGCGTAGAGTGTGTAATTTATGACGTGTAAGCTTTTGAACGGACCAAATTGGACTTATAACGAAGAAGTTATGAATCCGAGAAACTCACCAAAAATTTTATTTTTCAAAGTTTTTCGGTCACGAAGTGCGGTGCTTGCGGTGCAGCTGCATAAAGCTTAAAGTGCCACATCGCATGGTAAATGACAGGCCAAGACTCTCTTTTGAGAGTGGCGCCACAGTGCCACTCATGTGAAGGACTTTTCACAACAAACCGAGACTTAGATGCAGAAGCTGAATAGCAAATACCAAGATTGTGTATAGAAGGCCCCAGCAATGAAAAGCGGTGGTCTTTGTTAGACAACTTAGGTTTGAACTTCAATTGTTCAGAGACCTATATGAGTTAAGTTTATACACTTAATAAGTGTACTAAAACTATTCCTATATTACATATACTAATGTATATGGTAATGAAACTTAGGAATTTAACGTAAGTTGTGAACAAAGAACACAAAGAGTTATTAATGAACCATAATCGGTAATCAACATTGGTACTTCACCAATAATGATAGAGTCCGGTTAATAACGTAAGTTTGTTAATAAGCCGGGATAAAGGGTAATAAGTAGAATTGACTTTATTAATGAAATAAAGTTAACTAAGACATAGAAGAGAAAGAAGTTAGTAGAAACAATGTGAGTAATTGTTTGGTAGCTAATTATAGTGTGCTATGTGAATATATCATGTAGATTCTTTAAAGGCTGTGATCAGTTGATTAAGTTATTTGAAGACGCAGAAAGGAAAGTTTTCTTAACGCTTGTCTAACTTTCAAGTTAGTCAAGTTTTATGTGATTCATTGTACTGAATTACATGACTGGTTTTAAAGAAAGGGTCAATGCCAGTTTTAACTCGGATAGACTACTCGTAAGATATGGATTGATTTGTATACATATATTTCTATATAGAAATGTTAAAGCTATCCTATGTCAAGTAATTGGTACGGATTTGAAGGTATAGTTTGTCTATGAACAAACAAAAGTATTTTTCATCGATTATTCGATGGGCACGCGAGTTTGCCAAAACTTAAACGTAAATACGTTTAACAGATGAATGTTGATCAACATAGAGTACTATAAGTTGATCACCTAGAAGTGCTCGTAAGTAATGTGGATGTATAGCCTTAGTGTTGTGATGTCCTTTTCAAGTATGAAAGCAGCAAGTTACTATTTATGGTCTATCGACCGGTTCAGAATTCCTAATCTATTCTATAATTTGGGAATTGATGTTATGAAATGTTAAAGTATTACTGTTTCATAATACTTCATAACTATTTGTTCAGTTATGTATGATTTTTCATATAATTCACGAATGTGGTATTGATATTATCCTTTGTAAACTTGTTGAGCTTGTTATGCTCACTTCTTGCGTGAATTATATTATTACAGTCAAGGATGAACGTATTGAGAATGCTAAGAGAGATAAGGGCAAAGCTAAGATGGATAACTGACCATCGTGTAATAGATTAGTATGTTTGTATGTATTATACCTTACGATCAACAAACGATGTAATCGGTTTATGAACCTGGGGAAGGATTATACTTTGATTGTAATAAGAAGATAGTAATTACATTCATTATGTTGTGTTTTCAATGGAATGATTGTATAGTTATGAGTACCATGTAGGACCATATGTCGGGTTGGAAGATCCCCGAATTTGTGGGCGTCACAACCGTGCCACTCTCAAGCCTAAGACCAGCGCGGCCGCGCCGGTCTGTAGATAGTTCATGATAAGTTTGTGTAATCTGGTGAGTTATCATATGGGTCATATTTGATATTTATAGTGTCAATGAATGGATTGAGATAGTAAAGCATGAATCGAATGAGAGTTGGTTATGGAAATTAACTAAATAAGAATAATATTAGTTAACTTAAATTAAGTTGAAAATTATATTATGGAATAATATAATTTTATTATTAAAGCCTTGTGCGTCAGGGGCGTGATAGTAAACTAAATGAAAGGAGTAATTCACTTAAGTAAAATGGTGAATTAATATATATGCTTTACATGAAGAAAATGAAATGATTAATATTAATTAATCGTTGTGATATTAAAATGTGATAATGGGTTGAAAGTACCCAATTGAATGATATTTAGCCAAATTAAAATATTAATGTGGACATTATCATTAAATAGTATTTCATGTTACTATGTGTAATATGGAAAATGTGGGTAGTAGTAATATATAATACATATGGCTTAAGATTACATGCAGTGTGACGTTTAATTGGGACTAATAATATAAGGTATCAAGTGGTACAATAAAATCATAAATGATTTTAATACATAAATGATTAAATATGTGTATTCTAGAGGCTGGGAAGGAAATTAAATGTTTGAATAAAGAATAATATTAAATAATGTGATAATGTGTTTATGTGAGTAGTAAAATATAATTATGGGGATACCTGGAGAAGAATACCTAACTGTGTTATGCTAATTGCGTGTATTTAATGTACATGGATATTATGAGGTGAGTACCTAAATAATCCCTAAATTTTCTAATATGGTAATAATTATACATTAAATTGACATTTTAGGAATTTAAAGAACCAAACCAAGCCTTAGAATAACAGTTGCCGAGTTATTTGGCTTGTCCCAAATTTAGTGTCCAATTGCTCCCTATTTCTCATTCACGTGTTTGGCAAAGAGGCTAAGGCCTATCTTCCTTTTCTTCTTCCAAACTCTTTCTAGCTGATGATTATGGGGGGAGTAGTGGTGATGATGATTTTCAACTAACATCTAATAACTCTTTGATAACCTTCATGCAATCCTTCAATCCATGGGTTTGATTTAGTGGGAAATTGCATTGTCTGTGTATTGGTTATTCTATAAATATGGACTCTCCTTCTCCAATTGCCATTGCTGAGAATTGCTAAGTGTAAGGTTGAGAGCATACAAGTATCCTAAGAAATTGGGAGTTCATCTAGCAGCAGGTTCATTTCATTTTACAGAGGTAATAATGCTAACATATATGCTTTTGATTTTCTAAGTTTTTAATTGCTAGAAATGTCATGAAAAAGAAGCTTTTGAGTCACAAATTTGATGGCTAAGGATTGTTATAATCCATGAATTGATGCTAGGTATTGTTAATATAGTCATATGCGAAAACAACAGAAGTTAAATGAACCAATTTGGTTGAGAAACAAATTCGTAGTGAACGAATTCGCTAAATTATCAAAACATGAACAATTAGTATGAACATGAGTTTTAAATTCATATTTGGGTTAGTTAATGTTTATTTTAGTTGGTGGGTATTTGGTATGTTGTAGTTTTATGAGTTATAAACCCATATAATCGAAAATGAACTAATTTGGACATTTATAACTAAAATTATGAAGGTTAGAAAGAAATTTTAGCATGACGGTTCATAGCAGCGAATGAAATTCGAGTTTACAGCAGCTAGGCCCACCCTGATGGGCTATTTTTTGAGCAAAACCCCCACCCCGGCAGGGGGTGTGTCCTGCAATGACTGATTTTATCTATTTTGATAAAACGACCGTAACGTTTTCATACGAACCCCGATTGAGGATATTCAAGATGATCCGGAACGAGAACGAATAGACCTACAACTTTTGGCCTTTACGCTTTTCAATTTTAGGTCGTTAGAATGGGTCAAAACTGTCATCTTTGTGACTATTACGTAATTGGAGTCAATCAGAGGGTGTCGATCGAGCACATACGCAAGTATAGTGCTCCCGACGATGAAATATGTTGTTCTAAGTGATAAAACACAAATATGCATGATAATAGACATGTCATGTAGCTAAGATTACTTTACTCATAATGGAATTCTTTAGCATGACTTAGTATGTGTTTTGAAAAGAAACTTGGAGTTTTGAAAAATGAATATTGACGAACCTTGTGTCTTTGAAGTTATGATATTTTAACACATGCATATTGTTGAGTTATGAGTATACCTAAGCATGAGAAGTGATTTAAAGTTGCTTTACTTATTATCAACTTACAATAGCTTAGTTGAAAATTATTTCTAAAGAAAACTTCAAACTTTGAGAACGAACTTAAAGTAACTTGTGGACTTAAAGTTCTAAACGTAATAACATACACACATGGCTTAGTTAGCTATGAAATGAAATTTAGAGTTGCACCTAGTTGACTTGAACGCCTTATGCCTCTAGACATGACATTCATCATCTAGCTAAGCATGAATTAGACCTTTCAAGTGTAGTTTAAAATAAGTTTTCAAATAATGAACTATGTTATGTCTATGTAAATAAGATATATACATGTGAAGCATGCTATTATAGGCTTATTAGTACCAATATATGGTTTAAAAGCTTATAATATCAAATCTTATCAAAGAAAGTTGTTAAGACTTATTGATTGAAATAAATCATTATGGAGCTAAGTACTTTGAATATGAACTTGAAAATAGATCACAACCTACTTGATGTATGTTTAGAGTACGTATCAGAATACTTGTTATGGTAGAAATTAAACTGAGCAATGAAAAGCTCAAGTCTGGTTTTGGCAGGGAGTATCGCGTCATTGCGCTTACTCCCAATCTTACACACGCAAAGATCAAGGTGATCTCGTTAAAGTGACCAAGAGCAGTTTGTTAACTGCATGGTCTTAAGTTATGGTTATATGTTGTCCTTAAGGACTACAAGATATGAAACAAGATTTTTTAGATACATATGATAGTAAAATGATCTAGTCCCATGGTTATCCTAAGTTCAAGTAAAAATAAACCAAGTTAGGAAATAATATTTGTTCTTATATTAAGAGCATATGAAATGTATAACTGATTGGTTGAATCCATGATTATATAATTGTGTAGGGATATACGAAGTGCAATTAGCGATACGCAGTTAAGTTGTAGTTGATAAACTACGAATCAGGCAAGTCTTTCAGTTCCTATTTGATAT
Source organism: Panax ginseng (assembly GCA_020205605.1). Classification (NCBI taxonomy): domain Eukaryota; kingdom Viridiplantae; phylum Streptophyta; class Magnoliopsida; order Apiales; family Araliaceae; genus Panax; species Panax ginseng. The sequence continues at coordinate 90,194,759 of CM035144.1, forward strand.
ATGAATTCGATAACTGTTAGTTGAGCTATATTATATTATGCTATGCAAATGTTGATGGAAATATATGAAATGCATACAAGATATGTATGAATGTTGAAAGTTGATCTTTAGTGATATTCTTGTGAAGTAAATCTCTATGACTGTTATGTGAGAAGTAACATGTGTAGTAAATATTAATTGATTATAAATGCATGAACTTAATATGCTATTATATGCTATGTGCTGCATGAAAACTGTTATAATTGCTGGGCTGTCTAGCTCACCCCTGCAAATAACCACTTTTGCAGGTTATGGACTCACGATAAAGATTACGTGCTACTTTATAGCTAAAGTTCAATAGCATCAAAGGAGATTTATTTATTTATTTAAATATATGCCCTTAAACAATGTTTAGGTTCTAGGAGATGTACATGATAGTAGTTTACGATGTGTAATTCATGTTAAGTTGTAAAGTTATACAAGGCAATACTTAGAGGAATTCGAATTAAGATGTAAAAATTTATACAGTAGTTGAATAGAATGAATCATAGCATAATTGATTCAAGGATATGTAATTGATTCAAGTTAAGAAATCAATAAAAGATTATTTTGCAAAGGAGATTGAAATGTTAGTGTTTATGCCCTAGAGGCCAATTATTTGATATAAATGCTAAACATTTTGATATTATATTTGATTGAATAAATAAATGATTTTATTATGATTTTATTTACTGCGTAATATAATTCTTAACATAATAAAATTCCTTAGAATAGTGATACAAATTATATAGTTTCAAGTATGTGACTTAAACATGAGATTTTATAATTACAATTAGTATCATTGTTCTTAAATGTCCCTAGTCGAGTATCATTGTTGATGGGACAAAAATGATGCATTGAGACTAGTATGTGGATTGACTGATGACTAAATCTCATTGGTCATAAATATATGAGATATTAAGTCAATGCATAGGTACAAGTTAGAGAACGATGTACTGGACAGATCCACCATGAGAATTCTACGTGGAGCATTATGCGAAGTGTCATTAGAAATTCTCATAGTGACAATGATGTACTGGTCCTCCGACCTGAAATCACTATATTACTACACGAAAATTTATGTACTTTGATATCATCAAATGTCACCTTTAATAGGGTGGACTATAAAGGTGATTATTGGGTACATCATGAATCGTGTGAGGAATATGAGTGATCTAGATGGAATTTAACCCTCCTATATATTAGGGATGATATCCATAGGCCTCTTGATTGAGTGGGACTATAAAATGCATGGCCATGCTCAAATAGTGATTTATTTCATATAGTCTACTCATTGATCAAGAAAACTCAGATTAAATTATGAAGAGTATGACACATTCCATGACTCGAGTTTAATCTAGGATATTAAGGTTAAAAGGATTAAATTACATTGAAACATTGGTCACAAAAAGGTTACATCGAATCATCGATCTTATTATTACTTGGGTAGCAGTGATGCATTACTAGATGCCGCTCACTGTTTATAATTTTATAGTATGATTTTAAAATTATTGCCAATGTAATAATAACCTATAGGGTCACACATATAGAACGTAATTTAAAAGGGAATTAATTTAAATTTTAAGGATGTAAATATATTAATATGATTAATAGTGTTTAAATCACGAATTTAAATTAGAAAGATAATTTGTATATATTTATATTAATTAAGACTTAATTAAGATATATATATATATATATATATATATATATATATAAATTCAGATTTTATTAAATTAGGTTTTGAATGATATTTTTTAATGGCTATATATATGATATGTAGCAGCCATTTTAGGTATTATTCAAAAACCAAAAACCCTAGCCGCTCTTAGAGAGAGACTAGAGAGAAATCGTTTCGAAATCCTCATCCTTGGTGGCTAGTACCGCAGTTCCTTCTTCTGCGGATCGTAGGACGATTCTCGGAGCGTTCGTGTAGATACTGTAGACGCGCAATTCATTTGGATTGCGTTGGAAATTCGAGCGCATCAATTTTAGTATCACAATTGGTATAATTTCTAACCACTAAGTTAATTGATTTTCGTATGGATCCTGTTTAGGGTTTCAGAATTGCCTTAAATTGTTCTATTTCTGCTGTGTGTTTCTGTGCCGAAAACCTTCATGAAAAGGTTTAAATTATTCCTCATATTTATATAACATCGAATATGATGTAAGATATGAATGGTAAATGAACAAGATTAAAAACTTATAAAAGTTTGGGGTCATTATACAGATTCTATTTCTCATTCACGTGTTTGGCAAAAAGGCTAAGGCTTATCTTCCTTTTCTTCTTCCAAACTCTTTCTAGCTGATGATTATGGGGGGAATAGTGGTGATGATGATTTTCAACTAACATCTAACAACTCTTTGATAACCTTCATGCAATCCTTCAATCCATGAGTTTGATTTAGTGGGAAATTACATTGTCTGTGTATTGGTTGTTTTATAAATATGGACTCTCCTTCTCTAATTGCCATTGCTGAGAATTGCTAAGTGTGAGGTTAAGAGCATACAAGTATCCTAAGAAATTGGGAGTTCATCTAGCAACAGGTTCATTTCATTTTACAACGGTAATAATGCTAACATATATGCTTTTGATTTTCTAAGTTTTTAATTGCTAGAAATGTCATAAAAAAGTAGGTTTTGAGTCACAAAATTTATGGCCAAGGATTGTTATAATCCATGAATTGTTGCTAGGTATTTTTAATATAGTCATATGCAAAAACAACAGAAGTTAAACGAACCAATTTGGTTGAGAAACGAATTCGTAGTGAACGAATTCGCTAAATTGTCAAAACATGAATAATTAGTATGAACATGAGTTGTAAATTCATATTTGGGTTAGTTAATGTTTATGTTAGTTGATGGGTATTTGGTATGTTGTAGTTTTATGAGTTATAAACCCATAGATCGAAAATGAACTAATTTGGACATGTATAACTCAAATTATAAAGGTTAGAAAGAAATTTTGGCATGATGGTTCATAGCAAGGAATGAAAAGTTTGCAGCAACTAGGCCCACCCCGGTGGGCTATTTTTTGGGAAAAACCCCGCCCAAGCGGGGGGTGTGACCTGCAATGACTGATTTTATCTATTTTGGTAAAATAGACATAACGTTTTCATACAAATTTTGATTGAGGAGATTCAAGATGATCCGGAACGAGAACGAATAGACATACAACTTTTGTTCTTTAAGGTTTTCAATTTGAGGTCATTAGAATGGGTAAAAATAGGCATCTTTGTAACTGTTACGTATTTGGAGTCAATCGAAGGGCGTCGATAGAGCACATACGCAAGTATAGTGCTCCCGACGATGAAATATGTTGTTCTAAATGATAAAACATAAATATGCATGATAATAGACATGTCATATAGCTAAGATTACTTTACTCATAATGGAATTATTTAGCATGACTTAGTATGTGTTTTGAAAAGAAACTTGGAGTTTTGAAAAACGAATATTGACAAACCTTGAGTCTTTGAATTTATGATATTTTAATACATGCATATTGTTAAATTATGAGTATACTGTCGATGTCGGGATTTTTGAGTGTCCCTTTTCGTTACTTGTTGTTTGGTGTTCTCATGTTAATGTGAGATTTGTTTGAAAAACAAGTGAAAAAGGTCTGACATGTATAATGTCGACGATTTGACTTTAAGAGTCGCCAGTTGGTGTATTTAACTGGTTGCACCAACGCAACCGAAAAGGTTTGCACATTGACCCAGTGATTTGACGATGCTAGATGGGTCTGTGAAACCGAGATTCATTTTGGGTCCAGGAGCTTGATTATGCGGAGGGAAGGTGTTAGGCACCCCCCGACATGCTTGTTACCACGGTGACCGCCACTTTTCAAAGAAATTGTTATATGAATGTGTGTGTGTGTGTGTGTATGGATCAATGTGCAGTTATTTAAAAGTAGTGCGAGGCCTCGTTTGCACCTATATACACAAGGTTTGAATTTTATGGAAAAATTTAGTTTTAACCAAGATATAGCAATGACGTTTTGTAAAAGAGGTTTTTCAAACCCTGTGCTCAATAGGAATTGAGACCTTTTCAAACTTCCATTTTATTATGATGTTTGCTTTTATTTTATGGAAAAATTATTATGATGTTTGCTTTTATTTTGAGATGCTGAAGCATTCTCGAGAAAAAATATATGATCTTAGAACTCCTCATGGGCATGACAAACCATCCAAGGAAATTCAAACACTATAAAAAAATAATGTACAAACAACATACATTTGAAAAATGTCCATCTTGGGAACGAATCTAGATTGAAGAACCAAACTCGTGATCACATGATTCCTAAGCTCACATGATACGCAATTTGTATGGAAAGCGAAGAAGATTATATATATATAAAAGTTTTGTATATATATATATATATATATATATATATATATATATATATATAAACATGATCAACCGCATACGATGTAAACTCAAAGCGGTATAAAATGTAAATAAAGCTATAAAGTGATCAATCGCCATTAAGTAAACTCAGGAGGGAATGTAAATAAAGTGTAAAAGGCCACGTAAGTAAACTCTGTGCCCCATGTAAATGTAAATATATATATGTTCGATATATATATATATATATATATATATATATATATATATATATATATATATATAATCAATAAACACACTAGATGTGAATCCATGCTCATCGGATATGTCCGACAACAATTATATATATATATATATATATATATATATATATATATATATATATATATATATATATATATATATATATATATATATAAAGCGATTAAACGCTCTGGATGTAAATCCAGGCTAATCAGAATATGTTTGACAACAGTTATATATATATAAGTAATTAAACGCACCGGATATAAAATCCAAGCTCATCAGACAGAGTCTGACCACATTTTATATATATAAGTATATATATATATAAAATCAATTAAACGCTCCGCATCAAAGTTCAGGCTCAATCGAGGCATAACTCGATAATGTTAGTCCATATATAAAATATATACATATATAAGTATATATATACAGACAGAAATGAAAATCACGGACCGAAGTCCGGGCAAACACACACAACACTACTCTCAATGTGTATAACAGTGTGTGCTAATATGAGAAGAAGGCTTTATAGAATATAAGAAGGCTTACAGTGGGCTGCCAAAGTAGACTTCTATGACTTTAAATAAATAAACACTCAGCTCCCGCCGGATAAAAGATAGCTATATGTGAGCTAACTAGTGTTTAAAAATGAGGAAACACTCAAAAGATGTGTATTAATAGTAAAATGGACAGGGCTTCCTCGCCTTTTTCCCTCCCTCTTCTTTTCAAATGGCTGACCCCAAGGCTTGTATATATTAATGAGATGGTCAAGAGAGTGTGGCATACCATGATTGTACCTCCTTTTGAGACCGTCGTGATCGTCCGAGCCTCATGAGTCCCTGTCATCTCGTAAAGACGTGTACTCATGCACTGTAATGTCTGTTGGAACTTGTAGAACTTCAATCCGAGCATCCGAACGAGGTATATCTGACCTTCTTTGGACCGCTTTTGTCGAGAGTTACGCAATGACATGGATTAGAGGTTGTACGAAGTCAGGAAGAGGGGTCTATGCCCATGGTCTTCAAGCTTCAAATTCTATCCAAAGTACTGTCACACGTAATAGTCACTCGGGATTGTCAATCCTCGGTTCTTGTGGGACATTGTTGGATGTATATATGTATGTATGAAGTGTTGAGACGATGTGCCATTGTCGAAGGAACAAGATGACGTTTGACTCCTCGCCGGGGTTATCGCCGATTTGAGTTAAAAGTAGATGTTTCTCAGGGTTACAGCTGAGATTGGACTACTTGTTGGTATGTCACGATATCATCTTGTTAAGATGGTAAGATGATGTGGTGACTCCTCACCGGTGTGACGCCCCCAAAATAGGTATACACGACCCATTCTAAGTCGCCAGATATCACACTATAAAAATCAAATACAAACTTCATTTATACAACTGTTGAACTGTTGTACAGAATACGACCACAGTTAAGCTATGAGTTTTAATACAATATTGTCTCGTAGACAGTATCCAAACTCAAATTATTACAATGCCATATAAAAATACAGCAACAAATATTTTAAGACCCCAAAGAAGAACGAGAAGATTACTATCATATTCATTCTAATGAGGTGCACTCTTGACGCTGTCAAAGTCGGGTTCTCATCACCCTATTATTGTTCGCCAAAATCAATTATTAAGTGAAGTATAAAATATGACACACATCTTAGGTCCTCAATACAATTATCTGTTGTATGTCATGCCATTTTATAATGTATTGAGAAACTTCGACAGTCTCGGACCATCACATTATTTCCCTGTTATCCCCGCTCGACCCAGCTACACTCTTATTACCTGAAAGGAATTGTGAAGCAAAAGGGTGAGCACAACTAGCCCAGTAAAGAATATCATGACTAAAGATAATTTAAATATCAATAGCTTTTGTTAATAATAAATTAGAGATTTAGAACATATGATAGATGATAAAACTTTTCAACCATAGTTGTAGCGGAACGAGCAATCAATTAAAAGAGTCAAATAGACCATCAGGTCTATTATCTTCTCCATGTTAAAAGTCCACCAATAATGTTTTATCCCTGTAACATCAATCAACAATTCCTGTCCACAATTATATGAATAACTCATAATCATAATTGTGATTCTGAATTTCCTTTTCGCACTCAGGACGAAGATAATTTTCATCACATATCTTCACCTAAAACATCAAAAATCATAGTTATACCAAATCACAATTCCTGCTCATAATTATACTCACAAATTCATCTTTGCACTACGGTCAAAGATATACAACTGCATAACCAATAACAAACAGTTCATCTTTGCACTACAGGCCAAAGATATATAATAATAAAACCAATAACCAATAGTCCATCTTTGCACTACAGGTCAAAGATATACAACTATAAAACCAATAATGCTAAGACTCAGCTTAATAAATAAATCACATCATCGAATCATCCCTGCACTACGGCTAAAGATATTCATTAGTATCACGACCACAAATTATCCATGCACTACGGGCCAAGGATATTCGTGTATTCATCAATGGTCATGATCATGCCAACAATTGTCCATCAATGCACTACGGGCCAATGAGGACTTTTTTCACATCATTTGTAACATTACGGTCATGATTATACCGAATAATCCCTGGTCATAATCATACCAAGTCCATCTATGCACTACAGGCCACATATGACTTTCAACAAAATATAAACATGAGGATGATGACAATGATATAAGAATTCAATAAAACAAGTTCAAGAATTAAATTATTCAGGAACTATTAACGTCCAAATTGTTAACATGATACTTCTTTGTAGAGTAAAATTCAAGAATGCTCAGAAGAATATTTCCATGAAAAGATACTGGATGAAGCGCAAATATCATGCAAGGATATTCCACCAATTTCATGGAGTATAGAAGTCAAAACTTTAACCAACTGAGTATAATAAAGAATGGAATAACAAAAGAAATCACCATGCATGCGGTACTTCGCATAGACCAGTTATTCCAATAGAATAATAAATAACGGAACCAGGTCAGGTGTAATACACATCGACAAGATATTCCAATAGAATAATAAATAATGGAATAACAACAGAAATTACCATGCATGCGGTACTTCGCATAAACAAGTTATTCTAACAGAATAATAAATAACGGAACCAGTGCGGCGTAAAACACATGCATGTGATATTCCAAATGTAATAATAAAGAGCGGAACCAGTCCGTTGTAAAAACATACATGAGGATATTCCAACAGAATAATAAAGATGGAACCAGTCCTGTAAAACGCATGCATGCAGAATATTCAGCAGAATAATAAAGACGGAACCAGGTCCGGCGTAAAACACACAGACAGGATATTCCAACAAAATAATAAAGAACGGAACCAGGTCAGGCAAAATTCGCACTGACAGGATATTCCAACAGAATAATAAAGAATGGAATAACAACAGAATTTCACCATGTATGCGGTACTTCGCATAAACATGTTATTCTAACATAATAATAAAGAATGGAATAATAGAAGAATTTCACCATGTATACGATACTTCGCATAAATAGTTTATTCCAACATAATAATAAAGAATGGAATAATAGAAGAATTTCACCATGTATGCAGTACTTCGCATAAACAAGTTATTCCAGCATAATAATAAAGAATGGAATAATAGAAGAATTTCATCATGTATGCGTTACTTCGTATAAACAGGTTATTCCAACATAATAATAAAGAATGGAATAATAGAAGTTCTCTTCATGAATACAAAAGAAATAATACCCCTTACTATAATAATAATATCCCTTACAAGTACAATAAATAATATCCCTTACGAGTACAACAAATAATATCCCTTACCCTATAAAGAAGAGTACTCCGACGGTAGGGCGAGGATATACTCGAAGAAAACTTGCACTATGCTCAAGCTTTCTTAAACTCTAAAGAAATACGCTCAAGATTATAGAAGAAGAACTCTCTCTATAGTTTCTCTCTCTAGAGTTTCAGTGAATTTGTAAAAAATAATGAAGGAATGAGCTTCTATTTATAGAAGAATGGACTGCATAGTAACTAATTCATGAACGGTCCACATTGATTTACTTTTAAACGGACGGTCCAGATTGATTTAATAAAATATTCTAATAAAACAAAATCTTTTAAATAAAATATAATATATTCTATTTATAATCTAATAAAACGAATAACTTTTAAAAAGATTTTACTATACAAATACTATGCAGGTACTATGCAAACACTAGGCATAATAAAATATAATATATTCTAATTATTGTCTAATAAAACGAATAACTTTATAAAAGAATTCTATTTTATATAAAAAGATTTTACTATTAGCCTAATAAAACGAATAACTTTATAAAAGTATTATGTTTTATATAAAAAGCTTTTCTGTTTTATTACATTAATAATACTAATATAATAAAACTTCATCATCACTTACTTTGAAAAATTTTTAAATGTCACCCTTAACTTTAAACTTTTATCAATTTAACTATTCACCAAAATAGAAAAATTGAATATTTTTATTTCATAAAATTCGGGGTCTCACAACCGGGGTTATCGCCGGTTTAAGCGAAAAGCAGACGTTGCTCAGCTTTACATCTGAGATTGGACTGCTGCTTATTTATATGTCTCACTATCATCTGTGGGTGTTCTGTCTGCCCGTTGTTATCTCTGGGTCTAAGGTGTGTGTGCCTCGACAGGATGTCTATGGTTGAAGCTGATTGCATATGTTTGAAACAAGCATTTTTAGGGTTATCGCCAGAACTGCAATGGCATCTCTTGGGGCTATCACCAAGGATGGGGTTGCTTCTCGATGTTGTCTCTCGGGATGGGAACCGAAGCCAGTAGTTGTTATCACCGAGATGTAATCGCCCTCTTCGATGTTGTCGCCGGTATTTTGATCTGCGTACCTCGGGGTTATACCCGAGATTAGAAATGACATTCCCGGTGTGTGTTCCGAGTTAGAGATGATGTTCCCGGTTTGTGTTCCGGGTTGGAGCTAAACTTCCGGTAGTATCCGGAATGGATGTAATCTGTCTTTCAAGGTTATCTCCAAGAGACGAATCTCCTCTCCTGCAATGTTAGTAATAGGAATGCAGAAAATTTTGAGTGTCTACAGATGCCCCTCTTTATCATATTCATGTAATGCCAGGCATGGATAGAATAAAGAATACTAGACACTTGAAATGCAAGCAATATAAACATGATGCTATATGCAGCAACCTGATGCAAATACATGTAGAATGCATGAATGATTGTCAGGTAATCATGCTGGGAGGACAATCAGTGATGGCTTGGACATGCGATCCAAGTTTCCACGGATGTTGACGTTGGGGCTATCACCAAAGTCCTGAATCCTAGACACTGGCTTATATTCCATAGAGGTACCTCTTGTGTGTAAGAGATCTGTGGGGATAAAGCTTTATCACATTTGAGGATGTGTATAACATATTCCCTCATTCACGCCGAATTCTTCGCCAACAATTTGTTGTTATCAGGGTTTCTGATCGTCGCTGATGTGTGTATCACCGGATAAATCCTTGCTCCGTGTATTGTCAAGGCTGCTTGACCTTCATTGATGTGTGTGTCAATGGTAGCATTGCGTTGTAACCCCCGTCAGGGACACGTGGATAAGCTTCTTCGATGGGTTTACTTGCCATCGACTGACATGACGTCAAGACTGCTTGACCCTCATTGATGTGTGTATCAATAGTTGCATTGCATTGTTAGCCCCGCCGGGAACTGATAAGTAGGTTTTATACCTACTTATCCGGTATCTGTTACTTGAATTAGTTGCTTATATTCATGTTCTTAGTTACTTTTCATACATTTTATGTTATTTTGTAGGCTATGACATGACATTGGCATGAAGAAGTGAGGATAAGCAATTCGGATATCTTTTGGACTAAAATACGCAAGAAAATGTAAGAAGGGAATAATGAAAGACTTTTAACACCACATTAGATGCATGTTCTTGGCTTCAAACTTTGATTTTATGGAAGCTCTACTTCTTAGCTTTCCGGAACATCTTGAATCATCCCAATCGGAGCTCGGATGCGAGAGTTATGGCCTTTTTATCAATGACGGTCAAAGCTAAGAGTTGTCATATTTGCCATTTGCATAGCTTCTACTTCAAGACCGATTTCCGCCTTTATCCAATCTGAATCTGTCAATTCTCAAAGAATGGAAGTTGTAGATCTCGTCGTTATCTTCGATTTGATAGGTGGCATGCCCCGTAACTCCAAGAGGATCAAAAGTTATGCCTGTTTTACCAAAGGACGTCGCAGCAGAAATTACGCGTAGCGCGGACCGGGCTACGCCTAGCGCGGAGCGCGCTAGGCCAGCAGAATGTCGAACCCTGTAGCGTGAAGCGCGCCAGAAATGTCTTAGCAGCAACGCTGAGTGCGCCAGGCGGCGGGAATAGAGTGAAATTGGGTTATTTGATGTCCAATTTGAGCTAGAATAGGATTCTTAGTTGCTTAACTTGCTAGGGTGTCCATTAGAACTCTAAATACTTGAGTTTAACTTGGATTGGGAGGCTAATTCTAAGAATCCATAAAATCTCTCTTGGGATAGATTTCTATTATCTAATTCTATACTTTCTTTCTTAGATTAGGAACCCTAGATTAGATTAGAATTGAAGATTGATGCTATTGATTATCATTGGAGAATCAAATTGGAAGCAAGAGAATGCAGATTTGTTTATCTCAATTCTAATTTCTTTTCTTATTTATTTGTATCTTTTTAATGCTTAGTCAATTGTGGATGATGGATTCTAGTTTATTTATGAATTAAACTCTATTTTGAGATAACTATGGATCTGACTGTGTAGTTTACTTTGATATGCTTCTTTGTTAGTCTTATTAGCTTTATTTGGATTGTCTATTATGATTTGTAATGAATTGCTTAATTGCCTAGCTAACAATTACCGTGATAATCTATGTGAACTCAAGAGATGAAGTATAGATTTAGATCTGATCATGATAACATGTGTTTGTGATTTATGCATGGATGGAATTCATGATTCGTGTTTAGGATAGAGATATGCCTTTACGCCATATGTAGTCTAATAAGAACTTGAACTTAAACCCTTTTTAATTGTAATTCACATAGAGATATAGTGGGTTAGTTAATTAGGGTGTTCAAATTGATTCTATCATCTGTGGATTTGATTTGATATGAGTACGGTGCATTGAGAGATGGCCATATTTCACTTTCGTGTTCTTGATTAACAATCCAGTATAAATAATTTGGCTTAACAGGAAGTGTGTTGATTTAAATGTAACAAAAAGTGAAATTGTAATCTCAAGTCTTTAATATCTTGTTTCATTCTAGGGATAGTTAGTAATAGTTTATTTAATTATTTTAATTTAAATTATTAAATCATTTGTTTAAATAAGATTAAATTGGTCATGGGTAAGTACTTGATGATTTTTATTAAATAATTATCTGTGGGAACGATACTCAACTTATTAATTGTTGACCATGTATACTTGCGTGTTGTGCGTAATTAGATTTTACCCAACAAGTTTTTGGCGCCGTTGCCGGAGAATTAGTTTAATATTTTTTTACCAATATTAATTTCAATCAAATTAGTCTTAATTTAAACATTTTTATTTTTATTTTTAATACTCTTCCTATATTTCTCTCTTTTCAGGTACCATGGATGACTTTGCGTATCAATGGCCATACACGAACATGACTCAACCAAGGGAAACATGGATTGATGAACTTAATGCATTTTCCTCAGAGTCAGTACAAATTGAGGCAAATTCGAAGACCTTGGAGGTTATCGCAGCCCAACGGAGGCGAAGGATGGCAGTTACATGTGACTATTGTGCTGGCAACCATCAAAGTCATCAATGCAAATCAATTTTGAAGCAGATACAATATAGTGGTGATTACCTCAATAACTATGTTGATCCTAACTATCAACAAGTTTAGGGGTATCACCCGGATTCGTCATGGAGCTATACTTATGAAAACCAATACTACGCTCCAAATCCAACATACATGCCGGAATTCTCATATCAACCTCCATTAAACGAAGAAAAGTCAAAGTTGGAGGAATTACTGTCAAAGGTCATAGCAAACCAAGAGGAGAGGCTGATGAGTCAAGAAATATCGAGCCACAATTTTCAGCACCAGATGGAACAACTCATCACCACTTCAACTCATGGTCCTCAATACATGAATTCCAAAACTGAGATAGATAATTCGAGATTGGAGGAATTATTGTCCAAGTTCATAGCATCAAATGAGGAGATGAGGATTAATCAAGAACGGTCAATTCAGAATCAAGAGAGAGCTATTCAAAATCTTCAAAATAAGATAGATTAAATGACCAAAGTCATAAGCGACCTTCCTCCAAACACGTGGCTTTATGATGTTGATAACAAACTTGATGGAGAACCCGAACCGAATCTACGACTGGATGAGCCACAAGATATAGGAAGTGTTGAGACAATTGGGGATAATGAAATAGAGGTCCACGAAGATCTAAATGGGTTTCCACAAAAGATCAAAGAGTCGGTCAGATTTGCAAAATCATGCCCACTTGGTAGTCATGTCGTCGGCGAACCTCTTGATGACAAAAGAGCGAGTACAATTTTGAATCCATGGTGGGATGAGAAAGAGAGGATAGACGGAGAGCCCATTGTGTGCAACAAGCTTCCATGCCCCAAAGTGATCACATATACAATGGAGAAAACACCTAGCTGGGGGACGTTCTTGATTGAGATCATACCAAATCAGAGCATGTTAGGTGACTTTAAAGCAATGGCTATCACAATTGGGAACCTACCAAAAAGCTACGTTATTTCCAATGGATGGAGGGTTCCTCAATTATTGAAGAGGAATTGGATAGCGTTGACCAGACAAAGTCAGGCTGAAAGACTATAAATCAAGCACTTATTGGGAGGCAACCCAAGTTTAATTTTTATTTTTAGTTTTTCTTTTTTAGGTTTCATATTAGTTGATAGAATTTTTTCATTTTTTTTAGGATTTAATAAGCTTGCTTCTATCATATTCACAGGTTAGTCAAGTCCAACTCAAGTGTGATGCTCGATTCATTCCAATGTGCTTAACCTATTCTTCAAACATCGCAGACAAGGAGATAAATTGCTATATGTCAGGGAAGTCCTATCTTTTAATTTTTCCTATCTTAGCCATTGAGGACAATGTCTGTTTTAAGTTTGGGGGTATTTATCATGTTTAGTATATACTTGGGCAATGTTTTGATGGAATTTGATTTTGGCCAATGATAAGTGGGTGGTTAATATTGTTAACTCTTGATGAATTGATGAGCATGCTTAGTCTATATTTTAACTAGTTAGTTGGGTTTCACATTCTTGCGAAATTTTTAAAAATTTTTACACATATCCATTTGTTTAGCTAGTTGGGATTGAAACATTTTTTTGGCTAATTTCTTATGAAAGATACCATTGCAACTTGAGATATCTTATTTGAGCATCATTCGAAGTGAAAATTAGGCACTCACATAAGTTTGGGGGAAATCTTGGGGTATTTATGAAAAAAAAATTATTGGAAACTTCCCGAGTTGAATAATTGAATCTTGTGGTGGGTCGAGATGGAGCGTAAAACGCACTCCCCATAAACACATGCACGAGATGGAGCGTAAAACGCACTCGTTCGATGAAAAGTGGAAAACGAGATGGAGCGTAAAACACACTCGTTCAATGAAAAGTGGAAAGTGAGATGGAGCGTAAAACGCACTCACTAAATAGAAAAAAGAAAATATGTATGTTTGAAATACTTGGGAAGGGTTCTTACGTGCTTAAAAGTTTAAATATCCAGTTGATCCTCAAGAAAGATTTGTGTTATGTCTATATTAGCGGTGATTGATGTGATAAGAAGTTTTGAAAGTCGTTTTTGAAAATCGTTTATGAGTATTGGTTGATTTAATCTAAATTATGACTGGATTGAACATGTGGATGCACACACGCACTTAAAGGATCAAGAGTAGATGTGAGTCTAATGATAGTTGTTGAAATTTTAGACATGACATTGTTTTGAAATTTTCTATAGGTTATTATCTATTGTAACCTTTGAGGCCATTGATCGAATTCATATTGATTCATTATTTGGGTGGATCATTGCTAGAGGATGAATCTGTCTAATTTGTGCTTTTGCTTGAGGACAAGCAACTGTTTAAGTTTGGGGGTATTTGATAAGTAGGTTTTATACCTACTTATCCAGTATCTGTTACTTGAATTAGTTGCTTATATTCATGTTCTTAGTTACTTTTCATACATTCTATGTTATTTTGTAGGCTATGACATGACATTCGCATGAAGAAGCAAGGATAAGCAATTCGGATATCTTTTGGACTAAAATACGCAAGAAAATGCAAGAAGGGAATATTGAAGGACTTTTGACACCAAGTTAGATCCATGTTCTTGGCTTAAAACTTGGATTTTATGGAAGCTCTACTTCTTAGCTTTTCGTAACATCTTGAATCATCCTAATCGGAGCTCGGATACGAGAGTTATGGCTTTTTTATCAATGAAGGTCAAAGTTAAGAGTTGTCATATTTGCCATTTGCATAACATCTAATTCAAGCCCGATTTCCGCCTTGATTCAATCTGAATCTGTCAATTCTCAAAGAATGAAGGTTGTAGATCTTGTCGTTATCTTCGATTTGATAGGTGACAGGCCCCGTAACTCCAAGCGGATCAAAAGTTATGCCTGTTTTACCAAAGGGCGTCATGAAGAGAAACTACGGCAGAAGCGCGGACCGCGCTTCGCCTAGCATGAGCGTGCTATATAGCGCTTGAGCGCACTAGGCCAGCAAAATGTCGGACCACAGTAAATGAACACGTGAGAAATGGCTTAGCAAGCAAGTAGTTGAAATGCCGCGCCAAAGTGACAGGAGTAGAGTGAAATTGGGTTATTTGATGTCCAATTTGAGCTAGAATAGGATTCTTAGTTGCTTAACTTGCTAGGGTGTCCATTAGAACTCTAAATACTTGAGTTTAACTTGGATTGGGAGGCTAATTCTAAGAATCCATAAAATCTCTCTTGGGATAGATTTCTATTATCTAATTCTATACTTTCTTTCTTAGATTAGGAACCCTAGATTAGATTAGAATTGAAGATTGATTTATCTCAATTCTAATTTCTTTTTTTTATTTATTTGTATCTTTTTAATGCTTAGTCAATTGTGGATGATGGATTCTAGTTTATTTATGAATTAAACTCTATTTTGAGATTACTATGGATCTTATTGTGTAGTTTACTTTGATATGCTTCTTTGTTAGTCTTATTAGCTATATTTGGATTGTCTATTATGATTTGTAATGAATTGCTTAATTGCCTAGGTAACAATTACCGTGATAATCTATGTGAACTCAAGAGATGAAGTATAGATTTAGATCTGATCATGATAGCATGTGTTTGTGATTTCTGCATGGATGGAATTCATGATTCGTGTTTAGGAGAGAGATATTCCTTTACGCCATATGTAGTCTAATAAGAACTTGAACTTAAACCCTTTTTAATTGTAATTCATATAGAGATATAGTGGGTTAGTTAATTAGGGTGTTCAAATTGATTCTATCATCTGTGGATTTGATTTGATATGAGTATGGTGCATTGAGAGATGGCCATATTTCACTTTCGGGTTCTTGATTAACAATCCAGTATAAATAATTTGGCTTAACAGGAAGTGTGTTGATTTAAATGTAACAATAAGTGAAATTATAATCTCAAGTCTTCAATATCTTGTTTCATTCTAGGGATAGTTAGTAATAGTTTATTTAATTATTTTAATTTAAATTATTAAATAATTTGTTTAAATAAGATTAAATTGGTCATGGGTTAGTACTTGGTGATTTTTATTAAATAATTCTCTCTGGGAACGATACTCAACTTATCACTTTATTACTTATTGACCACATATACTTGCGTGTTGTGCGTAATTTGATTTTACCCAACAGGGACACATAGATGTTTGAAGGATGTGCGTTGTGACCCCGCCGAGGATACGTAGATGTTAATAACTTCGGCGTTATAACCCCCGCCGGGGAGGTTTGATATATCATGGTTTTGCATTGTAACCCCCGCCGGGGATCTTTAGGGTTGTGACCCTGCAAATGATGGCATAGGACCTTTGTGGGGTATTGTCGAGCATGATTTGTGAAAGCTAAGCTCATTGGTATAGTATACCCTGCATTCAGGCGAATACCTTTGAGACGACGGGAGTTTAACTCTAACCGACGAGAAACAAGGATTTCAGGCCATTCCGCTCAATCGCGTAGCACTTTTATTCCTGATTAGGCCTTTTCAGCTTGTGAGACCTCCTTTGCAACCCTAATTAGAGCGAGCTGGAGGTGTGGGGCCCATGGAGAGGTCTTTGTGGGTGTACTCGCAGGAGCATGCAGTTAGCTCATGACCAACCAATTCTATGTATAGGCAGTTGGTTGTTTTCATAAGTCTTTTTCAAGTTACGCAGCGAAGGAAATCCGAGAGCTCTTCTTCAAGTCTGCTGAGTTCAGGAAAATTTCTGCATATTCTGCCACCATACAAGCGTTCTTCACTGTCCTGGTAACACATGCATGTATTTTTTTCAAATTTATGTCCGTTGGAAAATGACTTATCGCATGAAATGCATTTAGACACATAGTAGTGAATATGCATGCTGATATGACTTGATAAAAAATATTCAACATAGTAAATGTTAGTATTAAATCATGCTGAACATATTGATTAGGGTGTCATTTCTTATCCTATCTGAGGACAAATGAGTAAAGGTATAAAGTAAAATAATCCTGGTAATTAGACTACACTTACGAATTTTTACTGTGATGTGATTAATGCGTACAAGATGTGTATGACTGTGTATAGGTGTGCTACTGAGTGGCCACCTAGTCATGCCTACTGAGTGGCCACCTAGTCAAAGGGGTTATGGCAAAATTTTCCCAAAATGTAGGTATTGGGTAGTCATGCATTTTAACTCTACTATAGATGTATGTTAAAACAATGCATGCATGCATGTAATCATAGAATGCATTTTGAAAAGACTCAAGGTAAGAAATTACCACACCCTTTCTAAGGTGATTTGGAGACTTGTTGTCCAGATATCATGGATCCGGATCAGCCGCGAAGTTCTCGCAGGACCACTTCTGGTGTACGGAGGAGGGCTTTTGAAGAGCCTCAGTGCCATTCTGTTAGACAGCCTCGTCGTTTGGCAGAGGCGGTGATACGTCCTATTCGGGTTGAAGTGCCGAATGTCGAGGACGAGGAGGAGGATGCACCGATCGAGGTTCCTGCTCCTACTGTACGTGTTCCCCGTAGGGAATTGCCAGGTATTCAAGTATACCTGCATGCAAACGAGGTATGATATTAGATCTTTAATCTTCCTTATTTCCTATTGATGAGGAGTCAAGGAGTCTAATATTGATCTGCATTTGATGTAGGTTCCTGGCTTCACACAGCCTCGAGGGAACTGGTTTAACATCCACTCTATGTATCAGGCCTTGCATGATAACAATAGAGAAATCGTCCATGCCTGGGGATTCGAGAGGTTCTTTTCCATTCTACCATGTCGCTGTCCCTGGGGTTACCTCATGGCATTGTTTGAGCGGTGGTTTCACCAGACTCATTCACTCCATTTGCTGGACTGCGAGGTGATGATGACGCCTATAGATTGGCGGTTTATCATAGGTATGGAGTTTGGATGGGAGCCGGTGCCTTGTTGGGAGTTCCAGCGGAGGCATTCAAGGGCAGGACTGTTCATACAGGTCGTTTGAGCGTAGATGCTATGAGCGGGCTGTTGAGTGAGCCCATACCCAATGATGTGAGAGTCAGGGATCTCATTCTCCAGCGATTGTTCCTGATGATCGTTAGGGGCTGCTTCATAGCAGATAACTCTTCTACGGTGTCCTTCACTTTGATCAGCGCCACTCAGCACATGGACCGTATAGGAGAGTATGATTGGGGTTCCTACACCTTTACCTACTTCCTCAGGGGAATGCGCATGCGATCGCAGGGCTTGACCGAGGCGTGGTTAGGATTCTACCCATTTCTGATGGTGAGTGTTTTTCTTGTCTTTTCCCATGTATGGGTTAATAGTGTTGACTGACAGCAGATGTTTGCCTTTATGTTGGCAGTTTTGGGCCTATGAGAGGCTTCCTTATTTGCGTCCTGTGAGCGTGTTAGGTTTAGACACCTATCCACGAGGACGGAGATGGCATCATTCCATTCTGGCGGAGGTCCTTGTTGCTCAGGGTTTCACTAATTGTCGCCTACAGTTGGAGCTATTGACAGTCGATGTCATCACATAGATTCCCTACTATGGAGAGCATTTAGGAGTTGGTTTTGAGGATGGGTACCCGACTGGAGTAGAGTATGTCATTTCCACCCGCAGGATTACTCTCTTTACAGATAGAGGATGGGAGCTCTATTTAGGAGAACGTGCTATCAGGAGCACTACAGGAGAGATTCGTATGCCGATCTTGCCTCCTGCCAGGAGTTATTGGCCTGTTTCGCAGTCACCCATCATTGACATCCCATTGATGGGGATTGACGATTTTATATTGTTAGAGGGCCCCTGTTCTCAGGAGATGTTCCAGCATTGGTGGATCCCTCGTACCATTGGAGCTCAGACCCGCGCCACATAGTTTATGGGGGATATGGTTCTAGGATCCGTGATGATGATGGATTGGCTAGCCTATGTCAGAGATCCAACTCATGTGACACAGATTGACAGATTGACTTAGCAACTGGACCGGTCACATCTTTTTTTGGGCAGATATCCTGCAGAGGTAGATACTTTTGATCCTTCTAGCTCTGGCACTGGCCCCTCAGGTGACCCATATGGCTTTGCCGGCGCAGATCCTCCCTTGTATCGGCCTGACATCCTTGTAGATAGAGATTCAGTGACTCAGGAAGAATTACATCAGGTGGATAGGATCGATGATGTAGACATTGACACTCTTGACTTTTTCTGATGTATTTCTCGCTATCTCTTTTGATAGGCCTCTGTTAGCTGCTGGGTAGCTTCACCCATTCTCGCTATATCTTTTGATAGGCCTTTGTTGTATGTTGGGTAGCTTCACCCCATTTCCCTGTATTTTAGCTGTACAAAGATGTATTAGATGATGATATACTTAGGAATGTATGTACAGTTTTCCATTCCCTATATCATATTGCCATCTATTGTATCATGCATGTTATTATGTTATGCATATGTATGTCCCGAGATATTCAACATTGACCCCTGGATGGTCTTATGACACGTCCCGTACAGATGTCTTCTTCGACAGCTAGCCGTATTGATCATACCCCACCATTTGTGGTGGTAGCTAGTATGCGTTAATGGTATGATAGTATATCACCATCAGATATGGTGATCGTAGATGATTTGCTGCAACATACTATGACCCTGTTGATGTTTTAGGTTCCCACAGGATTTGTAGAGGGTATGCTAGAGCACTAGGTATCGGAGAGGCAGGTTTTTCGATTTGGGACCCAGGAGTTGACTCCTACTTTGGAGGAGTATGCACGGTTGACGATGCTGCCGCTGGACAGACCTTGCGTGCATATGGTTATTGGAGACATGAGCAGACAGTTCATGACCCTCACTGAATTGAGACACAGAGTGGTCTAGGAAGAGATTACATTTGGCCACGTGATATCCCAGCGTTTCCTGTTTGACAGGTTTGGCTCTGAGGATAACTATGCACGGCATTTTTGGAATTTCACCACACCAGAGGACTATTGGCGTTCAGCCAAAGTAGATGTACTGCTTCTTGGCCTCTATTGTCTTTCTGCCCCAACATGCAGCCCATGGCATTTTCATTTATGGACAGGTACATGAACAGGGGAACATCATCCCTGGGAGGTACCAAAATAGGAGTGTTAATTAGTTGCTCTTTAATGGTAAGGAAGGCTTTCTGACACTCATCGTTCCATTTCATAGAGGAGTTCTTCCTTAACACCTTGAAGGTAGGCTCACAGGTTGCTGTGAGTTGAAAAATGAATCTGTTAATGAAATTGATTTTTCCCAAAAATCCCCGTATTTCCTTCTCTGTCTGAGGAATAGGTATTTCCTTGATGGCCTGGATTTTGGTAGGATCCAGTTCAATCCCTTTGTGGCTGACTAGGAAACCTAGAAAATTGCCTGACTTAACACTAAAGGAGCATTTTGCGGGATTCAACTTGAAGTTTTACTTACGCAACCTGTTAAAAAGTTTTGTGAGATGGTCTAAGTGGTCCTCCTCCTTCCGGGATTTGACAATGATGTCATCCACGTAGATCTCTATCTCTTTGTGCATTAAATCGTGGAAAAGAGCCATCATAGCTCGCTGATAGGTTTCCCCGACATTGATGAAGCCAAATGACAACCGTCTGTAGCAAAAGGTTCCCCAAGGCATGATGAAAGCAGTTTTCTCACGATCTTCCTCAGCAACCATAATCTGATGGTACCCCGCAAAGCAAATAGCAAAGGAGTACATGTCGTATTGAGCAGTATTATCAACAAGAATGTGGATAAAGGGCATGGGAAAGCTATCTTTAAGGCAAGCTTTATTCAAATCCCGGTAATCAACGCAAACTCGCACCTTTCCACCTGGTTTAGGCACGAGAACAATGTTAGATATCCACTCCGGATATGTAGACACCATGATGATGCCAACTTAAAATTGTTTCACAATTTCTTCTTTAACCTTTAAACTCCACTCAAGTTTTAATCGCTTGAGTTTTTGCCTAACTGGCTTGAATCCTTCTTTAATGGAAAGGCGATGAAGAACAATGTTAGTGGACAAACCCACCATGTCTTCATGAGACCATGGAAACACATCCTTGAATTGGGTTAACATTTCAACCATGTCATTCCGTTGATTTGTGGTAAGGTCTGAATCAATCTGGATTAGCTTAGGGTTGTCTAAGGTTCCGAGATTGAAAAGAGTGGTTTGATCGAGATTGGGTTTGGGTTTGTCTGTGACCTATTCCTTAATCTCCTGAGGTGTCTCAATGTCCTCTTGGATGTCCATCAAGTCTGAGTCCAACTTTACATCAAAGTTACAGCCCTTGTGGAGAGAAGGCATGTCATCAGCAAGGACATGCACATCTAAATTTAGAGTCCTGAAACAAAAGATACTTTCACTTAATATATGCAACTGTTCGATCATATAAAAGTGCTAGCATGTACTTGATAAAATAACTGCTAGTGTTGTAAAGGAAAGCAAGCAATTAAAGTTATCTATAGGGCAGAGGGATTTTCTGCCCATTTTACCCTTGTCAACCAATGAATGGAGTGCTGCTCCAATTATCGAGGGAAAAGTCTTGATGGGCTGCAGTGATGGAAGGATCGTCATTCTCTTCCTTCTCCTGAATGATAACCATAACATCTGGGCAATCATCGTCTAGGGTGTATTTGTTTGTATGTTCATCATGAACAATGACGCAAATACCTGCCATCATCAAGGCAAGGTCATGTTTACGTTTCCGTTCCTTTTCTTCCACCTCGGGATCAGGAATTAGCACCTCTTTTGCTTTGATTGGCACTAGTTTTGGAAACAGCATAGCAACAACATTGGCTAGATCCTTTATTGGAGATTGCATCAACTCATGAGGTAAAGGTATAGAAAATCGCCGTGCGACGAAAGCTTGAGGAACCTTCTTGTGCTTATGAGGATTCCTGTGACTGGAACTGGCAGAATAACCAAGTCCGGCTATTCTGATTTGATTGGAAATTTGAATAGGGTGCTTAATACCCTGCTTATCTTTACCAAGCCCTTGTCCAGGTTGATGACCCAATAACATTATTTCTTGAGTGGCCGACATGACCTCGGCAGAAATCTTGGGTACGGGAAGGGGCGTTCCAATAGAATGATATTGCGTGTTACTCACTTCCAAAGTATGGAAACTGGCCGGTTCAACTTCTAAATTGAAACTGATAATTGGTAGAGTTCCTTGTTTAGGATAATCTGGCTCAGCGTTGACAGTAACTAGACTGTTGTTGATAATGTATTTGAGTTATTGATGTAAGGTGGAGGGAACAGCTTCAACCATGTGTATCCATGGTCTCCCCAAAAGTAGGTTGTATCCTGATTCTATCTTGAGGACGTGGAAAGGTACATTGAATGTGTTGGGACAAATCTCAATTGGCAATTCAATCTTTCCAACGGAATTTTGCCGGGATCCATCAAAAGCTCTAATGACCGTATGGCTGCTTTGGATCCGCTTGAGATTGATATTCATCTTTACCAAGGTGGCATAAGGACAGATATTTAGAGATGAGCCTCCATCTATCAATACTCCTGCTAGCATGTACCTGGAAGACAAAACTGCAATATGCAAAGGCTTTCAATAATCGGTCCCTTTGGGAGGTATGTCCTCATCAGTGAAGGATATCACATTATTGTTGAAAATATGATCAACCAAATGTTGAAATTTTTCCACATCCACTGACTTTGGCAAGTAGGCTTCTTCTAAAACCTTCAACAAGATCTTCTGATGATCCTGAGAAGAGGAAACCAAATCTAGTATCGAAATCTGTTGTGGAGCTTCTCGCAAGCTTAAAACCACTTTGGCTTCATTGTGGCCCATAGTACGGAGGAATTTTTCAATCTTCTCCACGGGCAACTTCCCCTTTGCTTTGCAAGTATCTTCTCCAGTGGATTTTCCTTTAACACTGTAGCAGTAGTATGAGCGTGGATCCTTCAGCTTCTCCATAATTCCATAGAACTTTGTGTAAGCAGGCAACAGGATGTTGTGGTCTGAAAGGTAAAGGAATTGGCTCTGGTGCGGCCATTTTCAAAGGATTGTCAGCTCCTTTGAGTTGAATTGGTTGTATGGGAAATACTTTCACAGTCTCATCATCTATTTCAGATATAACTGCTACTGATCCCTTCCATTTTGTAGGATATGCATTCCCACCCTTGAGTTGCACAGTGTAATCATCTGCTATTTGCAGGACACCGCTATCAATAAGATTCTGAATGAGATGGCGGAGTGCCCAGCATTCTTCTGTGCTGTGACCGCGAGAATATGAATGATATTGACACATTTCATCAGAATTGAACCGTCCTGAATGAGGATTGATTGGAGGGAGAAGGAATGTAATTCTTCCTTCGTTGATCAACATCTGTAGTATCTCCTCCATGGATTGGCACAAATAGGTGAATTCCCTCTAATTGGAAAAATCCTGACGGACTTTAGCATTTGCTCGCTTTGCAACCTTATCCTCCATAGCTTCACTTTCTGAAGGCGTTGATGGATCATTCACAATAAATGGAAGTAGATAGGCATGCTCCTGCCTGATTAATTGGCGTGTGACTTGATGCTGGTGGGTCACCAGTTCTGCCAATTGCTCAATTTGTTTGGAAAGAGCTTTCATCTTTAGTTCCATGGTAAACTAGAACTTTGCATAATCCCATTTGTCCACACCGTCTATGATGGATTGGGATGATTTGCCATTAGAACTGGAACCTTGTAAAGTGCTCCAACTGATCATGTTGACCTCTTCTTCTTTTTGTTGAGGAAGAGGGTTGTCTTGCACATGAGGTTGATCTAGTTTAGTGACCACGATCTTACCATTGTCTATTAGATCTTGAATCTTAAGTTTCAAGGCCCAACAATCTTGAGTATCATGTCCAGGTGCTCCGGCATGATAATCACACTTCCGAGTAGCATTAAAACCCCTCCCATTAGGGTTGGCTGGTGGAAGAAGATGTGTAATTTTCTTCTGGGCAGTCAGAAGAGCAAGAATATTCTCGAGCGAGTCCCCTAAGGGTGTGAACGTTTGAGGTCGCTTTACTTCTCTATTTTTAGGCAATGGAGGGTTTGAAGATTGTGCTGGAAAAGGGGAGTAGTTTCTCCTCTACATAGGCATGCTTGGATTGCTTTTTTTGTCCTTGTAGTATCAAGAAAACATCCTCCTCTTTCTTTTTATGGACCCTCCGGGGGTTGTTTCCATAAGATCTGGACTGGATGTGCTCAGCAACAGCTTTAAGAGCGGCTAGGTCTAGAATTTTACCAGACTTCAATCCCATTTCAGCCATCTCTCCGTGTTTGATCATTTCAAAGAATGGTTTGCCAATACCAGCTAGAACTCATTCATAGAAAGGAGCTTCCTGTACATCTATGAAGGTTATGACCATTTCTGATTCTGCCATGGAAGGAATAACTTGAGCTGCAAGGCGCCTCCACCTTTGAGCATACTCTCTAAATGACTCATTAGACTATTTCTTGACCTTGGTAATTTGGTACCGGTCAGGAGCCATCTGAGATTGAAAACTTTATTGAGTAAGGAAGGCGTGAGCCAGCTCTTCCCAACTATGGATCTTAGAGTTGTCTAATCTGGTATACCATGAACGGGCTTCTCCAGTAAGACTTTTCTAAAACAACTGCATTCGGAGCTTTTCATTTTCCGAATAAGATCCGAGTTCTCTAATGAGCACCTTTAAATGTGTATAAGGATCCCCTAATACGTCATATTTCTCAAAATCAGGGGTCTTGAATTTCTCTGGATAATGAATACCAGGAAATATGTAAAGGTCTGTATACGAAACACTGCCATGTGTTCCGATCCCTTTGAGATCACGAATAGTTTCCTCCATTTAAAGGACCTTCTTCCTGATATCACCGGTGTCTAGATCTCCTTTGAGGTGGGTGCTTTCAAGGTCTTTGTTGGTTGTATCCAATTGAGGTTCTAGAATTGTTTTTTCCAGACCTTGAACTCCTCCTTGTGTAGAGGATTGTGTATGTGTAGGTATATTCGTACCCTGAGTAGACTGGTGTAATTCTTTTAGTAGAACAACCAAGTTTGTGATTTGTTTACTCAATTCGTCAAATTCTTCTCGGGAGACAGTAATAGACTAGTTAGAGGAAGACATGATTGGCTGTAGGCTCGCAGCCTTTTTTGATTTTGAGCTGGTTTACAAAAGACTTACGTAGTTTAGTCTTAAGGTAATATAAATGTTATCACAACATGTCCATTTTAGGAATTTTGTCTTGGAAAACCGATTGTTAATTGATAACATGTCATGCATGCACTGATATTCTTCATATTTTCCATTATATATGAATGAGCATGGAATAGAATTATAAGTAAATGTTTTTACAGGTAATTTGAAAATGGAAAGCATGAAGAGACTTTCCTCCACGTTTGGTTTATCAGAGGCTGACCTATCTTTGGGTTACTCTCGTGGCTTTTTGGCATGAAGGTTCCCAGATCATTGCAATCTACATGATGGGAAGTTAATCTGGTCATTCAACTGGAGCGAATCTGAATGGTGCCTTTCCTGAGCCCCGGGGAATCATTCTTCCCACGAGTCCAGTAATCAAACACCGACAGGATAGCCTCCTGGTGGAGGGACCACAAAACATACATTCATATACAACGTGTCTCACCGTTTATGCAAAATGATGACATGTGCAAAGCACTAATATCATAGATAGATATTTAGCAGTGCAGTAAATAAAGATGCATTCATACACATTCATCATAAATATAAATTTAACATTCACACACAAGCATATAACAATTTTGAAAAGCTTATAATAGCTGCTTAAGCCCTCTTACTGGATTCCCCAGCAGAGTCGCCACCTATCGACGTCAGGATTTTTGAGTGTCCCTTTTCGTTACTTGTTCTTTGGTGTTCTCATGTTAATGTGAGATTTGTTTGAAAAAACAAGTGAAAAAGGTCCGACATGTATAATGTCGACAATTTGACTTTAAGAGTCGCCAGTTGGTGTATTTAACTGGTTTCACCAACGCAATCGAAAAGGTTTGCACATTAAGCCAGTGATTTGACACTGCTAGACGGGTGTGTGAAATCGAGATTCATTTTGGGTCCGGGGGCTTCATTATGCGGAGGGAAGGTGTTAGGCACCCCCCGACATCCATGTTACCACGGTGACCGCCACTTTTCAAAGAAATTGTTATATGAATGTGTGTGTGTGTGTGTGTGTGTGGATCAATGTGCAGTTATTTGAAAGTAGTGCGAGGCCTCGTTCGCACCTATATACATAAGGTTTGAATTTTATGGAAAAATTCAGTTTTAACCAAGATATAGCAATGACGTATTATAAAAGAGGTTTTTCAAACCCTGTGCTCAATAGGAATTGAGACCTTTTCATACTTCCATTTTATTAATAAATGTTCGGCTTGTTTGCTTTTTATTTTCGAGATGCGAAGCATTCTAGAAAATAATATACAATGATGCCGAACTCCTCGTCAAGCATGATGATCGTCAAGGAAATTCAAACTTCAGTAAAATAATATACAAAGTTGCTTACAATTTGAAAAATGTCCATCATGGGAACCGAATCTAGATTCAATAAATCGAACACTGTGATCACATGATTCCTGAAGCTCACATGATAATCGCAATTTGTATGGAAAGCGATAAGCGATATATATATATATATATATATATATATATATATATATATATATAAGTTGTAAATATATATATATATAAACATGATCAACCACCACGTAAGTAAACTCAAAGGGACAAAATTTAAATAAAGTTGTAAAAGCGATCAATCGCCACTTAAGTAAACTCGAGGCGAGACGGAAAGTAAATAAAGTAGTAAAAGGCCAACGTAAGTAAACTCAGGGTCGACAGAAATGTAAATATATATATATATATATATATATATATATATATATATATATATATATATATAAAAGCAATAAACGATTTGGATGTGAATCCGGGCTCATCGGATATGTCCGATAATAATATATATATATATATATATATATATATATATATATATATATATATATATATATATATATATATATATATATAAAAGCAATTAAACGCTTGCATCAAGTTCAGGCTCAATCGAGGCATAACTCGATAATGTTAGTCCATATATAAAATATATACATATATAAGTATATATATACAGACATGAAATAAAACCACGCAGATAGAAGTCAGGGCAAGCCTTACACAACACGACTCTCAATGTGTATAACGGTGTGTGCTAATATGAGAAGAAGGCTTTATAGAATATAAGAAGGCTTACATTGGGCTGCCAAAGAAGACTTCTATGACTTTAAATGGATAAACACTAAGCTCCCGCCAGATAAAAGATAGCTATATGTGAGCTAACTAGTGTTTAAAAATGAGGAAACACTCAAAAGATGTGTATGCAGAGTAAAATGGACAGGGCTTCCTTGCCTTTTCCCCTCCCTCTTCTTTTCAAATGGCTGACCCCAAGGCTTGTATATATAAACGGATGACCGCAGGTACACTCGCCTACCGCCATAGCCTGATTAATACTGCTGGTGTCAGTGATGCATCCGAGCCTCGCGGGTCCCATCGTCTCGAAGTACGTGCACTCATGCACTTTAATGTTCGCTCGAACTTGTAGAACTTCAATCCGAGCATTCGAACAAGGTATACATGACCTTCTTCGGACCGCTTGTGTCGAGAGTTACGCAATGACATGGATTAAAGGTTGTATGAAGTCAGGAAGAAGGGTCTATGCCCATGGTGTTCAAGCTTTAAATTATATCCAAAGTATTGTCACACGTAATAGTCACTCGGGATTGTCAATCCTCAGTTCTTGTGGGACATTGTTGGATGTATGTATGTATGAAGTGTTGTGACGACGTGCCATTTTCGAAGGAACAAGATGACGTTTGACTCCTCACCGGGGTTCGCCGGTTTGAGTTGAAAGTAGACGTTGCTCAGGGTTACAGTTGAGATTGGACTACTTGTTAGTATGTCGCGATATCATCTTGTTGAGATGGTAATATGACATGGTAATATGACATGGTGACTCCTCACCGGGGTTATCACCGGTTTAAGCAAAAAGCAGACGTTGCTCAGGGTTACATCTGAGATTGGACTGCTGCTTGTTTGTATGTCTCAATGTCATCTGTGGGTGTTCCTCTCTGCCTGTTGTTATCTCCGGGTCTGAGGTGTGTGTACCTCGACGGGATGTCTGTGGTTGAAGCTGATTGCATATGCTTGAAACAAGCATTTTCGGGGTTATCGCCGGAACTGCAATGGCATATCTTGGGGCTATCACCAAGGATGGGGTTGCTACTCCTAGTGTTGTATCTAGGACTAGAACTGAGCATCGCAGTGTTATCGTCGAGACAAAACTGTCCTCTCCGGTGTTGTCGCCCATCTTTTGATCTGCGTACCTCGGGGTTATCTCCGAGATTGGAAATGACATTCCCGGTGTGTGTTCCGGGTTTGAGATGATGTTCCCGGTTTGTGTTCCGGGTTGGAGCTAAACTTCCAGTAGTATTTGAAATGGATATAAGCTGTCTTTCAGAGTTATCTCCAAAAGAAGAATCTGCCCTCCTGCAATGTTAGTAATAGGAATGCAGAAAATTTTGAGTGTCTACATATACCTAAGCATGAGAAGTGATTTAAATTTGCTTTACTTATTATCAACTTACAATAGCTTAGTTGAAAATGATTTCTAAAGAAAACTTAAAACTTTGAGAATGAACTTAAAGTAACTTGTGGACTTAAAGTTCTAAACGTAATAACATACACACGTGGCTTAGTTAGCTATGAAATGAGATTTAGAGTTGCACCTAGTTTCTTTAACTTGGCCTGGAATGACTTTTAAAAGCGATCTTGAATGCCTTATGCTTCAAGACATGACAAATATGTTCATCATCTAGCTAAGCATGAATTGGACCATTCAAGTGTAGTTTAAAATATGTTTTCAAATAATGAACTATGTTATGTCCATGTAAATAAGATATATACATGTGAAGCATGCTATTAGAGGCTTATTAGTACCAATATATGGTTTAAAAGCTTATAATATCGAATCTTGTCAAAGAAAGTTGTTAAGACTTATTGATTGAAATAAATCATTATAGAGCTAAGTTCTTTGAATATGAACTTGAAAATCGATCACAACCTACTTGATGTATGTTTAGAGTACGTATCAGAATACATGTTATGCTAGAAATTAAACTGAGCAATGAAAAGCTCAAGTCTGGTTTTGGCAGGGAGTAGCGTTGCTGCGCCACTCCCAAGCTTAAATGTAACGCGGTCGCGCCGTCCTGTAGAGTGACCAAGAACAGTTTATTAACTGCATGGTCTTAAGTTATGGTTATATGTTGTCCTTAAGTCCCATGGTTATCCTAAGTTTAAGTAAAAATGAAACCAAGTTAGGAAACAATATTTGTTCTTATATTAAGAGCGTATAAAATGTATGACTGATGGGTTAAATCCATGATTATATAATTGTGTAGGGATATACGAAGTGTAATTAGCGATACGTAGTTAAGTTGTAGTTGATGAACTATGAATTAGCCAAGGCTTTTCAGTTCTTATTTGATACATGAATTCGATAATTGTTAGTTGAGCTATATTATGATATGTAAATGTTGATGTAAATATATGAAATGCATATGAGATATGTATGAATGTTGAAAGTTGATCTTTGGTGATATTCTTGTGAAGTAAATCTTTATGCCTATTATGTGAGATGTAACATGCGTAGTAAATATTAATTGATTATGAATGCATGAACTGAATATGCTATTATATGCTATGTGCTGCATGAAAACTGTTATAATTGTTGGGTTATTAAGCTCACCCTTGAAAATAACCACTTTTGCAGGTTAAAGACTCACGATAAAGATTATGTGCTACTTTATAGCTAAAGTTCAATAGCATTGAAGGCGATTTATTTATTTATTTAAATATATGCCTTTAACCATGGTTAGGTTCTAGGAGATGTACATGATAGTAGTTTACGATGTGTAATTCATGTTAGTTGTAAAGTTGTACTAGGCTATAGTTAGAGGAATTCGAATTAAAATGTAAAAATTTATACAGTAGTTGAATAGAATGAATCATAGCATAATTTGATTCAAGGATATGTAATTGATTCAAGTTAAGAAATCAATAAAAGATTTTTTTTCAAAGGAGATTGAAAAGGTTTAAATTATTCCGCATATTTATATAACATTGAATATGATGTAAGATAGGAATGGTAAATGAACAAGATTTAAAAGCTGTATCGTGGCTATACAGATCCTGGAAATGGAAAAAATTTATATTCTAAATTATAATAAGCAAAGTTATATTCATTAAGTTATGAATAAAAGATATAAATAGTTTGACGATAGTAGTATAAATGGCGCGAATAGAATCGAGGTTCAAAGGACTGGATTTGGGAGCGTCACATGATGTATTATATATATATTGAAAGTATGAAACATTAAAGTCAATTTATGACTACGTTGATTGAGTAATGAATGTTGATTGAGTAAATAACTCAATCTTTATACTTGTTATACGAAATACAGCATGAATGTTATGTTAGTCCAATGTTTATGAGATATATATTGAGCATGTTATTATGTGCTACATAATGCATGAAAACTGTTAAATTTTGCTGGGTTGTCGAGCTCAACCTTGCAAATAACCACTTTTGCAAGTTAAAGATTCAAGGTAAAGTTATGTGTTACTTGAAAGACATGAATCAGATGTGATACTTGAAGATTTATACACTTTGGCTGAATTATTATTATTTAAACCATGTTTAGGGTTCCGAATAATGTATGATGCTTAATAGATGTTGAGTTATAAAGTTTATGTTTTGTTTGTTGTATGAACGGGTATTGAACCTGGATGTAAGTTTTATTTATTAACTCTGATAAGGTGAGTAATAAACTAAGTATGGTTCAAAGGTAGGTAAAGATAAAGGTTTTGAGAAATGTACTTGATAAATCACAATGATTATGTAATGATAAACTATAAAGTTTGAGTTATCTGATATATAAAGGTTATCGGATTGACATATAAGATTCTATAAAATAACAGTGATGAAGCAAATTATACAATAAGATTGATTCAAAGACATGTAGATGATAAAAGTTTTGATTCAGGGAATTAAAGTAAAAAGATAGAAAAGTTTAAATTATTCCGCATTTTAAGCTTTACATTGAATAATGATGTAAAATCAGAAGTTAGACGTGTTATTAACGACCGAAGTCGATAATTGAATTGTATGAGTTTTGGGGTCGTTACAGTTGGTATCAAAGCTGATAGACTAGAAACCTTAGGTAAGAGTATCTTAGGCTATAACCTTTGAGAAGAGAGATGAAGATAATGAAAGAATAAGCTCAAATAGAGTGTGAACAATAAGAAGTAATTTAAGAAATTTATAAAGGAGAGATTAAAGTATGCGTGAGAGGATTTACAGTAGAATCTCGCAGAGTTATAAGGAATATGAATGTGGGGTTACCCAACTCCAATAATAAGGATGTAAGGTGATAATAAATAGACAATGTCTATAAGAAGAGAATGATAAAGAATTTAAGAATAAAAAGTTATATTTAAGTATGGTACAATCGTACTCTTTAATAGTTGATGTATGGTATCTGGGCTAAATGATTCCTTCATAGAGTGGATGAATATACGAACTAGCAACTCGGAACCTAGTTTGTTGGTTATTTGTGGGAAACCACTCAGCGTACCATATTAAAACTGTTAGAGACTTAATGTGTACCAAATATAGAAAATGGATACCTATGATGAAAATGTGGAACTCGAATGAAATGTTGAGCAATGTAAATGAAGTTAGAAATTCTTAAAGGAAGAATTGTTATATAAACAAGAAATTCAAAGAAGAATCTTGAAGACATATAAAGATAAGAAATGTGAGTTACCTAACTCCAATAGCTAAAATAATAAATAATGATGAATAGACAAATTCTGTAAGATTAAAAGCATAAATGAAATCATAAATGATGAAAAAAGAAAGAAAAAGGATCCTAATACAAAATGATCACCAGTTAAGAAAAGAATTTTCAGGGAGATGATTATAAAATAAGATCATGACGTGATCTGTTTATGTTATAAAACAAAGATGGTCTATAATGTTTGAATAATTATAGCTTGATGCTATGAACATAATGTACTATGAAATAGTACGAGGTAAACTCGCGAGGAGTTGTAAATGATGAGGTACAAAAAATTCGTATCGAGCAAAGAACAAGTTATAAGCAAGATAGAGTTAGGTTGGATTTCAATTGAGGACTCATGTGATGGTTGAGTTGTAAAAACCTTTGTATGGGTGAGGGTTTTATGCTTGCACTCAGTTTATCACATTGATAATCATTGGAATGTTAGTGTCGCGCTATCAATTCATATGTGGTGAAAAGGTGATTATTTTCTCATGTGTATATTTGATAGTTAGAAACTATTAAGATTAGTCAGATATTATTAGGGTTAGGTGCGAGTTCTTAAAACTAATGAATATGGTAAGTTTATGACTCATAATAATATGATATATTTTGAACCCCTCAGCGAATGGACGCCTATGGTCTGATTAGGATAAGTTCTTAAACTCATATTATAGTGGCAAGTTCCTGAACTTCCAATGTGTACTATGTTTGATGAACTATACTGGGGGTATAAGAAGATTGTAAGTTGAAATACAAAAAACTGAAATTGATGTAGAAAATTAGATATTCCAAATCTTCTAGCTTTACTAGATTTTTGAAATTTATTAACTTCGTGATGATGTTTGCATTTCTATTTTACTTGAAAAATATTGGATCAAACGATGGAACCAATGAGTTGTAAAAATAATACCGTTATTCGTATATCTATGCTAATTGTTTTGGCTGGACAAAAATGATTTAAAAATATAAAAATGTATTTTGTTTTTTTTCCATAGTCATTAAGGCATCACTAAATATATGCTGATTTGACAAACGAGGAGGTCATCAATGCAATTGAACCTGGTGTTGGATGTGATCATAAGATCGTTAACACGCTATAATATGATGTAGCATAACAAAGTCATATAATGATTGAATCCTCAACGTACTATCGAGATAGTACGGTATCATGTCATCATAAAAGAATTTTTGGTTTTCTTTAAACTAAGAAAGATATGCCATATGATTTGGATAAAACTATTTCGATTAATATTTGAGTTGTTGTTAGAAGTCTATGCTATTCGATTCAGCTAGAAAGATGTTCGAGTTGTTGTTAGAAGTCTATGTTATTTGATTCAGCTAGACAAATATCGAAAGATGTTTATGTAGTTCAAGCATTTTTTGAAAAGTTATGCCAAATCAAGTTGTCTTGGTGCGGATTCAGGAGTTAAAAAGTTGAGGTGAACAACCCTATTATAGGGGAGTTATTTTACGCAATGTGTTTAAATGTTTGTGCACAATACATGGTATGAAGGGCTGATCACCCTAAGTACAAGGAGTCCCTACAGTTATGACTGTTTAGGTTAAAGTTGAAAGATTATTTGTAACCTTGGACATAGTTCGTGGTCTTGTGACCCTCAGTTACATCTCTAAAAACTGAGAAGAGCAAGCCTATTATGGGGGAATTATTTTTACGCGATGCGTTTAGATGTTTGTGAACAATACATTGTACGAAGGGCTTAACAACCTAAGTATGGGAGTCCCTACAGTCTAATGACTGTTAAGGTTTAAGTTGAAAGAAATACTTATAACCGTGGACGTAGTTCAAGGTCTTGTGACCCCTCAGTATGATTTGGAATCTTTTAAATTCCTGAGTTATTCATACTGCTTCCCAATTATTGAGCAATTATGGAAGATTCTTGCTATTCTTAAAGGCTAATATGGTAAGGATGATATTCCTTAGAAAGAAGGAAGTCGTAGAATGCGACACTGAATGATGAATATATTGAATAAGTGAGAAAAGAAATTTTAAAATGAGAAGGAGATGAGTTATCAAAGAATAATGTAAAACTTTTAATAGAAAAGTTTAATAATTGTAGAAAGATTTTTGTGGAAAGAAAGTGGTTATAGAACCCAATGAATGAATAAAGTATTAACATAAAATCTATTTTGAAAGATTGAATGAATGAAGAGTAATAAATAAAATTTTGAGGACGAAATTCGTAGAAGAAGGGATGAATGTAATGTCCTGAGAGTTTAAGAATCTAGTACATGATAATGATCCTTAGAGAAATATAATGAACGTTGTCGATGTTGGGATTTTTGAGTGTCCCTTTTCGTTACTTGTTCTTTGGTGTTCTCATGTTAATGTGAGATTTGTTTGAAAAAACAAGTGAAAAAGGTCCGACATGTATAATGTCGACGATTGGACTTTAAGAGTCGCCATTGGTGTATTTAGCTTGCACCAACTTATAATAGAAAAAACTTGCACATTGACCCAGTGTTTTGACACTGTTAAATGGGTCTGTGAAACCGAGATTCATTTTGGGTACGGGGGCTTGATTATGCGGAGGGAAGGTGTTAGGCACCCCCCGACATCCGTGTTATCACAGTGACCGCCACTTTTCAAAGAAATTGTTATATGAATGTGTGTGTATGTGTGTGTGGATCAATATGCAATTTTTTGAAAGTAGTGCGAGGCCTCGTTCGTACCTATATACACAAGGTTTGAATTTTATAGAAAAATTCAGTTTTAACGAAGATGTAGCAATGACGTTTTGTAAAAGAGGTTTTTCAAACCCTGTGCTCAATAGGAATTCAGACATTTTCATATTTCCATTTTATTGTTAAATGTCTAGCTTGTTTGCTTTTATTTTTGAGATGAAGCATTCTAGAAAATAATATCTTGATGAGTCTTAGAACTCCTCATGGGCATGTGACCATCCAAAGAAATTGAGACTTTGTAAAATAATGTACGAAACGCTTTATGACTAAAAATGTCCATCATGGGAACAGAATCTAGATTTGATAAGAATCAACACTGTGATCACATGATTCCTAGGCTCACATGATCTGCAATTTGTATGGAAAGCGATAAGCAGTTATATATATAAAAGGCTGTAAATATATATATATATATATATATATATATATATATATATATATATATATGTGTGTGTGTGTGTGTGTGTGTGTGTGTGTGCATGATCAAGCACCACAAAGCAACTCTATGGGGGATCAGAAATGTAAATAAAGCAGTAAATGCTATCAACTACCACGAAGTAAACTCCAAGCAAGATAAAATGTAAATAAGGCTGTAAAAAGCGATCAACTGCCACGAAGTGAACTCCAGGCAGGACGAAATCTAAAAAAGCTATAAAAAGCCACGGAGGAAACTCCAGGCTTGACAGGAATGTAAATATATCTATATGTACAAATATAAATATAAAAGTAGTAAACGCACCGGATATAAATCCAGGCTCATCGGATATGTCCGACAACAATTATATATATATATATATAAATATATATAAAAGCAATTAAACGCACCAGATGTAAAATCCAGGCTCATCGGATAGAAATTCGACCCTTTATTTATATATATATATATATATATATATATATATATATATATATATATATATATAAGCAATTAAACGCTCCAGACCGAAGTCTAGGCTTAATCGAGGTATAACTCGATAATGGTAGTCCATATATATAAAATATATACATATATTAGTATATATATACAGACAGAAATGAAAACCACAGACCAAAGTCCAGGCAAATGCACATAACACGACTCTCAATGTGTATAACAGTGTGTGCTATATGAGAAGAAGGATTTATAAAATGTAAGAAGGCTTACAGTGGGCTGCCAAAGTAGACTTCTATGACTTTAATTGGATAAACACTCAGCTCCCGCCGGATAAAAGATAGCTATATGTGAGCTAACTAGTGTTTAAAGAAGAGGAAACACTCAAAAGATGTGTATGCAGAGTAAAATGGACAGGGCCTCCTCGCCTTTTTCCTTCTCTTCCCCTCTTTAAATGGCTGACCCAAGCCTTTTATATATAGACGGATGGTCGCAGGTACACCTGCGGAAGCCGTAGTTGTACCTGCAGCTGGTCGTGGTGGATCCAAACCTCGCAGGTCTCGTCGTCTCGTAGTACGTACACTCATGCACTGTATTGTCCGCTCGAACTTGCAGAACTTTAATTCGAGCATCCGAACGAGGTATATCTGACCTTCTTCGGACCGCTGGTGTCGAGAGTTACGCAATGACATGGATTAGAGGTTGTATAAAGTTAGGAAGAGGGGTCTATGCCCATGATCTTCAAGCTTCAAATTCTATCCAAAGTACTGCCACACATAATAGTCACTCGGGATTGTCACTCCTCGGTTCTTGTGGGACATTGTTGGATGTATGTAGGAAGTGTTGAGACGATGTGCCATTGTTGAAGGAACAAGATGACGCTTGACTCCTCGCCGGGGTTATCGTCGGTTTGAGTTGAAAGTAGAAGTTATTCAGGGTTACTGCTGAGATTAGACTACTTGTTGGTATGCCGCGATATTATCTTGTTGACGTGGATAGATGACGTTGTGACTCCTCACCGGGGTTATCACCTGTTTAAGCGGAAAGCAGACGTTGCTCAGGGTTACATATGAGATTGGGCTACTTGTTTATATGCCTCACTGTCATCTGGATTGAAGCTGATCGCATATGTTTAAAACAAGCATTTCCAGGGTTATTACCGGAATTGCAATGGCATCCCTTGGGGCTATCACCAAGGATGGGGTTGCTACTCCCAGTGTTGTCTCTAGGACTGGAACTAAGCGTCGCGGTGTTATCGCCAAGACAGAATTGTCCTCTCCGGTGTTGTTGTCGGTCTTTTGATCTGCATATCTCGGGGTTATCTCCGAGATTGGAAATGACATTCCTGGTGTGTGTTCCGGGTTGACATGATGTTCCCGGTTTGTGTTTCGGGTTGGAACTGAACTACCAGTGGTATCTGGGATGGATGTAATCTGTCTTTCAATGTTATCTCCAAAAGACGAATCTACCATCCTGCAATGTTAGTAATAGGAGTGCAAAAAATTTCGAGTGTCTACAGATGCCCCTCTTTATCATATTCATGCAATGCAAGGCATGGATAGGATAAAGAATCCTAAACACTTGAAATGCAAGCAAGATAAACATGATGATATATGCAGCAACATGATGCATATGTATGATGCATGAATGATTGTCATGTAATCCTGTTGGGATGACAATCAGTGATGGCTTGGACATGCGATCCAAGTTGGATGTTGACATTGGGACTACCACCAAAGTCTTGAATCCTAGACACTGGCTTATACTCCATAGAGGTAGCTCTTATGTGAAAGAGATCTGTGGGGATAAGGCTTTGTCTGTTTGAGGATGTGTATAACATGTTCCCTCATACTATCAGAGTTACTGCCAATAGTTTGTTGTTATCG
Organism: Panax ginseng; assembly: GCA_020205605.1. Classification (NCBI taxonomy): domain Eukaryota; kingdom Viridiplantae; phylum Streptophyta; class Magnoliopsida; order Apiales; family Araliaceae; genus Panax; species Panax ginseng. The sequence goes on from CM035144.1 coordinate 90,232,478, forward strand.
GGTTTGCACGATCTTGATTTGATGTGTATCAACGGATAGATCCTCTTTGGGAGAATTGTCAAGGCTGCTTGACCTTCATTGATGTATGTGTCAATGGTAGCATTATGTTGTAACCCTTGCTGGGCAAAGTTGCTTCAATGGGTTTACTTGCTATCGACTGATATGACGTCAAGGTTGCTTGACATCTATTGATGTGTGTATCAATGGTTGCATTGCGTTGTAACCCCCGCCGGGGACACATAGATACTTGGAAGGATATGCGTTGTGACCCCTGCCGGGGATGCGTAGCTGTTTAAAAGATATGCATTGTGACCCTCGCCGAGGATGCGTAGATGTTGATAAATTTAGCGTTGTAACCCCCGCCAGGGAGGTTTGATATTTTGTGGTTTTTCGTGTTGTAACCCCCGCCGAGGATTGTTTAGGGTTGTGACCCTATAAATGACGGCATCGTACCTTTGTGGGGTATTGCCGAGCATGGTTTGTAAAGGCTAAGCTCATTGGTATAGTATACTCTGCATTCAGGTGAATACCGTTGAGGCGACGGGAGTTTAACTCTGACCGACAAGAAACCAGGAATTCAAGCTAATCCGTTCAATCGTGTAGCGTTTTTATTCCTGATTTGGCCTTTTCAGCTTGTGAGACCTCCTTTGCAACTCTAACTGGAGCGAGCTGGAGGTGTGGAACCCATGTAGAAATTTTGCATATGTACGCAAGAGTTACTGAGTTGCTTTGTGGCGGTAGTGCCTATGTATAGGTGGCTGGTTGCTTTCATAAGTTATTTTCAAGTTGCGCAGCGAAGGAAATCCGAGAGATCTTCTTCAGATCTACTGAGTTCGGGAAACTTTCTGCATATTTTGTCATTGTACAAGCGTTCTTCACTGTCCTGGTAACACATGCATGTATTTTTTTCCAATTTCTATCCGTTGGAAAATGACTTATCGCATGAAATGCATTTAGATACATAGTAGTGAATATGCATGCTGATATGACTTGATAAAAAAATATTCAACATAGCAAATATTAGTATTAAACCATGCTGAATATAATGATGTGAAAGAATTTGACTTTTGAAACAATCAAATTGGCACCTTTTACTATCATTTCTTATCCTATTTGAGGACAAATGAGTAAAGGTAGACAAGCAAAATAATTCTGGTAATTAGACTACACTTACGAATTTTTTACTACAATGTATTGATGCATACAGGATGTATATGACTGTGTATAAGTGTGCTACTGAATGGCCACCTAGTCATGTTTATGTGCATGTGGATATTCCCATTTGCAAAGGGGCTATGGCAAAATTTTCCCAAAATGTAGGTATTGGGTAGTCATGCATTTAACTCTACTTTAGATGTATGTTAAAGTAATGCATGCATGTAATCATAGAATGCATTTTGAAAAGACTCCAGGTAAGAAATTACCACACCCTTTCTAAGGTGATTTAGAGACTTGCTGTCCAAATGTCATGGATCTTGATCAGCCGAGTAATTCCCGCAGGACCACTTCTGCTGTACGGAGGAGGGCTTTTGAAGAGCCTCAGCGCTGTTTTGTTAGACAACCTCGTCGCTTGGCCGAGGCAGTGGTACGTCCTATTCGGGTTGAAGTGCTGAATGTCGAGGACGAGGAGGAGGATGCATCGATCGAGGTTCCTGCTCCTCATCAGACGTATTCCCGTAGGAATTGCGAGTATTCAAGTGGCAAACCCAGATCTTCTGGGTGACTTGAGTAGGCAACCTTCAGTATACCTGCACGCAAACGAGGTATGAAGTTAGATATTTAATCTTCCTTATTTCCTATTGATGAGGAGTCAAGGAGTCTGATGTTGATATGCATTTGATGTAGGTTCCCGGCTACATACATCCTCGAGGGAACTGGTTTAGCATCCACTCTATGTATCAGGCTTTGCATGATGACTACAAAGCGATCGTCCATGGCTGGGGATTCGGGAAGTTCTTCTCCATTCTACCCTGTCGCTGTCCCTGGGGTTACCTCAAGGCATTGTCTGAGTGGTGGTTTCACCAGACTCAGTCACTCCATTTCCTAGACTGTGAGGTGATGATGACGCCGATGGATTGGCGGTTTATCACAGGTATGGAGTTTGGACGGGAGCCGATGCCTTTCACGGCGGATATCACCCCTAGTACCGCCAGATCCTTGTTGGGAGTTCCAACGGAGGCGCTCAAGGGCAGGACTGTTCGTATAGGTCCTTTGAGCGTAGATGCTATGAGCGGGCTGTTGAGTGAGCCCATACCCGAAGATGTGAGATTCAGGGACCGCATTCTTCGACGATTGTTACTGATGATCATTAGGGGCTGCTTCATAGCAGATAATTCCTCTACGGTGTCTTTTGCTTTGATCAGCGCCACTCGACACGTGGACCATATAGGAGAGTATGATTGGGGTTCTTACACCTTTGCCTATTTCCTCAGGGGAATGCGCATGCGATCGCAGGGCTTGACCGAGGCGTGGTTAGGATTCTACCCATTTCTGCTGGTGAGTGTTTCTCTTGTCTTTTCCCATGTATGGGTTAAGAGTGTTGACTGACAACAGATGTTTGCCTTTATGTTAGTAGTTTTGGGCCTATGAGAGGCTTCCTTATTTGCGTCTTGTGAGCGTGTTAGGTTTAGACACCTATCCATGAGGACGGAGATGGCATCATTCCATACTGGCGGAGGTCCCTATTGCTGAGGGTTTCACTCATTGTCGCCTACAGCTGGGGCTATTGACAGCTGATGTCATCACATGGATTCCCTACTCTGGAGAGCATTTGGGAGTTGGATTTGAGGATGGGTACCCGACTGGAGTAGAGTACGTCATTTTCACCCACAGGATTCCCCTCTTTACAGACGGAGGATGGGAGCTCTATTTAGGAGAACGTGCTATCAAGAGCACTACAGGAGAGATCTGTATGCCGATCTTGCCTCCTGTCAGGCATTATTGGCCTATTTTGTAGTCACCCATCATTGACATCCCATTGATGGGGATTGACGATTTTACATTGTCAGAGGGCCCTTAGTCTCAGGAGATGTTCCAGCATTGGTGGATCCCTCGTACGATTGGAGCTCAGACCCGCACCACATAGTTTATGGGGGATATGGTTCTAGGATCTGTGATGATGACGGATTGGCGAACCTGTGTCAGAGATCCGACACATGTCACATAGATTGACAGACTGACTCGGCAGCTGGACTGGTCACATCTTTTCATTCAGCATTTGGGCAGAGATCCTATAGAGGTAGATACTTTTGATCCTTCCAGCTCTGGCGCTGATCCCTCAGGTCACCCATATGGTTTTGTCGGCGCAGATCCTCCTTTGTATCGGCCTGACAACCTTGTAGATAGAGATCCAGTAACTCAGGAGGAGTTACATCAGGTGGATAATATCGATGATGTAGACATCGACACTCTTGACTTTTTCTGATGTATTTCTTGCTATCTCTTTTGATAGGCCTCTGTTGTATATTGGGTAGCTTCGCCCCATTTCCCTGTATTTTAGTTGTACAGAGATGTATTAGATGATGATATACGTATGAATGTATGTGCAGTTTTGCATTCCCTATATCATATTGCCATCTATTGTATCATACGTGTTATTATGTTATGCATATGTATGTATGTCCAGAGATATTTCACATTGACCCCTGGATGGTCTTATGACACGGCCCGTACAGATGTCTTCTTCGACAGTTAGCCATATTGATCATACCCCACCATTTATGGTGGTAGCTGGTATGCGCTCATGGTATGATAGTATATCACCATCAGACATGGTGATCATAGATGATTCTTTATGAGATACTATGACCTTCTTGATGTTTTGTGTTCCCTCGGGATTTATAGAGGGCATGCTGCTAGAACCGGCAAGATGACAGGATGTGCGGTATTTTGATTTAGGACCCATGAGTTGACTCCTACTTTGGAGGAGTATGCACGATTGACGATGTTGCCTCTAGACAAACCTTGCGTGCATATTGTGATGGGAGACATGAGTAAACAGTTCATGACTCTTACAAGATTGAGGCGCAGAGTGGTGCAGGATGAGATTACATCCGGCCATGTTATATCCCAGTGTTTCCTGTTTGACAGGTTTGGCTCTGAGGATAGCTATGCACGGCATTCCAGGAATATCACCACACCGGAGGATCATTGGCGTTCAGCCAGAGTAGATGTACTGCTTCTATGCGTATTGTTATATGTCTACATGTCGTGGTACATGGATGAGCTAGATATCGGCGTCATCATGGCAGTGAGAGCTCTCAAGGAGGGTCATACCATTGTACCGATGATCATCGCAGAGACCTTGAGGTCAGCTACATATTGCTGCACTTATCCGGCAGGAGTATTCACAGGTAGCTCGGTCATGCTGTATGTGTGGTTTATGTCACACTTGAGACCGATTGGCACATTTAGACGGCAGGGGTTTTGTTTCACCCATGATATAGCCATGTCATACTCCTTTCAGCCTGCGGAGTGTACAGATGATGCATCGTGGTCAGCTTTTCTGGCAGGGATTAGAGATCCATTTTCCATATTGTCGTGTTCAAGGCTTAGTTCACCCTACAACTTCATTACTCATGCTCCAGATTATCTCCCTCTGGCTGGATTGAGGGGCATGATCACTTACCACCCACTGGTCGTGATGTGTCACTTTGACCAGTTCCAGGATTTTCACCCGTATGAGGGGGCAGTGAGTCAGTGCTTCGCGTCACACCGTTTGTCAGCTGAGGACAGATCCAGGTTGTATACCTGTTGGGATCAGCGAGAGCTAGCTGAGTTTTTTGTCAATCATCCAGGTTGTTCTGCAGAGTATTTCGTATGGATGGAGAGCAGAGCGCGCATCGGTGCGGCGATCCCAAAGTCGCGTGGGATTGATTACGATGATGAGGAGCCTATAGAGGAGGCTATTATTCCCACCGATGATTTGACTATTTGATCATTGGCCGACCTTTGTGATGGATTCTCCCACCCCGAGTTCCACTGTTACTTAGTATTCGTCACAGCATTTGGAGCAGAGCTTACATCTGATGACCTATGACAGAGATCAGGCTAGGGCCGCGATGTTGATAGCTCTTGATGAGAGAGATACTGCTCTGTTAGAGAGGGATGAGGCTAGATCAGCCAGGGATGTATTGATTGGAGAGCAGGATGCCACCTTATCTGTTAGGGATGTGACCATTGCAGATAACACTTCCATTAGATCCCAGATGACCATCAGTCTGGCCGACATGAGTGCTTACTTTGATGTGCATTTTGCCACCATGCAGTTAGCCTTTGATCTTCTAGCTCGTGTAGATACCTTTGGGCAGGAGCTTGCAGTGCTTCCTCCGTCTTCAGAGAGGGATGCTATGTTAGATCTTATAGTCCGCATGTATACAGATCTGCAGATAGCTTTATATTTTGCTGCACAGACTAGCTTAGCCATTTTGACATGTACAGGACAAATATATATATCAAACAATATTATATATGGTAGGGAAATATATTTTGATTCACTTCCCTTTTAGTTATGCCTTGATACTTGCTTGATGTTTGCCTCTTTCTCCAGGGCCTTGTGATCTTGATGCATTCTGAACTTATCCTTGATAGATTGACATTGAGATGTCGCAAGGTCTCTCAGAACGGATCATTGATTTCTATATATCCCTACCATCTTTGGTGTCTTGGGACTGGTATCTGAATGGAAAAGTGGAGAGGAGGATGGTTTCTTCCTCTCTGAGATTGACCGCACCACAGATGGTCGCCAGTACTTCTATTTGTGAGAAGCCTAGTTAATTCCATTTCTTGTGGGTTGGTATTGCTCTTTGAGGCACGATCGCAGCTTAGATGGTCACCGAATCTTCTATCTATGAGAAGAGGTTGAGTAATTCCATCCCTTTGATCTGAAACCGATGAAATGGGGCAAATTGAAGATTGATCCCAGTACCGTGTGACAAGTATGTTGTTCTGGTAGGGGTTAGACTGCACCATGAATGGCTGCCTACGTACTCCTATTGAAGAGGAGATCAAGTCTGCGTAGTTCGAACCTAGTGTAGGAGGTTCAACGCTGAATGCGGAAGGCAGAAGGGTGTAGAAGTATTTTTGTTATTTTATGTTATTTTGTATAGAAAGGGTAGAAATGTTTTTGTTGTTTTTCTTTATTACGACTGGGCCATATAGCATATGGTTGTCTACATACCCCCGGGTATTAAGGAGATCAGGTCGACGTAGTTCACCCCTTAGGACTAATTGAAGGCGAAGAGAAGTGTAAATCCCATGTGCATGCTATACTACGGGGAGAGGAAAGTTTAATCCCATAATGGGGACAAACTGTAAGTGGGTAAAAAGTTTGATCCCGTCTTTAGGAAAAACTACAGGCGTAGAAAACTTTAATCCCGTCTTCAGGATAAATTGCAGGTGTGAAAGGTTCAATCCCGTCTTCAGGATAACCAAAATTGTGAAAGGATAAATCCCGTCTTCAGGATAACCGAGATTGTATGAAAGGTTTGAAATGAAGTGAAACTAGGCTGCTGGTTTGAAGTGTATATTTCCCTGAGGGGCAGAAAAGTTTGTAGAAAGGGTTCAAAACTGGAATGACTGGAGATTTGAGGACCAAAACCAGGATGTTCGTTTGATAGTACCGTTTCACGGTGTCCGAGTTGATAAGCTGTGGAAATTCATCACCATCCATTTCTTGCAATCTGAGAGCACCTCCTGTCAAGACTTCCTTGACAACGAATGGGCCTTCCTAGTTAGGAATGAATTTTCCCTTAGATTGATGTTGGTTGTCAATGATCTTCTTCAAAACCAAGTCATGTTTTTTGAATTGCCATAGTTGGACTTTTCTATTGTAGGATCGTGCGATCCTTTGCTGATATAACTGACCATGGAAGATTGTCGCGGTTCGTCTTTCATCCATTAGAGACAATTGGTGATACCTGTCTTGTATCCATAGGTCTTCATCCAACTGAGAATCCATCAATACTCTAAGGGATTCCATTTCCACTTCTATGGGGAGCACTGCTTCCATCCCATAGACTAATGAGTAGGGGGTTGCCCCAGTGGAAGTTCGCATGGAAGTTTTGTAGGCTAATAAAGTCAGAGGCAAGAGGTCAGGCCATCCTTTGTGGTTGGCGGACATTTTCTGCATGATCTTTTTGATGTTTTTATTAGCCGCTTCAACAGCACCATTCATCTTTGGTCAGTAGATGACGGAGTTGAGGTGTTTGATGTGGAATTTTCTGCATAACTCTTCCATCATTTTGTTATTGAGGTTCTTAGCATTGTCGGACACAATGACCTCTGGTTGTCCATATTGACAGATGACATTGTTTCTGATGAAAGCAATGATAACTTCTTTAGTAACTATGGGGAAGGAAGCTGTTTCTACCCATTTGGTGAAGTAGTCGATGTCCATTACTGGCTTTGGGCTCGATGGGCCCGATCACGTCCATTCCCCACATTGAGAAGGGCCATGGCGAACTCATATTGTGGAGTTCCCTTAGAGGGGCGTGGATAGCATTCCCATGAAACTGGCATTGGTAGCACCGCTTGACGTGATCATCACAGTCCGCTTTGAGTGTAAGCCAATAATGTCTCGTTCTGAGAATTTTCTTAACAAGTAAGGGGCCGCTAATGTGTGGGCCACATACTTCACCATGGATCTCATCCATGAGTCTCTGAGCTTGGTCTTTGTCTAGACATATGAGGAGACCTAATCCTGCATCTCTTTTATAGAGTGCATCTCCGCTCAGGTAGAATTTCATAGCAAGTCGATGAATCCACCTCTTCTCAGTTAGGCTCACCTCAGCGGGTGTAGATCCATCTCGTAGATACTCCTTGATGTACTAATACCAAGGGTTGTGGATGGGAGGTAGCTCATCTAATACTTCTCCAACGTAATTCCCATAGATTGGGACTTTTTGTAGAGCAAACGTGATGCATGACATATTTTCCTTGTCCGGTATGTAAACCAAGGAGGCCAACGTTGCTAATGCGTCTGCAAAATCATTCCTATTATGAGGAATGTGTAGAAAGGAGATTTCTTCAAACTCCAAAGCCATCTGTAAAACTTGCCGATGGTAAGGCAGCAAATGTAATTCTTTGGTTTAATAAATTCCTGTGGATTGCTTTATTACAAATTCGGAATCCCCAAAAACAATTAACCGCCTGATGCCCATTGAACGCGCAAGTTTTAGCCCCAAGATACAGCCTTCATACTCAGCTGTGTTGTTGGTGCTGACAAACTGTAATTTGACGACGACGAGATACTGCTCCCCCATACCAGATAGTAAGATAGCTCCAGCTCCAGAGCCATCTGAATTACCAGCCCCATAAAAATATATTTTCCGCTCACGACATGTATTGTACTGATGTTGTAACTAAACTGTCATTACCCCTTCATCGGGAAAGTACGTTCTAAGGGATTGTAATCCCCTACAGGTGCGGCGGCCAATTGATCCGCAATTCCTTGACCTTTGACAGATTTTTGCGTCACGTAGACGATGTCAAATTACTGTTGGATCAAATGCCATCTGGACAGTCGACAATTCAGTATGGGTTTATTGAATACATATTTGAGAGGATGAGTTCTTCCTTAACAATTTGAAGATAGGCTCACAGGTTGTTGTGAGTTGAGAAATGAATCTGCTAGTGAAGTTGATCCTTCCCAAAAATCCCCGTATTTCCTTCTCTATCTGAGGAATGGGCATTTCCTTGATGGCCTGGATTTTGGTAGGATCCAGTTCAATCCCTTTGTGGTGACTAGGAAGCCTCAGCAACTTGCTCGACTTAACACCAAAGGCGACTTGGCATGGATTCAACTTCAAGTTGTTTACTTACGCAACTGTTGAATTACTTTGTGAGATTGTCTAAGTGGTCATCCTCCTTCCGGGATTTGACAATGATGTCATCCACATAGATCTCTATCTCCTTGTGCATTAAATCGTGGAAAAGAGCCATCATAGCTCGCTGATAGGTTACCCAGGCATTAATGAGGCCGAAGGACAACCGTCTGTAGCAAAAAGTTCCCCAAGGCATGATGAAAGCAATTTTCTCACGATCTTCCTCAGCGACCATAATTTGATGGTACCCCGCAAAGCAATCAGCAAAGGAGTACATGCCGTATTGAGTAGTATTGTCAATATGAATGTGGATAAAAGGCATGGGAACGCTATCTTTAAGGCAGACTCACACCTTTCCCCCTGGTTTAGGCACGGGAACAATGTTGGATATCCAATCTGGATATGTAGACACGATGATGATGCTAGCTTGAAATTGTTTCACAATTTCCTCTTTGACTTTTAAACTCCATTCAGGTTTTAATAGCCTAAGATTTTGCCTAACTAGCTTGAATCCTTCTTTGATGGGAAGGCGATGAAGAACAATGTCAGTGGACAAACCCACCATGTCTTCATGAGACCATGCAAACACATCCTGGAATTGGGTTAATAGCGCAACCATGTCATTCCATTGATTTGTGGTAAGGTCTGAACCAATCTAGATTAGCTTAGGGTTGCCTAAGGTTCCAAGATTGAAAGGAGTGGTTTGATCAAGATTGGGTTTGGGTTTGTCTGCGACCCATTCCTTAATCTCTTGAGGTGTCTCAATGTCCTCTTGGATGTCCATCAAGTCTGAGTCCAACTTTGCATCAAAGTTACAGCCCTTGTGGAGAGAAGGCATGTCATCAGCAAGGACATGCACATCTAGATTCAGAGTCCTGAAACAAAAGATGCTTTCACTTAATATATGCAACTGTTCGATCATACAAACGTGTTAGCATGTACGTGATAAAATAAGCGCTAGTCTTTGTAAAGGAAGCGAGGTAATTAAAGTTATCTACAGGCGGAGGGATTTTCTGCCCATTTTACCCTTATCGACCAATGCATGGAGTGCTGCTCCAATTGTCGAGGGAAAAGTCCTGAAGGACAATAGTGATGGAAGGATCGTCAGTGTCTTCCTTCTCCCGGATGATAACCATGACATTTGGGCAATCATCGTCTGGGGTATATCTGTTTGTATGTTCATCATGAACAATGACGCGGATACCTGCCATCATCAAGGCAAGGTCATGTTTACGTTTTCGTTCCTTTTCTTCCACTTCAGGATCGGGAATCAGCACCTCTTTTGCTTTGATTGGCACTGGTTTCGGAAATAGCATTACTGGAGATTGCATTAGCTCGTAAGGTAAAGGCATAGAAAATTGCCATGCGGTGGAAGCTTGAGGAACCTGCTCGTGCTTATGAGGATTCCTGTATCTGGAACTAGAAGAATAGCCTAGCCCGACTATTCCAATTTCATTGGACAGTTGGAGAGGGTGCTTAATACCCTGTTGATCCTTACCAAGCCCTTGTCCAGGTTGATGTCCCAATAACAACATTTCTTGAGTGGCCGACATAACCTCAGCAGAAATTTTGGTTGCAGGAAGTGGCGCTCCCATAGAGTGGCATTGTGTGTTACTCACTTCCAAAGAATGGAAACTGGCCGGTTCAACTTCTGAATTGAAACTGATAACTGGTAGAATTCCTTGTTCAAGATAATCCGGCTCAGAATTGACAGTGACTAGACTGTTGTTGATGATGTATTTGAGTTGTTGATATAACGTGGAGTGAACGGCTCCAGCCATGTGTATCCATGGTCTCCCCAATAACAGGTTGTATCCTGAGTCAATCTTGAGGATGTGGAAAGATACATGGAATGTATTTGGACCAATCTCAATTGGTAATTCAATCTTTCTAATGGCATTTCGTCGGGATCCATCAAAAGCTCGGATGACCGTATGGCTGCTTTGGATCCGCTTGAGATTGATATTCATCTTTACCAAGGTGGCATAAGGACAGATATTCAGAGATGAGCCTCCATCTATCAATACTCCTGCTAGCATGTACCCGAAAAACAACAATGCGATGTGCAATGGCTTTACGATGGACCGGGTCCTTCGGAGGTATGTCGTCATCAGTGAAGGATATCACATTATTGTTGAAAATGTGATCAACCAAATGTTGAAATTTGTCTAAATCCCCTGATTTTGGCAAATAGGCTTCTTCTAAAACCTTCAGCAAGATCTTCCGATGATCCTCGGAAGAGAAAACCAAATCCAGTATCGAAATCTGGTCTGGAGCTTATCGCAAGCTTAAAACCACTTTGGCTTCATTATGACCCATAGTACGGAGAAATTTTTCAATCTTCTCCATGGGCAATTTCTCCTTTGCTTCGCAAGTAGGTTTAATAACCCATTGAGGAATATACAATGGATTTTCCTTCAACACTGTAGCAGTAGTATGAGATGTGGATCCTTAAGCTTCTCCATAATTCCATGGAACTTTATGCAAGCTGACAACAGGATGTTGTGGTCTGTAAGGTAAAGGAATTGGCTCTGGTGCGGACACTTTCAAAGGGTTATCAGTTCCTTTGAATTGAATTGGTTGTATGGGAAATACTTTGACAGTTTCACCATCCACTTCGGAGATAACTGCAACTGATCCCTTCTATTGGGTAGGGCATGCATTCCCCACCCTTGAGTTGTACAGTGTAATCATCTATTATTTGCAGGACACCGCTATCAATAAGATTCTGAATAAGATGGTAGAGTGCCCAGCATTCTTCTGTGTTGTGACCGCGAGAATGTGAATGATATTGACACATTTCATCAGGATTGAACCCATACTGAATGAGGATTGATTGGAGGGAGAAGGAATGTGATTCTTCCTTCATTGATCAAAATTTGAAGTATCTCCTCTATAGACTGGCCCAGATAGGTGAATTCCCTTTGATTGGCAAAATCCTGACGGGCTTTAGAATTTGCTCGCTTTGCAACCTTATCCTCCATAGCTTCGCTTTCTGAAGGTGTTGATGGAGCATTTATAACAAATGGAAGGAGATAAGCATGCTCTTGCCTAATTAATTGGCGTGTGATTTGATGCTGGTGGGTCACCAGTTTTGCCAATTGCTTAATTTGTTTACAAAGAGCTTTCATCTTTCGTTCCATGGTAAACTGGAACTTTGCATAATCCCATTTGTCAACACCATCTTTGATGGGTTGGGATGATTCGCCGTTAGAATTAGAACCTTGTACAGTGCTCCAACTAATCATGTTGACCTCTTCTTCTTTGTGTTGAGGAAGAGGGTTGTCTTATACATGAGGTTGATCTGATTTGGTGACTACAATCTCACCGTTGTCTATCAGATCCTGAATCTTATGTTTCAAGGCCCAACAATCTTGAGTATCATGTCCAGATGCCCCGGCATAATGAGCACACTTCTGAGCAGTCAGAAGAGCAAGAATGTTCTCGAGCGAATCCCCTAAGGGTGTGAACGTTCAAGGTCGCTTTACTTCTCCACTTTTAGGCAATGGAGGGTTTGAAGGTTTTGCTGGAAAAGGGCAGTAGTTTCTCCTCTGCATAGGCATGCTTGGATTGCCTTTTTGTCCTTATAGTATCAAGGAAACATCCTCCTCTTTCTTTTTATGGACCCTCCGTGGGTTGTTTCCATAAGATCCAGACTGGATGTGCTCAGCAACAACTTTAAGAGCGGCTAGGTCTTGAATTTTACCGGACTTCAATCCCATCTCAGCCATCTCGCCAAGTTTGATCATTTCAGAGAATGGTTTGCCAATACCAGCTAGAACTCTTTCATAGAAAGGAGCTTCTTGTACATTTGTGAAGGTCATGACCATTTCTGATTCTGTCATGGAAGGAATAACTTGAGCAGCAAGGCGCCTCCACCTTTGAGCATACTCTCTAAATGACTCATTTGACTGTTTCTTGACCTTGGTGATTTGGTACCGGTCAGGAGACATCTGAGATTGGAAACTGTATTGAGTGAGGAAGGCGTGAGCCAACTCTTCCTAGCTATGGATCTTATAGTTGTCTAATCTGGTATACTATGAATGGGCTTCTCCAGACAGACTTTTCTGAAACAACTGCATTCTGAGCCTTTCATTTTTCGTGTAAGACCTAAGTTCTCCAATAAACACCTTTAAATGTGTGTTAGGATCCCCTAATCCGTCATACTTCTCAAAATCAGGGGTCTTGAATTTCTCTGGGTATTGAACACCAGGGAATATGTAAAGGTCTGTATATGAAACACTGCCATGTGTTCCAATCCCTTTGAGAACACGAATGGTTTCCTCCATTTGAAGGACCTTCTTCCTGATGTCACCCATGTCTAGATCTCCTTTGAGATGAGTTCCTTAAGGGTCTGGGTTGGTTGTATCCAACTGTTGTTCTGGAATTATTTTTTCCAGACCTTGAACTCCCCCTTGTGTAGAGGATTTTGTATGTATAGGTATCTTCGTACCCTGAGTAGACTGGTGCAATTCTTTCAGTAGAACGGCCAAGTCTGTGATTTGTTTACTCAATCCGTCAAATTATTCTGGAGAAATAGGATTAGACTGTTCAAAAGAGGACATGATTGGTCGTGAAAGTTCTGTGGCCTTTTGGATTTTGACCGCAATAACAGCCCAATTGCTTCCCTACAAAAGACTTACGTAGTTTAGTCTTAGGGTAATATAAATGTTATCATAACATGTCCGTTTTAGGAATTTGTCCTGTAAAACCGGTAGTTAATTGATAACATGTCATGCATGCATAGATATTCTTCATATTTTCCATTACATATGAATGAACATGGAATAATATTACAAGTAAATGCTTTTACAAGTAATTTAAAATGGAAAGCATGAAGAAACTTTCCTCCGCGTTTGGTTTTTCAGAGGTTGACTTATCCTAAGGTTTCTCTCGCGACTTTTCAGCATGAAGGTTCCCAGATCATCGCAATCTACTTGACGGGAAGTTAATCTGGTCGTTCAGCTGGAGCGAATCTGGGTGGTGCCTTTCCTGAGCCTCGGGGAATTATTCTTCCCACGAGTCCAGTAATCAAACACCGATAGGATAGCCTCATGATGGAGGGACCACACAACATAAATTCGCATACAACGCGTCTCACCATTTATGCAAAATGATGACATGTGCGAAGCATTAATATCACAGATAGATATTTAGCAGTGCAGTATTTAACATGCATTCGTACACATTCATCAGAAATGTAAATGCAACATTCACACACAAGCATATAACAAATTTGAAAAGCTTGTAATAGCGGCTTAAGCCCTCTTACTGGAATCCCCAGCAGAGTCTCCACCTGTCGACGTCGGGATTTTTGAGTGTCCCTTTTCGTTGCTTGTTCTTTGGTGTTCTCATGTTAATATGAGATTTATTTGAAAAAATAAGTGAAAAAGGTTCGACATGTATAATGTCGACGATTGGACTTTAAGAGTTGCCAGTTGGTGTATTTAACTGGTTGCACCAACGCAACCGAAAAGGCTTGCACATTGACCTAGTGTTTTGACACTGTTAAACGGGTATGTGAAACTGAGATTCATTTTGGGTCCGGGGGCTTGATTATACGGAGGGAAGATGTTAGGCACCCCCCGACATCCGTGTTACCACGGTGACCGCCACTTTTCAAAGAAATTGTTATATGAATGTGTGTGTGTGTGTGTGTGGATCAATGTGCAATTTTTTGAAAGTAGTGCGAGGCCTCGTTCGCACATATATACACAAGGTTTGAATTTTATAGAAAAATTCAGTTTTAACCAAGATGTAGCAATGACGTTTTGTAAAAGAGATTTTTCAAACCCTGTGCTCAATAGGAATTGAGACCTTTTCATAATTACATTTTATTGTTAAATGTCCGTCTTGTTTGCTTTTATTTTTGAGATGCGAAGCATTCTCGAGAAAATAATATACAACAGTGTCGAACTCCTCATGGGCATGACAATGACCATCCAAGGAAATTGAGATAATCGTAAAATAATGTCTGTGTCACATAAATTTGAAAAATGTCCATCATGGGGAACGAATCTAGATTCAAGAACTCGAACACTGTGATCACATGATTCCTAGGCTCACATGATCTTGCAATTTGTATGGAAAGCGATAAGCGTTATATATATAAAAGTTTGTATATATATATATATATATATATATATATATATATATATGTGTGTGTGTGTGTGTGTGTGTGTGTGTGTGTGTGTGTGTGTGTGCATGATCAACCACCACAAAGCAACTCTATAGGGGATCAAAAATGTAAATAAAGCAGTAATTGCTATCAACTACCACGAAGTAAACTCCAAGCAAGACAAAATGTAAATAATGCTGTAAAAAGTGATCAACTGCCACGAAGTGAACTCCAGGCAGGACGAAATGTAAAAAATCTATAAAAAGCCATGGAGGAATCTCCAGACTTGACAAGAATGTAAATATATATATATATATGTACAAATATATATATAAAAGCAGTAAACACACTGGATATAAATCCAGGCTCATCGGATATGTAATAAACAACAATTATATATATATATATATATATATATATATATATATATATATATATATATATATATATAAGCAATTAAACATATACCTAAGTAAAATCCGGGCTCATCGTATGATGAGTTTGACCACAGTTTATATATATATATATATATATATATATATATATATATATATATATATATATATATATATATATATATATATATATAAAGTAATTAAACGCTCTAGACCTAAGTCTAGGCTCAATCGAGGCATAACTCGATAATGTTAGTCCATATATATGAAATATATACATATATTAGTTTATATATACAGACAGAAATGAAAACCACGGACCGAAGTCCGGGCAAACGCACACAACATGACTCTCAATGTGTATAACAGTTTGTGCTATATGAGAAGAAGGCCTTATAAAATGTAAGAAGGCTTACAATGGGCTGCCAAATTAGACTTCTATGACTTTAAATGGATAAACACTCAGCTCCCGCCAGATAAAAGATAGCTATATGTGAGCTAACTAGTGTTTAAAGAAGAGGAAACACTCAAAAGATGTGTATGCATAATAAAATGGACAGGGCTTCCTCGCCTTTTTCCTTCTCTCCCCTTCTTCAAATGGCTGACCCAAGCCTTGTATATATAGACGGATGGCCGCAGTAGTACACACTGGTGCCAAATGCAGCTTGTACCTCTACTGGTGGTCATGGTGGATCCGAGCCTCGCGGGTCCCGTCGTCTCGTAGTACGTGCACTCATGCACTATAATGTCCGGTCGAACTTACTGAACTTCAATCTGAGCATCCGAACGAGGTATATCTAACCTTCTTCGGACTGCTGATGTCGAGAGTTATGCAATAACATGGATTAGAGGTTGTACGAAGTCAGGAAGAGGGGTCTATGCCCATGGTCTTCAAGCTTCAAATTCTATCCAAAGTACTGCCACACGTAATAGTCACTCGAGATTGTCACTCCTCGGTTCTTGTGGGACATTGTTAGATGTATGTATGAAGTGTTGAGACGATGTGCCATTGTTAAATGAACAAGATGACGCTTGACTCCTCGCCGGGGTTATCGCCGGTTTGAGTTGAAAGTAGACGTTTCTCAGGGTTACAGCTGAGATTGGACTACTTGTTGGTATGTCTCGATATTATCTTGTCGACGTGGACAGATGACGTTGTGACTTCTCACCGGGGTTATCGCCGGTTTAAGCGGAAAGCAGACATTGCTCAGGGTTACATCTGAGATTGGGCTACTTGTTTGTATGCCTCACTATCATATGGATTGAAGCTGATCGCATATGTTTGAAACAAGCATTTCCGGGGTTATTGCCAGAACTACAATGGCATCCCTTGGGGCTATCACCAAGGATGGGGTCGCTATCTCAAAGTGTTGTCTCTAGGATTGGAATCGAAAGCGTCATGGTGTTATCGCCGAGACGTAATCGCCTCTTCCGGTGTTGTTCACTTGCGGTCTTTTGATCTGCATATCTCTGGGTTATCTTTGAGATTGGAAAGGACATTCCCGGTGAGTGTTTCGGGTTGACATGACGTTCCCGGTTTGTGTTCTGGGTTGGAACTGAACTTCCGGTGCTATCCGGGATGGATGTAATCTGTCTTTCAGGGTTATCTCCAAAAGACGAATCTACCCTCCTGCAATGTTAGTAATAAGAGTGCAGAAAATTTCAAGTGTCTACAAACGTGTCAAAGAATATGTAATACTCAAATATAGTTAAGTCTAAGTAAATGTTATGAGGAACAGAAAATATAAAACCTATATTAAGGTAATGTGTTGAAGTTATTCAACAATAAATTTTTTAAAGTTTTTTATTTAAAGAGATTTGATGAAAACCTAAGTAAGGTAGGGTTTCGGTGATTCCGAGGACAGAATCCTTATAAGGTGGGAAGGATGTAACAATTCAGAATTTTATTTATTATTTTAAATATTTATTGAATTAAATAAATATTTTTAATTGATGTGTTTGTTATTTAGTAGATATTTGTTGAATTATTTATTAGTAAGTAAATAATTCATGAGTTATAGAAATTAACTTAATTAAGATAAAAGAGTGATGAATTAAATTTATGAGATAATACTTTAATTGAACTTAATAACTAAATTAGAGAGTTTTTAAGGAGTATATAGTTTGCTAGAATGATGTCTTAATTTAATTTAGTAATTAAAGATATATGTTTATTTGTTAAGTAAACTTATAATGAAAAGTATAATTTTGTGGTAATTAGTTTTATTTATTTAACTAAGATTGGATATGGGAAACCAAATAAATAATGTGGGACTATAAACTAAATGAGTTATTAAAATAAATTAAAGTAGTTTTAAATAGATTTACCCAAACAAGGCTTAAGGATATTAAGTCTTTATTTTAAAAAGTGTTTTATGAAATAAAGCCTTATGGCTTTTGAATTTTGAATTTAAATTAAAATAATAATAAAAATAAAATATAAATATAATATATTAAATTTTAAAACTGATATATCATTATTATATTTAATAAAATGTCAGTTTTTAGACGTTTAGCTTTGTGCGTTGATTTTAGTTGGTTTTACGTGAAAAGAATTGGCCTAAGCCTAAGAAGAAGTAAGAAGAGGGTTTACAGAGAAGTTTGAGAGAGTTTGAGAATTCTTAAGAGAGAATTTTTGTTATTCTAAAGCAATTCTCTGTGTTTAGAAAAGCTTATATCCAAGCAAGTGAAGGTATAATCTCTAAAACTCAAGTTTACGTTTATATGAAGAGTTCATGTTCTTGAGTTTTAAATTTTTTTGTAAATTGCATGTTTGATGAATTGTTGTCATACAAACTGATTAATGGTGTTTATTAGTAAATTGTGATGTTAGAATTAGCATCTAGACATGGAATTAGTGTGTTAATTATGTTCAAAAAGAAAGAAAATCCTTTACAGTGTATATGGTAATGTATATAGCTTGTGAAAGTACAACAATTGGTAGTTAGTTTGCGAAATAAACTATAAATTGAGTCTAGAATATGTTAGTACGTTGAAAAATGAAAAGAACGCAAGTTGAATGAATAACTTTGGTTAAGAAACGAATTCGTAGCGAATGAAATCGCTAAACATGTTAAAACATAAATGTTTAGTATGAACATGAGTTTTGGGTCAAGATTTAGGCTAGTTAGTGTTTCTGTAAATTTTTATAATTCTAGTATATTGTAGTTCTATGAATCAAGAATCCATAGAATCAAAAACGGACTAATTTGGATGTGTATAACTCAAGTTATGAAGATTAGTAGGAGAAAAGGGTTAAAAATCGCAAGAACAGTGAACTTAGAGTCCCATTTCTACTAACGGGTGCAGGTGCGATGTACCCTAAGTTATTTGGGGCATAGCTATCCTCTAGGGCGTAGCTTTGCCCAAGGCTTAATTGGGCGCAGTTGCGTCCAAAGTTTGTCAAGTGTGACTATTTTGACCTGTTATAGTAAAATAGGCATAACCTTTTTCTACGAACTCCAATTGAGGCGATTCAAGATGATCCGGAACGAAGAAGAATAGAACTACAACTTTTTCTCTTTAAGTTTTTCAATCTGAGGTCGGGAACAGGGGTCAAAATGGTTATCTTTATGACTGTTGTGTTTTTCGGGGACAATCAGAGGGTGTCGAGCATGCATGTATGCAAGTGTAGTGCTTCTAACGATAAAAGATGTTGTTCTAAGTTATAAAACATGAATGTTAGTAAATATAATGATGCTTAAGATTAATAAATGATGTATTCAATAATTTGTATAAGCATACTAAGCATATACAAGGGAGACAAATCGGGCGTGTGACGAATAAACGTCGAAACTCCATGACAAGTGTTAATGAACGTAAAAAGTGTTTTAAGTCAAACGAAATGAATATTATAAGATATGAAATGGGGTTAATATAAAACTAATAAGGATACCTAGCAAGACTTAAACACTTAAATGAATTTTGAGTATTATTAAGGAGAAATATAGTGAGATATAAGTTGAAAGTTAACAATATTAAATTGAACATTGTGTACTGATAATAGAAAGGGTTATGAGATATAGAGTAAAGTTTACATTACAACTACTATGTGTTGCTATGTGACTAATAGTTAATGTGAATGCTTATATAATTGTGTAGGGCACGTGAAGTGCAGATAGCTGTAAGCTGTTAAACTGTTATTGGTAAACAACGATCAAGGCAAGTCTTTCAGTTCCTATTTGCTATTGAAAGGTTTTGACACAAAAATGCACAGTGAAAATAGAACAATTTAAACCAATTTCAAAACCCTAAACAGGATCCATGCGAAAATAATTAATTCAGTGGTTAGAAATTATACCGATTAAGAAAGCTAGAAACGATGTGGTCGAATCTCCAACGCAATCAAACAAACTGCGTCTCTACGGTATCCGAATGAATGCTCCGCGAATTGTCCTACGATCTATAGAAGAAGGAACCATGGTACTATCCACCAAGGATGAGAATTTTCGAAAATGTTTTCTCTAGTCTCTCTCTAAGAGCGGCTAGGGTTTTGTATTTTGATGTAATCCCTAAAGTGATTGATATATATCATATATATATAGCAGTTAGGAGGAATTAATCAAAACCCTAATATTATTAAAATCTGAATTTATTAATATATATATATCTATATAAATCTTAATTAAGTCTTACTTAATTAATATACATATATATAAAATTTATCCTTTTTTTAATTTAAATTCGTGATTTAAAATACTATCAATCATATTGATATATTTAAATCCTTACAATTTAAATTAATTTCCTTATTTTAAATTACGTTCTATGTGTGTGACCCAATAGGTTATTATTACGTTGGCAATAATTTTAAAATCATATTATAAAATTATAAATAGTGAGCGGCATCTAGTAATGCATCACTGCTACCTAAGTAATAATAAGATTGATGATTCGATACAACCTTTTCGTGACCAATGTTTCAATGTAATTTAATCCTTTTAACCTTAATATCCTAGATTAAACTCGAGTCATGGAATGTGTCATACTCTTCATAATTTAATCTGAGTTTTCTTGATTAATGAGTAGACTATATGAAACAAACCACTATTTGAGCATGGCCATGCATTTCATAGTCCTACTCAATCAAGAGGCCTATGGATATCACCCCTAATATATAGGATGGTTAAATTCCATCTAGATCACTCATATTCCTCACACGATTCATGATGTACCCAATAATCACCTTTATAGTCCACCCTATTAAAGGTGACATTTGATGATATCAAAGTACATAAATTCTCGTGTAGTAATATAGTGATTTAGTCAGAGGACCATTACATCATTGTCACTATGAGAATTTCTAATGACACTTCGCATAATGCTCCATATAGAATTCTCATGGTGGGTCTGTCCAGTACATCGTTCTCTAACATGTAGTTATGCATTGACTTAATATCTCATATATTTATGACCAATGAGATTTGGTCATCAGTCAATCCACATACTAGTCTTAATGCATCATTATTGTCCCATCAACAATGATACTCGACTAGGGACATTTAAGAACAATGATACTACTTATAATTATACAATCTCATGTTCAAGTCACATACTTGAAACTATATAATTTATATCACTATTCTAAGGATTTTTATTATGTTAACATTTATATAACGCAGTAAATAAAACCATAATAAAATCATTCATTTATTCAATCAAATATAATATCAAAACGTTAAGCAATTATATCAAATAATTGGCCTCTAGGGCATAAACTCTAATGATCTCCCACACTGCACTAGAGCCAATCACTCATGTATCTAATACCCATGGAACTAGTGTGGTAGTTGTGCTAGCCTAACGCCACAAAGCCTTGGTCGAGTGGATCTGCAACATTATCATTTGTTGGCACTCTTCCTATATGTACATCTCCTTTATCAATGATTTCATGGATGAGATGGTACCACCTAAGTATATGCTTGGATCGTTGGTGAGATCTGGGTTCCTTAGCCTATGCAATGGCTCCATTATTATCACAGTATAGAGCAACCAGATCAATAATGGTTGGAACAACACCAAGTTTAGTGATGAACTTTTTAATCCATACAGCCTCCTTGGCCGCATTAGAAGCAGCAATATACTCAGCCTCTGTTGTAGAATCGGCCTTAGTCCTTTTTAGGTACTTGAGAATATTCTTGACTGCTGTCCAGTGACCTTCACTTGGATTTGACTGGTATCTGCTCGTCATGCTCAAAGCATACGAGACATCCGGACAAGTACATATCATTGCATACATGATAGATCCAATTGCTGAAGCATAAGGGATCTTTCTCACACGCTCCTCATCATCTTGTGATTTAGGACATTCGGCCTTAGAGATCTTTACACCATGAGTCATAGGTAAGTGTCCTTATTTTGCCTCTAGCATGCTGAACCGTTTCAGCACTTTATTAATATATGTACTCCGACTTAGGCCGATCATTTTTCTCGATCTATCTCGATAGACCTTGATACCTAAAATGTAGGCTACATCGCCTAAATCTTTCATGGAGAAACATTTTCCTAACCATGTTTTTACAGCCTGTAATGAAGGAATGTCATTCCCAATAATTAATATGTCGTCAACATATAATATTAGGAATACAATGTGACTCCCACTAACCTTATCATATACACAAGGTTCATCTTCATTTTTAATAAAGCCAAACTCTTTGACTACTTCATCAAATCGAAGATTCCAACTCCGAGAGGCTTGCTTCAATCTATAAATAGATCGTTGCAGCTTACATACCTTTCCAACATCCATTAGAGTGACAAATCCCTCAGGTTGTGTTATGTACACATCCTTAAGGAGATTTCCGTTAAGGAAAGCAGTTTTGACATCTATCTGCCAGATTTCGTAATCGTAAAAGGCTACAATAGCAAGTAAGATCCTGATGGATTTAACCATTGCCATTGGAGAGAAAGTTTCATCATAGTCAACACCTTGAACTTGTTTGTAACTTTTTTGCTACCAGTCGACCTTTGTAGGTTTGTACATTACCATCCATATCGGTTTTCTTCTTGAAAACCCACTTGCATCCGATTGGTTTTACCCCTTCGGGTGGATCAACCAAAGTCCATACTTGGTTAGTATATATGGAGTCCATTTCAGATCTCATGGCTTCAAGCCATCTCTCAAAATCTGGTCCATTCATTGCTTCTTGGTAGGAAGCAGGCTCATCCTGATCTATGAGCATCACATCGCCGTTTTGAGTCACAAGATATCCATAATATCTCTTGGGCTCTTGGCGTGTCCTATCAGATCTACGAATTCCTTGTGTAATTTGAGCAGGTTCACTTTCTATAATTTCTTATGGTTCCTGCTCACGTTCTAACTCAGGTTCAATGATATTTTGTGGTTCTCGAATTTCTTCGAGTTCTACTTTCCTCCCACTGTTTCCTTTTGAGACAAATTCTCTTTCTAGAAAAATACCAGTTCGAGCAACAAACACTTTATTCTCAGAAGGTTTGTAGAAATAATACCCTTTTGTTTCTTTTGGGTATCCCACAAAATTACATTGGTCAGATTTGGTTCGAGCTTGTCAGAATCTAGATGTTTTACAAACGCCTCGCAACCCCAAATCTTCATGAACGACATACTAGGACGTTTCCCAGTCCACATCTCATATGGTGTCTTCTGAACCGTCTTTGTAGGAACACGGTTAAGTGTGAATGCAGCTGTCTCTAGGGAATGACCCTAGAAGCTTATTAGAAGATTTGCATAACTTATCATTGATCGTACCATGTCCAACAAGGTGCGATTTCTCCTCTCAGATACACCATTCCATTATGGTGTTCCAGGTGGAATGAGCTGTGGTATAATACCACACTCCTTTAGAAGGTCATCAAAGTCTTGGCTTAAGTATTCACCTCCTCGATCGGATCAAAGGGCTTTTATGCTTTTGCCAAATTGGTTTTGAACTTCATTCTTGAATTCCTTGAACTTTTCAAAGGATTTGGATTTGTGTCTCATACGATACACATATCCATATCTACTGAAGTTGTTAGTAAATGTATTCAAGTAATAAAACCTACCTCTTGCTAACGAACTCATGGGTCCACATACATCACTATGTATAAGTCCTAATATATCGCTAGCCCATTCACTGTGTCCAGTAAAAGGGGCTTTAGTTATCTTGCCTAATAAACAAGATTTTCATTTTTCATATGATTCAAAATCAAATGAATTCAAAAATCCATCTTTATGAGTTTTGATATGCGTTTCACATTTATATGGCCCAAATGACAGTGCCAGAGATATGTCAGATTTGAATCATTTGATTTAAATCATTTTGTATTTATGTTAAAGATAGGCATTTTTCTAAATCAAGAATATAAAGACCGTTAAACAATTGTGCAACACCATAGCAAATATCATTTAAGTAAAATGAGCAACGATTGTTCTTAATTATAAATGAAAAACCTTTCTTGTCCAAACAAGAAACAAAAATAATGTTTTTGCTTATAGCAGACACATAATAACAATCCTCTAATTCTAATACTAGCCCAGTGGGCAAAGATAAATGATAAGTTCCTACGGCCAGTGCATCAACTTTTGCTCCATTCCTAACTCGTAGGTCAACCTCTCCTTTTGCCAAAGTCCTACTCCTTCGAAGTTCCTGCACATTAACAAACATGTGAGAACCACATCCAGTATCCCATACCCACGATGTAGAAGTAGACAAATTGACTTCTATAACATATATACCTGAATAAGAAGTCACACTTCCTTTCTTTTTCTTCACTTCTTCCAAATAAGCATAACAATTCCTCTTCCAGTGTCCAGGTTTTCCATAAAAGTGACAATCACCTTCTTTAGCTACCCCACCTTTAGGTTTTAAAGCCTGTTTGGTTTTGGAATTAGGTTTGGCACCAGAATTAGATCCTATCTTTTTCTTGTCTTTCCATTTTCCCTTAGCATTCCCCTTTTGCACCATCATTATGGGAGCGGGTCCTAGCTTTTTCATGTTGTTCTCAGCAGTTCTTAACATGCTCAATAACTTAGTAAGGGGTTTCAAAATTTCATTCATAAGAAAATTCATAACAAATTGAGAGTAGCTGCTATTCAAGGATTGCAAAACAAGATCAGTTTGGGCTTCCGGAGTGATTGGAAAACCCAACCTATCAAGGTACTTAATATACCCAATCATTTTCAGCACATGTGGACCAACTGGATCACGTTCACCCATCTTACAGTGATACAACGCCTTGCTTGTATTATACCTCTCCTGTCAAACATGCCCTTCGAACAATTTCTTGAGATGCTCGATCATCTCATAAGCATCCATCAACTCATGTTGCTTCTGAAACTCAGCGTTCATGGTTGCTAGCATGAGACAACTCACGTCCAGAGCATCATCTTGATGCTTCTTGTAAGCATTATGCTCCGCACGTGGTGCAGTGACAGCTGGTGTTGCAGGAATGGGCCCATCAAGGACATATAGCTTGCGCTCTTGTTTGAGGACAATCCTCAAGTTCCTGTGCCAAATAAAGGAAATTAATTCCCTAAGCTTGTCCTTCTCAAGGACTGATCGTAGTGAAAGACTACTTGTGTTGTTGTTGTTTGCCATTGATATCTACAATTTATAAGTGCCAAAATAATAAGTCAAATTGCAGAGTTGATATTATGTAATTGATAATAGTACATTCAAAATATACCTCCCACTATTTTTTTCAAATTAATAGCCCTCGCCATTAATTCGAAAAACATTTTCTATTAAATCTTTCTAGTGAGCTAAGATCTATATTTCATTATGACTTAAGTTAGCTTTGGCTAATCTCTTAAAACACAATTATTTAGGTAGACAACCCTTTTGTCAATTATATCATATATAACTCTTGGATAGTTTGGTAAACAATATTTGTTTCTAGTCCATCTAATAGTGCCTACCAAACTCTATGCCTCTAAGTCCACAATCCTATTGAGATAACTTAGTTAACTCGGGCCCAATGATTTTAATAGTTTGGATATCACAATTATCCTATCGCATCTTACCTAGATAAATAGGGTACTTTACTTTGGCAAACCTACATCTATTGATCAAGGTCTTGATGAGTGTTATTCATTTGAAGGCATCTGATTTAGACTTAATAATTTAATGAGGGATTTTATAAATAAATTTAAATCTAACCAATTTTTAATCTTATTAAGCATGCACATTATTTATCATATCATATCGCATACAAGCATAAATAAAGTGCAAAATTAAATATGTCACAGTTATGGCCCAATCCACTGTCAATCTTTTCAAGCTAATGAAAGATTGAAGGTCAATCTAAGGTGGTAAAAGATCTCAAAATAGTAGCTTCCTTGGATCTTCCTCATACATGTACCTCCTCTCCATCATCATCTTTCCATCGTGTTCTCCATCTTGACATCTTCATCGATTACAGATTATTACATGACATAAAGAAACATCGAGTTACATTCGAGGGGATTTAGATGAGAAGAGAATATTACATTAGAATTTATAGAAAGGCACGACATGCAAGCCATATTTCAAAACCAATAACCTATGGGTCAAAAGGCCATAACTGTGCACCATGCATATCACAATAAGCATATAATAGTTTATATCAAATTAAAGAAAAATATATAACAAATTGGGGTCACGACCATCGTGCGCAACGACGGGGGAGTCCAAGGGGGGGTCTCCCCCCTGGCGGTGGTCTGGCTAATCGAAATCTGTATTTTAGAATTTTTCCATACGAATCTCTGAAACAGTTTCAGAATCATATTTTTTAATCCACCAAAATAATCATAATAACAATACACCTGGTACATATCATATATGTCCAGTTTCAATTAATAATATTAAACCGAATCTGCATACTTCTAATCCAATTAGAACATAAGTTATATACTGTTATTACGCCATATACATGCACATCTATCACTGATACAATTAACAGAACATCATATACATGTATATCTATCACTGATATTTATAATACCAGAATACGCATATATACATAATATTATACAAACAATTTCCGATCGATAAAATTGTATCATCATATATCATATATATCGAAAAAAATATAATCAATTTCAGATCGGTAAAATTATAACATCACATATCATATATATCAAAAATAATAAAACATGTTATCTGAATTAATCGTTTCGCAAGTAGCTATGATACCACCGAAGGGTTTTGACACAAAAATGCACAGCAGAAATAGAACAATTTAAACCAATTTTGAAACCCTAAACAGGATCAATTCGAAAATAATTAATTCAGTGGTTAGAAATAATACCGATTAAGAAAGCTAGAAACGATGTGGTCGAATCTCCAGCGCAATCAAATGAACTGCGTCTCTACGGTATCCACACGAACGGTCCACAAATCGTCCTACGATCTGCAGAAGAAGGAACCATGGTACTAGCCACCAAGGATGAGGATTTTCAAAACTGTTTTCTCTAGTCTCTTTCTAAGAGCGGCTAGGGTTTTGTTTTCTGACGTAATCCCTAAAGTGATTGATATATATCATATATATATATAGCAATTAGGAGGAATTAATCAAAACCCTAATATTATTAAAATCCGAATTTATATATATATATCTTACTTAATTAATATACATATATATACAATTTATCCTTTTTTTTATTTAAATTCATGATTTAAAATACTATCAATCATATTGATATGTTGAAATCCTTACAATTTAAATTAATTTCCTTATTTTAAATTACGTTCTATTTGTGTGACCCTATAGGTTATTATTATGTTGGCAATAATTTTAAAATCATATTATAAAATTATAAATAGTGAGCGACATCTAGTAATGCATCACTGCTACCCAAGTAATAATAAGATCGATGATTTTATGCAACATTTTCGTGACCAATGTTGCAATGTAATTTAATCCTTTTAATCTTAATATCCTAGATTAAACTCGAGTCATGGAATGTGTCATACTCTTCATAATTTAATCTGAGTTTTCTTGATCAATGAGTAGACCATATGAAACAAATCATTATTTGAGCATGTCCATGCATTTCATAGTCCTACTCAATTAAGAGGCCTATGGATATCACCCCTAATATATAGGATTGCTAAATTCCATCTAGATCACTCATATTCCTCACACGATTCATGATATACCCAATAATCATCTTTATAGTCCACCCTATTAAAAGTGACATTTGATGATATCAAAGTACATAAATTCATGTGTAGTAAGCTAGTGATTTCAGGTCGGAGGACCATTACATCATTATCAGTATGAGAATTACTAATGACACTTCGCATAATGCTCCATATAGAATTCTCATGGTGGGTCTGTCCAGTACATCGTTCTCTAACATGTACCTATGCATTTACTTAATATCTCATATATTTATGACCAATGAGATTTGGTCATCAGTCAATCCACATACTAGTCTTAATGTATCATTGTTGTTCCATCAACAATGATACTCGATTAGGGACATTTAAGAACAATGATACTAATTGTAATTATATAATCTCATGTTCAAGTCACATACTTGAAACTATATAATTTGTATCACTATTCTAAGGATTTTTATTATGTTAACATTTATATAACACAGTAAATAAAACCATAATAAAATCATTCATTTATTCAATCAAATATAATATCAAAACGTTAAGCAATTATATCAAATAATTGGCCTCTAGGGCATAAACTCTAATAGCTATGTGAACTTGATGATGAACTGTTTTAAAATCTTCATTACAAATAGCATGATGTGTTATATACATATTGAAAGTATGAAACATTAAAGTCAATTTATGACTACGTTGATTGTGATAACCCCAAATCTGGGTCCTAATCACCACAGATATGGTACAATCATTCTATAACTAATTGCGGAAGATATAAACATAAATTGTTTATATAATACACTTTACACACTATTCCCCAAAATAAAGTAACCTTAGCTTATACACAATTCATAAACTATCTAAATATAACATTATTGTCAAACTATACTATTACAAATTAACTGCACATTTTATCCCAAGCTAAACTTGGCATTATCCTTTTCATGTATCCGAACGCATTCGCCTTATCTGCAATGTTTATCATGATATATCAAGGGTGAGCATGAAAGTTGCCTAGCAAGGTTAAATTTATTTAATGATATATTATGTTTGAAAGAGTCTGAATAATAAGCTGGCTATAATTCATTAATATAATTGAGAACTAGCACGAACAAACTTTTGACTGAACAAGTATTAAACATGAACAAATTTATCTGGACCGAATGGTAATGAAGGTGATCAGCCTTTCATACCCGACTTATACACGCAATATGTACAGAGTACAATTCTACATGGCAATCAGCAATGATTAACCATAAGCATATCCGAATGAAACAACTCTTAGTAGAGTTAAGAAAAACTTGCCTGAACCGTTGATTACCGCTACACAATTTATATCGAATTATCCGAAGACCTAATATTAGTAATATAGATCTTCAATATTAGAATAATATCATCACAGTATAATACTATTATATATATATATATGGAGAGAGAGAGAGAGGGAGAGAATAACCTAAACACATAACACATAACCCTATCAGTCTATTCAACACATAAAACGCGGTATCAAGTCAAACTATTTCAGTCTGAGTTGAATCCGATACAAATCTGATATCGCGATGGTCTAGTCGGACAAAAATCGAGTCTAAAATTGTTAAGACTCGGTCTAAACTGGTTCACAGATATCTTAGGTAATTTATTATCAGACAAATTATTTTTCTTAGGCTCGTAATAATTTTCAAATAATTATTACCATTTAAAATGATTTTCCAATCATTAATATCGTATTTATCTAATTTAAATACTATAATATTCTAATATTATTAATATTTATTTAATACTAAATATTAATGAAAATCATAACATAATATTATAATATATTTATAATATTACAAATTATTTTTAATACTTTAAAATCATATTTATATGATTTTTAACTAGTTAAATCCATTATTCGATAATCGATATTAATATTAAAATATTAATATTTATATGACAAAATATCAAAAGTTATATTTTATAACTTAAAATATTTTCTAATACTCAAATCATTTTTATAGGATTTTTAAAGCATTATTTCTAATTTTCCATAATTTATTTAATATATTTATTAAATAAACTATTTACCATTAATATTAATTTAATAATGAATTTCATCACAAAATATCAAAATTTATTGGAAATAACTTAAAATATTTTCTTATACCATAATATAATTTTTCATGATTTTTCATAATATTAAATCATTTTTCTCTAATTTATTTAATATACTACTTAAATAAATTAAATACCATTAATATTCAAATAATTAAAATATTAATGAAAAATATTCCAATTAGTCAAAAATTATTTTTCATAATTTAAAATATTTTTTTTAAAATCATTTTTTATAATTTTTATAATTTATTTTCTATTTTAAGTAATTTACGAAAATTCAGAAATTAAAATTAATTGAAACCGTCGCTATAGGTCTTTAGCGACATTAAGCGTCGATGTTGGTGTTCTTGAGCCTCAAGAACACTTACAGCTCAGTATCAAGGGGTCAACTTTGACCAGCTTTAATTCTCGATTCAAAATTGTTTCTGGGCTAACTTAAGGTTCAATATCATAGTAAACATGTAATACTACTTCTATCAATCTTCAATTTGGTCATATCACATCTCATATGGAAGATCTGAAGCCACAAAGTAGCTGTCAGAACAAGCTCTAGGTTTTCTGGGCAACCCAGAAACCCAGCAGCTTCAAGGGTCTACTTTTGGGCTCAAATAATTCTATGTTCTGGTCTTGATTTATGTTGTTTAATGGTTCAAACTTAAAGTCCATGTGTCAATGACCATAAATACAAGACCATTGCAGTTCAAAAACAACAGAATCACAATATATGACCCGGTCAAACTCTGACAAAAACTGAATTCATACGTTTTCTGGAAATTCCAGAAAACAGACATTCATGCCGAGTATGCTAGTTTGACTAGCCACTCCATTCGCTACGATGATGGTTTGAAAGATGTAAAGATATATTATTATACTAGATCTAGCAGGCTACAACTTGGTTACAGACACATCAAACATCATAACACCTGTCAGATCCAAGCCTTGCAAAACGTTGTCAGACGCTGTTTAACACTTTTTGGGTTACCCAGAAAGCTTCGGTCATGCCCGGTCAACGGGTTTTGACCGTTTATAACTACAAATCTAGACATCAAATGACACTGATTCCACTTGCAGATTAAAGACCACATTACAAGCTACATATAACAACTTTAAAACATCAAAAATAACAAACGCAAAAGAATCTGTGGCTCCTGACATTAGCTTGTCAGACCACAAATTTTGTTTTTTGACAGATTTTGAAAAACACTACTTTAAAGCCATTTGATGCTATGGATCCATCATGGATCATCATAGATCAACTAAAAACATTATATAACACCTAAATAAACACTTAAACACAAACTATTTACAAACATACAAGATCAAAAGCTAGCTAGGGTTTATACCTTTCTAATACAAAGCTTTGATCTTAGATCTACTGAACTGATGTTGATGATCTAGAAGGTGTTTTAGTGACTGGTCTACTTATGGATTTCGGAGGTTTGGTTGGGAGAATAAGTTGGTAAGAGCTTGAATGCAAAATGGGCAAGTTATGTGATTTTATCTCTCCCAAATCTATATATATCAAGATATATTGCTAGATCTCATGTTAGCTGTCAATTGGAGGTTAAATTGGCTGATATTTAATGTCACAAAGTCAATGTGTTACCAACTAAAGGTCTAGCAAAAATTACAAGTTACATATTAAAATATACGAAAGGGGCATTTTTGTCATTAGCAAAATGATTTTAATGGCATACTAGACAATTGCACAAACCCTTAGGGTTTAACCCTTAGGCTTTAAACCTAAGGCTCTAACCCTTAGGTTTTAAAACTTTAACTTTCTAGGATTTTCTAATTAGGATTTTTAAATTAGAAATCAAGATTTTAAAACTATAATTAGGGTTTCCTAATTAAATTAGGTTTTCCTAATCATATTAACGTTTAATAATTTCCTTGGTCATGCTAATTTAGATTAGGGTTTCCTAATTAAGTTTTAGAAATCCCGATTTTAAATTAGGGCTTCCCAGCATACAATTAGGGTTTGCTAATTAATTAAGTTTTACCCTAATTAATATTATAATTAATATTACTTAAGCATTATAATTATTCTTTAAATTCCCATATTAGGATTTTTAATTTCTGAATTAGTGTTTCGGATTCCCGGAACTGAACTTAGGGTTTCAAGAACCGGTTTCTAGGGTTTCTTATCAGTCATTAGGGTTTTCTAACAGAACGTTGACGTTCTTAATATAATACTAGGGTTCGATACTGATAAAATTTATCTGGTCAACCCTTGACCCTTAACCACATACTAAACACATAAATTACCATATACACAGAACATATTCACGTATACACTTAATCTTTAATAATTCACCTAAATCCTTCACAAAATTTTGAAATCCTCAAAATTCTTTCCCAATAATATCAAACGCATACACTTATTTTCTGTCTAGGTCTATTATTTGACTTTAAATCAAACATTTAAGATTTTAAAATTTTTCTAAATTCTCGGGTTGTCACATTGATTGAGTAGTGAATGCTGATTGAGTAAGGAACTCAATTTTTGTACTTGTTATATGAAATGCAACATGTATGTTATGTTAGTCCAATGTTTATGAGATATATGTTGAGAATGTTATTATGTGCTACGTGATGCATGAAAACTGTTAGATTTTGTTGGGCTGTCGAGCTCAATCTTGCAAATAACCACTTTTGCAGGTTAAATATTCAAGGTAAAGTTATGTTGTGACGCCCCCAAATCCGGGTATCTTCCAACCCGACAGATGGTGCTACACGGTACTTCCATTCACACACATATTCAATTGAAAAGCCTCAATAGAACGAATATATCTTCTATATATTCAAAATAGTATTAACATTCCCCAGGTTCTTTATAACCATTACATTTGTTCTTGTCATAATATCACATATATTACAATCATTCACCCTATACTATAACATAAGTATTCTACGGGTTCATCTTCGCCTTGCCTTTATCCTTGTCGGAGCCTTCGGTCCATTCGATCTTAGCGGTGTTCATATGGTTCAAGCAAGAGTGAGCATGACTAGCTCAGCAAGTACAACAATTCGAATAAATAACACGCTTTAAACATAGGAATCATATATCTTCAATAACTGAACAATAGTTACGAAGTACTATCGATAATTCAAAATAGCACTTCTTTTCCTTCAAAACGTTTTACAACAACAATATTTAGTAAAACATCAATTTCAGTCCAAGACCTTGAGCATTTCATAAGTTCTTTTGAAAAGGACATCCCGACACTAAGTCCGTAGGTCCGACATTACTTACGAGCAGATCTCGGTGATCAGCCTATAGTACTGTATGTTGATCAACACTACATTCATTAAACGTATGTACATTTAAGTTGTGGCAACCTCACGTGCCTGTCGTTTGACGACAAAACATTTTTAGCATACTCAGTCTTCATTTGAAAACCACAGCAATATAACATGGTAAACATTGACCATGCTGGATAGAAACATAATATAAGTCTAGCTGAAAGAGTTGGCTTAGACTTCATCATACATTACTTCATGTGTACGGATACATGAATTACAAAGCTTGTCCAGATTGAACGGGAACAAGGCTTAAAATAACTTGCCTTTAGCGTCTGCTATAGTTATAACACGTTCACGTTAAGTCTTTAAGTCTCAACAGTAAATGATAACATCACATAACACATTAGGTCATAAGTGAACATACATGGTTCCTAATGAATCTTACCCTTCTTCTCAATCTAATTACGACTTAGATTTGTTATTATTGGTTCCGGCTTTTCGTTACGTCGTTCTTATCTTCACATTACGTTCATGTTTGATTACTTTCTTCAACCTTTAGGTAACATAATTAAGGTTTAACAATACCTTACAATGCTTTATTAAGTTCCTTAGTTCATTACTAATGAGTTACTATTCAGCTTATATTTGTAAACTTTCTTCTCTGTCAAAACCCTAGGGTTGGCACTGCGGCGCCACCCTTCCTCATGTAATGTACTGCTGCATCACTCACTCATAGCTGGTTAGGACCAGGACTCGGCCGCGCGGCTCGAGTCTCGAGTTACATGTTCATATTTGTGTGCTTGAAAGTTTAAATGAGGTATGGAGATCAGATATATGGAAATATGCAAATACCACCCAATATCTCTTGGGTTGGCGTCGTGGCGCCAACTCTATGAACCAGAAAAGTTTTACAGACTTTTAATTTTGCGAACTTCCCGGACTCGTAAATTCTTTGTTATAAGTCCGAATTAGCTTGTTCAAAATCCTACGGTTCACAAATTACATACTCTACGCGTTCATGCAAGAATTTTATCTATTTGACTTCGTTTGCTAAAAATTCATCTATTAGACCAATTTTAACGAAAACGATAAATGTTCATGAACGTTTAACGCTCGTTTCATCGTTCTAAGTAAGAATCCAGTCATTTTTGAGTTCGCAACTCTATAATGCCAAATATGACTTGTCTCCATCGAAAACCAACATTTCTAAGTTCAAACATAAAATTCGACTTCCATTCCCATAATTTCACGAATTCGACGATTATCATCCAATCGTGTGAATTCTGGAAAAACTTCATTACTAACGATATGATCATTGTTCTAAATGGATTCTAACCATCATATGAACATTTTAAACTACAAATTACATCAACTTATTTCCAAGTTAGGTTTTAACTTATTCTTCATATGTTCATGACTTAATAACATATAAACTACAAGTTTTCATTCCTTATGACTTATTATAGATTTAAGTCCTTTAATCAACATTCTCACATCTTATCAAATATACTAACTTCATATGGCAAACCTATGACAAGTTCATCATAAGTTCTTCATAAGTTTATAAATTATTTAGGTTCAAGTTACTTATTCATGACTTATTCGGCTTAAGTCCATTGCTTATTCAATTTTTATATGTCATTAGCATACATGATCATCACTTCTCTATCAAGCTATCATGGTAGAGATAGAAGAATAAAGGACAAGAGTCTTACCATTGATGAACTAGTATTCTTCTTGAAAATCTAACAATGGAATTTTTGACTTATATGTGCTTATTCTCTGTAACCAATAAGTTACTTTATGTTGGATGAAAGTTAACAATCCAACAAATGAAATTGTGAGCTTGCTATTTATAGAAGTCTTCAAGTTAGGGCATTATGGACATTAGAACATCCCACCTCCTTAACTAACCTCCTTACTATTCATTTGCTTAACAACTAAGTATACTTGTTAGCCACACTAATTACTTGGACATCACAAAACATATCCAATGTTTGGCCATCACATAAAGTACTTGGTCACCAAGATAACTCACATTAACCTTGGTTGCTCTATGGATCAAGCCTAACCCATTGGATCATTACATTGGGCTTAAGTTAACTAACTTAGCTTATTCCTATTGGGCTTGCATTACTTTACTTGGGCTTCATATAAACCAACACTTAGCTTAATCATTAGTACATCTTGGGCTTGTCCCTTAATGCATATTGGACTTGCACTTCACACAAAATCCACCATTCCATTCCCTTTTGTTTTTAATCCTTAACATTCTTAATTTAAGTCCGCATGCAAAATATTACGTTTTCCATACTTAGATTATTATTACATAATCCATCTCACCTCAATATTATAACGTTACGTATTTCTTGGAAGTTCAAAATTAATTCCCGAGCGAAAATCGATGAATAGTGTTTTTTGGAAAATTTCCCAAAAAACTTTTATTTTCGTCTTGGAAATTCAAACACTTTAATTCATTTACGTAGTTAAAATACTACGATATTCTGACGTTTCTAGGTTATATAACGACATTCATCTTACTAACACACAATAATAACAATTAACATTATTTTATTAAATAAAATTATTTTACAAAGGATCCGAATCTCTCGGTCGTTACATTCTTCCCCCCATATAAATATTTTGTCCCCAGAATCTCGCCTCTTATTATTCAAACAACTGAGGGTAATCCTTCTTTATCTTTTCTTCCAATTCCCACGTTGCTTCTTCTGCATCGTGGTTCTTCCATATCACCTTCACGGAAGGTATAACTATATTCCGCAGAACATGTTCTTTCCTATCGACAATTTGAATTGGCGTCTCTTTGTACGTTAAGTCTTTCTCGATATGAATAAGCTCATATTCTATCATGTGCTTATAATCTGGCTTATAAGGACGCAATACCGATACATGAAACACGTTATATATTCATTCTAGGTCTGGAGGTAATGCTATCATATAAGCTACCTCACCTACCCGTTTTAACACTTCAAAAGGTCCTATAAACCTCGGACTTAACTTTCCTATCTTTCCAAACATATCTTTCCTTTCCAGGGAGATACCTTTAGAAATACGTAAGAACCTACTTCAAACTTCCTATTTTCTCGATGCAAGTTTGCATACTTCTTTTGTCTATCTTGAGCTGCAATGAGACGTATTCGTATCAACTTAATAATATCCACTGTTTTCTACACCAATTCTAGCCCTAGCATTCGGCGTTCTCCCACTTCATCCCAATACAATGGTGTTCTGCACTTCCTCCCATACAAAGCTTCGTAAGGCGGGATACCTATGCTTGCATGATAACTATTATTATACACAAACTCTACTAATGGTAGATGATCATCCCAACTACCCTTAAAATCCATGACGCAAGATCTTAACATATCTTCTAGCGTCTGAATTGTTCTTTCGCTCTGTCCATCAGTTTATGGATGATACGTCATACTCAGCTTCAACTGCATTCCCAACTGCTCTTGTAGACTCCTCCAAAAGTTTGATGTGAATCGTGGGTCACGATCTGACACAATCAATAATGGTGCTCCATGTCTGGAAATTATTTCCTTAACATAAAGTCTAGCTAACTTGTCTAAGTTATACTTGACCCTAATTGGCAAAAAGTGAGCCGATTTCGTCAACCAATCCACTATTACCCAAATTGCATCATACCCTTTCATTGTAGTCGAAAGTCCCACCACAAAGTCCATCGTGATATGCTCCCATTTCCACTCCGGAATCTCCAATGACTATAACAAGCCACTTGGTCGTTGATATTTGGCCTTAACTTTCTGGCAAGTCAAGCACCTACTCGCATACTCTGTTATTTCTCTCTTCATATTTGGGCACCAAAAACTCTGTTGAAGGTCTTGATACATCTTAGTACTACCAGGATGAATCGAAAACCTCGAACTATGAGCCTCTTGTAATACCTTCTCCTTTAATTCTGTCTCATTCGGAACCCAAATTCTTCCTTCAAATCTTAATAATCCCTCATTATCAGGACTGTACTTAGTATCTTTTTCATTGGTTAGCCGCTCCTTTATCCGGTCACACTCATCAGTTTTGAATTTCACCTCCTTAACTCTCTCTACTATGGTAGATTGCATCTCCGTCACAAACAGTATTTGACCTGATTCACTCATAAACTTCACTTCTAATTCCATCCTAGCCATCTCCGTTATTAACTCAGTTTGAGCCATTAACAAAGACAACTTTTCCCGACCCTTCCTACTTAAGGCGTCAGCAACTACATTAACCTTTTCAGGGTGATACAGGATTTCACAGTCGTAATCCTTTATCAACTCCAGCCATCACCTTTGTCTCACATTCAACTCCTTCTGTGCGAAGATATATTTTAGACTCTTGTGGCCCGTATATATCTCACATTTTTCTCCGTAAAGATAATTTCTCCATATCTTTAAGGCAAAAACTACTGCGACCAGTTCAACTAGTGATAACCCATTCTTAAATCTATTTTAGAAAAATACTTAGTCCCTTTTAACTGATAAAAGAGATCATCGATTCTGGGTAATGGGTATTTATTTTGTATCGTTAACTTGTTCAACTCTCTGTAGTCGATACAAAGTCTTAATAATCCGTCCTTCTTCTTGACAAACAGTACCGGTGCTCCCCACGGTGAAACAATCGATTGAATGTACTTCTTGTCCAACAATTCTTGCAACTGCACCATCAACTCCTTCATCTCCATTGGCGCCATACGATATAGTGCCCTAGAAACTGGTGCCACTCCTGGCACAATGTCTATTACAAACTCAGTCTCCCTATCCGGTGGAAGACCCGGTAGTTCACTTGGAAATACATCGGCAAATTCTCTAACTATAGGTATTTGTTCCATGGTTGCTACCACTCTCTGGGTATCAACAACATAACACAAATAACCTACACACCCCTTCCTCAATAATTTCCTAGTTTGTGTCATGGTTAGACAACATGAATGTCACGACGATCTATTCCCGTAAAATACTACCTGAGGTTGTCTTAACGTTTTAATGTTCACACATTTCTTCTGACAATATATAATTGCCCCATGGTTATCTAACCAATCCATTCCGAGAATTACATCAAATTCTCCTAACTTTATCGGTATCAAATCTAACGATAATTTACAACCCCGTATATCTACGCAATAACTCCTATAAACATCTTCAATAGGATTTATTTCTTCGTTTGCTACCTTAATATTTACAGGTATAGGTATCTTTTCGGGAAGTAATCCTAATCGTCTAGCAAAATCACATGCTATAAACAAAAAAGTAGCACCCAAATCAAACAGCATTTAAGCATTTATATCGTTGATCGGAATAATACTTGCGACGATGTCCCCTGTTGCAACCGCATCTTG
Source organism: Panax ginseng (assembly GCA_020205605.1). Taxonomy (NCBI): domain Eukaryota; kingdom Viridiplantae; phylum Streptophyta; class Magnoliopsida; order Apiales; family Araliaceae; genus Panax; species Panax ginseng. Next base: position 90,270,580 of record CM035144.1, read on the forward strand.
GACTGTCATATGAAAGGTATCGCCCATCGGTCTACCCGACTGCGTTGGACCACTAATAGCTAACTTACCGCCATTAGTGCCCCGGTTCCCGTCTGTCCCCTTCTTCGGGCAGTTCTTTGCCATGTGGTCAGTTGACCCACATACAAAGCATTCATGATTCTTTTTTGAACTTGGACAGTTAGGCGAGATGTGACCTTCCTGTCCACAGTTGTAGCATACGGCTTTCCCCTTGAGATAGACTCCTAAGTGAGTCTTCCCACAGGTCTTGTAGGCCTCTATCCTCCTCTTTGGGTCGACTTGCTTCACTCAAAGATTCCCTGCAGCGTAAGCGTTTTCCTCTCGTCCCTCGCCACTCACTCATTTGGCTCCTTCTATTTTCAATCCCCCATCCATTTTCCCCTTGTTCTTCTAGTCTTTGTGGTACTGGCTCAACGCCTCGCTACCACCTTCGACGATTATCGCCTTCTCTAAAATGGTCCCAAATGAAATACTCCAGAACACAGAAATACGGTTATAGAGTCAGGGTTTCAAGCCCTGCTCGAACTGTCGTTCCTTCCTAACCTCGGTATCCACTTGGTGTGGAGCGAACCTTGCCAGTTCATTAAACTTGGCGGCGTATTAGGGAACCATCATGTCCCCTTGTTTCAATTCGAGAAACCGCATCTCCATCCTTCCCTGCATGTTCGTGGGAAAGTAGTTCTCAAAGAATATCTCCTTGAACCTCACCCACGTTAGATTCTCGATCCAAGCCCTAGCCTGATTGGCTTCCCACCAAAAGTTGGCCTCTCCCTTCATCATATAGGTTGCAAAGGCAACCTTCTGGGCCTCATCAACATTTGCTATTACAAATGCCTTCTCGATTTCCTTTACCCACGTTTGGTCTTTGATAGGGTCCGTAGTTCTTTTGAACTCTGGCGGACCCACGCTCTTAAAAACATTAAAGGTAGTAGCTCGTGCTACTCCCGGATTTATGGGGATATTAGCCCCATTTCTATTAAATACGGCTGTTAAAAGATTAACAAACTCCTGCATAGGGATAACTGGACCTCCCTCCGACTGATTTACATTAGCTCCTTGATTACGTTGTACTCTTCTCAACGGAATTTTGCTGATACAATAAAAAACACATTTCGTTATTACTCCCTTCTTTATTAGTTAGTTATTATTTAATATTATACAATAACTTCAACATCCATTGCTCATTATGTTCCATAAAAAGGATTATATTCATTTATTCATTGTAGTATAATACTACATCTACATTACATTACATTACCCTAGTTTCGATTACATTACTTTCCCGCTATTGCTTTCCAAAAATTGGGATTTACAAAATACTACCCTTTGTTATACAAAAGAGGGTTTTATGTCACTACTGGATACAAAATATTTACATACCTAAACTACTCTATCTACTACTAGATCACATCTGCCTCAAGGAATTATTAAAATCTGTCTTGGCAAGACCGGCAATAATATCACGAATGATGATAGTATATGTCGTGCATTCCGCCTCGCCTCTTGGATAACTAGCTACCGTCTTTGGAAATCAGATGAGAGCTCTTATGAATATAGGACATTCTCCATATCTTTTTTTGTTTGGTCTTTAGCTCCTCCTTGAGCTCAAAAACCTCATATTTTAGCTCATGGACTTTGTCCTTAGCCAAAATCCTCTAGTCGTGTTCCTGCTCCCACATGGACTCCACGTCCGTCTTGTCCCCTATAACAGCCTGGAGCTCTGCCTTCAGCTCCTTAACCTCCTGACAGTAATGGATATTTCTATCCAACAATGACATAAATAATGACATCATTGTCTCCCCAGGAGCCATCTCTGCTGCTTTTACTACCGGGTTGAAGGACACTACCTCCACCTCCTCTTCTATCATGTCGTCGAATAAGGACATGAGATCGGGATCCTCTGAGTCTCCAGACTCAATGACAACTATCTCGGGCTCTTCTGCTATGGGATTAGGTATAACCTCTATTTGGTTAATCGATTCCTCACTAACTGCTTGTACATCTAACTTCATTCCATTTACACCTGACATCTACACAAAACAATTAAGTTGATTAGTACACGTCAGTAGAATAATAAAAACACATAACATATTCATAATGCATTTTTTATAAGGTTATTTTCTTCTTTTACATCTTTGACTTCTCTTAAGGTTATGACTTAAGGTTTTTTAATTTCTCCCCCGTAAGTTTATAACCTAATGCTTTGATACCAACCTGTGATGCCCCCAAATCCGGGTATCTTGCAACCAAACAGATGGTGCTACACGGTACTACCATTCACACACATATTCAATTGAAAAGCCTCAATAAAACGAATATGTCTTCTATATATTCAAAATAATATTTACATTCCCCAGGTTCTTTATAACCATTACATTTGTTCCTGTCATAATATCACATATATTACAATCATTCACCCTATACTATTATATAAGTATTCTACGGGTTTGTCTTCGCCTTGCCTTTATCCTTGCCAGAGCCTTCGGTCCGTTCGATCTTAGCTGTGTTCAAATGGTTCAAGCAAGAGTGAGCATGACTAGCTCAGCAAGTACAACAATTCTAATAAATAAACAACATACTTGAAACATAGGAATCATATATCTTCAATAACTGAACAATAGTTACGAAGTACTATCGATAATTCAAAATTTCACTTCTTTTCCTTCAAAACGTTTGACAACAACAATATTTTAATTTCGATCCAAGACATTGAGCATTTCAGAAGTCCATTTGAAAAGGACATCCCGACACTAAGTCCGTAAGTCCGACATTACTTACGAGCACATCTAAGTGATCAGCCTATAGTGCTCTATGTTGATCAACACTACATTCATTAAAGGTATGTACGTTTAAGTTGTGTCAACCTCACGTGCCTGTCGTTTGACGACAAAACATTTTTAGCATACTCAGTCTTCATTTGAAAACCACACCAATATAACTTGGTAAACATTGACCATGCTGGATAGAAACATAATATAAGTCTAGTCGAAAGAGTTTGCTTCGACTTCATCATACATTACTTCATGTGTACGGATACATGAATTACAAAGCTTGTCCAGATTGAACTGGAATAAGGGTTAAAATAACTTGCCTTTAGCCTCTGCTATAGTTATAACACGTTCACGTTAAGTCTTTAAGTCTCTACAGTAAATGATAACATCACATAACACATTAGGTCATAAATGAACATACACGATTCCTAATGAATCTTACCCTTCTTCTCAATCTAATTACAACTTAGATTTGTTATTATTGGTTCCGACTTTTCGTTACGTCGTTCTTATCTTCACATTACGTTCATGTTTGATTACTTTCTTCAACCTTTAGGTAACATAATTAAGGTTTAACAATACTTTACAATGCTTCATTAAGTTCCTTAGTTCATTACTAATGAGTTACTATTCAGCTTATACTTGTAAACTTTTTTCTCTGTCAAAACCCTAGGGTTGGCGCTGCGACGCCACCCTTCCTTCTCTATGCCGCGCTGCGGCGCCACTCTGCAGTGGTTGAGTACCGAACTTGGCGCTACGGCGCGAGTCTCAGAGTTACATGTCGCGCTACGGTGCGAAAGTTCAATAGGTATGTGCACTGTATATGGCACTACAGCGCCACCAATATACCTTGGGTTGGCGTTGCGGCGCCAACTCTGTGCACCAGAATTTTTTTACAGACTTTTATTTTTGCGAACTTCCTGGACTCGTAACTTCTTCGTTATAAGTCCGAATTGGCCCGTTCAAAAGCCTACGATTCAAAAATTACATACTCTACGCGTTCATCCAAGAATTTTATCTATTTGACTTCGTTTGCTAAGAATTCACCTATTAGTCCATTTTTAACAAAAATGATAAACGTTTGTGAACGTTCAACACTCGTTTCATCGTTCTAAGTCGAAATCCGGTCATTTTCGAGTCTGCAACTCTATAATGCCAAATATGACTTGTCTCCATCGAAAACCAACATTTTTGAGTTCAAACACAATGTTCGACTTCCATTCCGAGAATTTAACGAATTCGACGATTATCGTCCAATCGTGTGAATTCCGGCGAAACTTCATTACTAACGATATGATCATTGTTCTAAATGGATTCTAACCATCATATGAAAATTTTAAACTATAAGTTACATCAACTTATTTTTAAGTTAGGTTTTGACTTATTCTTCATAAATTCATGACTTAATAACTTATAAACTATAAGTTTTCATTCCTTATGACTTATTATAGATTTAAGTCCTTTAATCAACATTCTCACATCTTATCAGACATACTAACTTCATATGGCAAACCTATGAAAAGTTCATCATAAGTTCTTCATAAGTTTATAACTTATTTAGGTTCAAGTTACTTATTCATGACTTATTCGGCTTAAGTCCATTGCTTATTCAATTCTTATATGTTATTAGCATACATGATCATCAATTCTCTATCAAGCTATCATGGTAGAGATAGAAGAATATAGGACAAGAGTCTTACCCTTGATGAACTATTCTTCTTCTTCTTGAAAATCTAACAATGGAAGTTTTCACTTATATGTGTTTATTCTCTCTAACCAATAAGTTACTTTATGTTGGATGAAAGTTAACAATCCAACAATTTAAATTGTGAGCTTGCTATTTATAGAAGTCTTCAAGTTAGGGCATTATTGACATTAAAACATCCCACCTCCTTAACTAACCTCCTTACTATTCTTTTGCTTAACAACTAAGTATACTTGCTAGCCACACTAATTACTTGGACATCACAAAACATATCCAATGTTTGGCCATCACATAAAGTACTTGGTCACCAAGATAACCCACATTAACCTTGGTTGCTCTATGGATCAAGCCTAACCCATTGGATCATTACATTGGGCTTAAGTTAACTAACTTAGCTTATTCCTATTGGGCTTGCATTACTTTACTTCGGCTTCATATAAACCAAAACTTAGCTTAATCATTAGTACATCTTGGGCTTGTCCCTTAATGCATATTGGACTTGCACTTCACACAAAATTCACCATTCCATTCCCTTTTGTCTTTAATCCTTAACATTCTTAATTTAAGTCCGCATGCAAAATATTACGTTTTCCATACTTTGATTATTATTACATAATCCATCTCACCTCGATATTATAACGTTACGTATTTCTCGAAAGTTCAAAAATAATTCCCGAGCGGAAATTGATGAATAGTGTTTTTCAGAAAATTTTCTGGAAAACTTTTATTTTCCTCTTAAAAATTCAAACACTTTAATTCCTTTACGTAGTTAAAATACTATGATGTTCTGACGTTTCTAGGTTATAGAACGACATTCATCTTACTAACACATAATAATAACAATTAATATTATTTTATTAAATAAAATTATTTTAAAAAGGATCTGAATCTCTCGGTCGTTACATATGTGCTACTTGAAAGACATGAATCAAATGTGATACTTGAGTATTTATACACTTTGGCTGAATTATTATTATTTGAAGAATGTTTAGGGTTTCGAATAATGTATGATGCTTAATAGATGTTGAGTTATAAAGTTTAAGTTTTGTTTATTGTATGAACATGCATTGAACCTGTATGTAAGTTTTATTTATCAACTCTGATAAGGTGAGTAATAAACTAAGTATGGTTCAAAGGTAGGTAAAGATAAAGGTTTTGAGAAATGTACTATATAAATCGCAATGATTATGTAATGATAAACTATAAATTTTGAGTTATCTGATATGTAAAGGTTATCGGATTGACATGTAGGATTTTATCTAATAACAGCGATGAAGCGAATCATACAATAAGATTGATTCAAAGACATGTAGATGATAAAAGTTTTGATTCAAGGAATTAAAGTAAGAAGATAGAAAAGTACCGTATATGTGAATAATGATGTATAATCAGAATAATGATGTATAATCAGAAGTTAGATGTGTTATTAACGACCGAAGTTGATAATTGAATTGTATGAGTTTTGGGGTCGTTACACATGAATAGTACCGTATATGTGAATAGTGTCGTATACATGAATAGTAACCCCATCACGGAAAAGATAAAGTTTCACAATAAAATTCATACCAATATTTCGGTATAATGATATGAAAGGAAATAACATTGTTTACTTGAAAAAAATAACATCCCTTACCATCCTATACCATCCCTTACCTCAAAAGAATAGCACTTTTGACTAGATTATCAGATATAATACTGAAGGAAACTTGCACTATATAGAAACACTCAAGATATCTAAATACTCACAAAAATACGCTCGATATTATAGAGAGAAAACTTCTGATTCTGGTGTGATTTTCAATTCTAACCTAAGCACCCTATTTATAGAAAAATGCTTAGAATACCAAAGCAGAAAATTTAATAAAATATTATTATTTAGAAAAAAATTTCCTACGCACACTTTGAAAATCTGATTTTAGAATTTTACACCAACCAGTGGGGCCCACCAACTCACAAAACATGTTTTTAACATTTATTGTAACAAAATCAATTCAGACCCAATATTCTGGAACATCAATAATTCATAATAAATAACCCTTTTATTAGAAAAATTCGAATCTTATGTCCATTCTATAAGAAATTTAATTCTCTACAACTTTGTAGAATTTTTTTTTTCCAAATTCTAAAGGAAAAATGATCGAAATCCACATACGAATGATTTTGCAGGCTATAATCAAATTTCAGTAAAAAATGGGGCCCACCAACATGTTTAACATGTTTTTTATAACAAAAATACTCTGGACCCAATTTGCTCTCTTCCTCCTCATTTATTCATATATCGTGCATTCATTATAAAAATATCATCGTTATTATATTATTATATTATTACATCATACACTTATAATGTAATATTACAATAATATACTTGAATGAATTATTTTATCAAAAAAGATAAAATATCAATTTTCAATAATTGTCACTTTTCTAAAAATTTCTCCATTTATATCTCAATTAAATAAATATTTCATTATCATTTAAATCAATAATTAATTATTCACAAATAATATTACAGAATCAAAATAATGACAACCAGGTCGTTCCTAGGAAAGAGAGGGTTTCCTGATAAAGATTTCTCTTTATTGGCGCGCAATTAAATATCCTAACCACTTTCCTCGACAAAATTTTATAGACATTGTCAATAATGTTATCTAATAATATTATTCAAATAATATGAATTATTGGTTTGATAATTTTAAATACTATGCAGTGATAATTATTGAAACAAAAATAATATAAAATAATGTGCAATGCCGTGTGTTACTGTGCAGCAACACGTATTACTTTACTTTAACCACCGGGTATTTCAACAGTGTTAACGGTAACAACTACGCCATTATTTTTAGAAAACTCATTCTTGTCATTTTCTTCATCCGCCAATTTTTCATTGTGGGGACCACAAATGGTTGCGCCGTCGTACGAATATTCCCCGACAACAAGAATATTCCACGACCAAACGAATATTCCCCGACAACAATGAATATTTTATAAACCATTTGCTTATTTTGTAAACTTTACATATATCACCCTTAACTTTAACTTTTATCAATTTAACCATTTACTGAATAATAATTATAAGAAAAAATGAATACTTTTATTTCATAAAATTTAGGGTCTTACATCGTTAGCCTTCAACAGTGTTAAACTGATAGAATACAATAGACAACACGTTTAACTACAGTGGAACAAGTAATCTATTAGAAGAGTCAAGTAGAGTATGATATCTACTATCTTCTATGACTTAAAATTTCATCATTAATATTTTATCGCTGTAACACAACTCAATAAATAATCCACATCACTGAATTATCCACGCACTACAAGCCAAGGATATTCGTTAGTATCATATCCATGAATTATCCATGCACTACGGGCCAAGGATATTCATTATTATCGCATCCACGAATTATCCATGCACTAAAGGCTAAGGATATTCATTAGTATCACCAGTGGTCATGATCATGCCAAATAACAATTCATCTTTGCACCCTTGGCCGAAGAGAACCCATGGTCATGATCATACCAAACAAATGTCCTCAATGCACTACGGGCCAATGAGGACTTTTACCACATCATTTGTAACATTATATGTCATGATTGTGACGCCCCCAAATCCGGGTATCTTCCAACCCGACAGATGGTGCTACATGGTACTACCATTCACACATACATTCAATTGAAAAGCCTCAAAAGAACGTATATGTCTTCTATATATTCAAAATAATATTACATTTCCCCAGGTTCTTTATAACCCATACATTCGTTCTTGTCATAATATTCAATATATTACGAACATTCACCTATACCATTACATAAGTAATCTAAGGGTTCGTCTTCGCCTTACTCTTATCCTTGCTGGAGCCTTCGGTCCGTTCGATCTTATCTGTATTCATACGGTTCAAGCAATAGTGAGCATGACTAGCTCAACAAGTACTACAATTCTAATAAACAATATGCTTGAAACATTGAACTTATATATCTTCAATAACTAAACAATAGTTACGAAGTACTATCGATAATTCAAAATAGCACTTCTTTTTATTCAAAACGTTTTACAACAACAATATTCAGTAAAACATCAAATCCGATCCAATACCTTGAACATTCCATAAGTTCTTTTCAAAAAAGGACGTCCCGATACAAAGTCCGTAAGTCCGACATTACTTACGAGCACGTCTAGGTGATCAGCTTATAGTACTCTATGTTGATCAACACTACATTCATTAAACGTGTATACGTTTAAGTTGTGGCAACCTCACGTTCCTGTCGTTAAACGACAAAAACATTTTAGCATACTCAGTCTTCATTTGAAAACCACACCAATATAACTCGGTAAACACTAACCATGCTTGATAGAAACATAATATAAGTCTAGCCAAAAGAATTGGCTTTGACTTCATCATATAAGACTTCATGCGTAAGGATACATGAATTACAAAGCTTGTCCAGAATAAACTGGAACAAGGGTTAGAATACTTGCCTTTAGCTTCTGCTTACTGTTTATCACACGTACACTTTAAGTCTCTACAATTCATGATCATATAATGTACCACATTAGGTCATATATAATCAAGTATGTATACTACTATATCTTTCCCTTCATCTCAACCTATTCCCGTAAAATACTACCTAAGGTTGTCTTAACGTTTTAATGTTCACACATTTCTTTTGACAATCTATAATTGCCCCATGGTTCACTAACCAATCCATTCCGAGAATTACGTCGAATTCTCCTAACTTTATCGGTATCAAATCTAACGATAATTTACAACCCCGTATATTTACGCAATAACTCCTATGAACATCTTCAACAGGAATCATTTCTTCGTTTGTTACCTTAATATTTAAAGGTATCGGCAACTTTTCGGGAAGTAATCCTAATCGTCTAGCAAAATCGCATGCTATAAAAGAACAAGTAGCACTCGAATCAAACAGCACGTAAGCATTTATGTCATTGATCTGAATAATACTCGCGACGACGTCCGCTGATGCAACTGCATCTTGGACTGTCATGTTAAAGGTACGGCCCATTGGCCTACCCAGCTGCGTTGGACCACTAATAGCTAACTTACCGCTATTAGTGTCACAGTTCCCATCTGTCCCCTTCTTCGAGAAGCTCTTTGCCATGTGGTTGGTTGACCCACACACAAAGCATCTGTGATTCTTCTTCGGACTCGGACAGTGAGGTGCAATGTGCCCTTCCCATCCACAAAGTATAGAGCGGCCTTTCCCTCGAGAGACTCTAAATGAGTCTTCCCACAGGTCTTGCAGGCCTTCATTCTCCTTTTTGGGTCTACTTGCTTCACTCCGGTATTCCTAGAGCTAAACACCTTCCTCTTTTGTCCCTCGCCACTACTGTTGGCTCCTTCAACCTTTACTTCCCCATCTACTTTCCCCTTACTTTTCTTGTCCTTGTGGTATTGACTCAGAGCCTCACTACCACCCTCGGCGATTATCTCCTTCTCTAAAATGGTTCCAAATGAAGTACTTTGAAACACCAAAATATGGTTATAGTGTGACGCCCCCAAAATAGGTATACATCACCTATTCTGAGTCGCCAAATATATGGTACAAAATTCAAATACAAATTAATAATACAACTGTCGTGTAAAATACGACAAAACATAATCTAAAAGTTTTAATATGTATATTGTCATCTAGACAGTATACAAACTCAAAGGAGTCCTCATTACATTTATTGTCACACTATTTAATCAGAATTGTGAGGACTACTAATGCTATCATCTGGACCGTCACTCCTTTCCCCGACTCGTCCCAACTATATTCTCATTTCTCAAGAGAAAAAAGTGAAAAAGAAAGGGTGAGCTCAACTAGCCCAGTAAGAAATATTATGACTAAGATAATGCAGAATAAATTATCATTAGTCTTCAACAATGTTAAACTGATAAAATACAATAGACATCAAGTTTAACTACAGCGGAACAAGCAATCCATTAGAAAAGTTAAGTAGAGAATAAAATCTACTATCTTCTATGATTTAAAAAGGTTTTTCATCAATTTTTATCGCTGAGACTCAGCTTAATAAATAAATCACATCATCGAATCATCCCTGCAGCTTAATAAATAAACCACATCATCGAATCATCCCTGCTCTACGGGCCAAGGACATTCATTAAATCATCAATGGTCATGACTATACCGAATAATCCCTGGTCATAATCATACCAAGTTCATCTCTGCACGTAAGCCAGAGATATACAATAATAAAACCAATAATCAACAATCCATCTTTGCACGTAAGCCAAAGATATACAACAATAAAACCAATAATCAACAATCCATCTTTGCACGTAAGCCAGAGATATACAACTCAATAATCAACAGTCCATCTTCGCATGTAAGCCAAAGATAACTTTCATCACCATATAAGCATGAGGATGATGATAACGATATAAGCATTAATCAAACGAAAACAAAGATAAATATTAAAGACTTTAAATTTATCCAAATATTATCAATCACTTAATAAACTCATAATCTAATATTATTAATATTATAACAATATTTTAATCACCTCTTAAACTTATAAACAATTTATTTCAATTGTTTACACTTTATTAAATAATGCATTTAATCATTCAAAAATGCCATACTCATAAGATTTCGTCACCAATGATCAAATTCCTTATCAACAATCTACATATACCTTATATAGGATTTCTAAGCCATAAAATCCTATTTTCCAACTTTGTTGCTTCACAAAACATATTTAACTCATATGTTTATAACTAAACCATTTTCATGAAAAATATAAAATTAGTCCCAAAAATATTTCTTTTCTGGGATTTAGCAGAATATAATCCCATAATGAACATATATTTTTCTCGGAATTTTTAAAATTCATTTATTATTTTTCAAAAATCAATTTCCAATTAATTCCTTAAGAAATTAGCTACCTCAAGTTTAACTCCAAAAATTCCCAAATCTTGGCAGGATCTTACACATGTTAATGTGAGCCTTCAGTTTAAATTTCATGGTCATCGGAGTTATAGAACTCCGGTTATAGCGTTTTTCGTCGAAAAAACCTAAATATTGAAATGGTCATAACTTGCTTATTTTAAGTCGGAATGAGCTCATTTTTGGACAGGAGGTTCTTTATACAATATACTTTCATGTCCAAAAAGGCCGGAATTTTTCTCACAAATTAAGCGCCCGAAACAGCCCTTTAAAAAATCAGGGCAGTAGCATTTTTGGTATTTGCAGCTTTTGACTCTTTTGCTAAAATTAGTCCACACGAAAATCTACAACACTTTTTACAGTGATTCCACTTGGAGATGCTACAAAACTCATAGATCTAACTCTAGAACTTGACCAGACTCAAAAATTCAAAACATAATAGGAGATATGGTCAATTGAATTTCATGTTCTATTTTTACCAAAATCTGATTTTTCAACCCTTTGTGATTTCTAAGAAACTTTCATGTTTTCACATAATAACCAACATAACTCATCATAACACTTACTAATACTTCATACACCCATGATTTTCATCAATTCAATGCTTTTATTATGACTCTCATCATAATCAACATAACCAAATCATTTCCACAATTTAATAAGGAATGAATATAAAGGATCATTCACACGTACATGTGGTAATCACGTGAGCAAAGTTATTCCAATGTAATAATAAAAAATGGAATAATGAAGGATTCACCATGCATGCGATAGAGACCGAATCAGATGAGTTATTTCCAATAGAATAATAAATAATGGAACCAGTCCCAAGATAAACGCATAGACAGGATATTAAAGCGAATAATAAATGTGGAATAATAAATAATGGAACCAGTTGATTGTAAAATGCATGATGAGGATATTCGGCGAGAATAATAAATGTGGAATAATAAATAATGGAACCCAGTCCAACAGAAAACTTGAGAGAGAGGATATTCCAATGTAATAATAAAGAATGGAATAACAATGAATTTCACCATGTATATGCAGATTCAGATAAACAAAGTTATTCAAATGTAATAATAAAGAAGCGAACCGGTCGGTGAAATTAAGACCAAGACAGGATATTCAAATGTAATAATAAAGAATGGAATAATAGAAGAATTTTACCATGTATGCGCAGACTTCAGATAAATAGGTTATTCCAAAGATAATAATGAAGAATGGAATAATAGAAGAATTTCACCATGTATGCGAAGATTAGCATAAATAGGTTATTCCAACATAATAATGAAGAATGGAATAACAACTCTTACGAGTATTGAAAGAAAGTAATTCTCTTCATGAATACGAAAGAATAATACCCCTTACGGGTACAACAAATAATATCCCTTACCTCAAAAGAAGACTGAATACTGGAATAGTGAGGGAGCAGACTTCTCTTCTTCTTTCTCTCAATAATTCCTCTCTATAATAATGGCTCTAAAGCTTTAGTGAATTGGTGAGAAATGAAGGAAGAATGAGCTTCTCTTTATAGGAAAATATAGTTTCGATAATTGCACGTTTTGGGCCTCAAAAAATTACAGTACCATACCTCCAACTTTTCTTTCATTTTTAATTCAGTCATCTAAGTATTATCAAACTTGCACCACCTACCCTAATAGTAAGTCATGTGAATCAATAGTAAATCATGTGACTCAATAGTTCTAAACATGTGAAAAAATTAATTACAGTATCGTACCTCCATCTATACCTCCATTTTTAACTTAGTCATGCAAGTATCATCAATCTTGCACCAACTTCCCTAATAGTAAGTGAATGTGACTCAATAGTACACACATGTGAACAAATAGTTATATGACCATGTGAATTAGTAGCAATTAATTGCTCATTTATCCGATAAATTACCCGATTTATCAATATAACACCCAGCCATCAATTATCATCGGAATAGATGTCGATTTCAACTAACACCAATAATCCCAACACAATGGAACTATCAAATTCATCTTTAATCAACACAAACTTATTCATCATTAATATTATAACTCACAATATTTAACAATCAGGTCGTTCCCAGGAAAGAGGGGGCTTTCCGATAAGGATTTCTCCTTATTGGCGCGCAATTAGATGACCAAACCTCTCCTTGACAAAACTTCTAGACTTTGTAAATATTGCAATTTAATAATATGAATAACTTTGTCGTCTCAATTATTGATTTAATAATATATAAAATATTATGCAGATGATACTGTGACAATAACTGAATTAATAATATGAGAGATATGATGCAGCAATTATTGTACCAATAATGGAGTATAACTGAGTGACTTCTCACGTAAGCATCAATAATCAATCTAGTGTGCTACTATGCAACCACGCCAGACATTTGTACTTTTACTATTGGGTAGTTCAACGGTTTTAATGGTAACACTCATCGTCGTTATTTTCATAAAATATTTTTGTCGCTTTTCTAACTACTACAAGATTTTACATTGTGGGGTCCACCAATGATTATGTCGTCGCATTTAATATTCCACGACAAAAAGAATATTATATAAAAACTTGCATACTTTTGCAAAATTTATAAATACTATCCACAACTATAACATTATATCAAATCCACACAATAATATTAAAAAAAATATTTTGAAAAAAAATTAAATATTTATTCATAAGATCTGGGGTCTCACACATAGAGCCGGGGTTTCAAGCCCTGCTCGAACCGTCGTGCCTTCCTAACCTCGGTATCCACTTGATGTGGAGCGAACCTCGCCAGTTCATAAAACTTGGTGGCGCATTGGGGAACAATCATGTCCCCTTGTTTTAACTCCAAAAACTGCATCTCCATCCTTCCCTGCATGCTCGTGCGAAAGTAGTTCTCGAAGAATATCTCCTTGAACCTCTCCCACGTCAGATTTGCTATCCCAACCCTAGCCTAATTGGCTTCCCACCAAAAGTTTGCCTCTCCCTTCATCATATATGTTGCAAAAGCAACCTTTTGGGCCTCATCGACATTTTCTATCACAAATGCCTTCTCTATTTCCTTCACTCACGTTTGGGTTTCAATAGGGTCCGTAGTTCCTTTGAAGTCCGACGGACCCACGCTCTTGAAATCCTTAAAGGTAGTAGCTCGTCCTACTCCTGGATTTACGTCGATATTAGCCCTTGTTCTATTAAATGCATCTATTAACAAGTTAATCTCGGCTGAATTTTTCTGATATAATAAACACATTTCGTTATTATTCCTTTCTTTATTAGTTATAATTTAATATTAAACAATAACTTCAACATCCATTACTCATTGTTTTACATAAAAAGACTAATATTCATTCTTTGTAGTAGAATACTACATCGGCTACATTACAAAGCCTAAGCTGATTACATTACTTTCCCGCTATTGCTTTCCAAAAATTGGGATTTACAAAAGACTACCCTTCACTATACACAAGAGGGCTTTACGTCACTACTAATTACAAAATATTTACATACCTAAACTACTCTAGCTATTACTAGATTACATTTTCCTTAAGGCATTATCAAAATCTACCTTGGCAAGACCGACAATGATTTCACGACTAATAGTATGTCGTGTCTGCCCATCTCTATCGGATATCCAACTACCTGCTGCTGGAAATCTGTATGAGAACTCCTATGCATATAGGACATTCTCCCTATCTTCTATAGTTTGGTCTTTAGCTCCTCCTTGAGCTCAAAGACTTTATGTTTCAGCTCATGGACCTTGTCCTTGGCCAAAACCCACTCATCGTGCTCCTGCTCCTACATAGACTCAACATCAGTCTTTTCCTCTATGACAGGTTGGAGCTCTACCTTCAGCTCCTTGACCTCCTGACAGTAATGGATATTTCTATCCAATACTGACATGAACAGAGACATCATCGACCCCACAGGAGCTATCTCTCCTGCTATAGCTACTGGATTAAAGGACACTACCTCCACTTCCTCCTCTATAATCCCATCGAATACTGATATGAGGTCAGCATCCTCCGAGTCTCCAGACTCAATAACCACAATCTCAGGATCTGCTGCTATGGGGTTCGGTATGACCTCTACTTGGTTAACTGATTCTTCACTAATGGCCTGTCCATCTACATACATTCCATTTACTCCTGACATCTACACAAAATAATTAAATTGATTAGTACACGTCAGTAGAATAATAAAAACACATAACATATTCATAATGCATTTTTATAAGGTTATTTTCTTCTTGTTCTTCTTTGACTTCTCTTAAGGTTATGACTTACGGTTTTTAATCCCCCCTTAAGTTTTATAACCTAATGCTTTGATACCAACCTGTGACACCCCCAAATCCGGGTATCTTCCAACCCGACAGATGGTGCTACACGATACTACCATTCACACATACATTCAATTGAAAACTCTCAAAAGAACGAATATGTCTTCTATATATTCAAAATAATATTACATTTCCCCAGGTTCTTTATAACCCATACATTCGTTCTAGTCATAATATTCAATATATTATAAACATTCACCTATACTATTACATAAGTAATCTAAGGGTTCGTCTTCGCCTTGCCCTTATCATTGCTGGAGCCTTCGGTCCGTTCGATCTTAGCTGTATTTATATGGTTCAAGCAAGAGTGAGCATGACTAGCTCAACAAGTACTACAATTCTAATAAACAACATGCTTGAAACATAGAACTCATATATCTTCAATAACTGAACAATAGTTATGAAGTACTATCGATAATTCAAAATAGCACTTCTTTTCATTCAAAACGTTTTACAATAACAATATTCAGTAAAACATCAATTTCGGTCCAAGACCTTGAGCATTTCATAAGTTCTTTTAAAAAAAGAACGTCCCGATACTAAGTCCATAAGTCTGACAGTACTTACGAGCACGTCTAGGTGATCAGTCTATAGTACTCTATGTTGATTAACACTACATTCATTAAACGTGTATACGTTTAAGTTGTGGCAACCTCACGTGCCTGTCGTTAAACGACAAAAACATTTTAGGATACTCAGTCTTCGTTTGAAAACCACAACAATATAACTCGATAAACATTAACCATGCTTGATAGAAACATAATATAAGTCTAGCCGAAAGAATTGGCTTTGACTTCATCATACAACACTTCATGCGTAAGGATACATGAATTACAAAGCTTGTCCAGACTGAACTGGAATAAGGGTTAGAATACTTGCCTTTAGCGTCTGTTATTATTTATCACACGTACACTTTAAGTCTCTAAAATTCATGATCATATAATGTACCACATTCGGTCATATATAATCAAGTATGTATACTACTATATCTTACCCTTCATCTCAATCTAATCTTGACTTAGATTTATTATTATTGGTTCCGACTTTTCATTACATTGTTTCATTACGTTCATGATTGATTATTTATCTTCAACCTTTAGACAACATAAATAAGGTTTAACAATACCTTACAATACCTTATTAAGTTCCTAAGTTTATTATTACTGAGTTACCGTTCATGCTATACTTGTAAACCTTTATTACTGTCCAAACCCTAGGGTTGGCGTACTGTATGCACCCTTTCCTTTCTTCTTTGTAAGCGCGTACATGCATTGAAGCCTTGAGTCTGAGATGAAGTCCCGGGACTTGTGGCACATGAGTCTCCTTGCTATATAGCCGCATTGCATGGTGGCAATTAGCAATAGTGCCTTGTCTCTACCTCTGCTGCGGTGCGGGCCTTAAAAGTCGTGAGTCGTGACTGCGACTCGGACTCTCGTGCCTCGAACAAATTTTGCAGATTTTGAAATTTTGCGAAACCCCCGGACGCATAAATTCTACGTTATAAGTCAGAATTGGCTCGTTCAAGAGCCTACAGTTCACAAATTACACACTCTATACGTTCATGCAAGAATTTTATCTATTTGACTTCGTTTGCTAAAATTTCACCTATTAGTTCATTTTTAACGAAATTAATAAACGTTTGTGAACGTTCAATGCTCGTTTCTTTGTTCTAAGTCGGAATCCAGTTATTTTTGAGTCTGAAACTCTATAATGCCAAATATAGCTTGTCTCCATCAAAAACCAATGTTTTTGAGTTCAAACACAAAATACGACTTCCATTCTGAGAATTTCACAAATTCGACGATTATCGTTCAATCATCTAAATTCCAGCGAAACCTCATTACTAATGATTTGATTATCATTCTAAATGGATTTTAATCAACATATGAACATTTCAAGTTACTTATTACACCAACTTATTATCAAAGTAAGTTTTGACTTATTCTCATAAGTTAATGACTTAATCAACTTATAAACTATGAATTCCATTTCTTATGACTTAATATGGACTTAAGTCCATCAATCAATGTTCTCATACCATTTTGAACATACTAACATCATACGACAATCATATGATAAGTTCTTCATAAACTCATCAACTTATTTAGGTTCTAGTTGCTTATTCACAACTTATTTGGCTTAAGTTCATTCATTAATTACTTCTTTTATGTTCGTAGCATACAATCACACTTCCCTTATCACCCTACAATGATACAGATAAAAGATATATTAGACTAGAGTCTTACCCTTGAAGACTAGTACTTATCTTCTCTTTAGAAATCTAGCAAAGGATGTTTGACTTATTCTTTACTTATTCTCTCTAACACCTAAGCACTTAACTTGATAGAAGTTTGGAGGAATTTTAATCAAGCAACAAATGAATTTGTGAGCTCTCTATTTATAGGCTTGGCCAAGTTAGGGTATAAGAGTCATTTAGGCCCTCCACCTCCTTAATCCAACCTCCTTACTATTCATTTGCTCAACCATTAAGTTAACTTGCTAGCCACTCCCCTTTTCTTGCTCACCACAACACTTGATCATCACATAAAGTTCTTGCCCATCAATTCACCCATGGGTTGCTCCATAGATCATGGCTAACCCATTGGGTTAATACATTAGGCTTACTTAATAATCTAGCTTATTCTTATTGGGCTTGCATTACATTAGTTTGAACTCATGATTAACAAAACTTGGGCTTGCATATCACTTCCTATTGGACTTCTATCATTATGATAATAATCCTACAAGTCCATTCCATTTAATTAAGAACCTTGACATATATACTATACGTATAATTCTTGTATGCTAGCTCGTATACTAATTCGTAATATACATTATTCCATTCTCCATACTTAATCATATAATACGTCGTATCATACTTGCATTCAATACCTCGCATAATGCCTACGTATCATACGATTAATACTTTCTCTTCTTAACACTTAATATTCCTAACGTTCTCTAATTAAGTCTGCATGCGAAATATTACGTTTTCCATAATTAGATTATTATTACATAATCAATGTCACCTTGATATTATAACGTTACATATTTCTCGGAAATTCAAAAATAATTCCCGAGCGGAAATCGATGAATAGTGTTTTTCAGAAAATTTCTTGGAAAGCTTTTATTTTTGTCTTAGAAATTCAAACACTTTAATTCATTCACGTAGTTAAAATACTACGACATTCTGACGTTTCTAGGTTATAGAACGACATTCATCTTATCAACACGTAATAATAATAAATAATATTATTTTATTCATTATTAAAAGTATTTACAAAGGTTTGATTTTCCGAGGCGTTACAATGATTATACCAATACATAATTCTTGGTTATAATCATACCAATCAACAGTCCATCTATGCACTACGGTCCAAAGATGACTGTCATCACAATATAAGCATGAGGATGATGACAATGATATAAGAATTCAATTAAATGAGAGCAATGATAAATTTTAAAGATTTATATTTCAATTTATTTAAAATTTAATAATGTCCAAATTGTCAACAGGATACTGCTTTGTGGAGTAAAATTCAAGAATAATATTCACGTATCAAAAATAATTTAGACAGAAAAGAAATCAATTTTTGTCATGAATAGTATCTCGGGTGAATAGTACCCGGGTGAATAATATCTCGTGAATAGTACTTCGTTAATAGTACCCCGTGAATAGTATCCTAACATGAAAAGATTAAAATTTAATAAGAATGTTCAGAAAAATATTCTTATGAAATGATACTAGATGAAGCGCAAATTTGAAGGAGTATAGAAGCAAAACATATCAACTTGAGTGTAGAATTAGGAATACGAAATGAAATAATATTACTTACATACTACAAAGTATGGAAGAAAATATTATTTCATACGAATATTGAAAAAAAAAATATCCCTTACAACTGTTGAACGAAAATAATATTCCTTACAAATATTGAACGAAGATAATATTCCTTACGAATATTGAACAAAAATAATATTCCTTACGAATATTGAACGAAAATAAAATTCCTTACGAATACGAAAAATAATATCATTAGCGAATATGAAATAAATAATACCCCTTATCTCAAAAGAAGAGTAATTCTGACTGGTATATCGGAGATATTCTTAAAGAAACTTGCACTATTTTCTGCACTCAAAGTTTTCTTAAACTCTAAAGAAATACGCTCAATATAGAAGAAGAATTCTCTGATTCTGGTGTGATTTTCATTTTTAAACTGAGCATCATATTTATAGGAGAATGACATGATACTAATTAAATTAGAAAATCATGGACTGCATAGTGGAATCACGGGCGAACGAATTCACGGACGAACTTATGAAATTTTTTAATTTTACTATGCTGCACTATGCAACACAATACATTACTATGCAGTACTATGAAACACTATGTAGTACTATGCAAACAATTAAATATAATATATTCTATTTTACATAAAAAACAAAACTGATATATATATATAGACACTCAAAATTTTCTGCATACTTGTTACTAACATTGCAAGAGGGCAGAATCGTCTTTCAGAGATAACCCTGGAGGACAGCTCAGCTCAATACCAAAAATCATACCGGAGAAGGCGTTTCATCTCGTAGATAGCCCCGAGATACTCAGTCTCAGTCCCAGAAATAACATCAGGAAAGATAGCGTCAACCTCGGAGATAACCCCGAGGAATGCAGTTGCAGTTCCGGAGATAACCCCGAAGATACTTGTTTCAACCTATGCAGTCAGCTTCAACCTTGGAAACCAAACTGAGACACTCAGCTCCGATCCGGAGATAACCCGGGAGGTCGGGCATACCTCGAGGACAACCCTAATTTTTATAGTTATTAAAATAAGAATTTAATAATTAAAATTTTATTATGAGGTGTATATATTTTGAATTATGTGATTTGGTGAAGAGAATTATATATTCATATATGTTGAGAATGTGAGATTTAATAGTTAATTAATTAAACTATTAAAGAAATTAAATAATATTAGTTTATTTAATTGTTGAAATTATTTATATGAGATAATATAATTTTAATTATTATGCCTTGTGGGCAATGGAAATTATTATGAGTTAAGTTTCATAAATAGTGTGAATAATTCACTTAATTAAAATAGTGAATTAATACAAGTATAATTGATTTAATAAAGTGAGAAGGTAATATATTGCATGAAAATGTAAATGTTAGTATAATGCTAGTAAAATATTTATTAAGTACATTAAATATTTTAGTTGCAAACTTTATGGAATAAAATGAATATTTATGGTATTAAATAAATATTTGATGAAAATTGTTATGGGATAGTTTATTTAAGTGTGATAAAATAGATGAGATTTATACGTATTTTATTATGCGAGTATATCAGGATATTCTAATTTAATTAAATAATTAAATTAGAGGAGTGAGAATTTGTTAAATAATGTTATGATTATAATGGTTGAATAGAAATTATAATTTTACTGATAAGGTTAATTTTATTTCTTAAGGAATTAAAGGTACATAATCTAGTTTATATTTCTAGTTTATGTGTTCTTGAGTTTCTTTTAAAATTGGAGTTTTAGTTAATGAATTTGTGGGTTACGTATGTTTTATATGTTATTAGATATTTATAATTTGATAATGGTCATCTAGAAACAAATTTTCAAAAATCAAATTCATGTATTTATACTAAAGAAGAGGAGTTTGGGTTTTGATTGTAATGTGTGTTTTTGTGTACTTTGGGACTAAAGTTGATGATGAATTCGTGATGGAAACTTTAAATTGATGGATGATTGTTGTTCTCTCTATAAATGAAAAAAACAACGCAACTTGAACGGATCGAATTGGTTAAGAAACTAATTCGTGATGAATGAATACACTTAAGATGTTGAAAATAGAAAAATTAGTATAAACAAATTAGAATTAGTATAAACCAAGTCCCACATCAACTAAATTGAGAACTTTACCCTTTGCTAAACCTATAAAATGTAAGGGCTTGATCCTTTGTTTCATTCACCAACAATAAGGCCTCCAATTTTTGAGAAAGGCTTTGTTGTGGAGGACTTTTTATAAAGATCTCCTTAGTTAAATTTTGGCGTGAAGTGCGATTCGGGCTTTGTGAAACTCGTATTTTTGGGTATGTTTTTATTTAATTTTTGGTAATGTTATTATTTTAAATATTGTATTTAGTTTGTTAGTTAAAGTTTAAATTTTGGAAGTTTAGTTAGTTTTGTTAGTAAACTAGTTAGTTTACTATGTTTATTTTGGCTTGTAATTGATTATGTAAATGAGTTCTAATGATTGTAATTAGAGATATGAAGCCTTAACATCATCCAAGTGTAACCAAAACTCACAAAATAAAATATTTACAAAGAACCATGTTGGACAGCTTTTTGGGACCGAGCTTGAGGACCATTTGTGCTTTTGATTTATGTCTAAAAGCTTAATTTGATGATTGTATGTTATATCCTCTAAGTTCTGAAGATTACCTAACTTGAATGAACCAAAACGAGTTAAAATGAAACTGGCAGAAGATTTTAGTAAACCATGTCTAGAAATGAAAACCGAATGAACAAAGGACTATAGTGTCAAATTTCGAATAGCTATGTTGCCTAAAAATTTTGAGTTTCGGGTAGTTGTAGTGCATCGAGTTAGGAAGCCATAGGTTTTGAATGACCTCATTCAATTTCTCGGATGAGGGAGTTACTTGATTGGAAGGAAATGTGTCGAATTTGTCAAACCGAAAGTCAGCAATGGAGGTGCTATTCGGGACACTATTTTGATCGTTAATGTTTTCGTAAACTTCGGGCTTTTGGTATGTTATAGTACACTGAATTAGCTTTCCATAGACTCGAACGGACTAATTTCGACTTTGGAGCAAAGAGTTATGACCATTCAAAGTAGTCGCACAAAACCGCTCTAACCAACTCGGACAACCACCTTGAACGAATTTTCCGGAATTTTGTGTTTTGAATTTGGAAATGGTCAAAGAATGAAAGTTGTAGCCTCGAAGTTAGCTTCAAGGTGGGCTCAAGAATCGCTCAAAAATGTTTTGAAACGAATTAGTTATGACTGCTTTTAGCGTAGAGAGGGTAAAGATGGAAAGAATGAAAAACAGATTTGAACGCCTTTTTGAACACTATTTTGGACCTATCTATCTTATCCAAATGGGTGTCCAATAACTTTTAAAAATAGGTTAATATGATGTTTATAGTATATCCAAAGTTGGATGTCATCGACTTATGAGATATAGCGTAAAGTTTACATTACAACTACTATGCGTTAATATATGACTAATGGATGTGAATCCATGATTATATAATCGTAGTAGGAATACAAGTGTAGATAAGCGTTAAGCGCTTAAGTCGTAGTTCATAAACTACGGATCGTGCAAGTCTTTCAGCCCTATTTGCTATGTGAACTTGATGATTAAATCGCTTTTAAATCTTTATTGCAAAAAAAGCATGATGTGTTATATATATGTTGAAAGTATGAAATGTTAAAGTCGATTTACGACTATGTTGATTGATTAAAGCATGTCGATTGAGTAAGGACTCAATCTTTATACTTGTTATATGAACTGTAGTATGTATGTTATATCTTGAGCATGTTATTATGTGCTATGTGATGCATGAAAACTGTTAGATTTTGCTGAGCTGTCGAGCTCAACCTTGCAAATAACCACTTTTGAAGGTTCAAGATTCAAGGTAAAGTTATGTGTTACTTGAAAGACATGAATCGATGTGATACTTGAAGATTTATACACTTTGGTTGTGTTATTATTATTTAAACCATGTTTAAGGTTCCAATAATGTATTAATGTTGAATTGTAATATCGTTTTATGATGTAAACTATTGTAGTATTAAAATGATTCTCAAATATTTAGATGTAAAGGTCAAGGTTTTGGGAACGAGGATAGTTTGTAATAGAAAATTTTAATTATTTCGCAAATTTCAATGGTTGTATTATCGTTTAAGGATGTAAAATTAGAGGTTGAATGTATTATTAACTAATCAAGTCGAGAATTAAATTGTATGAATTTTGGGGTCGTTATATAGTTGGTATCAAAGTCGATAGGTTTGAAACCTTAGGTAATAGTACTTTAGGCTATAACCTTAGAGAAGGGAGGTGAAGATAATGAACAAATAAGCTCAAACAGAGTTTGAACAATAAGAAGTAATTTAAGAAATTTATAAAGAAGAGATTAAAACATGTAAGAGGATTCAAAGAAGAATCTCAGAAGAGTTATAAGGAATATGAATGTGGGGTTACCCAACCCAATAATAAGGATGTAAGGTGATAATAAATAGACAATGTCTATACAAAGAGAATGATAAAGAAGTTAAGAATAAAAGTTATATCTAAGTATGGTACAATTGTACTCTTTAATAGTTGATGTATGGTATCCTGGGCTAAACGATTCCTTCATAGAGCTTGGAGGTATATACTTAACTAGTAACTCTGAACCTAGTTTGTTGGTTGTTTGTGGAAACCACCAAATGCATTCATATTGAAACTATTAGACACTCGATGTGTACCATGTATAGAAAATGGATACGTATGATGAAAATGTGGAACTCGAATGAATTGTTGAGCAATGTAAATGAAGTTAGAAATTTTAAAGGAAGAATTGTTATATAAACAAGAAATTCAAAGAAGAATCTCAAGAGATATAAAGATAAGAAATAGGAGTTACCCTAACTCCAATAGCCAAGATAACTAATAATGATGAATAGCAAAGCTCGTAAGAGATTAAAAGAATAAATGAAATCGTAAATGATGAAAAAGGAAAGAAAGATGATCGTAAAACAAAACAATCACGAGTTAAGAAAAGAATTTTAAGGGAGATGATTATAGAATAAGATCACGACGTGATCTGTTTAAGTTATAAAAGAAAGATGGTTTGTAATGTTTGAATAATTATAGCTTGATGCTATGAAGATAATGTACTATGAAATAGTACGAGGTAAACTCGCGAGGAGTTATAAATGATGAGGTACAAAAAATTCATATTGAGTAAGTTAAGGGCAAGTTAAGAATAAGTTAAGAGTAAGGTAATGTTAGGTGGGATTTCAATTGAGGACTCATGTGATGGCTAAGTTGTACAAACCTTTGTATGGGCGAGGGTTTTGTGCTTGCACTCAGTTTATCCCATTGATAATCATTGGAATGTTGGTGTCGTGCTATCAATGTATATGTGGTGAAAAGGTGATTTTTTTTCTCATGTGTATATTTGATAGGTAGAAACTATTAAGATTAGTTAGATATTACTAGGATTAGGTGCGCTTCTTAAAACTAATGCATATGGTAAGTTCGTGACTCATAATAATATGGTATGTTTTGAACCCTCAAATAATGGACGCCTATGGTCCGACTAGATAAGTTCTTAAACTCATATTATTGTGCAAAGTCTCGAACTTCTAATGTGCTAGTAAGTTTGATGAACTATACCGGGGTATAGGAAGATTGTAAGTTGAAATACAAGAATATTTAATATAAGAGCATTAGTGGTGCTAGAAATAAAAAGAATTGGTTAAGTAATGGAGTAATGGAGTAAAGATTGAAGTTGATGGATACCGATATTCTAAATCTACTAGCTATGCTAGACTTTCAAAATTTATCGACTTCGTAGGTCGATGTTTGTACTTCTATTTTCTTGAAAAACATTGGATCAAATGATGAAACCAATGAGTTTTAAAAACAATATCGTTATTCGATGTTCTATGCTAATTGCTTTTGGCTAGACAAAAAATGATTTGAAATATATCAAAATGTATTTTTTATATCATCAATGCATCATGGAACCTCAAGAGTAGATGATAAAAACGATGGAGTCATCAATGCAATATTACGTAGTGTCGATGTGATCTAAGGATCGCCAAACCACACTATGGTATGATGTAGTATGATAAAATCACCAAATGACTAATCCTCAAACTGACGTAAATACAAGCATGCAGATCATGACGCCATAAAAATATTTTTGAGATTTTTTAAGATATGAGAGAATATATATATATATATATATATATATATATATATATATATATATATATATATATGCATATGTATATTTCGATTGATGTCCTAATTGTTGTAGAAGTCTATGCTATTTGATTCAAATTTAGATTTAATATTGAAAGATGTTCATGGAATTCAAGTGTTATTTGTCAAACTATGCCAAACAAAATTGTTTTGGAGCGGATTCAGATGTTGAAAAGCTGAGATGAACAACCCTTTTATAGGGGATTACGCGGAAGCGTTTAGATGTTTGTGCAAAATACATTGTACGAAGGGCTGATCAACCTAAGTACGAGGAGTCCCTATAGTCTTATGACTGTTAAAGTTTAAGTTGAAAGATTACTTATAACTATGGACATACGCAAAACGTTTAAATGTTCAGTGCACAATACATCGCATAAAGGGCTTAACACCCTAAGTACGGAGTCCCTATAGTCTAATGATTGTTAAGGTTTAAGTTGAAAGAGTACTTATAATCGTGGATTTAGTTCAAGGTCTTATGAACCTCAAAGATGATTTGGGATCTTTTAAATTCTCGAAGTTATTCATATACTGCTTCCCAATTATTGAGCAATTGTGGAAGATTCTTTCTATTCTAAAAGGTGAATGTGGTAAGGATGATATTCCTTAGAAAGAAGTGAGTCGAGAATGCTATAATCGAATAATGGATATATTGAATAAGTGAGAAAAGAAATTTTGAAGTGAGAAGGAGATGAGTTATCAAAGAATAATGTAAAACTTTTAATAGAAAATTTAATAATTGTAGAAAGATCTTTGTGAAAAGAAAGTGGTTATAAAACTCAATGACGAAATAAAGTATTAACGTAAAATCTATTTTGATAGATTGAATGAATATAGATAAAATTTCGAGGATGAAATTCTTAGAAGAAATGGTGAATGTAATATCCCGAGTAAATTTTGAAAAGAGATTTGGTGAAAACCGTAGTAAGGAGGTTTTTTTGATTCCGAGGACTAATCCTTTATAAGGAGGGAAGGATGTGACAACCCTAATTTTTATAAGTTATTAAAATAAGAATTTAATAATTAAAATTTTATTATGAGGTGTATATATTTTGAATTATGTGATTTGGTGTGAAGAGAATTATATATTCATATGTTGGAGAATGTGAGATTTAATAGTTAATTAAACTATTAAAGAAATTAAATAATATTAGTTTATTTAATTAAGTTGAAATTATTTTATGAGATAATATAATTTTAATTATTATGCCTTGTGGGCAATGGAAATTATTATGAGTTAAGTTTCATAAATAGTGTGAATAATTCACTTAATTAAAATAGTGAATTAATACAAGTATAATTGATTTAATAAAGTGAGAAGGTAATATATTGCATGAAAATGTAAATGTTAGTATAATGCTAGTAAAATATTTATTAAGTACATTAAATATTTTAGTTGCAAACTTTATGGAATAAAATGAATATTTATGGTATTAAATAAATATTTGATGAAAATTGTTATGGGATAGTTTATTTAAGTGTGATAAAATAGATGAGATTTATACGTATTTTATTATGCAAGTATAATTAGGATATTCTAATTTAATTAAATAATTAAATTAGAGGAGTGAGAATTTGTTAAATAATGTTATGATTATAATGGTTGAATAGAAATTATAATTTTACTGATAAGGTTAATTTTATTTCTTAAGGAATTAAAGGTACATAATCTAGTTTATATTTCTAGTTTATGTGTTCTTGAGTTTCTTTTAAAATTGGAGTTTTGGTTAATGAATTTGTGGGTTACGTATGTTTTATATGTTATTAGATATTTATAATTTGATAATGGTCATCTAGAAACAAATTTTTAAAAATCAAATTCATGTATTTATACTAAAGAAGAGGAGTTTGGGTTTTGATTGTAATGTGTGTTTTTGTGTACTTTGGGACTAAAGTTGATGATGAATTCGTGATGGAAACTTTAAATTGATGGATGATTGTTGTTCTCTATATAAAACAAAAAACAACGCAACTTGAATCGGATCGAATTGGTTAAGAAACTAATTCGTGATGAATGAATACACTTAAGATGTTGAAAATAGGAAAAATTAGTATAAACAAATTAGAATTAGTATAAACCAAGTCCCACATCAACTAAATTGAGAACTTTACCCTTTGCTAAACCTATAAATAGAAGGGCTTGATCCTTTGTTTCATTCACCAACAATAAGGCCTCCAATTTTTGAGAGAAAGGCTTTATTGTGGGAGGACTTTTTATAAAGATCTCCTTAGTTAAATTTTTATGGAAGTGCGATTCATTTGTAGAAACTCATATTTTTGGTATATGTTTTTATTTAATTTTTGGTAATGTTATTATTTTAAATATTGTATTTAGTTTGTTAGTTAAAGTTTAAATTTTGGAAGTTTAGTTAGTTTTGTTAGTAAACTAGTTAGTTTACTATGTTTATTTTGGCTTGTAATTGATTATGTAAATGAGTTCTAATGATTGTAATTAGAGATATGAAGCCTTAACATCATCCAAGTGTAACCAAAACTCACAAAATAAAATATTTACAAAGAACCATGTTGGGATGCTTTTGGGATCGAGCTTGAGGACCATTTGTGCTTTTGATTTATGTCTAAAAGCTTAATTTGATGATTGTATGTTATATCCTCTAAGTTCTCAAGATTACCTAACTTGAATGAACCAAAACGGAGTTAAAATGAAACTGGTGAAGATTTTAGTAAACCATGTCTAGAAATGAAAATCGAATGAACAAAGGACTATAGTGTCAAATTTCGAATAGCTATGTTGCCTAAAAAAATTTTGAAGTTTCGGGTAGTTGTAGTGCATCGAAGTTAGGAAGCCATAGGTTTTGAATGACCTCATTCCAACCTCGGATGAGGGAGTTACGGTGATTGGAAGGAAATGTGTCGAATTTGTCAAACCGAAAGTCAAGAATGGAGGTGCTATTCGGGACATCGCTTTGATCGCTTAATATTTCCGTAAACTTATGGGCTTTTGGTATGTTATAGTACACTGAATTAGCTTTCCATAGACTCAAGAACTGGACTAATTCACTCGAGCAAAGAGTTATGACCATTCAAAGTAGTCACACAAAACCTGTCTAACCAACTCAGATACCACCTTGAACGAATTTTTCTGGAATTTCGTGTGTTTTGAATTTGGAAATGGTCAAAGAATGAAAGTTGTAGCCTCGAAGTTAGCTTCAGCGTGGGCTCAAGAATCGCTCAAAAATGTTTGAAAACTAATTAGTTATGACTGCTTTTAGCGAGAGAGGGTAAAGTCGGGAAAGAATGAAAAATAGATTTGAACGCCTCTTTTGAACACTATTTTGACTATCTATCTTATCCCAAATGGGTGTCCAATAACTTTTAAAAATAGGTTAATATGATGTTTATAGCATATCCAAAGTTGGATGTCATCGGACTTATATGAGATATAGCGAAAGTTTACATTACAACTACTATGCTAATATTAATATATGACTAATGGATGTGAATCCATGATTATATAACCGTAGAATACACGGCGCAAGATAAGCTGTTAATAGCTTAAGTCGTAGTTCATAAACTACGGATCGTGCAAGTCTTTCAGCCTATTTGCTATGTGAACTTGATGATTAATCTGTTTTAAATTTTTATTGCAAAAAGCATGATGTGTTATATATATGTTGAAAGTATGAAATGTTAAAGTCGATTTATGACTATGTTGATTGATTAAAGCATGCCGATCGAGTAAGGACTCAATCTTTATACTTGTTATATGAACTCAGTAGTATGTATGTTATATCTTGAGCATGTTATTATGTGCTATGTGATGCATGAAAATCGTTAGATTTTGTTGAAAGTTGTCGAGCTCAACCTTGCAAATAACCACTTTTGCAAAAGTGTTCAAGATTCAAGGTAAAGTTATGTGTTACTTGAAAGACATGAATCGATGTGATACTTGAAGATTTATACACTTTTGTTGTGTTATTATTATTTAAACCATGTTTAAGGTTCCAATAATGTATTAATGTTGAATTGTAATATCGCTTTTATGATGTAAACTATTGTAGTATTAAAATGATTCTCAAATATTTAGATGTAAAGGTCAAGGTTTTGGGAACGAGGATAGTTTGTAATAGAAAATTTTAATTATTCTCGCAAATTTCAATGGTTGTATTATCGCTTAAGGATGTAAAATTAGAGGTTGAATGTATTATTAACTAATCAAGTCGAGAATTAAATTGTATGAAGATGCCGGGAAAAGGTTAGAAATTATACCGATTATTAAAGCTAGAATCGACAAGTGTTGAATCTCAAACGCAATTCAAACGAATGCGCTCTCTACGATATTCACAATGAACGCCCGCGAATCATCGCATGACGATCTGCGAGAAGAAGAAATCTGCAGATTAGCCACCAAGGATGAGGATTTTCGAAACTGTTTTCTCTAGTCTCTCTCTAAGAGCGGCTAGGGTTTTGTTATCTTGTTGATGTAATACCTAAAATAACTGATATATATCATATATATAGCGGTTAGGAGGAATTAATCAAAACCTAATATAATTAAAATCCAATTTTTTATATATATATATATATATCTTAATTAAGACTTACTTAATTAATATACATATATACAAATTATTCTTTTAATTTAAATTTGTGATTTAAAATACTATCAATCATATTGATATACTAGTATATGCCCGTGCCTAAAGGCACGGCGTAAAAAAAAATTAAATTAAAATTCAAAATATATTACATTACCTAAAGACACATACCACCACAACAATTAATACATATTCAATCATCAACACATGTCCAACTACCAAAACATCAAGCTAGTTGGTACTAATTTCCAAAAAAATTGATAAAAATTCCTTTAAAAACAGAGTATCTAAAAAATTCTAAACTCTACTTTAAAATGTTTCAAAACATATCCAAACCACCAAAAAATCATCAACACATCTATCCACCAAAATATCAAGCTAGTCGCTACTAATTTTAAAAAGATTCGACAGAGTTTCCTTTAAAAATAGATATCCAGACAAATATAAACCTGTGTATAAAACTTACAATCATCCATACATATCCAAACCACCAAAAAAATAATCATTCCATACCCAAAATCATCATAACCATGTATAATTAGTTAACTTTACAAAATACGGAACAAAAAAATACATACATGAAGAAATTAATACATACTCAATCATTAACACATTCAACCACCAAAACATCTAGCTAGCTAGTCGCTACTAATTTCAAGAAATTTTGGCAGAGTCTCCTTTAAAAAATAGATATCCAGAAAAATCTAAACCTGTTTATAACACTTACAATCATCCATAAATATCCAAACCACTAAAAAAACCATCATTCCATACCCAAAATCATCATAACCAAATATATACTACATGGTGTTATTGCAATTTAAAGACCGTCATTTTTTTCAATTTATTGACTTTGGAGCACGCGATCAGAATAAAGATGTTGATGAATGTAATGTAATGGCCATTACAATTTATTTGCAATAGGTTACACACACGCTATAATTGCACTTACATTAAAATCAACTCATATACGACATTACAATTTATTTGTAAAGTCAATAGTACTTTATTTTGACAAATTAGAATAAAAAGAATAGAACCTTTCTGCTCCAATTATTCCTCTCTCTCATAAACTGCCAAGTGCTTAGTAAGAAAAGGTTGAAACTTTCCTTCTCTTCTCATGTATCAATACACACACCCCTACCAAGAACACGGTAAAAAAATATAATATTAAATGAGACAAACCAAAAACATATTGACAAATCAAACGTTCTACATAAAACGAAACTTAATTTTTTTAAATTCAATAACATCTAAATCCATTGTAAAAACAGAGTTTAAAAGAATATGATTAAAAGTGATACCCGGTTGACAATCTTTTATTTTTGGGTAAAAGTCGTTGGGTTATTGTCCATCAAGTCGTTTGGCATGGTGTGGAAAAGATAAATTATGAAGAAAAAAAAAAGCACATAAGCCAATACGATCATGTAATAATGAAATAGAATGCCCTTTCAAATGCTTTAAGCAATACAATTGCGTGTAATGGTGGAATTTCCTTTCAAATTTGTGAAATTGCTTAAGCCAAAAATCATAAACTAAAGTTATGCCAACATAAGCCAAAAACTAACAACTGGTGAATGAATAGACTGACCAATTTGAGGCGCAACTGTGCGAGAATTGAATTTGGGAATGGTCTCTACAAAGGCAAAACAAAAGTTATGCCAACATAAGGTACGACAAAAAGAAAAAGAAAAAGGCGTCAATTTGCTAATACCAAAGAAAAAGGCGTCAATTTTCCTTCGGCCACGGCTTCCTCTCAAGTGACACTGCCGTTATCGCACCGATGAACAGTTGCTACGTCGGCGGGAGAGTAGAAGAGAGAGAGAGATGATGCGACCGTTGCTAGAAGAGAGAGAGAGAGACGTGCGACATAAGAAGGAGAAGGCGAAATAAGAAGGGGCAGGGCAGGTTTTTTTTTTGTGAAATGAAATGTCAACCTTTGGATTAAGTTCTAAAAATTGAGATACAATCTCAGCCGTTATTGTGCTTTAGATTCAAATTTGGTTGTGTTTTATAAAATAGATATCGAATTCCAACATTTGATGAAGTAAAAACATGTGCCCTACTTATGATTCCGACCAAATTTTTCACCGGAATAAACGTGTCCGTACATGTAATAGAAATGAATAATACTACATGCACAAACTATATTAAAAAAAATATGCAAAAATCGTAGGATTCATATATTACTTACCAATGAAAATGTGTAAAACATCCAAATGTAGGTCTCGTCTTCTACCTTCTCCTTTTTTATAGTGTTTATGCATAATTTTTTGTATATAAACATCGACAATACATGCCCATAGATGAACAAAAGAATTATTCAAACAATTGGGGTTTACTAACAGAACACATGAATGCAATAACTCATTTTTTAACAGTAAACTAAAATTGCTTAATTATCAATAAGCAAAAAACTATAGTAGTACAACGATAATTAGATGAAGCCTGGACAGCTCAATTATCAATAAAAAACTATATTGGTGGGAAAAATAGAAGTAATCAAATATAGTAGTACAACGATAATTAGATTCCAAACATGGGTTTGAAAGCTCATAGCACCATAACTCCATGCAACTAAGAACACAAAGTTTGAAATAAGTACCTTCCCCAAGACACGTAATTCTCTTGGCCTACTAATTAAATCTTGTGTCATTGCACCATTTTCCTGCTCAGATTTCTATCACCAAAACATAAGAATCTATCAGTCATATCTAGACATAAGGAAGATGAAATTCAGATTAAAAATATTACCATTTTATGTAATATACCTTGTTAATTTTTAGTTGTGAATTTGATTTCCTATTGTAATTGGATTCAGTACTTTGATTATCCGTATTGTTCCAGAGCTGCACATAGCTCATCCAATTCTTCTTATCTCTCATCTCCATTTCCTTCCTAACCTCATCCTTTTCAGCTTCATCGCAACATTTGTTTTCCTTCAAGGCAACAATTGCTGCAAGAAACAAAAACATCCTAAGTCAACGAATAAAATAGCTATATCTAAAAGTAAACCAAACCAATAATTTAAAATCATCAAACCCAAAAACCCAAAAAAACAAAAACCAAAAAACAAACCTCTCCAAATCATCAAACGATCAAAAACCCCATCTCAAAGTATAGTCAAATTCACGCAAAACAAAAAACACCAAGTAATCAAAAATTAAAAATCATCGAAAATCAACAACCCATCACCCACCAAATTGAAATTTTATCAACAAATATCTATCTATACACAAATGAATTTATACACAAATATTTATCTATAAACAAAAACGTAAAACCCAGCTCAAATAAGAAATGGTCAAATGAAATTTTAAATAAAATTAAAAAATGAACCATCGTTGATCAGAAACTCGCTAAGGGGAAGCTCGTGTTTAAAAGCATCCACACTTCTCCCAGAAATTATCCAGCTTCAATAACTTCTCCGATACATTACGGATCATCCACACTTCTCCCAGAAATTTATTGATTGTTCTGGGAACATAAGTTGGTTTAATATTTAAGCTCAATTCATGCGGATTTAAAACCATTTTTGGGATCGTTCAAAAACTCTTGCAATTTTTATCCCTTTCAGATCTTGGATCGGTTACAATCCGAACTTAGAATTATAAAAAAGCTCAAAAAGGCGAGGGGTGAAAAAATTGGATAAAGACAGAAGGAAAAATGAAATTGAAATGGAAAGATTCTGTTTAACAACACCATGTCTCAACGCCGGACAGAAACTAATTTGATACTATGACACTCTTCTATCCCGGACAGAAACCAATTATTGCTAAAATTACTACTCCATTAATGAAATCAAATATCAAATTTATCTTTCTATTTAATCACTGTGCATAAACAAAGACCCTGTTCAGATAGCATGAACAAAAATAAAAATCAAACATCAAATATAGCATTCAATCAATCCAAGTAAAGTCAGTATTATCACCTCAAACAATCATTTCCCCCAAATTTCTGGACTTACCAAATTTCTGGACTCCATTCTCATAAGCGACACACACATACGCATATTTCGGACTTACCAAATTTCTGGACGCCACTGTCGAAGAGTTGGATTTCTCTCTCTTAGAGTTCTTCTCCACCACAAATTTCCTCACCAAGTTTGTTTTGAGACGACGGTGAGGAAATGGGTTTAGGGTTTTCGAGACCGATTTATGGGACTTTTTGGAATCGATTCGCTTTTGGGTCTTCGCGCTAAAATCCATCAAAAAATAATGTTAAAAGAAGAATTAGGTTGAGGAGAGGGTTTAGAGAGAGAGAACGGGGTGTGGTTAGTGTTTGATGAGATGGGGAGAAGAAGAACAGTGTATTGGGTGGGATTTTTTTTTTACTGGGCGAGATGTTTTGTTGGGTTACACTAAATTGGAGCCTTTAGATTAAGTTAAAATCAATCACAGCCGTTATTGTGCTTTGAAGTAAGAATAGATTCAAATTTGGTTGTGTTTTATTATATAGATTTAAATCCTTATAATTTAAATTAATTCCCTTTTAAATTACGTTCTATGTGTGTGACCCTTGATGAGTGAGTTTTATACACATGAATTGGATACATTCGGGCTTAATTTATTGTTGTTCTCAAGTCTTTTAGATTAGTTTTTAAGTGTTTATGTCTATTCAAGTATGTTTTATGTTGTTTTATAGGAATTGGGACAAAAGTTACATGGATCGACGTTCGGGGTGGCTAGATTCGCATTTTCGGCTTGCTATTTACACAACAGTCACTTCAGAGCAATTTGAGTATTGCTGTGGACCTTATTTCGAAACACTAAAAGAATTAAAGTTGTAGATCTACTTCTCCTCTTTCCGGAACATCTTGAATCATCAAAATTGGAGTTCGGACGAAGAAGTTATGGCCATTTTCCCAAAGGTCGTCGGAGCATAAAATGTCAAAAAAAGTGGTAGCGCCGGGGCGCTAATTTTAGGCTTAATTTAATTCAAAATGCGCGCTATAAGGCGTTGTCTCAGTGTCGTTCCCAGCCGTTGGGGTATTTGGGAAGAGGTTGTGTGGCTCGGACGCTGCGTTTTTGGGCCAATTTTGACACCTTTTTGACTCCAAATTTGATTGGGTTTGTTCCTAAGCTCAAAATTAGACTTGTAATCTATAAATACTTGATGTAAGGCATAAAATAAAGGGAGATTACATAGATTAGACTAGATTAAACACTCCTTTAGATTAGAACATAACCCTAGTTCTTATTAGTTTTGGAGATTGAAGCAACTTGGAGACCATTGAAGATTCAAAGCAAGAGCGAAAGAGGAGTCTCAAGGCTAACGGACAATAAATTTATTCTCTTCTCTTCTCTTACTTTTATCTTTTAATGTCTATTCAATTGTGGATTCTTGATTTTAATTCATTAATTATGAACTAACTGTAGCGTCCCCGAATCGCCGCGGATCCGGTTCGCTAATTCTACAACTGTTTGCGGAAGATATAAACATAAATTGTTTATACATTAAACTTTACACACATTTCCCTAGAATCAAGTAACCTTCACTTATACACAATCATGAACTATCTAGCATATGACAATACTATTCTTCAACATACTTTACAACTTAACTTCACACTCTGTACCAAGCTGGACTTGGCATTATCCTTTTTTTGTATCTGGTCGTATTCGTCTTATCTGCAATATTTTATCATGATATAGCAAGGGTGAGCATGAAAGTTGCCCAGCAAGTTTAAAAGCAAGGTAAAGATATATCATGATGGAAAGGGTTTGAATAATAAGCTGGCTATCCTTCACAATGTATTAAGCTGAATGAACATTAAAAATGAACATAACAATTATATCTGGAACGACTGGTAATGAAGGTGATCAGCCTTTCATACCTGATGAATACATGCAATATGTACAGAGTACAATTCATAATCATATCTGTCTGAAACCACTTTTAAAAGAGTTTAAGTAAAAAGAACTTGCCTGAACCATTGATTACCGTAACGCAATATAATAAGCTTCTCCCGAAGACCTAATATTAATAATATAGATCTCCAATATTAGAATAATATCATCTCTGTTATAAAATAACTTAAACATATTACCACTTACTCCTATCAGCCTCTTATACACATAGGGATATAGCATCAAGTCGACTATTTTCATCGAAAGTTGAAATCCAGACAACTCTATCATCCCGACGGTCTAGTCAGACAATTAACGAGTCTAAGTTTAATTAAACTCTGTCTAAACACTTGACGATATCACAGATAATTTTCTTATCAGTCAAAACATTTTTTATAGTCTTGCAATAATTTTCGGATAATTAATATCATTTATCTAAATTTTCCGATCATTAATAACGTATTTAAATGAATTAAATACCACCTAATTCTTTAATCATTAATATCTATTTATCATTAAATATTAATGAAAATCATAACATAATATTATAATATATTTAAAATATATCACGGTATTTTTAATACCTTAAAATCACATTTATATGATTTTTAAACACTTAAATTCATTATCCGATAATTGATATTAATAATAAAATATTAATATTTTCATGCCAAAATCTCAAAAGTTATAGTTTATAACTTAAAATATTTTTCTAACACTTAAATCATTTTTATATGATTTTTAAAGCATTAATTCTATTTTTCAAAAATCATAATTAGTGCGTGACTTAAGAAAATTAGCTACCTCGTGCTTAACTCAAGAGATGCCCATCTTTTGACATAACCTTATATATGTTAACGTGATGCTCCATTTTAAATTTCGTGGCAATCGGAGTTGTAGAACTCCGGTTATAGCTGTTTTCGTCAGAAAATCACAAAAATTAAAATGGTCATAACTCAGTCATTTTAAGTCGGAATGGGCTTATTTTTGGACACGAGGTACTTAATACCATATATTTTCATTTCCCAAAAGGTAGGATTTTTCCTCACAAGAAAAGTTGACAAAACAGCCCTCACAAAATATTATCAGCTTACTTTTTGTCAAAAACAGTTTTGGAGTCCTTTACTAAATCTTAAATAAAATGAGATCTATAACTCCGATTAATGATCCGTCAATTTTGTTGGATTCTTATCTTTCCGATATACAATTTTCATCTATCACAATCCATATTTGGACATGTTAAGCTCCCGGAAATTAGCCCGGAAGTGGCTGTTAAAAACTGTTGCTCTAACAGTTTTTCTTACCTTTGAGTAGTTTGGGAGAAATTTCATAACTCTCTCATCCGATGTCGGATTTTGTCCGTTTCAGAGTCTATGGAAAGCTTATTGAGTATACTATAACATACCAAAAGCCCAGAATTTTTAGAGCAAGCTAGATAACCCCAAAATTTCCTTTTTGTGGCAGCAACGTTTTGGCCAAAAAAACAGTTTTGGGGTCCTTCACCGTAAAATCCATATCTCTCAAACCGTATGGCCAAAATTTCTCAATTTTTTACACAACCTGAATATCTACTGATATTAACACCCCAAATGTTTTCCAGAATTTATAAAGCACAAAAAGGGGACGAAAATGCCCCTGCTACGGACTGATCCAAAACAGTTCCTAGAAACGGGACTGTTTTCACATAAATCAACACCGCGACTTTTAGAAACGTGATTTTTGAGTTCTACCACTTGGGTTAACTACTAAACACATATATCTAGCACCCCTCTTTGACGGATCACAAAAAGGAATTTTAGATTTAAAACGGTGAAATTTCAAAGTATATAGAAATTTTGATTTTCAAAACTATAAAATTATTTTTCCTTATTCTTTTGATTCCCACCAAATCAACACCCAATATGGTTATATCTAAACATGAAACACTCATTAACAAATATATCTAAGGTTTTTGAGTTTAGAAACATAAATCCAAGCTTTGATTTGGAAAACTAAAATCAATTGCATAAACTAATTTTAGGATTTACCTTTTTCTTAAGTTTTCCTTCTTCCTTCTTCCTTCTTCCTTCTTCCTTCTTCCGTGGATGAACTTTCTCTTTCTAATCTTTATAAAATTGATTGCAGTTGATTGAGGGTTGATTATTGCTAGAGATATAGAGTCACCACTCAATCAACCAACTAAATTATTGCTCATAGGATTCTCTAGAAAATAATTCACCAAAATGGGACAAAAAGGGTAAAATGGACATTTCCATATCAATAATTGTTTTTTTTTAATTCTTATTTAGCATACCAAATGTCCAATATGTCCCTCCTTAATTGGGATTAAATTTGGGCCACCATTTCCATCTTTTGGGCTATCAATAAATAATATATTGGACTTAAAATTTAATTCTTTGGGCCATGTAAATTAACATAGTCCAATACTATTAATTCTTTTCCAACCCAAATCATTAAATTAGGGTTTTTATTTTACTCAATTATAACTTAAATCCCTACTCATGCACATTTATTTCCTTAACCAAATTAGACTTGCTAAAATTAGGTTATAAAATTAATTAACTGAGATGTATAAAATAAATCTCTTAGAGTTAGTATATATCTAAATACTATTATTTCCCCCAACTCATAACTCTTAAGTTATTCAATCATTCATTCTTAATATATAATTAGGATTACATTAGTTTATTTTATTTGTTTATATAATAAACAAACAAACACATAATATTCATATTCATTACACACATAACTTTTTAATCCCTTAGGGTTTTATACAAAACATTAGGATTTCTAATTTAACAATTAGGGTTATCCCTAATATATAATCAAAAATACTTAAGCTATTATATTTAGCCTTTGACTTCCCAAATTAGGGTTTCAAATAATTTGAATTAGGATTTTGGATTTTGCATCGAAATTAGGGTTTCGTAACCGATTTCTAGGGTTTCTTATAAATCGTAATAATTTTATAACCGAACGTGGACGTTCTTAATATATCGATTAGGGTTTGACATGAGTTTAATTTATACGGTCAACCTTGACCCTTTAACCACATTACATACACATGATACCGTAATCCTGAATAATTCACTAAAAGAAATTTTAAATCCTCAAAATTCCTTTCTAAAAACATCAAATACATGCACTTATTTTCTGTCTAGGTCTATTATTTAACCTTAAACCAATCATTTAAGATTTTAATAATTTTCTAATTTCTCGGGTTGTCACACCAACTCTTTCATTAAGATTTCAATTGAACTTTTTATGATTATGAATTGATTATTTGATTTATTCTAATTATTTATGTTGAAGTGAATTGTTCATCTTGCTTTGTGCTTATTGATTAATTATCTGATCAGTAATTACCTTGTTACTCTAGAAGGAATTGAGAAAGGAATTCTAGGGTTAGAATCGGGCATGGTGACATGTGACTTAGTTATTTGCATGATGAATAATTAGGTTTGTGAATAGAATGAGAATATCTATTTGCCGCATATAACACATAAGGAATTGGGATCATGCGAGTTTAATTCAATTGTTTTGCATAGAGATATAGCAAGATTAATCGGGTTAAATAGAAGGCAATTGATCACTCGAGAGAGGGCTTTTGGCATTTGAGAATTCCTCATTAACAATTCAAAGAGACATAATAATTGGAATAGTTGAATAATTAATTTATAATTCATAATTGGGGATATTGAGTCTTAATCCTTATTTATCCGAATTCATTCAAATTTTAGTTGTTTATTTGCTTTCTTTTAGAATAATCTCTTTTAATTGTTTTAATTTAGTTTTCTTAATTAGAAAAATCACAATTTGCAATTGTTTAAATAAAATTGATTTGGTTAAGAGTTAGTACTTGGTAATTTTTATTAAACAATTCCTCGTGGGAACGATATTCTACTTTCACTTTATTACTTGTTGACCGTGTATACTTGCACGTATTCATTGATTGTGAAATCGATCAACAACCCTATAGGTTATTATTACATTGGCAATACTTTTAAAATCATATTATAAAACTATAAATAGTGAGTGATATCTAGTAATGCATTACTGTTACCCAAGTAATAATAAGATCGATGATTCGATGCAACCTTTTCGTGACAAATATTTCAATGTAATTTAATCCTTTTAACCTTGACATCCTAGATTAAACTCGAGTCATGGAATATGTCATACTCTTCATAATTTAATCTGTGTTTTCTTGATCAATGAGTAGACTATATGAAATAAATCAATATTTGAGCATGACCATACATTTCATAGTCCTACTCAATCAAGAGGCCTATGAATATCACCCCTAATATATAGGAGGGTTAAATTCCATCTAGATCACTCATATTCTTCACACGATTCATGATGTACCCAATAATCATCTTTATAGTCCACCCTGTTAAAAGTGACATTTGATGATATCAAAGTACATAAATTCATGTGTAGTAAGATAGTGATTTCAGGTCAAAGGACCATTACACCATTGTCACTATGAGAATCGCTAATGACACTTTGCATACTATTCCACGTAGAATTCTCACGGTGAGTCTGTCCAATACATTGTTCTCTAATATGTACCTATGCATTGACTTAATATCTCATATATTAATGACTAATGAGATTTGGTCATCAGTAAATCCACATACTAGTCTCAATGCATCATTGTTGTCCCATCAACAATGATATTCTACTAGTGACATTTAAGAGCAATGATACTAATTGTAATTATATAATCTCATGTTCAAGTCACATACTTGAAACTATATAATTTGTATCACTATTCTAAGGAATTTTATTATGTTAACATTTATATAACCTAGTAAATAAAACCATAATAAAATCATTCATTTATTCAATCAAATATAATATCAAAATGTTAAGCAATTATATCAAATAATTGGCCTCTAGGGCATAAGCTCTAACAGTCTCCCACTTGCACTAGAGCCAATCACTCGTGTATCTAATACACATGTAACTAGTGTGACCTTCGTGTTTCTGCTGCGACAAATCCTTGGTCAGTGGATCTGCAACATTATCATCTATTGGCACTCTTCCTATATGTACATCTCCTCTATCAATGATTTCACGGATGAGATGGTACCGCCTAAGTATATGCTTGGATCGTTGGTGAGATCTGGGTTTCTTAGCCTGTGCAATGGCTCGATTATTATCACATTATAGAACAATCAGATCAACAATGGTTGGAATAGCACCAAGTTCAGTGATGAACTTTTTAATCTATACAGCTTACTTGGCCGCACTAGAAGCAGCAATATACTCAGCCTCTGTTGTAGAATCTTCTACTGTCTCTTGCTTCGAACTCTTCTAGCTAACAGCACCACCATTAAGGAAAAATACAAAACCTGACTGAGACTTAAAGTCATCATTGTCAGTCTGCAAACTAGTATTTGTGTAACCCTTTACTGCCAGTTCGTCTTCACCTCCATATACCAAGAATGAATCTTTAGTACTTTTAGGTACTTGAGGATGATCTTGACTGCTGTCTAGTGACCTTCACCTGGATTCGACTAGTATCTGCTCGTCAAGCTCAAAGCATACGAGACATCCATATAAGTACATATCGTTGAATACATGATAGATCCAATTGTCGAAGCATAGGGGATCTTTCTCATACGCTCCTCATCATCTTGTGATTTAGGATATTGGACCTCAAAGATCTTTACACCATGAGTCATGGGTAAGTGTCCT
Organism: Panax ginseng; assembly: GCA_020205605.1. NCBI lineage: Eukaryota > Viridiplantae > Streptophyta > Magnoliopsida > Apiales > Araliaceae > Panax > Panax ginseng. The sequence continues at coordinate 90,312,443 of CM035144.1, forward strand.
CTTTTTGCCTCTTGCATGCTGAACCGTTTCAACACTTTATCAATATATGTACTCTGACTTAGGCCGATCATTTTTCTCTATATATATCGATAGATCTTGATACCTAAAATGTAGGCTGCATCGCCTAAATCTTTCATGGAGAAATACTTTCCTAACCATGTTTTTACAGCCTGTAATGAAGGAATGTCATTCCCAATAATTAATATGTCGTTAACATATAATATCAGGAATAGAATGTGACTCCCACAAACCTTCTTATATACACAAGGTTCATCTTCATTTTTAATAAAGCCAAACTCTTTGACTGCTTCATCAAATCGAAGATTCCAACTCAGAGATGCTTGCTTCAATCCATAAATGGCTCGGTGCAGCTTACATACCTTTCCAGCATCCTTTGGATTGACAAAACCCTCAGGTTGTGTCATGTAAACATCCTCAAGGGGATTTCATTAAGGAAAGCAGTTTTGACATCCATCTGCCAGATTTCGTAATCATAAAAAGCTGCAATAGCAAGTAAGATCCTGATGGATTTAACCATTGCCACTGGAGAGAAGGTTTCATCATAGTCAACACCTTGAACTTGTTTGTAACCTTTTGCTACCAGTCGGCCTTTGTAGGTTTGTACATTACCATCCATATCGGTTTTCTTCTTATAAGCCCACTTGTACCCGATGGGTTTTACCCCTTCGGGTGGATCAAACAAAGTCCATACTTGGTTAGTATACATGGAGTCCATTTCAGATCTCATGGCTTCAAGCCATCTCTCAGAATCTGGTCCATTCATATCTTCTTGGTAGGAAGCAGGCTCATCCTGATCTATGAGCATCACATCGCCATTTTGAGTCACAAGATATCCATAATATCTCTCGGGCTCTTAGCGTGTCCTACCAGATTACGTTCTATGTGTGAGACCCTATAGGTTATTATTACATTGACAATACTTTTAAAATCATATTATAAAATTATAAATAATGAGTGATATCTAGTAATGGATCACTGTTACCCAAGTAATAATAAGATCGATGATTCGATGCAACCTTTTTGTGACAAATGTTTCAATGTAATTTAATCCTTTTAACTTTGACATCCTAGATTAAACTCGAGTCATGGAATATGTCATACTCTTCATAATTTAATCTGTGTTTTCTTGATCAATGACTAGACTATATTAAACAAATCAATATTTGAGCATGGCCATGCATTTCATAGTCCTACTCAATCAAGAGGCCTATGAATATCACCCCTAATATATAGGATGTTTAAATTCCATCTAGATCACTCATATTCCTCACACGATTCATGATGTACCCAATAATCATCTTTATAGTCTACCCTATTAAAAGTGACATTTGATGATATCAAAGTACATAAATTCATGTGTAGTAAGATAGTGATTTCCGGTCGGAGGACCATTACACCATTGTCACTATGAGAATCGCTAATGACACTTGTAAACTATTCCACGTAGAATTCTCATGGTGAGTCTGTCAAATACATTGTTCTCTAATATATACCTATGCATTGACTTAATATCTCATATATTTATGACCAATGAGATTTGGTCATCAGTAAATCCACATACTAGTCTCAATGAATCATTGTTGTCCCATCAATAATGATATTCTACTAGTGACATTTAAGAGCAATGACACTAATTGTAATTATATAATCTCATGTTCAAGTCACATACTTGAAACTATATAATTTGTATCACTATTATAAGGAATTTTATTATTTTAACATTTATATAACGCAGTAAATAAAACCATAATAAAATCATTCATTTATTCAATCAAATATTATATCAAAATGTTAAGCAATTATATTAAATAATTGGCCTCTAGGGCATAAGCTCTAACAGTCTCCCACTTGCACTAGAGCCAATCACTCATGTATCTAATCCACATGTAACTAGTGTGACCTTCGTTCTTCTGCTGCGAAAAAGCCTTGGGCAGTGGATCTGCAACATTATCATCTATTGGCACTCTTCCTATATGTACATCTCCTCTATCAATGATTTCACGGATGAGATGGTACCGCCTAAGTATATGCTTGGATCGTTGGTGAGATCTGGGTTTCTTAGCCTGTGCAATGGCTCCATTATTATCACATTATAGAACAATCGGATCAATAATGGTTGGAACAACACCAAGTTCAGTGATGAACTTTTTAATCCATTCAGCTTCTTTGGCCGCACTAGAAGCAGCAATATACTCAGCCTCTGTTGTAGAATCTGCTACTGTCTCTTGCTTCGAACTCTTCCAGCTAACAGCACCACCATTAAGGAAAAATACAAAACCTGACTGAGACTTATAGTCATCATTGTGAGTCTGCAAACTAGCATTTGTGTAACCCTTTACTGCCAGTTCGTCTTCACCTCCATATACCAAGAATGAATCTTTAGTCCTTTTTAGGTACTTGAGGATATTGTTGACTGCTATCCAGTGACCTTCACCTGGATTCGACTGGTATCTGCTCGTCAAGCTCAAAGCATACGAGACATCCAGATAAGTACATATCGTTGAATACATAATAGATCCAATTGTCGAAGCATAGGGGATCTTTCTCATACGCTCCTCATCATCTTGTGATTTAGGATATTGGACCTCAAAGATCTTTACACCATGAGTCATGGGTAAGTGTCCTCTTTTTGCCTCTTGCATGCTGAACCGTTTCAACACTTTATCAATATATGTACTCGACGACTTAAAGCGATCATTTTCTCTATATATATCGATAGATCTTGATACCTAAAATGTAGGCTGCATCGCCTAAATCTTTCATGGAGAAATACTTTCCTAACCATGTTTTTATAGCCTGTAATGAAGGAATGTCATTCCCAATAATTAATATGTCGTTAACATATAATATCAGGAATAGAATGTGACTCCCACAAACCTTCTTATATACACAAGGTTCATCTTTATTTTTAATAAAGCCAAACTCTTTGACTGCTTCATCAAATTGAAGATTCCAACTCCGAGATGCTTGCTTCAATCCATAAATGGATCGCTGCAGCTTACATACCTTTCCAGCATCTTTTGGATTGACAAAACCCTCAGGTTGTGTCATGTAAACATCCTCAAGGGGATTTTATTAAGGAAAGCAGTTTTGACATCCATCTGCCAGATTTCGTAATCATAAAAAGTCGCTAATAGCAAGTAAGATCTGATGGATTTAACCATTGCCACTTTGGAGAGAAGGTTTCATCATAGTCAACACCTTGAACTTGTTTGTAACCTTTTGCTACCAAATCGACCTTTGTAGGTTTGTACATTACCATCCATGTTGGTTTTCTTCTTATAAGCCCACTTGCACCCGATGGGTTTTACCCCTTCAGGTGGATCAAACAAAGTCCATACTTAGTTAGTATACATGGAGTCCATTTCAGATCTTATGGCTTCAAGCCATCTCTCAGAATCTGGTCCATTCGTAGCTTCTTGGTAGGAAGCAGGCTCGTCCTGATCTATGAGCATCACATCACCGTTTTGAGTCACAAGATATCCATAATATCTCTCGGGCTCTTAGCGTTTCCTACCAGATTACGTTCTATGTGTGTGACCCTATAGGTTATTATTACATTGGCAATACTTTTAAAATCATATTATAAAATTATAAATAGTGAGTGATATCTAGTAATGCATCACTTTTACCTAAGTAATAATAAGATCGATGATTCGATGCAACCTTTTTGTGACAAATGTTTCAATGTAATTTAATCCTTTTAACTTTGACATCCTAGATTAAACTCGAGTCATGGAATATGTCATACTCTTCATAATTTAATCTGTGTTTTCTTGATCAATGACTAGACTATATTAAATAAATCAATATTTGAGCATGGCCATGCATTTCATAGTCCTACTCAATCAAGAGGCCTATGAATATCACCCCTAATATATAGGATGGTTAAATTCCATCTAGATCACTCATATTCCTCACACGATTCATGATGTACCCAATAATCATCTTTATCGTCTACCCTATTAAAAGTGACATTTGATGATATCAAAGTACATAAATTCATGTGTAGTAAGATAATGATTTCAGGTCGGAGGACCATTACACCATTGTCGAAGCATAGGGGATCTTTCTCATACGCTCCTCATCATCTTGTGATTTAGGATATTGGACCTCAAAGATCTTTACACCATGAGTCATGGGTAAGTGTCCTCTTTTTGCCTCTTGCATGCTGAACCGTTTCAACACTTTATCAATATATGTACTCTGACTTAGGCCGATAATTTTTCTCTATATATCTCGATAGATCTTGATACCTAAAATATAGGCTGCATCGCCTAAATCTTTCATGGAGAAATACTTTCCTAACCATGTTTTTACAGCCTGTAATGAAGGAATATCATTCCCAATAATTAATATGTCGTTAACATATAATATCAGGAATAGAATGTGACTCCCACAAACCTTCTTATATACACAAGGTTCATCTTCATTTTTAATAAAGCCAAACTCTTTGACTGCTTCATCAAATCGAAGATTCCAACTCAGAGATGCTTGCTTCAATCCATAAATGGACGGTGCGACCACATACCTTTCAAAGCATCCTTTGGATTGACAAATCCCTCTCGAGTTGTGTCATGTAAACATCCTCAAGGGGATTTCATTAAAGAAAGCAGTTTTTACATCCATCTGCCAGATTTCGTAATCATAAAAAGCTGCAATAGCAAGTAAGATCCTGATGGATTTAACCATTGCCACTGGAGAGAAGGTTTAATCATAGTCAACACCTTTAACTTGTTTGTAACCTTTTGCTACCAGTCGGCCTTTGTATGTTTGTACATTACCATCCATGTCGGTTTTCTTCTTATAAGCCCACTTGCACCCGATGGGTTTTACCCCTTCAGGTGGATCAAACAAAGTCCATACTTGGTTAGTATACATGGATTCCATTTCAGATTTCATGGCTTCAAGCCATCTCTCAGAATCTGGTCCATTCGTAGCTTCTTGGTAGGAAGCAGGCTCATCCTGATCTATGAGCATCACATCACCGTTTTGAGTCACAAGATATCCATAATATCTCTCGGGCTCTTAGCGTTTCCTACCAGATTACGTTCTATGTGTGTGACCCTATAAGTTATTATTACATTGACAATACTTTTAAAATCATATTATAAAATTATAAATAGTGAGTGATATCTAGTAATGCATCACTTTTACCTAAGTAATAATAAGATCGATGATTCGATGCAACCTTTTTATGACAAATGTTTCAATGTAATTTAATCCTTTTAACTTTGACATCCTAGATTAAACTCGAGTCATGGAATATGTCATACTCATCATAATTTAATCTGTGTTTTCTTGATCAATGACTAGACTATATTAAACAAATCAATATTTGAGCATGGCCATGCATTTTATAGTCCTACTCAATCAAGAGGCCTATGATATCATATAATATACGATATATAGGATGGTTAAATTCCATCTAGATCACTCATATTCCTCACACGATTCATGATATACCCAATAATCATCTTTATAGTCTACCCTATTAAAAGTGACATTTGATGGTATCAAAGTACATAAATTCATGTCTAGTAAGATAGTGATTTCAGGTCGGAGGACCATTACACCATTGTCACTATGAGAATCGCTAATGACACTTTGAATACTATTCCACGTAGAATTCTCATGGTGAGTCTGTCCAATACATTGTTCTCTAATATGTACCTATGCATTGACTTAATATCTCATATATTTATGACCAATGAGATTTGGTCATCAGTAAATCCACATACTAGTCTCAATGCATCATTGTTGTCCCATCAACAATGATATTCTACTAGTGACATTTAAGAGCAATGATACTAATTGTAATTATATAATGTCATGTTCAAGTCACATACTTGAAACTATATAAGTTGTATCACTATTCGAAGGAATTTTATTATGTTAACATTTATATAATGCAGTAAATAAAACCATAATAAAATCATTCATTTATTCAATCAAATATAATATCAAAATGTTAAGCAATTATATCAAATAATTGGCATCAAGGGCATAAGCTCTAACAGTCTCCCACTTGCACTAGAGCCAATCACTCATGTAGCTAATACACATGTAACTAGTGTGACCTTCGTGCTTCTGCTGCGACAAAGCCTTGGTCAGTGGATGTGCAACATTATAATCTATTGGCACTATTCCTATATGTACATCTCCTCTATCAATGATTTCACGGATGAGATGGTACCGCCTAAGTATATTCTTAGATCGTTGGTGAGATCTGGGTTTCTTAGCCTGTGCAATGGCTCCATTATTATCACATTATAGAACAATCAGATCAACAATGGTTGGAACAACACCAAGTTCAGTGATGAACTTTTTAATCCATACAGCTTCCTTGGGTGCACTAGAAGCAACAATATACTCAGCCTCTGTTGTAGAATCTGCTACTGTCTCTTGTTTCGAACTCTTCCAGCTAACAGCACCACCATTAAGGAAAAATACAAAACCTGACTGAGACTTATAGTCATCATTGTGAGTCTGCAAACTAGCATTTGTGTAACCCTTAACTGCCAGTTCGTCTTCACCTCCATATACCAAGAATGAATCTTTAGTCCTTTTTAGGTACTTGAGGATATTGTTGACTGCTGTCCAGTGACCTTCACCTGGATTCGACTGGTATCTACTCGTCAAGCTCAAAGCATACGAGACATCCGGACAAGTACATATCATTGAATACATGATAGATCCAATTGTCGAAGCATAGGGGATCTTTCTCATACGCTCCTCATCATCTTGTGATTTAGGATATTGGACCTTAAAGATCTTTACACCATGAGTCATGGGTAAGTGTCCTCTTTTTGCCTCTTGCATGCTGAACCGTTTTAATACTTTATCAATATATGTACTATGACTTAGGCCGATCATTTTTCTCGATCTATCTCGATAGATCTTGATACCTAAAACGTAGGTCGTGATCGCTAAATCTTTCATGGAGAAACATTTTCCTAACCATGTCTTTACACCTTTAATGAAGGAATGTCATTCCCAATAATTAATATGTCGTTAACATATAATATCAGGAATAAAATGTGACTCCCACAAACCTTCTTATATACACAAGGTTCATCTTCATTTTTAATAAAGCCAAACTCTTTGTTCGCTTCATCAAATCGAAGATTCCAACTCCGAGATGCTTGCTTCAATCCATAAATGGAACTTTTGTACTTACATACCTTTCAAAGATCCTTTGGATTGACAAAACCCTCGAGGTTGTGGCATGTAAACATCCTCAAGGAGATTTCATTAAGGAAAGAAGTTTTGACATCCATCCGCCGATTTCGTAATCATAAAAAAAGTGCGCAATAGCAAGTAAGATCCTCGATGGATTTAACCATTGCCACTGGAGAGAAGGTTTCATCATAGTCAACACCTTGAACTTGTTTGTAACCTTTTGCTACCAGTCGGCCTTTTTAGGTTTGTACATTACCATCCATATCGGTTTTCTTCTTATAAGCCCACTTGCACCCGAAGGGTTTTACCCCTTCGGGTGGATCAAACAAAGTCCATACTTGGTTAGTATACATGGAGTCCATTTCAGATCTTATGGCTTCAAGCCATCTCTCAAAATCTGGCCCATTCATATCTTCTTGGTAGGAAGCAGGCTCATCCTGATCTATGAGCATCACATCGCCGTTTTGAGTCTCAAGATATCCATAATATCTCTCGGGTTCTTAGCGTGTCCTACTAGATTACGTTCTATGTGTGAGACCCTATAGGTTATTATTACATTGGCAATACTTTTAAAATCATATTATAAAATTTAAATCCTTTGATATCTAGTAATGCATCCTGTTATTAAAGTAATAATAAGATCGATGATTCGATGCAACCTTTTTGTGACAAATGCTTCAATGTAATTTTTCCTTTTAACCTTGACATCCTAGATTAAACAAATCATGGAATATGTTGGCGCTCTTCATAATTTATAGTCTGTTTTCTTGATCAATGACTAGACTATGGAAACAAATCAATATTTGAGCATGGCCATGCAAAAATGGTCTACTCAATCAAGAGGCCTATTAATATCACCCCTAATATATAGGAGGGTTAAATTCCATCTAGATCACTCATATTCCTCACACGATTCATGATGTACCCAATAATCATCTTTATAGTCCACCCTATTAAAAGTGACATTTGATGATATCAAAGTACATAAATTCATATGTAATAAAAAATAGTGATTTTAGGTTGGAGGACCATTACACCATTGTCACTATGAGAATCGCTAATGACACTTTGCATACTATTCCACGTAGAATTCTCATGGCAAGTATGTCCAATACATTGTTCTCTAATATGTACCTATGCATTGACTTAATATCTCATATATTTATGACCAATGAGATTTGGTCATCAGTAAATCCACATACTAGTCTCAATGCATCATTGTTGTCCCATCAACAATGATATTCTACTAGTGACATTTAAGCGCAATGATACTAATTGTAATTATATAATGTCATGTTCAAGTCACATACTTGAAACTATATAAGTTGTATCACTATTCGAAGGAATTTTATTATGTTAACATTTATATAACACAATAAATAAAACCATAATAAAATCATTCATTTATTCAATCAAATATAATATCAAAATATTAAGCAATTATATCAAATAATTGGCATCTAGGGCATAAGCTCTAACAGTCTCCCACTTGCATTAGAGCCAATCACTCATGTATCTAATACACATGTAACTAGTGTGACCTTCGTGCTTCTGCTGCGACAAAGCCTTGGTCAGTGGATCTGCAACATTATCATCTATTGGCACTCTTCCTATATGTACATCTCCTCTATTAATGATTTCACGGATGAGATGGTACCGCCTAAGTATATTCTTGGATCGTTAGTGAGATCTGGGTTTCTTAGCCTGTGCAATGGCTCCATTATTATCACATTATAGAACAATCGGATCAACAATGGTTGGAACAACACCAAGTTCAGTGTTGAACTTTTTAATCCATACAGCTTCCTTGGCCGCACTAGAAGCAGCAATATACTCAGCCTCTGTTGTAGAATCTGCTACTATCTCTTGCTTTGAAGTCTTCCAGCTAACAGCACCACCATTAAGGAAAAATACAAAACCTGACTGAGACTTATAGTCATCATTGTCAGTCTGCAAACTAGCATTTGTGTAACTCTTTACTTCCAGTTCGTCTTCACCTCCATATACCAAGAATGAATCTTTAGTCCTTTTTAGGTACTTGAGGATATTCTCGATCGTCATTGTCGATGACCTTCACTTGGATTCGATCGGTATCCGCTTTCGTTATTCTCAAAGCATACGAGACATCCAGACAAGTATATATCATTGAATACATGATAGATCCAATTATCGAAGCATAGGGGATCTTTCTCATACGCTCCTCATCATCTTGTGATTTAGGATATTGGACCTTAAAGATCTTTACACCATGAGTCATGGGTAAGTGTCCTCTTTTTGCCTCTTGCATGCTGAACCGTTTTAACACTTTATCAATATATGTACTATGACTTAGGCCGATCATTTTTCTCGATCTATCTCGATAGATCTTGATACCTAAAACGTAGGCTGCATCGCCTAAATCTTTCATGGAGAAATACTTTCCTAACCATGATTTTACAGCCTGTAATGAAGGAATGTCATTCCCAATAATTAATATGTCGTTAACATATAATATCAGGAATAGAATGTGACTCTCACAAACCTTCTTATATACACAAGGTTCATCTTCATTTTTAATAAAGCCAAACTCTTTGACTGCTTCATCAAATCGAAGATTCCAACTCCGAGATGCTTGCTTCAATCCATAAATGGATCGCTGCAGCTTACATACCTTTCCAGCATCCTTTGGATTGACAAAACCCTTAGGTTGTGTCATGTACACATCCTCAAGGGGATTTCCATTAAGGAAAGTAGTTTTGACATCCATCTGCCCGATTTTGTAATCATAAAAAGCTGCAATAGCAAGTAAGATCCTAATGGATTTAACCATTGCCACTGGAGAGAAGGTTTCATCATAGTCAACACCTTGAACTTGTTTGTAACCTTTTGCTACCAGTCGGCCTTTGTAGGTTTGTACATTACCATCCATGTCAGTTTTCTTCTTGTAAGCCCACTTGTACCCGATTGGTTTTACCCCTTTGGGTGGATCAAACAAAGTCCATACTTGGTTAGTATACATGTTGTCCATTTCAGATCTCATGGCTTCAAGCCATCTCTCAGAATCTGGTCCATTCATAGCTTCTTGGTAGGAAGTAGGCTCATCTTAATCTATGAGCATCGCATCGCCGTTTTGAGTCACAAGATATCCATAATATCTCTCGGGCTCGTAGCGTGTCCTACCAGATCTACGAATTCCTTGTGTAATTTGAGCAGGTTCATTTTCCACAATTTCTTGTGCTTCCTGCTCATGTTCCAACTCAGGATCAATGATATTTGGTGGTTCTTGAATTTCTTCGAGTTCTACTTTCCTCCCACTGTTTCCCTTAGAGACAAATTCTCTTTCTAGAAAAATACCCGTTCGAGCAACAAACACTTTATTCTCAGAAGGTTTGTAGAAATAATACCCATTTTTGATTCTTTTGGGTATCCCACAAAATTATATTTGTCAGATTTAGGTCCGAGCTTGTCAGAATCTAGACGTTTTACAAACACCTCACAACCCCAAATCTTCATGAACGACGTATTAGGACGTTTCCCAGTCCACATCTCATATGGTGTCTTCTGAACCGTCTTTGTAGGAACACGGTTAAGTTTGAATGCAGTTGTCTCTAGGGCATGACCCCAGAAGCTTATTGGAAGATCTACATGACTCGTCATTGATCGTACCATGTCAAACAAGGTGCAATTTCTCCTCTCAGATACACCATTCCATTGTAGTGTTACAGGTGGAGTGAGCTGTGATATAATACCAGACTCCTTTAGAAGGTCATCAAAGTCTTGGCTTAAGTATTCACCTCCTCGATCGAATCGAAGGGCTTTTATGCTTTTGCCAAATTGGTTTTGAACTTCATTATTGAATTCCTTGAACTTTTCAAAGGATTCGGATTTGTTTTTCATAAGATACACATATCCATATCTCTATCAAGTCGTCGATAAATGTAATGAAGTAATAAAACCTACCTCTTGCTAATCGAACTCATGGGTCCACATACATCACTATGTATAAGTCCCAATATTTTCGCTAGGATTCACGTGTGTCGAGTGAAAGGGGCTTTAGTCATTTTGCCTAATAAATAAGACTCACATTTCTCATATGATTCAAAATCAAATGAATCCAAAAACCCATCTTTATGGAGTTTGGATATGCGTTTCTCATTTCTATGGCCCAAACGACAGTGCCAGAGATATGTTAGATTTGAATCATTTGATTTAAATCATTTTGTATTTATGTTATACATAGGCATTTCTAAATCGAGAATATAATGATCGTTAAACAATTGTGCAACACCTTAGCAAATATCATTTAAGTAAAACGAACAACGATTGTTCTTTATTATAAATGAAAAACCTTTCTTATCCAAACAAGAAACAGAAAAAATGTTTTTGCTTATAGCAGGCACATAATAACAATCCTCTAATTCTAATACTAGCCTAGTGGGCAAAGATAAGTGATAAGTTCTTACGGCCAGTGCAATAACTTTTACTCTATTCCCAACTCGTAGGTCAATTTCTCCTTTTGCCAAAGTCCTACTTCTTCGAAGTTCTTGCACATTAACATAAATGTGAGAACCACATCCAATATCCAATACCCATGATGTAAAAGTAGACAAGTTGACTTCTATAACATATATGCCTGAATCAGAAGTCACACTTCCTTTCTTTTTCTTCACTTCTTCCAAATAAGCATGACAATTCCTCTTCTAGTGTCAAGGTTTTCCACAGAAGTGACAATCACCTTTTTTAGCCACCCCACCTTTAGGTTTTAATGCCTATTTGGTTTTGGAATTGGGTTTAGCACCAGATTTAGATCCTATCTTCTTCTTGCCTTTCCAATTTCCCTTAGCATTCCCCTTTTGTACCATCATTATGGAAGCGGGTCCTGCCTTTTTCATGTTGTTCTCGGCAGTTCTTAACATGCTCAATAACTCAGGAAGGGGTTTCTCAATTTCATTCATAAGATAATTCATAACAAATTGAGAGTAGCTGTTGGTCAAGGATTGCAAAACAAAATTAGTTTGGGCTTCCGGAGTGATTGGAAAACCCAACCTATTAAGGTACTCAATATACCCGATCATTTTCAGCACATATGGACCAACTGGATCACGTTCACCCATCTTGCATTGATACAATGCCTTGCTTGTATTATACCTCTCCTGTCGAGCATGCCCTTCAAACAATTTCTTGAGATGCTCGATCATCTCATAAGCATCCATCAACTCATGTTGCTTCTAAAGCTCAGTGTTCATGGTTGCTAGCATGAGACAACTCACGTCCAGAGCATCATCTTGATGGTTCTTGTAAGTATTATGCTCCGCACGTGGCGCAGTGATAGCTGGGGCTGCAGGAATAGGCCCATCAAGAACATATAGCTTGCGCTCTTGTTTGAGGACAATCCTCAAGTTCCTATGTCAGTCAAGGAAATTAATTCCACTCAGCTTGTCCTTCTCAAGGACTGATCGTAGTTAAAGACTACTTGTGTTGTTGTTGTTGTTTTCCATTGATATCTACAATTTATAAGTGCCAAAATAATAAGTCAAATTGCAGAGTTGATATTTTGTAATTGATAATAGTACATTCAAAATACACCTCCCACTATTTTATTCAAATTAATAGCCCTTACCATTAATTCGGAAAGCATTTTCTATTAAAACTTTCTAGTGAGCCAAGATCCATATTTCATTATGACTTAAGGTAACTTTGGCTAATCTCTTAAAACACAATTATTTAGGTAGACAAACCTTTTGTCAATTATATCATATATAACTCTTGGATAGTTTGGTAAACAACAATTGTTTCTAGTCCATCTAATAGTACCTACCAAACTCTATGCCTTTAAGTCCACAATCCTATTGAGATAACTTAGTTAAGTCGGGCCCAATGATTTTAACAGTTTGGATATCAAAATTATCCTATCGCATCTTACCTAGATAAATAGGGTACTTTGCTTTGGCAAACCTACACCTATTGATCAAGGTCTTGATGAGTGTTATTCATTGGAAGGCATCTAACTTAGACTTAATAATTTAATGAGGGATTTTATTAATAAATTTAGATCTCACCAATTTTAATCTTATTAAGCATGCACATTATTTATCATATCATACACAAGCATAAATAAAGTACAAAATAAAATGTGTCACAATTATGGCCCAATCCACTGTCAATCTTTTCAAGCTAATGAAAGATTGAAGGTCAATCTAAGGTGGTAAAAGATCTTAAAATAAGTAGCTTCCTTGGATCTTCCTCGAGCATGTGCCTCCTCTCCATCATCATCTTTCCATCGTGTCCTTCATCTTGTCATCTTCATAATAATAGATTATTACATGACATAAAGAAACCTCGAGTTACATTTGAGGGGATTTAGATGAGAATAGAATATTACATTAGAATTTATAGAAAGGCACGACATGCAAGCCGTATTTTAAAACCAAAAACCACTAACCTATGGGTCAAAAGGTCATTATTGTGAACCATGCATATAACAATAAGCACATAACAATTTATATATAATTAAAGAAAACTATATATCAAATATTGGGGTCACAGCCATCGTGCCCTACGACGGGGGGTTCCAAGGGGGGGTCTCCCCCCTGGCGGTGGTCTGGCTAATCATATTAAAACGAATAACAATACACCCATAACATATCATATATGTCCAGTTTTGATTAATCATATTAAAATTAATCTGATGCTTCTAATCCGATTAGAACAGTTGTATTGTTATTCCACCTTCTAAGATACGATTAACAGAATTATCATATACATACATATATTTTATTGATACAATCAAAATACCGGAATACGCATACAGCGGAATATCATATATTCAATTTCAGATCGGTAAACATGTATCATCATATATCATATATATCGAATACAATTAAAACACATAATCTGAATTATTCATTTTTGCAAGTAGCTCTGATACCAGTGTAGGGTTTTGACACATAAAACATAGTGAAAATAGAACAATTTAAAGCAATTTCGAAACCCTAAACATGATCCATGCGAAAAATTCAATTAATTCAGAGGTTAGAAATTATACAGATTATTAAAGCTAGAATCGATGCGGTCGAATCTCAAACGCAATTCAAACGAAATGCGTCTCTACACAGTATTCACATTTAACGCTCCGTGAATCGTCAGTAAATACGATCTGCGAGAAGAAGGAACCGCGTGATATTAGCCACCAAGGATGAGGATTTTCTAAAGCTGTTTTTCTAGTCTCTCTCTAAAAGCGGCTAAGGTTTTATTTTCTTGTTGATGTAATACCTAAAATAATTGATATATATCATATATATATATATATATATATATATATATATATATATATATAGCGATTAGTAGGAATTAATCAAAACCTAATATAATAAAAATCGAATTTTTATATATATATATATATATATATATATATATATATATATATATATATCTTAATTAAGTCTTACTTAATTAATATACATATATACAAATTATCCTTTTAATTTAAATTCATGATTTAAAATACTATCAATTATATTGATATATTTAAATCCTTAAAATTTAAATTAATTCCCTTTTAAATTACGTTTTATGTGTGTGACCGTATAGGTTATTATTACATTGACAATAATTTTAAAATCATATTATAAAATTATAAACAGTGAGCGATATCTAGTAATGCATCACTGCTACCCAAGTAATAATAAGATCGATAATTCGATGCAACCTTTTTGTGACCAATGTTTCAATGTAATTTAATTCTTTTAACCTTGACATCCTAGATTAAACTCGAGTCATGGAATGTGTCATACTCTTCATAATTTAATCTGTGTTTTCTTGATCAATGACTAGACTATATAAAATAAATCACTATTTGAGCATGGCCATGCATTTCATAGTCCTACTCAATCAAGAGGCCTATGGATATCACCCGTAATATATAGGAGGGTTAAATTCCATCTAGATCACTCATATTTCTCACACGATTCATGATGTACCCAATAATCATCTTTATAGTCCACCCTATTAAAGGTGACATTTGATGATATTAAAGTACATAAATTCTCATGTAGTAATATAGTGATTTCAGGTCGGAGGACCATTACACCATTGTCACTGTGAGAATCGCTAATGACACTTTGCATACTATTCCACGTAGAATTCTCATGGTGGTGGGTCCATCCAAATTACATCGTTTCTCTAACATGTACCTATGCATTGACTTAATATCTCATATATTTATGACCAATGAGATTTGGTCATCAGTAAATCCACGTACTAGTCTCAATGCATCATTGTTGTCCCATCAACAATGATACTCGACTAGGGACATTTAAGAGCAATGATACTAATTTTAATTATATAATCTCATGTTCATGTCACATACTTGAAACTATATAATTTGTATCACTATTTTAAGGAATTTTATTATGTTAACATTTATATAACGCAGTAAATAAAACCATAATAAAATCATTCATTTATTCAATCAAATATAATATCAAAATGTTAAGCAATTATATCAAATAATTGGCCTCTGGGGCATAAACTCTAACACCTAACACCTTCCCTCCGCATAAGCATGTCCCCGAACCCTATTAAATCTCAGTTTTATAGACCCGTTTAGAAGTGTCACATCACTGGGTCAATGTACAAACCTTTTCTCGATTGTGTTGGTACAACCATTTAAAAAAACCAACTGGCGACTCTTACAGTAAAATCATCGACATATAAATGTCGGACCTTTTCACAACTTGTTTTTCCAAATAAATCTCACCAAACATGAGAACATCAAGAGACAAGAACAGAAGAAGGACAATAAAAATCCCGACGTCGACAGGTGGTGACTTTGCTGGGGACTCCAGTAGGAGGACTTAAGCCGCTACTACAAGCTTTTCAAAACTATTAGATGCTTGTGTATGGATGTTACATTTACATTTTTGATGAATGTGTACGAATGCATTTTACTTACTACACTGCAATATATCTATCGCATATGTCACCATTCCCATAACGGTAAGACACGTTGCATGTGAATGTATGTTGTGTGGTTCCTCCACCAGGAGGCTATCCTATTGGTGATTGATTACTGGACTCATAGGGAGACTAATTCCAATGAGGCTCAGGAAAGGCACCACCCACATTTGGTCCAGTTGAAAGACCAGATTAACTTCCCGTCAAGTAAATTGCAATGATTTGGGAACCTTCATGCCAAAAAAGCCGCAAGAGTAACCTAAGATAGGTCAGCCTGTGATAAACCAAACGCGGAGGAAAGTCTCTTCATGTTTTCCATTTTTAATTACATATAAAGACAATTACTTGTAATTTCATTCCATGTCAATCTCTATGTAATGGAAAATATGAAGAATATGTGTACATGCATGTTAAGGCTTGACATGCTATCAAATGACACCCATTTTAGAGGATAATATTCCTAAAATGAACACATTATGATAGCATGTAAACATTTATACATTCCCTAAGACTAAACTACACAAGTTTTTGTAGGAAAACAATTGGGCCTGTTACCCGTTCAAAGTCCAAAAAGGCCACGAGCTTACAACCAATTATGTCTTCATCTGACCAGTCTAATCCTGCTCTTATCTATTGGGAAGAGTTTGATGGATTAAGCAAACAAATTACAGATTTAGTTATTCTGCTTAAAGAACTACACCAGTCTACTCAGGGTTCACGAATACCCGTACATATAAAATCCTTTGCACATGGAGGAACATAAGGTTCAGATAAAATAATTCCAAAACTTCAGTTGGATACAACCAACAAAATTCCTGAAAACACCCATCTTAAAGAAGATCTAGACACTGGTGATATTAGGAAAAAGGTCCTTCAAATGGAAGAGACCATTCAGTCTATAAAAGGGTTTGGAGAACACGGGAGTCTTTCCTATGCTGATCTTTGTATATTCCTTGGTGTTCATTATCCAGAGAAGTTCAAGACTCCTGACTTTGAAAAGTATGATGGGTTAGGAGATCCTTACACACACTTAAAGGTGTTTATTGGAGAACTCGAATCTTATGTCGAGGATGAGAAGCTCAGAATGCAGCTATTCCAAAAGAGTCTAGCTGGATAAGTCCGATCATGGTATACCAGATTAGAGAATTCTAAAATATAAAGCTGGGAAGAGTTAGCTCATTTCTTCCTCAGTCAGCACTGCTTCAAGTCTCAGATGGCTCTTGACTAGTGCCAAATTAACAAGGTCAAGAAATAATCTAATGAGTCTTTTCGAGAGTATGATCAAAGGTGGAGGCGCCTTGCTGCTCAAGTTATTCCTGCTGTGACAGAATCAGAAATGGTGATGACCTTAATAGACATACAAGAAGCTCCTTTCTATGAGAGAGTCTTAGTTGGCATTGGTAAGCCATTTTTTGAAATGATCAAACATGGAGAGATGGCTGAGATGGGATTGAAGTCAGGAAAAATTCAAGACCTAGCCACTCTGAAAGCTGTTGCTGAGAACATCCAGTCCGGAACTTATGGAAACAACCCCCGGAGGGTCCATAAAAAGAAAGAGCAGGATGTTTCCTTGATACTACAAAGTCAGAAAGGCAGTCAGAACATGCCTATCCAAAGGAGAAACTACTCCCCTTTTCCAGCATAGTCTTCCAACCCCACATTTCCAAAGGGTGGAGAAGTCCGATGCAATCGAGTGTTCACACCCCTAGGGGATTCGCTCGAGAATGTTCTCAATCTTCTGACTACTTAGAAGAAAATTACACATCTTCTTCCACCAGCCAACCCGAATGGGAAGGGTTACAATTCTACATGGAAGTGTGCTTACTTTGCCGGTGCACCGGGACATGATACTCAGGATTGCTGGGCCTTAAAACACAAAATCCAGGATTTAATCGATAACGTGGAGATTGTACTGACTAAACCTGACCAACCTCATGTGAAACACAACCCTCTTCCTCAACACAAAGAAGAAGAGGTAAATATGATTAATTGGAGCATTGGATAAAGTTCTAATTACGTTGTTGAATCTTCCAAAACCAACAAGGATGTTGCTAACAAATGGGATTACGCACAGTTACAGTTTATGATGGAATGAAAGATTAAGGCTCTTTGAAAGCAAGTGGATCAATTGGCAGAACTGGTGATCCATCAACACCAAGTCACACGCCAATTAGTTAGTCAGGAGCATACTAGTCTCCTTCCATTTGCTATGAATACTCCATCATTGCCTTCAGAAAGTGAAACACTGGAGGATAAAGTAGCAAAAAGAGCAAGTGCCAATGCCCGTCAGGATTTTGCCAACTAAAGGGAATTAACATACCTTGGCCAACCTATGGAGGAGATATTTCAGATGCTGATCAATGAAGGAAGAATTATATCCTTTCTACCTCCAATCAATCCCCGTTCAAGACGATTCAATTCTAATGAAGTATGCTTGTGGCGACCCCAAATTCGGGAACTTGAAACCCGAACTCGGTTCTCCACGATACCATTTCTTTAAGCTGAATAATACTAAATAATAATACATTCGAACTTAATTTACATACATCAAAGTTTACTTCCCCAGGTAGGTGACCTTCAAATACATTCCTTACAATACTTGAATAGATACCAATACAACTATAACCATTAACTCATAATACACACTTATTCGATCAGCTTTTCTTTCCCTTTATGCGTGCCTGAACCTTCAGGTTGCTCATACGTAACTGAAAACATTTAATTTAGCAAGGATGAGCATTTAAGTGCCCAGCAAGTAATAGCAATTATATATATATATATATATATATATATATATATATATATATATATATATATATATATATATATATATATATATAATTTGAAGGAATATAAGTATTCTCTTTATATAACACTTCTACAACGAATCGAAAGTTGTGAAGTAATCTGTACTGATAAAAAATTCACATAACAACTCTCTTCTAAATTCTTTAAATTTGGCTCTGGCTCTACCCATGAATAGGGTTTAAGAAACATACTATGAACATTGTTTTCATTTTCAAAAAGGTTTAGCGAGAAATTCATCCATAAGCAGATTTCTAAACTTCTGAGTGCGGAGGGTGATCAACCAGATTGTACCTGTATTGATCAATACTACATAACTGAGAGCGAAATTTATCGTTTTATTACATCCCACCTAGGCGCAAAAAATCTTCCCATATAGGGATGTTCATACATGCACTGGTTCCAAACCCAAAGGTTTTAATCTTGCTCAACAATAATATATAATTCATGAGATATATATATATATATATATATATATATATGTAATTAACAAAGGTGTATCAACATGTGAATAAATGCCATGATTATCCAAGTGGGGACACTTGTATAACCATTTAGAAATCAACTTAAACAGAATATATATCCGAGAGCTAACATGTTGATAATCAAAGCGTACATAAATACATGCGAGGAATAGAAAAGAATTACGAAACTTCTTACTCATGTCCATTGCATAAAGAAAAAATGCAAAGGTAAAGATTTTTGATTCTTTGATTACAAATCTTAACTTAGGTTTTATCTCTTTATCACAACCTATCAATAATCGGATCATTTGTTCGATTAGAACAATATATCATAACACATAATCTTTGTCTATTACGATTGACATAGTCTAATCTAACGTCATCACATATATCTAACAGTCATTACATCCTAAACAATCATTAACGTGGTCAAATATCTAAGTTCGGGTCAATTTTTGACAATTATCGGTGTACCGACAGCTTTAACGGGTAAATACTGAGTCTAAGACTTATTCTGTATCTCAACATCAGTCATTTTATTTTTAAATGACTTAAAATAATTTTAAAGCTTTTATGATATTTTATCATGTATTTTCAAACATCGGAATCATAATTAAATGATTTAAACATCAAACAATTCTATTATCATTAATAATTAATTAATATTAAACTATTAATGAAGCCATTGCCAAAATATAAAAGTTATTTATAATAACTCAAACTATTTTTAAAACATTTATATTACCCTTAAATAATTTTAAAATAATTAAAATCATTTTAAATAATTACCATTAATATTTAAATATTAATGTACTATTTATCAAATATTAAAAGTCATTAATTATAACTTAAAATATTTTTTAAATCCTTAATATCCTCTTTAAATGATTTTTAAATAAATAAAACCATTTTTAAACTATTTATTTAATATAAATATTAAATAAACTTAATATCACAAATCATTAACTAAATATCATTAATATATAATTATTAATGAAATTATCTTCTAAATATTAAAAGTTATATTTTATAACTCAAAATATCTTTAAATACTTTATTTTTATTTAAAATGATTTTTAAAATATTAAAATCATTTTTAAACTAATTATTTAATATAATCAATAAATAACTTTAATATCATTAATATTAATTAATTAATGAAATTCATCACAAAATATTAAAAGTCATGGAAAATAATTAAAATATTTTCTTATACCATAATATAATTTTTCATGATTTTTCATGAATTAAAACTATTTTAAATAATTTATTTAATATTATAATTAAATAAATAAATACTTTTATATTCAAAAATATTAAATATTTATGAAATATACTCAAAATAATTAAAAACTATTTTTAGGACTTTAAAATAATTTTTCGAGAATTTATTTGGTATTTTTAATTATTAAAATCTAATTTTCTAATTTTTAAATCATTTTGGAAATACGAAAAAATAAAATAAATAAAATCCGTCGCTAAAGGCTATAGCGACGAGACAACCGTCATTATAGGTGTTCTTCATCTCAAGAACAACTTTATCGAGAGAGCGATTCGAGAAGTACTTTGACCATGAATAACGTTTTGGTCTTAATGAATCTGGGCAATCTATGAATTGGGTCTTGTAGAAGTAATACCAGAATACAATTACCAACAATCATAACCTCTAAAAAACATCAGATCTGGGATAAATCAGTCATCAAAGTAGCTGCCAAAGCTGTTCTTCACGAAGAACAGTTCGAGGTGCCTACTTTGGACCTCTATAACTTGATGATCGTGCAACGTTTACGTGATCTATCAATTCCAGTGTGTAGACAACATGTAGGACTACAACGCTAACACTTAAAATCATCATAAAATCAATAAATCAAGCATCTAAAGTATGGTCAAACCTTAACAAAAAAAATAACACTTAGAAAATGCAGGTGCGCCCGAAATTGTATGCAGTCAATCTTTGGTCGATGAAATTTGACCTTGATAACGTTACTCAAAATAGATATGGACTGATTAGTTTTGGAGCTTAAATTCCACATAACGGACTACACATATCAACTTTCAAAACACAAAACTCATTAACGATCAAGAGATATAAGGCCTGACATTTGCCAAAAAATATTTTCTGGACACTTAGAATATTTTTTTGGGTTTAAAGAACAGCCGGTCAATGACGGTCAACCCACTTTGACCTTAAATAACTTTTGATCCACAATAGATATAGACCTGATTCCTTTTGGAGGTTAAAGAACACATAACAAGCTACATATAACATCTTACAAACAACAAAAACAGTAAATAATCACAGAGATATAAGGCTTGACATTTGCACAAAAATCACAGAATTCGGTTTTTCCAACTTGCTTAAATCTTTGATTTTGAGCACTTTGATGTTATGGGTCTGTGTTTTTACAACCCAGAACATTAATAGACTCCTTATTACACAACTTTAAACAATCAATTGCATCAATTAACATCGAATCGAAGGATTTCAAAATTTAGAATTTTCTACCTTTTTAAGCTTGATTTTTGATTTCTGACTTCTTGATGCTTGATTTGTGGTTTGTGATGGCTGGGCTTTGATTATGAGCTTATGGGTAAGAAAATTTCGGAGGTTTGGTCTAGAGAGAATGAAGCTAAGTGTTGTTGCACAATTTAGCCAAAAATGAGCAATTTCTCTCTCTTTAATCATATAAATCATGTATGCAATCATGTAATAATGATTGATTATTGGTGGTAGTAATGCTATATGTGTCATGGTAAATTCTAGAATAAAGTTAGATATCCAGTGATTTTGCAAGATTGCTAGCAATAATACACTAATAATTCATTAATAAGACGAAAAGGGTAAAATAGTCATTTCCAACCTAATAATTGGTTCCTTCCTTTAATAATGCACAAGGGTAGTTTAGACTTCTCTCACCATGAAGGGCATTTTAGACATTGGCCACAACCCTTAGGGTTTATCACTTTAGATTTTAAAATTCCATAAATAATATAACTAATAATACACTAAAAGGGTATTTTGGTAATTTCACATATAATTTCAAGGGCATTTTTGTACATAGCAATTAAATGTAGTATTTAATCACTAGATGGTAATTCTTATCATTTACCAATTAATTCTATCCTTTGGTAAATTAAAACACTTGTACATTAACATTGTAATTAAACCCAATAATTTTAAATTAGGGTTTTCTATAGAAAATTAGGGTTCTAAAATTAAGGTTTCTTAACGTCATCAATTAGGGTTTCCTAATTGACCATTAGGGTTCTCTAATTATCTGTGTGTGTTACTAACACAGTCGTTACGGTCTTTAACTTCAACCGATTAGGGTTATAATAATTAGGGTTTGTCCTAATTATCAGCGTAAAAATAGTAATTAGGGTTTTCTTCTAATTACCGACATTCATGTACACAGTAACTTCATATGCACAGTCACCACTTAGTAATTTCTCATAACTGAGTTTAATAATTAGGTTTTCATAGCACAGTATTGTGTTATGACCTAATTAATGCGTCATTTCAATATATTATCATCACTTTACATTACGGTACATATTTATGTCTTTGTAAAATCATAATATCAATAATATAATATTATTATTCTCATCTCTTGATCACAATCCCAATCCAGGGTTTGGATCTCATATCTAACTTATTCTTCATACACAACATCGATAATCAAGTTAAAACCATTAACTTAAATATTCTGAACAATTCATATAATAAAATATTTATTATATAAATCTAATTATCACTTCATATATTATTTTCAATCATGTTTTCATGGAAAATAATTAATAAAACATTTCTACTTACAGAAATTAATTACCATAACAATATAATTTGTGGTAATTGATTATTCCAAAATTATTTCTAATTTTTCAAGTAATAAATATATTCGCATTTATCGTTCACATTACTAGACACTTATTCTCGTCATTAAATAAATAAAAAAAATTTATACCCAAAATTTCTTATTTATTTTATATAGAAAATCTCGGGTTATTACAATGCTAGTACCACTCCCATTCTCACGGTCATAACACAAAAAAATGATGGGCACTCTACCACCTCATTCAAAATTTAATTGATAACGTTGTCCTGCAAATGGCAGATGACGAGAGTGGGACACCTGCCCTACAAACTGGAAGAACAACGTAGCAGTATTATCCGATGAGGATGATTTAGCTGCTAGACCACTCATAATATAAGTAATTCAACTCAAAGTTGATGACAATTCTTTGAAAGTGGCTGCACCAGAGCTAATTCTCTTGCCATCTAGGTCAGAATATCTTGTTTTCAGCTTGAAAAAAGTCCCATGGAATTATGGACAGGCTAAAGGATCTACATGACACACAACTGCTATAGTATTGAAGGAGAATCCACTGTATCTTTCCCATCGGGTGATGAAGCCTACCATCAAATTAAATGGGAAAGTTCCCATGGAGAAAATTAAAGAGTTCCTCCGTACCATGGGCCATAACAAAGCCTAGGAGGTTTTAAGCTTGAGAGAAGCACCACAACAATTTTCCATACTGGACTTGGTTTTCTCTTCCGAAGATCACAGGAAGATCTTGCTAAGGGTCTTGGAAGAAGCCCATTTACAAAAATTAGTGGATGTGGAAAAAATCCAACATCTGGTTGATCACATTTTTAACAATAATATGATATCTTTCACTGATGACGACATACCCGCTAAAGGGACTGGTCATTGAAAGCCATTGCACATAGCGGTTTTGACCTCCGGATACATGGTGGGAGGAGTCTTGATAGATGGAGGTTCATCTCTGAATATCTGTCCTTATTCTACCTTGGAGAAGATGACTATAAACCCTAAGAGGATCAAAAGCAGCCATACGGTTATCAAAGATTTTGATGGGTCCCAAAGAAATGATGTTGGAAAGATTGAACTACCAGTGGAGATTGGACCACATACATTCAGTGTATCCTTTCACGTGCTCAGAATAGCTACAGGATACAACCTGCTTTTGGGAAGACCATGGATAAATATGGCTGGAGCCTTCCCTTCCACCCTTCACCAGCAACTCAAGTACATTATCAACAATAGCATAGTCACTGTTAATGCTGAGTTGGAATGTCCTGAAGAAGGTAACATACCACTCATCAGCTTAAATTCAGAAGTTGAGCCGGTCAATTTCTATGCCCTAGAGGTGAGCAACACTCATTACCATCCCATTGGGGTGCCACCTCTCATACCCAAGATTTCTGTCGAGGTAATGTCGGCCACTCAAGAGATGATGTCATTGGGTCATCAACCTAGACAAGGGTTGGGCAAAGATCATCAGGGCATTAAGCACCCAATTCAAGTTCCCAGTCAAATAGGGACAACTGGATTAGGCTATTCTGCTAGCTCCAGTCACAAGAATCCTTACAAGCACAAACATATTCCTTCATCTTCATCCATATGGTGATTATCTCCACCTATAGATCCTGAGCCTATATGTGAGACCCCAGATTCATAGATTTAAATTTTTCAAAATATTTTTTTTAATATTGTGGTATGGATTTGATATAATGTTATAGTTGTGGGTAGTATTTATAAATTTTGCAAAGTATGAAAGTTATCATAAAATAATCGGTGGTAAAATACGCGTGGTTGCATAGTAGAACACGGTATTGGTTATTGATGTTTACGTGAGAAGTCACTCAGTTATTCTCAATTATTGCTACAATAATTGCTGCATCATATTTCTCATATTATTGATTTGATTATTGTCACATTATCATCTGTATAATATGTTATATTATTAAATCAATAATTGACACGACAAAGTTATTTATATTATTAAATTGCAATATTTACAATGTCTAGAAGTTCTGTCAAGGAGAGGTTTGGTCACCTAATTGCGCACTAATAGGGAGAAATCCTTATTGGAAAGCCCCCTCTTTCCTGGGAATGACCTGGTTGTTAAATATTATGAGTTATGATATTAATGATGAATGAGTTTGTGTTGATTAAAGATGAATTTGATAGTTCCATTGTGTTTAGATTATTGGTGTTAGTTGAAATTGACATCTATTCCGATAATAATTTATGTCCGGGGGTTATATTAATAAATTGGGTAATTTATCGGATAAATGAGCAATTAATTGCTACTAATTCACATGCCCATATAACTATTTGTTTACATGTGTGTACTATTGAGTCACATTCTTATACTATTAAGGGAGTTGGTGCAAGATTGATAATACTTGCATGACTAAGTTAAAGATGGAGGTATAGATGGAGGTATTATACCATAATTTGTATTTTCACATTATTATAACTATTGCATCACATGATTGAACTATTGATTCACATGATTTACTATTAGGGGAGGTGGTGCAAGTTTGATAATACTTGCAGGACTAAATTAAAAATGAAAGAAATGTTGGAGGTATTGTATTGTAATATTTCGAGCCCCAAAACGTGCAATTATCGAAACTATATTTTCTTATAAATAGAAGCTCATTCTTCCTTCATTTCTCACCAATTCACCAAAGCTATAGAGCAATTATTATAGAGAGAAATTATAGAGAGAAGTTATAGAGAGAAAATCTATAAGGAGAAAGAAGAAGAGAAGTCTGCTACATTTCTATTCTAGTATCCAGTTTCTTCTGAGGTAAGGGATATTATTTGTTGTACCGTAAGGGGTATTATTATTTCGTATTCATGAAGAGAATTACTTTCTTTCAATACTCGTAAGAGTTGTTATTCCATTCTTTGTTATTATGTTCGAATAACCTGTTTATGCGAAGTACTGCATATATGGTGAAATTCTGTTGTTATTCCATTCTTTATTATTCAATTGAATATCACATGCATGCTTTTTCTGTGGGACACGGTTCCATTATTTACTATTCTGCATTTATTATTACGTAGAATATCCTCTCTTTTGCGTTACTTGGGACACAGTTCCATTATTTATTATTCGCATTTATTATTCTATCGGAATAATCCTGCTTTATAGGCGTTCTGTGGGACTGGATCCATTATTTATTATTACATTGAGAATAACTCATGTCATGCGATCTCTATCGCATGCATGGTGAATCTTCCGTTATTCAATTCTCTATTATTCTTGTTGAATAACTCATCTATATGGATTTCCACATGCATGGTGAATGATCCTTTATATTCATTCCTTATTAAATTGTGGAAATGATCTGGTTACGTTGATTATGATGAGGGTCATAATAAAAGCTTTGGACTGATGAAAAGCATGGGTATATGAAGTATTAGTAAGTGTTATGACGAGTTATGTTGGTTATTATGTGAAAACATGAAAGTTTCTTAGAAATCACAAAGGGTTGAAAATTAGATTTTGGTGAAAATGGAACAGGAAATTCAATTGACCATATCTCCTATTATATTTTGAATATTTGAGTGTGGTCAAGTTCTAGAGTTAGATCTATGAGTTTTTTAACATCTCCAAGTGGAATCACTTTGGAAAATGTGTCGTAGATTTCGTGTGGGTGATTTTTAGCAAAGGAGTCAAAAGTTGGAAATTAGAAAATGCCATTGTCCAGATTTTAGAAGGGCTGTTTCGGCAACTTAAATTGTGAGAAAACTTCTGGCCTTTTGGGACATGAAAGTATATGGTATAAAGAACCTCCTGTCCAAAAATGAGCTCATTCCGACTTAAAATGAGCAAGTTATGACCATTTCAATATTTAGGTTTTTTTGACGAAAAATGCTATAACTGGAATTCTATAACTCCGATGACCATGAAATTTAAACTGGAAGCTCACATTAACATGTGTAAGATCCTGCCAAGATTTGGGAATTTTTGGAGTTAAACTTGACGTAGCTAATTTCTTAAGGAATTAATTGGAAATTGATTTTTGAAAAATAGTAAATGAATTTTAAAAATTCCTAGAAAAATATATGTTCTTTATGGGACTATATTATGCTAAATCCAAGAAAAGAAATATTTTTGGGACTAATTTGGTATTTTTCATGAAAATAGTTTAGTTACGAACATATGAGTTAAATATGTTATGTGAAGTAACAAAGTTGGAAAATAGGATTTTATGGCTTGGAAATCCTATATAAGGTATATGTAGATTGTTGATAAGGGATTTGATCATTGGTGATGAAATCTTATGAGTATGGCATTTTTGAATGATTAAATGCATTATTTGATAAAATATAAACAATTGAAATAAATTGTTTATAAGTTTAAGAGGTGATTAAAATATTGTTATAATATTAACAATATTAGATTATGAGTTATTTAAGTGATGGATAATATTTGGATAAAATTAAAGTCTTTAATATTTATCCTTGTTTTAGTTTGATTAATGCTTATATCATTGTCATCATCCTCATATTTATATTGTGATTAAAGTCATCTTTGGCTTACGTGCATAGATGGACTTAGTATGATTATGACCAGGAATTATTCGGTATAGTCATGACCATAATGTGACAAATGATATGGTAAAAGTCCTCAGTGGCCTGTAGTGCATTGATGGACAGTTTTTGGTATGATTATGACCAGGGATTATTCGGTATAGTCATGACCATTGATAATTATATGAATATCCTTGGCGCGAGCAAGGTGGATGATTCGATGATGTAGATTTTTATTGTTGAGTCTCAAATGATAAAATATTGATTATACACTTTTAATTAAGTAGAAGATAGTAGATATCATGCTCTACTTGACTCTTTTATAATACATTTGTATGTCTTTGGCCGGTAGAGCAAAGATGAATTATTAATGAATATCTTTGGCCGTAGTGCAAAGATGAATTTATTAATATGATCATGAGCAGGAATTTTGATTTGGTATAACCATGATTTTTGATGTTTCAAGTGAAGATAGGTGATGAAAATTATCTTCATCCTGGGTGCGAAGAGGAATTTTAGAATCACAATTATGATTATAAGTTATTCATTTGATTGTGAACATGAATTGTTGATTGATGTTACAGGGATAAAACGTTATTGGAGGACTTTTAACATGGAGGAGATAATAGACCTGATGGTCTATTTGACTCTTCTAATGGATTGCTCGTTCCGTTGTAACTATGGTTGAAAAGTTTTATCATCTACCATGTGTTATAAATCTTTGATTTATTACTGATGAAGGCTATTGATAATTTAATTATCTTTAGTCAAGATATTCTTTACTGGGCTAGTTGTGCTCACCATTTTGCTTCACAATTCCTTTCAGGTAATAAGAGTGTAGCTGGGTCGAGCGGGGATAACAGGGAAATAGTGAGATGGTCCGAGACTATTGAAGTTTCTCAATACATTATAAAACGGCATGACATGCAATATATAATTGCATTGAGGACCTAAGATGTGCGTGTCGTATTTATTACGTCACTTAATAATTGATTTTTGGTGAACAACAATAGGTTAATGAGAACCCAACTTTGGAAGGGTGTTTTTCCACTATCATTCAAGATGTCTAATGACATACAATCTCATGCTATCATAAGACATGGTTGTGCACATCCTCTTGCTGAGTATATCTACGAGCACTACCTATATGATCTTGGAGTATATTTGAAATATAATTCTCACTTGGAGATAATTGAGATAATTATATGTCAAGAGAAGACTCATCATTGGAAGGAACATGATATTAATCTTCTTGTTTTTCTTTGGGGTCTATTGGATCAACCAAGGATAATTCTCTGGGCATATGATATCTATCATAACTTAGATTCATGGCCTCCTATGTACGAAGGTTTCCTTGAGCATTTCCCAAAGATTTTAATTTCTAAAACAGTTATTGACTGTACTTTTATGTAAAGTACCTTTGTAAGGTGTTGTGGTCGAGGCACCATGAGAGTTACATAGATTTTGTATTGATATTCACAGCTTATCTATCTTCGTACTCTGCACGACAGTTCAACAATTGTATAAATGAAGTTTATATTTGATTTTTATGGAGTGATATCTGGCGACTCAGAATGGGTCGTGTGGACCTAATTTTGGGGGCGTCACACTATTCAGTCTCCGGTAAAAGTTTCAGCCCATGTTATGGCTATGTTATTTCCTAAACCAATACCAGTTAGAGCAAAAGAGGTCTTGATTCCTGATCCCAAAGTGGAGGAGAGGGAACATAAACGTAAACAAGACATCGCTAGGAGTTTGTCTCATCTACGCATCCTTTTACATGATGAGCACACAAATAGATACACTCCGGACGATGATTGTCCCAATATTATGGTTATTATTCGGGAGAAGGAGGATAATGATTATCCCTTCATTACTGCCGTCCACCAGGACTTCACCCTTGACAGTTGGAGCAACACTCCTTACATTCGTTGCCAAGGTTAAAGAGGGCAGAAACCCCTCTGCCCTGTAGATAACTTTAACGGCTTACTTTTTTGTACAGTATTAGCAGTTATTTTGTCAGTACATGCTAACATTTTGTATGATTTAACAGTTTCATATATTAAGTGAAAGCATATTTTGTTTCAAGACTCTGAATTTAGATGTGCCTGTACTTGCTGATGAGTTGCCTTTTCTCCACAAGGACTGTAACTTTGATAAAAAGTTGGACTCAGACTTGATGGAAATACAAGAGGACATTGAGATACCTCAGGAGATTAAGGAATGGGTCAAAGACAAACCCAAACCCAAACCAAATCTTGATCAAACCACCTCATTCAATCTCAGAACTTTAGAGAGCCCTAGGTTGATCCAGATTGGTACAGACCTCACCCCAAACCAAAGGAATGACATGGTTGCACTATTAAACCAGTTCTAGGATGTGTTTACATGATCTCATGAAGACATGGTGTGTTTGTCCATGGACATCATCATCCATCGCCTTCCCATTAAAGAGGGATTCAAGCTATTCAGGCAGAAGCTCAGGCGATTAAAACCTGATTGGAGTTTAAAGGTTAAAGAAGAAATTGTGAAATAATTTCAAGCTGGCATTATCATGGTGTCCACATATCCTGAATGGCTATCCAACATAGTCCCCATGCCTAAACCGGGAGGAAAGGTATGAGTTTTCATGGATTACCAGGATCTGAATAAAGCTTTCCTTAAGGATAGCTTTCCCGTACCATTTATCCACATTCTCATTGATAATATTGCTCAATATGACGTGTACTCCTTTGCCGACTGCTTTGCGGGGTACCATCAAATTGTGGTTGCTAAGGAGGATCGTGAGAAAACTGCATTTATCACACCTTGGGGAACCTTTTTCTATAGATAGTTGTCATTCGGCCTCATTAATGCCAGAGCAACCTATCAACGAGCTATGATGGCTCTTTTTCATGACTTAATGCACAAAGAGATAGAGATCTACGTGGATGACATCATTGTCAAATCTCGAAGGGAAGATGACCACGTAGACCATCTCAGAAAGCTTTTCAACATGTTACGTAAGTACAAATTGAAGTTGAATCCAGCCAAGTGAGCCTTTAGCGTTAAATCAGGCAAGTTTCTAGGTTTCCTAGTCAGCCACAAAGGGATTGAGCTGGATCCCACCAAAATCCAGGCCATCGGGCAAATTTCCATTCCTTAGATAGAGAAGGAAATACGGGGATTTTTGGGAAAAATCAACTTCATTAGCAGGTTCATTTCTCAACTCACAGCAACCTGTGAGCCTATCTTCATGCTATTAAGGAAGAACTCCTCCATGAAATGGAACGATGAGTGTCAAAGAGCCTTCATTGCAATCAAAGAGCAGGTGGTTAACGCTCCTATTTTGGTACCACCCAGGGATGATGTTCCCCTGTTCATGTACCTGTCCATTAATGACAATGCCATGGGCTGTATGCTAGGATAAAAAGATGATAGAGGCCAAGAGCAAGCTATCTACTACTTCAGCAAAAGATTCAGCAGCAGTGAACACAAGTACACTCTGATTGAGAAAACTTGTTATGCCTTAGCATGGGCTGCCATTAGATTGGTCACAACCCATCTCATATCCCGCGTGGATCCTCTCAAGTACGTGTTTAGTAAACCCATATTGAGTTGTCAGCTGTCCAAATGGCAGTTGATCCTACAATAATTTGACATCGTCTACATGACGCAAAATTCCATTAACGGTCAAGGAATTGCGGATCAACTGGCCGCCGCACCTGCAGGGGATTTCAAACCCTTGTTAACATACTTCCCCGATAAAGGGGTAATGACAGTGCAGCAACACTATCAGTATAATGCATGTCGTACGTGGAACATGTATTTTGATGGAGCTATAAATATGGAAGGTTCTGGAGCTGGAGCAGTTCTAGTATTCGGTACGGGGGAGCAGTATCCCGTCACCGTCAAATTGTAGTTTGTCAGCACCAATAAAATAGTTGAGTATGAAGGCTGTAGCATGGGACTCAAACTTGCCCAATCAATGTGTATTAGGCGGTTAACTGTCTTTGGGGATCAAACAGACCACAAGAATCTATCATACCAAAGAGCTACATTTGCTGCCTTACCATCAGCAAGTTTTACAGATGGCTTCGGAGTTCGAAGAAATAAAATTTCTCCACATTCCTTAGAATAGGAATGATTTTGTGGATGCGCTAGCAACTTTGGTGTAAATAAATCATAAATTTTGCGTATAATTTATTTATTTATTTATTAAAATAAATATGGGGAAATATGTGCCAAGGTTATGTATATGTATTTATGTGATGAATATAAAATATATTTATTACATGAATAATTACAAGCGATTTTATTTTAGAATTATTGATCATTATAAATTATATTCTATTAATAATTAATTTTATAGTAGAGATGTTTTATTAATTATTTTCCATGAAAATAAAATTATATATTATTTAAATAATATATGAAAAGATTTTTAGAATAAATATAATAATTAATTTATTATATGCATTTTAGTACAGATTATTAAGTTAATTATTTTAACTTAATGAATAGTGTTAAGTATGGCAGATGAATCAGATATGGAATCCAAATCCTAATTTTGGATTTTGATCAAGGCATGAGAATAATAATATAATATTAATTATATTTTGATTTTTCAGTGCTATAAATATGTATTGTCTTAATGTGAACTGTCAATGGTTGAACAATTATGGTGCAATATTTGAAAAACCTAGTTTTACTATGGAAACCCCTAATTTGGAACTCAATTGTGAGTTTAAGAATATTATATAACTGTGTTATATGATTTTGTGGTTAATTAGGTCAACCCTAATTAACATTTAAATATATTAATTTCTAGAAACCCTAATGTTTGAATTATAAACCCTAATTGTGATTTGGTAACCCTAATTACCAAAATTATAAACCCTAATTGCTAAATTAGCAAGGTTAATTATAATTATTATATAATACCCTAATGTTCATGTATAATTAGAAAGTTAATCTAATTTAGGAAACCCTAATTAAAAATTTTAGAAACTAAAATTTTTATTTTACAAACCCTAATTGTTAAATCTTATAAATGCTATGTGCTAAACCTTAGGGTTAAACCCTAAGGGTTTGCCAAGATTACTTTGTTTCCATTAAAATTACAAATCAAATGTCCATATTCCCCTTTTGTGCATTAAAGAGGCTAATATATAGGTTTTGACTATAGGTGAAGTTGTTCACCAAATCCACCCACTCCATGTGACTGAAATTAATACTTATCAGCCTCTATATCAACCATTCATGCATCTACCACTTCTATATATAGATTGAGAGAGAAAGGATTGCATTTGTTAGCCCATTTTAGCACAAACACTCAACTAGACTCTCTCTCTCTCTTAAACCAACGAAATTTGGTAGTATATCAGTCACATATACAAGCCCCACGAACAACTTTATCAAATCAGAGAGCTAGAATCAAAAAAATTATTCTTGGAAAGGTATAAAAACCCTAGCTCTAATCTGG
Organism: Panax ginseng; assembly: GCA_020205605.1. NCBI lineage: Eukaryota > Viridiplantae > Streptophyta > Magnoliopsida > Apiales > Araliaceae > Panax > Panax ginseng. The sequence goes on from CM035144.1 coordinate 90,345,670, forward strand.
TCTTGATCTGCATGTTAGATGTTAGATTTTATGTGTTTAAATATATTGTATGGAGTCTAATTAAGTGATCTGGGTTGATAGATGTTAGATCCATAACATCTATAGGCTCAGATCTAGCATTTTACAAAATCTGGAAAAATTTTGTTTGGTGGTCTGACAACGAATGTCAGGCCTTCTATCTCTGTGATCTTTAATTATTTTTGTGTTTTGAAAGTTGTTAGTTGTAGTCTGATATGATATCTTTGATCTAGTTTTGAAATCATGCTCGAATCTGATCCAGGTTGCAAGTTATTCTTGGTCAAACTTGGTTGACCGAGCATGATTGGGCAATTCTGGGTAACCCAGAAATTGCCCAGATCGTGTCTGACAAGCTTTTGTTGGCCTTGGATCTGTCCGTGTTTTGTTGTTATGATGTTTTTGTTGTAATAGATTTGTAATATGGTATGTGTAATACAATTTAAAGCTTTTAGATCATGTAGATAACAAATATATTTAATGTAGTGATCGGTCAAACTAGCAGGGTCAAACACAAAAATGGTTTTCTAGGTAACCCAGAAAACCTAAGAACACAATCTCTGACATGCTTTGACCGGGCTATATCTTCTTGATCTGTTGATGTTTTGTTGATGTTTCATGTTAGATCTCTTCATTTACATACTAGATACACACTGCAGCTTTTAGATCATAAAAACAATATACGGATTACAAGTTGTGGAAGCCCAAACATGCATGCTTGAATTGTTCTTCATTTTTGGGCAACCCAGAAATGAAGAACAGCCTCTGACAGCTACTTTAGGCACTTAGATCTCCTTTGTTATGAATGTTATGATTATGTTTGTTGTTGAGTCTTGTAGTGGTGCATTTGTACTACAAGATCTGATCAACAACAAGTCCAAAAACTAATTGATTAGTGTTTAATCGTTGGTCAAAGTAGCCAACTCAGTTACTGCACTTGAGTTTCTAGGAATGACCAAGATCATGTAGAACACCTATAGCGACGGTTCTGTCGCTATAAGTGGTCTTTAGCGACAGATTAATTATAAAAATTATATTTTTATTATATAATTGTAGAAAATTAGTTTTTAATTATTAAAAATACCAAATAAATTATAAAAAATTATTTTAAATTCTGAAAAATAGTTTATAATTATTTTTAATATATTTCATATATATTTTATATTTTTGAAATATTAAAGGTATTTAATTTATTTAATTATATATTAAATAAATTATTTAAAAATGATTTTAATACTTTAAAAATCATTTAAAAATTATATTATGGAATACAAAAATATTTTAGGTTATTTTTAATGACTTTTAATATTTTGTGATGAAATTGATTAATTAATTAATATTAATGATAATTTAGATATTTAATAAATGAATTAAATAAATAGATTAAAAATGATTTTATTATATTAAAAATCATTTTAAATAATAATAAGGTAATTAAAAATATTTTATGTTATTAAATATAACTTTCAATATTTAAAGGTAAATTTCATTAATTAATGAAATTAGAGTTATTTAATAATTATATTAAATAATTTAGTTTAAAAATGATTTTATTATTATAAAAATCATTTTAAATGAAAATAAAGTGTTTAAAAATATTTTAAGTTATAAATATAACTTTTAATATTTAAAGAATAATTTCATTAATAATTTAATATTAATGATATTTATTTAATATTAAAGATATTAATTTTTTTTAATAATTATATTAAATAAACTATTTAAAAATGGTTTTATTAATTTAAAAATCATTTAAAAGGATATAAATGAATTAAAAATATTTTAAGTTGTACTTAATAACTTTTAATATTTTAAGGAGTAGTACATTAATATTTTAATATTAATGGTAATTATTTAAAAATAATTTTAAATGTTTTAAAAATCATTTAAGGGTAATATTAATACTTTAAAAATATTACGAGTTATTATAAATAACTTTAATATTTTGGCAATGGTTTCATTAATACTTTAATGTTAATTAAATATTAATGATAATAGAATTGTTTAATATTTAAATCATTTGATAATGATTACGGTGTTTGAAAATTCATGATAAATTATAATAAATATTTTAAAATTATTATAAGTCATTTAAAATAATATGACTGATACTTACGGATATTGAGATACAGATTAGAGTCTTAGACTCAATTATTACCGGATAAAGTTATCGATACACCGACATGTTTCAGAAAATGATCTGGACTTAGATATTTTGATTGTGTTAATGTTTGTTTGTGATCCAATGACTGTTGAACATGTGTGACAATGTGAATATGTTATGTGCTGACTGTGAAATGCAATACTATTTGTTATAGTATATTGTTCTAATCAAACGAATGATCTGATTAATGATAGGTCGTGATATAAAAGATAAAACTAAGTTGCATTTTGTAAGCAGCAGACCAGGCAAGTATCCTACCTTTGCATTTTCTTTATGCAATGGACATGAGTAAGAATGTTTCAGAATTATATTATTACTGTACAGATTATTAACCCTATATTATATACGCTTATTGATTATCAACATGTTAGTATATGATAATTCAGATATATATTATGTTCGTTAATTTCTATAAATGGTTATACAAGTGTCCCTACTTGGATAATCATTGTATTTAATCATATGTTGATACACCTTTGTTAATTACCCGTATATATATATGTGTGTGTGTGTGTGTGTGTGTGTTGAATTATAGATTATTGTTGAACAAGATAAAACCTTTGGTTTGGAACCCTGACAAGTATGAACATCGCTTACACGGGAAAACTTTTTATGCACCCAAGGTGGACAGAGTGAATGATAACATCGTTCTTGCAATGTAGTATTGATCAATACAGGGTATAACGAGCTGATCACCCCCGTGCCCATAAGTTATGACGGTTTACAGATGAAGTTCTGTTTAACCTTTTTGAAAATGAAAACAATGTTCATAGTATGTCACCTTAACCCTATTTATAGTCAGTACGTAGTTTCAAAAATTTGAAAGAGGGTTGTTATATTATTATTATCGGTTCAGATTACTTCATAACTATTGATTTGTTGTAGAAGGATAGTATAAAGAAAACATTTAAATTCTTTCAGCTTATATATATATAATTGTTAATACTTGGTGGGCACTCAAATGCTCATCCTTTCTTAATTTAAATGTTTTCAGCTAAGTGTGAAGAACCAGAAGGCTCATGCAGAAACAAAGGAAAAGGAAAGTTAACCAAATAAGATTTGTGGTAGTTTATGTAATAGTTTGATATTATTAAGAAAATGATATACATTATCTATCATGTTTTGTAATGAATGTATTAAAGGTCTCGTACCTGGGGATTAGACTCTGATAATTATGTAAATTAAGTTCGTTATTTATATTATTGTTATTATTATTAGTATTATTCCGCTCATAGAAATGGTATCGTGAAGCACCGAGTTCGGGTTTCAAGTACCTGAATTTGGGGGCTTTACATTTGGCCTCCCTGATCAACATACATGATAAGGAAAACATGCCAAGCATCCCATTTTCCCTAGAAAAGGCTCCAGCCTATGGGAATTATATTGGAGAAGTATCGGATAAGCTACCTCCCATCCAACCCCTTCGGTAACAACACATCAAGGAGTACTTACGAGATGGATCTACACCTGCTGAGGTGAGCCCGACTGAAAGAAGGTGGATCCATCGAATGGTTATGAAATTATACCTAAACGGAGATGCACTGTACAAAAGAGATTCAGGAATAGGTCTCCTCAGATGTCTGGAGAAGGACCAAGCTCAGAGGCTCATGGATGAAATCTATGGTGGAGTATATGGCCCACACATGAGCGGCCCCCTACTTGTTAAAAAGATCCTCAGAATAGGGCACTACTGGCTCTCACTTAAGGATGACTGTGATGATCATGTCAAGAGATGCTATCAATGTCAAATTCATGGGAATGCTATCCACGCCCCTCTGAGGGACCTCCACAATATGAGTTCACCTTGGCCCTTCTCAATGTGGGGAATGGACATGATCAGTTCCATCGAGCCCAAAGCCAGCAATGGGCAGCGGTTTATCTTCACCATGATCGACTACTTCACCAAGTGGGTAGAAGCAGCCTCCTTCCCCAGGGTTACAAAAGAAGTTATCACTGCTTTCTTCAGAAATAATGTCATTTGTCGATATAGTCAACTAGAAGTAATTGTGTCAGACAATGCTAAGAACCTCAACAACAAAATAATGGAGGAGTTATGCAGTCAATTCTATATCAAACACCTTAACTCCATCATCTACCGTCCAAAGATGAATGGTGATGTTGAAGCGGCTAATAAGAACATCAAGAAGATCATGCAAAAGATAACCGCCAATCATAAAGGATGGCCTGACCTCTTGCCTCTAACTCTATTAGCCTACAGAACTTCAATGCATACTTATACTGGGGCAACCCCCTACTCATTGACCTATAGGATGGAAGTAGTACTACCCATAAAGGTGGAAATGGAATCCCTAAGAGTGTTAATTGATGCTCAACTGGATGAAGACTAATGGTTACAAGACACATATCACCAATTGTCTCTAATTAATGAAAGGCGAAGTGATGCTATCTTCTATAGTCAGTTTTACAAATAAAGGATCGCCAAATCCTACAACAGAAAAGTCCGACTACGGCAGTTAAAAAACATGACTTGGTTTTAAAAAAGATCATTGACAACCAAGACCAATCAAAGGGAAAATTCACTCCAAGCTGGGAAGGCCCGTTTATTGTCAAGGAGGTATTGACAGGAGGTGCTCTTAGATTACAGGAAATGGATGGCAATGAATTTCCATAGCTCATCAACTCAGACACCTTGAAACGGTACTATGTCTGAAGTTACCATTAAGCAAACATCCTAGTTTTGGATCACCAGATCACCAGCCATTTCAGGTTTTCTACCCTTACTACACACAACCCTTTTTTCATACCCATTTTCCCTATCAGGGAAACACACTCTTCAAGCCAATAGCCTGGTTTTGGATCATTAGATCCCTCACTTAATATCTTATACAATTTTGGTTATCCCACCAGGGATTGAACCCTTCCCCTGTAGTTTGTCCTGAATATGTGATCAAAATTTTTCACATCCGCAGTTTATCCTGAACATGGGATCAAACTTTCCCCCCTGCAGTTTGTCTTGAACATGGGATCAAAATTTTTCGGCTACAAATTATCCCGAACATGGGGTGAACTACGTCGCCCTGATCTCCTCGATACCTGGGAGTACATAGGAAACCATTTTATATGTCATGTTCGCAATAAAAATAAACAAAAACAACAAAAACATTTCTACACTCTTCTCTACAAATAAAAACAACAAAAACATTTCTACACCTTTCTACCCTTACACCATTCAGCGTTGAACCTCTTACACCAAGTTCGAACTACGCAGACCTGATCTCCTCTTTAATAGGAGTACGCAGGCAGCCATTTATGGTTCGGTCTTACCCCTACCAAAACAAATACTTGTCAACGGTACTGGGATCAAACTTTAATCCACCACATTTCATCGGCTTCAAACCAAAGAGATGGAACTTCCTGGCCTCCCCATAAATGGGAGAGTTTGCGACCATCTAAGTTGCGGTTGATTACTTGAAGAGAAACACCAAACCATAAGAGATGGAACTAACTAGGCTTCTCTTAAATAGGTGTAATGACAACCATCTGTGGTGCGGTCAATTTTAGAGAGGAAAGCCACACTCCTCTCCACATCTACATACAGAAAAAAGTCCCAAGACACTAAATAATGTAGGGAGACACATAGATCAATGATCCATTATGACGCCCCCGAAATTGGGTCCTCTGATCCTGGTTCGGTCATCACGATAAAATACAAACATCCACCTCTAAACAACATACGGTAACTAAAATGCGAAAAATAATAAACGTACGTCATTCATTCAAAAGGTGTTACTTGTCCCAAAATACGATAACCTTAATATCATCTTACAAACATACCCTAAAATAAGTATTAGGTTTCATATTACACAATAGTAATTTAAACTAAGCGCAAGATAAAGTCTGCTCCTTGCCACTATTCTACATCTTTCCTTTACCCTTGTCCTTCCCTGAGGTCTCTGGCTTAGATGCAATATATTTATGATATAGCAAGGATGAGAAACAAGTTTGCTCAATAAGTTTAAATACAACAATAAAGATATATCATGATGAATGGAAAAATATCTGGCAATAGATTCAACAATATAAATATCTGAAGGATATAACAATATGAATACCATAAGCAAAGATAATGATTGCTTTTAGAATAACTGCTAGTCGAATAGACTTTGAACTATAACACTCCAATGGAACCAATTGCTAATTGACCCTTTGGTTACTAACTAAAGAATATGTACTTGAGGGAATCAGCCTCACATACTCTATGTATATGCATAACATTTAAATTTGCTCTGTGTATCTTTAGATACCTGGGGTACTCCCCTATCAAAAAGGGGTGTTCTTTCAGTATAAGAATCCTAACCATCAATTGGTTTGGATAGCTTTTATAAAACTTTATACGCTTGTCTGACTGAACAAAGGTTCAGACTCTATCTCATATAGTTCAAGAATTATTTGAACTTTAAATGATGTACAAGTCCAAGACTGTACGAACTCAAGTGCACTAAGTGTGAATATCGATAATATCGATAATATCGATGTGGAATAATTGTAAGGTAATTAAACCACTTAATAGCATGCTTGGAAATAAGATTCAAGCTTAAATGAATAACTTTCAATTCAACAATAACCTACTCAATACAATATGAGAAGGATAAGAAACTTTCACAACAAACAAAGTTGTGTAAGTTAGGAAACAATGTAACACAATAAAATAGTGTTCGGATACTTGCTCAATATAAATTTGAGTAAGTTTAGGGAAACTTGCATTCAACATACGAATCATATAAAATTTAAGAACTTGCACCAAATCCAAAGTTTGTGTAAGTTAAGAAACTTGCATGTTTGCTCAACTACAATATAATACTAGCTTTAACTAACTTGCGTTGAAATGACCTAACATTAACAAGTCGGTCTTTCAATTAGTATGTGCAAACTATTATGAGTCTACACTTAAAATAATCAAGTCATCAAATAGCATGCTTCTTAACACATTACAAAGTATATTTATCATACATTATAAAGTAAAGTAATCATATAAGCATGCCCTGAAACTTTAAGCCAAAAATTGATCCTATTTGTGACTGCAGGATGGCAAGAATCGCTACCTGGTCTAAACTTAGGGACGAAGATAAATTGCTACTTGCCCCCCGCCGCACTAGGGTTGAGCTTCTGCTCTCTTAACTTTAGTCCAACTCTAACACACTAATCACACATACATTTCAACATACATACATGCTACAGTTTCACATATAACACATGACCATACTTGAATTCATTATTTCAAGTTTAACTTACAAGTTATATGTCATTAAAACGTAAAAAAAGTCATGTAATCATCATGCTTTGTAACTTGGTTATACAATACTTAGCAGTCATGCTTGTATATAGACAACATATGTATACTTTACTCACATAGTTCATATTTTAGAAATTTCCTTTTAATGACTATGTGTGAAATAAGTGAAAACCATACATTAACCAAACGATGTTCATACCAATATGTCTATAGGCATAATGAGTCCTAATATACATGCTCAAATGGTCAGAACTTACAAGATAAAAGCATTGGTCAAGTTCACTTTGAAAAGTCTTAAATTTCTTATCTTAGAACTAGTCTTAACTATAAATCATGTATGCTAGTGTGTTTAATCACTTTAGTCTTGTATTTAATGTCAATATAAACCATATTATCATGTTTATAAGGTCAGAATGCTCACATGATTTGTTCGTGACAAAGTTCACCTTTGAAACTACAATTTCATTTCAAGACCACAAGCATTGTGTCAATCATTGCTATACTTGTTTATCCTATATGCATGTGCTTACATTGCATTTTAAAACAACTTACAAGCTTGTTCTACCATGTACTAACAAGTTAGCATGTAGCATGAACAGAAACTGAACAAAAAATATCAGAGTAGTGAGTGCGGGTTTAATATGCGATTCAGGTTGCACCCTAGTACAATTAGGGTGCAATACTTATGCCGTAAAATGTAAACCGAAGTTTGGGTTATAAGCAGCATAAGGTACCGCACCCTAGTACCAAATAAGGTGTAGCTGCGCCATGCCTGCATCAGAGACAGTAACTTGCTTTGTTCTGCAGAGCATCAAACACCTTGATTCATTTTAGTTTAATCATGCTACAATCCACCATTAAAGGGTTTAAACATGTAAACATACTTCATAAACATATCATGGCATGTTAGTTCACATTGATTAACAAAGAATTCCATGAAATTCCAAGAATTGACAAAAACCCAACTAAGAACATAAGTAAAGTTTATACCTCCTTAAGCTTAGATTGGATTCCTTACACACTAAGGATGCTCCCAAAATTCCTCAGCAATTTAGAACTTCCAATATAGACTTAGCAAACAACAAAAAAACTGAATTTAAAGCTTGTACATATAGAAGAAACTTGGACTAGATAATCAATTTGCACCAAGGTTGGGTTTATGGTGCAAAGGAAGAACACATTGGTTACTAAGGAGTGGTTCACCAACTGATTTCTAGCCATCCTCCCTACACAACTCTAGCCTTTTTGGAAAACACGTAAGTTAGTTCTAAGTTACTATTCAGTACTATGTGCCACTCAATTTGGGATAAAAATCTCAGCACTTGAAAATAATGAAATGTAATAATTGGCTTATACCTTATATACACATAATATAAACTTTGGTTAAAATATGTCTACACAATTTATTTCATATAACATAGGGTATAATGATTGAAAGAGTATACAATGTATTTCCCAATTACAAGGTATCAATAGTGCACATACATATAATTTATGTACATTTTAATTAATTATGATCATTTATTATTATCATAATAACTTAATGAAATAATTATTAATTTAACAATTGATATTATTATATGTCAATAGAGTATACATGAATGTTTACCTACACACTTCATATCATATAACAATATTATTATGCAACTCACATGAATGCAAATAATTCTTACTATATAGTGTATATATATATATATATATAATATGGACATATTAATGTGCCACCTTGTACTATATAAAATATATAGTTAACTATCATATAATAAAGGTTTACTACATTGCATGTTTGCACAAATTAATCAAGTAAATATATAATTACATTATATTTATTAATCTCTTACTCATTAATTATTATTTATTCACAATAATTATTAATTAACACATTATCAATTAATTACTCAAAATTACAATTAATCAATATATTCAACTCTTACTACTATAGTCAAATAAATTAAATATTTAATTAATAATCTTATCAAGTCTTTGATATCACAGTCTTAGGGTTAGTCCACTAATTTAAATATCTATTAGTGACTCCCTTTAATCAATTCATAAATTCACATAACCATATAAAGTTTAAATAAACTCACAAAACTAACTCATTAAAATTAAATCACATATTTAATTAATAAGGAGTTTCAAATTCATGGACGTTACATCCATTCTGAAAGATTCTACGACATCTTAATGTCCATTCATCAAGGATGAGTTCAGAATACATCAAGATCACAAGCCCTGAAGAAGCAAGCAAAATATCAAGCAAGTATCCAGGCATAACTAAAAGGGAAGTGTATCAAAATATATTTCCCTGCCATATATAATGTTGTTTGATATATACAATATGAACTGTACATAACAAAATGGCTAAGCTAGTCTGTGCAGGAAAATACAAGTCTATCTATCGGTATATATGCTGGCTATCAGATCTATCATATCATCTCTCTCCGAAGAAAGGGGTAACGTTGTGGTCTCCTACATCAACACATCTACACATGCCAACTGATCCGAGGCCAACTCCATGGTGGCAAGATGTTCATCAATATATGAACTCATATCGGCAAGCATGCTAGTAGTAAGGGATCTCACTGAAGTACTATCTATAACTGCTACATCCTGGGCAGATAGGGCAGCATCCCACTCAATAATCAATGCATCTCTGGCTGATCTGGCCTCATCCCACTCCTCAATAGCAGTGTCTATATGAGCTACAACCTCATCTCTCTCCAATAGAGTGGTGTTTGATGAGTGGGATTTATACCCGCGAATCGGATACTTTATGGCTTAAATAGTTGCCTGATCTCCGTAGATCTTATATAATTTTATATGATTATTGTAGTATTATGCTTAACAAAAGAATTACAGTGCTTTACAGTACTTTTCTAGCTTTTAGGGGACAAATCGAACATTTCAAATACACTAGCGCCGTAACGCCAATGCCTAGTGTTATTCTCGCACCGCGGCGCCGCCCCCTAGTCCAGCCTGACGTCACCATAGCACTGCAGCACCATTGACCCTTCTTGGACTCGCGCTGCAGCGTGAGCTCTGGTTTTTCCAAGCAAACATGGCGCCGCAACGCCACCCATAGAGTTATTGCCCACGCCGCAGTGTGAGCTCCAGTGTGACGCCCCCAAAATAGGTATACATCACCCATCCTGAGTCGCCAAATACATGGTATAGAAACAACTACAACATCAATATTACAATTGTCGTGCAAAATACGACAACACAAATACTGTGAGTTTAAATACAAATATTGCCCTCTAGACAATATCCACACTCAAATAAGTCCTCATTACAATTATTGATACACTATTTTACAAATAGTGAGGACTACTATAACAACTTTCATGAAACATCATTTCTCACCCCGACTACTCCCCGCTATATTCTCGCTTCCTGAGAAGAAAAATCGAACAAAAAGGAAAAGGGTGAACTCAACTAGCACAGTAAAGAATATTATGACTAAGATAATGAACAACAAATTATTGTTAGCCTTCAACAAATCAGATAAAATATAATTGACAACCCGTTTTAGATCAATATTCGCAGCGGAAATAATAATTCATTAGAAGAGTTAAATAGAGAATGAAATATATTATCATCTATGAATTTAAAAGTCCATCATCAATATTTTATCCCTGTAACATCAATCAATATACATCTTGCATCAAATATTCATCTTTGCACTACGGGCCAAAGATATTCATTTGTATCACAAGTTGGTTATGTTCATCTCAACACTTGTTCATCTTTGCACTACAGGCCAAACATATTCATTAGGTAATCATTCATCTTTGCACTACGGGCCAAAGATATTCATCAAGTATCGCCATTAAAGACTGAGGATGATGAAAAACATTTTAGAGAACAAATCTTGTGAGATAGAAGAACAAAGATTAAGGATTCGTACTTTAGATGAACCAAGTTCAAAAACGCTCCATAATAAACCATAGTGAAGATCAAAACATGGATTCAATTTCAAGAATAAGGGTCAGAACAGATAACTTGAAAGGAAAAAAAATAATTTTTTTTTTCTTTGAATAAGACGATGAAGTGAGAACGATGGCAATGAAGCAGTTCCGTGAATAGTACCCATCATGAAAAGTTCCAAATTTGATTAAAAAGTTCAGACCAATATTCCTATAAAATTATATTAGATGAAGTGAAATTTCTTATCATTTCAGGAATTATAAAAGCAATACTTACCATAGTAAGTTTAAATTTATGAATATGAGATGAAATAATATCGCTTACATAATATGGAGTATGAAATGAAATAATATTTCTCACGAGAATTGCAATAAAATAATATCCTTTACCTTAGTAGAAGTTGGATTTGACTGGAATATCTAATATTATTCTGAGAAAATCTTATAGAAAAACTACGCTCCAAGTATTCTTATACTCAAGAAAATACCCACAATACTATAGAATAAGAATTTCTGATTATGAAGGTGTGATTGAGGAAGGAGGTGTTACCCCCTATTTATATTGAGATTTCAGAGGAAAAACGAACAGGTTGCCTAACGCTGCCAAACAATTTCTATGCCTAACAAATGCCTAACTTTCTCTTCCTTTTAATTGGCTAAAGGCCCACACCTTGGAAAAAAAAATCTTTTAGGCAAATTCTCTACCAACCAAGTGGTCCCATGGGAGGAATTATGATACTAGCACATGATGGAACCAAAGAATGTCTGCACCGGTTTTTGAAAAATAAGGGAAAGTAAAGGCATGCTTCTCATTTTTCAATGCCTAACATATCAATTAATCACAATTGGTGAGGCCAACCATTTGGAATAAGTTTACAGGCCACATTTTTTCCACCCACCATAAACTGACTTACAATTTAAAACATTTAAAGAAGAAGAGAATGAGGGATTAAGATGGGCTAAACAGCGGTAGAAACCAAAGATTCATTTGAGAAGGAACTCATAGTCTTTCTAAGTTTTGAAGTATGTTTTTCTAATTAAGTTCTATTTCCTTTTATAGAATAAGGAAAGGAACTATTACAAAGTTACTATTACAAAATGAATCATTACAGATAAACAACTGTAGATGAATAGTGATAACTTTTGACTAAATACATACGCTTTTGGCTACTTTAGACAAAGAGGTCGACAACTTTTGACTCAGCAAATACTTTCGGTGGAAAAGAGAGAGCATCTTTTGACTTTAAAGGTCATTGGGTAAAAGATGATCGAGCCGCTTTCGGTGGAAAAGCAGATTCTTTTGACTTATTGGCTGCAGGGGCAAGTGCTTGTGACTGGGGAGTCAGGCAAATGGGTCCTGAGCATCCTGTAGATCGATGGTGCCATATGGATCATACTACCCATAATCATCTGTAAATTGGCTGACTGAAGTAGAGGAAGAAGAATGAACAGAAGCTTCCTCATGTAACTCATCAATTCATTTATTAAGTGCTTGGGCAATCAATTTTAATTCTTTACTGGAACAATCTTTGAAATCAGAAATTCCATAGGAACAAGTTGAACCAGTAGGACTAACTCTGAACTCTTTTGACTTAGATTCTTTGGGTTTTGACTCTTTTGATTGACTGGAAGGTTCTTTGGATGAGACTGGAAGAACCTTAAGAGGGACGATGGGAAATTCTAACTGAACTTGACTAACAATTCTATTAACATCAAACTTATCCCACCATTTGATGAAAAATTGTCGAGAGAGAAGAGGGAATGGTTCACAAAGGGTACTGGCTTCTGCCAAATTGAAATCTCGACCATACGGATTTGTTACTTTAGTTGGGGTTTTAATGTCATACTGTCATTTGAGAATCCAGGGAATCTTATATTTACTAACAAATTGAAGAATAACAGGGACGCCATCATACTTTGGATTGTATTTACTGTGGTTGCAAAAATGACTAAGTTGAACTTTCAATGGTTCATGAAGGAGATCATAAGTAGAACCAAACCTCATCCATCAGTGAATGAACCAATGAGGGAACTGGCTTTTAAACTTATGATCGAACTGAAAAAACCATGAATGACTGTTTGACTCATTTTGAAAAAGGAAAACTCTATACTAGGCTTCCATATAATCATAATAACAATAAGAGTTATCCTGACTAGAAAGCTACATAAGGTCAGAAGGATGGTTTCCCCAATTAGACATTAGGATGGACTGTTTAATATACAATGAATGATAAAGTACTTTGGTTTTATCATTATTGGCATAAATGGATTTAACAAAGATTGACTCGGTTTCAACAAGGATATCCTTATAATACACAAGGGATTTATAAGGAGCCAAGGGCTAGAAATGCCATCCAGAAGGAACGAACTGGGTGACCAATTTGACTGGGTCATCTTTAGGTTTCATATGGGGTTCAATATGAAACAGGTGAGTGGTCCATTTGAGCATATACTCAGAAGGAGGATGACTGGGGTTTGAAACGGAGGCTTTTGACTGGAATGGGTCAAACGGAGTTGGGTTACTAGATAAGGCTGAACTGTATGGCTTGGGTATTGTTCCAAGACTGGGAAATTTGTTGGTGGTTTGATAAATTAGGTTAATTGGATGAGGAACCAGGGTTCCTTTTGGTTGATTACTTGGGCCAGTAGGGGGACCAGGACCACGAGAGGATGATGCTCCTCGAGTACTCATGATGAACGAACAGTGCCTGTATTAATAAATTCCTGAGTGGGAAAATCAGGAATTAAATTGTTACTGCCTTTAATATATTCAATCTCAAAATCAAAAATGCTTAATAGGGCTTGCCATCTAGCAAAAGAATGTTTAGAGGCTATGTTTTCAACATCTTTTTCTAAGACATATTTTGCTGATTTGCAGTCTATGCGAACTAAAAACTTTTGATTCAATAAGTCACTTTGAAATTTGTTAATACATAATACTAAAGAGAGTATTTCCTTGTTAATAGTACTGTAATTTAACTGTGTAGTATTCCAAGCACCGGAATAGAAACGGACTATTTGTTCCGGGGAGTTGAGAGTAAGTTTTTTTGCTTGAGAATTCCTTCGAATCCAATATCAGAGGCATCAGTTTCAACAATTTTGAATGCAGAATCATTGGAAATATCAAGGCAGGGCAATGCCTTGACATATTTTTTAACTTGTTGGACGACAGAAGTGTGAGTGTTAGTCCATGGAGGAGGATTGTCCTGCAAATTCTGAAAAAGAGGTTTGCAAATCTTCCTGAGGTTTTAAAGAACTTGCTAACGTAATTGAGCGAGCCTAGAAACATTTGTAGTTGGGTTTTATTGGTAATTTTATCTGGGAATCTGTCAGCAAATTGAATAGCTCTATCAATAGGATGTATGAGTTCGCGATAAATATTTAAACCAAGAAACCGAACTTTAGCTTGAAACAAGCTGCATTTGGAAGGTGAAAGGACAAGTCCATTATCTTTAACTGTTTTGAAGAACAATTTCAAGTGTTTAGTGTGTTCTTCAATGGAATTGGAGAAAATGAGAATATCATCAATGTAAACGACAATAAAATGACTGAAACGATTCAAAATATCATTGAGAATATTCTGAAATTCACTAGGAGCATTTTTTAGGCCAAATGCCTGGACATTCCATTCATAGTGACCGAATGGGGTAGTGAATGTTATTTTGTACCTATCATCTGAGTAGATTGCAACTTGCCAGAAACCAGATTTAAGGTCAAATTTACTGAAGATAGTGGCATTACTCAAACGGTTAATGAGGTTGTCTTTATTAGGTAAAGGGTACCTAATCCATTCTAAGACTTTGTTTAATGGTTTGTAATTGATTACTAGATGGGGAACACCTCTCTCCTTTTCTGCTTCATTGTTAACATAAAAGGCGAGACATGACCATGGGGATTTACTAGGCATAATTAAACCTTTACTAAGAAGATCATTAATCTCCTTTTTACATAACTCCATTTGTTCGTGATTCATTTATATGGGCCTGACCATAGTAGGAATCAGGTGCTCTTTGAATTCCTTAGCATAAGGAAGCCTTACTACATGCTTCTTCCGATGCAAACAGGCATTAGGAGAATCAGAACAAAGGTTTTCTTTTAAATATATTTTTAACTCTTCAATTTTTTCTTGAACTTTTTTATTCTGAAGTTGTTCTTCAACACGTTTGTACTTAATTTCTTCTTTTAAGAAATTTAAATGGGAAGACTTACAATTCAATAAATTTAATGATTTGGAAATAGATTCTTCTTGAATGAATTTTAAATCTCTTTCTTTAGGTTTAATAAGGAATTTAAATGTTATTCTTTTTCCTAAATGTTTACAAATTTTAACCCTTCATTCTTTGGTAGTAAAGGGTATAGTAAATATATAAACGGTAACCCTAAGATGATCTTATCAGTAAGATTGCGGATTAAAATAAATGATGTTTTAAAGCACATATTATCTTGATAGATATGAACCTTAGGCAGTTTATATTTTATCTCTATTTGACTACCATTGGCTGAATTTAACTTTTCATTAGTTTTCTTATAATATTTAGTTGGGATTAAACCTTCCTGAATACAATTAAGATCTGCGCCAGTATCAACGAGAGCAGGAAGTTGTATAGAAAAGGTTTTATCAACAACTAAGTTAATGGAGATATACCATTTTTGAATGGTGATATCTTTAATTCGATTTAAGAGAAAGACCTTGAACAAAAAGATCTCGGCTCTTCTTTTGTTCCCGATGATTCGTGCTCATCGTGATCTTCATCATCACTAGAGGAGGAATCATGGACTTGAAGATCGAATTTTTTGTCTTCAAACTCTTTTCTTAAATTAGAGACTTCTAATTTTAAGTTAGAAATTTCTTTTTTCAGTTTATTGACTTCTTGATTCAACTCTGGAAGGGTAACTACCTTAACTGGGGTTTTAAATCTCTCAAGAGTTTTATTAAGACTAAATACTGGTTTCTCTTTAGCTTTAATAATTTTATCCTTAACCCTATTATCTTTAGTTAATAAATCTTTTAATTGTTTAGTGTATTGAGATTTTAACTCAGGATCAGAAATCTTACTAATTAGATCAATTAACAAAGAACTTTCTTCATCTTCTTTAGTGATTACATTAATTTGTTTATTGCAACACTTCTCATTGCAATTGTTAGCACAAATAGTGACTTCGTCATTATCACTATCTGTTTCATGGTTACTAGTACTGCTATTAGATGAATGAGGGATATCAGAACCTTCATCATTACTGATATTGTTCTCTATTCTCATTAATTCTAATAGTTGTTTAGTATCTTCACTTGAGATGTTTAATTGAGATAATTTTTTCTTAATTTTGCACTCATTTTTATAGTGCCCTTTCTGCCCACAATTGTGGCAAACAATTTTACTTTTATCAATTTTTTTAGATGACTTTTCATTATAAATTTTCTTGTGGGTTTGGGTTTAGTGTATTATTCATCTTGATTTTTATCTTTTTTATGACTTTGTTTATGTTTATAACGTCTGTGATTCTTATGATGATCAATATGTTTACGCAAGTGCTTCCTTCAAGAGGGACCAACAGGAGGTAAACCATATTGTTCACAGAATGTTCCTAACTCATACTTGGCTTTTTTCTTATCTATACTAGCTTGTTAGGCTAATTTAAAATCAGTACACATTTTTAATCAAATTTTTTGAATATAACTGATTATGTCACCATAAGTCAGGTTATCATAATCAATATACCCTAAATTTTTACTTAGTTTTCTTCTCGACTTTTATGAGCGAATAATGAAGGTAAACCATCGATTTAATTTCTCTTTCCAGAATGGTTTATTGCTATCATTTCGCATCATAACTCGAGAGGTAAATACATCTTTGTACCATCTAAAATCGCTTAGAGTGGGACAAGTGAGATTACAAAGCTGATCGTGGATTCTCTCAGTAATATTACTAGGAGTGCCAACAAAATGTTTAATTATAGTGAAAATTAAAGTATTAACTCCATCTGGCGGACCAATGCCAACATCTTCATCAAAGATGAGATTGCCGTCATCGTCTAACTAGACAGCATGGATTATTGATAATCTAGTATCTTCAGTGAGATGTTTTTCCCACCAAGATTTGAGAATACCAGTGAATCCACTAGCTATTAACTCAACAATATCTGGCTGAGTCAGATTATTGAACTTAGTTATATAGCTATTTGCCACCATAGACATGTGAATTCACTTGTTTAAAATTTCTTGTTCACTGAAACCATCTTTGTTCCATTCATAAATTTTATTGGATGAAACAGAGAATTGTTTATCTAAATTTCTCTTTGAATCGATGAGAAGTAGAATTACCAATTCCTAGTTTACTAGTGTTTTTAAGCAATTAATTTGTTTTAACGTATAATTAAATTCGGGACTAAAGAAGTATTAGAATGATCGACTTTATTGCTTTTATCAACATTTTGACTGGTGCCATACTCATCTTTTGTTAGGTAAACCCTAATTTACTTATTTTACGGTAACTTTAATAGAGGTTGTTCAATTTTTCTAATAGTAGTTTCCTCGAATTTTTCTTCAATCTATCTAGTTTGTCTCCTTCTTGTTGTTAGATATTGATTACTCAATTTAATTGTTCAATAATTTTTATCATTTTATTGCCATCGATATTTTAAAGGGATCAGTAATTTTAGCAGGAAGTGTGACGCTAAAGGGGATGACTAGTGACTTTTGACCTATCTTCTTTAATCCATTGAGTTTTAGTTATAACATTACATTTACCTTGATATTGATCATACTAATTGTAAAAGTAATGTTTCATTTAAATTGTTTCCATCTATTAACAATTTTTTTTTCAGACGGTGATTAGAACTAAATAAATGCCTTTTTCTTATTAGATTTGGAATTAAAATCTTTAGATTATCCCAATCTAATATGAACTCTTTAAGAACTCTTAATTGATTATTAATCGAATTTTTGAAATCGGAAGAGGTAAGCCGAAGAACCTTCTTCTTCAAAGTCAAAGTTTTTGAATATTAATAAGCTTGACCTTGATTAAGGATACCTTTAATTTAATATCCTAATAGAAGGGTTACTTAGTATTCGTATCTCTTCGATCAGAATCGAAGGTATGAAGAACTCAGTAAAATCTTCTATAATAACTGGTCGTCTAGTACGCTCAAAATAAGTTTTGATTGTTGACTATGTCAGGGATGGGAGGCAAAGTTGACCGATCAACTTTTCGATGGAACAGTCAAAATAAGTTTTGAGCATACTAGACAACCAGTTATTATAGAAGATTTTACTAGTTCTTCAGTACCTTCAGTTCATAGCTGAAGAGATGCCGAAGTACTTAGTAACCCTTCTATTAGAGATATTAAATTAAAGGGTATCCTTAATCAAGGTCAAGCTAGTCACCCTTGTTATATTCAAAAGGACTTTGTTGAAGAAGAAGGTTCTTCTTCGCCGACCTCTTCTGAGTTGCCTACTCAGGCAGATTTTGAAATTCCGATTAATAATAAATTAAGAGTTCTTAATAAAGAGTTCATATTAGATTGGGATAATCTTGTTAAGGATTTTAATTCCAAATCTAATAAGGAAAAAAGGCATTTATTTCGTTCTAATCACTCGTCTAAAAAATAACGAGATAAAATTGTTAATAGATGGAAACGATTTATTAACAGTAAAAAGATAAACATTACTTTTTGCAATTGGTATGATCAATATCAAAGTAAATATAATGTTATAACTAAAACTCAATTGATTAAAGAAGATAGGTCAAAAGTCTCTTCTAGTCATCCCCCTCTAGAAACTGTCCTACTTCCGGTTAAAAATACGTCTGTTGTTGCCAGTCCTTTTAAAATATCAGATGGCAATAAAGATGATAAAAAAAATATTGAACAATTAAATTTTAGTAATCAATATCTAGCAACGATAGGAAGACAGCTAGATAGGATTGATGAAAAATTCGAGGAAACTACTATTAAAAAACCCGATTCAAAAATTGAACAACCTCTATTAAAGTTACCAGAAAATAGAAGTAAATTAGGTTTACCTAACAAAGATGGTGAATTCACTCGAGCTATTGATAAGTTATTTAAAAATTTAAAAACTGAGCCTGAATCAAGTGGCACCATTGCAATCATTGATCAAGTTGAAACAGACAATGAAAGTAATAGCAAGTCGGATCATTCTGATACTTCTTCAGTCCTAGAATTTAATGATCAGTTAAACAAATTAACATTTAAAAGCACTAGTATAACCAGGAATTGGTACTCTAGACCTACTCCTCTGGATCTACAGTTCGAAGAGAGAAATCTAGATAAACAATTCTCTGTTTCATCCAATAAAATTTATGAATGGAACATACACTACTAGAAAATCAAGATATGGCGACGAGGTATAGCGGCGACTTGGGTGAAGCAGTAGCAATAGATATATTTATAAATGATATCATTTGCCCGACTGCTTCAGTATAAGCCTCTGAAGGTATTCTATTTCGAGGGTCACAATTTGGCCGTTGGTATAGGTCTTTTTTTGGGGATTTTAACGAGGGTCACAAAGGGGGCGTTTTATCAGTATTGTTCTTTCCCCCAAACCAAACTCTCTCTCAGTCGCTCGATCTCAGTCACTGAATCTCACTCACTCTACATCTCCTCTTCAGTATTCTCACTCCATCTCACTCCGTCCGGCTGGGAAGGATCATATTGACTGGTTGTTTGAGCAGGAAATAGACGATCGAGTGTCCGCCGGACTTCGTCTCACTCCATCTCTCCGTCCGGCTTGAAAGGATCATATTGACTGGCTGTTTGAGCAGGTATTTAGGTTTTTAATTTTATTTACCCCTTAGTAGTTTGATTTCCTCTATTTCTCACATCCCTCTAATAAGCCCTAAATTTACTAATTTTGGGACACCCTTCTGTGGGGTGTTTCATGGTTCTGGGATTCGCCATGGAATGCAAAGGTCGTCATTGTTCCTCTCGAGAGGATTACGGTGGCCAAAGGAACAAAAGTTCCTTCGATTCTTTACCCGGAGATGGACATTCCATGATCTCGTCAATGATGGGTCTGACTTATAATTAGTAAGTAGAAATAATTAGTAAGTAGAAGAAGAACATGAAGAGAAGAATAATGTTTCTGATCTGAGATTTTAACCAATACCCAATAAAAGTCTGACTCGAAATCAATCATGGCTAAGATGTACTATGTGCTCATTGTATATGACAAATTCAAATTGTATAATCAGAGCAAATTGTTGTCATATAATCAGAGCTTACACATTCTTAAAATTCAATCATGGCTAAGAGCAAATTGTTGTCATATAGAATTTTGAGCAAATTATATATTTTGAGCTCTTTGGTTGGTTTTATTTGAGCTATAAGATTGAGAATCATTTTCTCCACTTTGAATGGTTTATAACAGGTCTCATCCTCTTCTTCTCTTTTATTTAGACAAATGATTCTTCTTGTTGCTTATATCTTTATGGCTTATTGGCTTTCCAAGCTATGTAAAGGATATTTTCTTTTCTTAGTGATTTAAGAACTCTGAAAAGTATGCATGTAATTTGTTGGCTTAGTGATTTAGGAACTCTGAAAAGCTATATAATTTGTTGATAATTCACTATGCATGGGTGGAGTCAATGGTTATAAATAGTTATAATCCTACACATTATTTTGTATCTACTTCTAGCAGTATATAGCAGGCATTAAATTCCACTAAATCAACAACGATCATCTCCTTGATCTCTCTCGGGTTATATAAGCATGCAATATTTGGAGACATCTTCATTCGCTTACGTGAATGAGCTTACACATTCTATATGACAACAATTTGCTCTCTTGTATCCTTTGATCATCATCTACTCCTCTGACCGCATTCTAGGTGAAGATTTTTCTGTCAATAGTATAGGTCTTCAAGCAATCCCTCCTTGCTAAGTTGCCCTCCTCCGTCCACTGATTCCATCCAAATAAACCATTATATGACAAACATACAAATAATGCACATATCCTATTACATAACCAATGAAATATCATGAAATCAAGACACAAGTCTTCAAATGTTAAAATCTTAGAAAAACAAGTCTGTATCCACTACTAGAAATTCAACATATAGCGACAAGATATAGCGACGGTCGGCACGGAACTTCCATGTCCAACATTGAGACCTTGAATGTAATGTTTTGGTGTAGTCACCCTTAATTATTACATGCGCTATTTGAAATTCGTTAATTATGATAATTAATATTTAAATTATCTACGATCTTTTTTGTTTTATTTGAGTGAACTGGGAGTTTGGTTGGCATTCAAGGTACTTAATTATGATAATTAATTATCATAATTAATTATGATAGATTTCTATACGCAATATCATTCATGTGGTTCATTTTGAATTAGGGACACAATATCATGGATAAGAGGTGGATGGAATTACTTGCAGGCCTTGAAAGATTTCTGAACTTTGGTTTCGAAAAAGTGGGCATGGTCACTGGAAGAATTCCTTGTCCATGTAAAAATTGCGTGAATGGAAGATACCAGATTCGAACAACTATTCGTGAACATTTGATTTGTGATGGATTTATGTTTGGCTACACGAATTGGGTGCATCACGGGGAAGATGAGATTGTCAGGGATGTAAGCAATGATGATATTCATGATGAACCATCACAATCTGAAGATGATCATCGTATGCCTGAGATGATAAATGATATATTTAGGGATTACGGTGTAGATTCATCGGCTGAAGCTTCAAAATACCAAAAGTACATGTCAGAGGCCAATCAACCTTAAACACACTTATTAGTGTTTTAAACGCACTTCTTTGTCAACATTTCAATGTAAGTAGATTTGAAAACCAAATGTTTTTCCCTAAGGACAATAACCAAATGTAACCAAAAGCTTTTTCAGGACAATAACCAAATGTTTTTCCCTAAGGACAACACTTGTCTAATTATTACACTCAAATTTTGCAAATTTATAAATAGTAAACAACATATACCAACCAACAGGAACGCTCCAATGACCCGTCTTTCCCATATGTATGTATATTATGGTTTTAAGGAAGCATTAGTAGTTTGTTTCGTATTTTGGATAGCCCAAATGATTTATTGAGTGAACGAAAAATTTAAAATCATTTTTATTTTATTATATATATATATATATATAATTTTGTTTAATAAGTAGTAATAAAGAAAGAAGTTGTATAGTATTTATAGTGGGTTGAAACATTAATTTGGAAAAGCTTTTGTTACATTAATGTGATGCAAATTACATAAAATTGAATAGATGGAAAACATGTACTACTTATGTTTCACTCGTCCATTCTGGATACATAAGAATTGTGCTTCATCACCAATCATTATCGAACCTAATTTTCACGAACACCCTCTCACCCTCATCTATTCCAATCCACACATACATACATACATACATACTTTGTACAACTAAATATATTTAAAGATCTTCTTCTCATAGATTAGATCGACTTCTTCAAAAAGTATTAGTAATGGACCATTAACTCATCATGGCACTGCAAAATACAAACAAACAATTACATCTATTTGATTATCAACTCTAAAACAAGTTTTCCTTAAAACCATAATTGTATTAGTGTAATTATTTTAATTTTCAAGTTATATGTTTGTTGTTTGCATATAGGGTATGCAACCAATGAGGAAGAGCAAAGGGAAATGTGGCAATGATGAAAAATCAATCTCTCACTCTTTAAAATTCAATACTCATTGTTGTAGTGTAATTATTTTAATTTTCAATACTCAGGAAGCTAAATACAAGATGGTATCTCAAGAACAATGTCTAAATAGGT
The DNA here is from genome assembly GCA_020205605.1 of Panax ginseng. Lineage (NCBI taxonomy): Eukaryota > Viridiplantae > Streptophyta > Magnoliopsida > Apiales > Araliaceae > Panax > Panax ginseng. The sequence continues at coordinate 90,368,817 of CM035144.1, forward strand.
AACCAATATAGAAAGAAGGAACATTTAAGTTATAAGTGAAATAGAATATCTTGTAAGTTACTTTCGAACAAGATTAAAAATAATAATAGAATAACATAATAGAATTACTACTATTATTTGCTACTCTTCTTTAAGTTATGTTGAATTGCCTTGTATATTTAAGTTGCCTTGTATATTTAAGTTGTGTATAATTTGCCTTATATATTTTCACAGGAAAAAATTATTTAGTTAAAGAAGACTCGGGAATCGACTGGTGAAAGCAGTAGTACAGGACGGAATGATATACTTGCACAAGTTCTTGGACCAGAGCGACATGGTAGACTTCGACAAGGTGGAGTTGGTGCCACAGCTACAAACACTTGGGGGCCTCGTGACACAAATAATGAGGTACAACGTGAGAATCAAGAATTGAAAGCTGAGTTGAAAAAGGTGCGGGAAAAAGGAGATGATACTGCAAGGAAAGTGGATGAACTATTATCAATTATGACAGAATTTATGAAGAATTCATCAGTTCCAAATGCTTAATCCAACAATCAGGTGTTGCTCTCTCACTTCACTTATACTTAAATTTTTGGGGCTATCATTATGTTTTTATGGATTAACAAGTTCACTTGATAATTAATTTGTAGGATCGATACACAGAAGGAGATAATGGTGATATTAGCGGATCAAATAATCCTATAGAGGACCTGTGACATGTCACGTGCTGCTAGAGATATGTTACACGTGCTGCTGGAAATTTGTTATATGTAACACTATTTTTGATGAAAATTTGTTAGATGTGATACTTAAAATATGTTAAATGTGTCATTGGTTATGTAATTTGTTTTGATACATAGTAATGATGATTTTGGATTATTATGTATATTTAGATGATATTATACATTAATAGACTTTTTTTGTTTTATTCTTTTAGTTGTAAATGTTATATTCAGATTAGATGGTTGAATATAGTTATGTTTCTTAACAGGTAAAAATAAATAAAAATTATTGTATAGAAACAGCATGTTCTTTAAAAATTTGGGGAAGATATAGCGACGACCACGACCGTTGCAGTAGATCACAGCCAAATCTCACATATAGCGACGGTCGGTGACCGTCGCTATATCTCACAGCTAAATCTCACCTATAGCGACGGTCGGTGACCGTCGCAATATCTCACAGCCAAATGTCACCTATAGCGACGGTCGCGGCCGTCGGTATATCCACTTTCTGACCGTCGGTAAAAATCTTCAAGCGCGTTTTTGTGGAGTTTTCTAGCGACGGTCTGGCCGTCGTTATAACCAAAAAGACCGTCGCTATAGGTTTTAGCGACGGCTTCTATAGCGACGGTCTTTTTATCTATAGCGACGGTCTTTTTATCCTATAGCGACGATCTTTTTATCTATAGCGACGACGATTACGAATCGTCAGCAGAGTTTCGATTTTCTTGTAGTGATAGATGGTTTCAGTGAACAAGAAATTTTAAACAAGTTAAATCACTCGTCTATGGTGGCAAATTGCTATATAACTAAGTTCAACAATCTGACTCAGCCATATATTGTTGAGTTAATAGCTAGTGGATTCACTACTATTCTCTGATCTTGGTGGGAAAAACATCTCAATAAAGATACTAGATTACTAATAATTCATGTTGTCCAGTTAGACGATGACGGCAATACCATCTTTGATGAAGATGTTGGCATTGGTCCGCCAGATGGAGTTAATACCTTAATTTTCACCATAATTTAACATTTTTTTGGCACTCCCAGTAATATTACAGAGAGAATCCACGATCAGCTTAATAATCTCACTTGTCCCACTCTAAGAGATTTTAGATGGTACAAAGATGTATTTACCTTTCGAGTTATGATGTGAAATGATAGAAATAAACCATTCTGGAAAGAGAAATTCGTCAATGGTTTACCTTCATTATTCGCTCATAAAGTCAGAGAAGAGCTAAGTAAAAATTTAGGGTATATTGATTATGATAACCTGACTTATGGTGACATAATCAGTTATATTCAAAAAATTGGATTAAAAATGTGTATTGATTTTAAATTAGCCAAACAAGCTAGTAAAGATAAGAAAAAAGCCAAGTATGAGTTAGGAACATTCTGTGAACAATATGGTTTACCTCTTGTTGCTCCCTCTAGAAGGAAGCACTTGCGTAAACACATTGAAACAACCCGGGTCAAATCCCGAGTCCGGAACAAATCTTGGGTCAAATCCCAAGTCCGAATCGAATAAAATCCATCCAAATAAGGCCTCAAACCACTGGCCCAATAGTATCTTCTTGGTTTATCTAGCCCACCACATGCTCCCAAAAGGTCATGACTTGACGGTACTATTGGTAGTAACTTATTTCCTTATATGGAGACAAAATTTTCCCCTATCTTTCGATGTGGGACTGGGGTGTTACAAACTCTCCAACTTAAATTTCTGACATCCCCGTCAGAACTGATCACACACACGGCCCAAAGATCTTTGCCTCTCTAGCCATTGTGGGATAATACCGGCTGGCTTCGTGTCCCCACCTCCGGCAACCCGATCGGATAACCCGACCTGAGCTTTCAAGAGTCGGCTTTGATACCATATGAAACAACCCGGGTCAAATCCCAAGTCTGAATCGAATCAAATCCATCCAAATAAGGCCTCAAATCACTGGCCCAATAGTATCTTCTTGGGTCATCTAGCCCACCATAGGCTCCCAAAAGGTCATGACTTGAAGGTACTATTGGTATTAACTTATTTCCTTATATGGAGACAAATTTTTCCCCTATCTTTCGATGTGGGACTGGGGTGTTACACACATTGATCATCATAAGAATCATAGACGTTATAAACATAAACAAAGTCATAAAAAAGATAAAAATCAAGATGAATATTACACTAAACCCAAACCCACAAGAAATATTTATAATATAAATTCATCTAAAAAATTTGATAAAAGTAAAATTGTTTGCCACAATTGTGGGCTGAAAGGGCACTATAAAAATGAGTGCAAAATTAACAAAAAATTATTTCAATTAAACATCTCAAGTGAAGATACTGAACAACTATTAGAATTAATGAGAATAGAGAACAATATCAGTAATGATGAAGGTTCTGATATCCCTCAGTCATCTAATAGCAAAGATATTTAGTAACCACTTAAGCAGATAGTGATAATGACGAAGTCACTATTTGTGCTAACAATTGCAAGGAGAAGTGTTGCAATAAACAAATTAATGTAATCACTAAAGAAGATGAAGAAAGTTCTTTGCTAATTGATCTAATTAGTAAGATTTCTGTTCCTGAGTTAAAATCTCAATACACTAAACAGTTAAAAGATTTATTAACTAAAGACAATAGAGTTAAGGATAAAATTATTAAAGCTAAAGAGAAACCAGTATTTAGTCTTAATAAAACTCTTGAGAGATTGAAAACCCCAGTTAAGGAAGTTACCCTTCCAGAGTTGAATCAAGAAGTCAATAAACTGAAAAAAGAAATTTCTAACTTAAAATTAGAAGACTCTAATTTAAGAAAAGAGTTTGAAGACAAAAAATCTGATCTTCAAGTCCATGATTCCTCCTCTAGTGATAAAGATCACGATGAGCCTTAATCATTGGGAACAAAAGAAGAGCCAGATCTTTTTGTTCAAGGTCTTTCTCTTAAACGAATTAAAGATATCACCATTCAAAAATGGTATATCTCCATTAACTTAGTTGTTCATAAAACCTTTTCTATACAACTTCCTGCTCTAGTTGATACTGGCCCAGATCTTAATTATATTCAGGAAGGTCTAATCCCAACTAAATATTATAAGAAAACTAATGAAAAGTTTAATTCAGCCAATGGTAGTCAAATAGAGATAAGATATAAACTGCCTAAGGTTCATATCTGTCAAGATAATATGTGCTTTAAAACATCATATGTTTTAATCTACAATCTTACTAATAAGATCATCTTAGGGTTACCATTTATATATTTACTATACCCTTTTACTACCAGTAATGAAGGGTTAAGCTGTAAACATTTAGGAAAAAAGAATAACATTTAAATTCCTTATTAAACCTAAAGAAAGAGATTTAAATATCTCTTAAGAAGAATCTATTTCAAAATCATTAAGTTTATTGAATTGTAAATCTACCCATTTAAATTTCTTAAAAGAAGAAATTAAGTACAAACGTGTTGAAGAACAACTTCAGAATAAAGAAGTTCAAGAAAAAATTGAAGAGTTAAAAATATATTGAAAAGAAAACCTTTGTTCGATTCTCCTAATGCCTTTTGGCATCGGAAGAAGATGTAAGGCTTCCTTATGCTAAGGAATTCAAAAAGAGCACCGATTCCTACTAAGGCCGTGCCCATACAAATAAATCATGAACAAATGGAGTTATGTAAAAAGGAGATTAATGATCTTCTTAGTAAAGGTTTAATTCAGCATAGTAAATCACCATGGTCATGTCCCGCCTTTTATGTTAATAATAAACAAAAAAGGAGAGAGGTGTTCCCCGTCTAGTAATCAATTAAAAGCCATTAAACAACGTCTTAGAATGGATTAGGTACCCTTTACCTAACAAAGACGACCTCATTAACAGTCAAAAGAATCGCTTTTCAAAGCAAAGCGGCTCCAATACACTACCTTTTGCTTGGTGACCTTCAAAGTCAAAAGATACTCTCTCTTTTCCACCGAAAGTATCTGCTGAGTCAAAAGTTGTCGGCCTCATTGTCTAAAGTAGCCGAAAGCATATGTATTTAGTCAAAAGTTAGCACTATTCATCTACAGTTGTTTGTCTGTAATGATTCATTTTGTATTAGTAACTTTGTAATAGTTCCTTTCCTTATTCTATAAAAGGAAATCGAACTCAGTTAGAAAAACAAATTTCGAAACTTAGAAAGACTCTGAGTTCCTTCTCAGACGAATCTTTGGTTTCTACCGTTGTTTAGCTCATCTTAACCCCTCCTTCTCTTCTTCTTTAAATGTTTTAAATTGTAAGTCACTTTAATTTTCATTTTGTTTGTAAATATTTCAGTTATCAATAAAATTACTTCTATTTAGTAATTAAATTGTGTTGTTTATATACACTACTCTGTTCTTCTTCTTGTTTTGTTTGCTTCCGCCCCCAAATAAAATTAAACATTTTATTGGCACTCCCAGTAATATTACTGAGAGAATCCACGATCAGTTTAATAATCTCACTTGTCCTAGTCTAAGAGATTTTAGATGGTACAAAGATGTATTTACCTCTCGAGTTATGATGCGAAATGATAGAAATAAAGCATTCTGGAAAGAGAAATTCGTCAATGGTTTACCTTCACTATTCGCTCACAAAGTCAGAGAAGAGCTAAGTAAAAATTTAGGGTATATTGATTATGATAACCTGACTTATGGTGACATAATCAGTTATATTCAAAAAATTGGATTAAAAATGTGTATTGATTTTAAATTAGCCAAACAAGCTAGTAAAGATAAGAAAAAAGCCATGTGTGAGTTAGGAACATTCTGTGAACAATTTTGTTTACCTCCTGTTGCACCTCTAGAAGGAAGCACTTGCGTAAACTTAAAATTAGAAGTCTTTAATTTAAGAAAAGAGTTTGAAGACAAAAAATCTGATCTTCAAGTCCATGATTCCTCCTCTAGTGATGAAGATCACGATGAGCCTGAATCATCGGGAACAAAAGAAGAGCCAGATCTTTTTGTTCAGGATTTTCTCTTAAACAAATTAAAGATATCACCATTCAAAAATGGTATATCTCCATTAACTTAGTTGTTGATAAAACCTTTTCTATAGAACTTCCTGCTCTAGTTGAAACTGGCGCAGATCTTAATTGTATTCAGGAAGGTCTAATCCCAACTAAATATTATAAGAAAACTAATGAAAAGTTAAATTCAGTCAATGGTAGTTAAATTGAGATAAAATATAAAATGCCTAAGGTTCATATCTGTCAAGATAATATGTGCTTTAAAACATCATTTGTTTTAATCCGCAATCTTACTAATAAGATCATCTTATGGTTACCGTTTATATATTTACTATACCCTTTTACTACCAGTAATGAAGGGTTAAGCTGTAAATATTTAGGAAAAAGAATAATATTTAAATTCCTTATTAAACCTAAAGAAAGAGATTTAAAATTCATTCAAGAAAAATCTATTTACAAATCATTAAATTTATTGAATTATAAATCTACCCATTTAAATTTCTTAAAAGAAGAAATTAAGTACAAACGTGTTGAAGAACAACTTTAGAATAAAGAAGTTCAAGAAAAAATTGAAGAGTTAAAAATATATTTAAAAGAAAACCTTTGTTCTGATTCTCCTAATGCCTTTTGGCATCGGAAGAATCATGTAGTAAGGCTTCCTTATGCTAAGGAATTCAAAGGGCACGTGATTCCTACTAAGGCCAAGCCTATACAAACGAATCACGAACAAATGGAGTTATGTAAAAAGGAGATTAATGATCTTCTTAGTAAAGGTTTAATTAAGCCTAGTAAATCCCCATGGTCATGTCCCGCCTTTTATGTTAACAATGAAGCAGAAAAGGAGAGAGGTGTTCCCTGTCTAGTAATCAATTATAAGCCATTAAACAAAGTCTTAGAATGGATTAGGTAACCTTTAACTAACAAAGACGACCTCATTAACCGTTTGAGTAATGCCACTATCTTCAGTAAATTTAACCTTAAATCTGGTTTCTGGCAAGTTGAAATCCACCCAGATGATAGGTACAAAACAACATTCACTACCCCATTCGGTCACTATGAATGGAATGTTCAGGCATTTGGCCTAAAAAATGCTCCCTGTGAATTTCAGAATATTCTCAATGATATTTTGAATTCTTTCAGTCAATTTATTGTCGTCTACATTGATGATATTCTCATTTTCTCCAATTCCATTGAAGAACACACTAAACACTTGAAATCGTTCTTCAAAACAGTTAAAGATAATGGACTTATCCTTTCACCTTCCAAATGCAGCTTGTTTCAAGCTAAAGTTCGGTTTCATGGTTTAAAGAGGTTTCTGGGCTTGCTCAATTACGTTGGCAAGTTCTTTAAAAACCTCAGGAAGATTTGCAAACCTCTTTTTCAGCGTTTGCAAGACAATCCTCCTCCATTGACTGACACTCACACTTCTGTCGTCCAACAAGTTAAAAAATATGTCAAGGCATTGCCCTACCTTGGTATTTCCAATGATTCTGCATTCAAAATTGTTGAAACTGATGCCTCTGATATTGGATTCGGAGGAATTCTCAAGCAAAAACTTACTCTTAACTCCCAGAACAAATAGTCTGCTTCCATTCCGGTGCAAGGAATACTACACAGTTAAATTACAGTACTATTAAAAAGGAAATACTCTCTTTAGTATTATGTATTAACAAATTTCAAAGTGACTTATTGAATCAAAAGTTTTTAGTTCGCATAGACTGCAAATCAGCAAAATATGTCTTAGAAAAAGATGTTGAAAACATAGCCTCTAAACATTCTTTTGCTAGATGGCAAGCCCTATTAAGCATTTTTGATTTTGAGATTGAATATATTAAAGGCAGTAACAATTTAATTCCTAATTTTCTCACTCAGGAATTTATTAATACAGGCACTGTCAATTCATCATGAGTACTCGAGGAGCATCATCCTCTCGTGGTCCGGGTCGCCCTACTGGCCCAAGTAATCAACCAAAAGAAACCCTGGTTCCTCATCCAGTTAACCCAATTTATCAAACCACCAACAAATTTACTAGTCTTGGAATAATACCTAAGCCATACAGTTCAACCATAGCTAGTAACCCAACTCTAGTTGATCCATTCCAGTCAAAAGCCTCCGTTTCAAACCCTAGTCATCCTCCTTCTGTTTATATGCTCAAATGGACCACTCACCTGTTTCATATTGAACCCCATATGAAACCTAAAGATGACCCAGTCAAATTGGTCTCCCAGTTCTTTCTTTCTGGATGGCATTTCCAGCCCTTGGCTCCTTATAAATCCCTTGTGTATTATAAGGATATCCTTGTTGAAATCGAGTCAGTCTTTGTTAAACCCATTTATGCCAATAATGATAAAACCAAAGTACTTTATCATTCATTGTATATTAAACAGTTCATCCTAATGTCTGATTGAGGAAAACATCCTTCTGACCTTATGCAGCTTTCTAGTCATGATAACTCATATTGTTATTATGATTATATGGAAGCCTGGTATAGAGTTTTCCTTTTTCAAAATGAGTCAAACAGTCATTCATGGTTTTTTAGTTCGATCATAAGTTCAAAAGCCAGCTCCCTCATTAGTTATCTCACTGGTGGATGAGGCTTGGTTCTACTTATGATCTCCTTCCTGAACCATTGAAAGTTCAACTAAGTCATTTTTACAACCACAGTAAATACAATCCAAAGTATGATGGCGTCCCTGTCATTCTTCAATTTGTTAGTAAATATAAGATTCCATGGATTCTCAAATGGAAGGATGACATTAAAAACCCAACTAAAGTAACAGATCCGTATGGTCGAGATTTCAATTTGGCAGAAGCTTGTACCCTTTGTGAACCATTCCCTCTTCTCTCTCAAAATTTTTTCATCAAATGGTGGGATAAGTTTGATGTTAATAGAATTGTTAGTCAAATTCAGTTAGAATTTCCCACCGTCCCTCTTAAGGTTCTTCCAGCCCCGTCCAAAGAACCTTCCAGTTAATCAAAAGAGTCAAAACCAAAAGAGTCTAAGTCAAAAGAGTCCAGAGTCAGTCCTACTGGTTCAACTTGTTCCTGTGGAATTTCTGATTTCAAAGATTGTTCTAGTAAAGAATTAAAATTGATTGCCCAAGCACTTAATAAAAGAATTGATGAGTTACATGAGGAAGCTTCTGTTCATTCTTCTTCCTCTACTTTTGTTAACCAATTTGCAGATGATGATGGTCAGTATGATCCATATGGCACCATCGATCTACAGGATGCTCAGGACCCATTTTCCTGAATCCCAAGTCACAAGCACCTGCCCCTACAGCCAATCAGTCAAAAGAATCTGATTTTCCACCGAAAGCAGCTCCAGTCATGCGCACCTACCCTAACAGCTTTCAAAGTCAAAAGATGCTCTCTCTTTTCCACCGAAAGTATCTGCTGAGTCAAAAGTTGTCGCCCTCTATGTCTAAAGTAGCCAAAAGCATATGTATTTAGTCAAAAGTTAGCACTATTCATCTATAGTTGTTTGTCTGTAATGATTCATTTTGTAATAGTAACTTTGTAATAGTTCCTTTCCTTATTCTATAAAAGGAAATCGAACTCAGTTAGAAAAATAGACTTCAAAACTTAGAAAGACTCTGAGTTCCTTCTCAGACGAATCTTTCATTTCTACCATTGTTTAGCCCATCTTAACCCTCCTTCTCTTTTTCTTTAAATGTTCTAAATTGTAAGTCACTTTAATTTTCAGTTTTTTTGTAAATATTTCAGTTATCAATAAAATTATTTCTATTTAGTAATTAAATTATGTTGTTTATATGCACTACTCTGTTCTTCTTCTTGTTTTGTTTTCTTCCACCCCCAAATGGTATCAGAGCCATGTTGTTTTGTTCTAGTTACCAGTAAGATCTAAGTCAATTTGTTCATCTACTTACTATTTTCAAAATTTCTCTTTTATTCTTGTTCCTAAGTCACCTAACTTGCTGTAGTCCACCTAGTTCGTGTCTAACCTTTGTAAGTCTCTTGGGTGAGCAGTGTCAGGTTAAAGAACATAGGTATGAGTCTACTTAAGGTAAGAGGGTATGAATGGAAGAACATTGAATAAAAATTTATTTTGAAATTAGTAAAAGATGAGTAGATTATTTAGGTCTAACTCCTCAGCTAGTAACCGGTCAACTTTGCCTTCCGTCCATGACATAGTCAACCAAGAAACACACAGTTTCGAAAATATCAGTCAAGCTTTACACAATTGGAACATACTTAGGGTTTCCCCTAAAACAATTTACCAGTCAACCTTTTTAGATAGTTTTAAAACAAATTATAATGTTAAAACTGTCGAAAAGGTTTATGCAATTAATAAAGAATATGAAAATTGTAGTCTCTTATCTTCTGATGTCATTAAAAAACATAGGAAGAAAGGTTACAATTTTATTCACATCGGTTTTGTTCAAGTTGTAGTTAAACCATTAAATATTAAATGAATTAATTCAAGTATCTACCTCTGTCTCAGAGATGCTAGATTCCTGAATTATTATCCTAGTATGATTGGTGCTATGGAATCAAGTTTGCACAATGAACCTATCCATTTTAATTGCTTTCCTGATTTCACGTTAAGCTTTAGTGATCAACATTTATTAAAGGCTTTGACATTAAACATTAAAACCGCTGGAGAAATTACTCATATGATTGAGGGTTCTCATCCCATAGCTTTGATTTATAGGATTTATTATAAGACCATGAAAACGAATTTAAATGTTCATGCTCTTAATAAAAGTCCTAAGGATCAAACTATATTAATCCAAAGTTCAATTAGTGATGCTAATATTCAAATTCCGAGAACCATCCTCTGGAAAAGATATTACATTGCCTAGTCAATGGACTTTACCCAGTGAAATTCCTCAACAACCTGTTGTTAACAACCTACTAAATATTGAAAATGTTAAACAATTTTCCAATGGAACAGTCAAAATAAGTTTTGAGCGTACTAGACGGCCAGTTATTATAGAAAATTTTACTAGTTCTTCAGTACCTTCAGTTCATTGCCGAAGAGATACCGAAGTACTTAGTAACCCTTCTATTAGGGATATTAAATTAAAGGGTATCCTTAATCAAGGTCAAGGTAGTCGCCCTTGTTATATTCAAAAGGACTTTGTTGAAGAAGAAGGTTCTTCTTTGCCTACCTCTTCTGAGTTGCCTACTCAGTCAGATTTTGAAATTTCGATTAATAATCAATTAAGAGTTCTTAATAAAGAGTTCATATTAGATTAGGATAATCTTGTTAAAGATTTTAATTCCAAATCTAATAAAGAAAAAAGGCATTTATTTCGTTCTAATCACCCGTCTGAAAAAGAACGAGATAAAATTGTTAATAGATGGAAACGATTTATTAACAGTATAAAGATAAACATTACTTTTTACAATTGGTATGATCAATATCAAGGTAAATATAATGTTATAACTAAAACTCAACGGATTAAAGAAGATAGGTCAAAAGTCTCTTCTAGTCATCCCCCTCTAGAAACTGTCCTACTTCCGGTTAAAAATACGTCTGTTGTTGCCAGTCCTTTTAAAATATCAGATGGCAATAAAGATGATAAAAAAATTATTGAACAATTAAATTTTAGTAATCAATATCTAGCAATAGTAGGAAGACAGCTAGATAGGATTGAAGAAAAATTCGAGGAAACTACTATTAAAAAACCCGATTCAAAAATTGAACAACCTCTACTAAAGTTACCAGAAAATAAAAGTAAATTAGGTTTACCAAACAAAGATGGTGAACTCACTCGAGCTATTGATAAGTTATTTAAAAAATTAAAAAATGAGCCTGAATCAAGTGGCACCATTACAATCATTGAGCAAGTTGAAACAGACAATGAAAGCAATAGCAAGTCAGATCATTCTGATACTTCTTCAGTCCCAAAATTTAATGATCAGTTTAACAAATTAACAGTTAAAAACAATAGTATAACCAGGAATTGGTACTCTAGACTTACTCCTCCGGATCTACAGTTCGAAGAGAGAAATCTAGATAAACAATTCTCTGTTTCATCCAATAAAATTTATGAATAGAATATAGATGGTTTTCATGAACAAGAAATTTTAAGTAAGTTAAATCACATGTCTATGGTGGCAAATAGCTATATAACTAAGTTCAACAATCTGACTCAGCTAGATATTGTTGAGTTAATAGCTAGTGGATTCACTACTATTCTCTGATCTTGGTGGGAAAAACATCTCACTGAAGATACTTGATTATCAATAATTCATGTTGTCCAGTTAGACGATGACGATAATCCCATCTTTGATGAAGATGTTGGCATTGGTCCGCCAGATGGAGTTAATACTTTAATTTTCACCATAATTAAACATTTTGTCGGCACTCCCAGTAATATTTCTAAGAGAATCCACGATCAGCTTAGTAATCTCACTTGTCCTACTCTAAGCAATTTTAGATAGTACAAAGATGTATTTACCTCTCGAGTTATGATGCGAAATGATAGCAATAAACCATTCTGGAAAGAGAAATTCATCAATGGTTTACCTTCATTATTCGCTCATAAAGTCAGAGAAGAGCTAAGTATAAATTTAGGGTATATTGATTATGATAACCTGACTTATGGTGACATAATCAGTTATATTCAAAAAATTGGATTAAAAATGTGTATTGATTTTAAATTAGCCAAACAAGCTAGTAAAGATAAGAAAAAAGCCAAGTATGAGTTAGGAACATTATGTGAACAATATGGTTTACCTCCTGTTGCTCCCTCTAGAAGGAAGCACTTGCGTAAACATATTAATCATCATAACAATCACAAACGTTATAAACATAAACAAAGTCATAAAAAAGATAAAAATCAAGATGAATATTACACTAAACCCAAACCCACAAGAAAAATTTATAATAAAAAATCATCTAAAAAATTTGATAAAAGTAAAATTGTGTGCCATAATTGTGGACAGAAAGGGCACTATAAAAATGAGTGCAAAATTAAGAAAAAATTAACTCAATTAAACATCTCAAGTGAAGATACTGAACAACTATTAGAATTAATGAGAATAGAGAACAATATCAGTAATGATGAAGTTTCTGATATCCCTCATTCATTTAATAGCAGTACTAGTAACCACGAAACAGATAGTGATAATGACGAAGTCACTATTTGTGCTACCAATTGCAATGAGAAGTGTTGCAATAAACAAATTAATGTAATCACTAAAGAAGATGAAGAAAGTTCTTTGCTAATTGATCTAATTAGTAAGATTTCTGATCTTGAGTTAAAATCTCAATACACTAAACAGTTAAAAGATTTATTAACAAAAGACAATTGAGTTAAGGATAAAATTATTAAAGCTAAAGAGAAACCAGTATTTAGTCTTAATAAAACTCTTGAGAGATTTAAAACCCCAGTTAAGGAATTACCCTTCTAGAGTTGAATCAAGAAGTCAATAAACTGAAAAAAGAAATTTCTAACTTAAAATTAGAAGTCTCTAATTTAAGAAAAGAGTTTGAAGACAAAAAAATACGATCTTAAAGTCCATGATTCCTCCTCTAGTGATGAAGATCACGATGAGCCTGAATCATCGGGAACAAAAAAAGAGCCAGATTTTTTTGTTCAAGGTCTTTCTCTTGAACAAATTAAAGATACAACCATTCAAAAATGGTATATCTCCATTAACTTAGTTATTGATAAAACCTTTCTATACAACTTCCTGCTCTAGTTGATACTGGCGCAGATCTTAATTGTATTCATGAAGGTCTAATCCCAACTAAATATTATAAGAAAACTAATGAAAAGTTCAATTCAGCCAATGCTAGTAAAAAGGAGATAAAATATAAACTGCCTAAGGTTCATATCTGTCAAGGTAATATGTGTTTTAAAACATCATTTGTTTTAATCCGCAATCTTACTGATAAGATCATCTTAGGGTTACCGTTTATATATTTACTATACCCTTTTACTACCAGTAATGAAGGGTTAAGTTGTAAACATTTAGGAAAAAGAATAACATTTAAATTCCTTATTAAACCTATAGAAAGAGATTTAAAATTCATTCAAGAAGAATCTATTTCCAAATCATTAAATTTATTGAATTGTAAATCTACCTATTTAAATTTCTTAAAATAAGAAATTAAGTACAAACGTGTTGAAGAACAACTTCAGAATAAAGAAGTTCAAGAAAAAATTGAAGAGTTAAAAATATATTTAAAAGAAAACCTTTGTTCTGATTCTCCTAATGCCTTTTGGCATTGAAAGAAGCATATAGTAAGGCTTCCTTATGCTAAGGAATTCAAAGAGCACCTGATTCCTACTAAGGCCAGGACCATACAAATAAATCACGAACAAATGGAGTTATGTAAAAAGGAGATTAATGATCTTCTTAGTAAAGGTTTAATTAAGCCTAGTAAATCCCCATGGTCATGTCCCGCCTTTTATGTTAACAATGAAGCGAGAAAAGAGAGAGGTGTTTCAAATCCAGTAATCAATTACAAGCCATTAAACAAAGTCTTAGAATGGATTAGGTACCCTTTACCTAACAAAGATGACCTCATTAACCGTTTGAGTAATGCCACTATCTTCAGTAAATTTGACCTTAAATATGGTTTCTGGCAAGTTGTAATCCACCTAGATGATAGGTACAAAACAACATTCACTACCCCCATTCGGTCATTATGAATGGAATGTCCAGGCATTTGGCCTAAAAAATGCTCTCAGTGAATTTCAGAATATTATCAATGATATTTTGAATCCTTTCAATCATTTTATTGTCGTCTACATTGATGATATTCTCATTTTCTCCAATTCCATTGAAGAACACACTAAACACTTAAAATCGTTCGTCAAAACAGTTAAAGATAATGGACTTGTCCTTTCACCTTCCAAATGCAGCTTGTTTCAAGCAAAAGTTCGGTTTCATGGTTTAAATATTTATCGCGGACTCATACTGCCTATTGATAGAGCTATTTAATTTGCTGTCAGATTCCTAGATAAAATTAATAATAAAACCCAACTACAGAGGTTTTTGGGCTCGCTCAATTACGTTTGGCAAGTTCTTTAAAAACCTTAGGAAAATTTGCAAACCTCTTTTTCAGCGTTTGCAGGACAATCCTCCTCAATGGACTGACACTCACACTTCTGTCACCCAATAAGTTAAAAAATATGTCAAGGCATTGCCCTGCCTTGGTATTTCCAATAATTCTACATTCAAAATTGTTGAAACTGATGCCTCTGATATTGGATTCGGAGGAATTCTCTAGCAAAAACTTACTCTCAACTCCCCAGAACAAATAGTATGTTTCCATTCTGGTGCATGGAATCAAAAGTTTTTAGTTCGCATAGACTGCAAATCAGCAAAATATGTCTTAGAAAAAGTGTTGAAAACATAGCCTCTAAACATTCTTTTGCTAGATGGCAAGCCCTATTAAGCATTTATATTGAGATTGAATATATTAAAGGCAGTAACAATTTAATTCCTGATTTTCTCACTCGAGAATTTATTAATACAGGTACTGTCCGTTCATCATGAGTACTCGAGGAGCATCATCCTCTCGTGGTCCGGGTCGCCCTACTGGCCCAAGTAATCAACCAAAAGGAACCCTGGTTCCTCATCTAGTTAACCCAATTTATCAAACCACCAACACATTTACTAGTCTTGGAACAATACCCAAGCCATACAATTCAGCCTTAGCTAGTAACCCAACTCCGATTGACCCATTTCAGTCAAAAGCCTCCATTTCAAACCCCGGTCATCCTCCTTCTGAGTATATGCTCAAATGGACCACTCACCTGTTTCATATTGAACCCCATATGAAACCTAAAGATAACCAAGTCAAATTGGTCACCCAGTTCTTTCCTTCTAGATGGCATTTCCAGCCCTTGGCTCCTTATAAATCCCTTGTGTATTATAAAGATATCCTTGTTGAAACTGAGTCAATCTTTGTTAAACCCATTTATGCCAATAATGATAAAACCAAAGTAATTTATCATTCATTGTACATTAAACAGTTCATCCTAATGTCTGATTGTGGAAAACATCCTTCTAACCTTATGCAGCTTTCTAGTCAGGATAACTCTTATTGTTATTATGATTATATGGAAGCCTGGTATAGAGTTTTCCTTATTCAAAATGAGTTAAACAGTCATTCATGGTTTTTTCAGTTCCATCATAAGTTCAAAAGCCAGTTCCCTCATTGGTTCTCTCAATGGTGGATGAGGTTTGGTTCTACTTTGATGTTAATAGAATTGTTAGTCAAGTTCAGTTAGAATTTCCCACCGTCCCTCTTAAGGTTCTTCTAGTCTCGTCCAAAGAACCTTCCAGTCAATCAAAAGAGTCAAAACCCAATGAGTCTAAGTTAAAAGAGTCTAGAGTCAGTCCTACTGGTTCAACTTGTTCCCGTGGAATTTCCGATTTCAAAGATTGTTCCAGTAAAGAATTAAAATTGATTGCCCAAGCACTTAATAAAAGAATTGATGAGTTACATGAGGAAGCTTCTGTTCATTCTTCTTCCTCTGCTTCAGTCAGCCAATTTGCAGATGATGATGGTCAGTATGATCCATATGGCACCATCAATCTACAGGATGCTCAGGACCCATTTTCCTGACTCCCAAACACTTTTGCCCTACTGCAGCCCAATCGATTAAAAGAATCTGTTTTTCCACCAAAGTATCTTCCCTCGCAATGTAGTAGTCGCGCTTTTGCCCTAGCTTGACCTTCAAAGTCAAAAGATGCTCTCTCTTTTCCACCGAAAGTATCTGCTGAGTCAAAAGTTGTCGGCCTCTTTGTCTAAAGTAGCCAAAAGCATATGTATTTAGTCAAAAGTTAGGACTATTCATCTACAGTTGTTTGTCTGTAATGATTCATTTTGTAATAGTAACTTTGTAATAGTTCCTTTCCTTATTCTATAAAGGAAATCGAACTCAGTTAGAAAAATAGATTTCAAAACTTATAAAGACTCAGAGTTCCTTCTCAGACGAATCTTTGGTTTTTACCACTGTTTAGTCCATCTTAACCCCTCATTCTCTTCTTCTTTAAATGTTCTAAATTATAAGTCACTTTAATTTTTAGTTTGTTTGTAAATATTTCAGTTATCAAGTAAATTACTATTGAATCATGTAGGATTCACTATTACATTTACTGAAGTAAAAGTACAAAGTAAAAGTAATTTACTAAAGTAAAAGTAAAAGTAAAAACATTTTACATTTACATTCACTAAGGTAAAAGTAAAAGCATTTTACTTAAAGTAAAAGTTGATTTACTAGGGGACAACAATGATGTTGTTGTTGTTGCTTCTTTTTTTTAGAAAGTCGATGATGGATAGGGGCCATCTTTGTTGATCGATGGTCCATCTTCCGCTTAGAGTCTTGGGAGGGTGCTATTGATCTTCTTCTCAGATGGATCACCATCTCTATACTATTCAACCCCAAAATTTTTATCCAGGATTTTCCCTTTCACCCCAAAAATTTAGGTTTATAAAGAGAGGAGAAAATTTTTTCACCGAACAATTGGTCAACATCTTCAACATTTCATAAATTTTGTAAAAATTTTTGTTTACAAACAAATCAGACTGCGTCTGACACAAAGGATCACTCGATTGGCCTTGATCTATCAGTGAACTCGATCTAAACAGTCTACTTTGTTTTAACTGAGTAATCAAAAATTTGTTCTTTTGGCATTCTGCTTAAGCACATGCCAAATCACTTAACTGCATACCGTTCTTGCCTTAAGTAAAACATACCATAAGATCTAAGGATTCCCTTAGCCTAAACTGCTCCCACGCTGGAGACTTACAACGACATAACGGGACTTATGGCGATCTTAGGTGTTTTACAG
The DNA here is from genome assembly GCA_020205605.1 of Panax ginseng. NCBI lineage: Eukaryota > Viridiplantae > Streptophyta > Magnoliopsida > Apiales > Araliaceae > Panax > Panax ginseng. The sequence continues at coordinate 90,386,268 of CM035144.1, forward strand.
CAAGTTAGGTGACTTAAGTTAGGCGACTCATTTTAGAGCAAAAGAAGTAAAAGTTTGAATAAACATTTAGAAGCTAGGCTAATTGTTTTGGACCGGGAACCACCAACAGAACCAAGAACCAACCGTGTGGCTCTGATACCATTTAACAACGATACTTTCAACAATTATTTCATGCTAAAATTCCTTCATTCATAACCACATAAAATAAATATTTCCTTATCATATAAACCAATAATTAATTATAAATAATATTACAGAATCACAATAATGACAACCGGGCCATTCCCAGGAAAGAGGGGGCGTTCCGATAAGGATTTCTCCTTACTGGCGCGTAATTAGGTGACCAAACCTCTCCTTGACAGAACTTTCTAGACATTGCCAATAATGCTATCTAATAATATTATTCAAATAATATGAATTATTGATCTGATAATGGGAAATATTGTGCAGTGACCATGATTGAAACAACAATAATATAAAATATCAACGCAACAATTATTGAATCAATAAAATAAAATATTGAACAGTAATTACTATAACAATTATTGAGTAGTGCCTTCTTACGTAAGAATCAATAATTCAAAAATGTTGTGCAATACCGTGTGCTACTATGCAACCACGCGTATTACTATATTTTAACCACCGGGTAATCTAACAATGTTAACAGTAACAATTACGCCATTATTTATAAAAAATCAAATTTGTCATTTTCTTCATCCGACAGTTATTCCGTTATGGGGCCCACAAATGGCTGCACCGTTGTACAAATATTCCCCGACAACAAGAATATTCCAAGACCAAATGAATATTTCCCGACAACAATGATTATTTTATAACCACTTGCGTATTTTGTAAAATTTACACAGTTCACCCATAACCAAAGTATTATATCAAATTAACTCCTTATTATTTCAAAATAATGAATAGAGAAATTTAATTTTATTTATAATAAGTTGGGGTCTTTCAACCTCCACTCCTTATGAAATTTCATCCTCGAAATTGACGTATGTACCTGGTGTTTCGAAAAGGTGAGGGTACCTCGCTTTTATTTTTGATTCCAACTCCCAGGTCATTTCTTCAATAGTATGGTTCCTCCACAAAACCTTGACTTGTGGTATACCCTTTGTTCGTAGGACGTGCTCTTTCCTACCCAAGATCTTAACAGGTACCTCCTCGTACGTTAAGTTTTTGGCTATCTCGTCTGGTTCTAACGCAATAATGTGGTTTGGGTCTTTCGCATATTTACGAAGCATAGATATGTGAAAAACATTATGAACACGAGACATACTTGGACGTAATGCGAGTCTATAGGCCACATTTCCTATTCGGTCAAGAATCTCAAATGGACCAACAAATCATGGATTGAGATTTCCTCTCTTCCCAAATCTTGTAACTCCCTTCCATGGAGCAATATGTAACAGTACATGATCTCAAATATTAAATTCCACGCCCTTTCGATGAAGATCAACATAACTCTTTTGTCGATCTTATAAGGTCTTTATACGTTGCCGGATCATTTGAATCTTTTCTGTAGTCATGCATACTAATTCTGGTCCCAACAACGTTGCTTCTCCCACCTCGTCCCAGCATACTGGAGAAAGACACTTTCGTCTATACAATGCCTAGAATGGAGCCATGCCTATACATGCTTGATAACTGTTGTTATAGGAGAATTCCATCAGTGGCAAGTACTTATCCCAACTTCCTTTGAAATCTAGGACACAGAGTCTTACTAGATCTTCAAGGGTTTGAATAGACCTTTCTGATTGCCCATCCGTTTGAGGATGGTATGCCGAACTGAATCGTAAATTCGTGCCCATAGCTTCCTGCAAGCTAACCCAAAATCATGAAGTGAATCTTGGGTCACGATCCAAAACTATGGATACTGGCATGCCATTCAATCCCATAATCTCATTCACGTACATACGAGCAAGACGTTCTAGGGAATAAGTCTCACGTATAGGCAAGAAATGAGCAGACTTAGTTAATCTATCAACAATAACCCAAATCGCATCTATTCCTTGAGAAACCTTAGGAAGACCTATAACGAAATCAATAGTAATGTGTTCCCACTTCTATTTTGGAATCTCAAGTGGTTGCAATGGACCCTTTGGCACTTGATGCTCTGCCTTTACACATTGACATGTTAAACACCTCAAAATAAACTCCGCGATCTCTCTCTTCATATTGCTCCACCAAAATGTATGTCGAAGATCGTGATACATTTTGGTACTCCCAAGATGGATTGCAAATGGTCTGTTGTGTGCCTCCATCATGATTCTATGCTTCAAGTCAGAATCGTTAGGAATGCAAAGTCTGGAGCATACTCGAAGTATTCCTTCTTCATCTATTCTTGCTTCCGGAATAGCACCTTCATGCACTTTCTTCTTCATACTCATCATCTCTATATCTGTAGTTTGAGCAACTTTAACTTTATCAATTAAAGTCGATTCTACTCGTATATTTGCCATCATCATGTGGGTCCCTGGAGTCTTTAACTCTATCTCCATCCTTTGTAAGTCGTACAAAATGGGTCTTTATGTTAACAACATTGCACTCGTACCCCCATATGATAAAAGTATAGTAATACGTGTGGTTGCATAGTAGCACACAGTATTATACAGTATCTTTGATTATTGATGCTTATGTTAGAAGTCACTCGGTTTTATTCAATTATTGTTACAATATGATATATTATTATATCAATAATTGAGACGACAAAGTTGTTCATATTATTAATTTGCAATATTTACAATGTCTAGAAGTTCTATCAAAGAGAGGTTTGGTCACCTAATTGCGCGCCAATAGGGAGAAATCCTTATTGGAAAGCCCCCTCTTTCCTGGGAACGACCTGGTTGTTAAATATTTTGAGTTATAATATTAATGATGAATAAGTTCATGTTGATTATAGATGAATTTGATAGTTCCATTGTGTTGAAATTATTTGTGTTAGTGGAAATCGACATTTATTTTGATAATAATTGATGTCTGGAGGTTATATTGTTCAATCGGGTATTCGGGGCACTTTTTGTGTCAGAATACTATTCACGAGTTACTATTCACAAGTTATTATTCACCCAAATATTATTCACTCTAGTATTATTCACTCGGGTATTTGGGACACTTTTCGTGTTGGGGTACTATTCACGGGGTTACTATTCCTGAAGTGCTATTTACAGGGGACTATTCACCCAAAAAATATTTTTTTTTTGTTCCAAATCATTTTTGGGTACAATATTATTCCATGAGGAAATGTGCTAATTTTTCAGACCGTTGGTTGAAATTATAATAGTAAATCAATATAGATCGTTGGTTTAAAGTTTTAATAGTAACTTGTCCTTTCGGTTTTCCAAGAGTTATTTGTCCCTTCAGTTTTCCAAGAGTTATTTGTCCCTTTAGTTTTCCAAGAGTTACTTGTCTCTTCAGTGTTCCAAGAGTTAATTGCCCCTTCGCAAATAGTAGTTGTCTCTTCAATATTACCAAGAGTCATTTTGACCCTTCGTTAAAACCAAGAGCCACTTTCAGTTCTTCTATAAATAGAAGCTCATTCTTTCATTATTTCTTAAGAATTCACTGAAACTCTAGAGAGAGAAATTATAGAGAGAAAGAAGAAGAGAAGTCTGCTACCTCACTTTTCCAATATCTAGTTTCTTCTAAGGTAAAGGGTATTATTTCTTTCGTATTCATGAAGAGAGCTTTTGTTATTCCATTCCTTATTATTCATTGGAATAATCAGATATCTGTGGACTCACCGTATACATGGTGAAATTCTGTTGCTATTCCATTCTTTATTATTCTGCTGGAATAACCTATCTATGTGAAGTACCGCATACATGGTGAAATTCTGTTGTTATTCCATTCTTAATTATTCTGTTGGAATATCCTGCTCGGTTAAATTTTGCACGATTCGATTCCGTTCTTTATTATTCGTCGAGAATATCCATCCGCTCGTGCGATTACGCATTTGGTTCCATTCTTTACTATTCTATTGGGAATAACACATGCATGCGCAGGCAGCCTATCGCACGCATGGTGAATCCTTCTATTATTCCATTCTTTATTATTCTATTGGAATAACCTGTCTATGTGGATTACCACATGTATGGTGAATGATCCTTTATATTCATTCCTTGTTAAAATATAGAAATGATCTGTCTATGTCGATTACCGCATGGCAGGCGAAAATCCATTTGCAGTTTCGTAATTTTTCTGACCCTCAAAAATTCTGGAAAGTCATAATATAAGCATTGGACTGTTGATTATGATGAAAGTCATAATAAAAGCTTTGGACTGATTAAAATCATGGGTATATGTAGTATTAGTAAGTGTTATGATGAGTTAGGTTGGTTATTATGTGAAAACATGAAAGTTTCTTAGAAATTACAAAAGGTTAAAAATCAAATTTTTGGTGAAAATAGAACATAAAATTCAATTGACCATATTTCCTATTATATTTTGAATTTTTGAGTGTGGTCAATTTCTAGAGTTAGATCAGTGAGTTTTGTAGCATCTCCAAGTGGAATCACTGGAAAAGGTATTGTAGATTTTCGTGTGGACTGATTTTAGCAAAGGAGTCAAAAGTTGGAAATTACCAAAATACTACTGTCCAGATTTTAGAAGGGATGTTTCGGCCACTCAATTTGTGATAAAAATTCTGGCCTTTTAGGACATGAAAGTATATGGTATAAAGAACCTCCTGTCCAAAAATGAGCTCATTCCGACTTAAAATGAGCAAGTTATGACCATTTCAATATTTAGGTTTTTTTGACGAAAAATGCTATAACCGGAGTTCTATAACTCCGATGACCATGAAATTTAAACTGGAAGCTCACGTTAACATGTGTAAGATTCTACCAAGATTTGGGAATTTTTGGAGTTAAGCATGATAGGGCTAATTTTTTAGCTACACACTAAAAATTTTTTTACAGTTGAATATCTTTGGCTTACATGCAAGATGTATTATTGATTATTGGTTTTACAGTTGTATATCTTTGGCTTACGTGCAAGATGTATTGTTGATTATAGGTTTTATAGTTGTATATCTTTGGCTTACGTGCAAGATGAACTGTTGATTATTGGTTTTTCAGTTGTATATCTTTGGCTAACGTGCAAGATAAATTGTTTAATGTTATGATTATAACCAGGGATCATTCAGTATAATCATGACGCATAATGTTATAGATGATGGGATAAAAGTCCTCAGTGGCCTGTAATGCATTGATGGACAGTTTTTGGTATGATTATGACCAACGATTATTCGGTATAGTCATGACCATTGATGATTTAATGAATATCCTTGGCCCGTGGTATAGGGATGATTAGATGATGTGGTTTATTTATTAAGCTGAGTCCCAGCAATAAAAATTGATGACATTTTAAATCATAGAAGATAGTAGATATCATGATCTACTTGACTCTTCTAATGGATTTCTTATTCCGCTGCTGTTAAACTTGATGTCTATTGTATTTTATCAGTTTAACATTGTTAAAGACTAATGATAATTTATTTTGCATTATCTTAGTCATAATATTTCTTACTGGGCTAGTTGAGCTCACCCTTTCTTTCACTGTTCTCTTCAGGAATTGAGAATATAGCTGGGATGAGTCTGGGAACGGAGTGACGGTCCAGATGATAGCATTAGTAGTCCTCACTATTCTGTTAAATAGTGTGATAATAAATGTGATGAGGACTCCATTGAGTGTGGATATTGTCTAGATGACAATATTCTTATTAAAACTCTCAATTTATGTTTTGTCGTATCTTACACGACAGTTGTATTATTAAGTTGTATTTATATTTTTGTACCGTGTATTTGGCGACTCAGAATAGGTGATGTATACCTATTTTGGGAGCGTCACACTTCGGTCACCAACTTCGGTTGCTCCCAACTTTGTATTTCTTCAATCTTTGCAGGGTCAACAGATACTCCATGTTTTGACACCACGTGCCCAAGGAATGCTACTTCCTTAAGCCAAAACTCGCATTTCTTCAGCTTGGCATATAGCTAGTTGTCACGAAGTCTTTGAAGTTCCAACTTCAAATGGTGCTCATGATCTTCACGACTTTTGGAATGGATGAGGATGTCATAAATAAAGACAACAACGAACTGATCCAAATATTCCTTGAATACACGGTTCATCATATCCATGAAAGCAACAGGAGCATTAGTCAATCCAATAGACATGACTAAGAATTCATAATGCCCGTACCGAGTTCTGAAGGCAGCCTTTGGAATATCCTCTTTTTTTATCTTTAGCTGATGATATCCTGAATGAAGATCAATCTTTGAAAAGAATTGTGCTCCTTGCAACTGGTCAAACAGGTCATCAATGCGAGGTAGGGGATACCTATTCTTGATGGTGACATGGTTTAATTCCCGGTAGTCAATACAAAGTTTCATACTCCCGTCTTTCTTCTTTATAAATAAAAAAGGAGCACCCCAAGGAGATGTACTAGGACGAATGAAATTGATGTCTAACAATTCCTATAGTTGGACTTTTAACTCCTGAAGTACAATAGGAGCCATTCGATATAGGGTTTTAGAAATGGGCTTTGTACCCTGTTCAAGATCAATAAAGAATTTAACTTCACGTTCCGGTGGTAGACCATGAAGTTCTTCAGTAAATACGTCAGGAAATTCACTAACAACAGAAATATTATTCAAATCTGAAGCGTTTTTGTTCAAGTCCATAAAATGGGCTAAAAAACCTTGACATCCATTTTTCAATAAATGAATATCCTTATGGCTTGATATGATAGTGACTAATTTTAGTGGTTTAGTTGCTTGAATTCGTATAACAGGTTGGTTAGGAATATGGAAACTAATAACCTTACGAAAACAATCAATTTTGCCATGATGAGTGGTTAACCAATCAATCCCTAAAATCACATCAAATGCAAGTATCTTTAAAGAGATAAGATCAATAGGTAATGTGATTGTGCCAACTTGGATAAATCAAGATTTATAAACTATAGATGTAACGAAGGTTTAACCCAACGGAGTTTCAACAAATAAGTTAAAGTACAATTTCTCCGGAGTTAAGTTTAAACGTTGAGCCCAAGCAGGAGAGATGAAAGAATGGGTAGAACTGGTATCTAGTAAGGTATAAACTTCGCAAGAGTTCAAGATTAGCTTACCCATGATCACCTCGTTCGGGTTTCTCACATTTTGGCCAGTCACGACAAACGCCCTCCCTTGAACCATTGACTTTGTTTTGTCCGTATTCGCTTTTGGTGTGGCCATCCCAGTTGGACTTGACTTCACTACCGGACAAAATCGGGCTATATGACCGTCTTTTCCACAATTAAAACACACCTTGGAAGGCTGTGAACAGTTTGGACTTATGTGTCCCTCCTCTCCTCATTTGTAGCATGTAACTGGCGGTCCTTCTCCTCCCCTAGAATTTGTTGTTGGTGTTGGTACTGGTACAGATGTCTTCCCGTCATTGTTGAATCTCCTCTTTTTGAAATTTCCACTTGACTCACCTCTCCTATTATCATGGTCACGATGACCACCCGAGTGGTTAACGCTTTTGTCCGTATTTTTCCCTCCTCGTTGATTATCATTGCTCCGATGACTGCTGTCACCGGTATGACCCTCACCACGGAACATAAAGGTGGCGAATGGAATCTTCTGTTCTTCCGTGCATCCCAAGACATTAAATATCTTGGTAATTTTCTTGACCCACGTTTTCGCCTTAATCGAATCCGGCTTTCCCCAAAAATCTGGTGGTCCCAACTCCTTAAATTGCTTGGATGTGACAAACCGCGCGTTGTTATCATTTCCACCCATATTTTATACACGAGTCTCCCTCGTCTGATTTTCCATGAACTGTAAAAAGCTTCTAAACATTCCATCATTCATCGTTTGCTCCATAGTGTTGTTTATAGGAGGAATATTGCCTTCCTATTACACGTTCTCTTGGTTAGTAATTGAAGGTTGTTCCACGGTCTCATACACTCCATTGTTAACGTTCTCAGTTGCCATTCTTAAAAATTGCCATAAAACAGGGATTAATTAAACAAATTAACATATCACATAATATCCCTATATTATGACCGACCAACAAATAAGCTTAGGTAGGACACACTAGCGAAGGATTTACTCGCCTCTCCCCTCCTAGTTCTATTCCCCGATCTCCGCCAGAGACCATATCCATAAGCTCTGATACCAACTGTGACACCCCCAAAATAGGTATACATCACCCATCCTGAGTCGCCAAATACATGGTACAGAAATAACTACAACATCATTATTACAATTTTCGTGCAAAATACGATAACAAAAATACTGTGAGTTTAAATACAAATATTACCCTCTATACAATATCCACACTCAAATAAGTCCTCATTAAAATTATTGATAAACTATTTTACAAATAGTGAGGACTACTATAACAACTGTCATGAAACATCATTTCTCACCCCGACTACTCCCCGCTATATTCTCACTTCTTGAGAAGAAAAATGGAATAAAAAGGAAAAGGGTGAGTTCAACTAGCCCAGTAAAGAATATTATGACTAAGATAATGAACAACAAATTATCGTTAGCCTTCAACAAATCAGATAAAATATAATTGACAACCCGTTTTAGATCAATATTCACATCAAAAATAACAATTCATTAGAAGAGTTAAGTAGAGAATAAAATCTACTATCATCTATGAATTTAAAAGTCCATCATCAATATTTTATCCCTGTAACATCAATCAATATACATCTTGCATCAAATATTCATCTTTGCACTACGGGCCAAAGATTTTTATTTGTATCACCAGTTGGTCATGTTTATCTCAACACCTGTTCATCTTTGCACTACGAGCCAAAGATATTCATCAGGTAATCATTCATCTTTGCACTAAGGGCCAAAGATATTCATCAAGTATCACCATTAAAGACTGAGGGTGATGAAAAACATTTTAGAGAACGAATCCAGTGAGATAGAAGAACAAAGATTAGGGATTTGTACTTTAGATGAACCAAGTTCAAAAATGCTCCATAATATACCATAGTGAAGATCAAAACATGGATTCAATTTCAAGAATAATGGTCACAACAGATAATTTGAGAGGAAAAAAAATAAATTTTTTTTCTTTTTTGAACAGTACCCGTGAACAGTAACTGTGAATAGTTCCCGTGAACAGTACCCGTCATGAAAAGTTCCAAATTTGATTTAAAAGTTCAGACCAATATTCCTATGAAATGATATTAGATGAAGCAAAATTTTAATCATTTCAGGAATTATAAAAGCAATACTTACCATAGTAAGTTCAAATTTAGGAATACGAGATGAAATAATATCGCTTACATAATATGGAGTATGAAAGGAAATAATATTTCCCACGAGTATTGCAATAAAATAATATCCTTTACCTTAGGAAGATGGATTTGACTGGAATATCAGATATTACTCTGAGAAAATCTTGCAAATAAATTATGCTCCAAGTATTCTTATACTCAAAAAAATACTCACAATACTATAGAATAAGAATTTCTGATTATGAAGGTGTGATTGAGGAAGGAGGGGTTACCCCCTATTTATAGTGAGATTTCGGAGGAAAAACGAACAGGCTGCCTATGCTGCCAAACAATTTCTACGCCTAACTAATGCCTAACTTTCTCTTCCTTTTAATTAGCTAAAGGCCCACACCTTAGAAAATAAAATCTTGCAGGCAAATTCTCTACCAACCAAGTGGTCCCATGGGAGGAATTATAATACTAGCACATGATTGAACCAAAGAATGTCTGCACCGATTTTTGAAAAACAAGGGACAGTAAAGGCAAGCTCCTCATTTTTCAATGCCTAACATATCAATTAATCACAATTGGTGAGGCCCGCCATTTGGAATAAGTTTGCAGGCCACATTTTTTCCACCCACCATAACTTTTATCACATGTATATATATATATATATATGTGTGTGTGTGTGTGTGTGTGTGTGTATAATACTATTATTTAAACAATTATAATATATTTAAATGAATATTTTACCGGAGAAATAATTATAATTCCACAAAAATATGCCAAACTTTCAACAATTATTTCATGCTAAAATTCCTTCGTTTATAACCACGTAAAATAAATATTTCCTCATCATATAAACTAATAATTAATTATAAATAATATTACAGAATCACAATAATGACAACCAGGCCGTTCCCAGGAAAGAGGGGGCTTTTCGATAAGGATTTCTCCTTACTGGCGCGCAATTAGGTGACCAAACCTCTCCTTTCAGAACTTTCTTAAACATTGCCAATAATGCTATCTAATAATATTATTCAAATAATATGAATTATTGATCTGATAATGTGAAATACTATGCAGTCACAATTATTGAAACAACAATAATATAAAATATCAACGTAGCAATTATTGAATCAATAAAATAAAATATTGAGCAACAAGAATTATCGTAATAATTATTGAGTAGTGCCTTCTTACGTAAGAATCAATAATTCAAAAATGTTGTGCAATACCGTGTGCTACTGTGCAACCATGCGTATTACTATATTTTAACCACCGGGTAATCTAACAGTGTTAATAGTAACAATTACGTCGTTATTTATATAAACTCAAATTTGTCGTTTTCTTCATCCGACAGTTATTCCGTTATGGGGGCCATAAATGGTTGTGCGGTCGTACGAATATTCCTCAACAACAAGAATATTCCACGAGCAAACGAATATTTCCTGACAACAATGATTATTTTATAATCACTTGCTTATTTTGTAAAATTTGCACATTTCACCCATAACCAAAGTATTATATCAAATTAACTCCTTATTATTTCAAGATAATGAATAGAGAAATTTAATTTTATTTATAATAATTTGGGGTCTTACATCCGGTGTCCAGGCAGAGAGGCCTTGGTTTGACCTAGCAAAAGACAGAGACACTGATATAAAAGGAAGGCAAGCCTCTACAAATAAAGGACTCAAACATTGCAATATAATATTAGCTTAACATAGTTTTATTTTAGTTTTCTTCCTTTTGTACTTTCTCTCTCTAGTTTTTAGTAAATGTCTATAAATATAGATTAGGGAGAAGTTTGGGATTTCCTTGGAGCAACAAGAGCAGTGAGCTACATGGATTAGAAAGCTTGATTTGAGCAGAATGCTTAGAGATTGAAGGACAAAGTTTCCTCTTATTTATTTATTTTCTCTGATTTTGTAATCTGTAAATGTTGTCTTTATTGTTACTTATATTTTGTTCAATAGCTATGAACTGAGTATTTTCTTTAAGGTTATAATGGAACCCTTTGTTATTTAAATTGATTGTCTTATCTGTTTGGTTGGCACCATATAATTTGGTTTAATATATTTATGCTTAATGATTCTCGCTAAGACATTAGTGATGATTTTGGTAATTTACATGATATCGACAAAAGGAGTGTAGATTTATACCATAATATATTGGCATGTGATTATTGGTTTCGACTGCATAAGTTGTACATAGAATAGACATATATCTGTACGTCAAGTACGGCCTATTTGAGAACTTATGCTTAAATTTGTGTTATCATCAATTCGCATAGACATGTGTAGGATTGTATCTAGCCTGGACGTTCTTTTCTGTTCTATTCCCTATCGGGTGGATCTGGAAAAGATATGTTTGCGCATACCTTGAAAGAGGTGTATGAGCACCTATGTGTTCTCGGTCGACAAATTGTCGTGACCATTAAGACCAAAGAGAGAAGGGTAGGAAGTTTGATGAAGCATAAAACGCCAAGTGTTCGACAGAATGCCTGTGTGGGGTGAAGTTGTAACCTTAGCTTGTAATTCCTTCGATTACCATTCGTTATCCATTTACACGCTTTGATAAATAGTTATACTTAGATTAATCACACTTCCATTTATCTGCTGTTCGAATAAGACTTTAGCGATACAAAGTCGATAATTGGTAAATATTAGTGATAGTTCCTCGTGGGTTCGACACTTCCCTTATCACTGTATTACTTGTTAGACTGTGTATACTTGCGCGTATTTAGTGATCGGTTTCCTGACCAACAAGTTTTTGGCGCCGTTACCGGGGAACTATTATTCTAATATTGTCCAATATTGATTTAAATCAATATAGTCTTAATTTGAACGTATATATATATATATATCTATATATATATATATATATTTCTTTTATTTTTTTGATCTTCCTTTTTGTTTTTAAGTTTATAGGTTATGGACTATCATTCTTATCAATGGCCTTATGAGAGGACGACACAACCAAGTTCGGAATAAGGACTCGAGCAATTACAATTTCAAATTGCAAATGTATTGAGGTTTTTTGACAATCTTGAGTGTTAGTCCACTCAGAATGCCTACTGTCAGGAATGAGCTGACATTGAACTGATCTCCTATCATCCAAACTGTTAGGGTTATCCAAACTCTTGGGACTACAGTCAAGAGCAATATCATGATCCGAATCACTCCTATCCAAATCAGTTTGACTATCAGTCTTTGCCATAATATGAGATGACGTCTCAACCCAATGATAGCTTTTCTAAGTACTCAACACGAGAAGAAGAGAACAGGCTTGAAGAGCTTCTAACCAACTTTATTGAGAAAAATGAGGTTCGGATGGCAAGCCAAGAAGCCGCATTGCAAAGCCATGAAAATCAATTGGGGCAACTCGTCAATGCCATCACAAATACACTACAAAGCAATTTACCGATCATAATTGATCTTGACGATAAAAAAGTAGAGCATTGCATGGTGGATACGCAACGAGAAGGCGATGAGTCTCGTACAGTTGTTGAGGGAGACGTCATGGTGCAAACTACCCAACCAGTGGAGTCTGAAGTTGGAAACAAAAGGATTAACAGTGGTTGTATAGTCAAGACTTATCAACACCCAGAAACCATGCTCACAACTGTGGAAACCTGGGAGGGCCCGCTAGCGCACAAAGAACGCTTTTAAATTAATTAACAAGGTAAATTAGTGAATAATTCCAGTGGCAAAAGATTCTTCGTGCCGATGGGTGTAGACAACGAGAATCTCCAATCATCCATGTCGGCCAAGAATTTAAAGGAATTAACAAATAGGCGGCATGAGATGGTCATTTTCTCTTATAAGCCGGATTGAGCGGCATTGGTATAGTCAAGCCAACGACTTTAGAACAAGCGCTTGGTGGGGAGACACCCCCATCTAAGTATCAAAATATATTTGTTTTCCTTACTTATGTATAGTTTATATTTAGTCTTTTCTCTTTAGTGCTTTCACATTGCTTCCATTTTAATTATAATGTCAGGTGCATGTTTTTGTAGCTATAGAATGTAGACAGCATGTTTTCCTTTTGTGTTGCTATTTTATATATAGTAGTAAAGTTAAGCTAGTTAGTATGTGGGTTAATATAGATATATATGTATGTATTTTTATGCTGGCTAAAACATGGCTTAGTTTTTGTAGGGAGAAACTGAGGTACAAGGCTCGCGCTGCGGCGCCAACATATACACCACAACTTGCGTCGTAGCGTCATGTTTAAAATCCAAATTTCTTGGCTCGCGCCACAGTGCCAAGGAGCAAAGACAAAGTCGCACTGCGACACCACCAATGTTCAGGGCATACTGCTAATCCGCGCCGCAGCGCCAACCAACAAAGGGTAGGCCGCACCACGGAGCCACCAACAAGTTAAGCACATTGCTAAGTCACGTCGAGGCAACAAGTAAAGGAGGATAGCTCGCGCCGTGGCACCGGTAGTGAGTTTTTATTTTTAAAAAAATTGATGTTAGCAGCAGTTATCCCACTTATCCTCCCAATTCTCTCGACGTCTCTAGGCAGCACAAGCTCTAAGCAGCACAAGCATCACCAGAAGCCCATTATTTGCCTAACTCCCAAACACTCCTAGCATTCGATCAATTCTACTTGTAAGAAGGAAATTCTTACATCCTACCCAAAAGCGCCAAACCAGTGCACACATACAAAGGGAGAAAAATCAAACTAGGGTTTGCACTCAAGATATTTTTGCTGGATTTCATTCAAGCAGAAATATTTTTGGTTTTATTATGGTTTATTGCAATTCTTGTTATCTGTTGGTGTGATTTCCAGTGCTGAAAATCTGGTTAGAGCATTCACAATCAAAGGGCTATCCTAGTCGGTTTTAAAGAACGCACTCTAGGTGTTTGTTAAATTTACTGAAAGAAAAACTTGACTATTTGGGTTATTTTGACATTGGCCTCTCATTACGGATTATCTAAACTAAGTTTGGGGGAGTGTGTGCTTTAGTTCTCTACTTGATTTCATTCCAATTGTTGCAATTTCTGACATGGCACAAAAGAGGCAACGCCTTAGTATAGGAGGATCATCATCCGCGGCACCACCAACGGCTTGGGACAACACCAAGTTCATCAATGAGGATGCCTGGAAAAGGTACAAAAGCTCCTTTGTGGCGCGAAATCTGATTCCTGAGTAAGGGTTCAGGCCGGACAAGAAGGATGGTGAGCTAACCACCATGATACTTGAACGCAATTGGATCCACTTCACAAAACCACCTGGGTCACCTATTGTATCTAAGGTTCAGAAGTTGCCAATGCCAATCCCGAAGGTCCTGCTATTATCCATGTTCGAGGGAAGTTAGTGGCTTTTGGTATTTAGGCCATCAATGCATTATTCGCGGCACCCAACTATGAGGACAAGGACTATCTAGAGCTGGGACTCCGCAGCTATGATCTCGAGGATATCATTAGGTGCCTCTGCAAGCCCGGAACTACATGGAAAATGAATGACTACAGGGGTGAAAAGATAAGTTTTCTGTCTTTAGCACTCCGTCGCTACAGGAATGTGTGGTTTAGCTTCATTTGTGCCAATATGATCCCAACCATTCACTTGAGCGACATAACTAAGGATAGGGTGATTCTCCTATTCACCATTGTCACGGGTCTGCATGTGGATATTGGAGTGCTTATTCATAACTCAATTATGAAGGAAATCAAGAGTAACATCACTGCAGGACTTTCACATCCATCACTGATCACCCGCTTGTGCAAGCAAGCAGGTATTCAGTAGGGGTCTGAGGAGATAGCCTTGCCACCCATGACAGTCATGGACCATCAGACTATCGCATACTATATTATATGGGAAGAGGCAGAATCTCATGTCAGAGGCGAGGGATACTTGCCACCTACCGTGCCGCCTTCTACAGCAGAGGTCGAGCCCTCACAGTAGCAGAGGCGAGGGATACTTGACAATACACACAGTAGCAGTACATCTACTCTGGCCAAATGCAAATGATCCTCCCAAGATGGTTAAATCCTCAAGTCGTCGTGTATAGCTATCCTCCGAGTCAAATCATCATCCATCAAAATTTGGGATACAACGTGGCTGGATGTGATTTCATCCTGCACAACTCTACGCCTTAGCTCGGTGAGGGTCATAAACTGTCGGCTCATATCGCCAATAGCCATCCGCATGCAAGGTCTATCCAGTGGCAGCGCCGTCAACCGTGCATACTCCTCTAAGGTAGGAGTCAACTTATGGATACCAAACTGAAAAACCTGCCTCTCCGGTATCCAATGCTCTAGCATACCCTCTACAAAGCCTGTGGGAACCTGAAACATCAGGAGAGTCATAGTATGCTGCAATAACTGATCTATAGTCACCCTGTCTGAAGGTGACATACTATCATACTAGAATCTCAGACGGGATGCCACCAATATTGGTGGGGTATGATCAATGGGGCTAACTGTCGAGGAAAACATCTGTGTGGGCCGTGTCAAAAAACCATCCAGGGTTCAATGCTAAATATCTCAGGACATACATACATATGCATAATATAATACATGCATGATGAACAATAGATAGCAATATGATGTAGGGAATAACAGTATATACATTCCTAAGTATATCATCATCTAATACATCTCTGTACAGCTAAAAATACAGGGAAATGGGGCACAAAAGCCCAACTACTAACAGAGGCCTATCAAAAGATATAACGAGAATGGGCACAGTCACCCAGTATCTAATAGAAGCCTATCAAAAGATATAACGAGAATATACATCAGAAGAAGACAATGGTGTCAATGTCTACATCGTCAATCCTGTCCACCTGATGTAACTCCTCCTGAGTCACTGTATCTCCATTAACAGGGATGTGCCTAAGTGCCTAATAAAGAAATGTGCCCGGTCCAACTGCCGGGTCAAACTGTTAATCTGTGTCAAATGAGTCAGATCTCTGACACAGGCCATCCAATCCGTCATCATCAAATATCCAGGAACAATATCCCCCATAAATTGTGTGGCGCAAGTCTGCACTCCGATGGTATGAGGGGACCACCAATGCTAGAAAGTAGCCTGGGTATGTGGACCCTCTGATAGTGTAAAACTGTTAACACCCATCAAGGGGATATCAATGACGGGTGACTATGAAACAGGCCAATAACGCCTGGCAGGAGGCAAGATCGGTATACAAATCTCTCATGTGGTGCTCCTAATATCACGTTCTCCTAAATCGCGTACTCGACACCAGTCGAGTATCCATCCTTAAAACTAATAGCCAAGTGCTCCCCAGAATAGGGAATCTAAGTAATGGCATCGGCTATCAACAACTCCAGCTATAGGCGACAATGAGTGAAACCCTCAGCTACAAGGACCTCTGCCAGTATGGAATGATGCCATTTTCGTCCTCGTGGATAGGTCTCTAAGCCTAGCACACTCACAGGACGCAAACATGGGAGCCTCTCATAGGCCCAGAACTTCCAATATAAAGGCAAACATCTGCTGTCAGTTAACACTCTTAACCTGTACATGGGAAATCAAAAGAGAAAGACTCACTAGCAGAAATGGGTAAAATCCTAGCCAAGCCTCGTCAAGCCCTGTGAACGCATGCGTATACCCCTGAGGAAATAGGTGAAGGTGTAGGAGCCCCAGTCATACTCTCCGATACGGTCCACATGTCGTGTGTCGCTCACCAAAGCGAATGACACCGTAGAAAAGTTATCAACTATGAAGCAGCCCTTAATGATCATCAGGAATAATTACCAAAGAATGCGATCCCTGAGCCTCACATCATCGGTTATAGGCTCACTCAATAGCCCGCTAATAGCATCTACACTCAATGGACCTATACGAACAGTCCTGCCCTTGAGCGCCTCAGCCGGATCTCCTAGCAAGGATCGAACGGCAGTCGGGGTAATATCTACCATATATGGCACTGGCACCCCTCCAAACTCCATACATGTGATAAACCGCCAATCCATCAGCGTCATCATCACCTCACAGTCCAACAAGTGGAGAGACTGAGTCTGGTGAAACCAGCGCTCAAACAATGCCCTGAGATAACCCCAAGGACAACAACGGGGAAGGATGGAAAAAAATGCTCTGAAACCCCAACTATACACAATCACTCTATAATCAGGATGCAGAGCCTGGTATGTGGAATGAATGTTGAACCAGTTCCCTCTAGGCTGTGTAAAGTTGGGAACCTACATCACAAAGCGGATGAACATTAGAAACCTTTACTCCTCATCAATAGGAAAAAAGGAAGATCAAAATCCAGCTGGTACCTTATTTATATGCAAGTAAATCGAGGGGTGTCTACTCAAATCACTCAGAAGCTCTAGGATCGACACCTGAACTGGGAAATCCATACATCTAGCACATCAACCCAGCACATGAACATCCTCCTCCTCGTCCTCAACATCCATCACATCAACCCGGACATGACGTATCACCGCCTCAGCCAAACGATGAGGTTGTTTGACAGAACGGGGTCGAGGCCCTTTAGAAGCCCTCTTTCGCACACCTGAAGTGGTCCTGCGGGAACTACTTGGCTGATCCAGATCGATATATCTGGACAACAAGTTTCTAAAACACCTCAAAAAGGGTTGTAAATTCTATCCTAGAGCTTTTCAAAATACAGTTTTATAACTGCATGCATGCATGCATTATTTTAACATACGCCTATAGTAGAGTTAAAAATGTATGACTACCCAATGCCTACATGTTGGAAAATTTTTGCCAGTCTCCTTTGTAAATGGGACTATCCCTATGCACATAGGCATGACTAGGTGGCCATTCAGTAGCACACCTAGCAACAATCACAAACATCCTACATGCATTAATACATCATAGTAAAAATCTATAAGGGTAGCCTAATTACCATGATTATTATGCTTTTTCACCTTAACTCATTTGTCCTCAAATAGGATAAGAAATGGCAGAAAAATGTGCCAATTTGACTATTTCAAAAGTTAAATTTTTTTACATCATTATGTTCAGCATGGTTTAATACTAACATTTGCTATGTTGAATATTTTTTTATCACATCATATGAGCATGCATATTCACTACTATGTGTTTAGATGCATTTTATATCATAAGTCATTTTCCAACAGATAAAAACTTGAAAAGAAGACATGCATACGTTATCAGGACAGTGTAGAACACTTGTACGGTGACGGAATTTGTAGAAAGACGTTCGAACTCAGTAAATCTGAAGAAGAGCTCTCGGATTTCCTTCGTGACACAACATAAAAATGACTTGTGAAAGCAACCTGCAGGTTTAAAGTGCGCACGGTTGGCCGTAGGTGTACCTGCGGCTGCCGTAGGTGTACCCGCGGCTCCCTTGGGTGGGGCCCACCCCTCCGGCTCGATCCAATTTGAGTTTCAAAGGAGTTTTCACAAGCTGAAAAGGCCAAATAAAGAATAAAAACGTTACGCGATTGAGCAGAATAGCCTAAAATCGTGATTTTAATGGGTTAAGTTGTGGCTTTACATATCACTCATTGGAATTCGGCCAAACACAGGGTAAACTATACCGATGATCTCAGTTGTTGTAAACTACATTCAGCAATACCTCACGAAGGTCTGATGCCATCAATTCAAGGTCATAACCCTAAAACATTGTCACCAGCGGGTCTTCATATAACCCATCTTTTGATGCACACGTCAATGAAGGTCAAGTAGTCTTGACATTATCCCCCAGCAGGGATCTCATCCGTTGATGTACATGTCAACGAAGGTCAGGAAACCCTGACAACACCGACTGTTGGTAGTAACTCCAAAAGAGCAGCGGAAAGACCTGACGATACAAACCAGGAAAGAACATCCTCATCGGGGAGGACCGATGATGGAATATATTATCCACATCCTCAACAGACAAAGCCCTATCCCTATAGAGTCTCTTTTATATAAGAGATGTATCTTCAGTGTGAAGTCTAGATCAAGGATTAAGGACTTTGGTGATAACCCCAATGTCAACATCCTGGAAGCTCCTGAGAGCATTAGATTTCACGTCCATGACAGTTCATCAGGGTTGTCAATAATAACTGTCAATCCTGGTAGAAGTCAAGGAGAGCCGGCAATCATCCCACCATGTTGGAGAACAATCCAATAAACCACATAAATTTGCATCATGTTGTTGTACATGCGCGCCATCTCAACACATTTCAACATACATGCTACACAGCAATGTCCCACAAGAGCCAAATTGCTATAGTCCCAAGTGACTACTACACAGGACACCACACCAGATAGAATTTGAAGCTTGAAGACCAAGAGCATGGTCCCATCTTCCTGACTTCTTACAACCTCTAATCCAATGTCATTTGTGTAGCTCTTAACAACAGCACTCTGTAAAAGGTCTTATACACCTCAATCGGATGCCCGGATTGAAGTTCTGAAAGTTTGAGCGGACATCACGTTGCACGCATGCATGTACTTCGAGACGGCAGGACCAGCGGAGCCAGAGGCACCCCAAGCAGTTGCATCTGCGGCTGCCACATATATACCTATGGCTCTCGCCTCTATAAATATAGGGCTTGGGGTGGTCATTTTGTCAGAGAAAACGGCGAGGAAACCCTGTCCAATTTGGTCTGTACACACCCTAAACTAAGTGCTTTCTCATTTTAAACACTTGAGAGCTTATATTTAGTCATATTTTTACTGGTGGGAGCTGAGTGTTCATCCATTTAAATCTATAGAAGTCTTTTTTAGCAGTCCACTGTAAGCCTTCTTACATCATTTAAAGCCTTTCTCTTCTACTGTGCACACATCGTTCTTCACATTGAGAGTCGTGTTGCATGTGTATGCCCGGACTTCTATCCGTGGCTTTTATATCGTGTGTGTGGATATATATATATATATATATATATATATATATATATATATATATATATATATATATATATATATATATATATAAACTATTGTCGAACTCTGTTTGATGATCCTGGATTTTACATCCGGTGTGTTTACTGCTTATATATATATATATATATATATATATATACACACACACATTTTTTTAGGTCCTGGAGTTTACTTCGTGGTCTTTTACTGCTTTATTTACATTTAGTCCCACTTAGAGTTTACTTCGTGTCGGTTTATCATTTTTACTACTTTATTTACATTTAGTACTGCTTGGAGTTTACTTCGTGGTGGTTGATTGTCTTTACTTCTTTATTTACATTTCTGATCCCCCACGGAGGTGTTTCGTGGTGGTTGATCATGTCTCTGTAGACACTCGAAATTTTCTGCACACTTGTTACTAACATTGCAGGAGGGTAGAATCGTCTTTCAAAGATAACCCTGGAAGACAGTTCACATCCATTCCGGATACTACCGAAAGTTAAGTCTCAACCCCGGAACACACACCGAAAACATCATTTCTGACCTCGGAGATAACCCCGAGTTTCGTCCTTGGCAATAACCCCAAGGAATGTTGTTGCAGTTCCGGCGATAACCCAAGAAATGCTTGTGTCAAATGCGATCAACTTCAATATCAGACCTCCTGCTGAGGCACTCATACCTCAGACTTGGAGCTAACACCGGGCAGACAGGCACACTCATAAATTACATTGCGGCATTCAAACACTTGCAGCAGTCCAATCTCAGATGTAACCCTGAGCAACGTCTGCTTTTAACTCAACCCAGTGATAACCCCGGTGAGGAGTCAAACGTCATCTTGCTACCTTAACATCTGTGCATCGTCTCAACACTTCATATATATATACAACAATGTCCTACAAGAACTAAGGAGTTTCAATCCCGAGTGACTATTACGCGTGGCAGCACACCGGATAGAATTTGAAGCTTGAAGACCATAGGTATGGTCCCCTCTTCCTGACTTCTTACAACCTCTAATCCCATGTCATTGCATAACTCTCAACACAAGCGGTCCGAAGAAGTTCTTTTATACCTCGTTCGAATGCTCGGATTGAAGTTCTGCAAGTTCGAGCGGACATCATAGTGCATCAGTGCACGTATTTTGAGACGACGAGACCCGCGGAGCTTGGGACACCCCGGTTAGCCACAGGTGCATCTGCGGCTGCCGTAGGTACACCTGTAACTCCCCCCTCTATAAATAGAGGGCTTGGGGTAGCCATTTTAAAAAAAGAAAAGGCGAGGAAGCCCTGTCAAATTTGTTTTGTACACACCCTATATTGAGTGTTTGCTCTTTTTAAACACCTGTTAGCTCACATATAGCTATACATTTTTACCGGTAGGAGCAGAGTGTTTATCCATATAAAGTTATAGAAGCCTGCATTGGCAGCCCACTGTAAGCCTTCTCACACTCTATAAAGCCTTTTTCTTCATCTTTGCACACACTATTCTACACATTGAGAGTCGTGTTGGGTGCGTATGCCCGGACTTTAGTCCGTAGTTTTCATTTCTGTCTGTATATATATACTTTTTATATGTATATATTTATATATGGACTAACATTTACTTGCTTATATATATTATATATATATATAAACTGTTGTCAGACTATGTCTAATGAGCTTGGATTTTACATCCTGAAGCGTTTACTTGCTTATATATATATATATATATATATATATATATATATATATATATAATTGTTATGGACATATCCGATGAGCCTAGATTTTACATCCTATGCGTTTATCGCTTATATATATATATATATATATATATATATATATATATATATATATATTTCGTCAGCTCGGAGTTTACTTTGAGGTCTTTTACCGCTTTATTTACATTTAGTCCCGCTTAGAGTTTACTTCGTGGTGATTGATCACATTTACTGCTTTATTTACATTTTTGATCCCCCATGGAGTCGCTTCGTGGTGGTTGATCATGTCCATATATATAAATTTATCGCTTTTATATATTTACATTTCGATCCCCATAGAGTTGCTTCGTGGTGGTTGATCATATATATATATATATATATATATATATATATATATATATATATATATATATATATATATTTCTGTGTTTTATATATATATATATATAACGCGCCATCGCTTTTCATACAAATCATGTATAATGTGAGCCTAGGAATCATGTGATCACAGATTCATCTCATGAATCTAGATTGATTCGTGATGGACATTTTAGCTATAAGCGAACAGTACATTATTTACAATTGTAACTAATTTCCTTAGATGGCTATCATGCCCATGAGGAGTTCGACACTGATGTATATTATTTTCTCGAAGATGCCTCGCATCTCGAAAATAAAAGCAAACAAGCTAAACATTTAACAATAATATGGAAGTATAAAAAGGTCTCAATTCCTATTGAGCACAGGGTTTGAAAAACCTCTTTTACAAAACTTCATTTCTATATTCTGTTTAAAACTGAATTTTTCTATAAATTCAAACCCTGTGTATATAGGTGCGAACGAGGCCTCGCACTACTTTCAAATAATTGCACATTGATCCACACACACACACACACACACATTCATATAACAGTTTCTTTGAAAAGTGGTGGTCACCGTGGCAACACGGATGTCGGAGGGTGCCTAACACCTTCCCTCCGCATAATCAAGCCACCGAACCAAAAATGAATCTCAGTTTCACAGACCCATTTAGCAGTGTGGAATCACTAGGTTAATGTGCAAACCTTTTCTCGGTTGCGTTGGTTCAACTAGTTAAAAACACAAACTGGCGACTCTTAACAGTCCATCGTTGACATTACACATGTCGGACCTTTTTCACTTATTTTTTTAAACAAATCTCACATAACAGTGAGAACACCAAAGAACTAGTAACGAAAAGGGACAACTAAAAATCTCGACGTCGACAGGTGGCGACTCTGCTTGGGACTCCAGAAAGAGGGCTTAAGCCTCTATTACAAGCTTTTAAAACTGTTATATGCTTGTGTGTGAATGTTGCATTTACATTTATGATAAATGTGTACGAATACATTTTACTTACTGCAATGCTAAATATCTATCTGGGATATTAGTACTTCGCAAATGTCATCATTTTCATAAATGGTGAGACACGTTGTATGTGAATGTATGTTATGTGGTTCCTCCACCAGGAGGCTATCCTGTCGGTGTTTGATTACTGGACTCATAAAGAGACTAATTCCAATGAGGCTCAGGAAAGGCACCACCCAGATTCACTCCAGTTGAAAGACCGGATTAACTTCCCGTCAAGTGGATTGCGATGATCTGGGGACCTTCATGCCAAAAAGTCGCGAGAGTAACCTTAAGTTAGGTCAGCCTCTGATAATCCAAACGCGGAGGAAAGTCTCTTCATGCTTTATATTTTCAATTACTTGTAAAAGCATTTACTTGTAATTTTATTCCATGCTCATCTTTATGTAATGGAAAATATAAAGAATATTTATGCATAACATGTTATTAATTAACACTCATTTTTGAAGGACAATATTCCTAAAACGGAAACATTTACATTTAATCCCTAAGGCTAAACTACATAAGTCTTTTGTAGGGAAGCAATTGGGCAAGTTACCCGCTCAAAATCCAAAAAGGCCACGAGTCTACAACCAATCATGTCTTCTTCTGACCAATCTAATCCTGTTTCTCAAGAAGAATTTGACAGATTAAGTAAAAAAATTACAGACTTGGTTGTTCTACTAAAAGAATTGCATCAGTCTACTCAAGGTACAAAGATACCTACACATACAAAATCCTATGCTCAAGGAGGATCTCAAGGTTTGGAAAAAACAATTCCCGAACCTCAGTTGGATACTGCCAACGAAGACCCTGAAAACACCCATCTCAAAGGAGATCCAGACACTGGTGATATCAGGAAGAAGGTCCTCCAAATGGAGGAAACCATCCGTGTTCTCAAATGGATTAGAACACATAGAAGTGTTTCATATGTTGACCTTTGCATATTTCCTGGTGTTCATTATCCAGAGAAATTCAAAACTCATGACTTTGAAAAGTATGACGGATTAGGGGATCCTTATACACATTTAAAAGTGTTCATTAGAGAATTTGGATCTTATGCGAAAAACGAGAAGCTCAGAATGCAGCTGTTCCAGAAGAGTCCGACTAGAAAAGCCTATTTATGGTATACCAGATTAGACAACTCAAAGATCTATAGCTGGGAAGAGCTAGCCCACGCCTTCCTCACTCAATACAGTTTTTAATCTTAGATGGCTCCTGACCGGTATCAGATTACCAAGTTCAGGAAACAGTCTAATGAGTCTTTCAAAGAGTATGCTCAAAGGTGGAGGCGCCTTGTTGTTCAAGTTATTCCTTCCATGACAGAATCAGAAATGGTCATGACTTTCATAGATATACAGGAAGCTCCTTTCTATGAGAGAGTTTTAGCTGGTATTGGCAAACCATTCTCTGAAATGATCAAACACGGAGAGATAGCTGAGATGGGATTGAAGTCAGGTAAAATTCAAGACCTAGCCAGCTTAAAGCGATTCTTTGAGCACATCCAAATTCAGATCTTATGGAAACAACGCCCGGAGGGTCCATAAAAAGAAAGAGGAGGATGTTTCCTTGATACTACAAGGTGAAAAAGGCAGTTAGAGCATGCCTATACAGAGGAAAAACTACTCCCCTTTTTAAGCATAGTCTTCAAATCATCCATTGCCTAAAAATGGAGAAGTAAAGAGCCCTTGAACGTTCACACCCTTAGGGGACTCACTCGAGAATATTGTTGTTCTTCTGACTACTCAGAAGAAAATCACAAGTCTTCTTCCACCAGCCAACCCTAATGGGAAGGGTTTTGATGCTACTCGAAAGTGTGCTTATCATGCCAGGGCACCTGGACATTATACTCTAGATTGTTGGGCCTTGAAACAGAAGATCCAAGATTTAATAGACAATGGAGAGATCGTAGTCACCAAACCAGATCAACCTCATGTGCAAGACAACCCTCTTCCTCAACATAAAGAAGAGGTCAACATGATCAGTTGGAGCACTAAACAGAGTTCTAGTTTTAACGGTGAATCATCCCAGACCATCAAAGACGGTGTTGACAGATGGGATTATGCAAAGTTCCAATTTACTATAAAGAAAGATGAAAGTTCTTTGCAAGTAAATTGAGAAATTGGCAGAACTGGTGACCCACCAACATCAAGTCACACGCCAACTAATCATCCAGGAGCATGCCTATCTCCTGCCTTTCGTTATCAATGCTCCAGCCTCACCTGCAGAAAGCGAAGCTATGGAGGATAAGGTTGCAAAGAAAATAAATGCTAAAGCCCATCGGGATTTTGCCAATTAGAGGGAATTTACCTGTCTGGGCCAATCTATAGAGGAGATATTTCAAATGCTGATCAATAAAGGAAGAATTACCTCCCTTCTGCCTCCAATCAATCCCCATTCAAGACGGTTCAACTCCGATTGAGTATGTCAATATCATTCACATTCTCGCAGTCACAGCACAGAAGAATGTTGGACACTCCGCCATCTCATTCAAAATCTCATTGATAGCGGTGTCCCACGGATGGCGGATGATGACACCGTGCAACTTGAGAGTGGGAATACATGTCCTACCAAATGGAAGGGATCGAGAGTGATTATATCCGATGAGGATGATGGACCACAAAGCATTTCCCATACAAGCAATTCAACTCAAAGGAGCCGATAATCCTATGAAAGTGGCCGCACCAAAGCCAATTTATTTACCTTACCGACCAAAATATCATGTTGTCAGCTTACACAAAGTTCCATGGAATTATGGAGAAACTGAAGGATCCACATCTCATACTACTGCTACAGTATCGAAGGAAAATCCACTGTATATCTTCTTCATATGGTGATGAAGCCCGTCATTAAAGCAAAGGGGAAGATTCCCATGGAGAAGATTGAAAAATTCCTCAGCACTATGGGCCATAATGAAGCCAAGGTGGTTTTAAGCTTAAAAGAAGCTCCACACCAGATATCAATACTGGACTTGGTTTTAGAAGATGTGACGCCCCCAAATTTGGGTACTTGAAACCCGAACTCAGTGCTTCACGATACCATTTCTATAAGCTGAATAATACAATAGTAATATTACATTCAAACTTAATTTACATACATCAAAGTTTACTTCCTGTGTACTGAGACCTTCAAATACATTCCTTACAATACTTTAATAGATACCAATGCAACTATAACCATTAACTCATAATACACACTTATTCGATCAAATTTTCCTTTTCCTTTGTTGTTCGTACTCGAGCCTTCAAAGTTGCTCATACATAATCGAAAACATTTAATTTAAGCAAGGATGAACATTTGAGTGCCAAAGAAGTAATAGCAATTATATATATAAGTTTGAAAGAATATAAGTATTCTCTTTCCATAACACTTCTACAACGAATCGAAAGTTGTGAAGTAATCTGCATCGATAAAAAATTCACATAACAATTCTCTTTCAATTTCTTGAAATTAGGCTCCACCCATGAATAGGGTTTAAGAAACATACTATGAACATTATTTTTCATTTTCAAAAGGTTTAGCGTAAATTCATCCATGAAACAATATAACTTACGAGCACGGAGGGTGATCACCATTTCACATTGTTCAGATTGATCAATACTACATAACTTGAACGAAATTCATCGCTTCACTCTATCCGCATTGGGAGCAAAAATCTTCCCATATAGGGATGTTCATACATGCTCCGGTTCCAAACCCAAGGTTTTAATCTTGCTCAACAATAATATGTAATTCAACATATATATATATATATATATATATATATATATATATATATATATATATATATATATATATATATACGACAAAGGTGTATCAACATGTGAATAAATGCTATGATTATCCAAGTGGGGACACTTGTATAACCATTTAGAAATCAACTTAATGTAATCTATATCCGAGCTAACATGTTGATAATCAAAGCGCATATAATCAGACAGAATAGAATAATTCTGAAACTTCTTACTCATGTCCATTGCATAAAGGAAATGCAAAGGTAGGATACTTGCCTGATTTGCTGATTACAAATCTCAACTTAGGTTTTATCTCTTTATCACAACCTATCAATAAGTAGATCATTCGTTTGATTAGAACAATATATCATAACACATAGTACTGTTTATTACGGTCAGCACATAGTCTAATCACGTCATCACATAATCGCAGTGATCATACTTTTAGTTCATAATCTATACTTTTATACATTTTTCAAATATCTCATCCATGCTCTTACAGAAGCCTTTTCTTTCTATTATAGGGTCTGACATTTGTTGGCGTACCGACAGCTTTATCGGGTAAATTCCTGAGTCTAAGACTCTTATTCTATACCTCAACATCTCAGAATATTTACATTTTACTTTTAATCATTTTCAATTTTCCAAAATTGAAAAATTTTAAATAATTCAAATCATTACTAACGGGCCTATCGTGACATAATCATTACTATAGGTGTTTTTCAAAACTTCATAACTTCATAATCGGTTCTCAAGTCACTAGTTTGAATAGGATATAACTTTCAAACATCTAATCATAACTAAATGATTTAAACATTAAATAATTCCATTATCATTAATAATTAATTTATATTAAACTATTAATGAAACCATTGCCAAAATATAAAAGTTATTTATAATAACTCAAACTATTTTTAAAACATTTATATTACTTTTTAAATGTTTTTTAAAACAATTAAAATCATTTTTAAATAATCACCATTAATATATAAATATTAATGTACTATTCATCCAAATATTAAAAGTCATTACTTATAACTTAAAATATTTTTAAATCCTTAATATCCTCTTTAAATGATTTTTAAATAAATAAAACCATTTTTAAACTATTTATTTAATAATAATTATTAAATAAACTAAATGTCATTAATATTATCTTAATATCATTAATATTAAGTTATTAATGAAATTATCTTTTAAATATTAAAAGTTATATTTTATAACTTCAAATATTTTTAAATACCTTAATTTCATTTAAAATGATTTTTATAATATTAAAATCATTTTTAAACTAAATTATTTAATATAATCATTAAATAACTTTAATATCATTAATATATAATTAATTAATGAAATTCATCACAAAATATTAAAAGTCATGGAAAATAAGTTCAAATATTTTCTTATACTATAAAATAATTTTTCATGATTTTCCATGAATTAAAACTATTTTTAAATCATTTATTTAATATTATAATTAAATAAATAAATACCTTTTATATTCCAAAAATACTAAATATTTTTGAAATATACTCAAAATAGTTAAAAACTATTTTTAGACTTTAAAATAATTTTTCATAATTTATTTGGTATTTTTAATAATTAAAACTAATTTTTTCTAATTTTTAAATTAATTTCCAGAAAAAAAAAAAATGATAACTGTCGCTAAAGGTTCCCTATAGCTTATGTAACCGTCGCTATATAGGTGTTCTTGAGTCGCTTGAGATCTTCATGTCAATGCACAAGGTTACTAGTTTGACCGAGATTTAATCCATGATCTAAATGTTTTCTGGTCTTGTAAAAACTTTAATGTTGTAGTACTAATGTAATACTACAACTATACACTAATTTCATAACCAAACAACAACAGATCTGTGAGATCTAATTGATGTAAAACCTTGTCGACGTGTTCTTCAGTTTACGGGTTGCCCGTAAACTTCGGTCAACATCGGTCAACGACCTTAGTGGTCTTATTCTGGTCGATCGGTACATGTTATAGGTGTTTTATACGTCGGGCTGTGTAGTCCAACTTACAGAGAATATGATTAAATCAATATTCAAGTCTAAACATTAACAATATCAAAGATATAAATAATCAAACTCTCTGTCAAAGCTTGCATATCAATTCTAGGTTTTCCAGAATTTTAAAACAGATCGTGTAGGGTACTTTGGATCTTTATATCTTTCATTTTGAGTTTGATCTAAGTGATCTATTGATTCTAAGTTATATATAACATGTAATACTACAACTCTATTACATAAAAAACATATAACAACAACAGATCTAACAGAAAGAGGCCGGTCAAACGTGACCTCAACAATCGTTTTGAATATTTCGAAAACCCGTAAAGTTCTTGAAGCGATTCTAATAATGGTGGTTTGACCATCAATAACTTCTAATCTACAACAGATATGACAATGATTCCTTTTGTAGAATAAAGACAACATGATGATCACACATAACAAGCTTTAAACATCAAAAACACTTAACAGGATGAGATCTATGTACCTTTGACATTTGTTGTCGTAACAAAGATGAAATTTTCCAGATTTTAAAGATCTTCAAACCGAAGCTCAATGTTATGGAATCAACATCTAGCAACCAGATCATCCTTAGACACTATAATCAACATGTTTTAACATTTAACATAACATCTAACACCAAAAAGTTTGAGAAAAATCAAGCTAGAGTTTATAATTTTCTAAGCTTTGATTCAATTTTGC
The DNA here is from genome assembly GCA_020205605.1 of Panax ginseng. Lineage (NCBI taxonomy): Eukaryota > Viridiplantae > Streptophyta > Magnoliopsida > Apiales > Araliaceae > Panax > Panax ginseng. The sequence continues at coordinate 90,415,848 of CM035144.1, forward strand.
CACCGATTTGTTATTGGTGTGAATGGGGCTTGATTATAGACCGATATGGTAAGGAAATTTCAGAGGTTTAAGCTTGAGAGAATGAAGCTAAGTGCTTGTGAATAAATAGGCCAAAATGGTACATTTTCTCTTAGATCCATAAAATAATGTATGAAATGATTGTAATGGTGATTGATGGTAATATTACGTTCCATAGGTGATTTCTAGATGGAATGGCCGGATTTTGTGGACATGTGGTAGCAATAAAGCATAATTAATGAAAATAATGCATTTCCCTCTCTTTAATCTATATAAAAATATAATAGATACATTGGATGCTACACTTGGATAATTCCATTGTTTGCTAAATGATAACATGGTAGGTAAGCATGTTGGGCATTTTGTTACAAGATTACATCAATAATGTAAGTAATAATACACTAAATAACCAAAAAGGGCATTTTGGTCATTTCACATATAATTTCAAGGGCATTTTTGTACAAGGCAATTAAATGTAATATTTAACCATTAGATTATAATTCTTACCATTTACCAATTAATTTCTATCCTTTGGTAAATTAAAACATTTATACAATAACATCGTAATTAAACCCGATAATTTTAAATTAGGGTTTTCTAATTAGGGTTTCTTAACGTCATCAATTAGGGTTTCTAATTGACCATTAGGGTTCTCTAATTATCTATGTATGTTACTAACACAGTCATTACAATCTATAACTTCAACCGATTAAGGTTATAATAATTAGGGTTTGTCCTAATTATCAGCGTAAAAAATAGTAATTAGGGTTTTCTTCTAATTACCGACATTCGTGTACACAAGAATTTCATATATACACATCGCTACTCACCATTTCTCATAATCGAAGTTTAGGTTTCACAAAGACAAGATCTTGTCTTTATGACCTAATCAACCGTCATTGCTTCAATAATATCTCATTCATATATATACACAGTACATAATTATTGTACTGTAAAATCATTATAACAATAATATAATATTATTATTCTCATCTCTTGATCACAATCTCAATTCAGGGTTTGGATCTCATATCTGACTTCTCTTTCGCATATCAAGTTAAAATACTTGATTTAAATATTCTGAACAATTCATATAATAAAATATATATTATATAAGTTCTAATTATCACTTCATATATTATTTCCAGTCATGTTATCATGGAAAATAATTAATAAAAACATTTCTGCTTACAGAAATTAATTTCCATAAAAATATAATTTGTAGTAATTAATGATTCCAAAATTATTTCTAATTTTTCAAGTAATAAATATATTTGTATCTATCGTTCACTTATTCTCGTCATTAAATAAATAAAAAAAAATTTATACGCAAAATTTCTTATTTATTTTATATATAGGAAATCTCGGGTTATTACAGAAGAAGCCTACTTACCAACATCACTGGATGTCGGAAAATTTCAAGATATGATTGATCATATTTTCAACAATAATGTGATATCCTTCACTAATGACGACATACCTCCCGAAGGGACCGGTCATTGCAAGTTATTTCACATTGCAGTTTTATCTTCCGGGTATATGCTATCTGGAGTTTTGATAGATGGAGGTTCGTCTCTGAATATCTATCCTTATGCCACCTTGATAAAGATGAATGTCAATCTCAAATGGATCCAAAGCAGCCATACAGTGATCAAAGCTTTCGAAGGATCCAGACGAAATTCTATCGAAAAGATTGAGCTGCCAATTGAAATTGGTCTAAATACATTCAATGTATCCTTTCACGTCCTCAGGATAGACTCAGGATACAACCTGCTATTGGGGAGACCATGGATACACATGGCTGGAGCTGTTCCCTCCACAATACATCAACAACTCAAATACATTGTCAACAACAGTCTAGTCATTGTTAACGCTGAGCCGGAGTGTCCTAAACAAGGAGATCTACCAATCATCAGCTTCAACTGAAGAAGTTGAGCCGGCCAGTTTTAATACCTTGGAAGTGAGTAACATACAATACCAACCTATTGGAGCACCATTTCACATGCCCAAGATTTCTGCCGAGGTTATGTCGGTCACTCAAGAAATGATGTCATTGGGTCATCAGCCTGGACAAGGGCTTGGTAAAAATTAGCAGGGTATTAAGCACCCTATTCAAATGTCCCGAACTAGGCTATTCTGCCAGTTCCAGTCATAAGAATCCTCAGAAGCACAAGAAGGTTCCTTAAGCTCCTGCCACACGACGATATTTTCCATCTTCACCACATGAGCTAATACAGTCCCCAATAAAGGTGCCAGCCCATGTTATGGCTATGCTGTTTCCCAAATAAGTACCATTCAAAGCAAAAGAGGTGCTAACTCCCGAAGTGGAAGAAAGGGAGCGGAAATGTAAACATAACATCGCCTTAATTATGTCAGGCATACGCATCATTGTCCATGATGAACATAAAAATAGATATACCCATATGATGATTGCCCAGATGTCATGGTTATCATTCGGGAGAAGGAGGACAATGATAATCCCTCCATCACTGCAGTCCATCAGGACTTTGCCCTCGAAAATTGGAGTAGCAATCCATGCATTGGTCGACGATGGTAAAACGGGCAAAAAAATCCCTCTGCCCTGTAGATAACTTTAATTGCTTACTTTTTTATACAGTATTAGAAGTTATTTTATCAGTTCATGCTAACGTATGTGTATGATTAAACAGTTTCATATATTAAGTGAAAGTATATTTTATTTCAGGACTTTGAATTTAGATGTGCCTGTACTTGCTGATGAGGTGCCTTCTCTCCACAAGGATTGTAACTTTGATGCAAAGTTGGACACAAACTTGATGGAAATACAAGAGGACATTGAGACACCTCAAGAGATTAAGGAATGGGTAGCAGACAAACCTAAACCCAACCTTGACCAAACCACTTCTTTCAATCTTGGAACCTTAGAAAACCCTAAGCTAATCCAGATTGGTTTAGACCTTACCCCAAACCAACGGAATGACATGGTTGTGCTATTAACCCAATTCCAGGATGTGTTTCCATGGTCCCATGAAGACATGGTGCGTTTGTCCACTGACATTGTTCTTCATCGCCTTCCCATTAAGGAAGGATTCAAGCCAGTTAGGTAGAAGCTCAGGCGATTGAAACCTGAGTGGAGTTTAAAGGTTAAAGAAGAAATTGTGAAACAATTTTAAGCTGGCATTATCATGGTGTCTACATATCCGGAGTGGATATCCAACATTGTTCCCGTGCCTAAACCCGGAGGAAAGGTGCGAGTTTGCATGGATTATCAGGATTTGAACAAAGCTTGCCTTAAAGATAGCTTTCCCGTACCCTTTATCCACATTCTCATTGACAATACTGCTCAATACGACATGTACTCCTTTGCGGATTGCTTCGCGGGGTACCTTCAGATTATGGTTGCTGAGGAAGATCGTGAGAAAAATGCTTTCATCATGCCTTGGAGAACATTTTGTTACAGACGGTTATCATTCGACCTCATCAATGTCGGGGAAACCTACGAACGGGCTATGATGGCTCTTTTCTGCGATTTAATGCCTAAAGAGATAGAGATCTATGTGGATGACATCATCGTCAAATCTCGAAGGGATGAAGACCACTTAGATCATCTCAAAAAGCTTTTCAACAGGTTGCGTAAGTACAACTTAAAGTTGAATCCAGAAAAGTGTGCCTTTGGTGTCAAATTAGGCAAGTTGCTAGGTTTCCTAGTCACCCACAAAGGGATTGAACTAGATCCTACCAAAATCTAGGCCATCAAGGAAATGCACATTCCTCAGACAGAGAAGGAAATACGAGGATTTATGGGAAGAATCAACTTCATTAGCAGGTTTATCTCTCAACTCACAGTAACCTGTGAGCCCATCTTCAAATTGTTAAGGAAGAACTCCTCCATGAAATGGAACGATGAGTGTCAGAAAGCCTTCCTTACTATTAAAGAGCAGCTGGTTAACGCTCCTGTTTTGGTACCTCCCATGGATGATGTTCCCCTGTTCATGTACCTATCCATTAATGACAATGCCATGGGCTGTATGCTGGGGCAGAAAGATGATAGAGGCCAAGAGCGAGTTATCTATTATCTCAGCAAAAGATTCAGCATCAGTAAACACAAGTACATTCTAATTGAGAATACTTGTTGTGCTTTAGCATGGGCTTCCATGAGGTTACAACATTACCTCCATCGTCACACAACCCATCTCATATCCCGCGTGGATCCTCTCGAGTCTGTGTTCAGTAATCCCATACTGAATTTTCGACTATCCAGATGGTAGTAGATCCTACAGCAATTTGACATCGTCTACGTGATGTAAAAGTCTATCAAAGGTCAAGGAATTGCGGATCAACTGGCCACCGCACCTGCAAGGGATTATAAACCCTTAGAAACATACTTCCCCGATGAAGGGGTAATGGCAGTTCAACAATACCATCAGTACGATGCATACCACACATGGAAAATGTATTTTGATGGAGCTGTTAACATATAAAGGCTCGAGCAAAAGTGCGATTCTAGTGTCAAACATGAGGAAACGAGATTCCGTCGCCACAAATTGCAGGTTTTGTCACCAACAACACAACCGAGTATGAAAGGTCAGATCATGGGGCTAAAATTTATCAGCTCAATGGGCATCAGATGGTTAACTGTCTTTGGGGATTCCAAATTGGTAATCAAACAATCGACGGGAATCTATCAAACCAAAGAATTACATTTGATGCCTTACCATCGACAAGTTTTACAGATGGCTTTGGAGTTCGAAGAAATCTCCTTTCTACACATTCCTCGTAATAGGAATGATTTTGCGGATGCACTAGCAATGTTAGCGTCCTTGATTCACATACTAGACAAGGAAAACATGCCAAGCATCACATTTGCCATTCAAAAGGCCCCAACTTATATGGGGACTATGTTGGAGAAGTATCGTATGAGCTACCTCCCATCCATCACCCTTGGTATCAGCATATCAAGGAGTATCTGCGAGATGGATCTACACCTGCTGACACAAGCCTAACTGAGAAGTGGTGGATCCATCAACTTGCTATGAAATTCTATTTGAGCGGAGATGAACTCTATAAAAGAGATGCAGGATTAGGTCTCCTTAGATGTCTGGACAAAGACTAAGCTCAGAGGCTCATGGATGAGATCCATGGTGGAGTATATGGCCCACACATAAGCAGCCCCTTACTTGTCAAGAAAATTGTCATAATAGGGCATTATTGGCTGACACTCAAAGCTAACTGTGATGATCACGTCAAGAGGTGCTATCAATGCCAAATTCATGCAAATGCTATCCACGCCCCTCCAAGGGAACTCCACAATATGAGTTCTCCATGACCCTTCTCAATGTGTTGAATGGACGTGATCGGGCCCATCGGTCCCAAAGACAGTAATGGACATCGATTCATATTCACCATGATTGACTACTTCACCAAATGGGTAGAAGCAGCCTCCTTCCCCAGGGTTACCAAAAAAGTTATCATTGCTTTCATTAGAAATAATGTAGTCTATCGTTAGGGCCAACCAGAGGTCATTGTGTTAGACAATGCTAAAAACCTCAACAAAAAAATGATGGAGGAGTTATGCAGTAAATTCCACATCAAACACCTTAACTCTGTCATATACCATCCAAGGATAAATGGTGCTGTTGAAGCGGCTAATAAAAATGTTAAGAAGATCATGCAGAAAATGTCCGCCAATCACAAAGGATGGCCTGACCTCTTGCCTCTAAATTTATTAGCCTACAGAACTTCAATGCGTACTTCCACTAGGGCAACCCCCTACTCATTAGTCTATGGAATGGAAGCCGTGCTCCCCATAGAGGTGGAAATGGAATCCCTCCAGGTGTTGATGGATGCGCAGTTGGATGAAGACCAATGTACAAGACTGGTATCACCATGGTAAGTTATATCAGCAAAGGATCGCACAATCTTACAACAGAAAAGTCCGACTACGGCAGTTCAAACAACATGACTTGGTTTTGAAGAAGATCATTGACAACTAAGATCAATCTAAGGGAAAATTCGCTCCTAATTGGGAAGGCCCGTTTATTGTCAAGGAAGTATTGATAGGAGGTGCTCTCAGACTAAAGGAAATGGATGGCGATGAATTTCCACAGCTTATCAACTTGGACGCCGTGAAACGGTACTATATCTGAAGTTACCATCAAGCAAACATCCTGGTATTGATCATCCAATTACCAGTCATTCCGATTTTGAACCCTCCCTTTTTACAAACTCTTTTTCCCCTCAGGGAAACATATACTTCAAACCAGCAGCCTGGTTTCACCTCATTTGAAACCTTTCACACAATTTTGGTTATCCTGAAGACGGGATTGAACCTTTCACACCTGCAGTTTATCCTGAAGACGGGATCAAACTTTTCAACGCTTGCAGTTTGTCCTGAAGATGGGATCAAACGTTTTCCACACATGCAGTTTGTCCCCATTATGGGATCAAATGTTCTTCTCCCCGTAGTATAGCCTGCACATGGGATTCATACTTCTCTTTGGCTGTGATTCGTCCTGAGGGGCAAACTACGTCGACTTGATCTCCCTAATACCTGGGAGTACGTAGGTAACCATATTCTATATGGCCCGGTCGCAAAAAACAAAAAATAACAAAAATATTTCTGCCCTTTCTCTACAAAAACAAAAACAACAAAAATACTTCTACACCCTTCTTCATCAATAAAGCTTTTACACCCATCTGCCTTTCACATTCAGCGTTGAACCTCTTACACCAAGTTCGAACTACACAGAATTTATCTCCTCTTCAATAGGAGTACGTAGGTAGCCATTTATAATTTCGCTCTTTTAGTCCAATTGCCAATCCACCACACCTAAACACAAAACAACATTAAACAAGTAAAAATAAAACATAAAAACAAGGAATTAACACCGTTTAAGCTTCGATTAGGAACCGATTCGTAGGTATAAGTATGAAGTACTATTCATGAAGTACTATTCATGAAGTGCTATTTATGACGAAAAATTGATTCTTTTCTGTCCAAATTATTTTTGATAAGTGAATATTATTCTTGAATTTTACTCCACAAAATAGTATCATGTTGACAATTTGGATATTTTTTAAACTCTTCATAAATTAAAAATCTTTAATATTTATCCTTGATTTTGTTTGATTGATGCTTATAGCATGGTCATTATTCTCATGCTTATATTGTAACGAAAGTCATCTTTGGCCCGTAGTGCATAGATGGACTGTTGATTATTGGTTTTACAGTTGTATATCTTTGGCCTGTAGTGCAAAGATGATCAGTTGTTGAATATCTTTGGCCTATAGTGCAAATATGATCTGTTGTTGAATATGTAATATCCCGAGTGTTTATGATAACGATCCTTAAAAAAGGAAATGAATGGGTTAAAGAATATATAATATTTGATATATGACTGTGTTTAATTGAATGTTATGTAATAAAACCTAAAAGTTGTAGTAAGAAGAAATGAAGCGAAGTTTATATATATATATATATATATATATATATATATATATATATATATATATATATATATATATGTAAGACCCCAACCTATTATAAATAAAATTGATTTTTTCCTCTATTCATTATTCTAAATTAGTAATGTGTTAATTTGATATAATGTTTTGGTTATGGGTGAAATGTGCAAATTTTGCAAAATAAACAAGTGGTTATAAAATATTCATTTCTGTTAGGGAATATTCATTTGGTCGTGGAATATTCTTGTTGTCGGGGAATATTCGTACGACGACGTAGCCATTTGTGGGCCCCATAACGGAAAATGGTTGGATGAAGGAAAAACGACAAAGTATGAGTTTTTATGAATAACGGCGTAATTGTTACCATTAACACTATTGGAATACCTGGTGGTTAAAATATAGTAATGCACGTGGTTGCACACGGTATTGCACAATATTGTTGAATTATTGATTCTTACGTAAGAAGGCACTACTCAATAATTGTTACAGTAGTTACTATTCAATATTTTATTTTATTGATTCAATAATTGTTGCGTTGATAGTTTATATTATTGTTGTTTCAATAATTGTCACTGCACAGTATTTCCCATTATCAGATCAATAATTCGTATTATTTGAATAATATTATTAGATAAACATTATTGGAAATGTCTAGAAAGTTCTGTCAAGGAGGGGTTTGGTCACCTAATTGCGCGCCAGTAAGGAGAAATCCTTATTGGAAAGCCCCCTCTTTCCTAGGAAAGGCCTAGTTGTCATAATTGTGATTCTATAATATTATTTGTGAATAGTTAGTTATTGATTTATATGATAAGGAAATATTTATTTGATGTGGATATAAATGATGGATTTATTTATTTTATGTGGTTATTAATGAAGGAATTAACGCTGAGGTGTTTTATCAGTATTTTGTCGGAGTGGAGGTATTAAAAATCACCCGTTTGTGGGTTTTGAATATTTTCTATTTGAAATTTGGAAAATATCAAAGCTACAAAGTTGTAGAGAATTCGATTTCATGTGGAATGGACATACAATTCGTATTTTTCTAATAAACGGGCTATTTTCTATGAATTATTTAAGTTTCAGAAAATAAAATGATTTTTATTAAATTATGGGTGGGACCCACTTTTGTTTTAACATGTGGGCTGCTGGGGTTTTTTCAAGAATGGCATGCTAGATGGCTGGTCTTTGCATGCGTAGGAAAAAAGGAAAGAAAAAAAATATTTTATTATTTTAGTCTCGTGGCTTTCTAGCATTTTCCTATAAATAGGCGCTTAGGTTAGAATTGAAAATCACACCAGAAACAAGTTTTCTTTCTCTCTATATTGTCGAGTGTATTTTAGTGAGTATTTAGATACTTTGAGAGTTGCTATTCAGTACAAGTTCCATTCGACTTTAATCCGATATTCCGAACAGAAGTACTATCATTTTGAAGTAAGGGATGTTATTTTTTTCATAATGATGTTATTATTTCAATATCATTATACCGAAATATTGGTATGGATTTTATTGTGAAATTTCTACCTTTTTGTGTCGGGGTTACTATTCACGTATACAACACTATTCACTTATACGGCACTATTCACGAATACGTCCCTATTCACCAAAAAATGAAATTTTTCCTTTTGCGTCCCAGATGTCTTTTATGGTTACTATCTTTGATTGTATCCATGTTTTGATCTTTATTTTTGAATTCTGCTTCACAATTGGTTATTATGCAGTATTATTGATCTTGGATAAGTATTATACTTAATCCCTAATAATTGTCCTTCTTCGTCTTTATGGATTCATTTTCTTTAAAATATTTTCATCATCCTCGTTAAGTAAATGATGATATTACTGAATATCTTTGGCCTGTATTGCAAAGATGAATGATTAACTGATGAATATCTTTGGCCCGTAGTGTAAAGATGAACAGGTGTTGAGATGAACATGACCGACTGATGATATAAATGAATATCTTTGGCCTGTAGTGCAAAGATGAATATTTGATTAAAGATGTATATTGATTGATGTTATAGGGATAAAATATTGATGATGGACTTTTAAGTCTTAGAAGATAGTAGAATTCATTCTCTACGTGACTCTTCTAATGGATTGTTGTTTCCGCTGCATTTGTTGATCTAAAACTTATTGTCTATTATATTCTATCAGATTTTTCCCTATTGAAGACTAATGATAATTTGTTGTATATTATCTTAGTCATAATATTCTTTACTAGGCTAGTTGAGCTCACCCTTTTCCTTTTTGTTCCATTTTTCTTCTCAAGAGGTGAGAACATAGCCGGATCGAGTTGGGGTTTGGAGTGATGGTTCTAGAAAGATATTTTAGCAGTCCTCACTATTTCTGTTAAATAGTGTATGAATAATTGTAATGAGGACTTATTTGAGTGTGGATATTGTCTAGAAGACAATATTTGTATTTAAACTCACAGTATGTATTGTCCTATTTTGCACAACAATTGTATTATTGAAGTTGTAGTTTGCTTTCTGTACCATGTATTTTGGCGACTCAGAATGGGCGTTCTATACCTATTTTTGGGCCGTCACAGTTGGTATCAAAGCCTAAAGATATGGTCTCTGGCGGAGATCGGGGAATAGAACTAGGAGGGGAGAGATGAGTAAATCCTTCGCTAGTGTGTCCTATCTAAGCTTATTTGTTGGTCGGTCATAATATAGGGATATTATGTGATATGTTAATTTGTTTAATTAACCCTTATTTTATGGTAGTATTTAAGAATGGCTACTAAGAACGTTAACAATGGAGTGTATGAGATTGTGGAACAACCTTTAGTCACAAACCAGGAGAACGTGTAATAGGAAGGCAATATTCCTCCTGTAAACAACGCTAACGAGCAAACGATGAATGATGGAATGTTTAGGAGCTTTTTGCAGTTCATGCAAAATCAAACGAGGGAGACTCATGTACAAAATACGGGTGGAAGTGATAGCAACGCGCGGTCTGTCACAGTCAAACAGTTCAAGGAGTTGGGACCACCAGATTTTTGGGCAAAGCCCGATCCGATTAATGCGGAAACATAGGTCAAGCAAATTACCAAGATATTCAATGTCTTGGGATACACGGAGGAATAGAAGGTTCCATTTGCCACCTTTATGTTCCGTGGTAAGGCAGATTACTGGTGGGAATCTGTGAAGCGTACCCAGCCAGCCGCACTCAACATGTCTTGGGAAAGATTTTAGAAACTATTCAATGACAAGTACTTTCTTGAAAGTATTCATCATATGAAGGAGGTAGAGTTTATTAGACTGGAATAGAATAACATGACGGTGTCTCAGTACGAGACGAAGTTCACGGAGTTATCCAGGTTTGCACCTCATTTGGTAGAAAATGAGGAACGTATGACGCAGATGTTTCTGAGAGGTCTAAAACCCGAGATTCGTCAATACCTTATCTCTCATAAATTTTCTCTGTATTCAGATGTTGTCAACAGGGCTCAATTATTAGAGTGAGATAATGAGTATACTCAACCGAGGGACCACAACCAGGGTCATACCTGTGACAACAGTCATTGGAGCGATAATAACCAGCGATGAGGGAAAAATACGGACAAAAGCGGTAACCACTCGGGTGGTAATCGTGGCCATGATAATAGAAGAGGTCAGTCAAGTGGATATTTCAAAAAAAAATAGATTCAACAATGACGGGAAGACATCAGCAGCAGCACCAGCATCAATTGTTGCTAGGGGAGGAGAACGACCACCGGTCGTGTGTTATAAATGCGGGAAAGAGGGACATATCAGCCCAAACTACCCACAACAATCCAAGGTATGTTATAACTGTGGAAAGGAGGGTCACATAGCTCGAGAGTGTTCTGTAGCAAAACAAAGTTCAGCGGGGATGGTGACTCCAAAGGCTGTCCCGGATAAGTCAAAATCAGAGGTTCCTAGAAGAGCGTTTGTCGTGACTGACCAAAATTTTAGGAATCCAAACGAGGTGATCACGAGTAAGCTTATTATAAACTCTTGCGAAGTTTATACCTTACTAGATACCGGTTCTACACATTCTTTTATCTCTCCTGCTTGTGCTCAACGTTTAAACTTAACTCCAGAGAAATTGGACTTTAACTTATCTGTTGAAACTTCGTTGGGTGAAACTTTTGTTACATCTATAGTTTATAAATCTTGCTTGATCCAAGTTGGCACTATCACAGTACATGTTGATCTTATCTATTTAAAGATACTTGCTTTTGATGTGATTTTAGGAATTGATTGGTTAACCACTCATCATGCCAAAATTGATTATTTTCATAAGGTTGTTAGTTTTCATATCCAACCTGTTATACGAATTCAAGCAACTAAACAACTAAAATCAGTCACTGTCATATCAAGCCACAAAGTTATTCATTTATTGAAAAATCGATGTCAAGCTTTCTTAGCCCATGTTATGGATTTGAACAAAGACAAGTCAGATTTGAATATTATTTCTGTTGTTAGAGAATTTGCTGATGTATTTCCTGAAGAACTTCCCGGTCTACCCCCGGAACGAGAAGTTGAATTCTTTATTGACCTTGAACCGGGTACAAAACCCATTTCTAAAAACCCATATTGAATGGCTCCTATTAAACTTCAGGAGTTAAAAGTCTAACTACAGGAGTTATTAGACATCGGTTTCATTCGTCCTAATACATCTCCTTGGGGTGCTCCTATTTTATTCGTAAAGAAGAAAGACGTGAGTATACGACTTTGTATTAACTACCGAGAATTAAACCATGTCACCATCAAGAATAGGTATCCGTTACCTCGCATTGATGACCTGTTCGACCAGTTTCAAGGAGCACAATTCTTTTCAAAGATCGACCTTTCGTTCTGGATATCATTAGCTGAAGATTAAAACTGAGGATATTCCAAAGACTACCTTCAGAACTCGGTACGGGCATTATGAATTCTTAGTCATGTCTTTTGGATTGACTAATGTTCCTGCAGCTTTCATGGATATGATGAACCGAGTATTCAAAGAATATTTGGATTAGTTCGTTGTTGTCTTTATTGATGACATCCTCATCTATTCCAAAAGTCGTGAAGATCATGAGCACCATTTTAAGTTGATACTTGAAAGGCTTCGTGAAAACAAGCTATACGCCAAGATGAAGAAATGCGAGTTCTGGCTTGAGAAAGTAGCATTCCTTGGGCACGTGGTGTCAAAACATGGAGTATCTGTTGACCCGGCGAAGATTGAAGCAATACAAAGTTGGGAGCAACCGAAATCGGTGACCGAAGTACGCAACTTTCTGGGCTTAGGTGGTTATTATCGTAGATTTGTTGAAGGATTTTCTCGAATCGCTACTCCATTAACTCAGCTGACTCGGAAAGATACAAATTTTGTATGGAGCGAGGAATGTGAGAAGAGTTTCCAAGAGCTCAAGAGGAGACTCATTTCGGCACCTGTTCTAGCAATACCATCTGGTTCGGATGGATTTATTATACACAGCGATGCTTTAGGCAAAGGGTTAGGATGTGTTCTCATGCAATATGGGAAAGTCATAGCCTATGTCTCATGACAACTCAAAGAATATTTGAGGAATTATTCTACTCATGGTCTAGAGTTGGCAGAATTCATTTTCGCATTGAAAATCTGGAGACACTACCTGTATGGGGAGAAAGTGGAGATCTATACAGATGAAAAAAGCCTCAAATACTTCTTCACCCAAAAGGAACTCAAAATGCAGCAACGACGTTGGCTCGAGCTTTTTAAAGATTACGATCATACCATTCAATACCATCCTAGAAAAGCAAATGTAGTACCTGATGCATTGAGTAGAAGATCGTATGCGGGAACGAGTGCGATGTTGTTAACACAAAGACCCATTTTGTACGATTTACAAAGGATGAAGATTGAGTTAAAGACTCTAGGGACCCACATGATGATGGTGAATATACGAGTAGAACCGACTTTAATCGATAAAGTTAAAGTTGCTCAAGCTACGGACCTGGGGCTGATGCGTATGAAGAAGAAAGTGCAAGAAGGTGCTAAACCGAAAGCAAGAATCAATGAAGAAGGAATACTTAGAGTCAACTCTAGACTTTGCATTCCTAATGACTCTGACTTGAAGCATAAAATCATGATGGAGGCACAAAACACACCATTTGCAATCCATCTTGGGAGTACCAAAATGTATCATGATATTCGACACACATTTTGGTGGAACAATATGAAGAGAGAGATCGCGGAGTTTATCTCGAGGTGTTTAACTTGTCAACGAGTAAAGGTGGAGCATCAAGTGCCAAAAGGTCCATTGCAACCACTTGAGATTCCGTAATGGAAGTGGGAACACATTACTATGGATTTCGTTACAGGTCTTCCCAAAGTTTCTTAAGGCATAGATGCGATTTAGGTTATTGTTGATAGATTAACCAAGTCTGCTCATTTCTTGCCTATGCGTGAGACTTATTCCCTTGAAAGTCTTGCTCGTATGTACGTGAATGAGATTGTGAGATTGCATGGCATGCCAGTATCCATAGTTTCGGATCTTGACTGAAGATTCACTTCACAATTTTGGGTTAGCTGGCAGAAAGCTATGAGCACGGATTTATGATTCAGTTCTGCATACCATCCTCAAACGGACAGGAAATCAGAAAGGACAATTCAAACCCTTGAAGATCTATTAAGACTATGTGTCTTAGATTTCAAAGGAAGTTGGGATAAGTACTTGCCACGGGTGGAATTCTCCTACAACAACAGTTATCAAGCAAATATAGGCAAGGCTCCATTCGAGGCGTTGTATGGACGAAAGTGTCGTTCTCCAGTATGCTGGGACGAGGTGGTAGAAGCAACGTTGTTAGGACCAGAATTGGTACGCATGACTACAGAAAAGATCTAAATGATTCGACAACGTATTCAAACCTCACAAGATCGATAAAAGAGTTATGTTGATCTTCATCGAAAGGACGTGGAATTTAATATTGGGGATCATGTACTATTACGTATTGCTCCATGGAAGGGAGTTACAAGATTTCGGAAGAGAGGAAAGCTCAATCCAAGGTTTGTTGGTCCATTTGAGATTCTTCACCGAATAGGAAATGTGGCCTATAGACTCGCGTTACCTCCAAGTATGTCTCGTGTTCACAATGTTTTCCACATATCTATGCTTCGTAAATATGTGAAAGACCCGAATCGCATTATTGCGTTAGAACCAGATGAGATAGCCAAAGATTTAACGTACGAGGAGGTACCTGTTAAGATCTTGGATAGGAAATAGCATGTTGTTGGTCTATTTCGCAATCAATGAATACGTGCAAGTATACACGGTCAACAAGTAATAAAGTGAAAGTAGAGTATCGTTCCCACGAGGAATTATTTAATAAAAATTACCAATTACTAACTCTTAACCAAATTAATTTTATTTAAACAATCGCAAATTGTGATTTTTCTAATTATGAAAACTAAATTAATCAATTAAAACTAAGACTTTAACGAATGAATTCAGATAAATAAAGATTAAAACTCCAATATCCCCAATTATGAACTATAAATCAATTATTCAATTATCCCAATTATTATGTCTACTGAATTGTTAACAGGAATTCTCAAGTGCCAAAAGCCTTTTCTTAAGTGATCATTTGCCTTCTATTTAACCCAAATTAATTTTGCTATATCTCTATGCAAAACAATTGAATTAGACTCGTTACAATCCCAATTCCTTATGTGTTACATGCGACAAATAGATATTCTCATTCTATTCACAAACCTACTTATTCACTGTGCAAATAACTAAGTCACATGTCACCATACCCAGTTCTAACCCTAGAATTTCTTTCTCAATTCCTTCTATAGTAACAAGGTAATTACTAATCAGATAATTAATCAATAAGCTCAAAGCAAGATAAACAACTCACTTTGACACAAATAATTGGAATAAATCAAATAATCAATTCATAATCATAAAAAGTTCAATTAAAATCTTAATGAAAGAGTTAATTCATAATTAATGAATTAAAATCAAGAATCCATAATTGAATAGACATTAAAAGATAAAAGTATGATAAGAGAAGAGAATAGAATCTGTTGTCAGCAAATCTGATGCTCCCCTCTTGCTTTTGCTCTAGATCTTCAATGGTCTCCAAGTTGCTTCAATCTCCAAAACTAATAAGAACTAGGGTTATGTTCTAATCTACTGGAGTGTATCTCTAGTCTAATCTATGTAATCTCCCTTTATTTTATGCCTTACATCATGTATTTATAGGTTACAAGTCCAATTTTTAGTTTAGGAACAAACCCAATCCAATTTGGAGTCAAAAAGGTGTCAAAATTCACCCAAAATGCGTCCAGACCGCACCAAGCCCTTCCCCCAGTACCCCAGCACTGGGCACGGCGCTGAGAATCTGCTCCCTAGCGCCCCGGCGCTACAACTTTTTCTGACATTTTCTGCTCTGATGTCCTTTGGTAAAATGGGCATAACGTTTGATCCGGGAGGAGTTACAGGTCGTACCACCTATCAAATCGAAGATATCGACGACATCTACAACTTTCATTCTTTGAGGAGTGAGAAATTCTAGGAGGATGAAGGCTGAAATGTAGCTGGAAGTGACTGCTATGCAAATGACCATCCAAAACCATGACGTTCGACGTCCGTTGGTACAACGATCATAACTCTTGCATCCGAACTCTGATTGGAATGATTCAAAATGTTCAGGAAAGCTAAAACGATGCTCTTCAATTTAAGCTAAGTTCCAAACCAAGAGCATGAAGTAAACATGAAAGCCCAAATGATGTCCGGTTTGCTTTTCTTTGCATTTTCTTTGCTTTTCCTTACCAATAGTCGCTCACACCGCTCCCAAACGTATAACCTACAAAATGAACACAAAATGCATGAAAAGTAACTAAGACACATAAATATAAGTAACTAATTCAAGTAAAAGATACCGGATAAGTGTATATAAAATCCACTTATCAAATACCCCCAAACTTAAACTGTTGCTTGTCCCCAAGCAACACAACATAATGCAATGCAATGAAATGCAACTAATCTATATGCCTATGAATCCAGCAGTATTTGATAGAATCAAATCTATTCACTCGGCCTTAGAGCAATTAAGCAAACACGACAATACTTCATATCAAAACCAATCAACAATTTCCTAGTTGATCATCAAGTCTTTAAAGCTCATTATTATTGGTATAGTGTAAGTGTGTGTGCTCAACAACCATGCTAACTGATATAAAATGAAATTTAACACATAAAAAGTCTCTTCGAAGGCATCATACAGTGTAAACTCAAGAAATCCAAAAACAAATTAGATCCAACTAAAATCAAACAATTACCAATATCGAGGGTCAACATGGGATACTTATGCTTTATTTTCATCTACGGGGGCTTTTTGCTTTTTTTTCTCGTTTTATTCTCTCTTTTTTTTATACACATAGCTATGCAATGTCTTATTCCCTTAGGCTTTTCAATGCTACCTTAACGAGCTTTCGACCAACGAATCCCAGACCATTAAGACCTTAAGGCGCTAGGTGTAAAGACAATCCCCTCAGGCTTACTTACTCAAGTAACAAAGACCACAAAACTAGACAAGCATGCCACGGTGTTTATTCATACTTTTTTTTTCTTTTTCTTTGTTTTCTTTTTTTTCTTTCTTCTTTTTTTTTCTTTTTTTTATATAGCTTATATACCCCAAATATTTCCCCAAACTTAGGTTCTTGTCTAACTTTAGTCATCACTACTTATTCTTGTAATTCTTTCATTCAAACTAGCATTATCCTTTATAGTCCCATTATGTATCAACTTAAACTCAATCAATCAACAAGTTGTTTTTACTGTGCTATCATTATTATACTAGTTTCAAACAAAAAAAGATTCAATTCATAACAAGAAATCACATCAAAGCTCTAATAGTCAGTATTATACTTGTCTACCCAATTCCAATCTCATCATTGGCCAAAATAAACTTAACTATAACAAACCGCTGGACTTATGCAAAATGAACATAGTAACTAACTATTATTTTTGAATTTTTGAATTTTGAATTTTTTTTTAATAATGAACTTAAACTATATTAACAACATAGGCAAAATAACATAACATAAACATGAAACTAAACATGAAATAACGAACTACACTAAACTCCCCCAAACTTAGCAATTACAATGTCCTCATTGTAAGAATATAGCGATAAGTAGAAGAGAACTTCCCTGTAATCACCTAAGCATGAGGTGTTTGTGGTGGCGATGGTAATAACGATCATCATTTTCCTATCCATTGAACCTCCAATACCTGCAATGAAGAGAGACAACATATATTAGATTATAAGAGAACTTACTAAGCAAATTAATTCCTATAAACAATGGTCTATGGTAATGGAACGATGGTCTATAGCTATTGAGGTTTCCCCTAAAACAGTATAAAAATAATTTTATTGAGAATTATAGATAAATGTGTCGTATTTTATAATTTTAACCGTTAATTTTGGTGAACCGAATATGGTGAGGTGAAACTAATTTTGGAAGGGTATTTTGCCACTATCATACAAGATGTCTAATGACAGACGACCTCGTGTTATCATAAGACAGGGTTGTGCATATGCTGATTATATCTATGAGCACTACCTATATAATCTTGGAGTTTGGTTGAAATATAATTCTCACTTGGAGACAATGAAGATATTTATATGTCAAGAAAAGACCCATCATTGGAAAGAACATGATAGTAATCTTCTCATTTTTCTTTGGGGTCTATTGGGTTAACTAAGGATAATTCTCGAGTCATATGATATCTATCATAACTTAGATTTATGGCCTTCCATGTACGAAGGTTTCCTTGAGCATTATCCAAAGATTTTAATTTCTAAGACAGTTATTGATTGTACTTTTATGTAAAGTTCCATTGTAAGGTGTTATGGAGGCACCATGAGAGTTACATATATTTGCATTAAAACTCACAGCTTATGCATTATCGTACTCTACATGATAGTTCAACAGTTATATAAATGAAGTTTGTATTTGATTTCTGTAATGTGATATTTGGCGACTTAGAATGGGTCGTGTGGACCTATTTTGGGGGCGTCACACTAGACTTTTGGAAAAAATTTGCCAGTCTCCTTTGTAAACTCCCATGCATATAGGCATGACTAGGGGGCCATTCAGTAGCACACCTACCCATAGTCATAAACATCCTACATGCATAAAACTATTAAAATCATAATCCGTAAGGGTAGCCTAATTACCAGGATTACTTTGCTTTGCAACCTTTGCTCATTTGTCCTCAAATAGGATAAGAAATAGCTAAAAAGGGTTCCAATTTGATTATTTCAAAAGTCAAATTTTTTCACATCATTGTGTTCAGCATGGTTAAATACTAACATTTACTATGTTGAATATTTTTTATCAAGTCATATGAGCATGCATATTCATTACTATGTGTTTAGACGCATTTCATGTGATAACTCATTTTTTAAAGGATAAAAAATGGAAAAGAAGACATGCATACATTACCAGGGCAGTGTAAAACAGTTGTACGGTGACAGATTTTGTAGAAAGCCTCCCGAACTCAGCAGATCTGTAGAAGAGCTCTCAGATTCTCTGTGTGGCGCAATATGAAAATGACTTATGAAAGAAACAGAGCACTTAAGGCCACCCATGGTTGGTCACAGGTGTACCTGTGACTCCCCTAGGTGGGTCCAACCCCTCCAGCTCAATCCAATATAAGTTGCAAAGGAGGTCTCACAAGTTGAAAAAGTCAAATTAGGAAAAAAGATGCTACGCAACTGAGCGGAAGAGCCTGGAATCCTAATTTTTATAGACCAAACTGCGGGTCTGCCTACCACTCATTGGTGTTTGCCTAGACACAGTGTTCACTATACCGATGATCACAACTGGTGCAAAACTACACTCGGCAATACCTCATAAAGGTCTGATGCCGTTAACTTAGGGTCATAACTCCAAAACACTTCTCCCCAGTGGGGATTTCATACAACTCATCTGTTGATGCACATGTTAACGAGGGTCAAGTATCCTAAACATCATTATCCGTTGGCATGTAAATCCAACGAAGCGTCAGAAGTCATCTGATGATTCCAGCCGTTGGAAATTAAATCTAGAGAGGCATCAGAGAATGGTCCGATGATGGTATCCGTTAAAGAACATTTGAACGAGGGTTAGGCAACCTTAACAAACACAAACTATTGGTTGTAACTCCAACAGAACAGTGGAAGGACCTGGCGATGCAGACCAGCAAAGATTATCCTCATCGGGGAGGACCAATGATGGAATATGTTATACATCTTCATTCGACAGAGCACAATCCCCCAGAGTCTCTTATACATGAGAGATATATCATCAGTGAGAAGTATGTACCAAGGATTAAGGACTTTGGTGATAACCCCAATGTCAACATCTTGGAAGTTCTTGAGAACTTTGGAGCACACGTCCAAGTAATTCATCATAGTCATCAGTGATAACTCTAGTTCCCATCAGAAGTCATTGGAGCAAACAATCATCACATCCCATTGGAAAATGGTCCAACAAACCACATACATCATGCATTTGGGGTTGTTGTGAGTACTTAAAAGTCATTTATTAAAACCGGAGATATAAAGTCATTCATTAAAAGTCATTTAAAGTCTTCTTGGCAGCCCACTGTAAGACTTCTTACATTTCTTAAAGCCTTTGTCCACTTTTTGCAAACACAATTATTCACATTGAGAGTCGTGTTGTGTGTATACCCGGACTTTGGTCTGTGACTTTTTATTTCTTTTGTGTATATATATATATATATATAGGCTCATTTGAGGCATAACTCGATGATGTTATATATATATATATATATATATATATATATATATGTATTATCATCAAACTCTGTTTGATTGAGCCTGGATGTAAGACCCCGAAATTTTTTTAAATAAAAAGGAATTTCCTTTATTTATTATTTTGAAATAGTAAGGGTGGATTTGATTAATGTGGTTAGTTATGGGTAAAATGCTAAATATTTTAATAAGCAAGTGGTGATATAATATTCATTATTGTCGGAGAATATTCGTTTTCGTCGTGGAATATTCAGATCTGCTTGGGAATATTCGTATTTATTCACAATGAATGTATGTGGGCCCCATAACGGAAAGCGATTGGAGGAAGAAAACGACAAGAATAAGTTGTTTATAAATAACACAGAAGTTGTTACCAGTTATCATTGTTGAAATACCCGTGGTTAAAAACGATGAATATCGCGTTATTGCACCAATTATTGATTCTTACGTAAGAAGGCACTACTCAATAATGGTTCTGTGAATTATCGCTCAAAGATTTTATTTTATTGATTCAATAATTCACGCATTGATATTTTATATTTATCGTTGTTTCAATAATTGTCATTACACAAGATTTTTCATTATCTGAGCAATAATTCATATTATCCGAATAATATTATTAGATAACATTATTGGCAATGTCTAGAAATTTCGCATCAAGGAGAGGTTTGGTCACCTAATTGCGCTGGCTAGTAAGGAGAAGTTCTTATTGGAAAGCCCCCTCTTTCCTGGGAACTGCCTGGTTGTCAATATTGTGATTCTGTAATATTATTTGTGAATAATTAATTATTGATTCATATGATGAGGAAAATATTGATTTTATATGGATATAGATGGAGAAAATTTTTATAGTGACAATTGTTGAAAATTAATATTTTATCTTTTTCTGATAAAATAATTCATTTAAATATATTATTTTAATAATATATTAACGATGATATTTTTACGATGAATGTGGGATATATGAGTATATGTGGAGGAGGAGTATTTTTGTTACCAAAAATGTTTAAAACATGTTAAACATGTCGGTGGACCCCATTTATTGACTGAAATTTGATTATAGCCTGTAAAATCTCCCATTTGTGGATTTGGTCCAATTTCTATTTGGAATTTGGAAAAACTTTCTTCTCGTAAAGTTGTAGAGAATTGAATTTCCTATAAAAACGCCATGAGATTCAAATTTTCCGATAAAGGGCTATTTATTATGAATTATTGAAGTTCCAAAGCTCCGAAATAATTGATTTTTGGAAGTTTAAAATATTTTTATTTACAAAAACGTTTTTTTTCATTTGGTTCCCTCATTTAGCATGTGTTGATGGCTGAGATCAGATTGTCTAGATGGGCGTAGAGAATTTATTAAATATATTAATATTATATTAAATTTTCTGCTTTGGTGTTCTAAGCAATTTCCTATAAATAGGTGCTTAGGTTAGAATTGAAAATCACACCGTAAACTCAAGTTTTCTCTCTATATTATCGAGCATATTCTTGTGAGTATTTTGAGTATACTTTGAGTATTGCTATACTACGGGCAAGTTCAAGTCATAGTCTATATCAAAGTGTTTCAACTAGAAGTACTGTCTTTCGAGGTAAGGGATGTTATTTTCTTCTCAAATGATATTATTTCTTCAATATCATTATCTTTGAAATATTGGTTGGAACTTTTATCAAATTTAGAACTTTTTCATGTGGGGTTACTATTCATGAGTTACTATTTACTGAAGCGTGAAGATGTTTTTTGTGAAATTTCTATCTTTGGTGTCTGAGTTACTATTCACGATACAACACTATTCACGATACGGCAAGACTATTCACTTATCATCAAGACTATTCATCGAAAAATGAAAATTTTCTTTTCGTCCAAAATATCTATTCTGGATACTAGCTTTGATTGTATCTATGTTTTGATCATTCTTGAATTTTACACCACTATGATTATTTTTGAGGTATTTTTGGACGTGGATAAAACAAAGTACGAATCCTTAATCCTTAATCCTTGTCATTTTGTTTCACTGGATTCGTTTCTTTGAAAATATTTTTCATCATCCTCAATCTTAAATAATGATATTATTGAATATCTTTGGCCTGTAGTGCAAAGATGAATGAGTTATGATGAATATCTTTGGCCTGTAGTGCAAAGATGAATGATTTCTGATGAATATCTTTGGCCCGTAGTGCAAAGATGAACAGGTGTTTAGATGAACATGACCAACTGGTGAATGTCCTTGGCCTGTAGTGCAAGGATGAATATATGATTTCAGATATATATTGATTGATGTTACAGGGATAAAAATATTGATGATGAACTTTAAAATTCATACATAGAAGATAGTAGTTTGCATTCTCTACTTAACTCTTCTAATGAATTATTATTTCCGCTGCGAATATTGATTTAAAACTTGTTGTCTATTGTATTCTATTATATTTTTCCCTGTTGAAGACTAACGATAATTTTGTTGTATATTATCTTAGTCATAATATTCTTTACTGGGCTAGTCGAGCTCACCCTTTTCCTTTTTGTTCCATTTTTCTTCTTAGGAGACGAGAATGTAGCGAGTACTATTCGGGGTATGGAATGAAGGTTCTAGAGAGAGTTGTTTAATAGTCCTCACTATTTTTGTAAAATAATGTATCAATAATTATGATGGGGATTTATTTGGGTATGTATTTTGTCTAGAAGACAATAATTGTATTTAAACTCACAGTATATATGTTGTCGTATTTTGCATTACGACAAATGTATTAATAAAGTTGTAGTTATTCGCACCATGTATTTGGCGACTCGAGAATGGGTTGGATGGAATGGACCTATTTTGGGGGCGTCACAGTTGGTATCAGAGCTTAGGGATATGATATCTGGCGGAGATCGGGGAATAGAACTAGGAGGGGAGAGACGAGTAAATCCTTCGCTAGTGTGTCCTACCTAAGCTTATTTGTTAGTTGGTTAGTATATAGGGATATTATGTGATATATTAATTTCCTTAATTAACCCTTGTTTTATGACAGTATTTGAGAATGTCGACTGCGAATATTAACAGTGGAGTGAATGAGACCGTGGAGATACTTGTACTTACCAACGAGGAGAACGTGCAACAGGCTAGCAATGTACCTCCTGTAAACAACACCACTGAAAGCAGACGATAAACGACCGGATGTTTAGAAGCTTTTTTATTCATACAAAATCGACGAGGAGACTCGTGTTCAAAACATAGGAGGAAATGATAGCAATTCACGGGTTGTCACGGTTGAAAGCAGTTCAAAGAGTTGGGACCACCGAATTTAAGGGAAAGCCCTGATCCGATCACGTAAGGAAACATGGGTCAAGCAAATCACCAAGATATTCGATGTCTTGGGATGCACGGAGAACATAAGGTTCCATTCGCCACCTTTATGTTCCGTGGACGAGGCGTACTCACTGGTGGGAGTCTCGTGAAGCGTCATCCATCCAATTGCCAAAGATGTCTTGGGAGACATTTCAGAAACTATTTAATGACAAATACTTTCTTGAAAATGTTCGTCATATGAAGGAAGTGGAGTTTATTAGATCGAGCAAAACAAACATGCGGTGTCTCAAAGATGAGGCTAAGTTTATGAGTTGTCAGTTTGCACCTCATTTGGTGGAAAATGAGGAATGAATGACGCGTATGTTTCTGAGGGGTCTAAAGCCCGAGATTCGACAATATCTTATCTCTCATAAATTTTCTTTATATTCAGATGTTGTAAACAGGGCTCAATTATTAGAGCGTGATAACGAGTATGTTCAACCGAGGGACCACAACCAGGGTCATATCGGTGACAGCAGTCATCAAAACGATGATAACCAGCGGGGAGGAAAGAATACGGACAAAGCGCAGAACCACTCGGGTGGTAATCGTGGCCATGATAATAGGAGAGGTGACTCAAGTGGACATTTCAAGAAGAGAAGGTTCAACAATAACCATGTGAAGACGTCAGCGCCAGCAGCAACTGGTTCCAAGGGAGGAGAACGACCACCGGTCATATGCTATAAATGCGGGAAAGAGGGACATATCATTCAAAGCCGCCCACAAGTTCTGTGTATGCTATAATTGTGGAAAGGAAGGACATATAGCTCGAGAGTGTACGGTAGCGAAACCAAGTCCAGCGGGGATGGTGACTCAAAAGGATGTCCCAGAAAAGTCAAAGTCAACGGTTCCTAGAAGAGCGTTTGTCGTGACCGGTCAAAATGCGAGGAACCCGAACGAGTTTAGCACGGGTTAGTTAATTATAAATTCTTGCGAAGTTTATACCTTACTAGATACCGATTCTACCCATTCTTTTATCTCTCTTGCTTACGCTCAACATTTGAATTTGACTACGGAGAAATTAGACTTTGACCTATCTGTGGAGACTCCGTTAAGAGAAACTTTTATTACATCCGTTGTTTAGAAATCTTGCTTGATTCAGGTTGACACTATCACATTACCTGTTAACCTTATTTCTATAGAGATATTTGTTTTTGATGTGATTTTAAGGTTAACTACTCATCATGCCAAAATTGATTTCTTTCGTAAGGTTGTTAGTTTTCATATTCTTAAGCAACTGTTATTCAATTCAAGCAACCAAACCATTGAAGTCAAACTCTTTCATATTAAATTATAAAGCCATTTGTTTATTGAAAAACGAATGTCAAGCTTTCTTAGTCCATGTTATGGATTTGAATAAAGACACGCCGATTTGAATAATATTCCTGTTGTTATTGATTTTTCCCGACGTATTTTCAAGAATTTATTGGCCTACTCCCGAGCGTGATATTGAATTTGTATCGACTTTAAATCCGTAAGACAAAACCCATTTCTAAAATCTCATATCGAATGGCTCCTATTGAACTTGAGTTAAAACCCAATCTGTAGAAGTTGATACAGAGCCTCTATCTGGTGACTTCCTTTGTGGAATGCACCAAGCCGACTCTCCCTTAGGGGACACCATATTCGTGCGATAGTAAACCGATGGGTGTCATTGTAACGCTTATCCAAGATTGGGATGTGAGTCACGATTGAGAACAACCTAAGCTTCAGTAATCGAAATATGTAGCTTTTAGGCTTAGTTGGTTATTATCTGAGATTCGTTGAAGGATATTCTCGAATCGCTATTCCATTAACGCAAATTGAGTCGTAGAGATACAAAATTCGAATGGAGCAAAGAATGTGGGAAGAGCTTTGAAGAACTCAAGAGGAGACTCATTTCAAAGACATGTTCGACCATGTCATCCTCGAAAAGCTTAACGTGGTAGCCGACGTGTTGAGTAGAAGATCATATACTGAGTATGATATTTTCAAAGACTCATTTCAGATAACTTACAAATAATAGAGATGGAGATGAAAACTCTAGGTACCCACGTGATGATATACGAGTATAATCGACTTTAATCGATAAAGTTAAAGTCGCTCAAGCTACACACTACCGGAGTCGATGAATTTGAAGAAGGAGGTGCAAGAAGTTGTTATTTCAAAAGCGAGAATCGGTGAGGTGAGGAAAGCTCAAACCTTCGATTTATTAATCCATTTGAAATTCTCGATCGAATAGGAACCGTGGCCTATAGACTCGCTTTTACCGCCAAGTATGACGGCGTGTTCATAACGTTTTCACGATCGATGTTATGTAAATATGTGGACGAACCGAACCACGTCATTGAGTTAGAACCAAAGCGAGATAGCCAAGACTTAACGTCACGAGGAGGTACCTGTTAAGATCTTGGATAGGAAAGAACATGTCCTATGTACCGAGGTTATACCACAAGTTAAAGTTTTGTGGAGAAACCATGCTATTGAGGAAATAACCTGGGAGTTGGAAACGGAAATGAAAGCGAGGTATTCTCATCTTTTCGAAACACCAGTATCGCACGCCAATTTCGAGGACTAAATTTCATAAGGAGGGAGGTTGTAAGACCTCAAAATTTTTTAAATAAAAGGAATTTCCTTTATTTATTATTTTGAAATAGTAAGGGTGGATTTGATTAATGTGGTTAGTTATGGGTAAAATGCGCAAATATTTTAAATAAGCAAGTGGTGATATAATATTCATTATTGTCGGAGAATATTCGTTTGGTCGTGGAATATTAGATGCTTGGGAAGAATATTTAATGCGACAGTAGCGACCATGTGTGGACCCCATAACTGAAAGCGATTGGAGGAAGAAAACGACAAGAATAAGTTGTTTATAAATAACTGGCGTAGTTATTCTATCAATTAATATTGTTGAAATACCGGTAGAGTTAAAACACATGAATACGCGTTATTGCGAAGAAGACAGAAGTATTGCACCAATTATTGATTCTTACGTAAGAAAGGCACTACTCAATAATGGTTACACGTTAATTCTGCTCAAAGATTTTATTTTATTGATTCAATAATTGCCGCATTGATATTTTATATTATCGTTGTTTCAATAATTGTCATTACAAGATTTTTCATTATCTGAGACAATAATTCATATTATCTGAATAATATTATTAGATAACATTATTGGCAATGTCTAGAAAGTTCATCTAAGGAGAGGTTTGGTCACCTAATTAATTGCGCTTAGTAAGGAGAAATTCTTATTGGAAAGCCCTCTTTCCGGGAACCGCCGGTTGTCAATATTGTGATTCAGTAATATTATTTGTGAATAATTAATTATTGATTCATATGATGAGGAAAATATTGATTTTATGTGGATATAGATGGAGAAAATTTTTATAGTGACAATTGTTGAAAATTAATATTTTATCTTTTACGATAAAATAATTCATTTAAATATATTATTTTAATAATATATTAACGATGATATTTTTACGATGAATGTGGGATATATGAGTATATGTGGAGGAGGAGTATTTTTGTTACCAAAAAAGATTAAAAAATGTTAAACATGTCTGGTGGACCCCATTTATTGACTGAAATTTGATTATAGCCTGTAAAATCTCCCATTTGTGGATTTCGGTCAATTTTTGTTTGGAATTTGGAAAAACTTTCTTTTGTAAAGTTGTAGAGAATTGAATTTCCTATAAAAACACGCGAGATTCGAATTTTCTGATAAAGGGCTATTTATTATGAATTATTGAAGTTCCAAAGCTCCGAAATAATTGATTTTTGGAAGTTTAAAATATTTTTATTTACAAAAACGTTTTTTTCATTTGGTTCCCTCATTTAGCATGTGTTGATGGTCGAGATCAGATTGTCTAGATGGGCGAGAGAATTTATTAAATATATTAATATTATATTAAATTTTCGCTTTGGTGTTCTAAGCAATTTCCTATAAATAAAGTGCTTAGGTTAGAATTGAAAATCACACCGTAAATCAAGTTTTTCTCTCTATATTATCGAGCATATTCTTGTGAGTATTTTGAGTATACTTTGAGTATTGCTATACTGGTGCAAGTTCAAGTCATAGTCTATATCCTGTTTCAACTAGAAAGTACTGTCTTCGAGGTAAGGGATGTTATTTTCTTCTCAAATGATATTATTTCTTCAATATCATTATCTTTGAAATATTGGTTGGAACTTTTTATCAAATTTAGAACTTTTTCATGTCGGGGTTACTATTCATGAGTTACTATTCACGAAGCGTGAAGATGTTTTTTGTGAAATTTCTATCTTTTGGTGTCGGAGTTACTATTCACGATACAACACTATTCACGATATCTCAAGACTATTCACGAATACTAAGACTATTCATCGAAAAATGAAAATTTTCTTTTCGTCCAAAATATCTATTCGGATACTAGCTTTGATTGTATCTATGTTTTGATCATTCTTGAATTTTACACCACTATGATTATTTTTGAGGTATTTTTGGACGTGGATAAAACAAAGTACTAATCCTTAATCCTTAATCCTTGTCATTTTGTTTCCTTTGGATTCGATTTCTTTGAAAATATTTTTCATCATCCTCGCCTTAAATAATGATATTATTGAATATCTTTGGCCCGTAGTGCAAAAGATAAATGAGTTATGATGAATATCTTTGGCCCATAGTGCAAAGATGAATGATTTCTGATGAATATCTTTGGCCCGTAGTGCAAAGATGAACAGGTGTTTAGATGAACATGACCAACCGGTGAATGTCCTTCGCTGTAGTGCAAGGATGAATATATGATTTCGAGATATATATTGATTGATGTTCTGGGGATAAAATATTGATGATGAACTTTAAAATTCATACATAGAAGATAGTAGTTTGCATTCTCTACTTAACTCTTCTAATGAATTATTATTTCATTGCTATGAATATTGATTTAAAACTTGTTGTCTATTGTATTCTATTATATTTTTCCTGTTGAAGACTAACGATAATTTTGTTGTATATTATCTTAGTCATAATATTCTTTATTGGGCTAGTCGAGCTCACCCTTTTCCTTTTTGTTCCATTTTTCTTCTCGTGGAGGCGAGAATGTAATGGCAGTACTAGTCGGGGTATGGAATGAAGGTTCTCTAGAGAGTTGTTTAATAGTCCTCACTATTTTTGTAAAATAATGTATCAATAATTATGATGGGGATTTATTTGGGTATGTATATTGTCTAGAAGACAATAATTGTATTTAAACTCACAAGATATATGTTGTCGTATTTTGCACGACAAATGTATTAATAAAGTTGTAGTTATTCTGTACCATGTATTTGGCGACTCAGAATGGGTTGGATGGAATGGACCTATTTTGGGGGCGTCACACTGGATTTATATCTCGAGCATTTATTTCTTTTATATATATATATATATATATATATATATATATAAATACTTATTTATTATTATCATCAAACTCTTTTTTATTATATCTGGTGCGTTTATAGCTTATATATATATATATTTACATTTCTGTTAGGCCTTAAGTTTACTTCGTGGTCATTTACTGCTTTATTTACATTTAGCCCTTTGGAGTTTACTTGTATATTGATTGATCTATATATATATATATATATATATATATATATATATATATATATATATATATATATATCGCTTTTATATATTTACATTTAGTCCCGCTTGGAGTTTGCTTGGTGGCGGTTGATCGTCTCTATATATATATATTTACAGCTTTTATATATTTACATTTCCAATGTAAGACCCCAACTTTTTTGAATAAAGAATAATTTTTCTCGAAATATATTTTTGAATATTATGCTGTGAATATGATATAATGTTATAGTTGTGGGTAATATTTGAAAATTTTGAAAAGTAAGTAAGTTGATATAAAATATTCGTTGTGTTGGGGAATACTCGATTGGTCGGAGAATATTCGTTTTAACAAGGAATATTTGTACGACGGCATAATCATTGGTGGAACTCACAACGAAAGTATTATCGTAGTTAGAAAACGACATAATTATCTATTTATAAAAATAACGGCAAAAGCTTTACCGTTAAACTGTTGAACTACCCGGTGGTAAAAGTACAGTAATATGTGTGGTTGCATAGTAGCACACGATATTGATTATTGATGCTTACATGAGAAGTCATTCAATTATACTCAATTATTGCTACAGTAATTGCTGTATAGTATCTTATGTTATTTGATTCAATTATTGTTACTGTATTAATATTTTATATAATTGAGACGACAAAGTTATTCATATTATTATTTGCAATATTGACGATGCCTAGAAAGTTTTGTCGAGGAGAGGTTTGGTCACCTAATTGCGCGCCAATATGGAGAAATCCTTATCGGAAAGCCCCCTCTTTCCTGGGAATGATCTGGTTGTTAAATATTGTGAGTTATAATATCAATGATGAATAATTGTTGAAGTATTAAAAATGTGTTTATTAAAGATAAGTGAATTACAAAAGTTAGAGGGGAATAATGCAAACTTAGAAAATGTTAGGGGTAATAAAGTGTAATAAGTTAAATCAATCTGGATCATTGATGGTGGTTGTAATAGTAAATCAATCTGGACCATTGATGGTGGTTTTAATAGTTAATCAACCTGGACCATTGATGGTGGTTTTAATAGTAAAGCAATCTGGACCATTGATGGTGGTTCTAATAGTAAATCAATCTGGACCATCAGTGGTGGTTTTAAAAGTAAATCAATTTGGACCTCAGTTGTGGTTTTAATAGTAATCAATATGAACCGTCCGTTCTAATAATAAATCAATCTAAACGGTTCATAAATCAGTTACTATTTAATCTATTCTCCTATAAATAGAAGCTTAATTCTTCTTTCATTCTCACCAATTCACTGAGATTCATAAGAGATGCTATAGAGAGAGAAACTATAGAGAGTAAGAAGAAGAGTATTCTGGTACGTCACTATTGCAGTATCCAGTCTTCTACTAAGGTAAGGGATATTATTTGTTGTATTCATAAGGGATGTTATTTTCGTTTGGTAAGGGGTATTATTTCTTTCTTATTCATAAGGAATACTATTTTTCATATTCATCCTTTAATGTGTCGGAATAACCTGTCTACGCGAATTACGTATCGTATGACAGGTGAAAATCTA
This sequence comes from Panax ginseng, assembly GCA_020205605.1. Lineage (NCBI taxonomy): Eukaryota > Viridiplantae > Streptophyta > Magnoliopsida > Apiales > Araliaceae > Panax > Panax ginseng. The sequence continues at coordinate 90,446,512 of CM035144.1, forward strand.
TTTGCAGTTTCGTAGGCTATTTCTTTTCATATTTTTAAAACCAAACTTACTATGGTAAGTATTATTTCTGTAATCCTTGAAATTAGTGGAATATCCTTGAGTTTTGCGCTTCATCCAGTATTATTTTATTGGAATATTGATCTGAACTTTCTTATTAAATATCAATATTTTCACCTGAGGTACTATTCACGAGTTACTATTCACCCAGTTACTATTCGCTATAATATTATTCACTTAGGTATTCGGGAAACTTTTCATGCCGGGGTACTATTCACGAGTTACTATTCATAGGTTACTATTCACCAGTTACTATTCACTTAAATATTTTTCACTCGGGTATTCGGGCACTTTTCTTGTCGGGGTACTATTCCTGAAGTACTATTCACAGGGAACTATTCTTGGGGTATTATTCACCGAAAATTTTATTACTTTTCTGTCCAAATTACTTTTGATATATGGATATTATTCTTGAATTTTACTCCACAAAGCAGTATCTTGTTGACAATTTGGACATTATTTAATTTTGGATAAATTAAGTTATAAATCTTTAAAAATGTATCCTTTGTTTTCTTTTAATTGAATTCTTATATCATTGTCATCATCCTCATGCTTATATTGTGATGAAAGTCATCTTTGGCTTACGTGCATAGATGGACTCTTAATTGGTATGATTATGACCAGGGATAATTCGGTATGATCATGACCATTGATGATTACACGAATATTCTTGGCCCGTAGTGCAAGACTAATTTGTGGACGTGATATTAATTAATATCCTTGGCCCGTAGTGCAGGGATGATTCGATGATGTGATTTATTTATTAAGCTAAGTCCCAGCGATAAAGTTAATGATAAACTTTTTAAATCATAGAAGATAGTAGATATCATGCTCTACTTGAATCTTCTAATTGATTGTTTGTTCCGCTGCAGTTAAACTTGTTGTCTATTATAGTCTATCAGTTTAACATTGTTGAAGGCTAATGATAACTTATTCTACATTATCTTAGTCATGATATTTCTTACTGGGCTAGTTGAGCTCACCCTTTTACTTCCATTGTTCTCTTCATGAAATGAGAACGTAGCCGGAACTAGTCGGGGAATAGAGTGATGGTCTGAGATGGTGTTATAGTAGTCCTCACTATTCTATAAAATAGTGTGACAATAAATGAAATGAGGATTCCATTTGAGTTTGGATATTGTTGAGAAGACAATATTCATGTAAAAACTCTCAGCTCATGTTGTATAATTAAGTTCGTATTTGTATTCAGTACCATGTATTTGGTGACCCAAGATGGGTGATGTATACCTATTTTGGGGGCGTCACAGTTGGTATCAAATCTTAGGGATATAATCCCTGGCTGAGATGTGAGACAAGAACTAGGAGGGGAGAGACGAGGAATTCCTTCGCTAGTATGACCTACCTAAGTTTAATTGGTATTTAATCGGTCGGTCAGAGTATTGGGATAATATGTGGTATGTCAATTAACCCTTGTTTTGTGGCAGTGTTTGAAAATGACATTAGAAAATGTCGAGAATAGCAATGGAGCACAGGAGACCGTTGAGTCACCAGAGATCAATACCCAGGATAATGTGCAACAGGAATACAATAATCCTTAGGTAAAAAACAACACCGATCAAATGATGAACGATGGGATGTTCAGAGGCTTTATGCAATTCATGCAACATCAGGCGAGAATGGATCCCGTCCAAAATGCAGGTGGAAACATTGGTAACTCTCGGACGGTCACCGCTAAGCAGTTCTAGGAGCTGGGACCACCAGAGTTTTTGGGAGAGCCAAAACCACTTAAGGTGGAGATGTGGATAAAGCAAATCACCAAGTTATTTGATGTCTTGGGATGCTCCGAGGAGCAAAAGGTTCCCTTTGCCACCTTCATGTTGCGAGGAGAGGCAGATTACTGGTGGGAATATGTAAAGCGTACCCAGCCTACCGCACTCAAAATGTCTTGGGAAAAGTTTCAAGTACTGTTCAACGACAAGTACTTTCCTGAAAGTATTCGTCACATGAAAGAGGTAGAGTTCATCAAGGTGGAGCAAAACAGTATGATCGTGTCGCAGTACGAAGCCAAGTTTTAAATTTACCGAGTTGTCCCGGTTTGCGTCCCACTTAGTTGATAATGAGGAGAGAATGACGCGAATATTTCTAAGAGGTTTGAAACCCGAGATACGTCAATACCTTATCTTTCACAAACTGTATTTGTATTCAAATGTTGTAAATATGGCTCAGTTATTGGAGCGCAATAATGAGTCAACCCAACTAAGAGAGAGTAGCCGACAAGTTGATAATACCAAAGGTAGTAAATATCAAGCAAAGCGATGACAACAAACGGAGGAATGTAATAACCCGAGATTTCCTAAATAAAATAAATAAGAAAATTTATGATATTTTTTTTTTATTTAATGACGAGAATAAGTGTCTAGTAATGTGAACGATAAATGCTAATATATTTATTACTTGAAAAATTAGAAATAATTTTGGAATTTTTAATTACTACAAATTATATTTTATGGTAATTAATTTTGTAAGCGTAAATGTTTTTATTAATTATTTTCCATGAAAACATGATTGGAAATAATATATGAAGTGATAATTAGAATTTATATAATATATATTTTATTATATGAATTGTTCGTAATATTTAAATCAAGTATTTTAACTTGATATGCGTAAAGAGAAGTCGATATGAGATCCAAACCTCGAATTGGGATTGTGATCAAGAGATGAGAATAATAATATTATATTATTGTTATAATGATTTTACAAGATAATAATTATGTATCGTGTATAAAGTGAGATGATAATATTGAAAGCAATGACGGTCATTTAGGTCATAAGATATTACCGTCGTGTGGAAACCCTAATTATTAAACTTAGTTATGAGAAATGACCTGAGTAGTGATCGTATATGAAGTTTTTTGTGTATATGAAGGTTATTGTGTATAAGATGCTCTGTAAATAGAAGAAAACCCTAATTATCGTTGTTTGTCGATAATCAGACAAACCCTAATCCAGTTGAAGTTAGAGATTGTAATGACCGTGTTAGAACATACACGATAATTAGAGAATCCTAATGGTCAATTAGAAACCCTAATTGATGGCGTTAAGAAACCCTAATTAGAAAACCCTAATTTTTCAATCAAAACCCTAATTTAAAATTATAAGTTTAATTACGATGTTAATGTATAAAAATTTTAATTTACCAAAGGATAGAATTAATTGATAAATGGTAAGAATTATAATCTAATGGTTTAATATTACATTTAATTGCTATGTACAAAAATGCCCATGAAATTATATGCTAAATTACCAAATTACCCTTTTTGGTTTATTAGTGTATTATTAGTTACATTGTTGATGGAATCTTGCCAAAAGCATGGCAAACACACTTACCCTACCAATTGAGCATCCAAGACTCAATTATGCTCAGATTCAATCAACCAATCTAGCATCCAAGGCATTTGAATTATTCTATAAATAGATTGGAGAGAGTTAGCATTTTTTGTACACTAAAATTCATCCAACTCTCATCCTTAAGCTTCTCTCTCTAAAACCTACGAATTATTGTAGCATATCAGTCCCTAAACAAAGCCCAACCATCACAAACAACAAATCGTAAGAATCAAGAAGCCGTAAATCAAAAATCAAGCTTGAAAAGGTAGAAATCCTAAATTCTAGAAATCCTTCGATTCGATGTTAATCGATGCAATTGATTGTTTAAAGTAGTGTAATAGAGAGTCTATTAATGTTCGGGTTGTAAAATCATGAACCCATAACATCAAAGTGCACTAATTTGAAGATTTGAGCAAGTTGGAAAAACCGAATTTCGTTATTTTTCACCAAATGTCGAGGCTATAACTCTTTGGTCGATCATGAGTTTTGTTGTTTAAAAGTTGTTATAGGTAGCCTAATATGTGGTCTTTAAACTCCAAAAGGAATCAGGTCTATATCTATTGTGGATCGGGATTTATAAGCGGTCAAAGTGGGTTGACCTATTGCTTTTTCAAACCCGTAAAATATTCTAAGTCTCCAAAATGTTTTTTTGGAAAATGTCGTGCCTTATATCTCGGTCATCTTTAATGTGTTTTGTGTTCTAAAGGTTGATATGTGTAGCTTGTTATGTGGTATTTAACCTCCAAAAAGAATCAGGTCCATATATATTACGGATTAAGAGTTATTTAAGGTCAAAGTGGGTTGATCAAGATTGACCGTAAAATTCGGGCGCGCCCAAAATTTTCTAAGTGTTAATTTTTATGACAAGGTTTGACCATACTTTAGATGCTTGATTTCTTGTTCTTATGATGATGTTAAGTGTTAGAGTTGTAGTCCTACATGTTGTCTACACATAATCGGAATTGATAGATCACATAAACGTTACACCATCACCAAGTTATAGAGGTCCAAAGTAGGCACCTCGAATCTGTTTCTCCGTGAAGAATGACTTTGGTAGCTACTTTGATGGCTTATTTATCCCAGATCGATGTTTGTTTAGAGGTTATGATTGTTGGATCTTATATTATTGTATTTCCTCTACAAGACCCAATTTATAGATTGTCCAAATTTGTTAAGATGAGAGAGTTATTCACGGCCAAAGTAGGCCACCTTGTTCTCGCTTATGAAGATCTGGGTAGGCTCAAGAACACCTATAGCGACAATTTCTTCGTCACTATAGGGGCCTTTAGCTTACGCTTTTAATTATTTTAATTTCTCGATTTTCCTAAAAATGATTTAAAAATTAGAAAAATTAGTTTTTAATTATTAAAAATACCAAATAAATTATGAAAAATTATTTTAAAGTCCGAAAAATAGTTTTTAATTATTTTGAGTATATTTCATAAATATTTAATATTTTTGAATATAAAAGGTATTTATTTATTTAATTATAATATTAAATAAATTATTTAAAATAGTTTTAATTCATGAAAATCATGAAAAATTATATTATGGTATAAGAAAATATTTTAAGTTATTTCCCATGACTTTTAATATTTTGTGATGAATTTCATTAATTAATTATATATTAATGATATTAAAGTTATTTAATGATAATATTAAATAATTTAGTTTAAAATGATTTTAATATTATAAAAATCATTTTAAATGAAATTAAGGTATTTAAAAATATTTTAAGTTATAAAATATAACTTTTAATATTTAAAGGATAATTTCATTAATAATTTAATATTAATGATATTAAGATAATATTAATGATATTTAGTTTATTTAATAATTATTATTAAATAAATAGTTTAAAAATGGTTTTATTTATTTAAAAATCATTTAAAGAGGATATTAAGGATTTAAAAAATATTTTAAGTTATAATTAATGACTTTTAATATTTGGATGAATAGTACATTAATATTTATATATTAATGGTGATTATTTAAAAATGATTTTAATTGTTTTAAAAATCATTTAAGGGTAATATAAATGTTTTTAAAATAGTTTGAGTTATTATAAATAACTTTTATATTTTGGCAATGGTTTCATTAATAGTTTAATATAAATTAATTATTAATGATAATGGAATTGTTTAATGTTTAAATCATTTAATTATGATTCCGATGTTTGAAAGTTATAATTTACCAAACTAAATTTGACTTGAGAACCGATTATGAAGCTATGAAGTTTTGAGAACACCTATAGTAAGCAGCTTATATCACTATAGGCGGTAGAGTGATGATTTGAATTATTTTAAATTTTTCAATTTACGGAAAATTCAAAATGATTAAAAATAAAATGTTTGATATTCTGAGATGTTGAGGTATAGGATAAGAGTCTTAGACTCAAGATTTACCCGATAAAACCGCTTCAGATTACGGACAAATGTCGTAACCCTATATAATAGAAAGAAAAGGCTCTTCGTAAGAACATGGATGAGATATTTGAAAAATGTATAGAATATGAACTAAAAATATGATCACTGCGATTATGTGATGACGTGATTAGACTATGTGTCAATCAGTAATTAATAAAGACTATGTGTTATGATATATTGTTCTAATCGAACGAATGACCTGCTTATTGATAGGTTGTGATAAAGAGATAAAATCTAAGTTGAGATTTGTAATCAATTAAATCAGTAAGTATCTTACCTTTGCATTTCCTTTATGCAATGGACATGAGTAAGAAGTTTGTAATTATTATATTCCCGCATGCATTATGTACGCTTTGATTATCAACATGTTAGCTCAGATATATATTATGTTAAGTTGATTTCTAAATGGTTATACAAGTGTTCCCACTTGGATAATCATGGCATTTATTCACATGTTGATATACCTTTGTCAATTACCTATATACATATATGTTGAATTACATATTATTGTTGAGCAAGATTAAAACCTTCGGGTTTGGAAACGTGCATGTATGAACATCCCGATAATGGGAAAATTTTTATAATGCTTTACGGACAAAGGGTGAGCGATGAATTTCGTTCAAGTTATGTAGTATTGATCAATACAGGTACAACGGGCCGATCACCCTCCGCGTCTTCAGTAAGTTATGACGATTTTATGGATGAATTTTCTCGCTAAACCTTTTCGAAAATGAAAAAGAATGTTCATAGTATGTTTCTTAAACCCTATTCATGGGTGGAGCCTCATTTCAAGAATTTGAAAGAGAGTTGTTATGTGAATTTTTTTATCAGTACAGATTACTTCACAACTTTCGATTCGTTGTAGAAGTGTTATGGAAAGAGAATACTTATATTCTTTCAGCTTATATATATAATTGCTATTACTTGCTGGGCACTCAAATGCTCATCCTTGCTTAAACTAAATGTTTTCGATTCGTCACGATCGAATTGAAGGCTCAGCACTAACAAGGGAAAAGAAAAGTCATTCAATGAGATTTAGTATGAGTTAATGGTTATAGTTAGTAAGACAATGGAATATATTGTCGTATTGTAAGGAATGTATTTGAAGGTCACGCACTGGGAAGTAAACTTTGATGTATGTAAATTAAGTTCGAATGTATTATTATTTAGTATTATTCAATTTTAAAGAAATGGTATCGTGGAGAACCGAGTTCGGGTTGCAAGTACCCGGATTTGGGGTCGCCACAAAGTTGGTATCAAAGTCAGAGGTTATAAACGTTAGAATGCGAAACCTAGGTTATAACCTTAGTAGAATGGATAACGAAAGTTAAGATAGATATTAGGTGAGACGAAGAACTCGTGAAGAATTATAACCTTAGTAGAATGGAGGACGAAAGTAAGATAGATATTCAAAGGAACCATGAGACGAAGTACTACTCGTGAAAAGTTATAGGATATGATGAGTTGAAGAGATTCATCGAAGTTTTAGTGGTACTAAATAAAATATTACTTCATTTTAATGATGAATATATTTTATTTCAAAGAATGATGTTGTCTCGTTATTGTGGTCATAGGATGGATGATGAAAGTCAAGATAGTAATTCCTTGACCTAAGAGACGATGGACTCTCTAAGCGAGGAGTACGCAGAAAGTGAGATGATAAGAGATTTGATAGTTAGGGAGCGATGACTTAAAGGTTAGAGTCGAGCAAAAGTTTGAGGCACGTAAATCATACTCTCCATATTGAGAACAAGTAGTACAAGGACGACGCTCACCGAACACGATGGAGTTAGCAGAAGTTACGAGGAGGTTGGAGCAGAGGAGAGATCTGACAGATGGGGCGGTTGAAGGTTGAGATAGAAGCCAAAGACACCAGGATATATACCTTGAGCAGCTTTAGACATCGCCTTCATACGATTCGATGCAGAGTGGATGGAGCGCTTTCTGGCGAGAAAGATAGGCGTTGATGTGTTTATAGAGATGGATTGAATAAATTCATCGTCAAACAAAATAAGAGACAGCGTATATAGAACTCTTTATTGTGTATATATATACTACATGCTAATCGTGGTAACTTATGTATGTGAGATGTCGGTGGAAAAGATATGTGGAATAAGAAGGACGAGATCCATACCCCCTAAAGCTAATATCGAGGCCAACAATTTGAAATAGAAGCTTACCAAGAACCCAAATCGAACGAGGTGGCTATAGTGGAAAACGTAGTATCAGATCCAGAAATGGTGGATTTGACAGATAGTGATTCAGACACTAAAGTTGAAGCTGCTCAAGCATTAACGATAAGTGCAGGGATCCGGAGAACAAGGTTTCTTCACTAGAAAGGTTGTGGGAGATAGAAAAGTTGCTTAATATTCAACTGCAAAAAGCATTAAAAGAAACAATGGAAGAGCAAGATAAGCTCAAAATCCAAATTGACCAGATGGGAGCCTCAAGCAACACATCGTGTGCAGCTCCGAGAGGTA